>CP136054.1:403991479-405482312 GCA_032464435.1 Aegilops umbellulata | reverse complement strand
CTAACCGTATGGAAGATACACAGTCTTCAAAGGTAACAAGCGTCGGATCCACGCAGGATCAATCTCTTCAGTAATGCTCAATCACTTTGGGTTTGTAGGTGTTTGGGTTTGGGTTTTCCTCACTTGATGATTTTCGCTCAAAGTCCTCGGAGGATGGGATGCTCTCAATTGACAAGTGTCAGTTTCTCTCGGAGCAGCCAACCAGCTAGTGGTTGTAGGGGGTGGCTATTTATAGCCCAGGGAGCAACCCGACATGATAATACATAAATGCCCTTCAATGATATGACTGTTAGGTGGGAAGATATTTTGGGACAGCTGGCGCGTAACACAACAACGGTCAGAAATTTGACTATCAAATTCCTCAGGGCTATCATATTCCTCACTTGTAGGCAATCCGCACTGGCGAATTCCTAACTCCTGAGTCAGAACAAATTCCTCAGAGACCAGAAGAACTTCGTCTCTGTCACTGAAGAAATTGACTGAACTGTATGAGATTTCCAATGGCTTCACTCGAAGGGATTGGTAGGTGTAGGATTTTGAGTTGAGCATCACTTGGAAACTTTTCCTTAGTATTTCCTCGACCCCCTTTAATAGTATGGTGTTTCCTATGACTCAAGAAATAGAAAATGAAACTATGAAAACAAAAGTCTTCACGCTTCATGTTCCTCGAATGAATACCAAGTCTTCACGGTCACACTAATTTATTCACTTTCAAAGTCTTCAGAAATCCAAAGTCTTCAATCGAAGAACTTCATTTTTAGGGGTCGACTTTCTCTGTAAATATCAATCTCCTCATAGACTTATAAACCTGTGTACACTCACAAACGCATCAGTCCCTTAACCTATAAGTCTTCAATACACCAAAATCACTAAGGGGCACTAGATGCAATTACAATCTCCCCCTTTTTGGTGATTGATGACAATATAGGTTAAGTTTTCAACGGGGATAAACATATGAAGTGTAAATACTGATATTGAGGAATTTGATGGCAAGATATAGAAGAACTCCCCCTAAAGTTATGCATAGTGAGGAATTTGCTTTTGAAGCAATGCACACTTGAAGAGTAGAATCATGGAGATCTCCCCCTATATCTTGTAATTCATACACGCATTTAACATAAAATATGAAGAATTTGAAATGCATGATGAAATATGGTGACTGATGATATTTAGCATGCGTGCATTAACATATATGAGGAATAAGCATGCAGAAGAACACATCAAAGGTATCAGACCACCATCGGATTTATGTTTACAACTCGATCCAGCAAAGTCTTCAAAAGAACGAGAGTCGTAACTTAGCAAAAAACACCCATATAAGTAGACGCGCTTGAAGACTAACTCAAATTTCTCCCCCTTTGTCATCGAATGACTAAAAGGATCAAAAAATGAGGACTAACACCCCTGAAGAATATCATGATGATGAAGGAGCGCCATCGTTGTTGGGGTCGGTTGTTGTAGTAGGGCCTGCCGCAGTGTTGTCCATATCTTCATGCTCGTCTGTGTCACGTGATGAAGAATATGAGCTGGCCACCAAGGAGGGAACTTTGACCTTCTTGAATTTCTTCGCTGGTGGATGAGACCAGTCAAAGTCCTGCTTGAGACCCATTTGCTTCAGATCTTCTTAACCATACAGATGTGACAGAACAGCCCAGGTGCGACCGAAGACTTCATGGAGGTAGTAATGGTTTTTCTTACTGCATTGTGTGTAGAAGTCATGTTGTGAAGAATAGAACCAAACTGACGCTTAACCCGTTTGTGGTTGCGATCGACCTTCTGGTGAAGACTGGGGAGAAGCTCACGATCAGTCATCACCCTTGGAGCTGTGCCTTGAGGATTTTGCTTTGAGGCATTTGCGGCAGAGTCATGAGTGGCAGAGTCATCATTAGTGGAGTAAGATGCAGCTTTGCAGAACTGACCATCCAATGGACGAATGCCTTCATCAATAACAACAGTGGCCTTGCCCTTTTCATCAGCTGAGGAAAATGTCTGTTTGAGGACTTCAATGGGGGGCAAGTAGCTGAGATGATTTTGAAAATCAGCCTTGTAGTTGAGTGAAGACCTTGTTCTGATGAATCTCATAATCCAAGGAGCATAAGGCTTCAACTCAAACGGAGAGAGTGCAACATTTGCCAGAGTTCTCATGAAGAAATCATGGTAGTTGACAGGAATGCCATGCGCGATATTGAATAGAAGATTCTTCATGATGCCAACGACTTCTTCATCATTCGAGTCATGGCCTTTTATTGGACTCAATGTCTTCGACAGACTGCGATAGACAGTTCTAGGCACATACAACAATTCCTTCACGAGGAATTTGGTCCTTGGGGCTTGACCGAGCTTCAGCGGCTTCATCAACCCTTGCATGTACTGAGCATAGTGCAAGCCATCTCAACAAGAGTCCTATTCTTGTGCTCCACGACGCCATTATGCTGAGGAGTATAAGGAGCAGATAACTCATGAGTAATACCAAGTTCATCAAGATAGTCACAAGACCAGTATTCTTGAACTCAGTTCTATTGTCACTTCTGATGTGCTTGATCTTCACACCAAAGTTGGTTGAAGCCCTCAAGGAAAATTGTTTGAAGACTTCCTGCACTTCACGTTTGTAAGTAACAATATGCACCCATGTGTAACGAGAGTAATCATCAACGATAACAAAGCCATATAGAGATGCTTCATTAGTGAATGCAGAGTAATGGTTAGGACCAAAGTGATCCATGTGAAGCAATTCAAATGGTCGAGTGGTAGTCATGATAGTCTTTGCTGGATGCTTGGCCTTGGTCATCTTTCCAGCTTCACAGGCTCCGCACAAGTGATCCTTGAGGAATTTGACATTCTCAATGCCAATGACATGCTTCTTCTTCATGAGCGTGTGCAAGTTCCTCATGCCAGCATGACCTAGTCGTCGATGCCATACCCATCCTTCTGAAGCTTTTGCAAGTAAACATATAGTTGGTTGTGGTCCTGTAGAGAAATCAACAATATACAGATCTCCTCTCCTAAAGCCTTCGAAGACTTTGGAATTTTCAGCTTCCATGATCACAACACAACGATACTTGCCAAAGATAACGACCATACCAAGATCACAAAGCATTGAGACTGACATGAGGTCGTATCCTAAGGACTCGACAAGCATGACTTTGTCCATGTGTCGATCCTTTGAGATCGCAACCTTACCTAGACCCAATACCTTGCTTTTGCCTTTGTTTGCGAAGATGATATGCTTCAGATGCGATGGAGATAAGGGAACATCATCAATAGATTCTTGTCACCAGTCATGTGATTCGTACATCCACTATCGAGGACCCACTTAGTGGCTTTGGGTAGGTCATCCTGCAGATGAATTAGTGCAACTTACAAACTCATATACTTCATCAGTGAAGAATATGATATCAATTTCATCAAGCAATAGAACAGGTAAAGCAGTATGAGGACGTGAGAAATGAGAATTCATTTCTTCATGATTAGCCTGCGTCCTTTCAGGCATATTCAGGTCTCCAGCAAATTCTTCAGACGTTTAAGTTCGTTCGGAGACCTGACCCTGCATAAGAGATTAGTTCCTTTTCTTCACCACCCACATCTGAAGGGGTGGCAAAGAGTTCATCATTCTGCGAGTTCCATAAGAGAACGGTGGCATTGAAGCTAGTCCACTTCATTTCTCATAAGAGGAGTTAGGGTAAGCATATGAATAAGCAGAGAAATTCTTCGAGGACTTATGAACATAATGGTTAGAAGAATAATGCTCATATTCATAGCCCTTAAATCTTCCCTGCGAAATAGAAGTGTTAGCACGGTGATGTTCATATGAGGACCTTGATCCTTTTGAGGAATTTGATCCACGTGAGGAATTTGGTCCGTATGAGGACTTGGATCCATATGAAGAATTTGGTCCATATGAAGAATTTGATCTTGGGTTCCTATTCTTCACAGGTGGTGTCATGATGACGTTCACGTGAAGACTTTCAAGGCACCTTTTGGGAACCCAGATTTTCTTCATAGGGGAACCGTTCCTGCAGTTAGTGCCAACATATCTAGCAAATACTTCACCATTCTGATTTTTGAACAGTTTATAGTTTGAGTCAAATGACTCATCAGAAGACTGAGGAGATTCACATGCAAAGCCAGATAAGGTAGATGGATCTACTGGAGGTCCCTTTGCAGCAACCCATGAGGTTTTGGGATACTGCTCAGGCTTCCAGTAAGTCCCATCAACATTGAGTTTCCTCTCAAAGGCAATACCCTCTTTCCTAGGGTTCCTGTTGAGGATCTGCTTTTTAAGCACATCACAAAGAGCCTGATGCCCTTTGAGGCTTTTGTACATGCCTGTCATATACAATTCCTTCAGCCCTGCATCATCAGTGATACTAGCAGTGTCCTCAGATGAGGAATTAGTGATAGCAGAGGCAGGTAAAGAATTTGTAGCATTAGAAGCATTTGAACATTCAGGTGAAATTTAGCAGATTCTCGTTCAATGCACTTCAAACATGGAGGAACAAATTCTTCCTGAGCAGCGCTAATTTGTTGAGCAAGTAATGAATCACGCTCCTTCTGAAGATCTTCATAACTCACCCTTATCTTTTCAAGATATTGCTTTCTTTGAAGAAATTCATAAGAAAGTTTCTCATGATCAGATAAGAGAGTGTTATGATGACTTTGAAGGTTGTCAAACTTAGACTGAAGTCTCTGAAGACTTTCAGTCAAGGTTTTAGTGCGATCCATTTCTTCACCCAACATATCATCACTTTTGTCTAGCATGTTTTGAACCTTTTCAAAAGCCTTTTGTTGTTTCACAGCAATCTTAGGAAGTTTAGAGTAGCTAGGCTTGAGATTTTCATCAGATTCATCCTCACTTGATTCAGAGGAGGGATATTTGAGTACCTTGGCACCCTTTGCCATGAAGCAATAGGTGGGAGCATAGTCATCATCGCCGTCATCAGCCTTGTTGTAGAAGCCATTTTCTTCAGTGTTGAAGATGGACTTGCTGACGAATGCAGTAGCAAGGGCTAGGCTCGCCACACCAGATTCTGATTCCTCAGATGCCTTGATGTGGAGCATCCCAAGGTCATCCCCATGGACCTACCATCGTCTCACCAAGTGCCAAATGGACCCATGACTCGAGCACGTGCCAGAGCTCTCAAAACCGAGGTGATATCTCTCCTCTCACAATTCCACTTTGATGAACATGAGACATGGCTACTACCTCAAGCGGAGACATTGTGCATACTCAGGTATCAAGGAGCTAGCCATGGAGACACCAAGGAACAAGGAGAATCCGAAGACGAAGATGGACGTGAAGACGGAGAAGGAAAATGGCCAAGTCAGCAGAAGCCCGGACGATCCGGACTGCCGTCCGGACGATCGGGCCCCAGCCCAGATGATCCGGACCCGGCCCGGACGATCCGGCTACAACGCCCAAAGGCACCCGAAGCTCCAACCTAAAGCCGGATCATCCGGCCCCACCCGGACGTCCGGACCAGGACCCGGACATCCGCACCTCCTGGAGGTGCTCCGACACAGCTAGACGCCGCCCCGGATCATCCGGACCACCGAAGCCCGGATCATCCGGACCAACTCCCGGATCATCCGGCCACCGCCTGCGTGCGTGACTTGGGCCGAGGCCCGTGTACCCGTTTCGTCCCCTTACTTATCCCTTCGCCCCTTGGGCTATAAATAGACTTCTCCCTCCTCCTTGTTAGGGTTAGCAAAGGATTAGCTCATGTTTGTGTGAGAGCTTTGCTCATCCACTTGGTTACCTTCTCCTCGGAGATCGCGCCTCCACCGGAGAAGATCCTTCCAAGCGGATTCAAGACCCCCTCTTGGGTGGCCCCATCAAGACCTCCTCATGGAGAAGAACCGGTTACCATTTGTATCGTCCGTTGTTGACTTTGGATCGTGTATCCACACTTGTGTTTCGAGGATCTAGCATATGTGTGACTATATCTTGTTGGTTAGTGATTTCTCTTGTGCTTTCCCTCGTTTCCCCCTCGTGTTCTTCGTGTTCATAGTCGGGATCCGCTCCTTTCATGAAATATCGGCCGTTTAGGGTTCCACCCTACATCATCTTGGTATCATGAGCCGGGTTGATCAATATTTCGGAGCCTCCCCTCTTCGTTTTCTAGCTTGATTTTGTTGTTTTTCGTCCTAATCCGAAAATCCCCACAAAAATAGCCCCAAAAAAATTTTCTTGTGATTTGTGAGTTTTGATGATGTTTTGTTGGTTTTGATCCGTGAATTTTTTGTGTTGCAAGTGATCTTACCTTCCCCCACCATCTCCACCTCGCCATCCATCCATAATCCGCGAAATCATCGAATTTGTCCACGAGTTCGTGTTCATCCCGAGCCATCCCCGAGCGCAGTTGACCCGCCCGGATCATCCGGCTCCTGGCCCGGATCATCCGGCTTCCTCTGCCAAAACTGCATTCCTGCAGGTTTTGACCAGCGCCACCTACGCCTCCAGATACCCCCCTTCGACCACCACCACCTAACTTCCGCAATCCCAAACCTTACCACCACTTGACCGCTACCTACTCCGACACTATTTGTCGCATTTGGTTTTGAGAATTTGAGTTGTGGCTCACCGTTTCCTATCGTGTTTCGGCTACCTAGGGACGGTTCGACATCAACATCATCACCGCTCATCTTCGCCAAGGACTACTACGAACGGCTACACCATTGTGGTATCAAGCTCACCTTGGTATCATCTTGGTAGCGTGATATCCTCACGCTATCTTGCATTTGCAGTGGTAACCCCATAGCCTTACTTTCGCGTCAGTTACCCATCGAGACTAGCCGTTGAGTATTGTCGGCAACGTGACTTGTGCACATTAGTGATCATACTTCCCATAGCATACATACTATCATCGTATTGCATATCTTGGAATCATCTCTTGTGTCACAAAGCTGTCATCGCATACACAATTGCTATCTTGGTTCATGAAACATTGCATGAGAAAAGAGCTCAAACAGCAAAGAGCCAAACAAGATTTTAAGCAAAAGGGAAAGATAAGCAATGAGCTTATAAGCAAGAACCATAGCATCATACAACATTAAGATTGTCATACTCGATCATCTTGGATCACATCATCGGAACATCATACATTTTTGCTTAGTAGGTTGTGCACAAGTTCGTATCCGCCTATTGTGCAATCGTGCTAGCATCTCTCTAGTGTTGTGCAATAAGAGCATTTTCGTGGATTCCACATTTTGGCTCACCCTTGGTTGCATGACCCCATTTATCTCTTTGCGTGTGTGTGTTTCCATGCACCATATCTTGCTATTGGTCTACTTGTTGCATTTACAACTTGCGAATCTTTTCCAACATTATTGAATCTTGCTTACTTTCACATCAAAAATTGTGCCACCATCCTAACCAAGCTCCACCATAAGCTTTTACTTGTGTAGGTGTGAGAAACCGACAAGAATTGGTACCAATTGTGCTATTTCCTTGTTACACATTGGAGTGATCATTGATCCATCTTCAACACCGGTCAAGGTACATTTGGTATTGGTTCTTCTCTTTCTCCCACTCACATATCTTTTTTTGGAATGATGGATAGGCCAAGTACCTCTACAAACCCACTCTTCCATGAGCAAGACGACGACCTGAACAACTATGTCACCAAACTACACCTCTTTGGTACACAACGAGCTTTGCATGAAGAGCAACTAGCAATGAGAAACCGCATCGACAACCTCGCCACCGACTTGCGACTCTCCGAGCAACGCACAAGAGACTACTCCGACAACAAGCTCAACGAGGACAAGCACGAGAATGACGCAAGAATGGACGAGATTCGTGCCTTGTTGGTCAACCGCTCTTCTACAACTTCGTCAAGAAGGAGCCGCTCGAGTCGACACTTCGACGACACCATCTCCGGCTCAAGTACCCCGACATCGAATACTCTTCGTCATGCCGCACGTCAGGATCGTCAAGCCAACATCAATCCTCTACACGACACCGACTCTCAAGAGCACCGACGTCGTCAAAACCAAGCTACATTTGCGCAAGCACAAGAACAGCAACATCAACGCCAACAAGAACAAGAGGAGCGTGCGCGACAACATCAAGATGCTCAAGCCACCGAGGCACAATGCCAAGAACAACAACTTCGTGAAGCTCAAGCACTTGAGGTGCAACATGCCCTTCGAGATTCAAGTCGAGCCGTAGCCAACCGAGGCCGACAAGCTCGCCTACAACAAGAAGCTCTTCGCGATGAAGTCCAAGAAAGGATTTTCCAAGCACGTGTGCATCGACAAGGTCCTCCTCAAGATCGACAAGGTCCTCCTCTAGCGAGACAAGAACATCAAGTCCATCGAGAGCATGAAGACAATGGAAATCCTCCACGACAAGAGCAACATGAGGTTGACAACCCTCCTCGCCGAGAGCAACATGAGGTCGACAACCCTCCTCGCCAAGAGCAACATGATTTTGTCGATCCTCAATGACATGGGAGTCATCATCCCCGACCCCAACATAATGAAGAGCAACGATACGACAAGCTAAAGTTCACCATGCCCAAGTTCACCGGTAGCAAGTTCATGGGCATTGAAGGTCGACAAAATCTTCCGCTTGCACAAGTACGAAGAAGAGAAGAAGATAGCAATGGCATCCCTTGAATTCCAAGACTACGTCCTCATTTGGTGGGAACAAGTCATTGAGCGCCGAGAGGCAAAAGGTGAACCACCCATCACTACTTGGGCGCAAATGAAGGATGTCATGAGAGCACGATTCGTGCCAAACTACTACAACCACGACCTCTTCAAGAAACTCCAACTCCTCAAGCAAGGAACCAAGAGTGTTGAAGAGTAATACAAGGAAATGGAGATTGCCATGATACGAGCCAATGTCACGGAAGATGATGAGCAAACTATGGCACGTTTCTTGAATGGACTCAATCACCCTATCAAGAAGATTGCCGATTTCCAACCATACTCGAACCTCATCGAGCTAGTGCATCAAGCTACCAAAGCGGAACGTCAAGTGCAAGATGATCTCAAATATACCAAGTTCTCATCCAAGTCATATGGCTTCTCCAACAATCAAGCTTCAATGGCTCCAACACCTTCTACCTCGACCAAGCCATCTACAAGCAACGGCGACAAGTCAAGTTACAAGAAAACTTCGACAAGCTCAAGTCGTCCTCCTACTACAAGCACCTTCAAGCCGAAATCTTCTTCATCATCTACCCCAACCGATGAGACCATCAAGACAAGTTCCTTCAAATGCTTCACATGCGGTGGCCGAGGCCACAAGTCCTTCGAGTGCACAAACAAGTGTACCATGATCCTCAACGACGACAACACCTATGACTCAATGAGTGAAGGAGAAATGGAAGCCCTTGAGCAAGTGGCCATGCACCGGCAAGTGAACAATGAAGATGAAGATGATCAAATCTTTTGTGATGAAGATTCAAGTCCCGCTCTTGTTGTCTCCAAGGTCTTGACTCTTCAACATCAACAAGAAGAAGACCAAAGATTCCATATCTTCCACACAAAGGCCGGCATCAATGGAAGGTCCGTCAAGGTCATCATAGACGGAGGGAGTTGCCATAACCTCGCAAGTGAAGAACTATGCTCCAAGCTTCAATTGGACAAGATGAAGCACCCGCACCCCTACAAGGTTCAATGGCTAAGCGACACCGGAACAATCCAAGTCGAGCATAGAGTACAAGTTTCTTTCAAAATCGGAGCTTACGAAGACACATTGGAGTGTGATGTCATTCCTATGACCGTTTGCCACTTCTTCTTGGACGACCATGGCAATATGACAGAGGTGTCATTCACAATGGTGTACAAACCACTATAGCTTCAAGATGAAAGGGAAGGAGTTTGTGCTACGTCCTATGTCTCCAAGCCAAGTAATCGCCGAAAAACAAGGCACCCATCATGGAGAGAATAGTGAGAGAGCGAACCACCAAAAAGAGAGTGAGCACCACAAGCCCAAATTGAGTGCCTCCACGATAAGCGACAAGAAAAACTTAGTTCTATTTGCCACCAAACGTGAGATGAGAGAAGTGTGTGAGAACCCATCAAGTGTCCTACACTATGTCCTATTGTGCAAGGACGAGGCACCAAAAACTAACACCTCTCACAATCTACCCTTGGTGTTATCTTCTTTATTGCAGGAATTCCGAGATGTTTTCCCCGACGTGCTACCTCCGGGTCTACCTCCACTACGAGGCATCGAACATCACATCGACCTTATCCCCGGAGCGCCACTTCCAAACAAGGCTCCCTACCGAGTAAACCTCGAAGAAACCAAAGAAATACAAAGGCAAGTAAAGCATCTCATAGACCATGGACATGTGCGCGAAAGTTTGAGTCCTTGTGCCGTACCGATCATTCTTGTGCCAAAAAGAGACGGCAGCTTTCGCATGTGTTCTGATTGTAGACCCATCAATGCTATCACCGTTAGATATAGGTACCCCATTCCACGCCTTGATGATATGCTTGATGAACTTAGCGGTGCCACTATCTTCTCCAAAATTGATTTTAAAAGTGGTTACTATCAAATACGCATACAAGAGGGTGATGAATGGAAAACCGCTTTCAAAACAAAATTTGGTTTGGATGAGTGGTTAGTCATGCATGTGGGTTTATTAGAAGCACCGGGTACTTTCATGCGTCTTATGCATTATGTGTTTTGCCCTTACATTGGTGAATTTGTTGTTGTCTACTTCGATGATATCCTTGTTTTTAGCAAATCTCTCAGAGAGCATGTCACCCACCTTCGCACCGTGCTACGAACTCTTCAAAAAGAGCAACTTTATGCTAATATGGAAAAATGCATTTTTGGTGTTGATAAGATTGTTTTCTTGGGATTTGTAGTATCTTCTAAGGGTGTTCATGTTGATGACTCTAAGATCAATGCTATTAAAACTTGGTCCCAACCAACTAACTTGCAACAAGTGCGTAGTTTTCTTGGTTTAGCTGGTTTCTACCGTAGATTTGTGAAGGATTTTAGCACCATTGCTTCACATTTACATGCTTTGAGCAAGAAGAATGCACCCTTTGTTTGGGGACCATCTCAAGATAGCGCATTCACTGAGCTTAAGAATTTGCTTACTCATGCTCCCGTGCTTGCATTACCCAACTTTGACAAACCTTTTGAAATTCATTGCGATGCTAGTGGTAATAGCATAAGAGGTGTGTTAATGCAAGAGAAGCGCCCCATAGCATATTTTAGTGAGAAACTTTCCGGAGCGCAACTCAATTACCCCATCTATGACAAAGAGCTATATGCTTTAGTGCGAGTTTTGCGTGAATGGGAACATTACCTCCGCCCTCATGAATTCATAATTCACACCGATCATGAAACACTTAAATACCTTAAGGGCCAAACTAAGTTGAACAAGCGTCATGCTAAGTGGACTGAATTTATTGAGTCTTTTCCCTATGTCATCAAGTATATTGAAGGCAAGGAAAATGTTGTGGCGGATGCGCTTTCCCGTATATGCATACTTGTTACTCAACTTGAATTGAATGGCATTGGCTTTGAGCACATGAAAGACTTGTATGAGCATGATCCTACTTTTTCCATTCCTTATGCCAAATGTTTGATGCACACATCTTGGGAACGCTATTACATCAAAGATGGATATCTTATGAGAGATAACAAACTTTGTATCCCCGAGTCTTCTCTTCGTTTGTTGCTTTTGCAAGAATCTCATGGAGGAGGACTAATCGGACATTTTGGACCCGACAAGACAGTTGCTACGCTCTCCAAGAACTACTTTTGGCCTAAGATGTTCCGCGACGTCAACCGCTTCACCAACCGATACTCTACATGTCACAAAGCTAAGTCTAAAGCTCAATCTCATGGACTATATATGCCTCTTCCAATTCCGTATCAACCATGGGAAGATATTAGCATGGATTTTGTGCTTGGTTTGCCTAGAACTAGAAATGGCAAGGATTCCGTTTTTGTTGTTGTGGACCAATTCTCCAAAATGGCTCATTTCATTCCTTGCAACAAGATAGACGATGCTTCACATGTTGCCACTCTCTTCTATAGGGAAATATTGCGTCTACATGGAGTGCCCAAGATGATTGTCTCGGACCGCGACGCCAAGTTCTTGAGTTACTTTTGGAAGACCTTATGCGCAAAGCTCGGAATGAAGCTACTATTCTCCACGGCATATCATCCACAAACCGACGGCCAAACGGAGGTGACAAACCATACACTCTCCACTCTTCTTTGAGTGCTAATCAAGAAGAACATCAAGGAGAGGGAGGAGTGCCTACCCATCGCCAAGTACGCCTACAATCGTGCAAGACACAACTACCGGCAAGTCCCCCTTCGAGGTCGTCTACGGCTTCAAACCCTTGTCCCCATTGGACATTCTACCTCTACCACTACAAGAGCGCACAAACATGGACGCGAGTGCCCGAGTCAACCACCTCAAGAAGATGCATGAAGATACAAGGCACACCATCAAGCGCCAAGTACAACGACTCGCGACCAAGCTCAACGTCAACAAACAACCCATGATATTCAACATTGGAGATCTTGTGTGGCTACACCTTCAAAAGGACCGCTTCCCCAAGGAACGCAAGTCCAAACTTATACCACGAGCTGATGGACCCTTCAAGGTGCTTGCACGCTACAATAACAACGCCTACAACATCTCTCCTCTCACAATTCCACTTCGATGAACATGAGACATGGCTACTACCTCAAACGGAGACATTGTGCATAATCAGGTATCAAGGAGCTAGCCATGGAGACACCAAGGAACAAGGATAATCCGAAGACGAAGATGGATGTGAAGACGGAGAAGGAAAAGGGCTAAGTCAGCAGAAGCCTGGACGATCCGGACCGCCCTCCAGACGATCCAGCCCTAGCCCGGATAATCCGGACCCCAGCCCGGACGATCCGGCTACAACGCCCAAAGGCACCCGAAGCTCCAACCTGAAGCTGGATCATCCGGACCCAGGCCCGGATCATCCGGCCCCACCCGGACGTCCGGACCAGGACCCGGACATCCGGACCTCCTGCAGCTGCTCCGACACAGCCGGATCATCCGGCCGCCGCCCTGGATCATCTGGACCACCGAAGCCCAGATCATCCGGACCAACTCCCGGATCATCCGGCCACCGCCTGCGTGCGTGACTTGGGCCGAGGCTCGTGTACCCGTTTCGTCCCCTCACTTACCCCTTCGCCCCTTGGGCTATAAATAGACTTCTCCCTCCTCCTAGTTACGGTTAGCAAAGGATTAGCTCATGTTTGTGTGAGAGCTTTGCTCATCCACTTGGTTACCTTCTCCTCGGAGATCGCGCCTCCACTGGAGAAGATACTTCCAAGCGGATTCAAGACCCCCTCTTGGGTGGCCCCATCAAGACCTCCTCACGGAGAAGAACCGGTTACTGTTTGTATCGTCCGTTGTTGACTTTGGATCATGTATCCGCACTTGTGTTTCGAGGATCTAGCATATGTGTGACTATATCTTGTTGGTTTAGTGATTTCTCTTGTGTTTTCCCTCGTTTCCCCCTCGTGTTCTTCGCGTTCATAGCCGGGATCCGCTCCTTTTGTGAAAGATCAACCGTTTAGGGTTCCACCTTACATCATTCCTCCTCTTCCACATGTTCCTCAGATTCAGCTTCAGAGTCCATTTCCTTGCCAATGAATGCCGGAACCTTCTTAGAGCTGCTCTTCTTGTGAGATGAAGACTTCGAGGATTTTGATGATGAAGACTTTGAAGATTTTGATGATGAAGACTTTGAAGATTTCTTCTTCTTCTTTGAGTCATCAGATCTGTAATCCTTGTATTTCTTCTTCTTTGATTCTTTTTCCCACTGAGGACACTCTTGAATGTAGTGACCGGGTTTCTTGCATTTGTGGCATAGCCTTTTCTTGTAGTCACGGTATGAGGAATCATCACTCCTTGAGGATTTTCCAAAACGACCATGTCTTGAGAACTTCTGAAGTTTCTTCACGGGCAATGCTAGCTCTTGGCTCAGTTCTTCAGGATCACCAAGGCTACTACCAGAATCTTCACCTTCAGATTCAGAGACTGCCTTGGCCTTCAGGGCACGTGATCTGCCATAGCTCAAACCATAGAGATCTCTCTTTTCAGCAAGCTAGAACTCATGAGTGTTTAGCCTCTCGAGGATATCAGCGAGATCAAGTGACTTGTAATCTCTACGTTCTTATATCATAAGTGCCAGAGTATCAAATGAGGAATCAAGCGATCTCCACAATTTCTTCACCACCTCATGGTCTGTGATGTCAGTAGCACCAAGTGCTTGAAGCTCATTTGAGATGTCAGTGAGGCGATCGAAGGTTTGCTGAACATTTTCATTGTCGAGTCTTTTGAAGCGGTTGAAGAAATTGCGAAGAACGTCAACTCGAGTGTCACGCTGAGTTGAGACTTGAGGGAGTCCTGGATTAGGGGGTGTTCGGGTAGCCGGACTATACCTTCACCAGACTCCTGGACTATGAAGATACAAGATTGAAGACTTCGTCTCGTGTCCGGATGGGACTTTCCTTGGCGTGGAAGGCAAGCTAGGCGATGCGGATACTCAAGATCTCCTACCATTGTAACCGACTCCGTGTAACCCTAACCCTATTTGGTGTCTATATAAACCGGAGGGTTGTAGTCCGTAGGAGAACCATCATCATACACAATCATACCATAGGCTAGCTTCTAGGGTTTAGCCTCCTTGATCTCGTGGTAGATCTACTCTTGTACTACCCATATCATCAATATTAATCAAGCAGGAGTAGGGTTTTACCTCCATCGAGAGGGCCCGAACCTGGGTAAACATCGTGTCCCTTGTCTCCTGTTACCATCTGACCTTGATGCACAGTTCGGGACCCCCTACCCGAGATTCACCGGTTTTGACACCGACATTGGTGCTTTCATTGAGAGTTCCTCTGTGCCGTTGCAATCAGGAAGGATGCCTCTTCCCGTCTTTAAAGACGGCGCCATTAGTAAGGGAGCCTTGGCTGTCGGCCAAACCCTCTGGCTAGGTGGTTTTCTCACGACCGCCTGTTCGGCCGTTGCGCCGACGGTGACCTCTCGGGTCATCGAAAGCAACCTTCACGTCAGCTCAGAACTCGTTGAGCAGTTGGATCCAATGGAGCTCTCTTCCGTAAATGAGCTCTTGGATCACATCGCCGCACTGGGGGTCGCTACAAATTACGAGCAGGTTGGACTTAAACCCGATCTAAGAGAAATTAACTCTCCCCAAGTCACCCACCACGTTGCCATGGTAGAGGCGCAGTACGGCGACCCTTCATCTATCCTAAGGACTAGCTACGTCTGAATTCCCGAACCCTCCAAGCCGGATACCCACGGAGGGGAGGATACAATCCAAGACTTGAGCTTAGAATCAGGCAACGGGCTAGACTCATCGGACAACATCCAAGACTCCAGACTTCAGAGTTCGGAAGTTCTTCGGCCCCCGAATCGTAAATTGGCTGAGGTCTCAGATTCAACGACACCCGCCCGCCCGAACATAAGCGATCTTTCCCAAATCAGGCAAAAGCCCGAAGAAACAGTACATCACTACTGGGCCAGATTCCTCCTGGTTATGAACAGGACAAAGGACTGCTGCGAGGGAGACACAATTTCAATCTTTTGCAGTAACTGCACGGACGAGGGAATACTTAACGCCATAAGTCGTCGTGATATTACACGCTTCGCCGACTTAGCGTCCATAGTACAAAAGTACTGTGCGATGGAAAGCGCTTGGAAAACCGAAATAAAATTTTGGGATAATCCGGCCTTAAATAGCCAT
The DNA here is from genome assembly GCA_032464435.1 of Aegilops umbellulata. Lineage (NCBI taxonomy): Eukaryota > Viridiplantae > Streptophyta > Magnoliopsida > Poales > Poaceae > Aegilops > Aegilops umbellulata. The sequence goes on along the minus strand of CP136054.1, from coordinate 405,466,568 downwards.
CTCGTCCAAACTAAGAGGGTGCACCACAGTAAGGCACCCGGATTAAATATCAAAAAGCCAAAACCCTCTAGAGGGCATGGAACCGTACTGGAAAGGTGGCTTGATGGACCCTGTAGGATTCACAGTACAGAGGGCGCCACACCAACACACAACCTTAGAGCATGTTGGATACTCCGGCAGGTGGCCAAAATTGGCGAGGACCTCCTAATTTCAGAGGCTGAAGAAAGCCAGCCCGAGGACACCAGTACCATTCTCACAGTCTTTGAGACTTTCGCATCAAATAATATGCGAAAAAGAACACTCCGCAGCCTCACCGAAGTCTATCAAGTAGCAACAATAAACCCATGGAGTAACACTGCTATCACCTTCAACGCGAGCGACGAACCTAAATTCCGAACAGCCCGAGCACCAGCCGCATTGGTCCTCAGTCCCATAGTGGACGGCTGTCGCCTCGCAAAGGTACTCATGGATGGAGGCAGCGGATTGAACCTCATTTACGAGAAAACCCTCCAAAAGATGGAAATAGACTGGAACCGCATTGAGCGAAGCAGCACAACCTTTAGAGGAATAATCCCCAGTCACGAAGCGCGCTGCACTGGAAAGATCACACTAGATGTGGTGTTTGGCACGCCGGATAATTACAGGTCCGAAGAAGTCACGTTCCAGGTGGCCCCGTTCAAAAGCGGATACCACGCTATACTAGGACGGGAGGCATTCACAGTTTTCCAAGCCATACCCCATTACGGGTACATGAAGCTCAAGATGCCTGGGCCAAACGGAATTATCACTCTCGCTAGTGATCCGGACATAGCACTCCGCGCCGAAAACAAGACAGCCGCTTTGGCCCTTGAGGCACTATCCGAAACCTTAGCGGCCGAAGAACTGACCGCGCTGCGCTCCATGGTCAATAGGGATGATGTGATACTCGATAAGAGATCCAAATCCACATCCTTCAAGCCAGTGGACAAAATAGTCAAATTCCAGGTCCATCCAACGGACCCCAATAAAACAGCCTCCATCGGGGCACGACTGAACCCTGATGTAAACGCCGCACTGCGAGAGTTCCTACAAGAGAACTGGGACATTTTTGCTTGGCACCCTTCAGACATGCCAGGAATCCCACGCAGGTTGGCCGAACACAGCTTAAATATCCAGGAAGGATTCAAACCTGTCAAACAAGCCCTTCGGCGCTTTTCCGAACCGAAGAGACAGGCTATGGGAGAGGAGCAAGCCAAGTTATTGGACGCTGGATTCATTAGAGATATAAAACATTCGGACTGGCTAGCAAACTTGGTGATGGTACCAAAGAAGGACAAATCCTGGCGCGTGTGCGTCGATTTTAAAGACCTTAATAAGGCCTGCCCAAAGGATCCCTTCCCCCTCCCTCGCATAGATCAAATCATCGATGCCACGGCAAGACACGATTTGTTGTGTTTCCTCGACGCATACTCTGGTTACCATCAAATCAAGATGGCAGAATCAGACCAAGCCGCAACGGCATTCATCACACCATACGACCCATTCTGCTTCAACACAATGCCCTTTGGGCTAAAAAACGTCGGCGCAACATATCAGCGCATGATCCAAACATGTCTGGCAAAACAGTGGAGGTGTACGGGGATGATGTGGTCGTCAAATCAAGACATGTCGAATCTCTAGTAGACGACTTGAGGCTTACATTCGATAACCTCCGAAAATATGACATCAAGCTCAATCCGGAAAAATGCGTTTTCGGCGTTCCAGCCGGAAAGCTCTTGGGCTTCATTGTATCCGGTAAAGGAATCGAAGAAAATCCAGCCAAGATCCGAGCTTTGCCACAGTTGGATGTCCCAAAAGACCTCAAACAAATACAGAAATTAACCGGATGCGTGGCAGCTCTAAGCCGCTTCATCTCCCGTTTGGGAGAAAAGGCGCTGCCCCTTTACCGCCTCCTACGGTGCACCGAACACTTAGAGTGGACGGATGCCGCCACGGCCGGACTCGATGAAATAAAATCCATATTGGCAACAAACCCAGTCCTGGCCGCGCCAAACACCGGCGAGCCAATGCTATTGTACATAGCGGCAACCCATCAAGTTGTCAGCGCAGTGCTCGTCGTCGAGCGGGAAACGGACAAACACAAATTCCCCCTTCAAAGGCCGGTCTACTACGTGTCCACTGTCCTCACTCCATGCAAATCACGGTACCCACACTATCAGAAAATTGCATACGCAGTATTCATGGCATCTCGGAAGCTACGACATTACTTTCAAGAGTGTTCGATTACAGTAGCCTCGGAAGTACCACTCAATGACATTATCAATAACCGCGATGCAACGGGCCGGATCGCAAAATGGGCCATCGAGCTCCTCCCGTTCGACATAACCAATAAGCCACGGCGAGCTATAAAATCGCAAGTATTGGCCGACTTCGTCGCAGAATGGACGGAGGCCGAACTCCCTAAAGAGTACGGCACATACTCAAACTGGATCATGCATTTCGACGGCTCCAAAATGTTGGCCAGACTGGGGGCTGGCATCGTTTTGACGTCCCCCACAGGAGACACAGTCCAATATGTACTCCAAATTATGTACACGGACTCCAACAATGCAGCCGAATACGAGGCCCTCCTACATGGTCTCCGGATGGCAGTATCCATGGGCATTCAACGCCTAGAGGTACGTGGGGATTCGAACCTCGCGATCTCCCAAATAAATGGCGACTTTGACGCCAAGGATCAAAAAATGGCAGCTTACCGCAACGCCGTCCTAAAAATGTCAGCTCGGTTCGAAGGGCTAGAGTTTCACCATATAGCCCGCGAAAATAATCAAGCAGCGGACGTCCTGGCACGCATCGGAGAAAAACGCGATGCAGTCCCCCCCAACATCTTTTTGGAAAGATTGTTCAAGCCATCCATAACATGGGAGGGGGAGCCTGCAATCAACAGCCCGGACTCAGCCGAACCACTCGACGCCGAACAACCTGACATAATTGGAGGTCCTGCCAACGAAATTACACCTTCAGCCCATGTAATAATGGCGGTTATCGCCCCGTGGACAGAACCATTCCTAGCCTACCTTACTAGGCAGGAACTCCCAGAGGACCAAAATGAGGCCCACTGCATAGTACGGCGATCTAAAGCCTAGAAAGTCCACGAGGGGGAGCTTTATAAGAAAAGCACTACCGGAGTCCTTCAAAGGTGCATCTCTGAAGAGGAAGGGCGGAATCTTCTGGCCGAAATTCACGCCGGACTCGGTGGCCATCACGCTGCTGCTCGGTCCCTTCTTAGCAAGGCTTTCTGCACAGGCTTCTATTGGCCGACGGCCCGGGCAGACGCTCAGGACCTAGTCCAACGATGCGTTGGTTGCCAACTGTTTGCCAACCAAAGCCATATGCCACCCACCGCACTCCAAACTATACCCATCACCTGGCCCTTTGCGGTCTGGGGGCTTGACATGGTCGGACCCCTTAAAGGTGGAACCCATAAGAAAAAATACTTACTGGTCATGGTGGATAAGTTCACCAAATGGATAGAAGCCAAGCCTGTCAAAACGGCTGAATCCGGACCCGTGATAGACTTCATATCCAGGGTTGTACACCGTTACGGCGTAAATTTTACAGCCGACGAGGTAAGACTGTGGTGCAAAAACATGGGCATCAAGCTCGACTATGCTTCAGTCTATCACCCACAAACCAATGGCCAGGTTGAACGGGCAAACGGTCTTATCATGAGCGGCATCAAACCCAGACTAGTGCGGTCCCTCAAGGAATCTAACACGCACTGGGTAGAGGAGCTCGACTCCGTACTCTGGGGGCTCCGGACCACGCAAAATCGCACCACCGGATACACACCATTCTTTATGGTGTACGGCGCAGAGGCAGTTCTGCCCTGCGACATAATTCATGACTCACCTAGAGTGCGCATGTACGAAGAAAGAGAAGCCGAGCTCGATCGGCAGGACAGACTGGACGCCTTGGAGGAGGAGCGTGACGTGGCAAAAGCCCGTTCCGCATTTTATCAACAACAAGCCCGAAGATACCAAAGCAGAGAAGTACGAGCCAAAAATTACAATGTTGGTGAACTAGTTCTACGCCTGCCGGAATAGAAAAAGGACAAACTCAAGCCCAAATGGGAAGGTCCATTTATAATCAACCAAGTCCTGACTGGTGGAGCGTACCGCCTGCGAGATGCGTCGGATAACCGACTCGAGATGAACCCGTGGAACGCCACACGTCTCTGAAGATTCTATGCCTAGCGCCGGACTCCGTCTTCGTCTCCTTCCCCTGTCCATTTTTTACATTTTTCTGTCTTATATTTCTCTCCTTCCTCTCTTTTTCCTTTATAGCCCTTAAAAGGCTCACTACATGACGCGCACTCGCGCTCATTTAACCTGGGGGCTTCTTTAACAGAAGCTTATTTATACGGGCTTCATGCCGCACACATGTGTCAAACTTCCGCATGTACCTTTTTTCACCATTATATGCATCGATATGACTTAAGTTTTGGCCAAGCTGGGTTGCCTGGCTCGTGTGCTTACCCCTACGTTCCCGATTGTTCGGCTAGGTGGTAAAGGGAGCACCTCTGCGATTGTTACTGCCGGGTCAGCCAGATGTGTACCTCAGACTGGGTGAAGTCGAAAGCTAGCGTTCTTAAGGGAATATTCGGTCGGTGGAATAAAGATGAATCTTTTTATTAATTTTCATGCGCCCCCAGGTGCTTTTTCTGCGTTTTTTTACGCAGTCCGAACATGCACTTTAGGGCATGCCTCCCCAGCGAAAGGAACCCTTAACGGAACTATTCTCTCTGGAAGATGTTTCTTACTAACCATGTAATATAACATAACTAGTTGGGCACTTGTCTGATAAAGCACTAATGATCCATACGCCTGGTCTCCACGCATACCACGGTTCTTGTATAACCGCTATGGTATTCGGACACACTCCGGACCGTCAGGTCCCGAGGTTGAAGCGAAAAGGTCGGCAACGACAAACGATCTACAATCCGGCTAGAAGGCATTACATATGTCAATTCAAAATTACACAGTCATTTCGACTGATTGTATTCCTCCTCTATACCATCTAACAGGCTGTCTAATTTACAGTCCTACTGGGAATACTTTGCGGCCAATTCCACTTGGTCGTACACTAAGCTTACAGGGATCTCCTTCCCGTCAGGCCCCACCGGTCCGACCTCGGCCATATGGTTTGGGTTAGACTTCGTAAAACGGGTCTTCACCATAGCCCAGGCCTCTCTAGCGCCTTGTCGGCAGGCCGATGCCTTCCACAACCGGAAGTGCCGCCGAGCTCCCTTCAGCTTCTCCGCAAGCTCTCCAAGGCCATCGGGCGTGGAGTGGACAGGCCATAAGGCTTGGGCAACGCCTTGCATTGCCTGCCGAATTCGCTCGTGTAGTTGCAGGAGTTCAGGAAGAAGGTCACCCGTAGAACCGGGCATATCCTTTGCAGGATGACCTGTGAGCATACCAACAGACAATACTCTGTTACTCGACTTCCTCGCCGAACTCATTTTTCAAAGTTCGTTCAAGCACTTACTAAATATGCCGCATCGAAGCCGCTGATTCTCCTTCGTGGAGTCCGACAGCTGGCCCCGAACGTCCTTAAGTTCAACATCCAGCTTGGTGTTGGCATCCTGGAGATCATTCTTCTCTCGCCTCACCTTTGTCAACTTACTCTCACCGGCCTCTAACCGGCGCAAGAGTTGTTGCTTCTCCGGATCAAGTCCGGCGCCATCTGCAACATCAATTGTCAGATTTGCACCCAAACCGCACAATACTAATCTTTCGAAGTGTATCTTACCTGAGGGGGTCCCTTTAGGCTCCCCTGCTGCGGCTAGTGCGGCCTCTAGTTGGGCCTTGCACTTTTCCAGCTCTTGGGACAACACAGTGTTCTTCTCGGTAAGAACCTGCATGTTATATGATCCTTAAATCAGTTCCTTTAAACTGTTTCAAGTCTCGGGGGCTACTGTGATATATATATATTTAACCAAAATTTTCTTACCCTTATGTCTTTCACATACTGCTCCGTGGCTCTGGCTAAACCATCTTGAGCGGCACGAAGGTACGCATCTCCCGAGTTAGAGGCATCTAAATCCTCTTGGGAGAAACAAGCGTCCCGTAAAATTGTCCGGCAACGCCTGTGGTTCATGGCACTCTCCACTTCAGAATTTGTGGCAGACAGCCTGTCCGCATCCTCTGTCGGAGGAGCGCCCGGTGCACACCTTGTGCTCACCTCCGTTTCCTGGCCGGTCACTGGAACCTGGCTGGTGGAAGCGCGATTGGCATCCTCTCCTGATATAGTCCGGCGAGGTCTCTTCGTCCTAAAAAAGGCACGAACGTTAATATGCCCTGGCGGAATAATACCGCGGAAACGGAGAATGCGTTACCTTTGCGCCGGCATCTCGGTCCGGACTGCATCTCTTTTTTCCCCACAGGGCCCTACGGCCCCTCCTGGGCTAGCCACCGCAGGTTCGCCTTCCCGCCTCGGGAATCTCCCCTGTGAAACACGGTTGTTGTTAGAAACGCTGAATACGGGAAAATGGAATCCCCTTCAAGGGAATAAGGACTCCGGTTTCTGTCACCTGGGAGGCTGGGATTAACCCGGGGTAATCTGCCACAATAGCGACCAATGTGTTGTCCTTTCTTAGCTGATGAAACACCCCGTCGATAAGCTCCACCATTATGTCCGGATCCTCTTCAGAGTCCGGATCGAGGGACCGTTCTGGGTCCTCGGGTTGTGGAGGACGGCTGCTTATATCTTTCACTTCCTGTCGCAGTTCCTGCATTGAAGTCGTCAGACTACGTATCTGACCATGGAAGTATCAAATGAATGGGCAAGCGCAGTTGTTCGCTTACCCAACTTGGAGGTTCATACATAGTGAATCCAGCCCGCGGGTTAACGCGGAGTAACTCCTCCTTATCCCCCTTATACAAGGAGGACATAACCTTTATTCGGGAGGCAGCCGAGTCCGGCCCTTTACGGCCGTAACGCGTGGCGTCATCCTCCCCATTGAAATCCCACATAGGGCGGCCTCTGTATTGAAGCGGCTGCACCCCTCGCGTAATGCATACGGCCATGACTCCAATCATGGTTAGTCCGGAATGAGCCAACAATCTTATTCGGCCCATCAGATAAATGACGTCCCTGTCGTTTTCTCTCTGAGAGCTCCGTGGGCGCCAGCTCAAGCGTTTCTTCAAGGGAGCACTGTTGAACTCAGGGAGACCGGCCCGGATAGGGTCCGACAGTGGGACGTCGTCTATGTAAAACCATTCCGAAGGCCAGTCCTCGGACGTCTTCTTCGGGGTTCCGGATAGATATCCGGTCCCGGCGATGCGCCATACTTCGGCTCCGCCCACTTGGTATATAGACCCCTCTTGAGAACGGGGCACCAGGCAGAATATCTTCTTCCACAGTGCGAAATGAGCCTCGACGCCTAAAAATAGCTCGCAAAGGGCAACGAAGCCCGCAATGTGTAACACGGAGCCGGGCGTGAGATGATGCTGCCGAAGGCCATAGAACTCCAGAAGCCCGTGGAGAAATGGATGGATTGGAAATCCCAGTCCCCTTATCAGATAAGGAACAAGGCACACCCGTTCTCCTTTAGAAGGATTGGGGGTGTTCTCCGCTTGTTTTCCGCCACGGTAGGTGGCGAGACCGGCTCGGACCGGGACCATGTATGCCTGAGGGAGAAATCCCTTGGCTTGAAGCGACACTAACTCGCTATGCAGAATGGTGCAACTCTCCCAATCCCCGGGCTTAGGACCGGAGGGGCGAGGGGAGGAGTAGCGACGGCTGGCCATGATGGAATGGACCTTAGCTGGAAAAGCTCTGATGATAACTCGCGGAGAGGAGAAGATGCGGTTCGGATCTAAATCCCCATCCCGTTAAATAGGCGGCTCGTTTATATGGCTAGGGGTGTGGATGTAAGAACGCCTCGGGCTTTTCGCATCCGTTCAACACGTGGAAGGCAGCCATTATTGGGCACAGAAGCCGAGGAGCGCTACAAAAATCGGACATTATTCGTACAGGTACAATAGAGTTCGGGAAAGAACCCGCCTTGCAATGCCGAAGACAATATGCGCGCCGGACTCGTCGTCATTGAAGCCTGGTTCGGGGGCTACTGAGGGAGTCCTGGATACTATACCTTCGCTGGACTCCTGGACTATGAAGATACAAGATTGAAGACTTCGTCTCGTGTCCGGATGGGACTTTCCTTGGCGTGGAAGGCAAGTTAGGCGATGCGGATACTCAAGATCTCCTACCATTGTAACCGACTCCGTGTAACCCTAACCCTATCCGGTGTCTATATAAACCGGAGGGTTGTAGTCCGTAGGAGAACCATCATCATACACAATCATACCATAGGCTAGCTTCTAGGGTTTAGCCTCCTTGATCTCGTGGTAGATCTACTCTTGTACTACCCATATCATCAATATTAATCAAGCAGGAGTAGGGTTTTACCTCCATTGAGAGGGCCCGAACCTGGGTAAACATCGTGTCCCTTGTCTCCTGTTACCATCCGACCTTGACGCACTGTTCGGGACCCCCTACCCGACATCTGCCGGTTTTGACACAGACAAGACTCCTTCATTCACTTTGGACAGCCTATCCCAGATAAGCTTAGCAGTTTCCAAAGCACTCACTCTGCCATACTGCCCTTTACTCAGATGGCCACATATGATGTTCTTCGCTTGAGAATCGAATTGCTTGAATCTCTTCACATCAGCAGCACTCATGGAAGGGTGTGACAGAGGGAACACCATTTTCCACAACATACCAGAGACCGTTGGCAATTGCCTCAAGATGCATTCGCATCTTATTCTTCCAGTAGGGGTAGTCCGCCCCATCAAAGGTAGGACACCCAGCAGAGACCTTGATCATACCTGCGGTGGACATAACTAAAACTCCAGGCAGTTAAACAAAAATCACACAGAACAAGGGAGTACCTTGCTCTAATACCAATTGAAAGTGCGTTAAGTCGAATAGAGGGGGGTGAATAGGCGATTTTTATGAATTCTTCACTGAGGAATTTCAGGGTGAGGAAATTCCTAAGCAAAGAACTACTTGCAGGGGAATAAGTACTCAGATGCATACATAACAGAACATGAGCATGGTCATTGTCGTGGATCTAAGACTGACAGTAGAATGGGGGTAGGTATGAGGAGGCAAGATCCTAGCTATGGCGAAGTTGTACACATGAGTTTTACGAGTTCAGGCCCTTCGCGGAGGAAGTAATAGCCTTACGTCTCGGAGCCCGGAGGCGGTCGACTGGATTATGTGTGTGTGAGTTACAGGGGGTGCGAATCCTTGTCCCAAAGGAGGGGGTGGCTTATATAGAGTGCGCCAGGACCCCAGCTCCCCTCCATTACACAGGGTTCAATGTTCATAAAGAGGAAGCATTACATGTACCGTCCACAATAAAGTGTTATAAATGGTAATTAAGTCTATGAGTAAACGCCCGATCGTTCCTGTGCAGAGTGACTTTAGATCTTCTGTATATCGAGTGGTTTCTGTGACGGTCGAGTGACATTGATTCTTCCGAGTGGAATGTCTCTGGTCGAGTGGATGATGGTAACCTTCGAATGCTTCTGTCTTCAGGGTGATGTCCTTGGGGAGGGTATCTAGGTCAGGCCTATAACCCTACCATAGGTACATATCTTCATCATTAGCCCCCAAATGGTTCAGGGTTTGAGTGGAGAAGGAGTTGGAAATACTTTTGATTCGATTTTCGCGCTGCGGAAGTGTCTTGTGGGGATCGATGAACCAAACGCGGTGACACCAACTTCTTTTTCAGTCGCCTTGATCCATTCTTGGTTTGGTCGAGTGAACTTTTACTGAAAAGCTTCGAGTGTTGATATGGAGAAAATCTTCCGTCTGACAGGTTGCTCTATTGCCCGCGGATCTCGCGGGATTCGAATTTTGGGAAGCGCGCGAGATGGAGGAGGCCGCAGTAATTGGGTTGGATAAGGTAGGGCCACCTCGATTTCTGCGTCGCCTTTTTTGCCACGTATCGTGCTCGCGACTATTGCGGGATTTGATAAGATCGCCCGGGTCCACAGGTCAGTCACTCGGAAGCAACCTCATATAAGGCGGCGGACTGGAGTTTTTGAACAGTGTGTTCCCATTCTTCCTCTTCCTTCTCCGCCTTCTCCACCGCATCCGCTCCTGCCCCGGCGCCACTTCTCTATTCGAGCTCCGTCCGCTGCGATGGGGAAGGAGAAGACGGTGGCTTTGGAGCGCGTGAAGAAGGCGACGACAAAGGCGAAGGGGAAGAAGTCCAGCCGAGGCGGATCTTCGTCGAGGTACGGTCTGCTGTGCGGCTGGATCCAGGGCTATTGGATCCGGTCGACGATTCCCCAGGATGACATCGGAGATCTGGCTAAGGAGGGATTGACCCCCCATGGATCCGTGTGGCTCCCGGCGGACGAGACTGAGCCCCGACCGTAGGAGGGTGAGTGCGTCCTCCTCGCGACTCACGTCGATTACGGGTTTTCTTTGCCTCCTCATCCTTTTTTCCGAGCTTTCTTGAACTTCTTTGGAGCACAACTTCATCACTTTTCCCCCAACACCATCATGTATCTTGCCGCTTTCGTGTCTATGTGCGAGAATTTCTTGGGTTGTCGACCTCATTGGGGCCTCTTCAAGCACATTTTCACGTGTCGCTCTCAGTCGGTCAAAAAAGCTAATCCGAGTGATGAGAGGACAAAAGTGATCTAGATGTGTGGGGTCTTGGGATCCAAATGAGGGGTAAGAGATCTTTCCCAGCCATAATCCTTCCCGAGTCAGTCCGACGGTGGCAGTCGACCTGGTTTTACTGCAAAGACCAGCCGACTCCAGGTCAGTTGACTGGACGACCTCCCTTTTCCATGGCTCGAGTAGAGAAGCCCTCCTCCTTGAAAGTGACCCCGGGGGAGAAAGCAGAGGTGAAGGTGTTGGTCGAGCATGTGGTCCAGCTCATCCGTGATGGCGTGACCGGCATGGATCTGTTGGAAGTCTTCCTCAGACGACGCATTCAGCCGCTTCAAGCCCGTGACCACCCGATGTGGATGTATTCGGGCATTGAAGATTCCTCTCGGATCCATCCAGAAGAAGTCGACGAGGACACAGTGGAGAAGTGGTTGAGGGGTATCACTGGAAACAAAGATAACCCCAGGGGGCCAGGAGAGTCCCTCCACTAGACAACTCGTACGAAACAGACAAGGTCCAACTCTGAATTGCCGAGTGTTATCTTGATTTATCATGTAACTGTCGCAATCAACCGACTGACTTTTGTCTTGCTTGTTGTCTTCTACGCTCTTACGGAGATGTATTCGATGCCCAACGGAGAGCAGGAGCAGGACCCAGAGGGGGAGGCGAGAGCGGCGAGTGGCATTCCGATGGTGAAGGGGACGAGGAGAGCTCCGACCCGAGTGATGAAGAAGAGGTCGACTCACCTCCCCGTAGGGAAAGGTGATCCAAGCTCACTCACGATCCGGCAAGCACCCGCAACAAGGCAGCTGCTCAGACTGGGCAGTCGTCAAAGCGTCCTCGGCGTCTTCTCCGGCGCCGACTGAAAAGGCTCCGAAGCAATCCAAGGTTGTACCGCAGAAGACTCGAAAGGCTCTGCCCAAAATCAAAATCGATATCCCTGTTGCCTCTGCGTGAGTGTTCTGTCTTTATTTTACTCGAGGTTCTGTGTTGTCTACTTTTTCCTTGGTTTGACCGGATGAATCTTGAAACTAGCAGTGTTGCTACCTCTGGGACTTCTGCTTACAAAAACAAAGATGAGGACATGGAAGATGCGGTCACCTCCAAACCAGGTATAACCTTCGTGATCTTGTCTTTGTTTTGTCGATTCAACTGCGGTATAACCAGCAAGGATGAATTTTTGGCGACTGATCTTTTTACAGGCTCCTCCCAACATCATTGATTTCCCAGACGACGACGAGGACGAGCCACTGAGGCCCTTGGGGAGAAGAAGCAGGAAAACGTCCACTAGCAAGACGCCTCAGTCGACACCGGTGGTGGAACCGGTAATCCAGGAGGTTGGCGATGCCAATCGTACTTCTATCACCTTCGCCATACCACTGTCGAGTGCTAAGCCTTCAGCGTCAGCCGAAGACTCCAGCCGATCCACCTTCACTTTTTGCTGCACATCACGTCCCAAAGGACCAGGTGGGTGCTGCCAAAGAGGCTATACGCCAGGCGGGCATTATGATGGAGAAGATGAAGATGGTCCGGGAAGCCAGCCAAGCTGCTTATGACGCCAGCTCCGCTCTCCAGAGCAACGTCCAGGTTAGCAGATTGCCGACTGGCTCTTTTAGCTTGTTATGTTAGGATATGCTACCTGAAAAATTTCTTTGAAGAATCTTTTCATCTGCCTGTGTTTTGCATTCATACACCCACTGGGTGTTTTGATTTGCCACTGAGCAAACTTGTATCTTGAGTCGACTAGGTTGTGTCGATTGGATCTTTGAACTAGTGGGGGCACGCTGAGTGCACCCATGGGTGTAGTCCCCGTGACCATAGTTGACTGTGGGTAGTCGACTGTGGTCTGAGAAGCTAAATTTTTCACTCGGCCTGGACAGACCATGTCGAGTGGAATCCGAACCAGTGGGGTACGCTAAGTGCACCCACTGGGTGTAGTTCCCTAGACCGTGGTCGACTGCGGGCAGTCGACTACGGTCTGAGAAATTTTTTACACTCGGCCTAGACGGACCATGTCGAGTGGAAACTGGACCAGTGGGGGCACGCTAAGTGCACCCACTGGGTGTAGTCCCGAGACCGTGGTTGACTGTGGGCAGTCGACTACGGTCTGAAAACAACTTGAATTTACCAGACCATTTTTCTGAAGTAACTAATCTTTCCATCTGTCGATTGACTGTCTCTTGATTACAGAAATCTTGTGAACTCGGAGCTCGTTTTGCTTAATTGGAGAAGAAACAGATTCAGCTCAACCTCGATCTAGAACTGGCCAAGACAAATCTGCAGAAGGCCAAGGATGAAGCCGATGGTAAGAGAAAACTTGTCGACTGATCTGTCTCTGAATCGGCTTTTATTTTGCTTTTTCTGAACCGAGCGTTGTTTCTTTGAGAGAAAATGAACCAAGCTCTGGCGAAAAAGGACCAAGATCTTGCGGACGCACGGAAAGCAGCTGACGAGAAAACTGCACTTGCCAAACAGAAGCTAGCTTCAGTCGGCAAACTGGAGGAAGAAAACGCCAAGCTGAAAACTGCCCTTGATGAAGCCAATAAGGAAGTGACTCGCCTGAAGAAGGACAAGAACAATCTGAATGAGAAGATGGAAGGCATTGCTCGCAAGAGGGACGATCTGGAGATATCTGAGAGGTCTTGCCAAAAAGCTATTCGTCATGCTTGAAGGTATTTTCTTCGGCCCGGCTGACTTGTTACTGTCGACTCGACATACAACCACTGACTCATCTTTGAATTGTGTGTGCAGAATTTTGCCGGAACTTCGAGGAAGAGACTGGGCGAGTTGAGACAAGCTTGGACCCCATCCATTCTCCAGTGAAAGACGAGGATGCCATGAATGTACTCCGATTGGAATCTCGTGTTGCTGGTGTTGTCGACTATCTTGCTCGACTGAAGGTCGCAATGTCGCGGATCGACACAGCACTCTGGCCAAGGGCAACGCTCCAAAATGACCTCTAGTCTCTGATGACTCAACTTAATGAGATTCCCGATCAAGTGCAAGAATGGAAGAAGTCTTCTGCTAGGTGCGGTGCTGATGTGGCTCTGTCCTTGGTTCGTGTCCACTTCAAGGAAGCGCTGGAAGAGAAGCTGGCGGCGATCAGGGTTGCCAATACCAAGAAGCACGACTTCCAGTCTTTCATGGAGACCTTCATTGCTGCTACCACTCGGATTGCTGATGGAATCGACCTGGATGAGTTCGTCGAGCCTGCAAGTCCTCCTCCTGTGGAGTGAACTAACTTTCATGCCTCACCTTAAATTTGCCTCGGAATGCCGAGAGGTTTTCTAACCATTAAAACTCCTTCGGGCTGGATGCCCGAGTACTTTAATCCGTGGTCCGGAACCTTAGGATTTATCTGAACTTGGTTTATTTCTGAATATGCTTGTGTTTCCTTCGAGTGGAACTTGTTCTTCACTCGGAATATTTTTTTGTACTTGAGATGCAGCTCTGAGGAGGAGGTTCCAGTCGACCTGCACCTCCTCGTCCTTGCGGATGAGGATGGAGTGCATGTTATACTTGTGGCGCAGCTCCGAGGAAGAGGTTGCAGTCGACCTGCACCTCGTCGTCCTTGCGGATGAGGATGGAGCGCATGTCATACTTGTGGCGCAGCTCCGAGGAAGAGGTTGCAGTCGACCTGCACCTTGTCGTCCTTGCGGATGAGGATGGAGCGCACATTGTATTTGTGACGCAGCTCCGAAGAAGAGGTTGCAGTCGACCTACACCTCGTCATCCTTGCGGATGAGGATGGAGCGCACATTGTATTTGTGGCGCAGCTCCGAAGAAGAGGTTGCAGTCCACCTGCACCTCGTCGTCCTTGCGGATGAGGATGGAGTGCACATTGTATTTGTGGCGCAGCTCCGAAGAAGAGGTTGCAGTAGACCTGCACCTTGTCGTCCTTGTGGATGAGGATGGAGCGCACGTTATACTTGTGGCGCAGCTCCGAGGAAGAGGTTGCAGTCGACCTGCACCTCGTCGTCCTTGTGGATGAGGATGGAACGCACATTGTATTTGTGGCGCAGCTCCGAAGAAGAGGTTGCAGTCGACCTGCACCTCGTCGTCCTTGCGGATGAGAATGGAGAACATGTTATACTTGTGGCGCAGCTCCGAGGAAGAGGTTGCAGTCGACCTACACCTCGTCATTCTTGCGGATGAGGATGGAGCGCACATTGTATTTGTGGCACAGCTCCGAAGAGGAGGTTGCACTCGACCCGCACCTCGTCGTCCTTGCGGATAGGGATGTATTTCAAACTTAGGCGAGTACTGGACTGCAGCTAAGCCTCCGAGTGGGAGGGTTGCTCACCACTCGGTAGGATTTTTCAAACTTAGGCGAGTACTGGACTACAGCTAAGCCCCCGAGTGGGAGGGTTTCTCACCAATCGGTAGGATTTTTCAAACTTAGGCGAGTGCTGGACTGCAACTAAGCCCTCGAGTGGGAGTGTTGCTCACCACTCGATAGGATTTTTCAAACTTAGGTGAGTACTGGACTGCAGCTAAGCCCCCGAGTGGGAGGGTTGCTCTCCACTTGGTAGGATTTTTCAAACTTAGGCGAGTACTGGACTGCAGCTAAGCCCCCGAGTGGGAGGGTTGCTCACCACTCGATAGGATTTTTCACACTTAGGCGAGTACTGGACTGCAGCTAAGCCCCCGAGTCGGAGGGTTGCTCACCACTCGGTAGGATTTTTCAAACTTAGGCGAGTACTGGACTGCAGCTAAGCCCCCGAGTGGGAGGGTTGCTCACCACTCGGTAGGATTTTTCAAGCTTAGGCGAGTACTGGACTGCAGCTAAGCCCCCGAGTGGGAGGGTTGCTCACCACTCGGTAGGATTTTTCAAACTTAGGCGAGTACTGGACTGCAGCTAAGCCCCCGAGTGAGAGGCTTGCTCACCACTCGGTAGGATTTTTCAAACTTAGGCGAGTACTGGACTGCAGCTAAGCCCCCGAGTGAGAGGCTTGCTCACCACTCGGTAGGATTTTTTAAACTTAGGCGAGTATTGGACTGCAGCTAAGCCCCCGAGTGAGAGACTTGCTCACCACTCGGTAGGATTTTTTAAACTTAGGCAAAATAGATTCGCAGTTAAGCCCCCAAGTGAGAGGCTTGCTCACCACTCGGTAGGATTTTTTAAACTTAGGCGAAACGGATTCGCAGCTAAGCCTCCAAGTGAGAGGCTTGCTCTTCACTCGACAGGATTTTCCAAACTTAGGTGGAACGGATTCGCAGCTAAGGCACCCACTGGGGGATTTGAAACATACAAATAAGAAACAACAATCATTTAGGAGACATAAAACTGTGTCTTTGATAATCAAACTAGAAGGTATTTCTTATTACATCTCAACAGTCTGATGCTTAAGTGTAAAAGGGGCGGAGCAGCTCCGCATTCCAAGCACGTGGCTCGTCTTTCTTGTGCTCGACGTTGTAAAGGTGGTATGCTCCGTTGTGGAGCACTCTTGTGACGATGAAGGGGCCTTCCCAACCAGGAGCAAGCTTGTGTGGTTTCTGCTGATCCGCTCGAAGAACCAAGTCACCCTCTTGAAATGCTCAACCCCTCATGTTTCTGGCGTGGAATCGACGCAGGTCTTGCTGATAGATGGTCGACCGGATAAAGGCCATCTCTCTTTCCCCTTCTAGGAGATCAACTGTGTCTTGCCATGCCTGTTCTACTTCATCCTATGAGAAAAGCTCGACTCGGGGTGCATTGTGGAGCAAGTCACTCGGAAGTATAGCCTCAGCTCCGTAGACCAAGAAGAATGGAGTTCGGCCAGTCGACCGATTGGGAGTTGTCCTCAATCCCCAAAGCACTGATGGAAGTTCATCGACCCAGGCGCCTACTGCGTGCTTGAGATCATGCATTAGTCGGGGTTTCAGTCCTTTGAGAATCAATGCGATTGCTCTTTTAGCTTGTCCATTCGACTAGGGGTGGGCGACTGAAGCATAGTCGACTCGAGTGCCTTGGGAAGCGCAGAAGGCTCTGAACTCATTAGAATCGAAGTTCGACCCATTGTCAGTGATGATGTTGTGCGGAACACCATATCTGAATGTTAACTCTCTGATGAAGCTGATAGCAGTACTGGCTTCAAGACTTTTGATAGGCTTGGCTTCGATCCATTTGGTGAACTTGTCGACTGCCACGAACACATGAGTGAAGCCGCTCCTACCAGTCCTCAGAGGTCCAACCATATCTAATCCCCAAACAGCAAAGGGCCAGATGAGTGGAATGGTCTTCAGGGCTGATGCAGGCTTGTGGGACATGTTGGAGTAAAATTGGCAACCTTCACATTTGTCGACTATTTCTTTTGCCATCTCATTTGCTCGTGGCAAATAAAACCTCGCTCGGTATGCTTTGGCCACAATGGTCCGAGAGGACGCATGGTGACCACAGGTCCCTGAGTGGATGTCATTGAGGATCACCCGACCTTCTTCTGGTGTTATGCATTTCTGGTAGATTCCAGTGATGTCTACTACACAACCGTCTCCTTGTAGACGTTGTTGGGCCTCCAAGTGCAGAGGTTTGTAGAACAGTAGCAAATTTCCCTCAAGTGGATGACCTAAGGTTTATCAATCCGTGGGAGGCGTAGGATGAAGATGGTCTCTCTCAAGCAACCCTGCAACCAAATAACAAAGAGTCTTGTCTCCCCAACACACCCAATACAACGGTAAATTGTATAGGTGCACTAGTTCGGCAAAGAGATGGTGATATAAGTGCAATATGGATGGTAGATATAGGTTTTTGTAAACTGAAAATATAAAAACAGCAAGGTAGCGAGCGGTAAAAGTGAGCGTAAATGGTATTGCAATGATAGGAAACAAGGCCTAGGGTTCATACTTTCACTAGTGCAAGTCCTCTCAACAATAATAACATAGTTGGATCATATAACTATCCCTCAACATGCAACAAAGAGTCACTCCAAAGTCACTAATAGAGGAGAACAAATGAAGAGATTATGGTAGGGTACGAAACCACCTCAAAGTTATTCTTTCCAATCAATCTGTTGGGCTATTCCTATAAGTGTCACAAACAGCCCTAGAGTTCGTACTACAATAACACCTTAAGACACAAATCAACCAAAACCCTAATGTAACCTAGATACTCCAATGTCACCTCAAGTATCCGTGGGCATGATTATACGATATGCATCACACAATCTCAATTCATCTACTCAAACCAACACATAGAACCTCAAAGAGTGCCCAAAGTTTCTACCGGAGAATCATGACAAAAACGTGTATCAACCCCTATGCATAGGTTCCCAATGTCACGAAACCCGCAAGTTGATCACCAAAACATACATCAAGTGGATCAATAGAATAACCCATTGTCACCACGGTTATCCCACGCAAGACATACATCAAGTGTTCTCAAATTTTTAAAGACTCAATCCGATAACATAACTTCAAAGGGGAAACTCAATCCATTACAAGAGAGAAGAGGGGGAGAAGAAACATAAGATCCAACTATAATAGCAAAGCTCGCGATACGTCAAGATCGTGCCAAATCAAGAACACGAGAGAGATCAAACACATAGCTACTGGTACATACCCTCAGCCCCGAGGGTGAACTACTCCCTCCTCGTCATGGAGAGCGCCAAGATGATGAAGATGGCCACCGGTGAGGGATCCCCCACTCCGGCAGGGTGCCGGAACAGGGTCCCGATTTGTTTTTGGTGGCTACAGAGGCTTGCGGCGGCGAAACTCCCGATCTAATCTCTTTTCTGGAAGTTTTAGGGTACGTGGAGTTATATAGGCGGAAGAAGTATGTCAGGGGAGCCACGAGGGCCCCACGAGGCAGGGGGCGCGCCCTAAGGGGGTGGGCGCCCCCCCACCCTTGTGGCTTCCTCGTTCCTTCTTTGACGTGGGGTCCAAGTCCATCGGTTAGCTTTCGTTCCAAAAATAACTTCTCCAGTTGATTTCGTTCCGTTTCGACTCGTCTGATATTCCTTTTCTTCGAAACACTGAAATAGGCATAAAACAGCAAATCTGGGCTGGCCCTCCGATTAATAGGTTAGTCCCAAAAATAATATAAAAGTGGATAATAAAGCCCAATATTGCCCAAAATAGTAGATAATATAGCATGGAGCAATCAAAAATTATAGATACGTTGGAGACGTATCATCCAGTCACACTTTCTCTGAACAACTGTCCCTTTATCACAGTGAAGGCTTTGGATCGACGGACAATCTGTCGAACCTCTTCTTCATCCTCTGGGAGTTCCTTCCTAAGAATATACACGATGTACGACACAGTCCAGTCGGGAGTGATGATCAAAACCTCCATGATCAAGTCGACCACAGCTGGGACTTCGACTTCAGTCGGATTACGTGCACTGTTTGGTTGTGGGGGCTCTTCAGTGAAAGGATCTTCTTGAACTGAAGGTGTATGAATATGTTCCAAGAACACATTGCTGGGAATGGCCTCCCTCTTGGAACCTATCTTTGCCAGATCATCGGTTGCTTGATTTTTCAGTTGGGGTATGTGATGGAGTTCTAACCCCTCAAACTTCTTCTCTAACTTTCTCACTGCATTACAATAGCCAATCATAGCTGGGCCTCTGACGTCCCACTCCTTCATCACTTGATTAACCACTAAATCCGAGTCGTCGTAGACCATGAGGCGACGGACGCCGAGTGAAATGGCCATACGCAACCCGTACAGAAGTGCTTCATATTCAGCTTCGTTGTTGGAGGAGTCAAAATGAATCTGGAGCACATAACTGAGTTTGTCACCTCGGGGGGATACTAAAACCACCCCAGCACCGGAACCATTCAACATCTTGGATCCGTCGAAGAACATGGTCCAATGCTCCGAGTGAATCTGAGTCGGCAGTTGCTGTTCAACCCACTCGGCGAGGAAATCTGCTATTGCTTGGGACTTGATTGCTTTCTTTGCCTCAAACTTGATATCCAAGGGAAGGAGTTCAATCGCCCACTTTGCCACACGACCATATCTCTATTGTTCAGAATCTCTGACAATGGTGCGTTGCTAACGACTGTAATGGAGTGATCAGAGAAATAGTGTGCAACCTTCTTCATGGTCATGTAAATCCCATAAACAAGCTTCTGATAATGTGGATATATTTGCTTGGATGGAGTCAACACTTCAGAAACATAGTATACTGGGCGCTGAACTTTATAGGCTTTTCCTTCCTCTTCCCGCTCGACCGTGAGCACTGTACTGACAACTTGTCCAGTGGCTGCAATATAAAGCAGTAAAGGCTCTTTGCTGATTGGGGCAGCAAGCACTAGCTGGGTGGAGAGCAGGGCTTTGAGCTCTGCAAACGCTGCGTCAGCTTCATCAGTCCACTCGAACTTGTCAAATTTCTTCATCAGTCGGTAAAGAGGCAATGCCTTTTCACCGAGAAGAGAGATGAATTGACTCAAGGCGGCCAAACAACCAGTCAGCTTCTGGACATCATGCACACGCACAGGGCGTTTCATCCGGAGTATGGCACCAACTTTCTCTGGATTTGCGTCGATCCCTCGTTCGGAAATGAGAAATCCGAGTAATTTTCTACCAGGAACTCCGAATGTGCACTTTGATGGATTAAGCTTGATATCATACCTTTTGAGGTTGGCAAAAGTTTCAGCAAGGTCAGCCAGCAGGTCGGAACCCTTTTGTGACTTTACCACAATGTCATCCATGTATGCTTCCTCATTCCGACTGATTTGAGTGAGCAGACACTTCTGAATCATCCTCATGGATGTGGGTCAAGCGTTCTTCAGGCCGAATGGCATGGTGACATAACAGAAGCATCCGAATGGAGTGATGAAAGCCGTTTTTATCTCATCGGGTCCATACAGTCGGATCTGATGATACCCGGAATAGGCGTCCAGAAAAGACAATCGCTCACACCCCGCAGTCGAGTCGACTGTTTGGTCGATGCGGGGGAGAGGAAAATGATCTTTCGGGCAGGCCCGATTGATATGCTTGAAGTCAATGCACATGCGAAGTGAATCGTCCTTCTTGGGGACCATGACAACATTGGCGAGCCACTCAGAGTGATAAATCTCTCAGATGAACTCAGCTGCCAGGAGCCGAGACACTTCCTCACCAATTGCTTTTCTCTTCTGTACGGCGGACCGTCGAACATGTTCCTTGACTGGTTTTACTTTCGGGTCGACTCGCAAATGATGCTCAGCCAGTCCCCTGGGTACACCTGGCATGTCAGAAGGTTTCCATGCAAAGATGTCCCAGTTCTCACGGAGGAACTGGATGAGCGCTTCTTCCTATTTGCTGTCGAGTGATGTTGAGATATGAGTAGGAGCAGCATTAGGATCAGTCGGGTGAATATGAATCGTCTTGGTTTCACCGGACGACTGAAATGCAGAATCAGTGGCAGGCTTCTTGGAGCGCAACAAATCACTCGGATATGCGTTTTTCCGGTATTCTTGCATTTCGACTGCTGCCATTTGTGCATCGGTGATTTTCGAGCCCTTCTGGAAGCACTCTTCTGCCTTCTGCCGATTGCCAGTGATAGTGATCACTCCTCTAGGACCAGACATTTTCAATTTGAGGTACACGTAGCATGGTCGAGCCATGAAACGTGCATAGGCAGACCTACCCAAAATAGCATGATAAGCACTCTGGAAATCCACTACTTCAAATGTCAACTTTTCTTTACGGTAATTCTTGGAATCACCGAAAACCACATCAAGGGCGATCTGGCCGAGTGATTCAGCCTTCTTGCCAGGTATAACGCCATGGAAACTCATATTGCTTTCACTGAGCTTGGACATCGAAATGCCCGTTCCTTTCAGGGTTTCAGCATAAAGGATATTCAAGCCACTACCACCATCCATCAGCACTTGAGTCAGTCGAGTGCCTTCAACAACTGGGTCGACCACCAACGCTTGCCTCCCAGGGGTGGCTATACGTGCTGGATGGTCGGACTGGTCGAATGTGATGGCAGTCTGGGACCACTTCAAATAACTTGGTGTTGCCGGAGCAACCATGTTCACCTCTCTGTTTATAACTTTCAGTCGACTTTTGCTTTCAACATCGGCAAAAATCATCAGAGTGGAATTGATGTTGGGAAAACCATCATGATCTTCTTCCTTATCCTCACCCTTGTCCGACTCCTTTTCCTTCTCCTTGGATTGTTTCTCTCGGAACTGTTGGATCAGGAGCCGACACTGTCGAGTGGTGGGGTTAGGGTAAATCAGATTACCCTCTTCATCCTTCTTGATGTGAATGTGACAGGGTAAATCCAACACATCATTTCCGTCTTGATCTTTCACTTTATTGGGGTTCCAGGGCCCTTTGGGTTTCCCCTTAAACTTTCCTTGAGGCACAAATAAGGCCTCACCAGGAGCAGCTGGTTCGGCCTTGCGCTTCTGCTTCCGATTGGAATTCCCTCCTCTGGTTTCCTGGGCGACTGTTTTATGCTTTCCACTCCGGAGTCGGTCTTCCTCTTCACCATTAGCATACTTGGTGGCGATCTCCATCATCTGGGTCAGAGACATATCTCCTGTCCTACCGAATTTCAGATTCAACTCTCGATACTTAACCCCCTCTTTGAAGGCACAAACTGCTTGGTGATCTGACACATTCTCCACTGTATGGTGCAATGTGATCCATCTCTGGATGTAATCTCTCAAGGTCTCATTCGGTTTCTGCATGCAGGACTGCAATTCTGTTAACCCTGCCGGCCGTTTGCAAGCCCTCAAAGGTTCTGACAAACACTCGGGCGAGTTCTTCCCAACTGTATATGCTGCCAGGTGCTAACTGATTCAGCCACGCTCTGGCTGAGCCTTCCAACATCAGAGGAAGGTGTTTCATGGCCACTTCATCATTACCGCCACCGATCTGTACAGCCACTTGGTAGTCCTCAAGCCAAGTGTCAGGCTTGGACTCACCAGCGAACTTGCTGACTCCAGTCGCCAACCTGAAGTTGGGAGGAATCACCGCAACCCTGATGGCTCTGCTGAAGCACTCTGGGCCTGAAACATGTACTCTGCTGCCAGTCGGGTAATATCTGTCATGACCCTCTCTGTGTGCTCTGTTTCTGTCAACCAGACCTTGAACAAGAATAGATCTCGCATCAAAGCTCGGCTCCCTGGGGTCGACCGGAATTCTTCACCCGCCACTGTGAGGGCGTCTGTCATCGTGCTGCCGAGGCACACATGACCCACTCCTCGAGGGAGGTGTGGGCACTCGACGACGGTCATCGTGGTCAAGTCGGTGATCATACTGCTCACGGTTTCTATACTAATCTCGCTGGTCCCCACGTCCCTCACGCCGCGGGGGCGATCGTGGGCTGTGAGCCGACAGAACTGTGTCTGCCATCACAGACCTGCTATGAATTCTATTCTGTGACTGTGATACTGCTGTGTTCTGCTCTCCTGCAGCCCGGAGTAAAGCCCGGATCTGCATTAAACCTCTGTCAGCTTCCGACTGGGAAGGCTGAATCGAATCTGCTATTTGGGCTATAGCTGTGAGATTTTGAATCGGAGTTCGGTATACCTGAGTTGGAGGCGGAAAAAGTTGTCGTCGACTGGACTCAGGAATCCGTTGCCGAGCACGCTCGTCGAGTGCTTCCTGGAGGTTCTCCAGTCGAGTGTGCTCAGCCAAGTTGGCCAGGCGCGCCTCCTCCAAGGCCCGGGCCTCGGGGGTTTCTCCAACGATAGGAGTGTGAAGTGCATCCATATTGCGGCGGCGAAGCTCTTCCCTCTACTGCGAAGAGAGGGGTTCGGGGCGGTACTCCTCGTGAACGTGCGACGGGTCGCTGCCACCATCACCACCGTCATCGCGGGGGAAGCCAGGAGGACTGCATGGTCCATTGACCATCAGGACTTCCGCCGCGGGGTCACTGCTGTCACACTCGGATGCGGTCTCGACGGAGTCAGTCGAACAGGTCGTAGAGAGTTTCGTCGGGCTCGATTGCCACGACTTGTGGGGTGGACGATTGGCGGGCCACCGCATGCCTCACCCACAACTGGAGCCGCGACCGACTGGAACGCTTGCGCCGGCGAACAGCAGGGAGTGAGTACGCCACAGGAGCCGACCGATACTGAGTCGACGGCTGCCGAAGAAGGACGCCGCGGACGCACGCGCAAAAGTGCGTCGCCTCGCAGACGGGGAGCGCCTCGACGTCGAGTGGAGCCTCTTGGAGCCAAGCGGAGTCGTCAGCGACGAAGACGAGTGCGCCAAGACGGATCTCGCGGCCCTCAGCCAAACATCCGCAAAAAACCATGATGATGGGAATCGGAAAAAATCGCAACTTCGCCAAAAAGTCGCTAAGACAACTGCCCCATGGTGGGCGCCATCTGTCGTGGATCTAAGACTGACAGTAGAATGGGGGGTAGGTATGAGGAGGCAAGATCCTAGCTATGGTGAAGTTGTACACACGGGTTTTACGAGTTCAGGCCCTTCGCGGAGGAAGTAACAACCCTACGTCTCGGAGCCCAGAGCGGTCGACCGGATTATGCATGTATGAGTTACAGGGGGTGCGAACCCTTGTCCCAGAGGAGGGGGTGGCTTATATAGAGTGCGCCAGGACCCCAGCTCCCCTATGTTACACAGGGTTCAATGTTCATAAAGAGGAAGCCTTATAGGTAACGTCCGCAATAAAGTGTTATAAATGGTAATTAAGTCTATGAGTAAATGCCCGAACATTGTTGTGCAGAGTGACTTTAGATCTTCTGTATGTCGAGTGGTTTCTGTGACGGTCGAGTGACATTGATTCTTCCGAATGGAATGTCTCTGGTCGAGTGGATGATGGTACCCTTCGAATGCTTATGTCTTCAGGGTGATGTCCTTGGAGAGGGTATCTAGGTCAGGCCTATAACCCTACCCTAGGTACATATCTTCATCAGTCATCATGATGAAATGAAGACAAGCACAAAGTACAGGAAGCGTAAGCACAGGATAAAACAGGATGAAGACAAACAGACTGAAGAAATTGAACTGAGGAAATTGAGAAAGTCTTCAGTCAAAGTCTTCAAACAGATATGAACAAGCACACAACACAGTAATGAGGAAATGAAAGAGTTGAGGAAATAGAACCAGTAGGCTTGGTGAAGAAAATGATTTGCTAGACCACTTCCAACTGCTGTGACAGTTGTACGTCTGGTTGGAGCGGCTAGGTATTTAAACCTGAGGACACACATGTTGGGGAACGTAGTAATTTCAAAAAAAATCCTACGCACACACAAGATCATGGTGATGCATAGCAACGAGAGGGGAGAGTGTGTCCATGTACCCACGTAGACCGAAAGCGGAAGCGTTAGCACAACGCGGTTGATGTAGTCGTACGTCTTCACGATCCGACCGATCCAAGTACCGAACGTACGACACCTCCGAGTTCAGCACACGTTCAGCTCAATGACGTCCCTCGAACTCCGATCCAGCCGAGCTTTGAGGGAGAGTTCCGTCGGCACGACGGCGTGGTGACGATGATGATGTTCTACCGACGCAGGGCTTCGTCGAAGCACCGCTACGATATTATCGAGGTGGACTATGGTGGAGGGGGGCACCGCACACGGCTAAAAGATCAATGATCAATTGTTGTGTCTTTGGGGTGCCCCCTGCCCCTATATATAAAGGAGCAAGGGGGGAGAGGCGGCCAGCCAGGAGGAGGCGCGCCAGGAGGAGTCCTACTCCCACCGGGAGTAGGACTCCCTCCCTTCCTAGTTGGAGTAGGAGAAGGGGGGAAGGAGGGAGAGAGGAAGGAAAGGGGGGAGCCCCCCCTCCTTGTCCAATTTGTACTAGAGGGGGAGGGGGCGCGGCCTGCCCTGGCCGCCCCTCCTCTTCTCCACTAAGGCCCATGTAGGCCCATTAAACCCCCAGGGGGTTCCGGTAACCCCCGGTACTCCGGTAAAATCCCGATTTCACCTGGAACACTTCCGATATCCAAATATAGGCTTCCAATATATCGATCTTTATGTCTCGACCATTTCGAGACTCCTCCTCATGTCCGTGATCACATCCGAGACACCGAACTATCTTCGGTACATCAAAATACATAAACTCATAATATAACCGTCATCTAACTTTAAGCGTGCGGACCCCTACGGGTTTGAGAACTATGTAGACATGACCGAGACACGTCTCTGGTCAATAACCAATAGAGGAACCTGGATGCTCATATTGGCTCCCACATATTCTACGAAGATCTTTATCAGTCAAACCGCATAACAACATACATTGTTCCCTTTGTCATTGGTATGTTATTTGCCCGAGATTCGATCGTCGGTATCTCAATACCTAGTTCAATATCGTTACCGGCAAGTCTCTTTACTCGTTCCATAATACATCATCCCGCAACTAACTTATTAGTTGCAATGCTTGCAAGGCTTATAGTGATGTGCATTACCGAGTGGGCCCAGAGATACCTCTTCGACAATCGGAGTGACAAATCCTAATCTTGAAATACGCCAACCCAACAAGTACCTTCGGGGACACCTGTAGAGCACCTTTATAATCACCCAGTTATGTTGTGACGTTTGGTAGCACACAAAGTGTTCCTCCGGTAAACGGGAGTTGCATAATCTCATAGTCATAGGAACATGTATAAGTCATGAAGAAAGCAATAGCAGAATACAAAACGATCGAGTGCTAAGCTAACGGAATGGGTCAATTCAATCATATCATTCTACTAATGACATGATCCCGTTAATCAAATGACAACTCATGTCAATGGTTAGGAAACATAACCATCTTTGATTAACGAGCTAGTCAAGTAGAGGCATACTAGTGACACTCTATTTGTTTATGTATTCACACAAGTATTATGTTTCCGGTTAATACAATTCTAGCATGAATAATAAACATTTATCATGATATAAGGAAATAAATAATAACTTTATTATTACCTCTAGGGCATATTTCCTTCAACACTGTCCTCATCGTATTCTCCTTGAGCTAAGGTCACACATACCTCGCCCAATCACTCATGGTAAGTCTTCAGGTGACTCCCAAACCTTCACAAACTCAGTCACTCGGGGATCCACAATTTCCTCTTGGATGCTCTAGACCATGACGCCTAACCGTCTGGAAGATACACAGTCTTCAAAGGTAACAAGCGTCGGATCCACGCAGGATCAATATCTTCAGTGATGCTCAATCACTTTGGGTTTGTAGGTGTTTGGGTTTGGGTTTTCCTCACTTCATAATTTTCGCTCAAAGTCCTCGGAGGATGGGATGCTCTCAATTGACAAGTGTCTGTTTCTCTCGGAGCAGCCAACCAGCTAGTGGTTGTAGGGGTGGCTAGTTATAGCCTAGGGAGCAGCCCGGCATGATAAGACATAAATGCCCTTCAATGATATGACCGTTAGGTGGGAAGATATTTTGGGACAGCTAGCGCGTAGCACAGCAACGGTCGGAAATTTGACTATGAAATTCCTCAGGGCTATCATGTTCCTCACTTGTAGGCAATCCGTACTGGCGAATTCTAACTCCTCAGTCAGAACAAATTCCTTAGAGACCAGAAGAACTTCGTCTGTCACTGAAGAAATTGACTGAACTGTATGAGATTTCCAATGGCTTCACTTGAAGGGATTGGTAGGTGTAGGATTTTGAGTTGAGCATCACTTGGAAACTTTTCCTTAGTATTTCCTTGACCCCCTTTAACAGTACGGTGTTTACTTTGACTCAAGAAAGAGAAATTGAAACTACGAAGACAAAAGTCTTCACGCTTCATGTTCCTTGAATGAATACCAAGTCTTCACGGTCACACCAATTTCTTCACTTTCAAAGTCTTCAGAAATCCAAAGTTTTCAATCGAAGAACTTCATTTTTAGGGGTCGACTTTCTCTGTAAATATCAAACTCCTCATAGACTTATAGACCTGTGTAAACTCACAAACGCATCAGTCCCTTAACCTATAAGTCTTCAATACACCAAAATCACGAAGGGGCACTAGATGCACTTACGCTCTTGCTTCCATAACTTGGTTGAGGCAGTCCCAACTAACACTATCAAAAGCCTTGTGTAATCCAATTTCAGAGCAATGACTAGCAACTTTCTTTTATGAGTGCATTGGATTAACTCAGCTGCCAAAGCAAAATTCTCAATTATGGAGCGTCCCCTCAAAAACGAAGACTACAGAGAATGTACTAAAATCGGGATCTGCCATTGCAATCTATTAGCCATAACCTTGGAAGCTAACTTTGGCATGCTGTGTACCAAGGAGATGGGCCTGTAATCTTTCATATCCAACGGGGTGTCCTTTTTAGGAAGCAAAGTGATGAAAGCAGTGTTGATTCCGTTAAGGTTAACACTGTTACTATGCAAGTCATTGAATAACCTGAGCAAATCTTCCTTTAGCAAATGTTTGAAGGCCTTGTATAATTCATTGGTGATCCCATCTGGGCCCGGGCTCATATTGTTTGGAGCTTTATTTATAGCCTCGATAATTTCAGCCCAGGAGAAAGGTTGCACAAGCCCAGAGAGGTCCATAGGCATGTACAGAGAGCTGAGACGAACTGTGGGCATTGAAGAAGCAGTCTGCCCCAAGATCGCAGAGAAATATTTAGTGGCAATGCAAAGCTTTTGGTTGTTCTTGTAGTGCTCTACTCCATTGTGAACAATGACTTTCACCTTATTGCGATGGGCTTGGCAGTTGGCCACTGCGTGGAAAAACTTACAGTTTTCATCCCCGGATACACACCACCTCACTTTTTCCGTGTGCTACCTCTTGAGCACTGCGTTGGATTTCCCCGAAGAGGAGAGGATGATGCAACAAAGTAGCGTAAGTATTTCCCTCAGTTTTTTAGAACTAAGATATCAATCCAGTAGGAGGCTACGCTCAAGTCCCTCGTACCTGCACAAAACAATAGCTCAACGCAACTAATGCGATTAGGGGTTGTCAATCCCTTCACGATCACTTACGGGAGTGAGATCTGATAGAGATAATATTTATGGTATTTTTGGTATAGAGATGCAAAGTGAAAAGTAAAAAGCAAAGTAAAAAGCAAGCAAGATTAAAGCGATGGAGATTGATATGATAAGAATAGACCCGGGGCCATAGGTTTCACTAGTGGCTTCTCTCAAGAGCATAAGTATTCTACGGTGGGTGAACAAATTACTGTTGAGCAATTGATAGAACTGAGCATAGTTATGAGAATATCTAGGTATGATCATGTATATAGGCATCACGTCCGAGACAAGTAGACCGACTCCTGCCTGCATCTACTACTATTACTCCACTCATCGACCGCTATCCAGCATGCATCTAGAGTATTAAGTTAAAAATAGAGTAACGCCTTAAGCAAGATGACATGATGTAGAGGGATAGTTTCATGCAATGTGATAAAACCCCCATATTTTTATCCTCGATGGCAACAATACAATACGTGCCTTGCTGCCCCTTCTGTCACTGGGAAAGGACACCGCAAGATTGAACCCAAAGCTAAGCACTTCTCCCATGGCAAGAAAAACCAATCTAGTAGGCCAAACCAAACTGATAATTCGAAGAGACTTGCAAAGATAACCAATCATACATAAAAGAATTCAGAGAAGATTCAAATATTATTCATAGATAGACTTGATCATAAACCCACAATTCATCGGTCTCAACAAACACACCGCAAAAAGAAGATTACATCGAATAGATCACCACGAGAGAGGGGGAGAACATTGTATTGAGATCCAAAAAGAGAGAAGAAGCCATCTAGCTAATAACTATGGACCCGTAGGTCTGAGGTGAAATACTCACACTTCATCGGAGGGGCTAGGATTCTATAGAAGCCCTCCGTGATGATGGCCCCTCTCCAGCGGAGCTCCGGAACAGGCCCCGAGTTGGGATCTCGTGGGTACAGAAGGTTGCGGCGGTGGAATTAGGTTTTTGGCTCCGTATCCGATCGTTTGGGGGTACGTAGGTATATATAGGAGGAAGAAGTACGTCGGTGGAGCTCCGAGGGGCCCACAAGGCAGGGGGCGCGCCCTAGGGGGGCGCCCCCCACCCTCGTGACCACCTCTTTTGTTCCTTGGAGTAGGGTCCAAGTCTCCTGGATCACGTTTGGTGAGAAAATCACGTTTCCGAAGGTTTTATTCTGTTTGGACTCCGTTTGATATTCTGTTTCTCCAAAAATCTGAAATATGCAAAAAACAACAATTCTGGGCTGGGCCTCCGGTTAATAGGTTAGTCCCAAAAATAATATAAAAGTGGAAAATAAAGCCCAATATAGTCCAAAACAGTAGATAATATAGCATGGAGCAATAAAAAATTATAGATACGTTGGAGACGTGTCAGGCATCCCCAAGCTTAATTCCTGCTCGTCCTCGAGTAGGTAAATGATAAAAACAGAATTTTTGATGCGGAGTGCTACTTGGTATAATTTCAATGTAAATCTTCTTAATTGTGGTATGAATATTCAGATTCGAAATATTCAAGACAAAAGTTCATATTGACATAAAAATAATAATACTTCAAGCATACTAACAAAGCAATCATGTCTTCTCAAAATAGCATGGCCAAAGAAAGTTATCCCTACAAAATCATATAGTCTGGCTATGCTCTATCTTCACCACACAAAGTATTTAAATTATGCACAACCCCGATGACAAGCCAAGCAATTGTTTCACACTTTAACATTTTCAAAACTTTTTCAATCTTCACGCAATACATGAGCATGAGCCATGGATATAACACTATATGTGGAATAGAATGGTGGTTGTGGAGAAGACAAAAAGAGGGGAAGATAGTCTCACATCAACTAGGCATATCAACGGGCTATGGAGATGCCCATCAATAGATATCAATGTCAGTGAGTAGGGATTGCCATGCAACGGATGCACTAGAGCTATAAGTATATGAAAGCTCAACAAAAGAAACTAAGTGGGTGTGCATCCAACTCGCTTGCTCACGAAGACCTAGGGCGTTTTAAGGAAGCCCATCATTGGAATATACAAGCCAAGTTCTATAATGAAAAATTCCCACTAGTAAATGGATGTGATATCATAGGAGACTCTCTATCATGAAGATCTTGGTGCTACTTTGAAGCACAAGTGTGGTAAAAGGATAGTAACATTGTCCCTTCTCTCTTTTTCTCTCATTTTTTTGGGCCTTTTCTCTTTTTTTTATGGCCTCTTTTTTTTCGTCCGGAGTCTCATCCCGACTTGAGGGGGAATCATAGTCTCCATCATCCTTTCCTCACTTGGGACAATGCTCTAAAAATGATGATCATCACACTTTTATTTTTCTTACAACTCAACAATTACAACTCGATACTTAGAACAAAATATGATTCTATGTGAATGCCTCCGGCGGTATACCGGGAGATGCAATGATTCAAGAGTGACATGTATGAAAGAATTATTGAAAGTGCTAGTTATCGACTAGAGGGGGGTGAATAGGTGATTTTTATGACAGTCTTCAAAACATGGAAGTTTCGAAGACAAACAATAGAAATGACCCTATTAGTATGCAGCGGAAGATAAACTACACTAAGCAAGCCATAGTCAGGATGCAATTAAGTGAGAGTACGAAGACTAATAGCAACTAGGTAGTAAGGATCAGGATGGAAGATGGTATGAAGCCAAACTACGATAATAGTCAAACAGTGAAGACAAATAGGTAAAGCAAACAGGCAATGACTTCACGAAGACAAACTCTAAGTAAAGAGAGGGAGAGGATAGAACCAGTCACTTGTTGAGGAGACAGGATTTGTTGGCCCAGTTCCAGTTGTTGTGACAACTGTACGTCTGGTTAGGGAAGCTGAGATTCAACTCAGAAGACCGCGTCTTCACCTTATTCCCCTTGAGCTAAGGTCACCCAGTCCTCGCCCAATTACTCTGGTAAGTCTTCAAGGTAGACTTCCAAACCTTCACAGACTTCGTTCACCGGCGATCCACAATGACTCTTGGATGCTCAGAACGCGACGCCTAACCGGCTGGAGGATTCACAGTCCTCAAGTGTAATAAGTCTCCAGGTCACGCAGACAGAAAGACTTCAGTGATGCCTAACACTCTTTGGCTCTGGGTGTTTGGGCTTTGTCCTCGCAAGGATTTCTGTCTCTCAAAGGCTTCGAGGTGGGTTGCTCTCAATACGACAAAAGCCGTGCACTAACTCTGAGCAGCCACCAATTTATGGTGTAGGGGGTGGGCTATTTATAGCCACTAGGCAACTCGACCTGATATGTCCGAAATGACCCTGGGTCACTAAGAAACTGACACGTGTTCCAACGGTCAGATTTCAAACACACACGACAACTTTACTTGGGCTACAAGCAAAGCTGACTCATCCAGCTCTGGATAAAATTTGCTCTCATAGTCTTCGCTCGAAGACATAGGATTTTGGTTGAGCATCACTTCAGTCACTCTGACTTTGTTCACTTGGACCCCACTTAACAGTACGGTGGTTCCTATGACTCAACAAAGAAGAAAAGGAAACAACGAAACGACTAAGTCTTCGCGCTCGATAGTCTTCACGCAATGTTTTCTCATGTCATAGTCTTCAATCTGTATATCTTCATATACCACCATTGTCTTCAATGTCTTCATACATTTTTAGGGGTCATCTCCGGTAGGTAAACCGAATCAATGAGGGACTGCTACCTGTGTTATCCTGCAATTCTCACAAACACATTAGTCCCTCAACCAGGTTTGTTGTCAATACTCCAAAACCAACTAGGGGTGGCACTAGATGCACTTACAACCTCCCCCTTTTTGGTGATCGATGACAAACTGGTTGAAGTTTTCAACGGGGATAAAAGTATGTGAAATGTAAAGGATTTAGGTATTGTCTTCATAAGTGGCAAAGGATCCCCCTGAAGATGTGCATATACGTAATTTTGCTTTTGGAATGCAAATGCACATGGCGGGTTATACTTGTGGAGATCCTCTTCAACTTATGAAGAAAATTCATCATGCATGATTTGATATAACAAAGATAATGACATTCATAATGAAAAATGGACATATGCAGAATGACCTAAATGCGGAAGTTATCGTCGCACATGCGGAATTTATCATCGCATCGCAGAATAGCAAATAAGTAGCAGACGACCATCGAGTTTAAGTGTTACAACTCAAAGAACGGAATGTATCAAAAAGTGAGAGTTGTAAGCACTAGGCAAAATATAAAGCAACCGCCCATACGGACCCGCTTGAAGACTATGAAACTCATATGCTTCTACCCCTTTTGTCAGTAAGGACCAAAAAGGTTTGAAGACATAGAGCATCTACTCGTTCCCAGAAGGAGTAGGTGAAGCAGCAGGGTCGTCGGTGTTGTTTGGCGGTGCAGACGAACTTGGTGCAGTGTCAATTCATGCAGAAGTGGGGGCGGTGAAGTAGCATCATCTTCATCATCGATCACTCTGGCATTCACAGTTGCCGCGGAGGAAGAATAGTCAGAGTCTTCAAGGGATGGAGTTCGACGTAGGACTGCATTCCGTGGAGGAGTGGGGTCAAACTTGAATCTTTCAGTGAAGCCATCATCTTGAAGATCTGCTTCAGCACTGAGCAGTGTCAAACTCTTCCATGATCGCCGCTAGGTCCCATGAGTGACAAAAGCATTCTTGGTGGCAAGATTGCGAATGCGATTGACGTCCACCAATAGACTTTGCATCTGTCTCTTGAGCCAGTCATGATGCTTATCTTGTTTCTGATGCAGTGCCACAAGAAGTTCTGGGTCATTCATAACACGAGAGCGCTTGTGAGGCCTTTGGGCAATGGTGCTCTCAGTAGCTTCAGTCTGTGCACGATGAGGCAAGCGAGTATTTCCACCCAATGGATAGACACGAGCGACTGCTTGTACTCCTTCAATGTTTTGCGAGAAGCTCTGGTGGTCAGCATTCTGAAGACTGAGAGGCTCCTTGTCAGGCTCTGGATATATGGCTTCAATAGACAGATCAACCTCTGGCAAAAAGATGATATGATTGCATGTAGAGGGCTGATAGTTGAAGGTAGAGTGGAGCTTGATCAGACGCATGATCCAGGGAGCATAGAACTTCAGACCAAAAATGTCAGATCCTAATGCAGCAAGTTGGCGGATAAAGAAGTCTTGTGCATTGAAGCTTTTGCCGTGAATAATATGGAAGACCAAGGTCTTCATTGCACCTTCAAGCTTTGCATGAGGAGAATGTCCTTTGACGGGCCAAAGAGTTCGCCTTATATTGTGATAGATAGTTCGCGGCAGATACTCAAGGTCTTCAACAAAGAACTCCTTAGGATATTCAGCATCAGGAGGTAAAGGCTTCATCATGCTAAGCATCTGACTCATGTTGGGTTCAGGCTTGTGAAAAATGCTTTCCATAGCAGCACTGTGAAGCTGACAACCAGGTTCATAAAGATCACCTGGAGTGGGCAGGCCAGTGAGCTCAATGACATCAAAGGCTTTGGCTTCATGATGAACATTGCCTGTCATCCACTCAAGGACCCAAGTCTTCGAATCCCTGTTGTAGCCATGAATATGAAGAGTGGCATAGAATTGGAGCAGCAATTCTTCGTTCCAGTGCTCCTTGTCAGTGATGAAGTGCAACAAGCCAGACTCTCTGAAGCAATCAAGCGCTTCTTCCAAACAGGGTAGACCAGTTATGGCTTCAGCGTCAAGACGCATATGTGGGAAAATGCGACCTTGATTGTATAAAATGCATGAGTAATAACTGCGCTGCTGATAGCTCCAGAACCGATCAGATGAGATTCTTGCCTTAGTGTAGGGGTTCTTGGCACTGCCAAAGAAGGTGTTGTGCGCTTTGAAGCCATTGACATTAAAGGACCCTGGTGAAGTGGCAGTCCTTGGAAATCTGGGCAGTCTTGGCGTTGGCTTCTGAACCCGAGGCCTGTGCTCGACATGGTAGTCAAATTGAGGACCAGCAGCAGGCGGAGGAACCAGAAGAGGCCATTTGACAGTGATAAGCTGCCCATAATTGTATGCTTGCTCAATAGTATGAGGCCGGCGGAACTAGAGCAGTGGCATTGACTTCTGGCTGCAGATTGGCAGTAGGTGCAGTAGGTGCAGTCACTTCAGGCACCACATTGACTTCAGGCGCATTGACTTCCGGCGCCACATTTTCTTCAGGCGCCTCATTAGCTTCAGGCGCCACATTAGCCTCAACCATGACAATGTCATTGGCTTCATTGTTGGAGTTGGTGGTCGCCTCAGTCTGTGTAACCTCCATTTGTATAATTGGAGGGTCGGTCACATTCTCCGCTAGAACAACTTCTTGTTGGACAGGGGGTGTTGCAACATGTTCTTCATCCACTCTTGGTTCTTGTGTTTCATCGGCTGATGCAGCCGGAATATCTTCAGCCGTTTTGGCTTCAGACTCAGAGACTTGTGGCCTTGGTCCTTTGTGAAGCCTGTGTAACGCAGGCGACGCCTGTGGAGATTGAGTTGGCTGGGCCTCAAAGTCATCATCATCTGGCACTGGTGAGGTGACTTGTGGTTGGGGAGTACTTGGTGTGTCTTGTTGTTGTGGGTGATCAGCGCATGATGCATCCTGTGCAATTGGCGTCAGAGGACGACCAATGCTGATAAGTTCGCTGTTCGTGAGAACAGGCAATGATACCACGTTGTGCTCGATCTAAGGAAGAACTACATCATCTTCAACATTGTCATGGTGACCAATGTCTTCAGCAGCGGTGGGGTTAACTGCTGGAATGTCTTCAGCTTCAGGAGCCTATGTGGAAGCAGGCTTATGAACTATCATCCGTCGTTCTTGATGCGAAGAGTCAGGATGAGCAACCGAGATGGGCTCGACAACAAGGGGCTCTGTGGGAGCAGCCCGATCTTTCTTGGTTTTGCGCTTCTTCTTGGAGGGAGCGACATCAGAAGTTTCAGGATTTTTCCTCTTTCTGGCTTCAGCCTCGGCAACCCTTGTCTTCTTCAGTTCTGAAGCGGTTGACTTGACCTTTGACTTTGAGCCGGACATGCTGCTTGGGAAGACAATTCAAGGTTCTTCCCGCCTTGAAGGTGCAGATTGGTCAGTCGATGGCTTCTTCTTCTTCTTGGCAGCCATTCTGGGGTCGATGCCAGGACGTCCAAGAGCCTTGCGCTTTTCAGTTTCATTGTAGGCTTGCACGCACTTGTCAGCCAAATTCTTCATGCGCTCACGAGAACCTTTAGCTTCTTCACGTTTCTTAAGAAAAGCTTCCTTGAGCTCATGCAACATAACTTTGAAGTTTTTGACATCTTGCACGCTGAGCTTTGCCATGTGCTTCTTGAACTGAGCTTTCTCATAGTCGATCTTGTGCTTCAGTTCAATGATTCGCTGAGCTAGAGCTAGCTCAGAAGCAATGGCACCATTGAAAGAGACACTGAGGCCAATGGGAAGTTGCAGATCATCAAAACTGAGATTGGGGTGTCAAACCACTCATCAATGAAATTACGGATGATTACCACATCAAAGAGAGGCAAATCATTGAAGATTTCTGCTCCTTCCTTGCTCTTTATCAGTTGCTCAAGAGCGTCATCTGCCAGATCTTCATCACTTGACAGATCAATGTGTTCGTCTCACAGAATGGCAGCAGGGGTCAATGCCTGATCAGTATTCTTGATGTTTTTCTTTTTCATCTCCGTCTTCTTGGAGATACGTGATAGATCTTCAGACTGCACACTATCTTCAGGAGGTGCAGTATCCAGTGGCTTCGCTCGTGAAGCTTTTGGAGGAGCAGCTGACTTTGAAGCTTTAGCCTTCTTTTGCTTCTGCGGCTTAGGAGTAGGAGCAGGGGTCAATGCCTGACCAGGGTTGAAGTCTAGCCCCAATGACTTCTTGTTTTCCTTGGCCGATGCCTTTGCGTGCTGGAAGTTGCGCTTGAAGAGATTATCGTCACGACACTAGAGCAGTGGTGATAGGTCGGCATTGTCAGGCTGTGGTCCACGGACCATACAGGGATAGAAACCCTGTGCAATGGTTTCATCTCTGGTCTTGGGAGGAAGGCTTTGAAAGAGAATATCACCCCATGGACTCTTGATGGCATTCTTCTCAACATACTCCTGGGTCACGAACTTGTATTTAAACCATTGTTCGGCCCAATATCTTCGAATCCATTGGATTCATGTCTTGCGCTGATTGTAATCCTCTTCTGGATCTGTCATGTACAGCTCTGAGAGGTCATCAGGCAAATCTCTTGATGTTCCCCCACGACGCTGTCTGCCACCCTTCCTTGCTGATTTCTCTGTAGCCATGAATTTCAAACTGAATGGCTTCAACACGTTCAAAGGCTTCAGAGGTTTCCGCTTGCTGGTCAAACAGGAACTGGCTTTGAGAGAATTGATGTGATGCTGTAAGAATTCTGCAAATGAATGCAGACTACGAGAACCAAGAGTTTCTCCCACGGACATGTACCTGTGACAGCAATAGAGATGCGAGGTAAGGGGAAGAGGTCATATGCATTCTCATAAGATTTTGAAGATAAATCGATTTAGAAGACATTGACCTCATAGCGCGAAGACATTCACTTATATGTTGAGAGTTGGTTCCAGATTTGTACGAATCCAAGAATAAGTACAAGTGAGGAATCTAACTAGATGTGAAGCTTAAGTGAATATACTAGGCAGTATATGAGATCCAAACAGGATAGATCTAACATTGTGTAGGTAGAAACCAATTTTGGTAAACAGGATGAATCTATGAGGATCAAAAATATGGTAACAAAAGAGTTTATTTACCACGCGAAGAACTGCTAGATGGGAAGAGTAGGAGACTGAGCAGTTCAATCCACCGTGCCCTAACTTGGCGACAGAGGACACCTACGGCGGCGGCGGAGAGGACGATGTCCGCGGCCGGCGTGAAGACGGCGTCGGTGAGGTCGCGGCAGCTAAGCGCTTCATCGTCGGCGTCGTCAAAAGCTAGCGGTGGCGCTAGGGTTTTGACGAGGTGGAGAGGTGGAAGAAGGTTTTCTTGACCGCAGGGGAACATGTATTTATAAGAAAGTATGCAGCACAGCGCAATTACGCAGGTGCCCCTGGCGGTTCCCATCTGAGGAACATGTGGCAAGCATGCAACATACTTGGAGTTGTCCCACGTTCCCACGCCCGTCTGAACTGTCGGATGGTCGTTCCAGCTTCTCCGGATTTCAGGCAATAAGGATAGAGCATTTAAAGCGGATTTAATGTTTGTCTCTATATCTTCTGCTGACAAGGACGCAGAGAAGGCATTCGACAGTTTCAATGGAATGCATATGATTTGGACAAATAGAGTTTGAGATTGGAAAGCATAGATAGATTAGGGTCCCATCACATTCACTTAGTTCAAAAGATTCAATAAGGAAGACATAGCTATAAGTGAATGTTGTAGTGGACAAAACGCTAATTTGTATATATCAGAAAACAACATAGAGAAGATAATCATGAAGACAAGTTGAAATTGAAGACAAACCAAATGCAAAGACATAGCAAAAGTAACGCCTTGAGAAAAACACTTCAAATAGAAGAATTTGGTGGTGGCGTTACCCACCGTATAGGAAGTATTAGACCCAGACACGGCGCACAATTATCGTGGCGCTCCGAAGTCATATTCCACGTTAATGTATTCACACTCAGAATGTAAGTCTTCATTGATTGAAGATATACTTTACTTCGTGTGTTGCACATCTAAGTCATCAACATGCATAAGTGCCAGGATGTGTGCCTGATCACAGGACATTTGAGGATTCCAAGATATTTAGCTCACA
Source organism: Aegilops umbellulata (assembly GCA_032464435.1). Taxonomy (NCBI): domain Eukaryota; kingdom Viridiplantae; phylum Streptophyta; class Magnoliopsida; order Poales; family Poaceae; genus Aegilops; species Aegilops umbellulata. The sequence continues at coordinate 405,428,339 of CP136054.1, read as the reverse complement.
CTGTAACTTGCAAAACCTTTTCTCATCAAAGGGCTTTGTGAAGATATCTGCCAGTTGCTCTTCAGTGTTGACGTGAATGATATCAATATCTTCCTTCATGACATGATCTCTGAGAAAGTGATGACGAATTTCAATGTGCTTTGTCTTCGAGTGCTGAACTGGGTTGTTGGCAATCTTGATGGTGCTTTCGTTGTCACAAAAGAGAGGTACTTGTTTCAGATGGATGCCATAGTCCTTGAGAGTTTGCTTCATCCATAGAAGCTGAGCGCAGCAAGATCCAGCAGCAATGTATTCAGATTCAGCAGTGGAGAGTGATACACAGTTTTGCTTCTTTGAGGACCAACAGACAAGTGATCATCCCAGAAAATGACATGTGCCCGATGTAGACTTGTGATCCACCTTGTCACCAGCATAATCAGCATCCGAGAATCCAACCAGATCAAATTATGAGCCCTTTGGATACCATAATCCTAATGTTGGGGTGTAAGCCAAATATCGAAGAATTCGCTTCACAGCTAAGTGAAGCGATTCCTTTGGTGCCGCTTGGAATCGAGCACACATGCAAACACTAAGCATAATATCTGGCCTAGATGCACATAGGTAAAGTAAGGAACCAATCATAGAGCGGTATACCTTTTGATCGAACTCTTTACCATTGTCGTCGGGACCCAGATGATGTTTGGCTGGCATTGGCGTCGTGTAACCTTTGCAATATTGCATTCCAAACTTCTTCAGGCAATCTTTGAGGTATTTTTCTTGAGATATGAAGATGCCATTCCTTTGCTGACGAATTTGAAGACCAAGGAAGAACTTCAGCTCACCCATCATGGACATCTGATATTGCTCTGCATCATGTGTCCAAACTCATCACTATATTTCTGATTGGTGCAGCCGAAGATAATATCGTTCACATAGATTTGGCACACAAACAGTTCACCATCATATGTCTTCGTGAAGAGTGTGGGATCGAGGGATCCAGGTTTGAAGCCTTTGCTCTTCAGGAAGTCTTTGATCGTATCATACCAAGCGCGAGGTGCTTGTTTGAGGCCATACAGAGCTTTGTTTAGCTTGTACACCATATCAGGATGTTTTGGATCTTCAAAGCCAGGAGGTTGTGCCACGTATACTTCTTCTTCAATCTTGCCGTTGAGAAATGCACTCTTCACATCCATTTGATATAGCAAGATGTTGTGATGATTTTCATAGGCTAGCAGTATCCGAATAGCTTCAAGCCTAGCCACATGAGCAAATGTTTCATCAAAGTCAATCCCTTCAACTTGAGTATATCCTTGAGCGACGAGACGTGCTTTGTTTCTGACGACTTGACCATGCTCATCTTGCTTGTTTCGATATATCCATTTTGTGCCTATTATGTTATGCTTGCGAGGGTCAGGACGCTTGACAAGTTCCCAAACATTGTTCAGCTTGAACTGTTGAAGCTCTTCTTGCATAGCTTGAATCCATTCGGGTTCCATAAAGGCTTCAGCAACTTTCTTGGGTTCAGATATTGAGACAAAAGCAAAGTGCCCACAGAAATTTGCTAGCTGTGTTGCTCTTGAACGAGTGAGCGGACCAGGTGCATTTATGCTATCAATTATCTTCTCAATTTGTACTTCATTTGCAACACGAGGATGAACTGGACGAAGATTTTGCTCTTGTTGATCATTTTCATCATAGGAATGATTGTCTTCAGGCTGAGCATTCTCTTCAGGTAGATTAGGTGCAGAAATGATAAGTTCCTCTTCAGGCTGTGCTTAAGTAGGCATGATTTCACCAGTTCCCATTAGCTTGATAGATTCACTGGGTGGAGCTTCGTCTAGCATATTTGGCAGGAGCTCTCTTTGTGAGCCATTGGTTTCATCGAACCATACGTCCACAGTTTCAACGACTTTGTAGAGATAGAGGTTGAAGACTCTATAAGAGTGTGAATCCTTTACGTAACCGAGCATGAAACCTTCGTGAGCTTTAGGTGCAAATTTTGATTTGTGATGTGGATCCTTGATCCATCACCTAGCTCCAAATACTCTGAAGTAACTGACATTTGGCTTCTTGCCAGTGAGGAGTTCATAGGATATTTTCTTCAGAAGCTTATGAAGATAAACACGGTTGATGACATGACATGTTGTATCAATAGCTTTAGGCCAGAACTCTCTTGGTGTTTTGTACTCATCGAGCATTGTTCGAGCCATCTCAATGAGGGTTCTGTTCTTGCGCTCCACGATGCCATTTTGCTGAGGTGTGTACGGAGCAGAGTACTCATGAGTGATTCCCATTGTATCCAGATAAAGATCAAGTCCGATGTTCTTGAACTCAGTGCCGTTATCACTTCTGATATGCTTGATCTCGATGCCATAGTTGTTCATGGCACGGTTGGCGAAGCGTTTGAAGACATCTTGCACTTCAGTCTTGTAGAGAATTATGTGCACCCACGTATATCTTGAGTAATCATCAACAATGACGAAGCCATAGAGACAAGCAGTTGTTGTGAGGGTAGAGTAGTGAGTAGGGCCAAATAAGTCCATATGTAGCAGCTCGAAGGGTTGAGATGTCATCATGATTGTCTTCGAGGGATGCTTGGCCCTAGTCATCTTTCCAGCTTCGCACGCACCGCACAAATGATCCTTCTTGAACTTGACGCCCTCGATGCCTATGACATGCTTCTTCTTTGCGAGAGTGTGTAACTTCCTCATGCCAGCATGCCCCAGCCTCCGATGCCAGAGCCAGCACTCTGAAGCTTTTGCAAGAAGACATACGGCAAGCTGTGGACCTGCTGAGAAATCTACCATGTATAGATCATCTTTCCGGTACCCTTCAAAGACTAGAGATTTGTCAGATTCCATAAGTATAAGGCAACGATATTTTCCAAATATCACAATCATGTTCAAGTCACAAAGCATTGAGACAGACATTAAGTTGAAACCAAGGGAATCAACAAGCATCACTTTATCCATGTGATGATCCTTTGAGATTGCAACTCTACCTAGACCCAATACCTTGCTTTTACCAGTGTCCTAAAGTTGAGTCCATGAGAAGACTTCGATCACCAGTCATATGATTAGTGCATCCGCTGTCCATAATCCATTCTGAAGCACGAGGTGTCATACCCTACATTACAGTTAGGGGGATAGGCTTCACCAAGAGTATTGTGAAGCATAAACATTTGACGGGCAAGAGGATTATTGAAGCTCAGATCAAGATTAGGACTGATAGGATGTATGGCAAATGATTCAGGAACAAAATACATAGTGAGACCATTTGGGCATTTGATCTTGCGCCCCACAAGATGTTTTAGGTCCCCAGCAATCGCATCAGACGCCTTTGATTTTCGGCTGGAGACCTTTTCCTGCAAGAGAAAGTTAATTCTTCTTAACCACCCACATTTTCAGGGTGGCTTAGAAGCAATGAGTCTAAGTGCAGCATTTGAGAACTTCAGCTTTGGAGCCCTAGCAAATAGCCTTGCAGGAGATGAATGATACTCATATGAATAAGCAGAAAAGTTCTTAGTTCTATGGACATAGCGATTTGAAGACACACGCTCATATTCATAAGTGTGAGTATGGTTTCCCTGCAAAACATTTGCGTTAGGGTGACTCAGATGAGTCCTCTGTCTGTATGAAGCCTTTGGACATATGAAGCCTTAGGCCTGGGGTTTGTCTTCTTCCCAGGTGGTGTCATGATGACATTCAGTGGAAGATTCTCAAGACAGCTTTTGGGAACCCAGATCTTCTTCATAGGTCGCCCATTCCTGCAGTTAGTACCAATATACCTGGCAAACACTTCACCACTCTGATTCTTGAACAGTTTATAGTTTGCATCAAAGGATTTGTCAATGATAATAGGGTTAGCACAGGTAAATCCAGATAAGGTGGATGGGTCCACTAAAGGTCCCTTTGCAGCAACCCATGTGGTTTTGGGGTACTGCTCAGGCTTCCAGTAGGAACCATCAACATTCATTTTCCTCTCGAACCCAACACCCTCTTTCCTAGGGTTTCGGTTCAGAATCTGCTTTTTGAGGACATCGCACAGTGTCTCATGCCCTTTCAGACTTTTGTACATCCCTGTTTCAAGCAATGTCTTCAACCTAGCATTTTCATCAGCAATAGTAGTGGTATCCTCAGTAGAGGGGTTAGTTACCACATCAACAATTGAAGACAATGCAACAGTAGCAGCAGTAGAACATTTAGCAACAGAAGTAGCATTGTCACGCTCAATGCATTTTAGACATGGGGGTTCAAATCCATCCTGAGCGGGACTGGTCTGTTGAGCGCGAAGTGACTCATTCTCTTTTTGAAGATCTTCATGAGCCGCTCTCAATTTCTCAAGATCTTGCTTCCTTTGAAGATAATCATAGGAGAGCTTTTCATGAGTGGTTGAGAGCGTTTCATGACGATTTTCAAGTTCTTGGTACTTAGCATGAAGATTTTTAATGTCTTCAACTAAGGACTATGAACGGGTCATTTCCGCGTCCAACGGGTCATCGCTTTTGTCTAACAGTTTTTGAGTATGTTCCATAGCTTTTTGTTGTTCAGTTGCAATTTTAGCAAGTGTTTTGTAGCTGGGTTTGGATTCACAATCAGAGTCATCTTCACTTGATGTTTGAAAGTAAGCATCACGTGATTTTACCTTGGCACCACGTGCCATGAAGCAGTAGGTGGGAGCAGAGTCGTCCTTGTCATTAGCTTCAGCATTGGTGTGGAAGTCATTGTCTTCAGTGTTGAAGATGGACTTGGCAACGTAGGCTGTGGCTAGAGCCAGACTTGCAACGCCAGGGTCAGACTCCTCCTCAGACTCCACCTCCGCCTCCTCAGAAGCAGACTCCTCCTCTGAATCCATCTCCTTGCCAACAAAAGAACGAGCCTTGCCAGATGGGCTCTTCTTATGAGATGAAGACTTGGATGAGGACTTGGAAGAAGACTTTGAAGATTTATTCTTATTCTTGTCATCAGAATCATATTCCTTGCTCTTCTTATTCTTCTTCCTCTCATTGTCCCGCTGTGGACACTCAGAGATATAGTGTCCAGGTTTCTTGCACTTGTGACATGTTCTCTTCTTGTAGTCATGAGTGGAAGCTTCATCATTTCTTGAGCTGGATCGTGAAGACTTTCTGTAGCCCTTCTTCTTAGTGAACTTCTGGAACTTCTTCACAAGCATAGCAAGTTCCTTTCCAATGTCTTCAGGATCATCAGAACTGCAGTCAGATTCTTCTTCAGATGAGGAAATAGCTCTTGACTTCAAAGCGCGAGTTCGGCCATAGTTGGGACCATAGATGTCTCTTTTCTCAGATAGCTGGAACTCATGTGTGTTGAGCCTCTCAAGTATATCAGACGGATCGAGTGTCTTGAAGTCAAGGCATTCTTGTATCATGAGAGCAAGGGTGTCAAAGGAGCTGTCAAGTGATCTCAGTAGTGTCTTGACGATTTCATGCTTGGTAATCTCAGTGGCGCCAAGAGCACGAAGCTCATTTGTGATGTCGGTGAGGCGATCAAACGTGAGCTGGACATTTTGATTGTCGTTTCTCTTGAAGCGGTTGAAGAGGTTGCGAAGAACACTGATCCTTTGATCTCTCTGGGTGGTGACACCTTCGTTGACCTTGGACAGCCAGTCCCAGACTAGCTTCAACGTCTCCAGAGCACTCACGCGACCATACTGTCCTTTGGTCAGATGACCACAGATGATGTTCTTGGCAGTAGAGTCCAGTTGAATGATCTTCTTGACATCAGTAGGAGTGACACCTTCACCAGTCTTGGGAACGCCATTCTTGACGACATACCAAAGGTCGACATCAATGGCTTCAAGATGCATGCGCATCTTATTCTTCCAGTAGGGATATTCAGTTCCATCAAAGACGGGGCAAGCAGCTGAGACTTTGATTATCCCTGCAGCCGACATAGCTAAAACTCCAGGTGGTTAAACCGAATCACATAGAACAAGGGAGTACCTTGCTCTGATACCAATTCAAAGTGCTAGTTATCGACTAGAGGGGGGGTGAATAGGCGATTTTTATGACAGTCTTCAAAACATGGAAGTTTCGAAGACAAACAATAGAAATGGCCCTATTAGTATGCAGCGGAAGATAAACTACACTAAGCAAGCCATAGTCAAGATGCAATTAAGTGAGAGTACGAAGACTAATAGCAACTAGGTAGTAAGGATCAGGATGGAAGATGGTATGAAGCCAAACTACGATAATAGTCAAACAGTGAAGACAAATAGGTAAAGCAAACAGGCAATGACTTCACGAAGACAAACTATAAGTAAAGAGAGGGAGAGGATAGAACCAGTCACTTGTTGAGGACACAGGATTTGTTGGACCAGTTCCAGTTGTTGTGACAACTGTACGTCTGGTTAGGGAGGCTGAGATTCAACTCAGAAGACCGCGTCTTCACCTTATTCCCCTTGAGCTAAGGACACCCAGTCCTCGCCCAATTACTCTGGTAAGTCTTCAAGGTAGACTTCCAAACCTTCACATACTTCGTTCACTGGCGATCCACAATGACTCTTGGATGCTCAGAACGCGACGCCTAACCGGCTGGAGGAGTCACAGTCCTCAAGTGTAATAAGTCTTCAGGTCACGCAGATAGAAAGACTTCAGTGATGCCTAACACTCTTTGGCTCTGGGTGTTTGGGCTTTGTCCTCGCAAGGATTTCTCTCTCTCAAAGGCTTCGAGGTGGGTTGCTCTCAATACGACAAAAGCCGTGCACTAACTCTGAGCAGCCAACAATTTATGGTGTAGGGGGTGGGATATTTATAGCCACTAGGCAACCCGACCTGATATGTCCGAAATGACCCTGGGTCACTAAGGAACTGACACGTGTTCCAACGGTCAGATTTCAAACACACACGACAACTTTACTTGGGCTATAAGCAAAGCTGACTCATCCAGCTCTGGATAAAATTTGCTCTCATAGTCTTCGCTCGAAGACATAGGATTTTGGTTGAGCATCACTTCAGTCACTCTGACTTTGTTCACTTGGACCCCACTTAACAGTACGGTGGTTCCTATGACTCAACAAAGAAGAAAAGGAAACAATGAAACGACTAAGTCTTCGCGCTCCATAGTCTTCACGCAATGTTTTCTCATGTCATAGTCTTCAATCTGTATATCTTCATATACCACCATTGTCTTCAATGTCTTCATACATTTTTAGGGGTCATCTCCGATAGGTAAACCGAATCAATGAGGGACTGCTACCTATGTTATCCTGCAATTGTCACAAACACATTAGTCCCTCAACCAGGTTTGTCGTCAATACTCCAAAACCAACTAGGGGTCGCACTGGATGCACTTACAATTATGATCGGTGGCTTTGCCACAAATACGATGTCAACTACATGATCATGCTGGCAATATGACAATGATGGAGCGTGTCATAATAAACGGAACGGTCGAAAGTTGCATGGCAATATATCTCGGAATGGCTATGGAAATGCCATGATAGGTAGGTATGGTGGCTGTTTTGAGGAAGATATATGGTGGGTGTATGATACCGGCGAAAAGTGTGCGGTATTAGAGAGGCTAGCAATGGTGGAAGGAAGGGAAAAGTGCGTATAATCCATGGACTCAACATTAGTCATAAAGAACTCATATACTTATTACAAAAATCTAGAACCTATCAAAGCAAATTATTACTCGCATGCTCCTAGGGGGATAGATTGGTAGGAAAAGGCCATCGCTCATCCCCGACCGCCACTCATAAGGAAGACAATCAATAAATAAATCATGCTCCGACTTCATCACATAACGGTTCACCATACGTGAATGCTACGGGGATCACAAACTTTAGCGCAAGTATTCTTTAAATTCACAACTACTCAACTAGCATGACTCTAATATCACCATCTTCATATCTCAAAACAATTATCAAGCTTCAATCTTTTCTTAGTATTCAACGCACTCAAAAGAAAGTTTCAGAAATCTTGAATACCAAGCATATTAATATTAAGCAAATTACCATGCTATTAACGACTCTCAAAATGATCTAAGTGAAGCATGAGAGATCAATAGTTTCTTTAAAACAAATCCACCACCGTTCTCTAAAAGATCTAAGTGAAGAACTAGAGCAAAGTTATAAGGCTCAAAAGATATAAGTGAAGCACATAGAGCAAAATTATAAAGCTCAAAAGATATAAGTGAAGCACAATGAGTATTCTATCAAATTCCAATTCATGTATGGCTCTCTCAAAAGGTGTGTACACAAATAATACAAGACGCTCCAGGCAAAACACATATCATGTGGTGAATAAAAATATAGCTCCAATTAAAATTACCGATGGAAGTAGACGAAAGAGGGGATGCCTTCCGCTGCATCCCCAAGCTTTTAATTTTTGGTGTCCTTGGATTATCTTGGGGGTGCCATGGGCATACCAAAGCTTAGGCTCTTGCCACTCCTTGTTCCATAATCCATCAAAAGATTTCACCCAAAACTTGAAAACTTCACAACACAAAACTCAATAGAAATCTCGTGAGCTCCGTTAGCGAAAGAAGACAAAAGACCACTTCAAGGTACAGTAATGAACTCATTCTTTATTTATATTGGTGTTAAACCTAATGTATTCCAACTTCTCTATGGATTATAAACTATTTTACTAGACATAGATTCATCAAAATAAGCAAACAACACACGAAAAACAGAATATGCCAAAAACAGAACAGTCTGTAGTAATCTGTAACTAACGCAAACTTATGGAACTCCAAAAAATCTATCAAAATAGGACAACCTAGACAATTTTTTTATTGATAAGCAGCAATTGGAATCAGTATTTTATCACGTTCTGGTGATTTTCAACAATTGTTTTCATGAACAGAAAGATTCTGGAAATTACAGCAAGATCAAATAACTATCATCAAAGAAGATCCTATAGGTCTAACTTGGCACAAACACTTATTAAAACACAAAACCACATCTAAACAGAAGGTAGATGGATTATTTATTCCTAAACAGAAGAAAAAAATAAAAAACTAAAAATAAAATTGGGTTGCCTCCCAACAAGCGCTATAGTTTAACGCCCCTAGTTAGGCATAATATTTCAACGATGCTCACATGAAAGACAAGAATTGAAGCACAAAGAGAGCATCATAAAACACGTGACAAACACATCTAAGTCTACCATACTTCCTATGCATAGGCATCTTATAAGCAAACAAATTATCATAGCAACCAAAAACTAGCATATGCAAGGAAGTGGAAAGAAACGATAGCAAGCTCAACATAACGAGAGGTAATTTATTATCATGAAAATTTCTACGACCATACTTTCCTCTCTCATAATAATTACATGTGGGACCATAAGCAAATTCAACAAAATAGCTATCACATAAAATATTTTCAAAACGATCCACATGCATCCAAAGTTGACACTCTTCCGAAATAGTGGGATTAACATTAACTAAAGTCATGACCTCTCCAAACCCACTTTTATCAAAAATTTCGTAAGATTGAATATTCTCCGAATATGTGGGATCTAAAGTCGACACTCTTCCAAACCCACTTTCAATATTATTGCAAACAATATTATCAATCTCATATTCATCATGGGGATTAAATAAATTTTCAAGGTCATAAGAAGAATCACCCCAATCATGATCATTGCAACAAGTAGTAGACATAGCAAAACTAGCATTCCCAAGCTTAGGGTTTTGCATATTATTAGCACAATTGACATCAAGATAATTTATAGTAAAATCATTGAAATCATGCTTTTCATCGAGGGAACTATCAAGCATGGGTGCAATAGCAAAGATCTCATTTTGAACATAAGGAACTATAGCAAATTCGTCTTCATAAAGATTGGCATCATGGCCACAAGAATAGCAAGCATCATGTTCATCAAGGGATATTTCAACCAAATCATCGGAATCATCATTATCTATAGATTCATGCATATCATTATTTTCTTCCAAAGCAACAGTCACTCTCTCAATAAATTCTTTGACATAGACATTATGAGCATAGTTTTCATAGCAATATTTAAGTATGTCAAAATTTTCAGATTCGTAGAGAGTAATATCATACTTTTCAATCAAATAAGCAACTTCATAAGCACCCTTAAAAGAAACAAATTATTCAATTTGTTTGATATCATAGTAACTATAAACACCCTTTGCATAAGAAGATAAGATTTCATTTTCATTAAACTCACATAGGTAGGGAGGGTGTTTTTTAGGGTTCTTAGAGAAACAAGTAAAATCATAAATTTCACAAAGATTCCAAGCATAACATAGCAATCTATTTATTTGACTCCATAAGAGTTTCCCTTTTTCAGACAAACGGTGACGCACAAAATGAGCATGCTCATCTAAAGATTTCCCATCAACTAGGCTAGTTGGGGTTTCAGCACGAGCGCATAAGGATCGAAGATGATCCAAGTAGAACACTTTAAGTGGATCCATATCAATAGATTTTTAGCAAGCAAAGATGCAAGCAAATAGAAGGCACATGGAAGCACAAACAAAAGGACATACGGGAAGAAGGCGAAGAAAAGGCGAATAAAACGGCAAGGGTGAAGTGGGGGAGAGGAAAACAAGAGGCAAATGGCAACTAATGTAATGCGGGAGATAGGGATTGTGATGGGTACTTGGTATGTTGACTTTTACGCACACTCCCCGGCAACGGCGCCAGAAATTCTTCTTGCTACCTCTTGAGCACTGCGTTGGATTTCCCCGAAGAGGAGAGGATGATGCAGAAAAGTAGCGTAAGTATTTCCCTCAGTTTTTGAGAACCAAGGTATCAATCCAGTAGGAGGCTACGCTCAAGTCCCTCGTACCTGCACAAAACAATAGCTCAACGCAACCAACGCGATTAGGGGTTGTCAATCCCTTCACGGTCACTTACGGGAGTGAGATCTGATAGAGATAATATTTTTGGTATTTTTGGTATAGAGATGCAAAGTGAAAAGTAAAAAAGCAAAGTAAAAAGCAAGCAAGATTAAAGTGATCGAGATTGATATGATGAGAATAGACCCGGGGGGCATAGGTTTCACTAGTGGCTTCTCTCAAGAGCATAAGTATTTTACGGTGGGTGAACAAATTACTGTTGACCAATTAACAGAATTGAGCATAGTTATGAGAATATCTAGGTATGATCATGTATATAGGCATCACGTCTAAGAGAAGTAGACCGACTCCTGCCTGCATCTACTACTATTACTCCACTCATCGACCGCTATCCAGCATGCATCTAGAGTATTAAGTTAAAAACAGAGTAATGCCTTAAGCAAGATGACATAATGTAGAGGGATAGATTCATGCAATATGATAAAAAACCCCATCTTGTTATCCTCGATGGCAACAATACAATACGTGCCTTGCTGCCCCTTCTGTCACTGGGAAAGGACACCGCAAGATTGAACCCAAAGCTAAGCACTTCTCCCATGGCAAGAAAAACCAATCTAGTAGGCCAAACTAAACTGATAATTCGAAGAGACTTGCAAAGATAACCAATCATACATAAAAGAATTCAGAGAAGATTCACATATTATTCATAGATAGACTTGATCATAAACCCACAATTCACCGGTCTCAACAAACACACCGCAAAAAGAAGATTACATCGAATAGATATCCACGAGAGAGGGGGAGAACATTGTATTAAGATCCAAAAAGAGAGAAGAAGCCATCTAGCTAATAACTATGGACCCGTAGGTCTGAGGTGAACTACTCACACTTCATCGGAGGGGCTAGGATGATGTAGAAGCCCTCCGTGATGATGGCCCTCTCCATCGGAGCTCCGGAACAGGCCCCAAGATGGGATCTCGTGGGTACAGAAGGTTGCGTCGGTGGAATTAGGTTTTTGGCTCCGTATCTGATCGTTTGGGGGTACGTAGGTATATATAGGAGGAAGAAGCACGTCGGTGGAGCTCCAAGGGGCCCAGGAGGCAGGGGCGCACCCTAGGGGGGCACCCCCCACCCTCGTGACCGCCTCTTTCGTTCCTTGGAGTAGGGTCCAAGTCTCCTGGATCACGTTTGGTGAGAAAATCACGTTCCCGAAGGTTTTATTCCGTTTGGACTCCGTTTGATATTATGTTTCTCCGAAACTCTGAAATAGGCAAAAAACAGCAATTTTGGGCTGGGCCTCCGGTTAATAGGTTAGTCCCAAAAATAATATAAAAGTGGAAAATAAAGCCCAATATAGTCCAAAACAGTAGATAATATAGCATGGAGCAATCAAAAATTATAGGTACGTTGGAGACGTATCACCCTGCGGCGCCATAGCACAATTTGGCACAAGATCAACTGTTCTGCCTTGGCTGAAGCAACCTCTCTGAGGACCATTTCCAAGATAGATAGCTGCCTCCTTTCCTCCACAACGTTAAGGAAACAAACAACATGTTTATTGTTGTCGATCAGTACTTGTAGACTAGTCTTGCGCCGTCACCACTGTTGGAGAGTCGCCCGCAGATGCCTCGTTTTAAAGTTGATGAGGAATGAATAGGAGGAGATGTGTCTGAGCCCTTTCTTCTGGCAGTTGATGACGATCTCTCTAGACTCGTCCATATCCAACCAGTGGTTTTCCATGCGAAAATAACCTGCTCCTGGGGGCATCAGCAGAGAATTGAAGCAGGATTGGTGCGTGATCCGAGGTAGTTGTGGGCACACAAGTAGAAGTCTGTGGAAAACCAAGATTCCAAGTAGCATTGACAAGGACACGATCGAGACAGACCAAATTTGGTGTGCTTCTTTTGTTAGACCAAGTGTATAGTATGTTATCAATCTGAATGTCATCCAGTCCAAGCTCTCTGATCCAAGAGTTGAAGTTTTCCATCATGTTCCAACAGATCCGACCCCGGGATTTCTCATGCATGGACCTGTACATGTTGAAGTCGCACAGAGCAGCCCATGGTGTATCAGAAGTGGCCGCTGTATCAGAGACGACCTCAAAGAAGACTGACCGCTCGCTGGCAGGGTGCATAAACAGTAGTAAGCCAGAGGGAGCTATTAGCTACAGTAGAGGTCAGCTTGATCGTTATGTGGTATTTGTGTGTTACAATGAATTGACCAGTAACACATGATGGAACCCAAGCCACCAGAATTCCCCCAGAGGCGCCTTCGGAGTGAGTAACAACATGATCTTTGAATTTTGCAGGTAGGAAGGACCTCAGCTTGAATGGGGAGAGGGAAGCCAGCTTGGTCTCCTGCAAGCAAACAACACTAGTACAGCAAGAAGTTATGGCATCACGAACCAACGAGCACTTATCGTCATCGCGGAGTCCGTGAACGTTCCAGCTTAGAATCTTCATAGAGTAACAATGAGCGTACAACCCAAAAAGAAGAACAGGTAAAACACATGCATGCAGGATATAGCGCAAAGCGTATATGAAACTTGATAGCTCTTGTGGCAAAGGAACCAGACTCGATACAAACTTACACAGCACAGGCTGAGACAGATAATAGCGCCCACTACTTTGGCGAAGAACAAATTACTATGACTAGGCTGCAAGTTATGAGCCATAAGACGAAAACAACTAACAGGCAATCCTAACAGCAAATGCATTAAAGCGATAGACTTGAACATCGACTCCCAGATGCGTCTGACAGCAGAGGAATTATGCATTGGAGGTGTCGAGGATGTGCACAGAAGATGTAGAGGAGGTGCTGGCAGTAGGGGAGCCTGGCGCCCCACCCGAGCCAGCAGTAGTCGCACGGGCCCTGGCTTGATCAAAGATGGCAAAGGCATTGAGATCGCAACCTTGGGCAATCGGCTTGAGCTTTCTCTTGGTGAGAGGCGTCGGAGTCGCAAGCAAAGGAAGCTCCAGGAGGCCGGCCACGGCCGTCGCCTTGGCCTTCGCCTTCTTGCGACGTGAGGAGGAGACGGAGCGCCGGGAGGGGCCGCTGCTAGAGCTGGAGTCGGCCGCCGCCGCCTTGCGCTTGGCGGCACGCTCCACCGGACTCACCCACATGCCGTCGTAGGCACGCTGGATGCACGGGCTACGCCGCGGGGACAGAGCAGAAGGCACCACCTCCACCGTTGCTTAACATTGTTTGATAACCAATGAGAACGTGTGTGCAGCAATTTCAGCTAATCTATATGCAACAATCTGGAGTGTTCGCCAACTCCCATCAACATCTTTCTGAAAAATGGATCTGCTGCTTCAACTTGGGCGAGGTGCCCCAATGGGCGATGGCATATGGATATGGGGTTGAATATCTTTCTCTGCAAGGAGTGGTCTTTCCTGTTTGATTTTGGAGTATCTTTTTATTCAAACTGGAGTCTGTTGTACCTTTGTAGTTTCGGAATTGTTAAATCTTAGTTGATCGAGACTTGACCAAGTCTCAATTGATGTTTTATTCGTGACACCATACATGGAGATCCATGCAAAAAAACATTTTATATGTTCAGCGACTTGACGGAGACTTCATCGACATAGATCTAGCCACAACCTTGTAGTTTATCGTTATCTGGTAGTACCATGCTTTCGTCAATAAAGAGAAGGTACAAGGTTTGCGTACTCTTAGCAAAGGGATTTCCTAAATATTGTGTCTTGGGTGGCTTCAAGATTCATGTGATAGAATTCAAGGTGACGCCATGTCCTTAAGCCGTCTCTTATATGTGTGCGCACGTGTGTGTGTGTGTGGAGGGTGTTCGTAGCCGGGCTGGCCCGGTCAGTGAAGTGGTGGTAGGTTAATACCTAGTCGGGAAAGTTACCGTAGATGGGTCAGATGGGGCAGATGGGTATTCGATCACACGAGAAATCACGCTGAGATGCTGCCCCAAAATCTTATCTCCTCTCACTCGGTGCAACAACTTCTCCAGTGATGTTGTTTATGAGGGCCGCTCTCTCATGCCATTGTGCACACTGACATCAAGATGGGAAGAAGCGCAACAAAATAAAATTACCCTTCGCAGAAATGGATGTAGGACGGGGCCGCTCCGAGCCCTGTGTGTACAATCCCTTGGCTGGCCTTCCGATGCGCACACAACTTCAACAACACTCCGCTCCACCATCGTGGCAGCCACAACCATGGCGTGCTGCTCGCGTCCTTGTCCCATGACCTACCACTGCTTCCCCGCCAGCATACGCGGCATACGACCCAGCTTCAACAACTCCCGCCTACAACTGCCATCAGCAAAACTTCAACAAAACACTTTTAAACGTCCGCAACAACATGCATCTTCCCGAGAACCAGGAGTTGTAGATGGATACGGGAACTTCCTCCCACATGGCATCTGATCGTGATACTATATCCCCTCTAAAACCTTCCACTCCAACTGTCACAGTAGGTAACACCCAATCCATTTCTGCTACTCATGTTGGTCAATCTACGCTTCCCTCTTCCGCCCAACCCTTCTCTCTTCATAATAGTCTTATCATTCCTCGCATTATTAAAAATCATATCTCTGTTCGCCAACTCACTACTAACAATTTTTTTGTCGTCAAATTCCTTTCAGATTCTCGGTGAAGGCCTTTCCTCACAGGGTCGTGATCCTTCACTGTAATAGTCTTGGGCCCCTCTATCCCGTCTAACGTCCCTGACAAGATGAAGCTCTCCTCAGAACAACTCTGTCATCACTTTGGCATCGCCGCCTCAGACATCTCGTTCCTCACACCATGTCACGTCTTCAACGCTCCAAGTTTATTTCATATAATAAAGGTGGGTCGCCACTCTGTCATGCCTATCAGTTAAGAAAACATGTTAGTCTTCTGTTTTATGATTCTCAAACATATATAGTTCGTCCGTTTCAACTTTTACATTGTGACCTTTGCACATCCCATGTTCCTAGTACCTCTGGTTTTTGCTATTATCTCATTGTTGTGGATCATTTTTCACTACTTCTGGAGTTTCTCAATTTGAAAGAAATCAAATGTTTATGCTACACTCATCACTTTTCATGCCTATCTTCATACACAATTTAACATACCCATCTTAGCTATCCAATGTGATAATGGTGGAGTTTCTCAACACTCGTCTCGATACCTTCTATGATCAACATGGCATTCTTCTTTGTTTTTCCTATCCCCATACCTCCAAATCGTCAAGGTCGAACGTACAATTCGCACTACCAATGATGATATTCATACACCATTGCTTTAGGCCTCACTTCCACACTCTTTTTGGGCCCAATCTCTCTATACCTCCACGTGTCTCATAAACATCCTTTCTACGGCAACAACGAATTTTGGCGTACCATACATAACACTTTTTCGGCACCACACCACCCTATAATGATCCTTGCTATCCAAACACCTCTTTCTTGGATCAGTAAAATGCCTCCTTCCTGGATACCTTCCCTCGCATAGAGGTTGTTGTTGTCTTGACTTAGACACACGACGCGTTATTATCTCTCACTGTGTTGTTTTCTATGAAACAACCTTTCCCTATGCCCACCAGCCAAACCTCCAGTTTCCACGTCGTCAATAGAATCCACCACTTGCCTTGACCCTCCTCTCCTAGTTATACATCCATTCCTCGCTATGCATGCACCCGCTACCCCTGCCTCCGCTATGAATGCGCTCGCTACCACCGCACCCGCTATGCATGTGCCCGCCACCCCTTCGTCGACTCCACCTACAACCCATAGCCCGCCTAGTCTGGCGGGCTTGCTCACCCCTGCTAGCCAGCCTAACTAGGCTGCCGCGTCTCCCTCTCCGGGCCCTGCTAGCCCGCCACCTATGTTCCCAGCACCTGAATCCACATCTATTCATCAGACTCGCTCAAAGACTGGTCGTTTACCGCCACCAATTGATCGCCTTAATCTTTCTATTGTCGTCTCCTCAACCCATACCACAAAATTATCTCAGGACTCTTCGTGACCCATCATGGCGCAGCACGATGCAAGAAGAATTCGATGCTCTCACTCTAAACAACACATGGTCACTTGTTCCTTCCCCTCTTGGTGCAAATATCGTCAGTGGTAAATGGGTTTTTCAACAAAAATATCGTTCCGACGACTCACTCGCTCGTCACAAAATCCCATTGTGTAGTTCTTGGTTTTTCCCAGCAACCCGACATTGACTATGATGAGACCTTTAGCCCTGTTGTCAAGCCAACCACTATAGGGTTGGTTCTCTCTATCGCTCTCTCTTCTTCTTGGCCTATTTCAGCAACTTGACGTTAAAAAGGCCTTACTTCACGGTCATCTTGATGCGGTCGTCTATAGTCAACAACCCTCTGGCTTCATTGATCCTCGCTATCCTGACTATGTTTGTTGCTTGCATAAATCTTGTAATGACCTTAAACAAGCTCCTCGAGCGTAGTTTCAGTAGTTTACAACCTATGCTTGTTCTGTTGGTTTCACTGAGTCCAGGTCTGGCGCTTCCTTGTTTATTCTTCACAAGGGAAACATCACTACATATTTACTTCTCTATGTCGATGACATCATCCTTATTGCCTCATCTCCTTCTTCTCTCCGATCGATTATCACTTCCTTTGCTAAAGAATTTTCTATGAAGGATCTTGGACCTCTTCATCACTTTCCCAGAATTTCTGTATCTCCCACATCTAGTGGCTTACATCTCTCCCAGCTACAGTACTTTCTCGGCATTCTCTATCGGGCTAGTATTCATGACTGTAAATCCTGTCTCTACTCCTGTTGACACTAACACCAAACTCTCATTCACCAATGCTTCCCCTCCTTTTGATCCTTCACTGTCGTAGTCTTGCTGGTGCTCTTCAGTATGCCACCCTCACTCAACCAAACATTGCCTATGTTGTTCAACAAGTGTGTCTTCATATGCATGATCCTCGCGAACCCCGTCTTCTATTTCTTAAACGTATTCTCAGATATCTAAAAGGCACACTTGACCTTGGATTGACACATCATATCTCTCCATCTGCTAAACTCATTGCCTATTCAGATGCCGATTGGGCTGATTGCCCCAACACCAAACGCTCCACTTTCGGGTTTTGCATGTGTTTTGGCGATAATTGGATTTCATGGTCTTCTCGGGGGCATACTACCGTTTCCCGCTCTAGTGCGGAAGCTGAATATCTTGATGTTTCTACTGCAGTAGCCGAGTCTTGCTGGGTCTATCAGTTACTAGAGGAACTTCATCGCCCAACCACCAGTGCCACAGTTGTGTTCCGTGACACTGTTGGTGTTGTTTATCTTGCACATAATCTAGTACAACATCGTTGAACTAAACACATCGAGCTTGACATTCATTTCGTACATGAGAAGGTTGCTTTCGGCGACGTATGTGTTTTAGTTGTTCCATCTTCATCACAGTATGTTGATATTTTCACGAAAGGGATACCTTCTGCACTCTTTCGTGAGTTTTGATCCAGTCTTCACGTCGCTACTCTTCCCAGCTCTGACCAGGGGTGTGTTGGAGGGTCCTAGTCCGGCTGCTATAGCTTGAGTTCCTAATATAGATCACGTTGGTTTGCATCCGACCTAAACTTGTAACTTAAGTTGATTGCCTTGTACTTAACAAAGTGAGGAGGCATGCAATCTAGCAGCCCCGATTCATATCCGAATTTACAATCTAGACATGTTTTTATGTCTATATAGATCCATCTCTATCAATTTCCGCGACAATTAATTCGAGGCGAAGAGAATACTTGTCAATGGCTGTGTGTGCGAGAGGGAAGAGAGATGTAGATTTTGCGTAGTGGTGTGAGTTTCTCTTCTAGCATGCTCCCCTTTTTATGGCATCTTGCCCCTTATGTTTCAGTCATAGTTAACCTAACTCTGACGATCTTAAGTGGCAAAATTCTGTCAAGAGAAACACACTGCCTACCTTATTAGCCCAGTTTGATCACGAGGAAAAATTGGTATGGAAGAACAAGTGAGTTGGCTTTCCTTTCTTATTCTGCAAAAAATGTAAAGCAAGTCACTTTATTTTGACATTATTTATCCTCGAGGTAAACAATTTTTTGCATGTCCCGTATGTCGAATGTGGTTTTAAGATTTGCGGAATTTCGTTAGCATAGAAAAGCAAGCGATTGGTAAAAAGTGCACGAGTTCTCGTTGGCCGTCAAATCCATACAAAACCACGGACAAACACAAAAATGGGTGCCAGCAATGAAAACCCTTTGGAAGCAGCATTTTGGCTCTTGGGTGCATCTGCACCCACAGGTGAACAGTATGATCATTAAAAAAAATTTAAATTCCTATTTTTAGTGATGCGAGATGCTCATGTAGTCTGACAAATTTCATGGAGTTTGAACATTTCAGTAGCTCTCAGCAAAAAAAGAAAATTTCAGGCCTATGAGAGACTTATGAAAACAATAACGTTCGAAGCTCATTTTGTCTTTTTTTGCCACGAACTTCTCGAATGTCATTTAGACATGAAATTCTGCACGCACCTGACGCACTCAATCATCTCGCATCCAAAAACAATGCAGAACTTTTAGAACTTCTGTTATTCTTTTAGTTTACTGGTCATCAGACGCAGATGAGCCCAGACACCGAATTGTATATCCGAAACCCTCCGTCTCCGTTCAAATCTCATCTTCTCTGCATTTATGCTTTGCTATTGCGAATAGCCAGGGTGATAGTGTTCTTGCCGTGGACAGGGACGCATGCTGGCCGGATAAACCGCCGTGCACCACCAGCAAGCGGATCTGTATAGTGCAGTCTCATTGATGGTGGCGCTGTGAAAAATGAACATGGAAATTAGGCCAGAGCGCGGCACGAGCCCACGACACGCGAGAAAAGCGCGACAGGGCGCGCGCACAGCGTCGGCAGCGGCAGCAGCAGCTGATGGAAACGCTTCGAAGGAACGGGGGACTTTTGGTCGTGCCGTCTTGCCCCGGTTGCTGTTGCTGCCTTTCACCATCCACTGCCCCGGTCGCCTCCTTCCTTCTCTTTTGCCATCGCCCATGCCACGGTCAGGTCAAGTCCCCTCTGCGCTGTGTACGCACAGTCCTCGCATGGCGCGTCGGGTTTCATTTTTGTGGTTAAATTAAAAGGAAGAAGGCTGTGACTGCGAACGACGATAGAGATTGTACCCCGGCGAGACAATAAAGGCGTGTTTGGTTGTAAGCATAGAGCTTAATTAGGCCCGCGCGGAAAAAATGAGGCCTGTTTAGTTGCCTGATTTGATCGAAAAAGGCTTTCGCCCCGCTTTATATATAAAGCACCAAACACACATTACAGCCATCACCGCGACAAAGAAGGAAAAGAAGAGAAAACAAAATCGACAAGGGTACAAACACTACGGAACAACAAGCGACGGCCTCCGATCATGCCATCGATGCAACCGCGACAAGCGAGCAATTCGCCACCGGAGGGAGGCCACGCTCCATCAACTCCCAAGGGGCGACCCTGTTGTCCTACCTTCCGCCGCTGCCTCCGAAGAGGGCACCCCTGCCCTCTCGTCCTGGATCGAAGGACGCCGACCCGTCAGGAGGCAGAACAGCTCACCCCTGAGCACGGATGGACTGGCCAACATGTTGCCGGGGAGAGGACGAGCCCTGGCCACCTCACCTCTCACAGGAACCCCAAGACCAAGAAGCCCATCGCCATTGCCGAGCAGGGACACGACAGAAACAGGCAAACCACCACCGCGCCGATCCCCTGACCATCCTGGACTCCCAAGGCAGCGTCTTCAAGAAGAAAACGACGCCGATGCGCCGTCGCCGCGCAATCAAGAGATTTTAGGCTTTTGCCTGGGACCATGGGGTGGAGGCGAGGAGAGGGTCTCGATGTCGCCCACCAAAGGGAGAACGGCGCAGCGAGTGTCGCCAACATCGTGACCGGCACCGCCGGTCAAGGGTTTCCCCCGACCCAGAGCTCGCAACGCCATTGCTCCGCCAACCAGCCGAGCAGGACGTCCGGAGGAAACCCACAGACCGGCCAGCAGAGGAGGAAAGCGTGGTGAAGCCGCCAACTTCAGATCGAATCCAAGCCCGCCGCCGACTCGACGCCCAACAATGCCAAGACGGCGCACCGAGTGCCGGCGCCAAACCCCGTCGACAAGGGGAAGACGTCCTCTCCAGCAGTGGTCGCCGCCACCCGCAACGCCCGCAGCCCCCAGGGGGCCAGATCGGCCGCGCCAGACCAAACCCCCGCCGCCACCGCCGCGGGGCCGCACCGCCGCCTCCCAGCACCAAAGCTACCAGATCCGCACGTCTCCGCCGCCGGAGGCCACGCCGGACCCAGATCCCCCACGAGCGGCGGCCCGTGCCGCCGAGATCCCGACCAGGAGAGGAAGGAGAGAGCCCCGCTGAGGGAGTCCTGGATTAGGGGGTGTCCGGGTAGCCCGACTATACCTTCAGCCGGACTCCAGGACTATGAAGATACAAGATTGAAGACTTCGTCCCGTGTCCGGATGGGACTTTCCTTGGCATGGAAGGCAAGCTAGGAGATGCGGATATTCAAGATCTCCTACCATTGTAACCGACTTTGTGTAACCCTAACCCTATCCGGTGTCTATATAAACCGGAGGGTTCTAGTCCATAGGACAACTCCATCATACAACATTCATACCATAGGCTAGCTTCTAGGGTTTAGCCTCCTTGATCTCGTGGTAGATCTACTCTTGTACTACCCATATCATCAATATTAATCAAGCAGGAGTAGGGTTTTACCTCCATCAAGAGGGCCCGAACCTGGGTAAAAACATCGTGTCCCTTGTCTCCTGTTACCATCCGGCCTTGACGCACAGTTTGGGACCCCCTACCCGAGATCCGCCGGTTTTGACACCGACATTGGTGCTTTCATTGAGAGTTCCTCTGTGTCGTCGCTTTTGGGCTCGATGGCTCCTTTGATCATCAACAACGATGCGGTTCAGGGTGAGACTTTTCTCGCCGAACAGATCTTCGTCTTCGGCGGCTTCGCACTGCGGGCCAATTCGCTTGGCCATCTGGAGCAGATCGAAAGCTACGCCCCTGGCCATCAGGTCAGGATTGGAAGCCTAAACTACACGGCAGACATCCGCGGAGATTTGATCTTCGACGGATTCGAGCCACAGCCAAGCGCGCCGCACTATCTCGCGGGGCATGATCTAGCTCTGCCGCCGGACAGTACCCTGGAGGCCGCAAGCGCACCGGCTCTCACCCTCAATTCGGAGCCAGTTGCGCCGATCGAGGATGATCGGTTGGACGTCACCTCGGGGGCTGCGATCTCAAAGGCGATCGAGCCGAACGCCAGCCCCGCACTCTGCAGGACCGGTGACTCCGAGGATCCGGACTTTTTTCCGGACTCCGAACCCCCCGCGCCCCTGCCGATCGAATCCGATTGGGTGCCGATCATGAAGTTCACCGCCGCGGACATCTTTCAGCACTCGCCTTTTGGCGACATCCTGAATTCCCTCAAGTCTCTCTCTTTATCAGGAGAGCCCTGGCCGAACTGCGGTCGGCGAGGATGGGATACGGACGATGAAGAAATCCAAAGCCCACCCACCACCCACTTTGTAGCCGCTGTCGACGATTTAACCGACATGCTTGACTTCGAGTCCGAAGACATCGACGGTATGGACGACGATGCAGGAGACGAACAGGAACCAGCACCTGTAGGGCGCTGGAAGGCCACCTCGTCATATGATATATATATGGTGGACACTCCAAAAGATGGAGATGGCGATGGAACAGCGGATGATGATACCTCCAAGAAACAGCCAAAGCGAGGGCGTCAGCGGCGCCGCTCTAAATCCCGCCAAAGCAAAAACGGTGATTCCGGCACGGGAGATAATACTACCCCGGATAGCGCCGAAGAACACCCTCTCCAGAAAGATTCGGCACAGGAAGATGGAGAAGCCAGCCCTCATGAGAGAGCGGCAGACCGAGAAGTTGAGGATGATAACTACATGCCTCCCTCCGAAGACGAGGCAAGCCTCGATGACGACGAATTCGTCATGCCATCAGACCCCGCCGAACAAGAGCGTTTCAAATGCAGGCTTTTAGCCACGGCAAATAGCCTCAAGAAAAAGCAGCAACAGCTTAGAGCTGACCAAGATCTGCTAGCTGACAGATGGACTGAAGTCCTTGCGGCCGAAGAGTATGAACTCGAACGCCCCTCCAAGCACTACCCAAAGCGCAGGCCGCTACCCCGATCAGAGGAGGAAGCACCCACATCACCAGCGCATGACATGGCCGACCGGCCACCACGCGGCCGTGACAGAGAGGCTTCTCGTCCCTCCACTCAAGCCATGCCCCGATGCCGTTCAACTAAGGCACGGGAAAACGCACCACACCTGCGAGACGTACTGGAGGATAAGGCAAGACAAACAAGATCGATCTACGGATCGCGCAGGCGCCCTACGGCACGTGACGGATATATTTATTCCGGATACAACAAATCCGGCCGGGCCGAACACAACATACATAGCTCTTCTGAGCTGCGTCGTGATATAGCCCAGTATAGAGGCGCCGCACACCCACTATGCTTCATAGATGAAGTAATGGATCATAAAATCCCAGAGGGCTTTAAACCAGTAAACATCGAATCATACGATGGCACAACAGATCCCGCGATCTGGATCGAGGATTATCTCCTCCATATCCACATGGCCCGTGGTGATGATCTACACGCCATCAAATACCTCGCACTCAAGCTCAAGGGACCGGCCCGGCATTGGCTCAACAGCTTGCCAGCAGACTCAATCGGTTCTTGGGAGGACCTGGAAGCCGCATTCCTCAACAACTTCCAGGGCACTTATGTGCGACCACCGAATGCCGGTGACCTAAGCCACATAATTCAGCAGCCAGAGGAATCGGCCAGGCAATTCTGGACACAGTTCTTAACAAAGAAAAACCAGATAGTCGACTGTCCGGACGCTGAGGCCCTAGCAGCCTTCAAGCATAATATCCGCGACGAATGGCTTGCCCGGCACCTGGGACAGGAAAAGCCGAAATCTATGGCAGCCCTCACGACACTCATGACCCGCTTTTGCGCGGGAGAAGACAGCTGGCTAGCTCGCAGTAACAACTTATCAAAGAACCCTGGTAGTTCGGATACCAAGGATAAAAGTGGCAGGACACGCCGGAACAAACAAAAGCGCTGTGCTAACAGCGACAGCAACGAAGATACGGCAGTAAATGCCGGATTCATAGGCTATAAATCCGGTCAGCGGAAAAAGCCATTCAAAAAGAATACTCAGGGCCTGTCCAGTTTGGACCGAATACTCGAGCGCTTGTGCCAGATACATGGCACCCCCGAAAGGCCAGCCAATCACACCAACAAGGATTGTTGGGTGTTCAAGCAGGCAGGCAAGCTAAGAGCCGAAAACAAAGACAAGGGGCTGCATAGCGATGACGAGGAGGAGCCCAGGCCACCGAACAACAGTGGACAGAAGGGTTTCCCCACACAAGTGCGGACGATGAACATGATATACGCAACCCACAATCCCAAGAAGGAACGGAAGCGTGCGCTACGGGATGTATACGCGATGGAGCCAGTCGCCCCAAAGTTCAACCCATGGTCCTCCTATCCGATCACTTTTGATCGAAGGGACCACCCCACTAGCATCCGTCACGGCGGTTTCGCCGCATTGGTTCTCGACCCAATCATCGACGGATTTCATCTCACAAGAGTCCTCATGGACGGCGGAAGTA
The DNA here is from genome assembly GCA_032464435.1 of Aegilops umbellulata. NCBI lineage: Eukaryota > Viridiplantae > Streptophyta > Magnoliopsida > Poales > Poaceae > Aegilops > Aegilops umbellulata. Next base: position 405,403,902 of record CP136054.1, on the reverse strand, counting down.
GCCTGAACCTGCTTTATCAGGATACAGTGCGGAAAATGGGCATAGATCCCTCGAGGATTAAGCCCACAAAAACGACCTTTAAAGGCGTTATACCAGGTGTAGAGGCCAACTGTACAGGCTCAGTAACACTTGAAGTGGTCTTCGGATCTCCGGATAACTTCCGAAGCGAAGAGTTAATCTTCGATATAGTCCCGTTTCGCAGTGGCCATCACGCCCTGCTCGGGTGAACCGCATTTGCAAAGTTCAATGCGGTGCCGCACTACGCGTATCTCAAGCTCAAGATGCCAGGCCCTCGAGGAGTAATTACGATCAACGGAAACACCGAACGCTCTCTCCGTACGGAGGAGCACACGGCGGCTCTCGCAACGGAAGTACAAAGCAGCCTTCTCAGGCAATTCTCCAGTCCGGCCGTTAAAAAGCCAGACACCGCCAAGCGCGCCTGGAGTAACCTACAACAAGACCGCCTGGCACGTTCGGAGCAGGCGTAGCAATGCGGCCCCAACCCCAGCCCTCGCAACATAGCGAAACCAGTGCTTCGCGTACATAACTACGCTCTCGAAATACCATGGGCGCAGGGGAAGGGGCACAATAATGGCAAGCCCAAAATACGGCCTAAAACGTACTAGGGGCTGCCGAATTCCCTTTTCTTACTTTCAGGACTCCACACTTCGGACGACCTGTTCGGCAATTCAACTGCCGCACGAACGATGCAAGATCCGGGGAAGCAGACAAGCCATGCCGCACTATGGAACTCCCAGGTGGTCTCTGTTACGAGCAGTATACCTGTTTTAAATACAATTCCGCGGCCTGCCCCCGCCCAGGACATGTTAAATAGTCCAGTATCTTTTGCTTATCGCACTATTTGTATCGTCCTGCTTTGAAAGCAGCTTCTTCGTAAACAATGCATAGCTTTTTGTCTGTTTTTTGCATTATCCCGTTTTTTATATATATGTTCAGTAATGACATGCGGCACCCGTACACTGTGGTACGGCAAATACGCCAGGGGCTTTAGTACCCCTTAATATGGCGCAAGAAGTCCGAACACTTCATAAGTGCGGCACCCCGAATTTATAGCACTATATGCATCGGCTCCGAATCATGATTTGGGTCAATAGTTGGGTTTGCCCGGCTCCTATGTTTTGGTGCCTTACGTTCCGCTATATCGGCTAAGGTGGCACTAGGAGAACCACTGCGATTGTGCCCCGGTTGAGCTGGATTAAGCACCTCAGTGGAGAAAGCTAAAACTGACTGTCATGATGAGGCGAGAGACTGGTCGCTGTTCGAGAGGTTTTTCGAGTCCCTAAAGACTTATGCCGCTTCGAGCGAGGAGCCGGCTTTGTTCGGCCAAGGCATGGATAGCGCCCCGAACTCAGTCTTCCAAACTAGGGGCTTCGCCGAAATTTAAAATTATAAAGTTCTATGGCTAAGTGAGAGTGTTCAAGCATTATAGTCCGATTGCCTGGTTCGTTGTGCTGAGCGCCTCCCTCGAAGGACCCAAATATGGGAAAAAGAGCGCTCAGGTTTATCCCGAACACCCCAGCACTAGTGGCATGGGGGCGGAAGCCGACGACTCGCCATCTCTCAATTTTTTGATAAACGGCCGCACAGAAAATAATATTTTAAATTCAACAAGCATTGCTTAGCGCATATGAACAAGTTTTCAGCGCACAGGATAAACACGAGCGAGTTCATTCAAAAATTACATCCTTGGTACATTCATCCGCTACAAGGCGGGCACCCGCAAGAACATCCTTATAGTAGTTCTCGGGCTTGCGATGCTCCTTCCCCGGCGGCGGCCCGTCCCTCACAAGCTTCTCACCGTCTAGCTTACCCAAGTGCACCTTTGCACGGGCAAGGGCCCTACGAGCACCTTCGATGCAGACGGAGCGCTTGATGATATCAAGCCTTGGACAGGCCTCCACCAGCCGCCGCACCAGCCCGAAGTAGCTCCCAGGCAGGGCCTCTCCGGGCCACAGCCGAACTACGAAGCCCTTCATGGCCTGTTCGGCCGCCTTGTGGAGCTCTTCCAGCTGTTTCAGCTGGTCGCTCAAGGGCATAGGGTGTCCGGCCTCAGCATACTGAGACCAGAACACCTTCTCCGTCGAGCTGCCCTCTTCAGCTCGGTAGAATGCGGCGGCGGCGGATACGCTACGGGGAAGATCTGCGAATGCCCCTGGAGAGCTCCGGATTCGGGTAAGTAACAAGTAGTTTACTTTTATATTTCTGCTTTGCATAAAGAATGCCTTACCCGTTGCTATCTTTTTCATCTCCTCCAACTCTTGGAGGGCCTTTTGGGCTTCGGCCTTGGTGGACTTGGCAGCCTCAGAGGTCGTCGTGAGCTCGGACGCTTGCGTTTTTGACTCAAGCTCCAAACTCTCATGTTTTTTCATAAGAGTCTGAAGCTCTTGCCGCACCTCGCCGACCTGGGCCTCAAGTTTCTCTCGCTTGGTGCGCTCCGTGGCCGTTTTCTTTTCGGCCTCAGACAGCGCCTGCTTAAGGGTCGCCACCTCAGTCGTGGCCCCTACAATAGGTAGTACAATCATGTTAATTTTTGCAATCACGTCTTTTTATAGGCATTTCTTCTGTAAGGTATTTCTTACCTTCTTTCTCCTCGAGTTGCCGCTTGGCAAGGCCGAGCTCTTGCTCGGTCCGCTCGAGGCCCTGTTTCATGGCATCCATCTCCGCAGTCAGCGCGGCAGTGGCTAGCAGCGAAGCCTGCATACGCATATTTTGACTCCTTTTTGTTAGACTCCTACGAAATTTAATAGATCCTCTATTCGGCTTTTCTTTCCGAACGCCAAACAGAGCATCAGGGGCTAATGTCTATGCGGTTATATTCTTGCATATTTTTTACTTACCTCGAAGCCTATTAGAAGGCTAGCGCAAGCTTCGTTCAGTCCGCTCTTGGCAGACTGAACCTTCCGAACCACCGTACTCATAATAGTACGGTGCTCCTCATCGATGGAGGCACCGTCAAGCACCTCCAGCAGATTGTCCGGCACCTCCGGTTGGACGAAGGCCGCCGGCTCAGAAGGCTTGCTCCTCTTGGAAGGAGTTCGCCTACCGCGGTCCGAAACTGTTGAAGATTCCGGCGCAGTGTCCGGCACAAAGCCGGACTCCGAGCCCTGGGGGGTCTTGTTCCCTTTACTCCTGGGGTACGGGAGGTCGCCTTTCGGCTCCTCCAGGACCACCTCCTGCTGCCCCGGAGCTCGTTGTGACGCCACTTCGGTGTCGTCTGCAGTGCGGGGGGAGACAGCGGGCGGAACTGAGTTCACGTCCGACGAATCCAGGGAGCCGCTCGACGAATCGTCGAGTTCGGCCCGTGGCGGGCTGCACAATTATGTTCGGCATTAGGGAAAGCTGAACGACAAAGGAATATCATGAGTCACTCTGGTATCCGAATACTTACGATTTCACCGGACGCTTGGCCCTGTCCGGCCACTCCTCGTCGTCCTCGTTGGCGTCGGGGGAGTAGTCCGGCGGAGGGGTCTTCCTCTTCCTGGACACTCCGGCCTCCCCCGTTGGGGCGGCCTTCCTTTTCTTTCCTCCCCTCGCTGGAGGGGGAGAGGTTCCTTCTTCCTCCTCCTCGTTTTCACGGGAGGAGAGCGTCTCGGACTCGTCAGATGACGAGTCTGACACCGCCACATTGCGGGCACTCTTCCGAGTCCCCGTGGCCTTCTTCTTCTTGGCCTTCTTCTCCGGCTCCACATAAGGCGCCAGAGCCAGCAGCTTCTCTAGGAGAGCAGGGGCTGGATCTTCGGGCAAGGGTGCCGGACAGTTAATCGGTCCGGATATCACCTGCCAAGCCTGTCAACGGTAAGGGAGTTTAGATCCCGCATAGAGTCAAACTATGAAAAAGAGCTTAAACATCCTGTGAAAGGTGAAAATAGCTTACCTCGCTAGCGTGATGCTGCGAGCTGTATCCGCGGTCCTCGGAGGCGGATGTGGGAGCCTCGGCGCCTTTGGTTAGCACCTTCCAGACGTCTTCATACGTCGTGTCGAAGAGCCTGTTGAGGGTTTGGTGCTGCGCCGGGTTGAACTCCCACAGAGTAAAGTCCCGTTGTTGACACGGGAGGATCCGGCGGACGAGCATAACCTGGACCATGTTGACAAGCTAGATTGGTTTGTTCACCAGGGACTGGATGCATGTTTGCAATCCGGTCACCTCTTTCTCGTCGCCCCACGACAGGCTCGTCTCTTTCCAGGACATAAGCCGCGTGGGGGGTCCGGATCGGAACTCGGGGGATGCAACCCATTTTGGATCACGCGGCTCGGTGATGTAAAACCACCCGGATTGCCACCCCTTTAGGGTCTCCACGAAGGAGCTCTCGAGCCATAGGACGTTGGCCATCTTGCCCGCCATGGCGCCTCCGCACTCCGCCTGGCTGCCGCGCACCACCTTGGGCTTGACGTTGAAGGTCTTGAGCCAGGGGCTGAAATGGGGGTGGACGCGGAGGAAAGCCTCGCACACGACGATAAACGCCGAGATGTTGAGGACGAAGTTTGGGGCCAGATCGTGGAAATCCAGGCCGTAGTAGAACATGAGCCCCCGGACGAATGGGTGGAGTGGAAAACCCAGTCCGCGGAGGAAATGGGGAAGGAAAACTACCCTCTCATGGGGCCTTGGGGTGGGGAGAAGCTGCCCCTCCTCGGGAAGCCGTTGCGCGATTTCCTTGGACAAGTATCCGGCCTTCCTTAGCTTCTTGACATGGCCCTCCATGACGGAGGAGACCATCCACTTGCCTCCCACTCCGGACATTGCTGGAGAAGGTTGAGGTGGGAAGTGCGGGCTTGGGCGCTGGAGCTCGGGTGCGCAGAAGATGGATAGGCAAAGGAGGAAGAAGGCGCAGGTAAAAAGGTGGATCCTTATCCCCTTATATGGGTGGATGCGGCTATGCCTCCCCACCAGCCTGGTAAAACTCGCTTGCCTCCCAAGCGCCGTGATAAATGGCGCGGTTAGGTTACCCACGTCCGTATTGATGAGAATCCCGTAAAAGGGGGACACGATCTCTGCTTTGACAAGACGTGCCAAGGAAACCGCCTCGCGAAACACGCTGAGGTGGAAGAGTAAAAACTATTCGAGTAAAGGACTTGGCCGTAGTGTAATGACGCACTGGGGAATACGTCAGGAGATCTGATTGGTGTTAATATTATTCTCTCTATGGCACTATGTGGAAACTTATTTTGCAGAGCCGGACACTACTCTTGGTGTTTACAATCTTCTATGAAGGACTTGGAGGAGGAACCCTCCTTGCAATGCCGAAGACAATCTGCGCGCTGGACTCATCGTCATTGAAGCCTGGTTCAGGGGCTACTAAGGGAGTCCAGGATTAGGGGGTGTCCGGGTAGCCGGACTATACCTTCAGCCGGACTCCAGGACTATGAAGATACAAGATTGAAGACTTCGTCCCGTGTCCGGATGGGACTTTCCTTGGCGTGGAAGGCAAGCTGGGCGATGCGGATATTCAAGATCTCCTACCATTGTAACCGACTTTGTGTAACCCTAACCCTATCCGGTGTCTATATAAACCGGAGGGTTCTAGTCCGTAGGACAACTCCATCATACAACATTCATACCATAGGCTACCTTCTAGGGTTTAGCCTCCTTGACCTCGTGGTAGATCTACTCTTGTACTACCCATATCATCAATATTAATCAAGCAGGAGTAGGGTTTTACCTCCATCGAGAGGGCCCAAACCTGGGTAAAAACATCGTGTCCCTTGTTTCCTGTTACCATCCGGCCTTGACTCACAGTTCGGGACCCCCTACCCGAGATCCGCCGGTTTTGACACCGACACCCGCTGCTGCCAGCGCCGCACGTGCTTCGCCCAGCGGACGTCCTCCGGCAGCGGCGAGGAGGAGGAGTGAGCGAGGGCGGAGCCTTGCGCCGGCGACGGAGGGGAATCTCCCGTGACGCGCTCGCGGAGCGCGTCGCGGGAGCGGGGAGGGGGGGTTGCCTGATTTTACTATTGGGCCTGCATCACATACTTCTTAAAGCAGCCCAGAGGCTGGCTCGCTGGAAACGTATGAATCGGCAGTTTCTTGGGAGCCAGCTCGAGGCGAGAGTAAGTCAACTGGCCCTTGCACGAATGAAGACCGGAGGGATGCGAGGTGATTATGTGATTTCTTGTTCGACCTTCATCAAGCTCCTATCTAATCTCCTCCCTCTAATCTACACAACGGTGTTTCGATTTGAGGTCAGCTCTACACAGAAAGATGCATCTCGATGCTACGGTTCCATTCAGGCGATGGGTTCGTAGTTTTGTCGGCCGTAATTTCTTAATCTCGTCTTCCCGTTTGGAGATATTCTGCATGAATTTTGTCAGATTCGTCGCGCATGATCGATCATTTGAAATTTCCTCGGACCAGCAGCGTAATCTCGCAGTTCCTCACAACATTCGTGTTGTAAGTTTTTGGTTTCGACGATCGTAGCTTCATCTCTCTTTGAGCAGCAGGCACTGACGCCGCATGTCGAGCTCCTCTGTCCTCTGCTCAGAGCCCTCCTATTCGTCCCCTCTCGACGCCGAAGCCCTTCCCCTTTGAGGGAGTCCTTGATTAGGGGGTGTTCGGATAGCCGAACTATATCTTCAGCCGGACTCCAGGACTATGAAGATACAAGATTGAAGACTTCGTCCCGTGTCCGGAAGGTTCTTTCCTTGGCGTGGAAGGCAAGCTAGGCGTGCGGATATTCAAGATCTCCTACCAGTGTAACCGACTCTGTGTAACCCTAACCCTATCCGGTGCCTATATAAACCGGAGGGTTGTAGTCCGTAGGACGAACACATCATAACCATCATCATACTCATAGGCTAGCTTCTAGGGTTTAGCCTCCTTGATCTCGTGGTAGATCTACTCTTGTACTACCCATATCATCAATATTAATCTAGCAGGAGTAGGGTTTTACCTCCATCGAGAGGGCCCGGACCTGGGTAAAATAAAGTGTCCCTTGTCTCCTGTTACCATCCGACCTTGACGCACAGATCGGGACCCCCTACCCGAGATCCGCCGGTTTTGACACAGACATTGGTGCTTTCATTGAGAGTTCCTCTGTGCCGTCGCGATCAGGAAGGATGCCTTTTCCCGTCTTTAAAGACGGCGCCGTCACTGAGGGAGCTTTGGCTATCAGCCAATCCCTCCGGCTGGGTGGTTTTCTCATGACCGCCCGTTCGGCCATTACGCCGACGGTGACCTCTCGGGTCATCGAAAACAATCTCCGCGTCAGCTCGGAATTGGCCAAGCAGCTAGATCCGGTGGAGCTCTCCTCCATAAACGAGCTCCTGGATCGCATCGCCGCCTTGGCGGTCGCTACAAACTACGACCAGGTTGGGCCTAAACCCGATCTAAGGGAAATCAACTCTCCCCAAGCCACCCATCATATTGCTGTGGTGGAAACACAATGCGGTGACCCTTCATCAATCTTAAGGACCAGATAAGTCCGAATTCTGGAACCATCCATGCCGGATATCCACGGACGGGAGGATACAACCCAAGACCTGGGCTTGGAACCAGGCAATCCGGAAAGCATACAGGACTCCGGATCTCGGAATCCGGAGGTCATTCAGCCTCCGAACAGCAAACCGGGCGAAGTATCAGATCTAATGAATTCCGCCCGTCCGATCTTAAGCCATCTCTCCCAAATCAAGCAGATGCCCGAAGAAACAGTACACCATTACTGGGCCAGATTCCTCCTGCTTATGAACAGGATAAAGGACTGCCACAAGGGAGACGCGATTTCAATCTTCTGCAGTAACTGCACGGACAAGGGGATACTCAACGCCATAAGTCGTCGTAATATTACGCGCTTTGCTGACTTGGCATCCATAGTACAAAAATACTGTGCGATGGAAAGTGCTCGGAAAACTGAAATTAACTTTTGGGATAATCCGGCCTTGAATAGCAATCCCGTCCGAATCAAAAGGGCGCACTACAGCAAAGCGCCCGGATTAAATAAAAAATCAAAACCCTCTAGGGGGCACGGAACCGTGCTAGAAAGGTGGCTCGATGGACCCTGCAAGATTCATAGTACAGAGGATGCCACCCCAACTCACAGCCTCAGGGCATGTTGGATACTCCGGCAGGTGGCCAAAATTGGCGAGGACCTCCTAAATCCAGAGGTCGAAGGAAACCAGCCCGAGAATTTCAGTACCGTTCTCACAATCTTTGAGACTTTCGCATCAAATAACATGCAAAAAAGAACACTTCGCAGCCTCGCCGAAGTCTACCAAGTAGCGACCATAAATCCATGGAGCAATACTGCCATCACCTTCAATGCGATCGACGAACCTAAATTCCGAACAGCCAGAGCGCCAGCCGCATTGGTTCTCAGTCCCATAGTGGACGGCTGTCGCCTCGCAAAGGTACTTATGGACGGAGGCAGCGGATTGAACCTCATCTACGAGGAAACCCTCCAAAAGATGGAAATAGACTGGAACCGCATTGAGCGAAGCAGCACAACCTTTAGAGGAATAATCCCCAGTCAGGAAGCGCGCTGCACCGGAAAGATCACACTAGATGTGGTATTCGGCACGCCGGATAATTACAGGTCCGAACAAATCACGTTCCAGGTGCCCCCGTTCAGAAGCTGATATCACGCTATATTAGGACGAGAGGCATTCACAGTTTTCCAAGCCATACCCCATTACGGGTACATGAAGCTTAAGATGCCTGGGCCAAACGGAATTATCACTCTCGCTAGTGATCCGGACATAGCACTCCGCGCCGAAAACAAGACAGCCGCATTGGCCCTCGAGGCACTATCTGAAGCCTTAGCGGCCGAAGAACTGACGGCGCTGCGATCCATGGTTAGCAGGGATGATGTGATACTCGATAAGAGATCCAAATCCACATCCTTCAAACCAGCGGACGAAATAGTCAAATTCCAGGTCCACCCAACGGACCCGAATAAAACAGCCTCCATCGGGGCACAATTGAGCCCTGATGTAAACGCCGCACTGCGCGAGTTCCTACGAGAGAACTGGGATATTTTCGCTTGGCACCCCTCAGATATGCCAGGAATCCCACGCAGGCTGGCCGAGCACAGCTTAAATATCCAGAAAGGATTCAAACCTGTCAAACAAACCCTTCGGCGTTTCTCCAAACCAAAGAGACAGGCCATGGGAGAGGAGCTAGCCAAATTATTGGAGGCTGGATTCATTAGAGATATCAAACACCCGGACTGGCTAGCAAACCTGGTAATGGTACCAAAGAAGGAAAAATCTTGGCGCCTGTGTGTCGACTTCAAAGACCTTAATAAGGCCTGCCCAAAGGATCCCTTTCCCCTCCCTCGAATTGATCAAATCATCGATGCCACCGCAGGACACGATTCCCTGTGTTTCCTCGACGCATACTCCGGTTACCATCAAATAAAGATGGCAGAATCCGACCAAGCTGCAACAGCATTCATCACGCCATACGGCCCATTCTGCTTCAACACAATGCCCTTTGGGCTCAAAAACGCCGGCGCGACATATCAGCGCATGATTCAAACATGTTTGGCGAACCAGATCGGCAAAACAGTAGAGGCGTACGTAGATGATGTGGTCGTTAAATCAAGACATGTTGAATCTCTAGTAGACGACTTGAGACTTATATTCGACAACCTGCGAAAATACGACATCAAGCTCAATCCGGAAAAATGTGTTTTCGGCGTCCTAGCCGAAAAGCTCCTGGGCTTCATTGTATCCGGCAGAGGAATTGAAGCAAATCCAGCTAAAATCCGAGCTCTGTCACAATTGGATGTCCCAAAAGATCTCAAGCAAATTCAGAAACTCACCGGATGCGTGGCGGCCTTAAGCCGCTTCATCTCCCGCTTGGGAGAAAAGGCACTACCCCTTTACCGCCTCCTTAGGCGCACCGAACACTTCGAGTGGACGGACGCTGCCACGGCCGGACTCGAGGAAATAAAAGCCATCTTGGCAACAAACCCCGTCCTGGCCGCGCCGAATACCGGCGAACCCATGCTATTGTACATTGCCGCAACCCATCAAGTTGTTAGCGCAGTACTCATCGTCGAACGGATAACGGACGGACATAAATTACCCCTTCAAAGGTCGGTTTACTACGTGTCCACTGTCCTTACACCATGCAAATCACGGTACCCGCATTATCAAAAAATCGCATACGCGGTATTCATGGCATCCCGGAAGCTATGACACTACTTTCAAGAGTGTTCTATTACAGTAGCCCCGAAAGTACCACTCAACGATATTATCAATAACCGCGATGCAACAGGCCAGATAGCAAAATGGGCCATAGAGCTCCTTCCGTTTGATATAACCTACAAGCCACGGCGAGCAATTAAATCGCAAGTCCTAGCCGACTTCGTCGCCTAATGGACAGAGGCCGAACTCCCTAAAGAGTACGGCACGTACTCAAACTGGATCATGCATTTTCGACGGCTCCAAAATGCTGGCCGGACTGGGGGCTGGCGTCGTTTTGATGTCCCCTACAGGAGATACAGTCCAATATGTACTCCAAATTATGTACACGGACTCCAACAATGCAGCCGAATACGAGGCCCTTCTACATGGCCTCCGGATGGCGGTATCCATGGGCATTCAACGCCTGGAAGTACGCGGGGACTAAAACCTCGCGATATCCAAAATAAATGGCGACTTCGACGCCAAAGACCCAAAAATGGCAGCTTATCGCAATGCCGTACTAAAAATGTCAGCTCGGTTCGAGGGACCAGAGTTCCATCACATAGCCCGAGAAAATAATCAGGCAGCGGACGTCCTGGCACGCATTGGAGCAAAACGAGATGCAGTCCCCCCCAACATCTTCTTAGAAAGATTATTCAAACCATTCGTAACATGGGAGGGGGAACCCTCGGATAATAGCCCGGGCATAACCGCACAACCCAATGCCGAACAATCAGACATAATCGGCGGCCCCGCCACCGAAATTACACCCTCAGCCCACGCAATAATGGCGGTCATCGCCCCGTGGACAGAACCATTCCTAGCCTACCTTACTAGGCAGGAACTCCCCGAGGACCAAAACGAGGCACGCTGCATAGTGCGGCGATCTAAAGCCTATAAAGTCCACGAGGGAGAGCTATATAAGAAAAGCACTACAGGAGTCCTTCAACGGTGTATCTCCGAAGAGGAAGGGCGGAGTCTGTTGGCTGAAATTCATGCCGGACTCGGTGGCCATCACGCCGCGGCTCGGTCCCTTGTAAGCAAGGCTTTCCGTGCTGGCTTCTATTGGCCGACGGCTAGAGCAGACGCTCAGGACCTAGTCAAACGGTGCGTCGGTTGCCAGCTCTTTGCCAACCAAAGCCATATGCCACCCAACGCCCTCCGAAGTATCCCCATCACTTGGCCTTTGGCGGTCTGGGGGCTCGATATGGTGGGACCCCTTAAAGGCGGAACCCACAAGAAAAAATACTTATTGGTCATGGTGGATAAATTCACCAAATGGATAGAAGCCAAGCCTGTCAAGACGGCTGAATCCGGACCTGTGATAGACTTCGTATCCGGGGTCATACACCGTTATGGTGTCCCCCACAGCATTATCACCGATAACGGCACAAACTTCACCTCTGATGAAGTAAAGCTGTGGTGCAAAAACATGGGCATTAAGCTCGACTACGCTTCTGTCTATCACCCACAAACTAACGGTCAGGTCGAATGTGCAAATGGTCTCATCATGAGCGGCATCAAACCCAAACTAGTGCAGTCCCTCAAGGAATCTGATATGCACTGGGTAGAGGAGCTCGACTCCGTACTCTGGGGGCTACGAACCACGCCAAATCGTACCACCGGATTCACGCCATTCTTTATGGTGTACGGCGCTGAGGAGATTCTGCCCTGCGACATAATTCATGACTCACCTCGAGTGCGCATGTACGAAGAAAGAGAAGTCGAGCTTGATCGGCAGGACAACCTGGACGCCTTAGAGGAAGAGCGTGACGTGGCTAAGGCCCGTTCCGCATTCTATCAACAGCAAGCTCGAAGATATCAAAGCAGAGAAGTACGGGCCAAAAATTACAATGTTGGTGAACTAGTTCTGCGCCTGCCGGATAAGCAAAAGAACAAACTCAAGCCCAAATGGGAAGGTCCATTCATAATCGACCAAGTCCTAACTGGTGGAGCGTACCGCCTGCGAGACGCGTCGGACAACCGACTCGAGCCGAACCCATGGAACGCCACACGTCTCCGAAGATTCTATGCCTAGCGCCGGACTCTGTGTTTGTCTCCTTCCTCTGTCCATTATTTACATTTATACCTTTTTTTACTTTGTCTACTACTCTTTTCTTTTCTAGCCCTTAAAAGGCTCATTATGTGACGCGCTATCCGCGCTTCTTAAACCTGGGGGCTTCTTTAACAGAAGCTTGTCTATATGGGTTTCACACCCAACGCATGCGTCAGACTTCCGCATGCACCTTTTCTTCGCCATTATATGCATCGATATGACTTAAGTTTTGGCCAAGCTGGGTTGCCTGGATCCTGTGCTTACCCCTACGTTCCCGATTGTTCGGCTAGGCGGTAAAGGGAGCACCTCTGCGATTGTTACTGCCGGATAAGCCGGATGTGTACCTCAGACTGGGTGAAGCCGAAAGCTAGCGTTCTTAAGGGAATATTCGGTCGGTGAACTAAAGATGAACCTTTTTATTTTATACATGCCCCCAGATGATCTTCTGCATTTGCAGTCCGAACATGCACTTTAGGGCACGCCACCCCAGCGAAAGGAACCCTTCACGGAACTATTCTCTCTGGAAGATGTTTCTTACTAACCATGTAATATAACATAACTAGTTGGGCACTTGTCTGATAAAGCACTAATGACCCCTACGCCTGGTCTCCATGCATACCCCGGCTTTTATATAGCCGTTATGGTATTCGTACACACTCCGGACCGTCAGGTCCCGAGGTCGAAGCGAAAAGGTCGGCAACGACAAACGATCTACAATCCGGCTAGAAGGCATTACACATGTCAATTATACATTACATAGTCATCTTGACTGATCGTATTCCTCCTCTATACCATCTAACAGGCTGTCTAATTTACAGTCCTGCTGGGAATACTTTGCGGCCAGCTCTACCTGGCCATACACCAAGCTCACAGGGATCTCCTTCCCGTCAGGCCCCACTGGTCCGACCTCGGCCATGTGATTGGGGTCAGACTTTGTAAAGCGGGTCTTCACCATGGCCCAGGCCTCCCTCGCGCCTTGTCGGCAGGATGATATCTTCCACAACCGGATGCGCCGCCGAGCTCCCGTCAGCTTCTCTGCAAGCTCTCTAAGGCCCTCGGGCGTGGAGTGGGCAGGCCATAAGGCCCGGGCAACCCCTTGCATTGCCCGCCGAATTCGTTCGTGCAGTTGCAGGAGTTCGGGGAGAAGGTCACCCGTAGAACCGGGCATCTCCTCTGCAGGACGACCTGTGAGCGTACCTACAGACATAATTCTATTATTCGTCTTCCTCGCCGAACTCCTTTTTCAAGAGTTCGCTCAAGCACTTACTAAATATGCCGCGTCGAAGACGCTGATTCTCCTTCATGGAGTCAGATAGCTGGCCACGAACGTCTTTCAGTTCAACCTCCAGCTTGGTGTTGGCATCCTGAAGATCATTCTTCTCTCGCCTCACCCTTGTCAACGTACTCTCGCCAGCCTTTAACTGGCGTAAGAGTTGTTGCCTCTCCGGATCTAGTCCGGCACCATCTACAACATTAATTGTCAGATTCGCACATAAGCCGCACAATACCAATCTCTCAACGTATATCGTACCTGAGGGGGTCCCTTCGGGCTCCCCCGTTGCGGCTAGTGCGGCCTCTAGTTGGGCCTTGCACTTTTCCAGCTCCTGGGACAGCATGGTGTTCTTCTCAGTAAGAACCTACATATTATATGATCCTTAAATCAGTTAGTTTAACTGTTTCAAGTCTCGGGGGCTACTGGTATATATATACTTAAATTTTCTTACCCGTATGTCTTTCACATACTGCTCCGTGGCTCTGGCTAAACCATCTTGAGCAGCACGAAGGTACGCATCTCCCGAATTGAAGGCATTTAAGGCCTCTCGGGAGAAACAAGCGTCGCGTAGAACTGTCCGACGATGCCTATGGTTCATAGCGCTCTCCACTTCTGAAGTTGTGGCAGATAGCCGGTCCGCATCCTCTGTTGGAGGAGAGTCCGGCGCAAGCCTGGTGTTCGTCCCCGCCTCCGGACCAGACGTTGGAGCTTGGCTGGTAGAGGCGCGGTTGGCGGCCCCTCCGGATATAGTCCGGCGAGGCCTCTTCGTCCTGGAAACAGTACGGATGTTAATATGCCCTGACAGAATAATGCCAGGAAGACAGAGGGCGCGTTATACCTTTGTGTCGAACTCTCAGTCCGGACTTCATCCCTTTTTACCCCACAGGGCCTGGCGGCTCCTTGTTGGCTAGCCGCCGCAGGTTCGGCCTCCCTCCTCGGAAATCTCCCCTGTAAAATACGGTTGTCGTCAGAAACGCCGGGATATGTAAGGACGGAATCTCCCTTGCGGGAATAAACACTCCGGTTTCTGTCACCTGGGAGGCCGGGATTAACCCGGGATAATCATCCATAATGGCCACCAAGGTATTATCTTTGCTTAACTGGTGGAACACCCCGTCGAGGAGCTCCACCGATATGTCCGGATCCTCCTCAGAGTCCGGATCGAGGGACCGTTCTGGGTCCTCAGGCTGTGGAGGGCAGTTGTTGATATCCTTTACCTCCTGTCGAAGCTCCTGCATTGAAATCACCAGATTACGTACCTAGTCATGGGAGCATTAAATAAGCGAGCAAGTGCAATTGTTCACTTACCCAACTTGGAGGTTCATACATAGTGAATCCGGCCCGCGGGTTGACGCGGAGGAAGTCCTCCTTTTCTCCCTTGTACAAAATGTTAGAATCTTTACTAGAGCAGCAGCTGTGTCTGGCCCTTTGCGGCCGTAACGGGTGGCGTCATCCTCCCCGTTGAAATCCCACATGGGGTGGCTCCTATATTGAAGCGGCTGCACCCCCCGCATAATACATGCGGCCATGACTTCAATCATGGTTAGTCCGGAATGAGCCAATAGTCTTATCCGGCCCATCAGGTAAAGAACGTCTATGTTGCTTTCTCTCTGAGAGCTCCGCGGACGCCAACTTAAGCGTTTCCTTAAGGGAGCCATGCTGAACTCAGGGAGGCTGACCCGGACAGGGTCCGGTAGCGGGACGTCGTCTATGTAGAACCATTCTGAAGGCCAGTCCTCGGACGCCTTCTTTGGGGTTCCGAATAGGTATCCGGTCCCGGCGATGCGCCATATTTCGGCTCCGCCCACTTGGTATATAGACCCCTTCTGAGAACGGGGCACCAAGCAGAACAACCTCTTCCACAGCGCAAAATGAGCCTCTACGCCTAAAAATAGCTCGCAAAGGGCAACGAAGCCTGCAATATGTAGCACGGAGCCAGGCGTGAGGTTGTGCAGCTGGAGGCCGTAGAACTCCAGAAGCCCGCGGAGGAATGGATGAATTGGAAATCCCAGACCCCTTAATAAATAAGGGACGAGGCACACCCGCTCTCCTTTAGAAGGATTGGGGGTGCTCTCCGCTTGCTTGCCGCCGTTGTAGGTGGCGAGTCCGGCTCGGACCGGGACCATATATGCTTGGGGAAGGAATCCCTTGGCTTGCAGTGACATTAGCTCGCTGTGTGGGATGGTGCAACTCTCCCAGTCTCCGGATTTGGGGCTGGAGGGGCGAGGGGAGGAGCTACGACGGCTGGCCATGTTGGAATGGACCTTTGCTGGAGACGCTCTGATGATAACTCGTGGGGAGAAGAAGATGCGGTTTGGATCTAGATCCCCATCCCATCAAATAGGCGGCTCGTTTATATGACCAAGGGATTGAATATAAAAACACCCCCGGGCTTGTCGCATTCGTTCAACACGTGGAAGACGGCAATTATTGGGCACCGAGACCGAGGAGCGCTACAGACATCATTCATACAGGTACACAAGATTCGGAGGGGGAACCCGCCTTGCAATGCCGAAGACAAATTTGCGCGCTGGACTCGACGTCATTGAAGCCTGGTTCGGGGGCTACTGAGGGAGTCCTGGATTAGGGGGTGTTCGGATAGCCGAACTATATCTTCAGCCGGACTCCAGGACTATGAAGATACAAGATTGAAGACTTCGTCCCGTGTCCGGAAGGTTCTTTCCCTGGCGTGGAAGGCAAGCTAGGCGTGCGGATATTCAAGATCTCCTATCAATGTAACCGACTCTGTGTAACCCTAACCCTATCCGGTGCCTATATAAACCGGAGGGTTGTAGTCCGTAGGACGAACACATCATAACCATCATCATACTCATAGGCTAGCTTCTAGGGTTTAGCCTCCTTGATCTCGTGGTAGATCTACTCTTGTACTACCCATATCATCAATATTAATCTAGCAGGAGTAGGGTTTTACCTCCATCGAGAGGGCCCGAACCTGGGTAAAATAAAGTGTCCCTTGTCTCCTGTTATCATCCGACCTTGACGCACAGATCGGGACCCCCTACCCGAGATCCGCCGGTTTTGACACCGACACCCTTGATCTCCTTGCCCACGTCCTACTACACTAGAGTCGTTTTCGGCGTCGCTCATCTCGGCCTACTCTCTGTCGTCCTCCTACAGCACTTACGCTACAATGGCGCGCACATTGCTTCTTGTGTCCTCTGCCTCTGTGCACACTGCAGTTCGCCGTGCCGCCGACGGGGTCGATCATCTTGGCCTCCTCTCTCTCGTCCTACTACACTCGAGTCATTTCCGGTGTCGATCATCTTGGCCCCCTCTCTCGTCCACTGCACTGACGATACCATGACGCGGGCACTGCATTCTCCTCCTCTGTCGACTGTCTTTGCGCGAGCACCGCAACTAGTTCGCCGACGGGGTCGCTTGCCGTGCCGCCGACGGGGTCGCTCGTCCACGACTCCATGCCCGTCACGTCGGACACGGCGCCACGGCCACTATCCACCGCAGTCGCCATGATCGGACGCACACTGCGTTTCTTCTCCCCCTTCCTCTACTAGCTAGCTCTTAACCTTGTGTGCTAAGTGCAAGTGCTAGCTCTTAATTATATCCCATGTGGGCAACCAAACATCGTGTAGTTGTATGCGCCGAGATAATGCAGGTAATCAAACAACATGCCAAAGTTGATCCACTGATGCAGGCAGTCCATATGCAGTCAACCAAACAAGTTGCAGATGTCGCATTGTTTTTCAAAAACGAGGCTGAGTAAAGAAATACATGCAATGCAGGTACTGTAGCCGACGGCAACCAAACACGCTCTACATGCTTCTTGCCGGCCGGCCGGGCTAGTTCTAGAGCGCAGGTGGTCTTCAGTCAAACGCAGCGCGAGATCCCTTTCCGGTTTGGTCGCAAACATATTAGCCAGGGCGCATCGACCAAGGCTCGGGCTTTCTTATGTAAACACGCTTTGACCAGGCTTTCTCACGAGCTGCTGGGCTTGTCTACACTATCATCTGTCATACTATCATCTTATACGCCGTGAAATATCAACTCTTCCCCATTCTCTCGACGGAGACGAGAATACCGACCTGGCCGGATTGTGCCGCAAGCCAGCGAGCAGTATTGGGGAACAAGTCGGGAGTTCTCGATCGGCGTGCGTGCTTTTGACTCGGTAATGCAGACGCAAATCCACCAGAGCTGCGAGGCAAAAGCCAGCGGAGACTTCTCAGTTGTAACTGTCTCACCGCTGGTCCAGCTCGCCATGATCCTCCCCGTGACAACTTCTTTACACCGACCGGATAAACAAATCACTCCTGCTATAGTACTACTATTACTCCTAGCAAAAGTAAAGTATACTTTAATGACCAAGCAGTAAGGCCAACTCCACCGCGACCCTATCCTGTCCCGTCCGTTTGGGGTAAAACGGACAAAGGAAACGGGCCAGCGCGCGACGGCCGGACCCATCTTGTCCGTTTTGTGTCCGGACCGACCCATTTCAAGCGCAAACTTGCGCCGGGTTTGGGTCGCGGCGGACACCGAACGGACGCGCGCTCGTCCGCGCCGGGGCCGCGTGGCAGGCAGCCACCTACCTCCCATCCGTCAACATAAATGCGCACGGGCGGATGGCCCCACCTGTCATCCACAGAGCGAGGGGTCGTCGTCCTTCTTAAATGGGAAGCCGTGGACCGGTCGTCGTCCACACTTCCCACTTCGGCCCCTCTCTGCCCCCTCGAAACCCGACACCCTCGAAATCTAGCCGCTTCCCGTCGTCGACCTCGCCGGCCGCCCGTAGCCATGGGGCTTTGGAACTACGGCCGTAAGGGGAAGCACGACCGCGAGGCCGGCTCCTCGTCGGGACGCCGCCGCGGCTCGGTGAAGAAGGAGGAGACGCCGTCGCCATCCCCACCACGCCGGGCCCCCGCGCCGGCCGCGTTCGCCATCGCGCCCACGTCCGCCGGCGAGCGCGACCGGCATTACGTCCGGGCGTCGGTCTGCCGCCGTTATTGGGAGACGAGGACGCCGCTCCCCTGGAGCGACGCCCATCTCCCCAATGACTGGCACCTCTCCGCCGACCGGGTCCCCATCCCGCCGGTCCCGAAGAGCGGCCGTGCGCGCGCCGAGGAGATCGAGCGCCGCCGCCGCCTCCTCCCGACGACCTTTTCTATGATGCCAGGTACGCCCCCGACTCCCCGCCGTGGGACACCTGATTTCGTGACGAGCACGACACCAGGCGTGCCTCCTTCTTCGCCGGCACCTCGACGGGGCCGCGGCGGCCACGGGAGAGCGCCCAGGAGCGCGGGCGTAGGCGGGTCCGTGACCTCACGCCCACACCGTCGCCGTCTTCATCGCCCCCTCCACCTCCTCGCATGTCAGACGAGGATGAGGCCCGTCTGCTGCAGCGTGTCATGGACGACTCCATGCACACGCACGACGAGCGGCAGTGGGCCGACCTGGAGGAGACCATTGCCCTCTCTGCCGCCGGGGACGTCGCCTTCCCCGAGCTGCAGATGGTGGCCGTCGAGGAGGAGAGGAGGAAGGACCCGCCGATCGCGTTCCAGCAGTTGCTGGGCCAAGGGTGAGATTGGACCTGCACTGCTCCGGAGATGGCCGCCGGCGTGGGCGTGAACTGGTGCCCCACTCCGCCGCGATCACCGGAGCGGGAGGCCTCGCCACGGGAGGAGGTGGTGCAGGCACCTCCGGCCGTCCAGCCCGTCCCCGTCCACCACGCACCTCCGGCCCACCTCTGGACGCCGCCGGACTACGTCGACCTCGTCAGCGATGACGACGACACCGGCGGCCAGTGAAGACGGCGACGGCCACGGCACCGACGGGCGCGGCAGGAGCGCGTGGGAGTAGTTTTTTTATTTTCTTATTATGTTAATTATGAATCTGGGCCTTTTAAGTGGCCGTTGAAACTGGGCCGTTTTGTGGCCAACCCATATATATGTTTTATGTTTTTAAAAATACGTTTATTTGTTTTTTCAGTTATTTAATTGTTATTTTTAATCCCGCCCGCCCTGGACACGATTTGGGGTGCGGCCGCGCGGTGGGCGTACGCACGACCCAATGGACACAGTCGGACACGGGCATACCCATCAGCACCCTAAAAGGACAGATTCGGCTCAATCCGGACGTCCGTTTGGTGTGGCGCGGTGGAGTTGGACTAAGCAGGTTCACACTTCTCAGTGAGTAGAAAGTCGACGACGACTACGAGCCAGCCAGCACCAGTCGGTGTACCTTGCCGGGGAAGCCTCCCCGGCCGACCGTCCCCCCACCGTCTCCAGTACACACACCGTCGGTCTCTGGCGCGCTAAACCCCAGCCAGCTGACATCTCGGGCCCACCCGTCCACCTCACTTACGTGTGGAGCCCACCTAACACCCTCCCGCTCTATATAAACCCTCTCCCTCCCTAGCTCCAAGCTACACACCAAAAAGAATCTCACTCCACTCCACTCCACTGCAAGCAACAATACAAACACCATTCGAGCATCCTAAGATCGACCAGAGTCCTTCCTTCCTTTCACGTAGCCGACCATGGAGAAGGCAGCGGAGAACGTGGACGCCGGTGCGGCGGCGCAGCTGCAGCTGAAGCTGTTCGGGTCGTGGGCGAGCTCGTACACGCACCGCGTGCAGCTGGCCATGCGGCTCAAGGGGCTCGCCTTCGAGTACGCGGAGGAGGACCTCGGCAACAAGAGCGACGAGCTGCTGCGCCACAACCCCGTCTACAAGAAGGTCCCCGTGCTCGTCCACGACGGCCGCTCCCTCGCCGAGTCCGTCATCATCCTCCAGTACCTCGACGACGCCTTCCCGGCCTCCCGCCAGCTCCTCCCCGCCGACGCCTTCGACCGCGCCGTCGCTCGCTTCTGGTGCCACTTCGGCGACGACAAGGTACGCACACGGTTCCACGGCACTTGTGATGATTCTCCGACGCCCGTGGAAAATGGCTGACCTGTTCTGTGGAATGCAGCTTGGACCCGCGGTGGGGGCGGTGTTCGCGTCCACGGGGGAGGAGCAGAATGCTGCGGTGCGGCAGGTGCACGAGAACCTGGCGCTGATCGAGGCGGAGCTGCGGGAGGGGGCGTTCAAGGGCCGGCGCTTCTTCGGCGGCGACGAGGTCGGCTTCCTGGACGTCGTCCTGGGCTGCGGCTCCTACTGGCTGGCCGTCTTCGAGGAGGTCACCGGCGTGCAGCTGGTGGACGCCGAGGCGTTCCCGCTCTTCCACGCCTGGCTGCGCGACTTCGAGGCGCAGGACGAGGTGAGGGAGACCATCCCCTCCATCGACCGCCTCCTCGAGTACGCGCGCGGCCTCCGCCAGATGCTTGTCGCCATGGCAGCCGGCGCTGGCGCTGGCGCAGCCTCGGCCGACGCCCCCACCGCCGCTCCGCCCGCCGCGGCGCCCCCGGCCGCCACCACGGCCGACATCGCCGTGGACATATGACCATAGGCCGTGCACGCGTTGAACTGTGGTTTGTGTCGGTCGGACGTCGTCGTAGCTAGTACTAGCTAGTATAGTTTCCCGTGTTGTGCGGTGCCGAGCATGTGGCGAGGCGCCATGAATTGCGCTGCTACCACTATAGTTAGTGGCGCAGTCTGGCTTAGGTGTCGTTTTTTTTTTCCTTTCTCCTCTCTATTTATTTTGCGTTGTGTGTTTGTAACTGGGAATCTTATGTGTTTGCTTCCTAGCTTTGGTTGTTTAGACATAATGCACGTGTGTGAGACTGGCATTTTCGTTGGATTCAACGGCCTCATGAGCGAGAAGCTGACACTGTGTTCCTCCTACCAACTAGTGGATCACTAATGCGCATTACAGATTCTTTTAACTGCGGGTAACTCTGGCGGACCGGTATTACAGTTTAACAACGGTTTTCACCTCACAAGTTCACTATAGCACTATATTGATGCCAAGAGGGAGTGAAGTACCATTCCGGCCCAAGTTGATTTATGCTAGTTCTGCCCAAAATGCTGCGGTTAAACGTGGGTCAGGATGGGGGTCCAGCGGCATGGTAACCATTAAATGCTACTGATCGTATCAATGCCTGCTTCTGTTAAAGTGTAAACTTCTTGTTGAGAATTCATCAGTGCGTGCGTTTGTCATGAAGCCTGCTGCTCATCGATACCGGCCATTAACTGCATGCCCTGCGCGCAGTGTTTCAACACCCAGATGCATCATGCCATAATCGTGTCCAACTTCCGATTGATGGTTTCAGTTAATCCCTATCACAAAAACACGATCAAAGAAACTTATCTCCAAAATAAAATAATCTCGTTTTGCAGCGGCTCCATTTCCGGCGGCTGGCAGAGCGCGCCGGCACTGACGGCAACGAACCAAAGAGTGCACCGGGACAAACAATTCCTACCGCGGGCGCTGCAGCCTGCAGATTTCATACGCACACCGATATGGGCGCTGGCGGGCACGCACAGCTCAGAGGCCGAGCACCGCCGCAGAGCGGCTCCTGGCTAGAAATAAGAGCCGGGACAGCGAGAGCGGATCCGAAGCAGCAGCGGCGGTGCCGATCGTGTGGCCACGGGGAGATCGCCTAGCTCTGACCTCGTTTAAAACTCGGCAGAGTGGGAGCGCAGGGAGTAAATAAAGCGGTGTCAGGTGGCGGAGGCGGATCCGCTGGCGCGTCGTGGCGACCTCCGGCGGCCGCGCCCGTGCGCGTCGGCGTCGCCCACGTGAGCGGCGGGTGCGTGCCCTGCGTGCGTCCCCGCTACGGCCAGAGGCCGGCTAGTAGAGTAGGAGTATTAGTGGTGCACAGGGCGGTCATTATTCTTGCCGGGATCGGGCCAGTTCGGAATCATGCCGCGCGCACGTCCGCATTTAACCCCCATTCTGACGCCCAAGCGTTGATTGATCACTGACGCCGAACCACGGCGGACGGACGGAGTATTCATCGCTCTGCATCTACTCCAGTTGGCCGATTGATGGAGCACGTACGTACGCGCGTACTGCCCGATCGCAACAGAAGCTACTATAGCTAGCTAGGGCTCTTTCGATACGCTCGTGCTCCGCACCTTTGCATGTCGACCCTCTATCTCTTCTAGGTCTGCTGAAAAATTAACCAGCCAGTCACAACGTTAGGGCAACTCCAACCAAGAGACCCAAACTGACACAAAATTTATCTTTTTTGTGTCCGCTTGGGTCGCCAAACGGACACACGAGCACGCGCGGTGCACCCAACGATGCTATACCCAATTTGAAACTGACATTCGTCGTCCAAGCTATCGCCGAAGAGGAGAAGATCGAAGATGTGTTGTCGGAGCCACCCGAGCCGGCCAGGGCGACCACCCCGCCACCCTCCTCCTCTGGGAGGGAGCGCCGTGCCCAGTGGCGGAGCTACGTGCAGTTCTGGGGAGGCCACTGCCACCCCCTCCCCCTCCCCCCCCAACAGTCGTAGGCTAATTCCTGAAGGATTTTTTTAGAGGGTTAGATTAAGGAGAGTTTAGCCATTTGGTCCCCGAAGGATGTGTATTTCTTGTTTGGCCCCCCACCCTTGAGATCTTGTGCTAGCTCTGCCACCGGCCGTGCTGCCGGCCCCCTCCGCTTGGCGCCAGAACACCTGGGTGAAGCGCCGCCCCGCCACCCTCCTCCTCTGCTTAACGCCGGAACGCGTTGGAGGCCACCACACCACCATCCTTGCCTTGAGCCGGAGGGATCGCCGCCCCGCCTTGCATTGCCTCGTCTCCTAAAGCACTTGATTTATCTCACGTGATACCCAGATCATCCTTGGGGGGAAAGTTAAAGAGTATCTGCAATCCGAAACCGAATCAAAGGTAATCAAAACCTTTTTCTGGCACCTTTGCTGGGGAAGCATCTTTACTACCCTAGCGAGGTGACTAAGGGTATCATTTTTTGTTTGTTTTGTTTTGTCCTCTATTCCTTTTTTCCGCAGTTGTCGACCCCCCACCCCCTCCCACACACACAAATTATCATGGCTAAGAAACTTGGGGAGTTTGCAACTCCCAATGAGAAATTTATGTGTGCACTTATCGCTTTACCTGATGTTGCGGCCAAGTATTTTAAGATAAAACCTCACCTTGTCACGATGGCTGAACAGAACCAATTCGGAGGTTCCACCTCTGAAGATGCTGGTATGCACTTACACGCTTTAACTGAATTATGCAAATGACACGTATAAAAGAATATGAACCTGACGCTCTGAAGTTGCATCTTTTTCTTTTCTCTTTGAGAGGAAGAACTAAACCTTCATGCAGCTCAGCCTCCGTTTGACATTTTTGCATTGTACCTTCCTTTTACCAACTTCCATACACATACCACGGTCTCCTTCACCTTCAATCGGGGTGATACATTGCTTTCTAGTGTCTACCTGAAGTGCGGCGTTTTATAGGTTGGGCTTCGGGTAGCCCATTTTGTTTTTCTTTGAAATATTTTAAAATTTTCCCAAAACTAATTTTTTCCCTCGCAGATACATGTACATGTTCTTCGAGTATCCGTAAAGTTTCACTAAATAATACGATTATTTGTAGGCTACACAAAAAATACAAAATTCTATCCTAAATACAACAAAGAGAAAATTCTTTTTATATATGTATTTGTTTTTGTGTGTGTACATCACATATGAACATACATGTTTATGAAATTTCATACGCATACTACAGATACAAGATGATACCTCACATGTTGTGACGAGATAGTTTGCAACATATTTCAATGAGATTCTTTATATGAAACATGAATGGTTGGAGTAATAATATAAGCGCTAAAACTAAAAATACATATGAATTATTGTGTTTGACTATTGTATAGTTGTATAGTATTTACTAAATGTAAATATCACGATAGAATGGAAATTCCTTGCATATCCGCATGTTGAGATGAGTCTTTTCCCATGTATGTTGTATGATGATGTAGCACGCTTGCATATTTTGAGAATTAGGTTAATGGGGTGGACCTTTCTCCATGCATATTATGTGTGGAGGTGACATGTTTACATGTTGAGAGAAATAGGTTAATGGGGGATGTTATTTTGGTATAGAAGATATTCTTATGTGCATACTTTAAAAAGACATAGAAAATGTATTGTCGTTGAAGAGTTACTCCCTCCATCCTTATATATAGGGCCTAATATTTCGAGGTTCCCTTTGACCATGTGTGTTACCCAAAGCATACCGTTAGATTTGTATGTTAAAGGAGTTTCTGATGATATAATTTTTATGTCGTACATCTCACGTATTGTTAATCTTATCAATAGTCAAACACAACCTTGTAAACCGCACTAGGCCCTTATATATGAATGGAGAGTGTAAAATAAATGGACCCTTACATATGGAGCAATTATTATTAGGATTAACTGGATAAATTCCACTTGAATTATGGCGATTCCAAGAAACGGCACTGCAATTTCTAAACTTTGAAAAAATGTCACTTCAAAATTTGCAAACTTTGAAAAACACTACCGCGGACTTTGGAAAATGCCACTCGAAATAGTATTTTTCAAAATTTGGAAATCGCGGTGGCGTTTATCGATATTGCCAGAATTCGAGTGGCATTTATCAAATTAACCCTTATTATTAATAGATCTCTTTCCTCCTCCATAAAAAAGAGCCTAGGTCTTTCTCCTCCTCCCATAGGCGTCGCTCCCGGCCCGCCCTATCTCCAATAGCCTAGGCCATGGAGGTGCAGAGGACCTCGCCCTCCTCCTCCTCCCTCCCCCCTCCTCCCCCTTCCCCCAGCGGGAGGGACTCCGTTCTTGTTCTTGTTAGGTTGAACATCTTGGTTGGGGTTGTTTGGTGACAACGATGTCCCTTGGAAGGAATAATGACTCTCACGTTCTATCTCCATCCCTGTCGGTGTCAAAACCGGCGGATCTCGGGTAGGGGATCCCGAACTGTGCGTCTAGGCGGATGGTAACAGGAGATAAGGGACACGATGTTTTTACCCAGGTTCGGGCCCTCTCGATGGAGGTAAAACCCTACTCCTGCTTGATTAATATTGATTATATGGGTAGTACAAGAGTGGATCTACCACGAGATCATAGATGCTAAACCCTAGAAGCTAGCCTACGGTATGATTGTTGTTGTTATGTCCTACGGACTAAATCCTCCGGTTTATATAGACACCGGAGGGGGCTAGGGTTACACAGAGTCGGTTACAAGGAAGGAGATCTACATATTCGTACTGCCAAGCTTGCCTTCCACGCCAAGGAAAGTCCCATCCGGACATGGGACAAAGTCTTCATTCTTGTATCTTCATAGTCCAACAGTCCGGCCAAAGGTTATAGTCCGGCTATCCGGATACCCCCTAATCCAGGACTCCCTCAGTAGCCCCTGAACCAGGCTTCAATGACGATGAGTCCGGCGCGCAGATTGTCTTCGACATTGCAAGGCGGGTTCCTCCTCCGAATACTTCATAGAAGATTTTGAACACGAGGGTCGTGTCCGGCTCTGCAAAACAAGTTCCACATACCACCGTAGAGAGAATAATATTTCCACAAATCTAATCTGCTGACGTATTCCGTAGTGTGACATCACACCACAGCCAAGCCCTTATGCGAATCGTTTTTTACAGCCAACCTCAACACGTTTTGCGAGGCGGTTTCCTTGGCACGTCTTGTCGAAGCAGATATCGTATCCCCTTATCATGGGATTCTCATCAATATGGACGTGGGTAACCCAACCGCGCCATCAATTACGGCGCTTGGGGATGAGTAGGTTTTACCAGGCTGGTGGGGACGCATAGTTTCGTCCGCCCATATAAAGGGACAAGGATTCACCCTTTTCCATCCACGCCTTCTTCCTTCTTTGCTCATCCATTCTCGCACACTTGAGCTCCAGCGCCCAAGCTCGCATTTTCTTCCTCAACCTTCTCCAACCATGTCCGGAGCGGGAGGCAAGTGGATGGTCTCCTCCGTCACGGAGGGACACATCAAGAAGCTGAGGGGAGCCGGATACTTGTCCGAAGATATCGCACACCGGCTCCCAGATGCGGGGCAGCTCATCCCCACCCCTAGGCTCCACGAGAGGGTAGTGTTCCTTACCCATTTCCTCCACGGACTGGGATTCCCTCTGCACTCATTCGTCCGGGGGCTCATGTTCTACTACGACCTGGATTTCCACGATCTGGCCCCGAACTTCATCCTCAACATCTCGGTGTTTATCGTCGTGTGTGAGGCCTTCCTCCGCATCAAGCCCCACTTCGGCCTATGGCTGAAGACTTTTAATGTTAAACCGAAAGTGGTGCGCAGCCAGCAGGCGGAGTGCAGAGGCGTCATGGTGGGCAAGATGCCCAATGCCACATGGCTCGAGGGCTCCTACGTGGAGACCATAAAGGGGTGGCAATCGGCGTGGTTCTACATCACCGAGCCGCGTGACCCTAAATGGGCAGCGGCCCCCGAGTTCCGATCCGGAATCCCCACGCAGCTCACCTCCTCGAAAGAGAAGGGCCTGCCCTGGGGTAGTCCGGGAGAGCTGACCGGACTCCAAATCTGTGTCCAAAACATGGTGATCAAGAAGCTCAAGCTTGTCAACATAGTCCAGGTCATGCTCATCCGCCGGATCCTTCCGTGTCAACAACGGGCATTCAACTTGTGGGAGTTTGACCCGGCCCAGCACCAAACTCTAAGCGAGCTCTTCGACACAACACACGAGGATGCGTGGAAGGTGATGTTTAAGAGCGCCGAGGTCCCTCCTCCCCTTACCGAGGATCGTGGGTTCAGCGCGAAGCGCCAAGCCAGCGCGGTAAGCTGTTTTACCTCTATAGGGTATTCATTTTTCATAGTTTAACCATATGCGGGATCTAAGCTCCCATACCTTTGACAGGAATGGCAGGAGACGTCGGGGCAGATTGACTGTCCGGCTCCTCTGCCCGGAGGCCCAGCAGACGCTCGCTTAGCGGAGCTGCTGGCTCTGGCACCTTACATGGTGCCAGAGAAGAAGGCCACGGGAACCCGAAAGAGTTCCCGGCGCCCGGTGGTGTCAGACTCATCGTCCGATGACTCCAAGGCGCACTCCTCCCACGAAGATGAGGAGGAGGAAAAAGAAGCTTCTTCCCCCCAGCGGGGGAGAGAAGAAAAGGAAGGCCGCCCCAACCGGGGAGGCCGGAGGGTCCAAGAAGGGAAGGACCCTTCCTCCGGACTACTCCACCAACACCGCCAACAGCGAAGACGAGTGGCCATCCAGGGCCAAGCCCCTGGCGAAGTCGTAAGTATTCGGACACCAGAGTGACTCATAGCGTTCCTTTATTGCACAGCTCCTCCTAACGCCGAATATAATCATGCAGTCCGCCCCGAGCCCGTGTCGACGTATCGTCGAGTGGCTCCTTGGGTTCGTTGGATGTGAATAGCTTTTCACTTCCGGCCGCCTCCTCTCCTCGTCCTACGGACAATGCCGAGGTATTGTCCCAAGGGGTTCCAAACCGAGGGGAGGTAGTCCTGGGGGCGCCTCACGGCGACATCCCGGACTCGAGGCGCAAAGGGAGCAAGGCTCCCAAGGGATCCAAGTCCGGTTCTCAGCCGAACATCGCGTCGGAACCTACAGTGGTTCCGGACTCCGCCAGGCGGCCCCCCACTAAGAGGGGCAAGCCTACCGTACCGGTGACCTCCGTCCAACCGGAGGTACCAGATAATTTGCTGGAGGTGCTGAACGGCGCCTCCATCGACGAGGAGCACCGCACTATTATGAGTGTGGTGGTCCATAAAGTTCAGTCTGCCAAGAGCGGACTGACTGAAGCTTGTGCCAGCCTTCTAACAGGCTTTGAGGTATGTATTAAAAATATATGAAAATATTACCGCATAGACAGTAGCCCCTGATGCTCTGTTCGGTGTTCACGAAGAAAAGCCGAATAGAGGATCTAATAATATTCGCAGGAGTCTAACGTAATTATGTCGATATGCATATGCAGGCTTCGTTGTTGACCTCTACCGCACTGACTGCGGAGGTAGACGCGCTGAAGCAGACCCTCGAGCGACCCGAGAAAGAGCTCGGCCTTGCCAAGAACCAGCTCGAGGAGAACCAAGGTAAGTAATGCCTTGTCTACGTGTGAATAAAAAAGATGCAGTTGCAAAAATGATAGGATCGTTATTAATGTGCTAGGGGCCACGACCGAGGTGGCGAACCTAAAGCAAGCACTGTCCGAGGTCGAAAACAAAGTGGCCACGGAGTGCACCGAGCGGGGGAAGCAAGGTGAAAGTGCGTTATATCGACTAGAGGGGGGGTGAATAGGCGATTTTTATGAAATTCTTCACTGAGGAATTTGCTCGTGAGGAAATTCCTTAGCGAAGAAATACTAGCAGCGTAATAAGTACTCAGAAGTAAACATAACAGATTACATGCATGGTCATCATGATGAAATGAAGACAAACACAGAGTACAGAAAGCGTAGGCACATGATAACTCTAGATGAAGACAAACAGACTGAAGAAATTGAACTGAGGAATTTGTGAAAGTCTTCAGTCAAAGTCTTCAAACACAGATATGAACAAACAGACAACACAGTAATGAGGAAATGAAGGTGTTGAGGAAATGGAACCAGTAAGCTTGGTGAAGACAATGATTTGGTAGACCAGTTCCAACTGTTGTCTCAGTTGTACGTCTGGTTGGAGCGGCTGAGTATTTAAACTCGAGGACACACAGTCCCGGACACCCAGTCCTGAGCACGCAGCTTGGGACACCAAGTCCTCACCGTATTCTCCTTGAACTAAGGACACATAGTCCTCGTCCAATCACTCGTGGTAAGTCTTCAGGTGACTTCCAAACCTTCACAGACTTGGTCACTCGGCGATCCACAATTCCTCTTGGATGCTCTAGACCTTGACGCCTAACCGTCTGGAAGAAGCACAGTCTTCAAAGGTAACAAGCGTCGGATCCACGCAGGATCAATTTCTTCAGTGATGCTCAATCACTTTGGGTTTGTAGGTGTTTTGGGTTTGGATTTTCCTCACTTGATGATTTTTGCTCAAAGTCCTCGGAGGATGGGTTGCTCTCAAATGACAAGTGTCAAGTTCACGCGGAGCAGCCAACCAGCTAGTGGTTGAAGGGGGCGGCTATTTATAGCCTAGGGAGCAGCCCGACATGATAAGACATAAATGCCCTTCAATGATATGACCGTTAGGTGGACAAGATATTTTAGGACAGCTGGCGCGTGGCACAACAACGGTCGGAAATTTGGAGTACAAATTCCTCAGGGCTATCATGTTCCTCACTGTGTAGGCAATTCGCACTGGCGAATTCCTAACTCCTCAGTCAGAGCAAAGTCCTCAGTGACCAGAAG
The DNA here is from genome assembly GCA_032464435.1 of Aegilops umbellulata. Classification (NCBI taxonomy): domain Eukaryota; kingdom Viridiplantae; phylum Streptophyta; class Magnoliopsida; order Poales; family Poaceae; genus Aegilops; species Aegilops umbellulata. The sequence goes on along the minus strand of CP136054.1, from coordinate 405,374,231 downwards.
AACTGCGTCTCTGTCACTGAAGAAATTGACTGAACTGTATGAGATTTCCATAGGCTTCACTCGAAGGGATTGGTAGGTGTAGGATTTGAGTTGAGCATCACATGGAAATTTTCTCCTTAGTATTTCCTCGACCCCCTTTAACAGTACGGTGTTTCCTATGACTCAAGAAAGAGAAAAAAGAAACTACGAAAACAAAAGTCTTCATGCTTCACATTCCTCAAACGAATACCATGTCTTCAAGGTCACACCAATTTCTTCACTTTCAAAGTCTTCAGAAAGTCTTCAGAATATCAAAGTCTTTGGTCGAAGAACTTCATTTTTAGGGGTCGACTTTTACTGTAAATATCAAACTCCTCATAGACTTATAGACCTGTGTACACTCATAAACACATCAGATGCTTAACCTATAAGTCTTCAATACACCAAAATCACTAAGGGGCACTAGATGCACTTACAAGCTCCCCCTTTTTAGTGATTGATGACAATATAGGTTAAGTTTTCAACGGGGATAAATATGTGAAGTGTAGAAACTAATATTGAGGAATGTGATTGCAAGATATAGAAGAACTCCCCCTGAAGTTGTGCATAGTGAGGAATTTGCTTTTGAAGCAATGCACACTTGAAGAGTTAAATCATGGAGATCTCCCCCTATATCTTGTAATTCATACACGCATTTGATACATGATATGAAGAATTTGAAATGCATGATGAAATATGGTGCCTGATGCAATTCAGCATGTGTGCGATAACATTAATGCGTGCGATAACATTAATGAGGAATAAGCATGCAGAATAGCGCATCAAAAGCATCAGAGCTCAAGCATGTATCGAAGTATCAGAGCATAGAGCGACAAAAGTATCAGAGCACCGAGCACCATAGGGTTTAAGATTACAACTCAATCCAATAAAATTTTCGAAAGAACGAGAGTTGTAACTTAAAAAAATGCCCTTATAATAGACCCGCTTGAAGACTAACTCAGATTTCTCCCCCTTTGTCATCAAATGACCAAAAGGATAGAAACTGAGGACTAACGCCCCTGAAGATATTCAAGTCGATGGAGGAGCGCCAGTGTTGTTGGGGTCGGTAGTTGAAGTAGGGCCTGCTGCAGTGTCATCCAAGTCTTCATTTTCATCAGTGTCGCGCGATGAAGAATATGAACTGGCCACCAGAGACGGAACCTTGACCTTCTTGAATTTCTTCGGCGGAGGTGCCGACCAGGCAAATTCTTCTTTGAGGCCCATGTTCTCTAAATCTTTAGCACTATATACTTGAGACAGAACAGCCCAGGTGCGGTTGAAGGTTTCATGAAGGTAGTAATGGTTTTTCTTCACTGCATTATATGTGGCAGTCATGTTGTGAAGAATTGAACCAAACTGACGCTTGACCCATTTGTGATTGCGATCAACCTTTTGATGAAGACTGAGGAGTAACTCACGATCAGTCATCACCCTGGGTGTTGTGGCTTGAGGATTTTTCTTGGCAGTATTAGCAGCAGAGTCATGTGTGGCAGAGTCATCATTGGTGGAATAAGAAGCAGCCTTGCGAAATTGACCATCCAATGGATGAATGCCTTCATCTATCACAGCAGTGGCCTTGCCCTTTTCATCAGTTGAGGAAAATGTCCTTTTGAGGACTTCAATAGGAGGCAAGTAGCTGCAGTGGTTGAGAGTTTCAGCCTTGTAGTTGAGTGAAGACCTTGTCCTGATGAATCTCATAATCCAAGGTGCATAAGGCTTCAGCTCAAATGGTGACATAGCAATGTTGGACAGAGTCCTCATGAAGAAATCATGGAAGTTTATGGGAACGCCATGTATGATATTGAAAAGCATATTCTTCATGATGCCAACAATTTCTTCATCGGAAGAATCATGTCCTTTGATGGGACATATTGTCTTCGTCAGAATGCGATAGACAGTCCTAGGCATATACATCAATTCCTTGACGAGGAATTTGGTACGAGGTGATTGCCCTGGCTTCAGAGGCTTCATGAGCACTTGCATATAGTGGTTTGACAGTTCAGGTTCATCATACACGCAACGCGCATCTTCAGTGGGTGGACTAAGAGAAAGGCAGCGAAGCAATTCAGTTGCTGGGGCCTTGTAATGTGTATTTTCAGTCATCCAGTCTAGAACCCATGAATTGACATCTTCAGAGTTGCCAGTGATGTGCAGTGTAGCATAGAACTGAAGAATAAGTTCTTCATTCCAATCGCATATATCAGTGCAGAGATTAAGCAGCCTAGCGTCATGAAGAACACTGAGGACTGGCGTGAAGCACGGCATAGACTCCATATCCACGTGAGGAATATGTGCATGGTCGAAGACTTTGTCTTTGTTGTAAAGCACTGAGGAATAGAAATTTGCTTGGCTGGCAGTCCAGAAACGCCTCTTCCTTATGCGAGCAGAGTCATAAGGATTGCATTCAGAGAAGAATACGTGCTCGCCATAGAAGTCTTCAGCCTTGAATTTCTGTTTGCGTGAGAATGGATCCTTTGGCCTTGGCAGAGGAGTGTCAGTGAGTTGCATCACGACCTCAGGAATCACAAGCTCAGGTTCTTCAAGCTGAGGAATTTCAGTATGTTCCTCAGGTGCAGCCACCTTGTCTGTTTCAGCAGCAGTTTCTTCAGCACTAGTGGCTGGAATTTCTTCATTCACAGAAGCAGTGGGATGAGTTGCGTCAGAGCCCAATTTTATGGTTGGTGAAGAAGAGTGAGGAATTTGCTGCAGGGGAGTGAAGAGTGGGGAATTGGGATGCTGACTTTCCCAAAAGTCGTCATTCATTACTGGAGTTGTGCTTCCAACATCCACATCTTCATCATCAATTTCTTCAACACCAGCCTCTTCAGCATCAAACTGAGGCATTGGTGATGAGACTATTGGAGTTGAAGTGATGGTATCCACTTGAATTTCTTCATCAATCTGCTCTGAGGAAGCAGCAGACTGAGTTTCTTCATCTGATCCACTGGGGATCTCATAATCTTCACCAAAAGGAACAAGGTCCTTTGATGGCATGGAGGAGATAGGAACAACATCAATTGGATTGGCAAATGAGCTGGTCATGGGCTTCATCTTCTTTGGGACTGAAGATTCTGAAGCACTTGATGCTTTCCTTTTCTTTACTGCAGCTCGCTCTGCAGCCTTGGTTTTCTTCACATCTAAAGCAGAGGGAAGAACTGGAGTTGGAGTTGGTGCAGGTGGAGCTGAGGAATTTGGTTCAGTTTCTTCAGGTACAACTGATGCAGTTGCCCTGGTCACTTCATTTTCTTCAGGCGCACCACTAGTGGATGCCCTGGCAATTTCATCAACGGCTGGAGCAGAGTCATCAGCCTTGGAACTAGCATTTTCTTCAGCAGCCTGAACTTCATCAGCGGTGCTGGCATGTTCTTCAGTTTGCTGAACAGATGCTTCAGCTTGAGGAATTTGTTGCGTTGAAGCAGTACCCTTGGTGAAGGTATCAGTCAGCCTCACAAATTTGACCTTGGCTCCTTGCCAATCAGCATAGTACGAGTCAAAGTTGTCGCTGAGGGCTTTGATCTCAGCCTGCATCTTGACAAGTTCCTCAGGCTTCATTTTGAGAACATTTATCTTCAGCAGCTTCTCTTTGCGGTACTGGGATTTCTTGATCTCTCTGGCCCTATCATATTTCCACTTCTCCTCTTGGATGAAGTGAGTCAGCATGTCACTTTGGCCAGGTGTCAGCTTGAAATCAGGCATAGGAGTGTTGGGATCCTTGTGCCAGAGATCAATATAATCTAGGATCGCCCTTGGATCCAAAAGCAGGGGCACAGGTGTGCCTTTGGCTTTAGCAGCCCTTTCTTGGCGGTCTCTGATGATTTCAGCGAGTTCTTCTTCATCAGCTTCATCATCATCAGAGGGCATAGTGAAGACCACTTGCTTCTTTGGACTTGGGCGAGTGCCGCGTCCAGCGGTAGCCTTTTTCTTCAGTAACAAGGGTCCAGCTGAGGATTGTGGTGCAGCTGAGGAACTAGCTGAGACACCAGAGGCAATAGATATGCCAGTTGTCCTTTGGCATGAGGCCAGATCCACAGGAGCTGAGGATTTTGTGGGAGCAGGAGCAGCATGAGGAATTTGCTTTGAATTTTTTGAAGATTCTGGCCGTGAGGGCGCAGCTGAGGAACTTGGCCGTGAGGGCAGTGAAGGTGAAGCACTTGGCTTACGATCAGGCTTCTTCATCATTGATTTCCTCGGCTTGGCAGAAGCCTCAGTGGCAGCAGCAGCAGCAGATTCTGAAGGAAATATGCCCTAGAGGCAATAATAAAGTTATTATTTATTTCCTTATATCATGATAAATGTTTATTATTCATGCTAGAATTGTATTAACTGGAAACATAATACATGTGTGAATACATAGACAAACAGAGTGTCACTAGTATGCCTCTACTTGACTAGCTCATTAATCAAAGATGGTTATGTTTCCTAGCCATGAACAAAGAGTTGTTATTTGATTAACGAGATCACATCATTAGTTGAATGATCTGATTGACATGACCCATTACATTAGCATAGCACCCGATCGTTTAGTATGTTGCTATTGCTTTTATCCATGACTTATACATGTTCCTTCAACTATGAGAATATGCAACTCCCATTTACCGTAGGGACACTTTGTGTGCTACCAAACGTCACAACGTAACTGGGTGATTATAAAGGTGCTCTACAAGTGTCTCCGAAGGTACATGTTGAGTTGGCATATTTCGAGATTAGGATTTGTCACTCCGATTGTCGGAGAGGTATCTCAGGGCCTTCTCGGTAATGCACATCACATAAGCCTTGCAAGCATTGCAACCAATGAGTTAGTTGCGAGATGATGTATTACGGAACGAGAAAAGAGACTTGCCGGTAACGAGATTGAACTAGGTATTGGATACCGACGATCGAATCTCGGGCAAGTAACATACCGATGACAAAGGGAACAAACGTATGTTGTTATGCGGTCTGACCGATAAAAGATCTTCGTAGAATATGTAGGAGCCAATATGGGCATCCAGGTCCCGCTGTTGGTTATTGACCGGAAACGTGTCTCGGTCATGTCTACATTGTTCTCGAACCGTAGGGTCCGCACGCTTAAGGTTACGATGACAGTTATTATGAGTTTATGCATTTTGATGTACCGAAGGAGTTCGGAGTCCCGGATGTGATCACGGACATGACGAGGAGTCTCGAAATGGTCGAGACGTAAAGAATGATATATTGGAAGCCTATGTTTGGACATCGGATGCATTCCAGGTAAAAACAGGATTTTACCGGAATACCGGGAGGGTTACCGGAACCCCCCGGGAGCATAATGGGCCAACATGGGCCTTGGAGGAGAAGTGAGAGGGCAGCCCTAGGGGCTGCGCGCCTCCCCCCCTTCCCCTAGTCCTATTAGGACTAGGAGAGGTGGGCGCCCCCCTCTCTTTCTCTCTCCCCTTGGAGAATCCTAGTCCAACTAGGATTGGGGGGGGGGGGGAATCCTACTCCCAGAGGGAGTAGGACTCCTCCTGCGCCTCCCTCCTTTGGCCGGCCAGCCTCCCCCCTTCATCCTTTATATACGGGGGCAGGGGACACCCCAAGACACACAAGTTGATCTACGGATCGTTCCTTAGCCGTGTGCGGTGCCCCCTTCCACCAAATTCCACCTCGATTATATCGTTGCAGTGCTTAGGCGAAGCCCTGCGCCGGTAACACATCAAGATTGTCACCACGCCGTCGTGCTGACGGAACTCTTCCTCGACGCTTTGCTGGATCGGAGCCCGGGGATCGTCATCGAGCTGAACGTGTGCCAAGAACTCGGAGGTGCCGGAGTAACGGTGCTGTGATCGGTTGGATCGCGAGGAGAACGTACGACTACTTCCTCTACGTACGACTACTTCCTCTACGTTGTGTCAACGCTTCCGCTTCGGTCTACGAGGGTACGTAGACAAACACTCTCCCCTCTCGTTGCTATGCATCACCATGATCTTGCGTGTGCGTAGGAAATTTTTTGAAATTACTACGTTCCCCAACAGATTCTTCATTGAATTTCCTCACTGCTTCTTTTGCTTGCTTTTGCAGTTTACGCTGGCGCTTAGCCCATTCTTGAGGAAAATCCTCTCCTCTTCTGATGCTTGTGGGATCAGCCACTTGGCCAGGTGCCAATGGAGGTCTTGGGCATGGAGGGTTTACTGCGAATTTCTTCATGTACTTGGGAGTGACGTATCTGTACTCCCTCCACTCACGTGCCCATCTCCTTTCAATCCTTTGGATGCGCACCTTGCGCTGATTTTTGTCTTCTTTAACAAATGTGGATTCATCAGGTGTGCAATACCCAGCATAAATGTCCTCAGGGATTTCAAATGCAGTCATGACCTCTGGTCTCTTTCCTCCTTTCTGCGGCCTTTTACCTTCAGCCATTTTCTTCAGATGAGGAATTTGAACAATGGAATTCTCGGAAGATGTATGCAACTTTTCTTCGAGAAACGCTGCAAATGAGTTAAGTTGATGAGAACCTAAGGATTCAGCAGCGGACATGTGTACCTATGAACAGAGTATAGTTGCGAGGAATTTGAAGAGGTCATATGCGTTCTCAGAGGGTTTTTCATAAAGAACAAGTTTTGAGGAATTTGACCAGATTCGTCTTGAGGAATTTCATTAAGCTCCATATATATCTTAGGTTCCAGAGTTGTATAGATTGAGAATCCACACAATTGAGGAATCTTGAAGAAATTTAGACTTAGGGAAATGAATCAAGAACAGAGAATGAGTGAGGTGTTTTGTGTGTGAGGATTTGAAGAATAAAAACACCTTTGAAGATTTTGTAGAGAAACTTTGAATCAAAGAGGGCAGTAAAAATAGCTTTTAATTACCCTGAATGAAGAACACGACGAACTGTGAGTTGGAACAGAGAAGTTTGTCAATGTAGATCTTCCACGCCCTAACTTGGCAGAGGAAGACGTCTACGGCGGCGGCGGAGGTGAAGATTTCCGCAGTCGGCGCGAGTACGTCGACGACGAGGTCAAGGCAGTGAAGCTCTTCCTCACCGACAATGATGGAGTAGCGGCTGCGCTAGGGTTTGGAGGCTTGAGCGGGGGAAGTGAGATCGAGCGGAGTAAAGAAGTGAAGATGGCGACGGAGGGGTATTTATAGCCGCAGTAAAAACTGCTTGTCCGAAGATTTAGGACTAACATGCCCCTGGCCGTTCTCCTTCACTTGACATGTGTCACCCACGTACTGTGTAGTGGAGATCGTGTAAGATCGTGGGTGAGTAAAATAATCCATCGTGGGAAGTGGAACGGATTGAGCGGCAAAACCGAAGGTTTGGATAAGATTAGTTTTAACGTACCGTTCGCAATTTCTTCAGCTGACAAGGACACGGTGAAGAATTTGAACGAGTTTCAAATAGAACGCACATGAAGAATTTGTGAATAGACTGGATTGAGTATAGCATAGAGGGGAAGGGTCCGATCACATTCACTTAGCAAAAAAAAATCCAACTTGAAGAAATAGCTATAAGTGAATGCTGTAGAGGACATAAACTCATATATATATATATATATATATATATATATATATATATATATATAGCCAATGAAGAAAAACGACGGCACAGGTGAAGACTTTGTAAAGTTTGAAGAATTTGAAAAACTGAAGAATTTCAAAAGTTGAGGCAAACTCAAATTGAAGATTTTCAACTTTTGTGGTGGCGTGACCCACCGTGTAAGAATGATGATTTCAGACACCGTGTACAGTTGTCGTAGGGTTCTGAGAATCAAATTCTTCATTAATTTCTTCACACTTAGAGTGTTATTCTTCATTGATTGAAGAAAAACGTTTCTTCATGTGTTGCACATCTAAGTCATCAATTTTGCATAAGTGTTAGGATGAGTGCATTTTCAAAGTACATTCAAAGATTCTAAGATATTTTGCTGTGGCCTGGAGAGGCCCTGCCAGGGAGCTACTTCGGGCTTTTGAGGCGGCTTGTGGATGCCTGTCCTTGGCTTGAGGTCATCAAGCGCTCCGTCTGCATCGAGGGCGCCCGCAGGGCGCTTGCCCGTGTTAAAGTGCACTGGGGCAAGATGGACGCTGAGAAGCTGGTGAAGGATGGGCCACCGCAGGGTAAGGAGCATCGCCACCCTGAAATGTACTATGAGGGCGTCCTGAAGGGTGCCTGCCTTATGACGGATGAATGTTCAAAAGATGTAATATTTGAGTGAACTCGCTCGTTTGATCCTGTACACTGAAAACTTGTTCATATGCGCTATGCAACGCTTTTTTGAATTTAAAATATTCCCTTCTGTGCGACCGTTTATTAAATCTGAGAGATGGCGAGTCATCAGCTTCTGCCCCCATGCCACGAGTGCTGGGGTGTTCGGGATAAACCTGAGCACTCTTTTTCCCATTCTTGGGTCCTTCGAGGGAGGTGCTCAGCACAACTAACAAGGCAATCGGACTATAATGCTTTACCACTTTCACTTAGCTAGAGAACTCTATAATTTTAAATTTTGGCGAAGCCCCTAGTGTTCGGAAGACCGAGTTCTGGGCGCTATACACGCCTAGGCCGGACAAAGCCGGCTCCTCGCCCTAAGCGGCATAAGTCTTTAGGGACTCGAAACCTCTCGAATAGCGACCAGTTCTCGCCTTATCATGACAGTCAGTTTTAGCTTTCTCTACTGAGGTGCTTAGCCCAACTGAACCGGGGCACAATCACAGTAGTTCTCCCAGTGCTACCTTAGCCGATATAGCGGAACGTAAGGTACCGAAACATGGGAGCCGGGCAAACCCAACTATTGACCCAAGACATGATTCGGAGCTGATGCATATAATGCTATAAGTTCGGAGTGCCGCACTTATGGAAGTGTTCGGACTTATCACGCCGTATTATGGGGTGCTTAAGCCCCTGCCGTATTTGGCCGTACCAAAGTGTACGGGTGCTAAATGTCATGAATGAACATATATACATAAAAAGGAAGGAATAGAGAATGCAATAATAGACTGAAGCTATACATTGTTTATTCGAAAAGGTGCGTTAAAAGCAGAACGATACAAAGAGTGCGATAAGCAAGAGATGGGACTATTTGATATGTCCCCTCCAGGGGCGAGCTGTGGAATGGTATTTAAAGCAGGTATTTTGCTCGTTATAGAGACCATCTGGGAGTTCCATAATGCGACGTAGCTTTCTGCCTCCCTGGTTGTTGCATCGTGTGTTCGACGATTGTACTACCGAACAGGTCTTCCGGAGAGTAAAGTCCTAAAAGTGAGAAAAAATAACAAAGTCGGAAGCCCCTAGTGCGGTTAAGCCGCGTTTTTGGGGCGTGCCGTGGTCGTGCCCCTCCCCCTATGCCCATGGTATTTTCAGAGCGTAATTATGTACGCGTAGCATGGATTTCGATGTTTCGCTGGGGCTGGGGTTGGGGCCGTATTGCTACGCTTGCTCAGAACGTGCCGGGCGGTCTTGTTGTAGATTACTCCGAGCGTGCTTGACGGTGTCCGGACGTTTTGTCGCCGGACTAGAGAATTGCCTTGAGAGGCCGCTTTGTACTTCCGCTGCGAGGGCCGCCGTGTGCTCCTCGGTTCGAAGAGAGCGCTCGGTGTTTCCATTGACTGTGATGACTCCCCGAGGTCCTGCCATCTTGAGCTTGAGGTATGCATAGTGCGGCACCGCATTGAACTTTGCAAATGCGGTTCGCCCGAGCAGTGCATGATAGCCACTGCGGAACGGGACTATATCGAAGATTAACTCCTTGCTTTGGAAATTATCCGGGGATCCGAAGACCACTTCTAGTGTGACTGAGCCTGTGCAATGGGCCTCTACACCTGGTATGATGCCTTTAAAGGTCGTTTTTGTGGGTTTAATCCTTGAGGGATCTATGCCCATTTTGCGCACTGTGTCCTGATAAAGCAGGTTCAGGCTACTGCCGCTGTCCATAAGGACTCGAGTGAGGTGAAATCCGTCAATGATTGGGTCTAGAACCAATGCAGCAAAGCCGCCATGGCGGATACTAGTGGGATGGTCCCTGCGATCGAAAGTGATCGGGCAGGAGGACCATGGGTTAAACTTTGGGGCGACTGGCTCCAACGCGTATACGTCCCTTAACGCACGCTTCCGCTCCCTCTTGGGGATGTGGGTTGCGTATATCATGTTCACCGTCCACACTTGTGGGGGGAAACCCTTCTGTCCTCTGTTGTTCGGCGGCCAGGGCTCCTCCTCGTCATCACTATGTAGCCCCTTGTCTTTATTTTCGGCATTTAATTTGCCGGCCTGCTTGAACACCCAACAATCCATGTTGGTGTGATTGGCTGGCTTGTCGGGGGTGCCATGTATCTGACACGAGCGATCGAGTATACGGTCCAAAGTGGACGGGCCCGGAGTGCTTTTTTTGAATGGCTTTTTCCACTGACCGGGCTTAGAGCCTCTGAATCCGGCATTAACTGCCGTATCCTCAGTATTGTCGCTGTTAATGCGGCGCTTGTGTTTGTTGCGACGTGACCTGCCATTGCTGTCCTTGGTATCCGAAGTACCATGGCTCTTTGACATGTTATTGCTGCGAGCCAGCCAGTTGTCTTCTCCCGTGCAAAAGCGGGTCATGAGTGTCGTGAGGGCTGCCATAGATTTCGGCTTTTCCTGTCCAACGTGCTGGGTAAGCCACTCGTCGCGGATGTTATGCTTGAAAGCCGCTAGGGCCTCTGCATCCGGACAGTCGACGATTTGATTTTTCTTGGTTAGGAACCGTGTCCAGAATTGCCTGGCCGATTCCTCTGGCTGTTGAATTATGTGGCTCAGGTCATCGGCATCTGGTGGTCGCACATAAGTGCCCTGGAAGTTGTCGAGGAATGCGGCTTCCAGATCTTCCCAACAACCAATGGATTCTGCTGGCAAGCTGTTGAACCAATGCCGAGCTGGTCCTTTAAGCTTGAGTGGGAGGTATTTGATGGCGTGTAGATCGTCGCCACGGGCCATGTGGATATGAAGGAGATAGTCCTCAATCCATACTGCGGGATCTGTCGTACCATCATATGATTCGATGTTCACGGGTTTGAAACCCTCTAGGATTTGATGATCCATTACTTCATCTGTGAAGCAAAGCGGGTGTGCGGCGCCTCTGTACTGGGCTATATCACGACGCAGCTCGAATGAGTTTTGTCTGCTGTGTTCGGCCCGGCCGGATTTACTTTTGTTGTATCCGGCGTGATGGTTATCGTCTCGTGTGGTGGGGCGCCCACGCAGTCCATAGATCGATCTTGTTTGCTTTGCTTTTACCTCCAATATGTCTCGCAGGTCTAGCGTAGTTCCCCGTGCCTTGGTATTTTTGAGTGACGCCGGGGTGCGGCTTGAGCTGTGGGCCAAGAGGCCTTGTCGCGGCCACGAGGTGGCCGGTCAGCCGCGTCATACACTGGAGATGTAGGTTTAGATGCTTCCTCCTCTAATCGGGGTAGCAACCTGCGCTTTGGGTAGCTCTTGGAGGGGCGTTCGAGTTCGTATTCCTCGGCTGCAAGGACTTCAGTCCATCTATCAGCTAGCAAGTCTTGATCAACTCTAAGCTGCTGCTGCTTTTTCTTAAGGCTATTCACCATGGCCATAAGCCGGCGCTTGAAGCGCTCTTGTTCGACGGGATCCTCAGGCACGACAAATTCGTCGTCGTCGAGGCTTGCCTCGTCTTCAGAGGGAGGCATGTAATTATCATCCTCTTCCTCTCTATCTGCCGCTCTCTCAGGAGGGATGGCTTCTCCGTCCTCCTGCGCTGAATCTTGCTGGAGGGGGTTTTCTTCGGCACTGTCCGGGGTGTTATTATCTCCTGTGCCGGTATCACTGTTTTTGCTTTGGCGAGACTTAGAGCGGCGCCGCTGACGCCGGTGCTTGGGTTGCTTCTTGGAGGGGTCATCCTCCGTTGTTCCGTCGCCATTACCTTCTTTGGGTGTGTCCATCATATATATATCATACGGCGAGGTGGCAGTCCAGTGCCCTGTAGGCGCTGGTTCCTATTCGTCTCCTACATCGTCATCCATGCCGTCGATGTCTTCGGAGTCGAAGTCGAGCATGTCGGTCAAATCATCGACATTGACTATGAAGTGGGTGGTGGGTGGGCGTCGTATTTCTTCGTCGTCCGCATCCCAACCCTGCCGGTCATAATCCGGCCAGGACTCTCCTGACAAGGAGAGAGACCTTAGTGAATTCAGTATGTCGTCGAAGGGCGAGTGCTGAAAGATATCCGCGGCGGTGAACTCCATGATCGGCGCCGAATCGGCTTCGATTGGCAGGGGCGCGGGTAATTCGGAGTTCGGAGGAGAGTCCGGCAATGTGGAGTCACGGGCCTTGCAAAGAGTAAGGTTGGTGTTCGGCTCGATCGCCGTTGAGGCTGCCGCCTCCGTGGCGGGGTCTAACCACCCGCCCATGGATGGCGCAGTTGGCTCCGAATTGAAGGTCGGAGCGGTTGCAGGTGCGGTCTCCAGGACACTGTTCGGCGGCAGAGCTAAATCATGCCCATCGTGACAGTGCGGCGCACTCGGCTGGGGATCGAATCCGTCGAAGATCAAGTCTCCACGGATGTCGGCCGTGTAGTTTAAGCTACCAAACCTGGCCTGGTGGCGAGGGGCGTAACTCTCGATTAGCTCCAGATGGCCAAGCGAGTTGGCCCGTAATGCGAAGCCGCCGAACACGAAGATCTGTCCGGGGAGAAAAGTCTCACCCTGGATTGCATCGCTGTTGATGATCGGAGGAGCCATCAAGCCTAAAGATGACGACACAGAGGAACTCTCAATGAAATCACCAATGTCGGTGTCAAAACCGGCGGATCTCGGGTAGGGGGTCCCGAACTGTGCGTCTAGGCGGATAGTAACAAGAGACAAGGGAGACAATGTTTTTACCCAGGTTCGGGCCCTCTCGATGGAGGTAAAACCCTACTCCTGCTTGATTAATATTGATGATATGGGTAGTACAAGAGTGGATCTACCACGAGATCAGAGAGGCTAAACCCTAGAGGCTAGCCTATTTTATGATTGTTGTTGTTATGTCCTACGGATTAAACCCTCCGGTTTATATAGACACCGGAGGGGGCTAGGGTTACACAGAGTCGGTTATAAGGAAGGAGATTTACATATCCGTACTGCCAAGCTTGCCTTCCACGCCAAGTGAGGGAGTCCTGGATTAGGGGGTGTCCGGATAGCCGGACTATAACCTTTGGCCGGACTCCTGGACTATGAAGATACAAGATTGAAGACTTCGTCCCATGTCCGGATGGGACTTTCCTTGGCGTGGAAGGCAAGCTTGGCGATACGGATATGTAGATCTCCTTCCGTTGTAACCGACTCTGTGTAACCCTAGCCCTCTCTGTTGTCTATATAAACTGGAGAGTTTTAGTCCATAGGACAGAAGAAGAACAATCATACCATAGGCTAGCTTCTAGGGTTTAGCCTCTCTGATCTCGTGGTAGATCTACTCTTGTACTACCCATATCATCAATATTAATCAAGCAGGAGTAGGGTTTTACCTCCATCGAGAGGGCCCGAACCTGGGTAAAAACATCGTGTCCCTTGTCTCCTGTTACCATCCGCCTAGACGCATAGTTCGGTACCCCCTACCCGAGATCCGCCGGTTTTGACACCGACATTGGTGCTTTCATTGAGAGTTCCTCTGTGTCGTCATCTTTAGGCCCGATGGCTCCTCCGATCATCAACAGCGATGCGGTCCAGGGTGAGACTTTTCTCCTCAGACAGATCTTCGTATTCGACGGCTTTGCACTGCGGGCCAATTCGCTTGACCATCTGGAGCAGATTGAAAGCTACGCCCCTGGCCATCATGTCAGATTTGGAAGCTTGAACTACACGGATGACATCCGCGGAGACTTGATCTTCGACGGATTCGAGCCGCAGTCGGGCGCGCCGCACTGTCACGATGGGCATGACCTAACTCTGCCACCGAACAGTGCCCTGGAGGCCGCACCCATGTCTGCTTCGACCCTTAGCTCGGAGCCGACTGTGCCAATTGAGGACGGGTGGCTGGACCCCACCTCAGGGGCTGCAATCTCTACGGCGATCAAGCCGAACACCAGCCTTGTCCTTTGTGAAGCTCGTGACTCCAAGGTGTCGGACTCCTCTTCGGACTCTGAACCCTCTGCGCCCCTGCCAATCGAACCCGATTGGGCACCGATCATGGAATTCACCGCCGCGGATATCTTTCAGCACTCGCCCTTCGGCGATATTCTGAATTCACTAAGCTCTCTCACTTTGTCAGGAGAGTCCTGGCCGGATTATGGCCAACAGGATTGGGATGCGGACGACGAAGAAATTCGATGCCCACCCACCACCCACTTCATAGCCACTGTCGACGATTTAACTGGCATGCTAGACTTCGACTCCGAAGACATCGACGGTATGGACGACGATGTAGGAGACGAACATGAACCAGCACCTATCGGGCACTAGAAAGCCACCTCGTCATATGATATATATATACGGTGGATACACCCAAAGAAGCCAATGGCGATGGAACAATGGGGGATGACCCCTCCAAGAAGCAACCCAAGCGCCGGCATCAGCGGCGCTGCTCTAAGTCCCGCCAAAGCAAAAAAACGGTGATACTGGCACTGGAGATAATAACACCCCAGACAGTGCCGAAGACAACTCCCTCCAGCAAGACTCAGCGCAGGAAGATGGAGAAGCTACCCCTCCTGAGAGGGCGGCAGACAGAGAGGAAGAGGAGAATGATGTGATTGACATGACCCATTCCGTTAGCTTAGCACTCGATCGTTTAGTATGTTGCTATTGCTTTCTTCATGACTTATACATGTTCCTATGACTATGAGATTATGCAACTCCCGTTTGCCGGAGGAACACTTTGTGTGCTACCAAACGTCACAACGTAACTGGGTGATTATAAAGGAGCTCTACAGGTGTCTCCAAAGGTACATGTTGGGTTGGCGTATTTCGAGATTAGGATTTGTCACTCCGATTGTCGGAGAGGTATCTCTGGGCCCTCTCGGTAATACACATCACATAAGCCTTGCAAGCATTGCAACTAATGAGTTAGTTGTGGGATGATGTATTACAGAACGAGTAAAGAGACTTGCCGGTAACGAGATTGAACTAGGTATTGAGATACCGACGATCGAATCTCGGGCAAGTAACATACCGATGACAAAAGGAACAACGTATGTTGTTATGCGGTCTGACCGATAAAGATCTTCGTAGAATATGTAGGAACCAATATGAGCATCCAGGTTCCGCTATTGGTTATTGACCGGAGACGTGTCTCGGTCATGTCTACATTGTTCTCGAACCGTAGGGTCCGCACGCTTAACGTTTCGATGACAGTTATATTATGAGTTTATGAGTTTTGATGTACCGAAGGAGTTCGGAGTCCCGGATGATATCGGGGACATGACAAGGAGTTTCTAAATGGTCGAGACGTAAAGATCGATATATTGGACGACTATATTCGGACATCGGAAAGGTTCTGAATGGTTCGGGTATTTTTCGGAGTACCGGGGAGTTACGGGAATACGGGGGAAGAGTATTGGGCCTTATTGGGCCATACGGGAAAGAGAGAGGGGCTGCCTAGGGCAGGCTGCGCCCCCCCCCCAAAGCCTAGTCCGAATTGGACTAGGGGGAGGGGCTGCGCCCCCTCCTTCCTTCCCTTCTCCTTTCCCCTTCCTTGTCTCCTACTCCTACTACATGGAAGGACTCCTAGTTGGACTAGGAAAGGGGGAATCCTACTCCCGGTGGGAGTAGGACTCCCTAGGGCGCCCCATAGAGAGGGCCGGCCCTCCCCTCCTCCACTCCTTTATATACGGGGGCAGGGGCACCCCATAGACACACAAGTTGATCTTCGTGATCGTTCCTTAGCCGTGTGTGGTGCCCCCCTCCACGATATTACACCTCGATCATATTGTAGCGGTGCTTAGGCGAAGCCCTGCGACGGTTGAACATCAAGATCGTCACCACGCCGTCGTGCTGACAGAACTCCTCCCCGAAGCTTTGCTGGATCGGAGCCCGGGGAGCGTCATCGAGCTGAACGTGTGCCAAGAACTCGGAGGTGCCGGAGTAACGGTGCTTGGATCGGTTGGACCGGGAAGACGTACGACTACTTCCTCTACGTTGTGTCAACGCTTCCACTTCGTTCTATGAGGGTACGTAGACAACACTCTCCCCTCTCGTTGCTATGCATCACCATGATCTTGTGTGTGCGTAGGATTTTTTTTTTGAAATTACTACGTTCCCCAACAGTGGCATCCGAGCCTAGGTTTTATGGTTTGATGTTATATGCACGAGTAGAACACAAGTGAGTTGTGGGCGATATAAGTCATACTGCTTACCAGCATGTCATACTTTGGTTCGGCGGTATTGTTGGATGAAGCGACCCGGACTGACATTACGCGTACACTTACGCGAGACTGGTTCTACCGACGTGCTTTGCACACGGGTGGCTGGCGGGTGTCAGTTTCTCCAACTTTAGTTGAACCGAGTGTGGCTACGCCCGGTCCTTGCGAAGGTTAAAACAACACCAATTTGACAAACTATCGTTGTGGTTTTGATGCATAGGTAAGATTGGTTCTTGCTTAAGCCCGTAGCAGCCACGTAAAACTTGCAACAAACAAAGTAGAGGACGTCTAACTTGTTTTTGCAGGGCATGTTGTGATGTGATATGGTCAAGACATGATGTTAAATTTTATTGTATGAGATGATCATGTTTTGTAACCGAGTTATCGGCAACTGGCAGGAGCCATATGGTTGTCGCTTTATTGTATGCAATGCAATCGCCCTGTAATGCTTTACTTTATCACTAAGCGGTAGCGATAGTCGTAGAAGCATAAGTTTGGTGAGACGACAACGATGCTACGATGGTGATCAAAGTGTCGCGCCGGTGACGATGGTGATCATGATGGTGCTTCGAAGATGGAGATCACAAGCACAAGATGATGATGGCCATATCATATCACTTATATTGATTGCATGTGATGTTTATCTTTTATGCATCTTATCTTGCTTTTATTGATGGTAGCATTATAAGATGATCCCTCACTAAATTATCATAGTAAAAGTGTTCTCCCTGAGTATGCACCGTTGCGAAAGTTCTTCGTGCTGAGACACCACATGATGATCAGGTGTGATAGGCTCTATGTTCAAATACAACGCGTGCAAAACAGTTGCACACGTGGAATACTCAAGTTTAACTTGACGAGCCTAGCATATAACAGATATGGCCTCAGAACACGGAGACCGAAAGGTCGAGCGAGAATCATATAGTAGATATGATCAACATAGTGATGTTCACCATTGAAACTACTCCATCTCACGTGATGATCGGACATGGTTTAGTTGATTTGGATCACGTGATCACTTAGAGGATTAGAGGGATGTCTTTCTAAGTGGGAGTTCTTAAGTAATATGATTAATTGAACTTTAATTTATCATGAACTTAGTCCTGGTAGTATTAGCATATCTATGGTGTAGATCAATAGCTCGCGTTGTTGCTTTCATATGTTTATTTTGATATGTTCCTAGAGAAAATTGTGTTGAAAGATGTTAGTAGCAATGATGCGGATTGGATCCGTGATCTGAGGTTTATCCTCATTGCTGCATAGAAGAATTATGTCCTTGATGCACCGCTAGGTGACAGGCCTATTGCAGGAGCAGATGCAGACGTTATGAACGTTTGGCTAGCTCAATATGATGACTTCTTGATAGTTTAGTACACCATGCTTAACAGCTTAGAATCGGGACTTCAAAGACATTTTGAACGTCATGGACCATATGAGATGTTCCAGGAGTTGAAGTTAATATTTCAAGCAAATACCCGAGTTGAGAGATATGCAGTCTCAAACAAGTTCTATAGCTAAAAGATGGAGGAGAATCGCTCAACTAGTGAGCATGTGCTCAGATTGTCTGGGTACTACAATCGCTTGAATCAAGTGGGAGTTAATCTTCCAGATAAGATAGTGATTGACAGAATTCTCTAGTCACCATCACCAAGTTAGTAGAATTTCGTGATGAACTATAATATGCAAGGGATAACGAAACGATTCCCAAGCTCTTCGTGATGCTAAAATCGACGAAGGTAGAAATCAAGAAAAACATCAAGTGTTGATGGTTAACAAGATCACTAGTTTCAAGAAAAGGGCAAAGGGAAAGAAGGGGAACTTCAAGAAGAACGGCAAGCAAGTTGCTGCTCAAGTGAAAAGCCCAAGTCTGGACCTAAGCCTGAGACTAAGTGCTTCTACTGCAAAGGGACTGGTCACTGGAAGCAAAACTGCCCCAAGTATTTGGCGGATAAGAAAGGATGGCAAAGTAAACAATGGTATATTTGATATACATGTTATTGTTGTGTACTTTACTAGTGTTTATAGCAACCCCTAAGTATTTGATACTAGTTCAGTCGCTATGATTTGTAACTTGAAACGGAAGTTGCAGAATAAACAGAGACTAGTTAAGGGTGAAGTGACGATGTGTGTTGGAAGTAGTTCCAAGATTGATATGATCATCATCGCACACTCACTATACTTTCGGGATTAGTGTTGAACCTAAATAAGTGTTATTTGGTGTTTGCGTTGAGCATAAATATGATTTGATCATGTTTATTGCAATACGGTTATTCATTTAAGTTAGAGAACAATTGTTGTTCTGCTTACATGAATAGAACCTTCGATGGTCATACACCCAATGAAAATAGTTCGTTGGATCTCGATCATAGTGATACACATATTCATAATATTGAAGCCAAAAGATGCAAAGTTAATAATGATAGTGCAACTTATTTGTGGCACTGCCGTTTAGGTCATATTGGTGTAAAGCGCATGAAGAAACTCTATGCTGATGGGATTTTGGAATCACTTGATTATGAATCACTTGATGCTTGCGTACCATGCCTTATGGGCAAGATGACTAAAACTCCGTTCTCCGGAACAATGGAGCGAGAAACTAACTTGTTGGAAATAATACATACTGATGTATGCGATCCGATGAGTGTTAAGGCTCGCGGCGGGTATCATTATTTTCTGACCTTCACAGATGATTTGAGCAGATATGGGTATATCTACTTGATGAAACACTAGTCTGAAACATTTGAAAAGTTCAAAGAATTTCAGAGTGAAGTGGAGAATCATCGTAACAAAAATAAAAGTTTCTACGATATGATCGCAGAGGTAAAATATTTGAGTTACGAGTTTGACCTTCAATTAAAACAATGTGGAATAGTTTCACAAACTCATGCCACCTGGAACACCACAGCATAATGGTGTGTCCGAACGTCATAACCGTACTTTATTGGATATAGTGCAATCTATGATGTTTCTTACCGATTTACCACTATCGTTTTGGGGTTATGCATTAGAGACAGCTGCATTCACGTTAAATAGGGCACCATCTAAATCCGTTGAGATGACACTATATGAATTGTGGTTTAGCAAGAAACCAAAGTTGTCGTTTCTTAAAGTTTGGGGTTGTGATGCTTATGTGAAAAAGTTTCATCCTGATAAGCTCAAACCCAAATCAGAGAAATGTGTCTTCATAGGATACCCAAAGGAGACAGTTGGGTACACCTTCTATCACAGATCCGAAGGCAAGACATTCGTTGCTGAGAATGGATACTTTCTAGAGAAGGAGTTTCTCTCGAAAGAAGTGAGTGGGAGGAAAGTAGAACTTGATAAGGTAATTGTACCTTCTCCCTTATTAGAAAGTAGTTCATCACAGAAATCTGTTCTTGTGACTACTACACCAATTAGTGAGGAAGCTAATGATGATGATCATGTAACTTCAGATCAAGTTACTACCGAATCTCGTAGGTAAACCAGAGTGAGATCCGCACCAGAGTGGTACGGTAATCCTGTTCCTATGACATGTTCGTTCCAGAGTGAGATCCGCACCAGAGTGAGATCCGCACTTGATCGTTTAGTATGTTGCTATTGCTTTCTTCATGACTTATACATGTTTCTATGACTATGAGATTATGCAACTCCCGTTTGCCGGAGGAACACTTTGTGTGCTATCAAACGTCACAACGTAACTGGGTGATTATAAAGGAGCTCTACAGGTGTCTCCAAAGGTACATGTTGGGTTGGCGTATTTCGAGATTAGGATTTGTCACTCCGATTGTCGGAGAGGTATCTCTGGGCCCTCTCGGTAATACACATCACATAAGACTTGCAAGCATTGCAACTAATGAGTTAGTTGTGAGATGATGTATTACAGAACGAGTAAAGAGACTTGCCGGTAACGAGATTGAACTAGGTATTGAGATACCGACGATCGAATCTCGGGCAAGTAACATACCGATGACAAAAGGAACAACGTATGTTGTTATGCGGTCTGACCGATAAAGATCTTCGTAGAATATGTAGGAACCAATATGAGCATCCAGGTTCCGCTATTGGTTATTGACCGGAGACGTGTCTCGGTCATGTCTACATTGTTCTCGAACCGTAGGGTCCGCACGCTTAACGTTTCGATGACAGTTATATTATGAGTTTATGAGTTTTGATGTACCGAAGGAGTTCGGAGTCCCGGATAAGATCGGGGACATGACGAGGAGTCTCTAAATGGTCGAGACGTAAAGATCGATATATTGGACGACTATATTCGAACATCGGAAATGTTATGAGTGGTTCGGGTATTTTTCGGAGTACTGGGGAGTTATGGGAATACGGGGGAAGAGTATTGGGCCTTATTGGGCCATACGGGAAAGAGAGAGGGGCTGCCTAGGGCAGGCCGCGCGCCGCCCCAAGGCCTAGTCCGAATTGGACTAGGGGGAGGGGCTGCGCCCCCTCCTTCCTTCCCTTCTCCTTTCCCCTTCCTTGTCTCCTACTCCTACTACATGGAAGGACTCCTAGTTGGACTAGGAAAGGGGGAATCCTACTCCCGGTGGGAGTAGGACTCCCTAGGGCGCGCCATAGAGAGGGCCGGCCCTCCCCTCCTCCACTCCTTTATATACGGGGGCAGGGGGCACCCCATAGACACACAAGTTGATCTTCGTGGTCGTCCCTTAGCCGTGTGCGGTGCCCCCCTCCACGATATTACACCTCGATCATATTGTAGCGGTGCTTAGGCGAAGCCCTGCGACGGTTGAACATCAAGATCGTCACCACGCCGTCGTGCTGACAGAACTCCTCCCCGAAGCTTTGCTGGATCGGAGCCCGGGGAGCGTCATCGAGTTGAATGTGTGCCAAGAACTCGAAGGTGCCGGAGTAACGGTGCTTGGATCGGTTGGACCGGGAAGACGTACGACTACTTCCTCTACGTTGTGTCAACGCTTCCGCTTCGGTCTATGAGGGTACGTAGAAAACACTCTCCCCTCTCGTTGCTATGCATCACCATGATCTTGTGTGTGCGTAGGAATTTTTTTGAAATTACTACGTTCCCCAACAGAAACACCAAACGCTCTCTCCAAACGGAGGAGCATACGGCGGCACTGGCAGCGGAAGTACAGAGCAGCCTCTCAAGGCAATTCTCCAGTTCGGCTTTTAAACGTCCGGACACCGTCAAGCGTGCCCGGAGTAACCTACAACAAGACCGCATGGCACGTTCCGAGCAAGCGTAGCAATACGGCCCCAACCCCAACCCTCGCAAAACCGTGAAATCAGTACTACGCATACATAACTACGCTCTGAAAATTCCATGGGCACAGGAGGAGGGGCACGTCCACGGCATGCCCTAAATGCGGCTCAACCGCACTAGGGATTCCCGATCTCATCATTTTTTCTTACTTTCAGGACTCCATCATCCGGAAGGCCTGTCCGGCAGTACAATCGCCGAACACACGATGCAACAACCAAGGAGGCAGGAAGCTACGTCGAATTCCCAGGTGGTCTCTATAACGAGCAAAATACATGTCTTACATATCGTCTCGCCCCTGGAGGGGGACATGTCAAAAAGTCCCATCTCTTTCTTATCGCACTATTTGTATCGTTCTGCTTTTACAACAGCATTTAAAAATAAACGATGCTTAACTTCAGCTCATTACTTCATTCTCTATTCATCTCTTTTTTAATATATATGTTCAGTTATGACATTTAGCACCCGTACACTTTGGTACGGTCAATATGCCAGGGGCTCAAGCACCCCCATAATACGGCGTGAGAAGTCTGAACACTTTCACAAGTGCGGCCCTCCGAACTTATAGCATTATATGCATCAGCTCCGAATCATGTCTTTGGTCAATAGTTGGGTTTGCCCGGCTCCCATGTTATGGTACCTTACATTCCGCTATATCGGCTAAGGTAGCGCTGGGAGAACTACTGCGATTGTGCCCCAGTTGAGCTGGGCCTAAGCACCTCAGTAGAGAAAGCTAAAACTGAGTGTCATGATAGGGCGAGAGTTGGTCGCTGTTCTGTAGGTTTCGAGTCCCTAAATACTTATGCCGCTTAGAGCGAGGAGCGGCTTTGTCCGGCCTAGGCGTGTATAGCGCCCCGAACTCGGTCTTCCGAACACTAGGGGCTTCGCCGAAATTTAAAATTATAGAATTCTCTGGCTAAGTGAGAGTGATAACGCACTATAGTCCGATTGCCTTGTTCGTTGTGCTGAGCACCTCCCTCGAAGGACCCAAGAATGGGAAAAAGAGTGCTCAGGTTTATCCCGGACACCCCAGCACTCGTGGCATGGGGGGCAGAAGCCAACGACTCGCCATCTCTCAAATTTAATAAAACGGCCGCATATAAGGTAATATTTTAAATTAAACAAGCGTTGCATAGCGCATATGAACAAGTTTTCAGCGCACAGGATAAAACGAACAAGTGTCACTCAAATATTACACCTTTCGAGCATTCATCCGCCAAGGCGGGCACCCTTCAGGACGCCCTCGTAATACATCTCGGGGTGGCGATGCTCCTTGCCCTGCGGCGGCTCGTCCTTCACAAGCTTCACGGCATCCAATTTGCCCCAGTGCACCTTAGCACGGGCAAGGGCCCTACGGGCACCCTCGATGCAGACGGAGCGCTTGACGACTTCAAGTCTCGGACAGGCGTCCACCAGCCGCCTCACCAGCCCGAAGTAGCTCCCAGGCAGGGCCTCTCAGGCCACAGTCGAACTATAAAGCCCTTCAGGGCCCGTTCGGCCACCTTGTGGAGCTCGACCAGTTGCTTCAACTGGTCGCTCAAAGGCACCGGGTGTCCGGCCTCAGCATACTGAGACCAGAACACCTTCTCCGTCGAGCTGCCCTCCTCGGCTCGGTAGAAGGTGGCGGCATCGGACACACTGCGGGGCAAATCTGCGAATGCTCCTGGAGAGCCCCGGATTCGGGTAAGTAACAAGTAATTCACTTTCACGTGCTTGCTTTACATAAAGAAAGCCTTACCCGCCGCTATCTTCTTCATCGCCTCAACTTCCTGGAGGGCTTTCTGGGCTTCGGCCTTGGCAGATTTGGCGCTTTCAAGGGCCACCACGAGCTCGGACTCTCGCGTCTTTGAGTCAAGCTCCAAACTCTCGTGTTTTTTCACGAGAGCCTGGAGCTCTTGCTGCACCTCGCCAACCCGCGCTTCATGCTTCTCCCGCTCGGCGCGCTCTGTGGCCGCCTTCTTTTCGGCCTCGGACAGCGCTTGCTTAAGGGTCGCCACCTCAGTCGTGGCCCCTATGACACCAATAGCGATCCTGTCATTGTTTGCAACTACATCTTTTTATATTATACTCCACAAGGTATTACTTACCTTCTTTTTTCCTGGGCTCCTTCTTGGCAAGGCCGAGCTCCTGCTCGGACCGCTCAAGGCTCTGCTTCAGCGCATCCACCTCCGCAGTCAGTGCGGCGGAGGCTAGCAGCGAAGCCTGCATACGCATATTGACTTAATTTTGTTAGACTCCTGCGAATGTTATTAGATCCTCTATTCGACTTTTCTTTTCGAACGCCAAACATAGCATCAGGGGCTACTATCTATGCGGTAATATTTTTACATATTTTTTACATACCTCAAAGCCTGTCAACAGGCTGGCACAGGCTTCGGTCAGCCCGCTCTTGGCGGACTGAACCTTCTGAATCACCACACTCATAATGGTGCGGTGCTCCTCGTCGATGGAGGCGCCGTTAAGCACCTCCAGCAAGTTATCCGGTGCCTCCGGCTGGGCGGAGGTCACCGGCGTCGTAGGCTTGCCCTTCTTCTTAGGGGACCGCCTGCCGGACTCCGGAACCTTAGAAGGTTCTGGTGCGGTGTTCGGCCTGGGGCCGGACTTAGAGCCCTCGGGGGTTTTGTCCCCTTGGCGCCTGTAGTCCGGGAGGTCGCCTTGCAGCGCCTCCAGGACCACCTCCTCCTGGCCTGGAGCCTCCTGGGACAACACCTCGGCATTATCCGTAGGGTGAGGGGAGGAGGCGGCCGGAAGTGAAGTGCTGTTCACATCCGACAAATCCAGGGAACCGCTCGACGACACGCCGAGCCGGTCTTTGGGCGGACTGCATAAATATATTCGGCGTCAGCAAAAAACTATGCAATAAAGGAACGCCATGAGTCATTCTGGTATCCGAACACTTACAATTTTGCCAGGGGCTTGGCCCTGTGCGGCCACTCCTCTTCGCCGTCATCGGTGTTGGTGGAGTAGTCCGGAGGGAGGGTCCTTCCTCTCTTGGACCCTCCGGCCTCCCCAGTTGGGGCAGCCTTCCTTTTCTTCTCTCCCCCCGCTGGGGGAGAGACCTCTCTTTCCTCCTCCTCGTCTTCATGGGAGGAGTCCGCCTCGGAATCATCGGACGACGAGTCCGATTCCACCAGGCACCGGGAAATCTTCCGGGTTCCCGTGGCCTTCTTCTCCGGCACCACATAGGGGTCCGGAACCAGCAGCTTTGCCAAGCGAGAGTCTGCTGGGTCTTCAGGCAAAAGAGCCGGACAATCGATCTGTCCGGACGTCTCCTGCCAATCTTGTCAAAGGTAAGGGAGCTTAGATCCCGCATAGAGTCAAACTATGAAAGATAAATATCCTATAAGAGGTAAAAATAGCTTACCGCGATGGCTTGACGCTGCCCGCTGAATCCACGATCCTCGGTAGCGGATGCGGGAGCTTCGGCACCCTTGAATAGCACCTTCCAGGCATCTTCATACGTTGTGTCGAAGAGCCTGCTCAGAGTTCGGTGCTGGGCCGGATTGAACTCCCACAAGCAGAAAGCCCGTTGTTGGCATGGGAGTATCCGGCGGATGAGCATGACCTGGACTACATTGACAAGTTTGAGCTTCTTGCTCACCAGGGTTTGGACGCATGTTTGGAGTCCGGTCAGCTCTCCTTTTTTGCCCCACGGCAGGCCCTTCTCTTTCCAGGAGGTGAGTCGCGTGGGGATTCCGGATCGGAACTCGGGGCTGGGACCCACGCAGGGTCGCGCGGCTCGGTGATGTAGAACCATCCCGATTACCACCCCTTTATGGTCTCCACGAAGGAGCCCTCGAGCCATAGGACGTTGGGCATCTTGCCTACCATGGCGCCTCCGCACTCCGCCTGGCGGCCGCCCACTACCTTCGGCTTCACATTGAAGGTCTTCAGCCATAAGCCGAAGTGGGGCTGGATGCAGAGGAAGGCCTCGCACACGACGATGAACGCCGAGATGTTGAGGATAAAGTTCGAGGCCAGATCATGGAAATCCAGGCCGTAGTAGAACATGAGCCCCCGAACAAATGGGTGGAGAGGGAAACCTAGTCCGTGGAGGAAATGGGTGAGGAACACCACCCTCTCATGGGGCCTAGGGGTGGGGATGAGCTTCCCCTCTTCTGGGAGCCGGTGCGCGATGTCGTCAGACAAGTATCCAGCCTTCCTCAGCTTTTTGATGTGTCCCTCCGTGACGGAGGAGACCATCCACTTGCCTCCCGCTCCGGACATGGCTGGAGAAGGTTGAGGTGGGGAATGCGGACTTGGGCACTGGAGCTCGAGTGTGCGAAAATGTATGAGCAAAGGAGGAAGAAGGCGTAGGTGAAAAGGTGGATCCTTATCCCCTTATATGGGCGGACGAAACTGCGTGCCCCCACCAGCCTGGTAAAACTCGCTTATCTCCCAAGCGCCATAATCAATGGCGCGGTTGGGTTACCCACGCCCGTATTGATGAGAATCCCGTAATAAGGGGAGACGGTCTCTGCTTTGACAAGACATGCCAAGGAAACCGCCTCGCTAAACGCGCTGAGGTGGGACAGTAAAACGATTCGAATAAAGACTTGGCCGTGGTGTGATGTCACACTGCGGGGTATGTCAGCAGATTAGATTTGTGTAAATATTATTCTCTCTATGGAAATATGTGGAACTTATTTTGCAGAGCTGGACACTGTCCTTGTGTTCAAAATCTTCTATGAAGTATTCGGAGGAGGAACCCGCCTTGCAATGCCGAAGACAATTTGCGCGCCGGACTTGTCGTCATTGAAGCCTGGTTCAGGGGCTACTGAGGGAGTCCTGGATTAGGGGGTGTCCGGATAGCCGGACTATAACCTTTGGACGGACTCCTGGACTATGAAGATACAAGATTGAAGACTTCGTCCCGTGTCCGGATGGGACTTTCCTTGGCGTGGAAGGCAAGCTTGGCGATACGGATATGTAGATCTTCTTTCATTGTAACCGACTATGTGTAACCCTAGCCCTCTCCGGTGTCTGTATAAACCGGAGAGTTTTAGTCCATAGGACAGAAGAAGAACAATCATACCATAGGCTAGCTTTTAGGGTTTAGCCTCTCTGATCTCGTGGTAGATCTACTCTTGTACTACCCATATCATCAATATTAATCAAGCAGGAGTAGGGTTTTCCCTCCATCGAGCGGGCCCGAACCTGGGTAAAAACATCGTGTCCCTTGTCTCCTGTTACCATCCGCCTAGACGCACAGTTCGGTACCCCCTACCCGAGATCCGCCAGTTTTGACACCGACACCAAGGAAAGTCCCATCCGGACACGGGACGAAGTCTTCAATCTTGTATCTTCATAGTCCAACAGTCCGGCCAAAGGTTATAGTCCGGCTGTCCGGATACCCCCTAATCCAGGACTCCCTCGATCCCGATGGTGCATCTAGCTTCGTCAGAGGCCGTGTGGAGGTGTGTCTCCATAGTATCTTGCGGGATTCGGTCTGTGTTGGTCTTTGATGGATTTGTTTGGGTCCAGACTTCGTTCGTCTTCGTTGGGTGTTTACAATTTTGATGCTCCCGATCTATAACTTTCTTTGTCGGCGATGGTTGCTCCTCTGGTGCACTAGTCCGATGGGGCCTTAAGGCCATCTCCACCGCGCGACCCTATCCTGTCCGGCCCCGTCCGTTTGGGGTAAAACGGACAAAGGAGGCGGCCCAGCGCGCGACGGCCCGGACCCATCTTGTCCGTTTTGTGTCCGGGCCGACCCATTTCGAGCGCAAACTTGCGCCGGGTTTGGGTCGCAGCGGACACAAAACGGACGCGCGCTCGTCCGCGTCGGGGACGCGTTGCAGGCGGCCACCCACCTCCCACCCACCCACATCAATGCGCACGAGCGGGCGGCCCCACCTGTCATCCACACATCGAGCGGTCGCCGTCCTTCTTTAAAGTGGGAAGCGTGGACGGGTCGTCGTCCACACTGCCCCACGCCACCCCGCGGCCTCCTCGAAACCCGACAGCGGCGACCACGTCCCAAATCCTAGCCTAGCCCTCGCCGGCCGGCCGCCCGCAGCCATGGGCCTCTGGAACTACGGCCGCAAAGGCAGGCACGACCGCGAGGCCGGATCCTCGTCGGGACGCCGCCGCGGCTCGGTGAAGAAGGAGGAGCCCGCCTCGCCATCGCCATCGCCACCACGCCGGGCCCCCGCGCCGCCCGCCTTCTCCATCGCGCCCAGGTCCGCCGGCGAGCGCGACCGGCATTACGTCCGGGCGTCGGTCTGCCGCCGTTATTGGGAGACGAGGACGCCGCTCCCCTGGAGCGACGCCCATCTCCCCAATGACTGGCACCTCTCCGCTGACCGGGTCCCCATCCCGCCGGTCCCGAAGAGCGGTCGTGTGCGCGCCGAGTAGATCGAGCGCTGCCGCCGCCTCCTCCCCGACGATCTTTTCTACGACGCCAGGTACGCCCCCGACTCCCCGTTGTGGGACACCTGGTTTCGTGACGAGCACGACACCAGGCGTGCCTCCTTCTTCGCCGGCACCTCGACGGGGCCGCGGCGGCCACGGGAGAGCGCCCAGGAGCGCGGGCGTAGGCGGGTCCGTGGCCTCACGCCCACGCCATCGCCGTCTCCGTCGCCCCCTCCACCTCCTCGCATGACAGACGAGGAGGAGGCCCGTCTGCTGCAGCGTGTCATGGACGACTCCATGCACACGCACGACGAGCGGCAGTGGGCCGACCTGGAGGAGACCATTGCCCTCTCTGCCGCCGAGGACGTCGCCTTCCCCGAGCTGCAGATGATGGCCGTCGAGGAGGAGAGGAGGGAGGACCCGCCGGCCGCGTTCCAGCAGCTGCTGGGCCAGGGGTGGGGCTGGTCCTGCACTGCTCCGGAGATGGCCGCCGGCGTGGGCGTGAACTGGTGCCCCACTCCGCCGCGGTCACCGGAGCAGGAGGCCTCGCCACGGGAGGAGGTGGTGCAGGCACCTCCGGCCGTCCAGCCCGCCCCTGTCCACCACGCACCTCCGGCCCACCTCTGGACGCCGCCGGACTACGTCGACCTCGTCAGCGACGATGACGACACCGGCGGCCATTGAAGACGGCGACGGCCACGGCATCGACGGGCGCAGTAGGAGCGCGGGAGGAGTTTTTTTTTTATTTTCTTATTATGTTAATTATGAATCTGGGCCTTTTTAGTGGCCGTTGAAACTGGGCCGTTTTGTGGCCAACCCATATATATGTTTATGTTTTTTAAAATGCGTTTATTTGCTTTTTTAGTTATTTAATTATTATTTTTAATCCCGTCCGCCCCGGACATGATTTGGGGTGCGGCCGCGCGGTGGGCGCACGCACGATCCAATGGACACAGCCGGACACGGGCGTACCCATCGGCGCCCCAAAGGGACAGATTCGGCCCAATCCGGATGTCCGTTTGGGGTCGCGCGGTGGAGATGGCCTAACACGCCGACTTCCCGACTGTGTACTATAACAAGGTTTGCCCGGCTCAGAGGGCAATGACGGCGGCGCGCCTTCTTGCTCCAATGCTTGCAGTCATCGCTAGATGATCCACAAACATGTTTATAATTTTTATTACCTTTAGTGTTCTTTGTACGGACATGATTGAGGATGAATAGATTGAAAATTTCTCACGTAAAATAAATAAATGGACCCTAAAATAAATGAGCTTCACGGAGCTCGGCCACTGTTTGCATTTCCCGGGGTAGAAATACGGAGTAGTACTACTAGCACCGACAGGCGATAAGCTGCACGCAAAGAAATGAGAGACCGATTGTACGGCTTTCTCCGCCGCACACGCATGTGGTATTCGCATACGGAATTCCATGCATGCAGATCGATGGCAACATGTATAAAGGCGATGGACAGACCGATGGACGGAAGCATCATGGATGGATGGAAATGGAACGTCCCATCCACGCGCGTCAGCGTCCAATTCATGCCGCATGCCACGCACTCATGCGTTTTCTCATCTCACGGACAAACGCAACGCACACTGCCGCACGCCTCGCCGCCGGGCCCTGGGGTACAGTCTCCGGCGTCGCGTCGCGTCGATGGCGTGACCCTGTCGCGCCCCCACGAGGCCACGACAGTACCATCGCGCGCACGCGCGGGTGCCGTGCGTGTGCGTTTGCCGTGGCAGAGCGGGCGAGCCGGCGACACCGTCGCTCCGGGCAGAGCCCCGGTGTGCCGCGCGTACGAGAAACAACAGCGGGCCGGGCGCGCACGGCACGACACATGTGGATACGGCTTGTGGTCGACGCACTGCGCACGTACACGCGCGTGTGTACCTGGTGCTTCTTGCAGGTGCTTGTGAATGTCGGGCGGGTGCTGTTCGTACTGTGGGGATCTGGAGATCGACCGGCGTCGCCGGATTAATGGATACTTTGCACAGAATGGTCGTCTAGGGTATGCATTTCCCAGCTGAAAAAAAGAAAAGAGACGAGGTGAGCTCAAAGCAAACAAACCCAGCATCGCACGTACCAACTCCGACTATAGATGGGCGATGGACCTGAAGCAATAGATTACATCAGCGCTCCTGCGCCCGTGGATATAAACTGCCGGCAACTTGAAATTACGGAAATGCTAGCACTGGCGTACGTAGCAGCTCTAGTCACTAGCGTTCTTCTGAATACCGAGAGTATTGACTGACGTTGCATTTCATCCACGTGCGTGCTGTCGTATCCCCAACAGCAAAGCTAGGTACTGTGCGGATCAAGTTATGTTAAGCAAGCTACTTTTGTGGAACTAGCAGTAATTTAAGTTAAGCAAGCTACACCAAAGGGTGTACAGAAGTGGTGCGCGGAATTACTACTACCCTTTGTGGGACTTTTCTGGAAAGCTCGGCTCAAAACGTTGACAATGCGGATCCATGCATGTGAGCTTCAAGTCACGGGGCTCAAGGAGGACAATGTCATGCACGCACACATGGCTTACGCTAATCATGGCAACGACAAGGACCTACGTACGTACTACTAGTACGTATCACTTTCCATTAGGCCAAGCAATGAACGAACCAACCAAGCCATGCGGCGCTGTGATCATCGACGGACGGACGGATCCACTGACTATTTATACGTCACGTCGATGAGGCCTTACTGTGGCGCCAACAGTAACGGGCAGGCAGCTAAAGTTCAAAAGCGGCCATGTTTGAGGTGACGTCGTGAGTCACAGCACGGCACAACATCTCGATTGAGTGCACGTCTAGGGCTAGCTGCTAGCTAGGGCAATGGTGGCACTGCGCCTCGCCTGCACGTCTACGGAGTAGGCAGCCTCGCCTTTTGCCGGACACGGACACAGTGCCGTGCATGTGGTCGTGTGATCGACGTCGATCGCTGTTTGTTCGTGTCAAAATCGTCATCAGCTCGCTAGCCTTCTTCTTCGAGTAGGGGGCGGGGCGGGGCGCGGGCCTGCACGAGGGGGGCAAGAATATTGCCTGCCCGCTGCCCGGTACGGCTGGCCATGCAAGGACGAGAGGGAAGACAACGAACATGCATGTCAACTTGTCAAGTCTTCGAGATTGCCTGGTTAGCGGACGGCCGGTGGCTTGAGATCTGGCGGACAGTTTTCGACACCGTCAGATGGCCCTCTCCAAGCCAAAGAGGGAGAGGGTGTTCCTTTTATCTGCCATGTTTGTAATGCTAATGCGACGATGCGCCGGTGATGGCAGGGGTGATGTGTACAGCGTGATGTGCGTCGCGTGCGTACGCCATCGCGCCGTAAAATGTCCATTATCTTTCTTTTTCTTTGTTTCGAGAATCGAATGTCCCTTTTATCTACCACTCTGTTCCCAAACTGGTGATGCACTCCGTTCGCTGCAGCATGACAGCCCACAGGGTAGGGCATCTCCGCGATGATGGATCCCGATCCTGATCCATGGCCCCCTCCACTTGGTGATCGTGATGCTCGTGAGAGCTGCAGGTGATCAACCTCCATTTCTAGTTTGCAAATTGGTGGCGTGGTGTGTCCTCTCCCCTTGCCCACGATCCTCTCTCTTTCCCGTATTTTTTTTAAGGGCAACTTTTCCGCAAATGCTATGTATCACTTATATGGCTTCGCGTAATCGCCCCTTACATCGCTCTATTGGGCCCGCCCAAATCGTACCGAGCGACGCGGTCGTATCACTCATTAGGGCATCTCCAGCCGCGCCCCCAGGAAGGCCTCCCCAGGCGATTTTTTCGCGCCGGCGCCGAAAAAACGGCCCAGTCGCGCCTCCAGAATCCCGATTTTCGCCGGCATGGGCCGATAACAGCGCCGGCGGACCCAGGCCGAACCCGGCGCGCTGGGGGCGCCCGGGGACGCCGGGGCGAGCTGTTTTGGCGCGAAAAAGCCGCGGGCCAGCCGCGTCAGTGACACGGCGCCTCGTCTTCCCCCAACGGCCTCGGTTCCCGCGGGGAATCAATGCCAAGGCTGCCGCCGGTCAGCCTTGCCATTGATTCCTCACGGGCGGCGCGTCACGGGACGACGCGCCGACGCCTCCCCTCCCTCGCACGCGTACACACGGGCGCGGCGCGGCTGTATAGCCGGTGGCCTCCACTCGCCTGTGCCCACACCAGCCCCGCCCCTCGCCGCCGCCCAGCTCCTCCCTCTCCCTACCTCTCCCGAGCGCCGCCGCCCAGCCCCTCCCTCTACCTCTCCCGAGCCCGTCGCCATGGCAGAACGCTTCCCCGGAGACGAGGCGGCGGCCAACGGCTTAGGCCGCCGTTCGCTCCGCGAACAGGAGCCCTGACTCCTGTTCCAGGCGAACATCCCGGCGCCGCCGGACATGCGCGCCTGGCCGACGGGGTGGAGACTCAGCGCCGGGGGAGTGCCCATTCCCCCGTTGCCCGACGCCGTGGTGAAGCCGAAGTACTTCGCCGAGGAAGTCGAGGTCGTGCGTGCCTTCCTCTCCGACGCCCAACTCTCCCTCCCCCAGTACGCCGCCGACAACCACGCGGCTTGGGCGGCGTATTTCGAGCGCCGCCAGCAGCAGCGCTTGGCGTCCACCAGCGGCGCGCCGGTGGTCGGCGACGGCAGAACAGCGAGGGGCGCCACCTGTGGTGGGGCGTCCCCGGCCGCACACTCGAGGGCGTGCTGACGTACCTCGAGGGCGGCAACGACCCGCCGTTGGCGTACCCGGCGCAGCACCGACGCGCCGGGCCATGGGCGCCAAGGAGGTTCGGGTCCTCCTCCTCTTCTTCCTCCTCCCGATCTTCATCGCACTCCTCCGGCACTGCTCGGTGTCAAGGCCGAGCCCGAGGCGGAGACGCCGCTCGGCCGGCGTACTCACAGCGCCGGCATCATCATCAACGAGGGCGGCCGGCGCGCCTACTCGTCGGCTCCTCCGCGCTTCGTCAAGCCAAAGACAGAGCCGGGGCTCGCGCCGGTGAAGACGGAGCCGGAGCTCGCGCCAGTGAAGAAGGAGAAGGAGCCGGCCTCGCCGGCGACGACGGAGCTCGACGACGACGACGCGGCCCTGGAATGGGCGCGCAGGGACTCCACAGCGATGGAGAAGGAGCGCCTGGAGAAGGCGAAGGAGCGCCAGTGCGCCGCCCTGCTTTGCTTCGCGGAGCGTCGACGCGGCCGCGACGAAGGCGGAGTCGTCGTCATCTACGACAGCGACGACGACGACGACGATGCGCCGCCACCAGTCCGCCATGGCGACGCCGGGCAGGGGTCCAGCAGGGGCGCCCGCGTCAAGGAGGAGAAGGCCGACGACGACAATGGCGGCGACGGCGGCGACTTCAGCCAGTTTTTTCTTTAGATTAGTTTATGTGTATGTGCTATGTAATGAAAATCCGCGAACTTCGCCGAAATGTGCCGAAACTTATCATGTTTGGCCGAAATCTATCGTGTTTGGCCGAAATTTATCGTGTTTGAGCCGAACTTCGCCGAACTTCTTTTATTTTAAAACATGCCTGGGGGCGACCCTGGGGCCGACGGCTGGGGACCAACTCGCCCCCAGGCCCAATTTTTGCGCCGGCTCATCCTCAGGCGGCGATTTTAGGCGCCCCCTGGGGGGCCAACGTCTGGAGATGCCCTTACGAGCAATACATTGCGACAACTATTCCTAATAGGAATCACCTACGGAAGACACACTAGCAAGCTGGCCTGTTTAGGGCGATAGTCGCTGCCACTCCGTACTCCAGTTTCCGTACTTCTGTTTCTCTTGCGGCCGACTAGGGCATTCAGATATCTACTGCCCGACGCCTGGTACCCGTGATGCTAATGGTGATCACTCTTTCGGGTCCAAGCTTGGAGCACCTGAGGATTACAAGTTTGCAGCGTCTAGCCAAGGCTCTACTAAGGAGCAGCCCTCGGAACCGAACAGCAAGAATGCAACAAAGAATTCAAGCAACAAGGCGGATGTTGGGGAGGAAGTCACATCTCCGATCAAGCCCAGGAATCAGTCCAAGCGCAAAGAAGCTCCGAATCAAGTTTATAGGCCAGTGGCAAAACTCTCCTGCTTACCTCGGGTCAGGATGGGGGTGTCACTGGCACTAGACAAAACCCTGCTGCAGATGAAGGCACTGATGGGGAAGGACAGGTGCTTGAACGTGAGTCGAAGAAGAAGAGGCCTACACCAAAGAATTCGGCAGAGACCGCGCCGCGGTCCTGCCCAGCCCAATGTGTTGTATCAGTTGGAACTGTCGGGGGCTTGGGAACCCCAAGACAGTTCGAGAGCTTCGCAACATTGTGAAGCAAGAAGGCCCCTCCCTACTCTTCGTTATGGAGACGAAGATTAGAGGAAAACGTGTGGAAAAATTACAGCATAACCTTGGTTTTAATGGTAGTTTTGCCATTGATAGCGTAGGTCTGAGTGGTGGAATTGGCCTTTTTTGGTCAAAAGATGTTACAGTTGAACTCAAGAACTACAGTGTTAATCACATTGATGTACTAGTGTGTAATTCAGATCAAAACTCTCCAGTGTTGAGATTTACTGGTTTCTACGGTGTGCCAAGAGCGGAGGACAGAAATTATAGCTGGACTGCAATGCGTGCTCTGCATGCTCTTCCGCACTCGGCGTGGCTCTGTATGGGAGACTTCAATGAAACCTTGTACGCTTCTGAAGATTTCAGTAATCATGCTAGACCCGAGGGCCGAATGCGTGCGCTTCGTGAGGTTACTGATGAGTGTTCTTTTCAAGATTTGGGGTGGTCCGGGTGTGCCTATACTTGGGACAACCGCCAATTTGGTGATGCTAATGTAAAGGTGAGATTGGATCGGGCTTTTGCTAATGAAGAATTCCGGCAACGTTATGAATATAACCGAGTTAAACACCTAACTTCCGTGGAGTCAGACCATTGCTTTGTTGTTGCGGAAATAAGATCAACATTAACAGGGAGGAGCCGTCCGGTGAAACAGTTCAGATATGAGAATGTATGGCAAACTCATGTTGATTATGACAGTACTGTGGCGGAGGCTTGGCGAGGTCGGCCGCATAGGCCGGGCATGCAGGGGGTGGCTGACTCCCTTGATCATATCCGGAGCACTTTGGCTCCATGGGGTGCGAAGGAGTTTGGGTGCCTGACTCGAAAGGTACGCCAACTACAGAAAAAATTGAATAAAATTAGGAGCTTGTCCTTGGGACGCGGTCCTGGTGAAGAGGAAAGACGCATTGTTAATCAGTTAAGAGAAGCCCTTCACCAAGAGGAGATTTGGATGCGGCAACGTTCACGTGTGCCCTGGCTTCGAGAAGAAGATCGCAATAACTCCTACTTCCAAGCACAAGCAGCCCAACGCAAACGTATAAACCGAATCGTCGGCCTCCGGCGACAAGATGGGTCTGTTTGTGTTGATGCAAGTGAGGATAAGTGTGAGGTGCAATCTTTCTACCAAAATCTGTATAATTCAGATGGTTTTCATGATCCAAGTGATCTACTACATTATGTCCCGGTTAAAGTCACTTAGGACATGAATGTTGTTCTTGATAAACCTTTTGTTGCGGCTGAGGTCAAGGAGGCTCTATTTCAAATGGCACCTTCAAAGGCTCCTGGTGTAGATGGCTTTACCGCGGGGTTTTATCAATGTCATTGGGACCTTCTGAAAGATGATGTTACAGCAGCCATTCTAAACTTTCTGAATGGAGGGGAGCTGCCTGCGGGTATCAATGATACTTCCATTACATTAATCCCAAAGGTACGACACCCCCAGTCTATTTCTCAATATCGCCCAATCGCTCTCTGCCCAGTATTATACAAGATTGCTGCTAAAGTGATTACTAACCGAATGAGATGCCATATGGAGTCGATAATCAGCGAGGAACAAAGTGTGTTTGTGCCAAATCGTTTGATCACAGATAATGTATTAGTTGCATATGAAAGTGCGCATACTATGAGAAGACGTAAGAAGGGGAAGAACTTCTCTTGTGCGGTCAAGCTAGATATGATGAAGGCTTATGACCGGGCCGAGTGGCATTATTTGGAGGCCATAATGATAAAACTGGGTTTCAGTATCAGTTTTGTTAGACTAATTATGAAGTGTGTTTCGTCGGTCAAATTCTCAGAGAAGATGAATGGGGAGCTTTTGCCCTATTTCACTCCTTCTAAAGGATTGCGGCAGGGGGATCCAGTATCCCCATACTTGTTTCTGTTATGTGCAGAAGGATTTTCCTCTCTACTCAAGTACTATGATGGTGGCTTTGTGGACAGAGGGATCTGAGTCAACTATAAATCACCTTGGGTGAGTCATCTGCTATTCGCCGATGACAGTCTTATTTTCATCAGTGCAACGCAACAAAGTGCATCAAGATTAAACACATTCCTTGAGATTTATGGGAGTGCCTCTGGTCAGCGTATAAACAGAGATAAAAGTGCCATTTATTTTAGCACTAACACATCAGAACCGGTGCGGCAGCTTTTGAAAACTACCTTAGACATTTATGTCGAGGCGTTTAGCGAGAGATATCTTGGTCTTCCGACAGCTGTGGGCCGTATAACTAATGGCACCTTTGCTCACATTGGAGATAGTGTTGGGGAACATTGCATAAAACAAAAATTTTCCTACGGTTTCACCAAGATCCATCTATGAGTTCATCTAGCAACGAGTGATCGGATGCATCTACATACCTTTGTAGATCGTGAGCGGAAGCGTTCACTAGAACGTGGATGATGGAGTCGTACTCGCTGTGATCCAAATCACCGATGACCAAGTGCCGAACGGACGGCACCTCCGCGTTCAACACACGTACGGAGCGGATGACGTCTCCTCCTTCTTGATCCAGCAAGGGGGAAGGAGAGGTTGATGGAGATCCAGCAGCACGACGGCGTGGTGGTGGATGCAGTTGTCACCTGCAGCAGGGCTTCGCCGAGCGTTTGCGCGAGAGGGAGAGGTGTGACAGGGGAGAGGGAGGCGCCAGGGGTCAAGGGTGCGGCTGCCCCTCCCTCCCCCCTTTATATAGGCCCCCTGGGGGGCGCCGGCCCTGGAGATCCAATCTCCCAGGTGGGCAGCGGCCAAAGGGGGGTGGAGTGCCCCCCAAGGCAAGTGGGGCGCCCCCCCCACCCTAGGGTTCCAACCCTAGGCGCAGGGGGTGGGCCTAGAGGGGCGCACCAGCCCACTAAGGGCTGGTTCCCCCTCCCACTTCAGCCCATGGGGCCCTCCGGGATGGGTGGCCCCACCCGGTGGACCCCCGGGACCCATCTGGTGGTCCCGGTACAATACCGGTGAACCCCGGATCACTCCCGATGGCCGAAACTGCACTTCCTATATATAATTCTTCACCTTCGGACCATTCCGGAACTCCTCGTGACGTCCGGGATCTCATCTGGGACTCCGAACAAATTTCGGATTACTGCATACTCATATCTCTACAACCCTAGTGTCCCCGAACCTTAAGTGTGTAGACCCTACGGGTTCGGGAGACATGAAGACATGACCGAGACATCTCTCTGTCCAATAACCAACAGCGGGATCTGGATACCCATGTTGGCTCCCACATACTCCTCGATGATCTCATCGGATGAACCACGATGTCGAGGATTCAATCAATCCCGTATGCAATTCCCTTTGTCAATCGGTATTTTACTTGCCCGAGATTCGATCGTCGGTATCCCAATACCTCGTTCAATCTCGTTACCGGCAAGTCACTTTACTCGTACCGTAATGCATGATCCCGTGATCAAACACTTTGATTACATTGAGCTCATTATGATGATGCATTACTGAGTGGGCCCGGTGATACCTCTCCGTCATACGGAGTGACAAATCCCAGTCTCGATCCGTGTCAACCCAACAGACACTTTCGGAGATACCCGTAGTATACCTTTATAGTCACCCAGTTACGTTGTGACGTTTGGCATACCCAAAGCACTCCTACGGTATCCGGGAGTTACACGATCTCATGGTCTAAGGAGAAGATACTTGACATTGGAAAAGCTCTAGCAAACAAATTATACGATCTTGTGCTTATGCTTAGGATTGGGTCTTGTCCATCACATCATTCTCCTAATGATGTGATCTCGTTATCAATGACATTCAATGTCCATAGTCAAGAAACCATGACTATCAGTTGATCAACGAGCTGGTTAACTAGAGGCTTACTAGGGACATATTGGTGTCTATGTATTCACACATGTATTACGATTTCCGGATAACACAATTATAGCATGAATAAAAGACAATTATCATGAACAAGGAAATATAATAATAATGCTTTTATTATTGCCTCTAGGGCATATTTCCAACAGTCTCCCACTTGCACTAGAGTCAATAATCTAGTTACATTGTGATGAATCGAACACCCATAGAGTTCTGGTGTTGATCATGTTTTGCTCTAGGGAGAGGTTTAGTCAATGGATCTGCGACATTCAGATCCATATGCACTTTACAAATTTCTATGTCTCCATCTTGAACATTTTCACGAATGGAGTTGAAGCGACGCTTGATGTGCCTAGTCTTCTTGTGAAACCTGGGCACCTTGGCAAGTGCAATAGCTCCAGTGTTGTCACAGAAGAGTTTGATCGGCCCCGACACATTGGGTATGACTCCTAGGTCGGTGATGAACTCCTTCACCCAAATTGCTTCATGCGCTGCCTCCGAGGCTGCCATGTACTCCGCTTCACATGTAGATCCCGCCACGACGCTCTGCTTGCAGCTGCACCAGCTTACTGCTCCACCATTCAACATATACACGTATCCGGTTTGTGACTTAGAGTCATCCAGATCTGTGTCGAAGCTAGCGTCGACGTAACCCTTTACGACGAGCTCTTCGTCACCTCCATAAACGAGAAACATGTCCTTAGTCCTTTTTAGGTACTTCAGGATATTCTTGACCGCTGTCTAGTGTTCCTTGCCGGGATTACTTTGGTACCTTCCTACCAAATTTACGGCAAGGTTTACATCAGGTCTGGTACACAGCATGGCATACATAATAGACCCTATGGCCGAGGCATAGGGGATGACACTCATCTCTTCTATATCTTCTGCCGTGGTCGGGCATTGAGCTGAGCTCAATTTCACACCTTGCAACACAGGCAAGAACCCCTTCTTGGACTGATCCATATTGAACTTCTTCAATATCTTTTCAAGGTATGTGCTTTGTGAAAGACCTATGAGGCGTCTTGATCTATCTCTATAGATCTTGATGCCTAATATATAAGTAGCTTCTCCAAGGTCCTTCATTGAAAAACTCTTATTCAAGTAGGCCTTAATGCTGTCCAAAAGTTCTATATCATTTCCCATCAAAATTATGTCATCTACATATAATATGAGAAATGCTACAGAGCTCCCACTCACTTTCTTGTAAACGCAGGCTTCTCCATAAGTCTGCATAAACCCAAACGCTTTGATCATCTCATCAGAGCGAATATTCCAACTCCGAGATGCTTGCACCAGCCCATAAATGGATCGCTGGAGTTTGCATACCTTGTTAGCATTCTTAGGGTCGACAAAACCTTCCGGCTGCATCATATACAGTTCTTCCTTAAGATAACCGTTAAGGAATGTCGTTTTGACGTCTTTGCCATATCTCATAATCATAGTATGCGGCAATTGCTAACATGATTCGGACGGACTTCAGCTTCGCTACGGGAGAGAAAGTCTCATCGTAGTCAACCCCTTGAACTTGCCGATAACCCTTAGCGACAAGTCGAGCTTTATAGATGGTAACATTACCATCCGCGTCCGTCTTCTTCTTAAAGATCCATTTGTTTTCTATCACTCGCCGATCATCGGGCAAGTCTGTCAAAGTCCATACTTTGTTTTCATACATGGATCCTATTTCGGATTGCATGGCCTCTAGCCATTTGTTGGAATTTGGGCCCGCCATCACTTCTTCATAGTTCGAAGGTTCACCGTTGTCTAACAACATGATTTCCAGGATAGGGTTGTCGTACCACTCTGGTGCGGAACGTGTCCTTGTGGACCTACAAAGTTCAGTAGTAACTTGATCTGAAGTTTCATGATCATCATCATTAACCTCCTCTCTAACCGGTGGAGGCACCATAGAAACATTTTCTTGAGCTGCGCTACTCTCCGGTTCAAGAGGTAATACCTCATCAAGTTCCACTTTCCTCCCACTTACTTCTTTCGAGAGAAACTCTTTCTCCAGAAAGGATCCGTTCTTGGCAACAAAGATCTTGCCTTCGGATCTTAGGTAGAAGGTATACCCAATGGTTTCCTTAGGGTATCCTATGAAGACGCATTTTTCCGACTTGGGTTCGAGCTTTTCAGGTTGAAGTTTCTTGACATAAGCATCGGATCCCCAAACTTTTAGAAAGACAGCTTAGGTTTCTTCCCAAACCATAATTCATACGGTGTCGTCTCAACGGATTTAGACGGTGCCCTATTTAAAGTGAATGTAGCTGTCTCTAGAGCGTATCCCCAAAATGATAGTGGTAAATCAGTAAGAGACATCATAGATCGCACCATATCCAATAGAGTGCAATTACGACGTTCGGACACACCGTTACGTTGAGGTGTTCCAGGCGGCGTGAGTTGTGAAACGATTCCACATTTCCTTAAGTGTGTGCCAAATTCGTGACTTAAATATTCTCCTCCACGATCTGATCGCAAGAACTTTATTTTTCGGTCACGTTGATTCTCTACCTCATTCTGAAATTCCTTGAACTTTTCAAAGGTTTTAGACTTGTGTTTCATTAAGTAGACATACCCATATCTACTCAAGTCATCCGTGAGAGTGAGAACATAACAATATCCTCCGCGAGCCTCAACACTCATTGGACCGCACACATCAGTATGTATGACTTCCAATAAGTTGGTTGCTCGCTCCATTGTTCCGGAGAACGGAGTCTTGGTCATTTTTCCCATGAGGCATGGTTCGCATGTGTCAAATGATTCATAATCCAGAGACTCTAAAAGTCCATCAGCATGGAGCTTCTTCATGCGCTTGACACCAATGTGACCAAGGCGGCAGTGCCACAAGTATGTGGGACTATCGTTATCAACTTTACACCTTTTGGTATTGACACTATGAATATGTGTATTATCACGTACGAGATTCATTAAGAATAAACCATTGACCATCGGAGCATGATCATAAAACATATCACTCATATAAATAGAACAACCATTATTCTTGGATTTAAATGAGTAGCCATCTCGCATTAAACGAGATCCAGATAGAATGTTCATGCTCAAACTTGGCACTAAATAACAATTATTAAGGTTTAAAACTAATCCCGTAGGTAAATGTAGAGGTAGTGTGCCGACGGCGATCACATCGACCTTGGAACCATTCCCGACGCGCATCGTCACCTCGTCCTTCGCCAGTCTCCGCTTATTCCGCAGCTCCTGCTTTGAGTTACAAATATGAGCAATGGCACCGGTATCAAATACCCAGGAGCTACTACGAGCACTGGTAAGGTACACATCAATTACATGTATATCACATATACCTTTAGTGTTGCCGGCCTTCTTGTCCGCTAAGTATTTGGGGCAGTTCCGCTTCCAGTGGCCATTCCCTTTGCAATAAAAGCACTCAGTCTCAGGCTTGGGTCCATGCTTTGACTTCTTCCCGGCAACTGGCTTACCGGGCGCGGCAACATCCTTGCCGTCCTTCTTGAAGTTCTTCTTACCCTTGCCTTTCTTGAACTTAGTGGTTTTATTGACCATCAACACTTGATGTTCCTTTTTGATTTCAACCTCTGCTGATTTCAGCATAGCAAATACCTCAGGAATGGTCTTTACCATCCCCTGCATATTGTAGTTCATCACAAAGCTCTTGTAGCTAGGTGGGAGCGACTGAAGGATTCTGTCAATGACCGCCTCGTCTGGGAGGTTAATCTCCAGCTGAGTCAAGCGGTTGTGCAACCCAGACATCTTGAGTATGTGTTCACTGACAGAACTATTTTTCTCCATCTTACAACTGTAGAACTTGTCGGAGACTTCATATCTCTCGACCCGGGCATGAGTTTGGAAAACTAGTTTCAGCTCCTCGAACATCTCATATGCTCCGTGATGCTCAAAACGCTTTTGGAGCCCCGGTTCTAAGCTGTAAAGCATGCCGCACTGAACGAGGGAGTAATCATCAGCACGAGACTGCCAAGCATTCATAATGTCTTGGTTCTCTGGGATGGGTGCTTCACCTAGCGGTGCTTCTAGGACATATTGTTTCCTGGCAGCTATGAGGATGATCCTCAGGTTCCGGACCCAGTCCGTATAGTTGCTGCCATCATCTTTCAGCTTGGTTTTCTCTAGGAACGCGTTGAAGTTCATGTTGACATTAGCTTGGGCCATTTGATCTACAAGACATATTGCAAAGTTTATTTAGACTAAGTTCATGATAATTAAGTTCATCTAATCAAATTATTTAATGAACTCCCACTCAGATTAGACATCCCTCTAGTCATCTAAGTGTAACATGATCCGACTCGACTAGGCCGTGTCCGATCATCACGTGAGACGGACTAGTCATCATCGGTGAACATCTCCATGTTGATCGTATCTTCCATACGACTCATGTTCGACCTTTCGGTCTCTTGTGTTCTGAGGCCATGTCTGTACATGCTAGGCTCGTCAAGTCAACCTAAGTGTTTGCATGTGTAAATCTGTCTTACACCCGTTGTATGTGAACGTTGGAATCTATCACACCCGATCATCACGTGGTGCTTCGAAACAACGAACTGTCGCAACGGCGCACAGTTAGGGGGAACACTTTCTTGAAATTTATTATGAGGGATCATCTTATTTACTACCGTCGTTCTAAGTAAACAAGATGCAAAACATGATAAACATCACATGCAATCAAATAATAGTGACATGATATGGCCAATATCATATAGCTCCTTTGATCTCCTTCTTGGGACTCCATGATCATCTTGTCACCGGCATGACACCATGATCTCCATCATCATGATCTCCATCATCGTGTCTCCATGAATTTGCTCGCCAACTATTACTTCTACTACTATGGCTAACACGTTTAGCAATAAAGTAAAGTAATTTACATGGCATTTCCATTGACACGCAGGTCATAAAAAATAATGACAACTCCTATGGCTCCTGCCGGTTGTCATACTCATCGACATGCAAGTCGTGATTCCTATTACATGAACATGATCTCATACATCACATATATATCATTCATCATTCATCACAATTTTGGCCATATCATATCACAAAGCACTTGCTACAAAAACAAGTTAGACGTCCTCTAATTGTTGTTGCAAGTTTTACGTGGCTGCATTAGGGTTCTAGCAAGAACGTTTTCTTACCTACGTAAAAGCCACAACGTGATTTGTCAACTTCTATTTACCCTTCATAAGGAGCCTTTTCGTCGAATCCGCTCCAACTAAAGTGGGAGAGACAGACACCCGCCAGCCACCTTATGCAACTAGTGCATGTTAGTCGATGGAACCGGTCTCACGTAAGCGTATGTGTAAGGTTGGTCCGGGCCGCTTCATCCCACAATACCGCTGAATCAAAATAAGACTAGTAGCGGCAAGAAAGTTGACAACATCTACGCCCACAACAAATTGTGTTCTACTCGTGCAAAAGAACTACGCATAGACCTAGCTCATGATGCCACTGTTGGGGAACGTTGCAGAAAACAAAAATTTTCCTACGGTTTCACCAAGATCCATCTATGAGTTCATCTAGCAACGAGTGATCGGATGCATCTACATACCTTTGTAGATCGCGAGCGGAAGCGTTCACTAGAACGTGGATGATGGAGTCGTACTCGCCGTGATCCAAATCACGATGACCAAGCGCCGAACGGACGGCACCTCCGCGTTCAACACACGTACGGAGCGGATGACGTCTCCTCCTTCTTGATCCAGCAAGGGGGAAGGAGAGGTTAATGGAGATCCAGCAGCACGATGGCGTGGTGGTGGATGCAGTTGTCACCTGCAGCAGGGCTTCGCCGAGCGTCTGCGCGAGAGGGAGAGGTGTGACAGGGGAGAGGGAGGCGCCGGGGGTCAAGGGTGCGGCTGCCCTTCCCTCCCCCCCTTTATATAGGCCCCCTGGGGGGCGCCGGCCCTGGAGATCCAATCTCCCAGGGGGGCGGCGGCCAAAGGGGGGTGGAGTGCCCCCCAAGGCAAGTGAGGCGCCCCCCCACCCTTGGGTTCCAACCCTAGGCGCAGGGGGTGGGCCTAGGGGGGCGCACCAGCCCACTAAGGGCTGGTTCCCCCTCCCACTTCAGCCCATGGGGCCCTCCGGGATGGGTGGCCCCACCCGGTGGACCCCCGGGACCCATCTGGTGGTCCCGGTACAATACCGGTGACCCTCGGATCACTCCCGATGGCTGAAACTGCACTTCCTATATAAAATTCTTCACCTCCGGACCATTCCGGAACTCCTCGTGACGTCCGGGATCTCATCCGAGACTCCGAACAACTTTCGGATTACTGCATACTCATATCTCTACAACCCTAGCGTCACCGAACCTTAAGTGTGTAGACCCTACGGGTTCGGGAGACATGCAGACATGACCG
Organism: Aegilops umbellulata; assembly: GCA_032464435.1. Taxonomy (NCBI): domain Eukaryota; kingdom Viridiplantae; phylum Streptophyta; class Magnoliopsida; order Poales; family Poaceae; genus Aegilops; species Aegilops umbellulata. The sequence goes on along the minus strand of CP136054.1, from coordinate 405,329,888 downwards.
AGACATCTCTCTGTCCAATAACCAACAGCGGGATCTGGATACCCATGTTGGCTCCCACATACTCCTCGATGATCTCATCGGATGAACCACGATGTTGAGGATTCAATCAATCCCGTATGCAATTCCCTTTGTCAATCGGTATTTTACTTGCCCGAGATTCGATCGTCGGTATCCCAATACCTCGTTCAATCTCGTTACCGGCAAGTCACTTTACTCGTACCGTAATGCATGATCCCGTGATCAAACACTTTGATTACATTGAGCTCATTATGATGATGCATTACTGAGTGGGCCCGGTGATACCTCTCCGTCATACGGAGTGACAAATCCCAGTCTCGATCCGTGTCAACCCAACAGACACTTTCGGAGATACCCGTAGTATACCTTTATAGTCACCCAGTTACGTTGTGACGTTTGGCACACCCAAAGCACTCCTACGGTATCCGGGAGTTACACGATCTCATGGTCTAAGGAGAAGATACTTGACATTGGAAAAGCTCTAGCAAACGAATTATATGATCTTGTGCTTATGCTTAGGATTGGGTCTTGTCCATCACATCATTCTCCTAATGATGTGATCTCGTTATCAATGACATCCAATGTCCATAGTCAGGAAACCATGACTATCAGTTGATCAATGAGCTGGTCAACTAGAGGCTTACTAGGGACATATTGGTGTCTATGTATTCACACATGTATTATGATTTTCGGATAACATAATTATAGCATGAATAAAAGACAATTATCATGAACAAGGAAATATAATAATAATACTTTTATTATTGCCTCTAGGGCATATTTCCAACAGATAGAGCTCGAGGTAAGATGCAAGGATGGTCAGAAAGGTTGCTGGCATGCGCGGGAAGAGATGCTTTGATGAAGTCTGCAGTTCAAGCACTTCCAACATACAGCATGACAACCTTCCTGTTAAACAAAAAAGTATGCAAGAGCATTACTTCACCAATGGCAAAATTCTTCTGGAGTAGCTCTTTGGACAAGAAAGCAATGCATTGGGTCGCTTGGGATAAACTTGCGACGCCGAAGTGCAAAGGGGGCATGGGATATCGAGACATGCACCTGTTTAACTTGGCACTGTTGGGGAAACACGGCTGGCGATTTTTAACCACGCCGGACTCCTTATGTGCTCAAGTTTTGAAGGGCCGTTACTTCCCGGATGTGGACTTCATGCAGGTAGTTGTTCCAAAAACTGCATCAGCTACATGGCGAGCGATAATTGCTGGAAAGGAAGCACTACGGGCTGGACTGATCAAACGAGTGGGTGATGGTTCATCAATTTCGGTTTGGGATGACATGTGGATTCCTGGAACCACGACCATGAAACCAATGCTGAGACCAGAAAATACAGTGATTGAAAATGTCTCTGAACTTATTGATCAGGAGAACTGGACATGGAATCAGCAATTGGTAAGAGATACCTTCATCTTGACAGACGCGAATGCTATATTAAATATCCCAATTCGGCAAGGTGGAGGTGATGATTTTCTAGCTTGGGCTTTTGAGAAGACAGGCAACTACACTGTTAAATCGACGTACCGTGCTCTCGTGAATCAAAAAGAGCTCATAGCTCTAGATGAAGGGACGACTACTGGCACCTCAACGAGCGATCAACAGATGTGGAGTGCACTTTGGAAGTTGAATGTTGTACCCAAGGTGAGAGTGTCCTGGTGGAGGGTTTTGCGTGGCATACTCCCGGATGAACAAACACTACGGTCACGGCATATTAGCGATTTGAGCAGATGCAAAATCTGCCACGTGATGGAGGAAGACCTCAAGCATGCCTTGATTCATTGTGCTCATGCTACTCGTTTCTGGAACGAGGCTTTGCGTTGGTTTGACCTCCGGCTACCTCAACTTCACCCAGTTTCATGGGCCAAGGAAATTATGTGTGATCCTCGCTTCTCGAACAAGGACAGGCCACTGATCATCACTATCATGTGGTCTATTTGGCACTCTCGTAACAAGTTAAAGCACGAGCAGGAGGGGTCGGATCCGACAACTTGTATGCGTGTGACTAGGGAGGCGCTTGCTCTTCTTGAGTTACCACGGCAACATACACTGGTCATGCCGGGTCATGGCTGGAGACCACCTGAAGCGGGGCTAGTTAAGATCAATACAGATGGTGCAATATCATTTGACACAACTACTGCTGGAGCAGGTGGAGTTGCAAGGTCTAATCATAGGCTGCTGGGTGCATGGTGCAAACCATACACTGGTATTACGGATCCTCTTATCGCCGAGGCAATGGCGTTGCGTGATGGTGTGCTTTTCGCCAAACTTCGAGGTTACACACATGCGAAAATGGAGGTGGACTGCCTGGAGATGGTTAATCTCTGGAATACTCGCCACAACTCTCGTTCGATTATGGTTCCTATCTTAGTTGAAATTGGAGAGCTTGTTAGTGATTTTTCTCTTTTTGTAATCCAACATGTATTAAGGTCAGCAAACGTTTCAGCGCATCTATATGCCAAGCGTGCTTGCACATTGAATGTGACGGAAAGCTGGCTCGAAGACAACCCGGGCTTCCTCCTGACCAGCTTATTGGCTGATTGTCGGGAGAATGCCTTCGTTTGAATAAAGCTCTCTACATTGCCCGCAAAAAAAAGTCGCTGCCACTCGTAGCGAACGCCGTACATTCGATCGGACCGGTTTCATTGGTTTTGTTTTGTTTTTCGTTTTCTTGTTGTATTTTCGTCGGTTTTATTTGTTTTTCATGGTTTTCTTTGTTTCTATTTTTATTTTACTTTTGGATTTCTTTGTTTAGTCATTGGTTTCTCTCAGTTTTTCTTTCATTCTTCATTGTATTTTTCTTTTTTTCTTTTGTTCTTTGTTTTCTTCGGTTTTTCCTTCTATCTTTTGTTTCTTTGTGGTTTTTATCGTTTTCTTAACTCATGTCCACTTTTTTCTCAGTATACAATGTAAATATTTAGAGCACTTGCGAAACATTTTTCGGATACACTTTGGAATGTTTGCAACTACTTGACGTATATTTTGTTTTAGAAAACACATGTATTGAATACACAGTAATATTTTTCAAATACACATTGTACATACTTTTATGACAATAATGATTTTTTAAACTGCATTAATAATTATTTATATTTATAAACATGGTTGGATATTTCATGGATTTTTTTAAAAAACAAATAAATGTATCTTTAAAAATGCCACATACATTCTTTAAACCAAGGGAACATTTATTTTACATTGTATAAACCTTTTTTTAAATATCAGGAACATTTTGTTGAATCATTAGAATTTTAGTTAAAATGTCACTTACATTTTTAATGGTACAAAACATATTTTTAACATTACACAGACATTTTATTGTTTACATTGAATACGATTTTTTTGAAAATGACTTCAAATTTGAAACCGATATTTTTTGTAAATATAACATACAATTTCTTGAATGTAAGAACCATTTTTTGGAATTAGGCGAACAATGTGTGTCCACTGTGTAAACGTTTTCTTTTGAATGGCACACACATTTCTTTAACCATGCAAGACTTTTAAATGTCACAAACATTTTTCATCCACATGGTTAACATTTTTCTAAACACATTTAATAGTTTCTAAATGCATGCTTAACATTTTTTGAATTTTATGTGAAGTTTTATGTAATATATTTTGAGACATTTAGAATATTCTGAAATAAAACATAAAGTCAAAATATAATTCAGAAACAAAAAACAAAAACATGGTTGATGTCAGCAGGCGCAGTAACTGGTCTGGCCCAGCAGCGGCTTGTTGCAGGCAACGGTTTGATAGGAACCACTATGGGCGGCACATAGCCGCGCCCGCAATACATATCATCTCACTTCTTTTTTCCCCTTTTATCCGAGATCTTCATTTTCTTTTAGGGTTGAAATCTCTAATTAAGGAGTACACTTTGTAAAGGTCACTCTCACCCCAGGTTGCGAGAAGTGTCACACTGCATGTGCGTCACTTGTCACAATCTGCGAGTTTTCCAATTTTTGCTGATTCATTTATTCCAAACGTTTTTTTTGACTATTTACTGTAGAGCAACAGCCCCACATTTTTCTAAACACATTTTCGAAACTAGATCCCATGTCGATAGGTTTTGATGAACTTTTTTAACGAAAAAACCTGAACCGGAAGCATTTTTTTTCTCTTTCCGGGAGGCACGCCCACGTCTTTCGCAAAAGCAGATCCGTGCCTCCGTGAGAAATAAATCCGTGCCTCTTGTGGAGAAAAAAACCATATTTTTCCTTTCAGACAGGTACGCCCCATGCCTCTTGCAGAGGCAGATTCGTGCCTCCACAAGAAGTAAATATGTGTCTCTCAAGCAAAAAAACACGTCTTTTCTTTTTCTAGAGGCACGCCCGTGCCTCTAGTGGAAGCAGATGCATGCCTCCACGAGAAGTAAATCTGTGCCTCTCGTAAAAGGACAAAAAAAAGAAAAGACATTTTTTCCCTTTCCAAGAGGCACGACCATGCCTCTCGCGGAAGCAGATTCGTGCCTCCACGAGAAGTAAATTTGTACCTTTAGGAAGGAAAAATAAGAATAAAACGAGTTTTTCCCTTCCCAAGAGCCTCTACCGTGGCTCTCGTCGAAGCAGATCCATGCCTTCACGAGAAGTAAATCTATGTCTCTCACGGAAGAAAAATAAACATGTTTTTTTTCAAGATTTTCTAAATGTCTTTTTTGTCTGTGTCCTACGTAAAACCGGTGAAAACTATAAAGCCGAAAAATCAGAAAATAATAATCTAAAAGCCAAATATGCGTACGAAAAAATAAAATAAACCGGAAGGAAATATCTAGAGCGCAACACGTGGAGGCGGCTGAAAGCGCGCTAAATGACGTGCTCTCAGCCCACCCTAAATGACCCTTGCGGGGGCTCCTGAACGAGTAGTCTTTGATTAGTTGCCCCCCTTCTATCATGTACTATTTTACAGGTCCGGTTTGTAGCAAAGGCCTCAAACCAAAATGAAATTGACCCACCAAGATACGGAATAGCAAAGCCCAAGCCTGCAGCCTCCCACACTGGGCCGGCCTCCACGAGAAGTAAATTTGTGCCTTTCGCGGAAGGAAAAATAAAATAAAACGTGTTTTTTTCCTTCCCTAGAGCCTCTACCGTGCCTCTCGTCGAAGCAGATCCATGCCGTCATGAGAAGTAAATATGTGCCTCTCACGAAAGAAAAAATAAACATGTTTTTTTCAAGATTTTCTAAATGTTATTTTGTTCGTGTCCTACGTAAAATGGGTGAAAACTGTAAAGCCGAAAAATCAGAAAAAAAATCATCTAAAAGCCAAAGGTGCGTATGAAAAAATAAAATAAACCGGAAGGAAGTATCCAGAGCGCGACGCGTGGAGGCGGCTGAAAACGCGCTAAATGACGTGCTCTTAGCCCACCCCAAATGACCCTTGCGGGGGCTCCTGAACGAGTAGTCCTTGATTAGTTGCCCCCTTCTATCATGTACTATTTTGCAGGTCCGGTTTGTAGCAGAGGCCTCAAACCAAAATGAAATAGGCCCAGCAAGATACAGAATAGCGAAGCCCAAGCCTGCAGCCTCCCGCACTGGGCCGGCCCAGATCTGGTTAATTAGAAACTTTCTTTCCTTTTATTCTTTCTTCTCCGTTTTCTCCTTTTTTCATCTTTTCATTTTTCATTTTCCTTTTTATTTTCCTCTTCCTGGGTTAATGAATTGTCTTGCAAATATGTGACTTTTTTTCAAATTGATGAACTTATTTTGAAATTCGATCAACTATTTCAAATTCAATGAACTATTTTTCAAATTGATGATTTCTTTTTTCAACTTCTTGTGTAATTTTTTTAAATCCATGAACTTTTTTTCATTTCTGATTAACTATTTTTCAAAATAGAGAAAAAAATTCAAATCTTCTGAAGTTTTTTCAAAACCGATGAACTTTTTCGAATTTGATGATTTTTTTAATTATGATGATTTTTTGTCAAATTCGAAGAACTTTTCTTGGATTCGGTGAACTTTTTCCAATTATGATGAACTTTTTCTCAGATTCGATGAACTTTTTTTCATATTCGATGAACTTTCCTCAATTTGATGAACTTTTAAAAGACCAGTGAACATTTTTCAAATTTGAGAAAAGATCGTGCATTTAAAAAAAATTCTTTGATTTTTTTTACAAAAGTGCACTCTTTTAGCAAGAAAGGAAAGAAAAAAGGCAAGCAAAACCGTTAAAAAAGAGAAAAAGGGAAAAAACGTTACAGAAAAACGGGGGCTTTGCGAGATGGAGAATGAATAAAATAAGTCAAACGAAATTAGTCAGCACCCGGTATTCGATGGCGTAGTGGTTGGCGCACTACTGTGTGATTGTGAAGGTGTGGTCCCGAGATCGAATCCCGCTCCTCCCCGCGCAACCTTTTTTTTGCTCTTTCTAGAAGAAAAATAAGCAACAATTGGGCCGGCCCGCTACGCGCCCCTGCGAGCGCTGGCTTCTCTAATCGGCGCTAACGGCGCCGAATAATCATGACAGTACAAGAAACACTAGAAATAATAAAAATTATATCAAGCTCTGTAGACCACATAGCAACGAATACAAGAACTGAAGCAAAACCGATGGCGTGCCGCCGTCAACGCCCCCCCCCCCCCCTTGCTAGAGTTGGAAAAAACTTGTTGTAGTAGACAGTTGGAAAATCATCGTGCTAACATCTACGGCCCCACAGGACCAGCGCACCCGGAACAACAACTGCCACTGATAAAGAGATGCGTAAATCGGAAGGATCCAACCTAAAGACACACGGACGTGGACGAACGAAGACCGGATCCGAGCAGATCCACCAAAGATAACCGTCGACCGAATATTTCAAGATCTATTGTAGACACACCTCCACACGTCCTCCGACGATGCTAGATGCACCACCTGAACGGGGCTAGGCAGGGAGAACCTTATTCCTTCTTCAGGGAGCCTTCGTCGTCTCAACTTCCCGAGTAGGACACAAATCCTAACAAAACTATAAAAAAGCGTCCAAAAACAGAGCCCTCTCATCGACAAGGGTCGGGATCCACCGCAACCCCATGCCCCCCCAGACCACAAGAGACGAGGCAGATTGGTGGCGCCACCTATGGGAGGCATAAACCCTCGCTGTTGGCTTGAAGCACGAGACGAAGCGTGTTCTTTCTAGCCCGCCCACGTATGGATAACACTAAGATTTCTGGTTTTAGGATTTTTATATAATGTTTTCTTGCTGCTTTTTTTCTTATTTGTGCTTTTTCTTGTTCTCATCGGTTTTTATTTGCCTTCTACATTTTGCTTTTCCTTTTTTGTTTTTTTTTTCGTTTTCAATAGTCAAGAATAATTTAGAAATTTATGAATATTTGCTTTTCAAATTCGTGAATGTTTTTAAAACAAGTAAACATTTGTGATAACCTAAAAAAATCATGAATATTATGTAAATACATTATTTAAAAAATCATGAATTTTTTTTTTCAAATTCATGAACTTATATTAAATTTTGAATAGAATCAAACACGTGAACATTTTTTGATTTCATCCACTTTTTTCCACCAACTCACAAATAAATTGATAGATTTTTTTAGCCAAAAAGTGCAGCGAAAAGAGCGTTGTACCGAGCTAAGTCAAGCGACTAATAATAGGAGATTCACAAGTGAACAAAAATCAACATCAAACCGAGCGGTGTAGCAAGCTGAGTCGAGGTAGCGACCGATGAGTGACCAAGCTATCTTAATGGGTCATGGCCCAGCGTGGGCTATAGGGCCATCTCCGTGACTTAAGCGCTAAACAGGAGCACCCCATCAACAAATCCTCTTGCACAACTTCTCGGAACTGACGTCCCCTCTAGCATACACCTAATTCGCTGTGGCCTGCGCTCTACGAACCCAAGAGCCTGCCTGGCCATCATGGGGTAAGTCTATATCTCACCTCGTGCAGGGAGGGTCTATAGCTCGCCTGCTGCAAGTTCGAAGTCGTGCTCGCCTACCATCATGTCGCTTATGGCAGTTCGTAATAAGATTGGGCGGAAGTTGGTAAGCCTTTTGAAAACTTTGCTCTCCTTTTCACCATTTTTACGCATTAAACAAAAAATTTCACCGATTTACTGTATCTCAGGCATATAATACAAAAAAAAAAGTTCACGTACATTAAAAAAGTATCCATGTAATTTTATTAAATGCTATATTAATAAAGTGCTAATATATTTTTGAAAAATTGTTCAACATGTGCTTAAAAATGTTCATGGTGTACTTTTACAATATTCTTTGTGTCTTGCATATTAAGAAAATTTCTTCACCGGGTATTTAGAAAATTGTTTGACATGTGTTTTATAAAACTCAAAGTATTTGAAAAAATATACCATATTTTAGAAAAAAATTGAAAAGTTTTTTCTAATGTGTGTTTATAAAATTTTCACATATTTTTATGAAATGGTGTTTGTCTATTATATAGAAAATTCAACTTGTATTCAAAACATATTCCGACATTTATTTGAAAAATGTTAGCTTATATCTGAAAAAATCAGTGTGTATTTGACATTTTTTCAACGTATATTTGACAAATTAAAAGTAAAAAAATTAGGAAAGCGGAAGAAAAATAAAAGGAAACAAAGAGGTCTTTTAAAAAAACAGGGAATGAAGAACAGAAAAAAGATCGAAACCCAAAAACCGATAGTCAGGGAAAAAATCCATATAAAACCATCCAGAAAAAACAATGATTGCCCATTTAGCTGGCTCCGGCCGATCACTATTATGCCGGTCGCACTAGCAGCTTTGAGATGTAGGGACTCATAATACGACAGAGCTATATCTCACTTGTTACGAGATGTAGCTCGGCTCGCCATTGACGCCCGCACATATGGGCCCATCTAGCTCGTTTTGCTCGCTCGCCCACTTGTTCCTTCGCCCGCACAATTTTCGTCGATTTCGTTGTGTTCAGTCGCTCGGTTTTCCCGGATTTTATTTTTCTTTGTTTTTTAGGTTTCTATTTTTATTTTATTTTTTAATTCTTTACATTGTTCTTTTTCCATCTCAATTTTTATCGGTTTCTTGTTTTTTCTCAACGTTCAACAGTTTTGCATTTGTTTTTTCAATTTTTACGTTTCTTATTTTTTTCGTTTCATTGTTATTTTCCAGGTTTTCATCTCTTTTCTTTGTTTTCCACTGTCATGTTTTGAATCTGTTTATTCGGCTGATTTTGTCTGTTTTCTTCATTATTTTATTTTCTATTATTATTTTATCGTTTCCTTCAGTTTCCTTTGTTTCCTTTTTAGGTTTATTATATTTTATATTATTATTTTAAACACATATCTACCTTTTGATGGACAATGTACACTTCTTTAATACCGCACGAACATTTTTATACACATTTAATATTTTTCAATATATTATTAATTTTTTCGTAAATACATATTTTTATATCTACTTTTTTATGCTCTGTGCATATTTTCTATATAAAACAGGAACATTTTTATACAGATTTAACATTTTTAAATACATAATTAACATTTTCTAAAATAGATCTTTTCAGGTATACATTTTTTGAATACACATAGTACAATTTTAGTATCCATAAGAAAAACAATTCTTATACACTGCTATTTTTTTTTCTTTTCCATGTTTTTTCGTGTTTCTTTCAGTTATTTTTAACACATAGCTATTTTTTTTACTCCCTTCACTCAGAAATACTTGGTTAAAATTTGAAGTAAGACGACGACAAGTATTCTGGACTAGACGGATTACATTTTTTGTATAAACATGCATCTTTTTTCCTACATGATGAACATTTTTAATAGACAAATGTATAAAATTTCAAATACATATACAGATTTTTTTTTCCGAATGCATGTTTAAATATATTTCATTAAACATTGGACATTTTGTAATTATTTGAAAAAAAATTGGTAGTACGTGGACATTCATTACATTATTTATTTAACTTTTTTAAAATGTCAAAACAGTTTTATTTTGAAAAAATATTCTTTAAAAAAATATGTACATTTTCTAAATTGTACAATTTTTTTCTTGATTTAAGCAAAGATTTTTACACAGTAGAAATGGTTTTGTCAAAATTTGACGTACATTTGTTAAAATGTGGTACATTTTTTGCCAAAATTTGACGTACATTTGTTAAAAAGTTTGCAGGAACATTTTTAGTGCTATCCGTTTTTTCGAAGTTATTCAAACATTTTTTACACTGCAATAACATTTTCTGGGAAAGTGTGGTGAACGTTTTTAAAACTTAAACATTTTTTTCTATTTTATATAAATATAAATATACATAATAACTTAAAAAATAGCGGTAGGGAGTCACTCCTCCTCCTGTGTCTCATCGTAATTAGGCCATAAAATATGCGGGTTTTAGCATTTATGCTCGTGGGAGCGCGATGAAGGGGGGCTATTCCTGAACGGCGCCTTAAGCGCCCGTTTTAGTTATTTATGCAATCGGGCGCACACCCTCCCGCCACACTGGGCCGGCCCATTCTTCTACTTTTTTGCTGAATAAAAAATACGCGCCGGGCAAGATTCGAACTGGTGACCTACTTAGTATAAGCGCGCTGCCATAACCACTAGGCCATCTTACCAATTCGTGTTCCGTCAGAGCTTTTCACGCTTTTGTTTCCATATTGTTTCTTTTTATCTTTTTTCTTAGGAACGATTTTGTTCGGTTTCTTCCTTGTTTTTTTCCTTTGTTCTTTTCTGCTCAGTGCGTGATTTTTTTTTTCAAATTCGTGAACTTTATTTCAAATCAGTGATTTTTTTTCAAAATCGATGAACCTTTCTGCAAAGTCGATGAACCTTTTTTAAAATCGATGAACTATTTTCAAATCGGTGAACTTTTTAACAAATTTGATGAACCTTTTTCAAACTCGATGAACTTTTTCCAAATTTGAAGAACTTTTTTTAAATTCGATGAACTTTTATCAAATTTGATGGACTTTTTTCAAACCAATGAACCTTTTTTTCAAAGTCGATGAACTATTTTCAAATCAGTGAACTTTTTTCCAAATTTGATGAACTTTTATCAAATTTGATGGACTAAATTCAAATTTAATGAACTTTTTTTTCCAATTTTGTGAACTTTTCTTCAAAAATGATGAACCTATTCAAATTCACGAATTTAATGTAAATAATTCATAAAATTAAGTGATACAGTGCAGATGCAATTAATAGCGCGGCCGCTCGTTCTTATACTGTTGGCGCTTCAATAATTCATTGAAGTTAACTTGTTATAGTGGTTAGGCATACTCGTATGGGAAGACATGGTCTGTGGTTCGAAACCTAAGTGGGGCACCTTTTTGCTGTTTTTTCGTTAATTTCATTGCACAACATTCGAATCCTGAGAGCGGTTAACCAGGCGCGTCGGCCTTGTTGGGCCAGCGCGCGGGCGCCAGTACGCATTACGGGCGCTAAAGGCGGGCATTTCCTATTTTGCGCCACAGGCGCCAGTTAACGTGCATTTTGTTAACTGGCGCCTGTGGCGTCCGTAAACGGGCCGGCCCATCTAGGCGCCGGTTGACATTTTTTTTAAAAAATATGTGAACTTTTTTGTGATTGATGAACTTTTTCGAAATTTAACGAACATTTGTATTGAAAATGGATGAACTTTTTTTGATTTATGAACTTTTTTTTCAGTTCCATGAAATTTTCTAAAAATACATCAACTTTTTTTCAATTTCTATGAACTTTTTTTTCAGTTCCATGAACTTTTCTAAAAATACATGAACTTTTTTTTTCAATTTCTATGAACTTTTTTCAGATTTAATGAACTTTTGCTAAATTGGATATTTTTTTAATTTGAATGAACTTTTTTTTCAAATTCATAAACTTTTTCAGAATTTGTGAACCTTTTTAAAGATATGAACATATTTTTTCAAATGGATGATTTTTTTTTAAATCTGTAAACCTTTCTTCATTTCATATTTTTATTTTCATAAAAAAAGTAAAAAAGTTGAGCCAGCACGCTAGTGGGCTGGCCCATGCTAGCAGCGCTACAGGTGTCGGATCGTTAACGGGCGCCTGCAGCGCTGTATAGGAGCTCCCGTAAAGGCGCGGCTTAGGAGCTCCCGCGAGCAACTGGCGCCCACGCGCGCCCCCTTCATGAGCCGGCCCATTAAACCATCGCTCCCTCGCTTTGCTCCGGCTTCGGTTCGTTCGCTCGATCAACTCGCTCGCATTTTCTTCGACAGTACTGTGCTGTTGGTTCAGGAAAAAAACCAGCTTTTGGTTTTTTAATTTAGAAAAGTACACAAATTTGTAAAATTTCATTGATTTTGAAAACAAATCATCGATTTCCAAACAAAAGTTCAGGAATTTGAAAAAAGGTCATCGAATCTGGAAAAAGTTCATTGAATTTGAAAAAAGTTTATTGAATTTGAAAAAAATCATCGCATTTGCAATAAGTTCATTGATTTTGAAAAATATTACATCAAATTTGAAAAAGTTCATTGAATTTGAAAAAAAGTTCATCAATTTTGAAAAGTGTTCATCGAGCTTGAAAAACAGCTCATCAAATTTTAAAAAGTTCATCGAAGTTGAAAAAAAGTTCTTGATTGTAGAAGGTGATGTGGCGGGGTGGTTATCGCGTGGTGCACTGAACCGCTGCGGCACGGGTTCGAATCTGCCTCGATGCCCATTTTTTGCATCAGTTCAAAAAAAAGGAATGTGGCTGGCCCATCGCTAAGGTACCGTTAACCCTATAACGGGCGTTGCCGGCATCGTTTAGGATTTCCTATGATGAAGCACTCGCCCACGTTTACGTGGGCGCCGCTAGCCCATGATCGCTAGTTTTTTGCCCTAGATGTTTCTAACCTGATGGGGATATGACCCCGTGGTATAACCCGCCCTTAAAGGGACGGGTTAGGCCGCTGGCAACTCAAGAAGACGGGCCTCAGACAGGCCCAAGATATCAAGGTACCAGGCTAAAGGGGCGACTCACAAGATGGGTCGGCTTAGGGCCTAGATCTAGAAGGTGGCCGAGAGGTGTAAGCCTCCATATGGCGACTTGTCTTACAAGGCAAGGCGATTTACAATAAGACTTGGTCACGCGTCATAACCCGACCCGGACTCTTGTAAGCCGGCGGCCTCGACTTGTATATGAAGGCGAGCCCCGGGCATAGAATTGACAGGTTACAATTGATCGATAGCTAGGACAAGCGAATCCGCTCCCTTATAATCGATACTCGAGCAATACAATATAAAGCATGACGTAGGCTTTTACCTCGATCATGAGGGGCCGAACCTGGGTAAACTCGTGTCTCTCGTCCCGCTCAACCCCTTCAAGCTAGTCACCGTAGCGATGGCCTCGCACCTAAGTCCTTTCACTAGGACATTTGCCGTGACAAAACCACGATAGTTGGCGCCCACCGTGGGGCCAGCGCACGGTGGTTTTGAGTTCTTGAATGGCTCTTTCCCAGGGATCGAGGGATACGCCGTTGGCAGGATGACCAAGAGTCACCGTGGCAAGCTCTACATCGACGACGCTGGCTGGGGTCCCGAGGCTGACTCAATCGAGTACGGGTACCGGGTCCCCTTCGGTGGAATTCACGTCTTCATCGACAAGATTGGCGGATCTCAGCCCGAGCCAGACACCTGCCCGGAAGCACGTCTTCGTTGGTTTCACGCAAGGCATGGAACTTGCGGAAAACTCTGCATCTGGAGGGGAGACTCTCGTCTACTCAGGCGATGAGTCCTCCACCAGTGAGACAGAGTCAATCTACCAACTTCAAGACGACGGGCTTGGGGGCTGTTCCGATGGCAACATGATTCCGGACCCCTACGAGCCGCCATCTTTATGGCTGGAACAACGCTGGCTCTCAATTCTTCGACGACGCCGGCTCTCAATTCTTTGACGACTGCGGCTGTGACATCTGACTCGGACGCGGCGGCGGCTGGTGGCTCAATCAAACCACCAGCTCAGGTGCTATCTGACCTCATGGGCACTTTAACAACCTTGCTAGTGACGGAGGTCACCGCCGCGAATCAAGTGGAGCGTAATGCAGAGATTGCGAAGATTTGCGATCAGATGAACAAGGCCCAGGAGGATATCAATGCGGAGAACGTTCAGACCACTGCACTAAAAGCTTAGGTTGATGCTGAGGCAGAGCGCTTGAAGGCGGAAGCTTGGCATTTGAATCTGGACCAGTACGCGTCTAATGCAGTGTTCTAGAGAAGGCACCAGAGTCGCTTGCCATCGGTATATGACCTGAGGCACCTGTTTGATACACCCGGGTCAGGGTCGAGTACTCCCGGGGCATAGGTTAACCCCCAATTAAACCCGGATGCGTCAGGACGCTGGGTGGCGGCTCAACCCGTCAACCTGAGCTGGTACGGAGGGAAGAGCCGGTGCCTAACCCGCCCCCTAATCAGATGCCGCCACAGTGTTTCTTGACGCCGCCTCGGCACTTCTCTAACCTGGTGGATAACATGGTAGCGACAACAACCCGGTTTGCAACAATTCCAATTATGAGCGATTCACCAGCCACGGTGGAAACCCGAGTCGCAGCTATAGCCGACGCATTGAGTCGCTCACGATCTCTAGCAATGAGCAGCGCCGTAACCCGCCACACGTTAACTCACCCCTTAATCCACGGGTTGATGCTCAAGGGATTGTGGATGATGCAAGGGCCCACCGGGGGGTAGAGGGAGTGGACCAGGGGGCTTATGAGTTTCCCCCTGTGATTCCTGCAGCTTTAGTAGGAGCCGTGTTAAGTTCCAGAAGCATTAGAGTGCCATGTTTGGTGCCGGCCTTGCGCAATGAGCGTATGCCCAAGGATTTCAAAGGTCCTCGGAAGGTACCCAACTACACAGCAGATCTTGAACTAACAGCTTGGGTTGAGAGCTATGAATTAGCCATGGACATGTTGGAAGTAAATGATGTAGTCTGTGCCAAGTACTTCACTATGATGTTGGAAGGGCCGTCTCGCACATGGTTAAAAGGCTTGCCCCTGATTCTATCAGCTCATGGGCGGAGTTAAAGGCGTGTTTCATCAAGAACTTTCAAGGAACATGCAAGCAGCCGCTGAGAATCGTTCATTTGGATCACTGTGTGCAGTGTGAGGATGAGTCGACTCATCATTGGGCTTGGCGGGTCTCTACTATCATCCACTCGTCAGATAACATTGCGGCGGCTCAGGCTGTTCTGATTCTGGAGAAGAATTGTCACTTTTTGGCCCTTAAACAGAAGCTCAGGCGGCTCAAGCGTAAGTGCCAGGACATGGGGGAACTCATGAGTGCTCTCACCAAATATGCGGATTCTGACAATACAAAGGACCCTAGTTCTGATGATGATAAGTCTAACAAGGGCAAGAAAAACAACGACACTAAGGGCCAACAGTAGAATATGGCAGGGCACAATAGCAATAACCAGGGCAATGGTGGTAAGCGGAGATACACCGATGGTGGGTCAGATCTGGTGGCCAACACTAATACTGGCTATAAGAGTTAACGTCGTAATGGCAATGGCAAGCCGCCCTTCAATGGGGGAGGTCACAGAGTCTGGAAGAAATGCTCAATAGCCCTTGTCCAAAGCATAGTTATCCGAACAAACCAGCTAAACATGCTTGGAAGGATTGTCATATCATGTGGGATTCAAGAACTTAGACGTTTCAACAGCATCCTAACAA
Source organism: Aegilops umbellulata (assembly GCA_032464435.1). Classification (NCBI taxonomy): domain Eukaryota; kingdom Viridiplantae; phylum Streptophyta; class Magnoliopsida; order Poales; family Poaceae; genus Aegilops; species Aegilops umbellulata. Next base: position 405,314,292 of record CP136054.1, on the reverse strand, counting down.
TGGCAATGGACCGCCTTGCAGGTCAGGTTCCGGCGGGTTCCCGGGAGCAGGCTTCGATGGAGGCGGTTCAACTTCTGGGTATCAGAATCAGGGTCACCAGTAGTCTGGTCAGGGGAACAATCAGTCTGGGTATTAGAGCAATCCCAAGCAGCTTAACAGTGGGCAATATCACGTCTTCACTACAAGCACTTGCAAGCGCGATCGGAAGGTTCATAAACGGGCGGTTCATTCAGATCAAAAGTTGTTCCGCAATATTTGAGGTGGTCTGAGCACACCATATCCTGGAGTCGAGCAGATCACCCGCCCGGGTTGAGAATCCGGGTCAGCTGTCTCTTGTGGTCGCTCGTCGGGTGGGTGGTTATAAATTTACCAAATTGCTTATGGATGGCGGTAGCAGCATTAATATCCTGTATTATGACACTTTTCGATGGATGAATCTCACGGAGAAGGATCGTAAGCCGTCTTCCACAGTCTTTCATGGTGTTGTGCCGGGCAAGTCGACTTACCCTGTAGGGAAGATTGCTCTGGAAGTCGCTTTTGGTGATGAATATAATTACAGGGCAGAGACTTTGTGGTTTGAGGTGGTCAAAATTAAGAGTCCATATCATGCGCTATTCGGACGCCCGACTTATGCTCGGTTCATGGCCCGCCCTTGCTATGTTTACCTGCAGCTAAAGATGCCAGGACCAAAGGGGACAATTACGGTTCATGGGGATAGGAGAGTCGCCTTGGAGTGTGAGGAAGGTGATGCCGCTTATGCAGAGACGACTTGTGCTACTGAGGAGCTCAAATTTTATAAAGACAATGTTGACCCGACCGACATGACACCTTTGACAAAGCCTAGTACCGAACAAGACCCTCTGCTGAAGTTTAAGTCGGTTGATGATCCCAAGCAATTAGATTTTGTCCCTAGCGACTCTAGCAGTTCATTGTGTATGCTAATATGGATCCCAAATAGGAAAGTGCACTCATCGAGTTCATCCGTGAGAATCGGGACATCTTTGCATGGAAACCTTTTGACATGCCGGGTGTACCGAGAGAATTCGTTGAGCACCACCTTAATGTGGATCCCAAAGTTAAGTCGGTCAAACAATTCCTCCGTCGTTTCAATGAGGAGCGACGTAAGGCTATTGGTGAAGAGGTAGCTCGGCTCTTGGTGGCCGGGTTTATCGTGGAAGTTTTTCACCATGAGTAGTTGGCTAACCCTGTGCTTGTACTTAAGAAAAATGGCACATGGCGTATGCGTGTTTATTACACAGACCTCGACAAGGCTTGTCCAGCTGATCCTTTTGCCCTCCCCCGTATCGACCAGATCATCGATGTGATGGCGGGTTGTGGGAGTTTATGCTTCCTGGATTCTTACTCTGGTTATCATCAGATCAAGATGGCAGTTAAGGACCAAGAGAAGACATCTTTCATCACACCTTTTGGGGCTTTCTGCAATGTTTCCATGCCTTTTGGGCTCAAAAGTGCCCAGGCGACTTACCGGCGCTGTCTTCAGAATTGTTTTCATGGTTAGATTGGGTGCAATGTTCATGCTTATGTGGACGATATTGTGGTCAATTCAAGGAAATAGGAGACCTTGCTTATGTATCTAAAGGAAACTTTTGATAATCTTCGAGTTTACAAGATGATGCTTAACCCAGCCAAGTCTGTTTTTGGTGTACCTGCAGGCAAATTGCTAGGGTTTCTGGTTTCAGAATGGGGCATTGAAGCTAACCCGGAGAAAATCAAGGCCATCACCTCCTTGTCTAAGCCGGCTTGTATCAATGATGTTCAACGTTTGTCAGGTCGTATAGCAGCCTTGAGATGGTTTATAAGCTGCCTGGGTGAAAAGGCGATTCCTTTGTATCAGATGATGAAAAGGATAGATCATTTTGTCTGGAGTGATGCGGCCAATGAGGCTTTCGAGGCACTTAAAAAGCAGCTGGTTGGGCTGCCCATCCTGGCTGCTCCCATTGACAAAGATCCTATGCTCCTGTACGTGGTGGCTAATAACAAGGCTTTTAGCATGGCAGTTGTCGTAGAGCGGAAGGAGGCAGGGAAAGAATACCCAGTACAGCGTCCGGTTTATTATGTCAACGAAGACTTAACAGAATCCAAGCAGAGAATATCCACATTGGCAGAATCTTGTGCTTGGAGTGTTCATGGCGAGTCGCAAGTTGAAGCATTATTTTCTTGGACACCTAATCACGGTGGTCAGTTCAGCCCCTTTGGGAGATATCATACAAAATAGAGAGGCCACTAGCCGGGTTGCTAAGTGGGCGATTGAGCTTGGGCCACATCATCTTAATTATGTGCCTAGAACCGCCATCAAGTCTTAGGCTTTGGTGGATTTCATTAATGATTGGACAGAGCTGCAAGTACCTGAGGAGAAGCCGGATAACACATATTGGACTATACACTTTGATGGGTCTAGACAACTAGAAGGTTTTGGGGCTGGAGTTATATTGGAATCTCCTCGAGGTGATAAGTTTTGTTATGTTTTAAGGCTCATGTTCCCTTGTACTAAAAATGCAGTTGAGTATGAAGCTTTATTAGACGGGCTCCATATGGCTAAGGAGATGAACTTAAGCCGGGTCAAGTGTCTTGGTGACTCAGATTTGGTGGCCTTCGGTGTCAAAACCGGTAGATCTCGGGTAGGGGGTCCCGAACTGTGCGTTTGAGGATCGAAGTTAACAGGAGGCAGGGGACACAATGTTTACCCAGGTTTGGGCCCTCTTGATGGAGGTAATACCCTACTTCCTGCTTGATTGACTTTTATGAATATAGGGGTTGCAAGAGTTGATCTACCTCGAGATCGTAATGTCTAAACCCTAGATGTCTAGCCTGTATGATTTGTGATAGCCTCTACGGACTAAACCCTCTAGTTAATATAGACATCGGAGGGGGCTAGGGTTGTACAAGGTCGGTTTACAGAGGAAGGTAACTACACATCCGAATGCCAAGCTTGCCATCCACGCAAAGGAGAGCCCCACCCGGGCACGGGGGAAGGCCTTCTGTCTTGTATCTTCACGGCCCATCAGTCTGGCCCATGTCACATAGCCCGGACACCCGAGGACCCCATTGTCCAGGACTCTCTCAGTAGACCCCGAACTTGCCTTCAGTGACGACGTTGTATCCAGCTTTATGTCTTCGGCTTTGCAAGGCGGGTTCTCCATCGTACCTCAAACAGTTCGGTTTTACATTAAATACCACCCCCTTCAGCTTCTGTGTCGCCGCCGTCTTGGCTTCCACGCGTTGGACGAATACAAAGGGTCCAAACATTTTTGCAAATAACCCCTTGACCGCGTAGGAAAGCGTCTATTTAACGAGATGAAATATCAGATGCCATTCCACACTGTGCAGAAATCCTCAAATCTTCCCACAGAAAATCGCTCAAACATGGCCAGTGCACCTAGCTCCTCCTCACGCCCTCACGACCCTTGAAAAGGTGACTGGGAAAGTTGTTAGGTATCCCACGCTCACCTGAATAAACTTCAGATATAGGGATACCTGCCTCCCGCAGATCTAGTCCCCGTTCGGGCTGGATTGACATCCATCAACGACGAAGCCCTGGCGGAGAATTTCCCTAATCCCACCAAAGGGGAGCGGGTGTGCTTTGTTTGCTTCTTGCTGAGAGGCATAGGGTTTCCAATCCACCCTTTCCTCAGAGGTATCTTGGAGTATTACGGCCTCCAACTGCACAATCTCATGCCAGACTCCATCCTGCACATTGCGGGCTTTGTTGCTTTCTGCGAGCTGTTCCTAGGCTGCGAGGCCCATTTCAAGCTATGGCAGAAATTTTTCTGCCTCGTCCCTTGCTCCCAAAAGGGATCCATATTCGAGGTGGGCTGTGCCGAAGTATGGCGCATAGCCGGGACAGGATACCTGTCCGGCACTCTAAAGAAGGCGTCCGAAGAGTGGCCCTCGGAATGGTTCTACATCGAAGAAGTTGTTCTCCCGGATCCAATCCGGCGGGGTCTTCCCGAATTCTCCACCACTCCTTTAAAGAAGCGCACCAGCTGGCGTCCCCGAAGCCTCGAGGAAGAGGACAATGTGGAGGTTAATAAGCTAGCAAGCAAGATCAGAGTCCTTGCCAGCTCCGGACTGTCTATAATCGAGGTAATGGCAATTTCCATAATGCGGTGCGTGTAGCCGCTCCAGTCTAGAGGCCTTCTCATGTGCAATTACAATGGGGAGGATTGTCGGTGTTCTAGGAACGGGGGTCCCCAGACTTGCCTGCATGCGGCCCACAGCGTGGCTAAGCAGCAGGCCGTACGACCCATCTTCATCAACAAGGCATCCAAGACCCTCGCGAGGCGGACGATGCAACACCTCCTCTGGAGTAGCCTAGCCAGGCAGGCTCACGAGGAGCGGAGATATCAAGGCGGGGCAAACCTCACGAGGCCCTCGTGACGTGAGGTGTGACGCATGGCACCAGGCGGGCGCCAGCGCGCGCTACGTCCTAGTTTCCTCTTTGGTGCTAAGGAGGCCAACGCAGGCGAAGAGTACCGAGGCATCAGGCAAAGGTTGCTATATTGGTGCAACGAGACCAAGACCAGGAGGACGGCAAGAGGGAGGTCATCGTGGAGCCCAAGACGGCGTCACCACCAGAGCTTTTCGCAGGCGAAGACCACTTTTGTGAGGATAGCTTGTACTAGCTGCCCCCTTCAAATTCGCCCGCAGTTGTTGGCTCCCTTCCCGCTCATTATTTGGGAAGAGGACCAAGGCCTATATAAGTAGAGCTAGCCACCACAATAGAGGCATCTAATCTTAGCTTGACCCAACCCGATCGAGAGCCAAGCACAAGAGCACCTCAACCTCAGGAGGCTGTTCTTCCCTGGTACTGTTCTTCATCAGCCCAGGAGGCAATCAACCACCACCACACTAGAGTAGGGTATTACAGCACAACGGTGGCCCGAACCAGTATAAACCTCGTGTCTTCGTGTGTTGCGAGTTCGTCGAGTTCGTCCGCGAGATCTTTGCAAGCTAGGGCGTAGATCGATAGGAGGGAAAGACTTCGTGCGCACCCCAGTGTTCGAACCTTAAGGGTTTGCCGGAATCCCACATCCAACATTTGGCGCGCTAGGTAGGGGTGCGCCAGAGCTTCTTCTCTGCCAACCAGCTCACCGACGCTCCACAGCCATGATGTCCGGTGACCCAAGGGCCGGCTCCGAGCGCTGGGCAGCCTGGCCAGCCCAGGCAGCGCCGCCTGCCCATGAAGATCTCGACCCCGAACTCCAGGCGGCGCGAGCACCGCCAAACTCCGTCGGGCGCGGATAGCGCGACCAGGCGTCATCCACCCTCACCCCACGGCAAGTACGAGCCGCGGAAAGAGCGGAGAGTCATGCCGCAGCAACGGCGCCGCACTCACAGCGGGAGCAAGCAAACATGCGGGCGGCACTCACGGTGGCAAGGGAGCTGCTGCGATGCAAGCTGATGGAAAGCGGTCGAGATACGCTGCTGGAGTGTGTTGTTGAGCTGCTGGATGCAGCGGCGTCGGGAGCACCACCCTTCTGCTATCGACTTCCTCCCCAAGCCACTGCAGGGCCGCGCGGTGAACCTCACCACATCCGTGTGCCATCAACTACGCCCGGGGCTTCATCAACATCAGCGCGGCCAGTGGCGTAGGGGGCTTCGACTCCCCCATGCCGACCGCAACAAGCACGGGCGCAAGCGTCGCCCTTCGTGGTCCCAGCTGGATGCCACGCTACCATCCTCAGGACGCCACCCTGGGCCAAGCAACATGGAGCGTGGGGCACCATGGCGAGGTGTTCGGGTTGACGGCCCCGGAAGCCTACGTGCCCCGCATGATGGATCAAGGGTACGCACCAGAGGACGACATCGGCCCATTCATCGGAGAAGAATGGGGAGAGGGGGCACTAGGAGCCGAAGCCTTCCAAGAAGCAACGGAGAACCACAACGATCGCGCCGGCAACGGCAACTACACGGTACCGCTAATCTCTCAGGAACAGGCTTATGCTAACCATGGGATGCAGATGAACCAGGTTGCAGCATCAATCGACGACCCTGGCACGGTGGCACCCGTTCCAACGAGACACGCTGGGGGCCGCCGGGAGGGAGCTAGGAGCAAGGCCCCTCCCGACGGCACGCGACGCTTGACGACACTCGGAGGTAGGCCCTCTGCCTGGGAGGCCTCGCCAACCCTTCCCCCGGCAGAGGACCTGTGGTCGCCGAGGGAATCGGTGGCGTCCTCTTTCCCTCCTTTGAGTCGTCCTAGTGACCGGTCGGCTCAGAGGAGGTCGAGAGTGGCGCAAGGTGGGGCCCTCGTCTGGCGATATGAAGCAAGGCCGGTACCTGTGAAGAAGGCCCAGTGCCTGTGAAGCTCGCCGCCCGTGACACTCTCACGTAATAATGAGTTGGGGCTGTACACGCCCCGGATTCTCAAGGGTGCCGGCCTCAGGCCCTGGGGCTCCCTCCCACGCCTAGTGGCAGCACTTAGCTCCATGCTGGTGAGAAGACTTGAAGACCAGAAGACTAGACTAGGTGCCGGACGCGGCCTTTTGCTTTGGATCTCTCTCTCTGTAGCTTTGCTTTATTGATCTGGATTTGAGTTGAAGCCGAATTTTTATCGATGCGCGCGGGGGGAGCCTTTTCGCGTTTGAGCAGTTTCTTGCCTTATGGATCTCGTTTTGTCTGGGACTCATGTCCGTCGCCTTTTCCCCACGAGCCCCTCGCGAGCGGGGCTGCACAAAGCACGCGCACGCCAAACGCGTGCTGGTACTGCAACTGGTGCTCACCTCTCATGGGGCCCCTTTCTGACGGGGCGACGAGCTCCGCAGGGTTCTCAGAAACTCTACGCGTCGCGACCCAGCTCAAAGCGAGCATTGACTAAGGTAAACCACGACAGAGAACTCACACCCAGATTCATGAGCTCACGAGTACACAAAATCACATTGCATAGGAAAGTAAAAACCGCAGCTTGCTTACATGAGGGGCTCCCCCTCTCAAAATGCTCTCACAAGTTTTCTAAGGGCCACGCCCGAGTTTGTGCGCAGGGTGAAATGACAGGAGAACAAGGGATCAGCCAGAAATGTCGCTCGCTGCGTCACCCACGGATGTGTCACTCGCGTCGTCATCATCTTCATCGGCATCGTCGCCACCATCGGCGACGCCCCCGTCGACGTCGTCAACCACGTCGCCTTCGTCTGCGACGACCACCACCGCGTCATCCTCCAAAGTGAAGGCCCTGACCAACGCGTCCACATTATCCTCAACCCAACGCGCTAGGTCGCCCCGGACAGCCGTGGGTACTGGGGCGATAGCGGCATCGAAATCAAAGTTGGGGTCGGCATTCAGGAGGTGGTTGAAGACACGTGAGAAGGCGCGTTCGAGCAGGCCACGACCCCTTTCCTCCATAAGCTGGCGAGCTTTGGCAGATCGAGCCTCCAGGCGCGTCACCACCTCGGTGAAGAAGGTCAGGTGACTGGCATAGTCATTCGAGTGAGGGGCCGGCGCCTCCACGTCGCAAATATGGCCCAGGGCGATATTGGCCCTGTTCCGGAGATGCTGAAGCATAGGGGCGTGCTTGCGCTCCAGCATTCATTGCTGGAGCACCTCCTCCGTGTTTTGCCTCGCGATGGCCTCTGTGTCATCAACCCGCCCCCGGAGGGAACGCATCTCGGCGTGGGCGGAGGCCAAGTCCGCTTGCGCCGTAACCAGGGCGACAGCTGTGGCTCCCGCACGCCTCTCAGCCTCGTTCAACCTGGGCCTAAGGGCAGCGGCCCTGCCCTCATCCTCCACACCTGCGAGCTTCAGCTTCAAGTCATACCTACCCTCCAGGTCTGCACGAATCTCAGCCACCCGGCGGTTCACCTCCTCCTCAACTCCGACCTCGCGAGCCCCGACGACATCTTCTGCTTGAGCAACTTGATGCTCCCTCGTCTCCAGTCGCTCAAGCTTGAGGCTGCGGTCCACGGCTTCCAGGGCCAGTGCCTCGCAGCGCTTCCAGACCTCCTCTTCCTCCGCAGGCGTCCCCCTCAGCGATGCGAGAGCGGCCCTATACGCCTCCACCTGCTGCTCAAGGGACGCGCTCCTGGCCTGGAGCTCCCACGCGCGCTTCTCCGCAGCCTCGCGACGACAGTCAGCCTCGCGAGCCTCTTCCAAGGCTCGCGAGCGGGCTTCATGGGCAATCTTGAGGGACGCCTCGACCTTCGCATTCTCAAGATCGCGCTGATAGCGGCCGAGGTTGATGGCCACCTTCAGCTTGCGCTGCTCCTCCACCAGCCGGAGACCTTCAGCCTCAAGGCGCGAATCGACACTCACGAGCTCTTCCTGGAAAAGCTCGTGACGAACCATGTTCCGCCCATGATCGAGCTCGAACGCTCCGCCCACCTCATTCTCCGCCTCGGGGGCTGCGGGCGGGGCACCAAGTGGTGCGCCCCCTCCAGGCAGGGGGCTGGGGGCTGACGCCGAGCCTGACGTCAACCAGTCCTTGCGAGGAGCCCGAGCTGACCAGGGCTCGCCGCTTGAAGAGGAGCTGAAGATCGAAGCCAACAAATTGCCATCTAAGACCAACGGAGGGGTCTTGGGCACGCCTGCCAAGCTCCACGCCAGACCAGGGGGGAGGAGTAACAAGGCCGCGGGTTCAGCACGCCAGGAGGGCAGGAGTGCCCCTTCAACCAACCCTGCTCCAGGGGCAACAAGCGGACTCGGAGCGCTCGAGGCCGGCGGAAGAGTTGAGGAAGAAGGAGGCCGTTTCTCAGGGGACGAAGCCGCCTTGACAGAAGGAGCCCTGAAGAACTGACGTCAGGAGATGAAAAACAGCACACAAGGAGCCACAGCGGCACGATACTTACACGTCAACGGTGATGTACTTCCTCTGCTTCAGCGGTCCAAAGATGTTACTGCCGCTGGGGGATCCTTTCCTCTTGCGGAGCTCCTCGAAGTCCACACAAAGACGACTGAAACGCTGGACGTGACGGCCGGTGCGTAGCGGGGCCGAAGAAGAGCTCGGAAGGATATCTTCAGGGGTGCCCGGTTGCGGCACACAACCGGGCACCGTTTCGCCACGACCTCCCGAGGCTCCTGGAGCCTTGGCCTCGGGAGTCGCTTGCCGCGTCTCCTCAGCAGCCGGCGCCTCAGGAGGGGGGGGGTGGCAAGATCCTGGGGACGATGCCCCAGGATCACCACTCGGCACGTGCTCTTCAGCACTTGAGCCACCGCCCTCCACCGAAGCTCGCCCACCTGCACCGTCACCTGGGGGGCGAGCTCAGCATCAGGAGCAAAGGAGGGAACCACGACGACGGGGTTCTCACGAGGCCCCTCCAGGCCGATCGGCCGCAGCCCCCATTCATCAAAGGAAGGCATGTTCTCTACAAATTCATCCTTGTTCTTGCAGCGGTACAAAAAACAGTTCTTCCCAGGCAGTTCGGCCAGCAGAAAGACACCCGTCAGGACCTTGAGCACTGTTCGCCGTGTCCCGAGGAGGAGCCCGGACCCCTGAAACCTCATGTGGTCCTGGCTGCTGAGCAAGGTCCACATTGGGCGAGAATGGCACTGAAGCGGAGCAACCCGACGTTGAACGAATTCCTTCACCACCATCGGCGCAGTTACGCCGCGATCTTTCAGCAACCTCAACCTGAACCAGACATTGGCAAGGCGGGGGCTCGTGAGCCGCTGATGGCTCCAGCCGGAGTTAGGAACAGCAGGCCCCAATGGAGCCTGAAGCAGAGGGCTGAGCACACCGGCATCGACGAACACCCATCGTGTCCGGAATTCGCTCATGGATGGAGGAAGCTCGAAGTCGATCCCCTCGCCCGCCGTCGCAGCCACGGCCTGGAAGCTCACACACCCCAAGCATTGCTGAGGGTCAGCCAGATGCAATGAGAAGAAGTGACGGAGGAGGGCCACCGAAGGGGCGATGCCCACCATGGCTTCGCACACGAAGGCGAAGACAGCAAGAAGAGTCACAGATTGAGGGTCGAGATGCAGCATGTGGATTTGATAATGCTCAAGCACCGCATTGAAGAAGGCGGCGAAGGGAGGAATCAGGCCAGCCAAGAGGACATCTATGAAGATTGGGACCTCGGTGGCCACCTGAGCCGTGCGAGTGCGAGACGCAGGCCAAGCCACCGTCTCCCCCCACTCATTGAAGCTAGAAGCAAACATCCGGCGCACCTTGTCCATGGCCTCGTCGTTGATCACCCGAGACCGGCCGAGCGCCGGCGCAAGGGACGGAGGCGCAGCTGGCAGAGACAAAGGTCTCTTCCCCTTCTCAGCTTGTTTCGACGCCATGGCAATAGAGCAGGCGAAGCGCAAGTCATATTATAGAAGAGAAACAGAGTCTCGAGAAAGCAGGGGAATTGGGGAAGCAAGGCGCAGGCGACGGAGGAATAACTGTGTAGGCCGCAGGGGCCGCATAGCCAGGCGGATTCAAAGGTAGCATGGGGAAGCGGAGACGCCCACGTCTAATCAACCGCCACGCGTCGACCGAGGCCGCAGGCTTTTGGGGCCCGCGGTGCTCCGAACTTGACCCTTGGCTTCGCCGTGAAGCCAAGCCCGAGCGCACCTTGGGCCCGGGGGCTACTGCCGGCGTTCTGGGAACGGGGGTTCCCAGACTTGCCTGCCTGCGGCCCACAGCATGGCTAAGCAGCAGGCCGTACGACCCATCTTCATCAAAAAGGCATCCAAGACCCTCGCGAGGGGCCAAGCCTCGCGAGGCGGACGACGCAAGACCTCCTCTAGAGTAGCCTAGCCAGGCAGGCTCATGAGGAGCGGAGATATCAAGGCGGGGCAAACCTCACGAGGCCCTCGTGACGCGAGCCATGACGCATGGCACCAGGCAGGCGCCAGCGCGCGCAGCGTCTTAGTTTCCTCTTTGGTGCTAAGGAGGCCAGCGCAGGCGAAGAGTACCGAGGCATCAGGCAAAGGTTGCTATATTGGTGCAACGAGACCAAGACTAGGAGGACGGCAAGAAGGAGGTCATCGTGGAGCCCAAGACGGCGTCACCACCAGAGCTTTTTGCAGGCGAAGACCACTTTTGTCAGGATAACTTGTACTAGCTGTCCCCCTTCAAATTCGCCCGCCGTTGTTGGCTCCCTTCCCGCTCATTATTTGGGAAGAGGACCAGGGCCTATATAAGTAGAGCTAGCCACCACAGTAGAGGCATCTAGTCTTAGCTTGACCCAACCCGATCGAGAGCCAAGCACAAGAGCACCTCAACCTTAGGAGGCTGTTCTTCCCTTGCACTGTTCTTCATCAGCCCAAGAGGCAATCCACCACCACCACCACACTGGAGTAGGGTATTACACCACAACGGTGGCCTGAACCAGTATAAACCTCGTGTCTTCCTGTGTTGCGAGTTCGTCGAGTTCGTCCGCGAGATCTTTGCGAGCTAGGGCATAGATCGGTAGGAGGGAAAGACTTCGCGCGCACCCCAGTGTTCGAACCTTAAGGGTTTGCCGGAACCCCACATCCGACAAGGATGACGCGTCCTGCTGTGGTCGCAAGGGTTCGGATAATTTTGCCACCCTGTCCGCCATGTTGGCCGATCTTTTCAAAGGGGAGAACGAAGATTTTACTCGTTTGTCGGGAAGGTTTTTCCATGTACAACCCCATCCCCTGGGTGAGTTCTTGTCCATCCTTGGCCTCACCTAATATCTTTCCCGAGTTGCACTATTTGAATTTAATCCGGCTATTTTTAACAGGAGTGGAGGAAGGTCATCGAGGGGATCCACAGCCCCGCTCCGCAGCCAGAGGTCCACATTAGAGACCTAGATCCTGGATATGAACAAGATCTGGATATATTTATAGAGCTCATGGAGGGGGTCTTTTATCAGGCGAGCTACGACGGCACAGAAGTGGCCATTATAGCAGATTACTCCAGCCTTATCCCCTCCTCCCACGTAAGTACCCATGAGACGTCTCCTTCAAAAGAGTTTTCTCATTGCGCCTCACCCACCGCACTGTCTCATGCTCCAAAGGGGCGGCGCTCATCTCGCCAAGCTGTATCAGAGGCGTCCCTTAAGAGGGCAACGCCTGCACAAGCCGGATCTTCTAAAGAAAGGCGAACGACAATACTACCGAGCCCCCACCTTCACCAAAGAGGTACGGTTTTTAATATGCACTAGGTAGACATACCAGATTGTGAAGTTCCCTGCCGTGCCACATTTTCAGGAGGAGCATATGCCAGACTATGCCCGTAAACCTCGCCGGTCATGAATCAACCAATTCGACCCCGGACCCTGCCCCAAGGGCTAGGGTTAATACGGGTGCAATGTCGGATTGTCCTCTCCCCGAAGATTCGGATAATGTATTCGTCACCAACTCTGAAGTGGAGAGTGCAATGAACCATCGGTGCCGGAGGGCGGCTATGTGCAACCCAAATTTCACCGAAGAGGCATTCAATGCTTTCAGCTCTGCGGATGCATACCTCCGAGCTGCTCGGGATGGGATTGCTGGAGCCACTCACCAACTTTCAAAGGATATGCAGGTAAGAGCTTTTGTGTAGATTTAATAATCATATGCCAGTAGCCCCTGAGCCTTGAAGCAGTTAGCCCAACTGATTTAAGGGTCGTTACACCATCAGGTACTCACGGAGAAGAATAGAGCATTATCCAAGGAGCTGGAAGAGTGCTGAACTAAGCTAACTGTTGCCACCGCCGAACTTGAAAATTTAAAGAAATCCAAGGGGGCACCTAATGGTAAGCACAATAGTATCCGGAGAACATTATTCCGTACCAACAATGATTCTAACTATGCATTGCTTTTGTATGCAATCGACAGGATCATCAGACCGGTTGGATGAGAGGCTAAGGGCTGCTCAGGCGGACAAAGAACACGCCGAAGGGCAAGAAGCCGCTGGTCAACGTGTATTAACACGGACCATTAATGAGAAGAACAAACTACAAGATGCAAACACCAAGCAAGCCGAAGAGCTTAAGGACATACGAGCCCAACTGGTGGATGCCTTGAGGGAGAACAGAAAGCTGAAAGGCGGCATATTCGTTATGCTGTTTAACCTCACTTTCGTATGATCCCCTGATGGAAAGTTTTACAAGTTTGTTTCTGTAGGTGTGCTGACTGGGCAGCCTGAAGGAGAAGTCTCCGGATTTCAAGGCGACCTGCTACAAGAGCTGTCCAAAGTGCATAAGTGAGCTCGGAAGGCGATGAGGAACATCGCTAAGGCTTTATGGCCATCCGATTCTCCTCCAGGAAGTATGGAGGAACTCGTGAATTTATTCAAGGGAGCTCGTCGCTGTTTTGGGCTATGGAAGATATCAGCATGTCAAGAAGGCGCACGAGAGGCCTGGGCCATGGTGAAAACGCGGTACACCAGACTTGATCTGAATCATATGGCTCAGGTCGGACCTCGGGGATCAGATGGACAAGAAATTCCTATTATATTGGTGTACGACTAGGTAAAGATAGCCACTAAGTTTTCACAACAGGATTGTAAACTAGACAACTTGTTAGATGGTCTAGAAGAGGAAGAAGTTTTTGAGTCCACGTAGCAATGTACTTTTATCGGCAAACTTATCTCCAGCTGAATTGTAAAACGATTGTCATGGCATACTTTCTGCTTCAACCTCTGAAACCCAAGGTTTGGAGTGTTTCCAAATACTATACCATCGGTAAACACCAAAGTATGTTCGGAAACCAGGCAGTCCGGTCATAGTTGCTTGAACAAACAAGTTGTATTCGGGGAGTTCTGTTATATTACATTTGATCATAAGAAACATCTTCCAGAGATAATAGTTCCATTAAGGGTTCGTCTCCCTGGGCCAACATGCATTTTTGTGCATGCCTAAGCTGTGATGCTAAAAAATCGCGTTATGCTTTATGTTTTGGGGGCTTATATTGCAACAACTGCAGTTCGTCTTTTGTCCACCGACCAATTATTCCCTTAAGAACGCTAGCTTTCGGCTTCACCCAGTCTGAGGTACATGTTCGGATAACCCGGTTGTAACAATCGCAGAGGTGCTCCCTTTATGCCCTAGCCAAACAAGCGAGAACGTAGGGCATAAGCACATGAGCCAGGCAACCCAACTTGGCAAAAACTTAAGTCATAAAGGCACATATAATGGCGAAGAAAAGACTTATATGAGTAGGCTACACATATATATGGTGAGCTTGATGCCCGAAAAATAATAAGCTTCTGTGAAAAGAAGCCCCCAGGTATTTGTGGGGTATGCACATTTAAGGATGTATACCCCTCAAGTGTACGGCTTATCCGAACACGAGCTAGAAATCGTATAAAAACAAAGAAAAAAAGGTGAAAAGGAGGAAAGAAGGGACGAGGAAAAAAGTATATGTGCGGACTTAGGCGTAGACTATTCGGAGCTGGGCAGCGTTCCATGGGTTTGGCTCCAAGCAATTACTCGAAGCATTGCGAAGGCGATAGGCTCCTCCAGTGAGAACTTCATCTATGATGAAGGGACCCTCCCATTTGGGCTTGAGCTTGTCCTTTTTCTTCTCCGGTAGACGTAGAACGAGTTCACCGACATTATAAGTCTTTGCCCGCACTTCTCTGCTTTGATATCGCCGAGCCTGCTGTTGATAGAATGCGGAACGGGCCTTCGCAACATGGCGCTCCTCCTCCAGACCGTCCAGATCGTCCTGCCGATCGAGCTCGTCTTCTCTCTCTTCGTACATGTGCACTCGAGGTGAGTCATGAATAATGTCGCAGGGCAAGACCACCTCTGCGCCGTACACCATGAAAAAGGTGTATATACGGTCGTGCGATTGGGCGTGGTCCGCAGCCCCCAGAGTACGGAATCGAGTTCCTCAACCTAGTGCTTGTCTGATTCTTGCAGAGATCGCACTAGTCTGGGTTTGATGCCGCTCATTATCAGGCCATTAGCCCGTTCGACCTGACCCTTTGTCTGAGGGTGATATACGGAGGCGTAATCGAGCTTGATCCCCAAATTAGCGCACCAAGTTTTCACCTCTTAGGCCGTAAAGTTAGAGCCGTTATCAGTAATAATACTGTGCGGGACACCATAACGGTGTACGGCACCAGATATAAAGTCTATTACCGGTCCGGCTTCAGCCGTTTTGACTAGTTTGGCTTCTATCCACTTAGTGAACTTGTCGACCATAACCAGTAAATATTTCTTCTTATGGCTTCCCCCTTTAAGGGGTCCGACCATGTCTAGCCCCCAGACCACAAAAGGCCAAGTAATGGGGATTGTTCGTAGGGCAGTGGGCGGCATATGGCTTTGATTGGCGAAAATCTGGCATCCAACGCAACGCTGCACGAGGTCCTGTGCGTCTGCTCGGGCCGTGGGCCAAAAGAAACCTGTACGAAAGGCCTTACTTACAAGGGCTCGAGCTGCGGCATGATGGCCACCAAGACCGGCGTGTATTTCAGCCAAGAGCTGTCGTCCCTCTTCTTCGGAGATACATCTTTGAAGGACTCCGGTAGTACTTTTCTTGTATAGTTCTCCTTCATGAACTTTGTAGGCTTTCGAGCGTAGAACAATACGACGGGCCTCAGTATGATCATTAGGGAGCTCATTCCTAGTAAGGTAGGTGAGGAAAGGTTCAGTCCATGGGGCAATTATAGCCATGATTTCATGGGCCGACGGTGTTATTTTGGTGCCTGAGCCCCCGATGATATCGGAACTGTGTTCGTAATCTGGGGGTATGATCGGCTCCGGACCAGTGTTGCCACTCTCATCCCACCACACCACGGATGGCTTGAAGAGCCTCTCCACAAAGGTGTTAGGTGGGACGGGGTCGCGTTTAGCGCCCATGCGAACAAGGATATCCGCAGCTTGATTACTCTCTCGAGCCACGTGATGAAACTCCAGCCCCTCAAATCGAGCTGATATTTTGAGTACGGTGTTCCGGTAAGCCGCCATCTTCGGATCTTTTGCATCAAATTCGCCGTTTATTTGTGATATTGCGAGGTTTGAATCCCCACGCACCTCGAGGCATTGTATGCCCATAGAGACAGTCATCCGGAGGCCGTGCAATAGGGCCTCATATTCGGCTGCATTGTTACAGTCGGTATACAATATTTGGAGCACATAACGAACTGTGTATCCTATGGGGGTTGTCAAGACGACACCAGCCCCAAGTCCGGCTAACATTTTAGAGCCTTCTAAGTGCACCACCCAGTTGGAATATGTGCCGTACTCTTTAGGGAGTTCGGCCTCTGTCCATTCGGTGATGAAGTCAGCCAACACCTGAGATTTAATGGCTCGGCGTGGCTTGTACGTTATTTCAAATGGTAAGAGCTCAATGGCCCATTTGGCAATCCAGCCGGTGGCATTCCGGTTGTTTATATTATCACTGAGTGGTACTTCGGAAGCCACCGTGATCGAGCACTCTTGAAAGTAGTGCCGCAGCTTTCGGGATGCCATGAAGACCGCATATGCTATCTTTTGATAATGCGGGTATCGGGATTTGCATGGTGTAAGGATCGTCGATACGTAGTATACTGGTTTTTGGAGTGGGAATTTATGTCCCTATTCCTCTCGTTCGACGACGAGCACCGCACTCACCACCTGGTGAGTTGCAGATATGTAGAGCAACATAGGTTCACCGACGTTTGGTGCGGCCAGGATTGGGTTGCTCGCTAACAAAGTTTTTATTTCTTCCAGTACGGCTATTGCAGCGTCCGTCCATGCAAAGTGGTTGGTGCGGCGGAGCAGGCAATATAATGGCAATGCCTTTTCTCCTAGTCTGGAGATAAAACAGCTCAAAGCTGCCACGCACCTGGCTAGTTTTTGGACCTGCTTGAGGTCTGTTGGTGTTGATAATTGTGACAGGGCTCAGATTTTGGCTGGGTTTGCTTCAATCCCTCTATTGGAGACAATCAGCCCAAGCAGTTTTCTGGCGGGAACGCCGAAAACGCACTTTTCTAGATTGAGTCGTATGTCATATGCTCAGAGGTTGTCGAATGTAAGGCGTAAGTCATCCACCAATGATTCAACATGCTTGGTTTTGATGACTACGTCATCTACATATGCCTCCACAATCTTGCTGATTTGCTTTTCCAGGCATGTTTAAATCATGCGTTGGTAAGTGGCGTCGGCGTTCTTGAGCCCGAAAGGCATAGTGTTGAAGCAGAAAGGCCCATACAGGGTGATGAATGCCGTTGCGGCCTGGTCGGATTCCTTCATCTTAATTTGATGGTATCCGGAGTATGCGTCGAGGAAACACAGTGAATCCTATCCCGCGGTTGTGTCAATAATCTAGTCAATACGAGGTAGTGGGAAGGGGTCCTTAGGGCATGCCTTATTAATGTCTTTGAAATCGACACACAGGCGCCAGGATTTATCCTTCTTCGGTACCATGACCAGGTTTGCTAACAAATCCGGATGTTTGATTTCTCTGATAAACCCGGCCTCGAGTAGCTTGGCTAGATCCTCCTCCATAGCCTGTCATTTGGGTTCGGAAAATCGCCGCAGCGTTTGCTTGACTGGTTTGTATCCCTGCAGTATATTGAGACTATGTTCGACCAGTCCGCGTGGGATTCCTGGCATATCCGAAGGATACCAGGCGAAGATATCCCAATTCTTGCGCAGGAACGTGCGTAGTGCAGCATCCACCGTCGGATCCAGCTGTGCCCCAATGGACGCTATCTTCTTGGGGTCCGTCCGGTGAACTTGAAATTTGACTATTTCGTCTGCTGGTTTGAAGGAAGTGGACTTAGGTCTCTTATCGAGGATTATGTCGTCCCTATCCACTATGGAATGCAAGGTAGTTAATTCTTCGGTCGCAAGGGCCTCGGGTAGTGCCTCGAGGGCCCGAGAGGCGGTTTTGTTTTGGGCGTGGAGTGCTATGTCCGAATCACTGGTGATAGAGATGAATCCGTTGGGCCCGGGCATTTTGAGCTTCATATACCCATAATGGGGTATGGCTTGAAAGCGTGTGAATGCGTCTCGCCCCAGCAGGGTGTGGTACCCGCTGTTGAAAGGTGCCACATGGAAGAGTAACTCTTCGGGCGTATAGTTCTCTGGCGTGCCGAATACCACGTCGAGTTTGATTTTCCCCGAGCATCTTGCTTCCCGACTGGGGATAATGCCTTGAAAGGTTGTATTACTTTGCTCAATGTGACTCCTGTCCATTTGCATTTTATTGAGCGTATCTTCATAGATGAGGTTTTGTCTGCTGCCGCCGTCCATCAGCACTTTAGTGAGCCGAAAGCCATCCACGATTGGGTTTAGGACCAAAGCGGCTGGTGCCCAGACTGAGCGGGATCTTGGTTCGTCATTGGCATTGAAAGTGATCGCCGTATCGTTCCAAGGATTTATTGCTGCTACTTGGCAGACTTCGGCGAGGTCGCGGTGCGCCCTTTTACGCTGATTATTTGATGAAAAGGTCTCAAAGACCGTGAATACTTTGAGATTGTCGTCCTCCGAAGAGTACTTCTCTGGGGCAGTATTGGCGAGGTGTGACACTCCAAAAATTTCATTTGGGTTTTTGCAAAATTCTTGCTGGATTTTCCTTTGAGATTTGAGGCTCTCAGAAGCAATCCTCTTAAAAATCCTTTTCTTTGACTAGGGTTTGTTATTTCTGTTTTCTCCATCAAACTTTGGGTTTGACCTTCTTAAAACTCCTTCTCTATTGTTTCCCTTCTCAAATTTTATTTTTTTGGAGTTTAATCTTTCCTTTTTAAGAAAAACTCCATGAAAGATTTGGGATCTTCATTCTATTGAAAACCACTCCAAAACCTCCTCTCCTCTTTGTTATCCATCTAAGATCCCTGTCCCAACTCATCCAAGCAATTTTTGGATTTTATTTTGATTGTTTCTTCTCTCAAATATTTTTCTATCAATTATTTTGGGCCAAATGGTTTTTCAAAGAAAGTACCCCTTTTCAGTTGAGATTTGAACTCAAAACAACTCTACTGGCTAGTCCTTTGAACCCACAACCCAGAACCATCTTGATCCACTCTTCTCCTTTTCAAAAATTTCAAATTTCACACCCTGCAAGTTTGGACCAGATTTTTCAAATTTGGTGAAATTCATATCTACACTTCTCCAAAAATTCCACCAAAAATCAGGCAGCCTACTGGAGCAATGATAAGTCACTCCACCAAAAATCAGCCCAAGGAAAAATCCCTACATGCCTGGATCATTCTGTCGAACACCTTGCATGCACTGTTTCTATCACTTTCAGTCAAATTCAGAATTCAGTGTCGATCTTCGTCAGTTAAGATCAGTCACATGATCACAGTGCCCTTGGCACGTTGCTCGCCGCCTGGCTTGCTTGTCCGGAGCCCCGCACGCGTGCTTGGCACCTTCCTGGCGTCGGTGGCGCCCTGGCCCGCCTGCGCCGGCGTGTCCCGCGGCGACAGAACCACCGTAACGGCCGACAGGGAGCAGAACGGCGGCTCAACGCCGTTCGGCGCCGCCCAATCCTCCTGGTGGCTCCGCGTGGCCAACTCCCCGCCAGCGCACGCATGCAGCACCGTCGCCGTGGCGCAACACGCACAGAGCATGCACTCTGCCGCCGACGTGCCCGCGCTGCTCCGTTCCGTCGAGTTTCCCCAAGACTTCGAGTCCCAGCTTGTTTAACACCAAAACGGACCCAATGGACCTTCATGACGGTGCTCAACGCCTAAACCACCCGACCAATGCTCTGCATCACCGTAATCCCTCGCCGGACTTATCCCGTTCACGGCAACCGCCTCGGGCCGGCTATTTATAGCGCCCCGAGCCCACTCTCACTCCCGCATGGCTCCACCACCTCACCACACCCCGCCTGGCCACTGGAGGGGCCTCGAGGAGCCCTTCTTCCTCGACTCCGGCCACCTCCGTCCGCCTTGGGCTCCAGCTCAATTCACTGCGGTGAGGTCATCCCCGGTGCCCAAACTCCGTCAAGCACCACCTCTAGCTACCAGTACTCTAACCCCCTCGTCAATTTGATCATTGCAGCCCTCTCCGGCAAGGTCCCCGACCACCCGAACCGCCGTTCGCCGGAGCAAGGGCCACCGTCGACACAGTGCTCGCCGGCGACCACCACCACCACCACCCGACGCGGAATGGCACCCTGAGCACGGAGGTACCCTCCGATCTTCCCACCTCGCCGTGGATCGCCGCCGGCGACCATCGCGGCTCTCGGGCGCCAGCGAGCCCCGACCCGCCTCTTTTAAATTTTAAACCTGACGGATGGGACCCGCCTGTCAGCCTCTCTGTCTTTTCTAATCGAATCGTTTTCTGAAAACGTCTTTTGCCAGAATACGCTTTCCCTCTGGGCCGGCGTAGTTTCTATCGAAACGTTTTCTGTTTTTATAATAAAAACCCTGGGAAGTTTCTGTTTCATTACAAATGAGTCCCTGGGCAAAAACCCTTATAACTTTTTATCAGAAGCATTTTTTTGATTTATTCTTTTTCTGTTCTCTTCAAAATTTTGTCTAGTTTTTTTATCAGATTTAATTGAAAAATATTTGCAATACTTTTTCGGCACCTCTCGGTATTCACGTTAGCGCGTATGTTTTCTCTGTACCGTAGATACCGACGGAGGTGACGGGGCCGCAAACTTCACCGAGCTAGGCTCCGACGACTCCGAACCAGGCAAGCATGTTTGAACTTTTGATATGATGAGTGTCTTGGCATGTTTGCATGTAGATAGTATCATGGCATGTGTGAAGCATACCGATGAACCGTTCATTATGCATTGTTGAGGCAAGTAAGCCCGATGATTTCACACGTCGTTGGACGTAAGTATGCAAGGCCATGTGTTGGCATGTAGATGGGTAAGATGGCAGTGTTGTAGCATGCCAGTCTTAGGCCATGCAATTTACCTTCAGTACCAACCCATATCGGTTGGGTTCAAATCCATTTCCTTTCCCTGTACTACCACATGTTTCCCGAAAGGGATATGGTCTAGTAAGACGCAAACCGCTTTCTGGGTACACACAAAAAAGGAGAGGCCGGGATGATGGTTCCATGGCCCTAGATTAAAGCCAGGCATCCGGTCAGGGGGCATGGGTGTTTCCGGTTGGGACCGAGAGGGGGGCACCCCTTAGAGCGCGCGTATATAAATTTGATCCCATGCTATTCGAGATTGTGATCTCCCCGTCTCAATAGTTTTTCTTGGACGATGTTGAGGGTGATTCCTGGCATCGAAGAGTTGGATGGGTGTGTACTGGTTAGCTGTGTTTTCTTCTGAAATACCGTAACGGAACTAGTCCTGGTGACTACGGAAATCCGTCGACTGTGGGAAATTTTTGTACAAATTCTGCAGAGCTCTATGTCCTTAAATCATCTTATCTATATCCAAGTTCCCTGCTAACAGTCATGTGCCAGTTTGGTGACAGATTATCCGGTGGGACACATGAGCACTAAGACCGGTTAAATGTTTATTCTTGTGGATGGACTAACCCGTTTAATTCCTTGAGTTGATTATATATATGATGAATATATTATTTCCTTATCAGTCAAAAGCCCTTTATGTGGTGTCGCTCAGACGCCCGACTGTGGCATTTCTTTTTAAAGCCCTTTATGTGGTGTCGCTCAGACGCCCGACTGAGGCATTTTTTTAAGCCCTTTATGTGGTGTCGCTCAGACGCCCGACTATGGCATTTCTTTTTAAAGCCCTTTATGTGGTGTCGCTCGGACGCCCGACTGTGGCATTTCTTTTTAAAGCCCTTTATGTGGTGTCGCTCAGACGCACGACTGTGGCATTTCTTTTTAAAGCCCTTTATGTGGTGTCGCTCAGATGCCCTACTGTGGCATTATTATTTTGCATTTTTCCGCTCGAGGAGTCTTTCAGACACTCGTTTGGCACCAGTATTATTATTCTGCATTTTTCCGCTCGAGGAGTCTTTCAGACACTCGTTTGGCACCAGTATTATTATCCTGCATTTTCCGCTCGAGGAGTCTTTCAGACACTCGTTTGGCACCAGTATTATTATCCCGCATTTTCCGCTCGAGGAGTCATTCAGACCCTCGCTTGGCACCCAGTATTATTACCTCTATGTCTGATCGTACTGGTTAACTTGTTCATGTATTTCATGTTAGCATTTGTTATATCTTTCGTCCGAACTGTCTTGAGAGTACTTTCAAAGTACTCACTGGCTTGTTGATTTGGCCAGATGCTGTCGAAGGTGATCTCATGGATGAAGAGTTCGATAGCGAATCCGACGCCTAGAGGAGTCCCAGTCAGTCTCGTGCAACCCTGGAGTTGGTCATTGTATTATATCCGCTTCTGCTACCCTAATAAATTCATCGAGCCTCACCTCGACGCTCGATGGGATGTTAGTTTGAGAATCCCATATCCACTCCCCACTGTGTTACTCCTCCTCTACCTTATTTGCGAGTCAGTAGTATGCCACCACTCCCTTGTGTCAATAATCGCCTTTATGTATAATTATTGGCACGCTTGTAATAAATTGTTGAGCATCGTCAGCTCAACCCTGTAACATGTTTATGCTACTGGCTTATTGTATCAAAGTTGTCAGCCAGTGAGGAGGCTTTATCTCAAACTGGATTCTAAAGATTGGTTTCTCAATAAATATTTTTATTGGAAAACCGGTCGTGACAAGCTGATACCCTCGCCGCTCTTGGCCACTTGCCGGAGTATCCAACATGCTCGGAGGTTGTGTGTTGGTTTGGTATTCGGCGTCATGTGAATTTGACAGGGCCCGTCGAGCCATTCCTCAAGGACAGTTCTATGTCCCGTAAAGGGCTTGAGTTTCTTGTCCATGGGATGAGGATCAGGTGCCCTGCGAGGGTGCATCCTTTTTGCCCGTCCGGGAGATGGCTTAAAGGCTTGCGGTTCCCAGCGGGCTATCTGAGTTTGCCAGGCGCTTTCCATTGCGTAGTACTTCTGTACTATGTGTGCCAAATCTGTAAAGTGCAGTACGCGACGGCGGTTGAGGCATTAAGGATTCCCTCATCCGTACAGTTGTTACAAAATACTGAGATCGCGTCATCGTCGCATCAATCTTTGATCTTATTTTTAACAAGGAGGAATCTCGCCCAGAAGTGATGGACTGTTTCCTGAGGCTGCTGACGCACGTACATTAGGTCGCATATATCCGGAGGAACGGAATTGCTTGGGGAATATTGCTTGTGGTTGGTGGGCGGGGTTAAATCCGAACCCTGACCCGCTGTGAAGTCCGGAGTTTGAAGAATTTCCAAAGTTACCAGCCCGGGCTCCGGAGTGTCCGGTGAGTTCTCAGGCTCAACGCCCAATTCTATGTTCGGAGGACAAGGAGTGTCCTCCCGAAGACGGGTATCCGGCTCTCAGGGCTCGGAGATTCGAACATAGTTTGTTCTCAAAGTAGGAGAAGAGTTATTGTTGGTTTGTTCCTCACAACCGCTACCTCATGGGTGATCGGTGGAGATTTGATTTCTCTCTGATCAGGTCTAAGCCCAATCTGATCATAGTCAGTTGCGACCCCCAGGGCGGTGATGCGATCTAGCAGCTCGTTCAAGGACGATACATCTGCCGGATCCATCTTGTCGGAGTATTTGGGGCCGACGCGGAGATGAATTTTGGTGACAAGCTCGGCTACCTTTGGCTTAACGGCTGAATGGGCGCCCATAGTAAAGCTGCCAAGCCGGAGGGTTTGCCCTGAAACTAGGGCTCCTCACACTACAAAAAATACACTTCTGTGATGATACGTGTTTGTCATAGTAGGTCGCTTTTTTTGTCATGCTTGTACATCCATGACAAATTTATGACAGAATCAAGATAGTGATACGTGTGGTGTCGTAGAAGTGTTCCATGACATTACCAAAATTATCATCACGGAAGTGTCCACTTCCATGACAATAAATTACGCGTCACAGAAGTGCTTTCATCAAGGGTGACCGACACGTGGCATCCACCGTAACGGAATGCTGTTAAGCTATCGGGTCGGGTTTTGGATCCGATAACCCGTTAACAGCCCCGACCAATGGGGGTTTTCCACGTGTAAAATCATCATTGGCTGGAGGAGACACGTGTCAACTCATCCAATGGGCGAGACGCACCTATGATATGTTGACACGTGGACCGGCCCATCAAGTTTAAATGGGCCGGCCCAACTGAAGGCCCACAAGATTTTGTGGACCATAATGGGCCAGCCCAGCTAAAGGCCCACGAGATTTTGCGGACCGTAATGGGCTGGCCCAGCTAAAGGCCCACAAGATTTTGCGGGCCATAATGGGCCGACCCAGGTAAAGGCCCATAAGATCTTTGTGTGCCATAATGGGCCGGCCCAGGTAAAGCCCACAAGATTCTTGCGGGTCATAATAGGCCGGCCTAGCTAAAGGCCCACGAGATTTCGCCGACATTAATGGGCCGACCCAGCTGTAGGCCCACAAGATTTTGAGGACCCTAGTAGGCCGGCCCATTAACTGGCTGCCATGTTTTGGGCCAAATGCCGGACCATATTTGATCCGGTCCATTAATGGCCTGCCACGCTCCGGGCCTAATAGTGGCCCATATGAGATCCGACCCGTTAAAAGCCCACCACATTCTGGGCCAAATTACGGCCCAGATCAGGTCCGGCCCTTTAAGAGGCTTTGGGCTCAATTATGGCCCATATCAGATTCGGCCCGTCAACTGGACACTATGCTTCTGGGCCCACTTGCTAAAGGCCCACTTAGTAATTCGGCCTGATATTAGTTTTGGCCTGTTAAGGGCCCATTTAACATTTCGGCCCTATATTAATTTCGGCCTGTTAAAAGCCTGTCATATAGTTGGGCCTAACTACGACCCTGTTTGCATCCGGCCTGCTCACAGCCGATATCTGATTGGGCCAAACAAGAACCGAGACAATTTTGGCCTGTTAAAAGCCCTTGATTTGATTCGCACAATCATGGGCCGGGGTTCATTTCGGGCTGCTGCGTAACTAGTATGAATTAAGAACAAAGATACTCTATACAATAAAGAAATTACGTTATAGTAACTTAGAATAAACCTACACTATACAATAAAGGGTTTAAGGTATATTACATCCAATGGGCATCGAAGTTCGCCACCAGTGATCATAAAGCGCAACGCAGAAGCAGATTACAAAAACTGGCCACCATTGCAGCGTAACAAAATAATACTAAACCAAGACCACTTCCTAGACAGTTCAACAAAGGTTAGCCTTGCGGGGGAACTGCTGCGCAAGCTGCTGAGCAAGGCTGTGAGACCGGCCTAGCATGTCGGTCATAGCTTCCAGGTGTAGCTGTTTAGCGATGAGGTTCTCATTGGTGTTCTCCGCAATCTTTCTTAGAGATAGGACATCAAGTCTAAGTTGAGTTGCAGAATGCCTTTCTGCTAGAACTTGGGACTGAAGAAGTCGAACTGATTCAGACAACGAATTCTATGAGCTTGTCTGACTGTTAGTGTCAAGTAACTTGAACACTGCATCAAGACAAGACTTTAGGGTTGTCTCGCTATCTTCAAGATGTTTTGCCTTCTTTGCTGCAATATATGTTGGGTTTGTCTCACAGCCTTTAGCAGACTTGTGCATTCCATCAGGAATATCACCCTGAAACAAAGCAGAGAGATGACAGGTTTTCCACGTGTATAAACAAAGATGATAACTGTTCTGTCAATTCTATCCAATTTCAAATTAGAAAATAAAGAGTATGTTCAAAATATCAATAGTATAATTTGGCATTGTTCATAATGCGGGGAGCTTCACCACACTACTGGATTACCATGTCAACATAACAAGCATAGATGAAGGGCAAAGAAAATCATTGTATCTATTTTGGATAATGTGCATGGCATGTTGTTCATATCATCAGCCACATCAGTAAGATAAAACAGGAGATGACAAAGTCCAAACGTGGGCTGCTTCACCACACACTGGATTATAGATCCGCAAAAACAAGCATACATATAGGGAGTATTAAGTTATGTGCATGGTATGAATAATGAATTTGGTTTTACAAGTAAAACTTAGAACTTACGGTTCTTACGAACATGCATTTTGGTAGAAACAACAAACTAAACAGCAGTAAACGATAGGGAGTATGAGCAAATTAAATAGCAGTTGAGGATAAAGGCTTTAGAAGGACAGACTTACATTAACAGTTAACACCGACTTTATAATGCCCTTCTCCATGTCAAGGGAAGGATAACTCAAGAATTTCAGCACGGAATCTTCTTCATAAGCATTGCATGTACTCTACATTTTGTAGAGAGTAATTATAGATATGATAATACTGGAAGGGGTAGAGGATAATGAAGATAAGATGTAGATTGATGCAACATAATCAACTACCAATCCCTGGAAGTACAAGCGTTATAGGACAAAATGTACTGACAAGAGCAATGGGCTACACTTTTGCACTGGCATTGTCTGTGTATTCTACTTGTTGGTAAGATTAAATATAGGTCTGATCTTTTTTAGTAAATGGTGGGCGAGGGAGATAAGATGCAGAATGCTACAAAATGAACCAATCCCTCTTCCCATAATACAAGAGTGTTTTGAACACTGGTGTACTGTACAAAACGTTCTTATATTATGGGACAGAGGGAGTAGCTGTTAATGTAAGTACAGTGATAGACCACGTTCAGTCCTTACAAGAGGACTGCAGAGCTAAACCTCTTCAAAAGCATTGGGTTGATTCTAAATTTATGTAAGAGTCCATACGGATCTTATAATGTCCACCAAATGGACGATTACGAGGCTAACATGTGCAGTGATGCTACATAATCAAACAACTATGAAAGTAAGTATGGTCATACATGGAAAGAGGTACTCACAAGAGCAATGCAGTGTGCAGTATAGTTGCGAGATTCTATGGTCCCTTGAGAACGAATGTTCTTCTGCTAACAGTTTTTGTACAAGTGAGACATTAAGGCAAATGCAGAAATGTAGTTCAAATTGTGATGTGATATCATAGACAGTACCTTACGCTGCAGCCGAGACCAATGTGTAACAAGATTATTCCAGTCACCGTCGGATAAACGTAGCACCGGAGACTTTACACAAATTTCATTCAGAGGCTTGCCATCGAAGTGCGCTTGCATCAGGTAGGAATGATACTTCATCAACAAGTGCTTGAAAAGCGCAACCAACCCTTGCTCGTCATCACAATCCAGTTTGCGCCTCGCCTATTTAAAAGAATGAAATCTTGTGTCTTTTGTCAGCAGAAACATATGCAGTAATGACCATGAATAGCATTAGTACATTACTTACGCGTAAGTTGCGGAGGAAGACTGGAAATTGTTCTGTGTCTGCGGTATAATATTTCCATGAAGGAAAGATGCGCACAAAGTTCCTGACAACAACATAAGATTCGTCTTCTAAACTGGGAAGAAATGGAACAGGGGTCCTATTTGCTGGAATGGGGGTTTTGCGTCGTACAGCTGGTGCTATGTCAACTGGCACAATCATACTGTTTGCTGCAGTTGGGGTCTGCTGAGTTGGGGCATCAGAAATGACCAGTATAGTAGGGCTAGAGTCTGCTAGAGTTGGGGTATTTTGTGGGTCAGGTGATATTGCAACTACACCTAATGGGCTATTTGATTTATCAGGTGCCACTACCTTTTCCAAATACTTTGCTTGTGCTCCTCCATGATCAGCAATCACCCTCTTCCTTTTGAACGTCTGATACACAAGAACAACATTTGAATGGATAAATATGGTACGATGACAGATGGAATATGTACTAAAAATGGATAGGCAGGGCGTATTCACATACATGATGTGTAAACTAAGCTAATGGCAGTTCAACAAAGTAGAAGCAATGCAAAGCATCAGTTGCAAGATATGTGCGAGCAATGTAACCTTGGAAAGTTAGAGCAAGTACCTTTATGGGTGAATAAGATAGGGCATCTTCCTCTGACTCCTCCACTAGGGATCTACATTGACTTAGGTCTCCTTCTAGCTCAGAATCACTGTTAGGATCATATCCTGAGCATGAATCTGTAGATGGAGAGTGTTTGCATTGCATTGCATCCAGACTTGATTTCAGTCCTGTCGGGGCGGACTGCGTCCCCCGCGAGCACCTATGGGGCCGGAGCCCCTTTCGTTGTCCGGTGAGGGGGGCGGAGGGAGCACAGAGAGCAGATCGAGGCGAGCACACGGGCGGTTTACCCAGGTTCGGGCCGCGATGGACGCGTAAAACCCTACTCCTGCTTGGTTGTATTGAACTGGGGAGCTCGGGAGCTTGAAGAGCTAGCTGCACCGAGCGTATGGCTGTCTGGATGCCGAATCTCCGAACCCCGGACCCCCCTCTACGTTGCACACGGGCCTCCTTTTATAGCGCAAAGGGGTCACCGACATGTGTCAACGTAAGAGAAAGGGGTAAAAGTGTAAAAGGGGTGGTAGCTGTAATAGTGCTGGAACGGTGGCGCTACAGTGCGGCACAGTGTTATCATACCTACTTCTGACGGTAGGGGACAAGGGCATTAAATGCCCGTCACGGTCGCCCGGACAGCACCGAGGCGGACCGTTAGGTGCGCCACCGTTCACCACGATGGCGGCTGCATGCCACCGCATGCCTCAGGCCGCGCGGTGCCTCGCCACGTGCCCTTGGGGGAAGCCCCGGAGCGACGCGTGGGCGGGCGAGCTGGAGCGCAGTCTTGAGGTGGCGATCTTGCCGCGGCAAGTGGCTTGCCGCGGGGGTCGTCTTCCTGTGCCTGATAGCGTGCCAGCTATCAGGCCTTGCCGGGGCGCTTGGCGCGCCATGGCGGGCTTCTCTTGTGGTGCCTGGGTTCGGCCTTCCCGACAAGCTCCTCTTGTCGGGGTCTCGATCTTCTGTCTCGTATACTTTGTTCTTGGATGGCCTTACATGGGCTCGGTCGTCCCGGCAAGCTCCTCTTGCCGGGGTCTTGTCTTCTTGGCCCGGCAAGCTCCTCTTGCCGGGGGCCTTGTCTTCTTGGCCCGGCAAGCTCCTCTTGCCGGGGGCCTTGTCTTGAATGCTTGGTCTTCTCTTGGCGCTTCCTGGGCGGGCCTTGCCGCAGGGTGCTACAACTGCCCGTGCACAAGTCTGGGGTACTAAGGTACCCCTACTTTAGTACACCGACAGGAGCCCCCGGGCCTGGGCCACACACGGTGCCGAGCGTCGTTGGGCCAGGCCCTAACGGTGCACGGGCACGCATGGCCTTGGTCGCGCTGCTCCTTAACTCCGCATCCGCCGCGCCTTCCCCAGGCGGCGCGCGCTTACCGCGGCGTCGTGGGGGCGAAAACGCCCGTTCCCTCTTTAAGTGGAGGGAGGTGCGAAGGCGCGGCTCAATAAATGAACGGGGGTGGGGCGCGGCTTTCGAGGCGTCCGTTCCCCATAATTACGGGATGGGGAGAGGTCGTCCCACCCGTCGCCTCGGTTCTGCGCGCCCACCACGCGGTCCTCATGCACTCGGAGTCGCGGCGGCGGAGGCAGGGAGTCGGGCCGGCGCGGGTCGATGCAGTGGGTCGGCCCCAGTCGCCTGCCCTTCCTCCGCTTCTATTGGAGGAGCGGGGCGGCCGCGGTCCCACTCCGCTCCTTTATAAGGAGCGAAAGGGGGCGACGGAAATACGCACTCCATCTCCTTCCTCCTTCTGCTTCTGGTTTCCTTCCCCCGTCTGTGATGGAGGGGGGGAACCCTGGTTCTTCGTCGGTTGCCGCGAGGGTGTCTGCTAGGCAACGCGCCCCTCCTCCCCTTGCGCCCGCGGCGGCGGAGCCGGTCGTCGGGGGAAGAGGGAGAGGGCGAGGTCGCGGACGAGGTCGTGGACGGGGCCGAGGCGCTCGGGGCGGACGGGTCGGTGCGCCGTCCTTGCCTCCGCCAGCGGCTCCGTTCCTTCCCGCGGTCCATCTCGGGGACGACCCCCGTGAGTTCATTATCAGGCTGCGCCGGGCGCCTCGTCGCCGCCTCCGGCTTCCCGTCCCATTCGCGAGCGTGTTGGAGGTGGAGCAGCCCGAGACGCTAAACCTGCGCATGAGGGGCTGCGGGATCAGTGGGACGCGAGTCCACGTCGAGTCCCGAGCCCCCGGCGTAGTGTGTCTGGGTCGCGGGTGGAAGACGTTCGCCCGAATCCACAGCTTGACGGAGGGGTTCACCCTCCACTTTAAGCTAGTGGGGGAGGACCTCCTCTCCGTCAAGGCCTTCTGGGGCTTCGGCATCCGGGCCCGGTGCTGCGAAGATAGCTCCTCCGACAGTGAAGGCTCCTCCTCGAGCGAGAGTGACGAGGAGGGGAGCGACAGCGACGACGAGGGGAGCAGCCGCCGGGATGACGGGTACGACTAGGCGTCGGCCGCAGCTCCGCGCGGCACCGGCGGCCCCATCGACCGCGCCGGGCTCCGTGAACTCCCCGGGGTCGTCTCCCTGGGCGACTGGCGTAGGGGGGGGCTGCTGAGGAGGACAGAGGGCGGACGTCGAAGGCCGCGAAGTCGGAGTACGGGCCGACTTCGACAGCTGGCTGACGCTCCGGTGCCTCGTGTTCCAGATGCGCCCCGGACGCCGTCATCACCCTTGCTCTCGGTGACGACCACCGGGGTCTTCTCTTCGGCCCGGCAAGCTCCTCTTGCCGGGGGCTTGATCTCCTCGGGCGGCCGGAGTGGCGAGGCTGCGGAAGAGGAAGAGGCTGGCGGCAAGGCCGCTGCCTCATCTTCCAGCTCTGCCTCCGGCGCCTCCGTCTTCTTCAGCCTCCGGAGACCCCCGGGCGGAGCCCCCGGATCTTCTCTTGGTGCCTTCTGCCATCCGTAGCTCATCTAGGTGCCCCTTTCGCCCTCTTCGCCTGCTTGCCCTACCTCCTGGGGAGAGAGACAAGAAAGGGATTACGGGCACCTTATCTCTTTTCAGCTCGTAAGCCTTCGGGCCTCAGTTGCGTTTAAGCCTTGTAATCCCTCTTTTCATGTTTTTCATTCTCTCTGAACTGTACCTGAGTGGAATGTTTTTAATGAAAAGGGGATGTTTGCCGGATCATTTGTCTCGCGGGTGGAAACCGCGGTAGGGAACGAATCCTTTACATCGTTAAGATAGACAGTTTCTCGCCCGACAATACGCCCAGCCGCTCCCCCGCACTGCTCGACCTTTCTCACGCCCTTGGCAGAGGCGGGGAGCAGGTGGGTTCCGGCCCCTCGCTTCCCTCCCCCTTGCTGCCGCGGCTGCTATCGAAACGGGCCCCAGGAACGCGCTCTGGGGCTTGCCGCTAAGAGAGCACGGTAGCTTTTCAGGGGGGAAGGAGGCTTTCAAATTCCACAGTCCATAAGAGAATGCATGATGAGGGATGTAAAAACTTATCTGAGGTTGCAGCCCCTGGCGACTCTGGCCCGCCGGGGGGCAGGTGTTGGCTCGTCCTTCTCCTCTTCCTTGTCCTCGAGCGGCCCGGCAAGGACATTCAATTCCTGCGAGCCAAAAGGGGAAGGATGGGAAAAAGACGCGGGCTCGACCTCTAAGTTAGGGGTTAGCGACAGTTAGGAACTGACAACCCTAACCAAGGACGAGACTCTGACTCAGCATGCATGCTAAAATCTAGGGCGCCAGCGCTTCTTTATCTTCGGCCAGGGGCTTCGCCTGGCTTTGTACGAGGGCTTAAATGCAACATCGGCAAGGCCTGCACAAACCGGTGGTTGCCGGAGCGGATCACGGCAACCGCGCCTTATGGGCGAAACTTGCGAAGATGCTCTATGTTCCCAGGAGTTGCTCACTGGTAGGCCCTCTTCGGTCTTGAGGCGGACAGCGCCGGGCCTCGCGACTCGTCTCACCCGATAAGGGCCTTCCTGCTTCGGCGTCGACTTGTTATAATTCTTGGCCGACTGAACGTGCCTAAGAACAAGGTCGCCTAACAGGGCAACTTTATCTGGTGCCAGGGGCTTCGCCTGGCTTTGTACAAGGGGTTACATGCAGCAGCGGCAAGGCCTGTACAAACCGATGGTTGCCGGAGCGGATCACGGCAACCGCGCCTAGTGGGCGGAACTTGCGAAGATGCTCTATATTCCCAGGAGTTGCTCACTGGTAGGCCCTCTTCGGTCTTGAGGCGGACAGCGCCGGGCCTCGCGACTCGTTCCACCCGACAAGGGCCTTCCTGCTTCGGCGTCAACTTGTTATAATTCTTGGCCGACTGAACGTGCCTAAGAACAAGGTCGCCTAACAGGGCAACTTTATCTGGTGCCAGGGGCTTCGCCTGGCTTTGTACAAGGGGTTACATGCAGCAGCGGCAAGGCCTGTACAAACCGATGGTTGCCGGAGCGGGTCACGGCAACCGCGCCTTATGGGTGAAACTTGCGAAGATGCTCTATGTTCCAGGAGTTGCTCACTGGTACGCCTTCTTCGGTCTCGAGGCGGACAGCGCCAGGCCTCGTGACTTGTCTCACCCGGTAAGGTCCTTCCCACTTTGGCGTCAACTTGTTGGAATTCTTGGCCGACTGAGTGCGCCGAAGAACAAGGTCGCCCTCTTCGAGACTCCTGGCCTTGACCTTGCGGCTATGGTAGCGACGCAAGGCTTGCTGGTATCGAGCAGCTCGTACCGCAGCCTGGAGACGTCCTTCCTCAAGGAGCAGCGCGTCATCTTGGCGCAGCCGCTCTTGCTCGAGCTCGTCATAAGCGAGCACCCGAGGAGATCCGTATACGAGTTCCGTGGGGATAACTGCTTCCGCTCCATAGACTAGAGCAAAAGGTGTCTGTCCGGTGGCTCGACTTGGTGTCGTCCTGATTGACCAAAGAGCCGCCGGCAGCTCCTCAATCCAATTTCTTCCGCACTTGTGCAGCCTGTCGAAGGTCCTGGTCTTGAGTCCGCGCAACACTTCAGCGTTGGCCCTTTCTGCTTGACCGTTGCTCCTGGGGTGAGCAACCGAAGCGAAACAGACCTTGGCGCCGAGATCCTGGGCGTATTGCATGAAGGCGCGACTTGTAAATTGTGTCCCGTTGTCGGTGATGACTCTGTTGGGGATTCCGAAACGGCAGACGATCGACCGGAAGAACTTGACTGCTGACTGCGCGGTCACCTTCCTCACTGGCTCCACTTCTGGCCACTTCGTGAACTTGTCGATTGCAACGTACAAGTACTCGAAGCCCCCGACGGCTCGGGGAAAAGGGCCGAGGATATCGAGCCCCCAGACCGAGAAGGGCCAGGATAAAGGGATTGTTTGGAGAGCTTGAGCTGGCTGATGAATCTGTTTTGCATGGAACTGGCACGCTTCACACTTGGTTACTAGTGCAGTTGCATCTTGGAGGGCTTCTTGCCAGAAGAACCCTTGCCGGAAGGCTTTCCCGGCAAGTGCTCTTGCGCCAATGTGATGGCCGCACATGCCTCCGTGTATCTCTGCCAACAGCTTCTGTCCGTCTTCCCTGGAGATGCACTTCAATCTGACACCGTTGAGTCTCCTTCTGTACAGCTCGTTGTCCACGAACTGGTACATACTTGACTGCCTGGTGATCTTCTCCATCTCTTCTGGGTCGTCGGGAAGTTCTCCAGTTTGCAGAAAACGGACGATCTGCTGCGCCCATGCCGGAGCCCGGGGCTCGACGGCAAGGACTAAAGGCATGAAGGCCGCTGCGGGGACCCCGGCTTCTACGGCAAGAACCTCTGGTTCAGCCGGAGCCGGTGATCCCCCGGCAAGCTTGCCGGGGCAAAGCTTGTCGGGAACCCCCGCTTCAACTGGACGGATCCTCGGACCCGCAGGAGCGGACTGTTCCTCAGCGTTCAGACTGCTGATCCGCTTGCCGGAGCAAGGCTTATCGGGGACACCTGCTTCGACTGGACGGATCCTTGGATCCGCAGGAGCGGGCTGTCCCTCGGCGTTCAGACTGCTGATCTGCTCGCCGGAGCAAGGCTTACCGGGGACACCGGCTTCGACTGGACGGATCCTGGGATCCGCAGGAGCGGGCTGTCCCCCGGCGTTCTGGTTGTTGATCTTGGGGACCTTGGCGGCGGTCTCAGGGAGGTCCGCCTGCGAGTAGTCGCCGGAGACCAACTTCCTTTTCTTGGACTGCCCAACTGATGGTGTAACGGATGGTTGAGTCAGCTTGAGTAAGAAGGTCCCTGGTTCCACAGGTAACTTCAACGAAGCACACTTCGAAAGGCCGTCTGCTATCTCATTCTGAGCTCTCGCGACGTGCTCCATTTGCAGCCCTTCAAAGTGTCCTTCCAGCTTCCTCACTTCATCTACATAAGCTTCCATCAGAGGGCTCTGGTAGCTCTTGTTGACTTGCCGGACCACCAGTTGAGAATCTCCCCGCACGATCAGCTTTCTGATCCCAAGTTCGGCCGCAATCCTGAGGCCGGCGAGCAAGCCTTCATACTCAGCAGTATTGTTGGTTGCTTGCTCTCTTGGGAAGTGCATCTGGATAACATACTTGAGGTGCTCTCCGGTGGGCGCGATGAGTACCACGCCAGCACCGGCGCCTTGCAGCGACTGCTACATCCCGGTAGATCTTGTCGGCGCAGATAAGCGCATCCTTTTTGTCGCCATGGACAGTGATGACGCTTATCGGCCCCGGCATCTTGAGTACGTTGTAGGCGTGGTGGGAAGCCGCCATGAACTTGGCGAGAGCGGGACGGCCGAGGATCCCATTGTATGGTAACGGGATATCGGCGACGTCGAACGTGATACGCTCAGTCCTGAAGTTAAGCTCGCCGCCAAAGGTCACCGGCAGAGTAATCTTCCCCTTGGGCCTGCTCCTCCCCGGGTTGATTCCTTGGAAGGATCCGGTCTCTTCGAGCTCACCGTCTGGGATCTGGAGTTTCTTGATCACAGCGGAGGAGATCAAGTTCAGCCCGGCCCCGCCGTCTACCAACATTTTGGTGACCTTGAGGTTGCGGATGGTGGGTGAGACCAGCATCGGCAAGCACCCGACCGCGGTTGTGCGGTCGGGGTGATCCTCAAGATCGAAAATGATGGGCGTGCTGGACCATTTGAGGAGCCTGCGCGACTCCACGGGCGGCTCTGCTGCGTTCACCTCTCGCGCCCACCGCTTAAGCTGGCGGTGGGAGGTGTGCAGAGAGGCGCCGCCGTCAACGCATAGGACCTCCGTGGCCTTCTGGAACTCCTGTTCGCTGTTATCTTCGTCTTCCACGTCTTCGTCGTCGTCTTCTTCATCCTCGTCGCGGCCCCGGGGAGGCCGATCGCCTTGCCGCTGCTTGGCCTTGCCGCGGCGTCCTCCCCGGCCGACAGGCGGCCGCTTCTTGCTTGGTTCGCCACCCCCACCCTGGGCCTTCCCCTTGTCGCGCCTCTCGTACTCAGCCTTCTGCTGCACGACGAGGTATTCGACGCTCTTGCAGTTGGAGAGATCATGGCCCTTGGTGCGGTGGATCTTGCAGTATTGCTTGTCGGAGCCGTCCTGCTTGTCGGCTGCCGCCACGGGGGCAGGCTCCTTGCCGGAGCCGCCAGCCTGCGTTTGCTTGGCGGGAGCCTCCTTGCCGGACCCCTCGACGGCAAGCACCTCTTTCCTGTTCTTCCTCCTATTATTCCGCCGCTGGCTTCTCTTCGCCGGGGCGGTGTCGTCACTGTCGCTTTCTCCTGCGCCAGCATCCTCCCCGGGGAGTTTCCTCCCCTCCTCCGCGCGCGCGCACTTGTCAGCCAAGGCATATAGCTCGCTGACGTCCCGGATCTTGGTCATGGCCATCTCTTCACGCATGCGGCGGTTACGCACGTTCTGGTGGAACGCGCTGATAACCGCGGCAGGGTGAACGTCGGGGATGTTGCGATGCACGCGGCTGAAGCGCTGGATGTACTTGCGCAGGGGTTCTCCTTCCTTCTGGGCTAGGATGTGGAGGTCGCTATCCTGGCCATGAGGTTTGTGGCCGCCTGTGAAGGCGCCAACAAACTGATGGCAAAGATCCGCCCAGGAAGAAATGGAGCCTTCCGGCAAGTGCATAAGCCACGAACGAACGTTCGGCTTAAGCACGAGCGGGAAGTAGTTCGCCAATATCCTCTCGTCGCGCCCCCCGGCAGCTTGTACAACAATCGTGTAGATGCTGAGAAACTCCGAGGGGTGCGTCCTGCCGTCGTACTTCTCCGGTACGTCGGGCTTGAAGTTCTTCGTGCTGGGCCACCGGACGCGCCGCAGCTCGCGGGTGAACGCAGGGCAACCTGCCGCGTACGGTAAGTCACCTGGTTCACCGGGCGCGTGCGCGTCGACAGCGTTCCCAGCCCGCTGGTCTGATTGCCGCCGAGTTTCTCGGCGGCGCTCAATCCTTGTTCGAGCGTCTTCTTGCTGCCGCTCGTCGAGGACTTGGCGCTGGTCCCGGCGAGTCCGCGGGTCCGACGACGCTGTGGAGCCGTCGTCGGCGTTGTTCCAGCGGGGCGGCGTCTTCTGCTTCTGCGCCGGGGAGTGCATGGTGGTTGCACCTCCGGCGGTCTTGTCGCCGTCGGCCTTCGTCTTCTCGACCTGCCGGGGCCATGAGGTCGCCGGCCGCTGCGGCGTGTCGTTGTTGGCGAAGGCGATCAGGCTCTGGATGGTGGCCCTCCAGCTTTCGGCCTTGCCAGCCGCTGGAGGGTAGTCGAGGAGCAGTTGCGCTCTCGCGAGCGCTTCTGCCGGAGTGGAGGGGAGCGGGGGCGAGTGGCGCGAGGAGCGGGACACGCTCGGACTCCTAACAATGTTAGAAAGAGCGGGGTCCCTCCCCGGCGCCTTCGCCTTGCCCGTGTCCAGACGGGGGCCCGTGGCGTCCCGTGAACCTCCTGTTTGCCCTTGTTCCAGCAAGCGGATGCCACCTCCCGTGGCATGGCGCTGCTGGGTCGTCGTTTGAAGGGACGGATGCGGCGCGTCCTCGGAGGCCGAGGCTCGGTCGTCCGCCCTGTTCTTGGATTTGGTGGCACCGCGAGTGTTCTCGCCGGTGGCCACCCCTCCGACGGCGTCTCCCCCGCCCACCGTTGGCTCCGGTAGCGGTGGGAGTGACGCGGACGGGCCCGCGGCCTCCGAAGCCTTCTTCTTCGGGGCCATGGTGTTGATGAAGCTAGCGAGTTCGGAGAAGCTGACGAAGAGCGCGCTCGCGCGAACGCCGGATCTGATCCGCACAACCTCGACGCTCCCCCTACCTGGCGCGCCAAAGATGTCGGGGCGGACTGCGTCCCCCGCGAGCACCTATGGGGCCGGAGCCCCTTTCGTTGTCCGGTGAGGGGGGCGGAGGGAGCACAGAGAGCAGATCGAGGCGAGCACACGGGCGGTTTACCCAGGTTCGGGCCGCGATGGACGCGTAAAACCCTACTCCTGCTTGGTTGTATTGAACTGGGGAGCTCGGGAGCTTGAAGAGCTAGCTGCACCGAGCGTATGGCTGTCTGGATGCCGAATCTCCGAACCCCGGACCCCCCTCTACGTTGCACACGGGCCTCCTTTTATAGCGCAAAGGGGTCACCGACAGGTGTCAACGTAAGAGAAAGGGGTAAAAGTGTAAAAGGGGTGGTAGCTGTAATAGTGCTGGAACGGTGGCGCTACAGTGCGGCACAGTGTTATCATACCTACTTCTGACGGTAGGGGACAAGGGCATTAAATGCCCGTCACGGTCGCCCGGACAGCACCGAGGCGGACCGTTAGGTGCGCCACCGTTCGCCACGATGGCGGCTGCATGCCACCGCATGCCTCAGGCCGCGCGGTGCCTCGCCACGTGCCCTTGGGGGAAGCCCCGGAGCGACGCGTGGGCGGGCGAGCTGGAGCGCAGTCTTGAGGTGGCGATCTTGCCGCGGCAAGTGGCTTGCCGCGGGGGTCGTCTTCCTGTGCCTGATAGCGTGCCAGCTATCAGGCCTTGCCGGGGCGCTTGGCGCGCCATGGCAGGCTTCTCTTGTGGTGCCTGGGTTCGGCCTTCCCGACAAGCTCCTCTTGTCGGGGTCTCGATCTTCTGTCTCGTATACTTTGTTCTTGGATGGCCTTACATGGGCTCGGTCGTCCCGGCAAGCTCCTCTTGCCGGGGTCTTGTCTTCTTGGCCCGGCAAGCTCCTCTTGCCGGGGGCCTTGTCTTCTTGGCCCGGCAAGCTCCTCTTGCCGGGGGCCTTGTCTTGAATGCTTGGTCTTCTCTTGGCGCTTCCTGGGCGGGCCTTGCCGCAGGGTGCTACAACTGCCCGTGCACAAGTCTGGGGTACTAAGGTACCCCTACTTTAGTACACCGACAAGTCCCTTAATGCCAAGTTTGACAGCCATGGCATTGTTCTGCTTTATTCTTTTCATGCGCGCAAGCTCATAATCATTATGGTGCTGTTCAGAATCTGAGATTCATGAAAACATAAAAAGTAGTCAGATTATCTATGGAATGCATTGCGGTTTCAACTCGGAGAGTGTCTCCCTATAAACCCCTGCATATGCAAAGTTCACCTCCCCAACCGTGCTGACCAGACCACACACAGAGATACACACCCGAGCGGCGAACATGCATTTTTGAAACTAATTTAGGAACATTTAGCTGACCAATTAAACAACTCTGTTTTAATAATATCAGATTCGTATTTGAACAACTAAGCTTGTTTAGCTTGATGGGTGGAGCAGTGTTATTATGACACGAAGCACGTATTCTGATCGTATAGTGATCATAAAGGGGGAAACTCTAAGCATATATTTTTTAGCAAAAGAGGGGTTCCCCTCTGATTTATGTTAAAGAAACCACCACGGAACCAACATGATCAATTAAACCCTAAGCATGATCATTTAAACCATATTATGGCTATGCATGCCATGGCAGATTTGAAGCTGCAAACCGGAGAAATGATATTTAGCATCCATTGTTTGCTTCGAACTAAGAACTAAATTCTAAGAGCTGAAAAGAAAGTAGAGTAACCAAGTTAAGATCTATTTTCTGGCTGAGATCAAAAAGTTGAGGAGATATGAAGTACCACCTCTCTTGCAGCGCCGTGTAGGCATCGGGGGTGCGATGGCTGTCGGTGGCATTGAAGCAGATCTGCGACGGTAGACGGGTGCATCAGGGGATAAGTCCCGTTGCGGTGGAAGAGAAGGTCGTGTGAGCGGCCCCGGCAAAGAGGACGACTGCGCCGATGAAGCGAGAGGACGCGATTCAAGGCTATTGGTCTGTCGCCGTGGATGAGAAACGTCCATCTCTAGCAGTGGACGACGCGGTCTTGGTAGGCGCTCTGGCATGGTGGAGGACGGTGGTGATGGATGTGGTGGAGGACGGCGGCGATGGATGGGGTGGCGGACGGAGGCTGGTGTGGGAATGGGGTGTTCTAGCGCGGACGGTGTATGAATGGGAAAATGGAGGGAGAGGTACGGGGAACCATGTTTTTGGGACGCTCCTGTCTGAAATATGGGAAAGTTATGAACTTATCCCCCATTTCAAATTTGGACATCTCGTTGGTTGGGGATAGGACGGTAATCTCGCATCTCCCAAATATTTGCCGGTAACTATTTCAGGCGAGGAGAGGGTGTTTTGCCGCCCACGGTTGGCGCCCATGGTGTATGAACGGGGCTGACAGGTAGGGCGGTTGTGTCACGTTTGATGGAAGTTACACATCTGCCCCTATTTAAAATATTAGCCTACATCTATTTCGGACGAGGAGAATTTGTTTTGCCGCCCACCGTGTATGAATGGGGAATGGAGGGAGAAACAGAGGTCTTTCGGATGAGCTTGAATCAAATGAGTTTTGCCGCCCATGTTTGACGCCCACCGTGTCAGAATGGGCTCAGAGGCGGTCGTGTCACGTCTAATTGAAGTTGCTAACCTACCCCTATTTAGAGCAGTGGAAATCAGGCTGATGGTTGTCCGTGTAATGGGTAGACAGTAATTTCCATCTCCCAAACACTTGGCTTCGGGCAGCGGATGTGGGAGTGGACATTTTGCTGTTTCTTTCGAATTTTGGGACAATAAGCATCCACGTTTACCCTGGCAACTAAATTCGAATCCATTTTGTATTCCTATATGAATCTTTATAAATAATTCTATGTGTTTTTACATATCTTCAAAAGGACGACAAAGATGTATTCCACTGTCATATATGAATATGGTTTACAAATGCCGATACTCAAATTCAGAAACTAGAATCCAGTTTAAGGTGAATTCGAATATTTGGAACACTTAATGTCCAACTCAAATGTCACACGCAGCATAATGTGTACTCCCATTTAGATATGTACACAAGCGATGTATTAAGATTCAAATACCGAGTCAATCAACCAAGAATGTACGGAACTAAAAGACATATAAACACTTATAGAGTATATGGATCAATAATATCAACTAACATACATAAGCCAGGCTGCTGTACTTTTTTTTGGCTACAACAGCATCCTTTTTTTAGCCAGCATCTTGGCCCTTTTCGATGCGTGCCACTTATGGTCCATCTATACTAGTATTGCTGAATGCACATTCAGCCCGATTGGCATATTTGTAGGTCTGGCACAGCAATCCAAATCAAATGTCTCCGAGTTTTATCAATTAATACAGACTTGTGCTCAAATAAAATTACAAAAAAAACAATTATTACATGATCTCTAAAACAAATGGTTTGATTGATTACATGAACAGACAACACAAAGGTTATTCAGCTATGGAAAGAACATTTCACCTATGATTTACCATGTAGGAATTTAATTTCGTTTTTTCCTTCAAGACCTTAACAATCTGGTCAATCTCAGCTTGCTTCATTTTGAAATCCACCAAATATTTAATGGTTGTCTTGAGTACTGCTTGTGATCGTGCTGTTTGCTTCCTCAACATGTCAACTTCATCTCTAAGTGCAGAAGCAGAATCTCTTTCTACCACTAGTTTACCCTCTAGAGCATCAGCAGTTGGCAATTCATAATGCACGATTGGGCCGGTGCCACTGCTGTGGGATGATGCAACGTCCATGGGGACCTCGCTCTTTGATCTTGGGCTAACCTGTTTTGCCATTAAAGTTCCGATTGGATTCAGAAAAGTTGAAGTTAGCAAAACATCTCAACTGGGAGTTATAACAGCAAACCAGTTAAACAAACAAGGAATTAAAGAGTTTCAATTGGATGCTGAAAAGTAGTTATTAACATCATTGTAACCCGCTGTTGTAGCAGCAAAGCAGTTAAACAAACAAGTAGATATTTAAGTTAAGGCAAACAGGTAATTCTTAATAGTAAGTATCAAACACATAGATAGGCACAGTCTACAATATGATTAACAGGCTGTGGCATTATGTAATCAGTAGCAAACTAAATTAAGCCAAGCCACGTAATTGAACAATTTTGCAATAAGTGGCTAACTAAAATTCTGAGAAGCAGGTAACTGAACTTATGCTAGTTCTTTGTACAGGCACACTGCAACTTCTTTTTCGCTTACATGGTTGTACGAAGCAGTCCATGGCATCAATTGCTTGGATACGCAGTCCCAATACTTCTTTCTTCCCACACTGCATGGGTAAGTCGAATGGTTAATCTGGTAAGATGGTGCGTCCTTGATATGTTATATGAGGACGTGTAGTCAGACTAGTTGTAGCCAAACACATCACACTGGCTTTTACTGTATATTTCATGCGATTACTTTGGGCATATCGAGATCTAAGCAATCTACAATAGGATGAAAAGACTGGCATCCTTCACATTATTGGCGAACTCAGTTCATAAAAACAAGCAATTCAACCATTCTGTGGGTAAATCAAAAGCGCCACTAGAATATTTTTCACTATCCAATCATACACGCAAAAAGGAGCGACGCCACCATAGGGGCTGGTATGGGCGGCCGCCTCAGGTGGCTGGAAAGTGTGCACCTAGTTTGAGTCGTCCAGGTTGGCCCACGCTAGTTTTGTTCGTCCCAACGCACGAGCAGGCAATGTAAAAAATGAAGAAAAATGTTTCAATTTGGTTGGGCCAATAACATAAGTGCAAGGCAGGCCCTATAGCAGGCTTGCGGCCCAAACGAGCGCCTCCCATATCGATCGACAGCAGGAAAAATCCCAATTCATTCGCTCCAGCCTCTAGTCTGGTTTGCTCCTAACCTAGCCGCCGTTGGACAGATCGACATAGCACTTCCTCGCACCCTCGTTGGAGGGCGGTCGCCGGGCTTCAAGCGAACGGAAGGACAAGAAGATGAAGATCCAACCCTGGGTGTAGCCTGCGTGGGAGGCAGCGGCGGCAGCACGGGCATGTCATCAAGCTTGCGCAAACGGACATGTCGCTAATTGCAAGAGTATCATGCACAACGAGCAGGTACATCACATCCCTGATTATATCTAATTCAACTCTTCAATTTCTGGCCAATAGTTAAACCTGACGTTGTTGTAAAACTGCTTGTATGTAGGGAATCTATGAGTAACTCCCCCAATCAATACTGAACTGACTGAATCTGATGTATCTAATCAAATTTCTGGTGCAAACATACAAGCTCATGTTGTTCTTGAGCCTGCAGTGTCTAATGAACAGACTGCTAATGAAGGATTTGATGCAAACATTTTGCATGCTTCTGGTGATGAACATATAGTGTCTAATGAGGGATCTAATGCAAGCATTTTGCAAGCTCATTGAAGGATTTAGTGTCTAATGATGATCTACTATGTTGAGAGAGACAGAGATTTGCAGGCATTGATTACAAGCAAATTATAGTGCATTTTCATAGCTTGAGGAAACGTCGAGGCCATCTACCAGAAAGTCCCCGTATCATGACAACATAGCATAAATACTTTTCTAATCTGTTGTTTGAAACTATTGGCATACTTGTGCAGGATAGATATATTGATATGCAGTTTGCGCACTGGTTATATGTGCAATTACACTTCGATATTTTCAGCCAGAGAACGAATAATTCAAGCAGGTACAGACCATGTTTGTAGTCCTTGTACACCATGTTGCATTTTGTGTTTTTTGGTGCTTGCATCATTTAGTGTTTATAATCTGAACTACTTTGGATCATTTTTTCAAAGTGCATGTAGCTTCACATTTCTCAAGTTATGTTGATTTCCGGAGTGCAAGTGCCTTCGTATTTGTTAAGTTAAATGTTCCGCCCCTGGTAACTTGAATTCGTGGATCAGCCACTGCACACAAATCATACACGAATGCCAGTACGAATTAAATGAAATGCAGGGACTTACGCTAGCTCGTTGTACAGGCTCACTACAACTCTGCTTGCACTTGGGATGTTCCATGTACAAGTCCATGTTACCACTTGCTTGGATGTGCATGCCTTGTGCTCCTCGCATCCCCCTCTGCATTTTTGACACAGCGAATTGTTGATCAAATAAGAGGAATTGACCTTGATGTTGTACCGGAGGACAGATACTTACAAGGTTATACGGGTGTGCAAGATGTGTACCAGATCCCGTAGCGCCGTCATGCTTCGCTAAAATATGGATTTGATTGTTTCAGATGATATCTCCAGAAGAAATAAGAGTTAAGGTCAGAGTTGCATAGGCGTGTAAGCTAAGAGAGCAGTGAAAGGATATCCAAACATCGTCGGAACAGTGCACAAGGGAGTGATGTGTGGATACCTAGTTCGGTCCGGCGTTTGGCATGCTCGCCTAGCTAAAGTGTGGGTCACTTCAGAGCCATTGAGGGTGATGCGCTGGCGTTGGCTGGCCGCGCACGGATGCAGATCTTGACTGGCAGCGGAGCGCTATGATGCGGTGGACGAGACCGTTGGTGAAGCCCCAACGGCCTCGGGGGGCGGAGGTGCGACGATGTGCTCGGTGAAGTAGCCCCGGTGAGCTGGGAGACGGCGTCGATGAAGCGCACCTGATGCGGTGGAACTCGGTGTCTGTGAGGCAC
This sequence comes from Aegilops umbellulata, assembly GCA_032464435.1. Lineage (NCBI taxonomy): Eukaryota > Viridiplantae > Streptophyta > Magnoliopsida > Poales > Poaceae > Aegilops > Aegilops umbellulata. Next base: position 405,270,867 of record CP136054.1, on the reverse strand, counting down.
GTCGGTTGCGGCGGCCGACGTTGTCGGTGGACCACCCGGTGCGGTGGACGAGGGCGTAGATGAGGTAGCTCCGGTGCGGTGGTGAAGCGCGGCCGTCGTCTTCGTCGTCGTCGTCCGGCACAGAGGTGGGGAACGGTGGGGAAAGAGACGAGACGAGGGGCGATTCGAGGGTTGGCGGCGAATTAGGGATTTGAGCAATCTGGGCGCGGAAGGGGATGGTGGAGAAGAGAGATTTTGCAGGGCTGGAAGGGGCCGCCAGATATTTCAATCTGAAACGTGCAAGCGCGAACTTATATTGTCTTCATCCTTTTTTTGGGGGGGAGGGGGTGGGTGGCTGGGTGCTACGCTTCCGTCCAACACACGCGACCACCCCGACAGGACTATGCTTCGGTGCCTTAAGGCATCTGCCTTTGTGTCCATGACATATGGGCCCAACAGGTGGCTGGCCCACATGTCAGTGACACAAAGGCAGTTGTCTTTAAGGCACCGAAGCAACATCCACAACGACACGACCCTGGTTTGCCTGGTGCGCCTACATTTGAGAATGCAAATGAATCTTCTTTCATTTGCAAACGAATCTGTATGTATTACCATGCCCGTGTTTTCCTTGCAATAATTAGTCATTCGAAACGAGATACTCCATCCGTTCACTTTTGTAAGTCGTTTCAAACAACTTAAAATGAACTGTTTTGCACATTGTCTGAAATGACTTCAAGGTCTTATAAAAGTGAACAGAGGGAGTACTATAAATTAATTAATGAGGAGTTATTTAAAAAAAATCAAAACGGTACCCACGCTAACGTGGATTAGAGTGTGTCTCACATAATTAGTTATTTGAATTAGAGTGTGTGTCACGTAGTTAGTTATTTGAATTAGAGTGTGTGTCACGTAGAGATCTCCAATTCTAACGTGGATTTCACATTTCACTGTATCCACGCTACTTTTTTTGATACAAATGCATATGTATATGATAAACACCATGGTAGTGAGAAAACTTTTGGATGGATTCAAACATATGACCTACAAAATAGCACAACAAACTGAGTCAATGTCAACTTTTCGAAACTTAGTATGGCACGAATTCGAAATAATTACCCGTATGCCTGCTCCTCGGTTCAAATCTTACAATGTACACCGAACTGAAACATTGATATTAAGTCTCGTACTATGTACATTAAAATGTTGTTTTTAGCCCCCCCCGCACAAACGCTACATACTTCCTGTATCGGTCAATCTTCCTCTCCTAACCACCTTAGGAAGCTATCGGTTTCCAACACACGTTCATTCTTTCTCTCCATGTTTCGATCTCTAAGTCTCTCAACTACACAACCCCCTTTTCCACTCTGTTACCAAATGTATTTACCTCACACACCCGCCATTGCACCCCATGCCGAGCTCTCTCTCTCCCCCCTCTCCCTCTCACCCTCTCGCGCTAAATACATGCATTGCCTATCTAGCCCCCCAACCTCTCGTGCATGCGCACGCACGCACGTTGTATATCTAGGTCACTCCCTCGAGACTATCTCACTCTTTCTTCCGCACGGTGGGCCACACTCGCTCAATCTCGCTCTCTTTATCCGAGTCTTGTTTAACCTTGTTTTCTTTCACACACAAATGATATATCTCCCTGTTCGGGCCTCGATCAACACGCTCTATACTCTCTCACACAGATTGTCTATCTAGGTCAGTCCATCCAAGCGGCCACCACTCTTTCGACCTCATGGTGGGCCACACTCACTCAATCTCTCTCTCTCTCTCTCTCTCTCTCTCCGTATGTCTTGATTGACCTCGCTCTTTCTCGGACAAAAACTATATATCACCATGTTTGAGCCCGATTTGACCTATTCACATTGTATACTCTCTCACGCACATCGTCTATCTAGGTCACTCTCTCCAACCCGTCTCACTCTTTCGATCGCGCGGTGACCCTATGTGATCGGTTGACCTTGCTTCCTCCCACGCACAAAATATATCTACACGTCTTCACTTACTGGTGGGTTCCATGTGTGCTCTCTCTCCTCCCCTTCTGTGTTTATACGCACGGGCAAACAGGAAGAACTCGCGGGCAATGTTGCCGTTGACCATATCTAGACGCGTTCACAAGTCACGGCACCAGTTTCACGTACTAGCAGCACTAGTCAGTGTGTACGTGCAATGCACGTTAATTTGGATGTATATTAAGTGCATGCGGATATTAACTACTAGGATATTATTTGCGTGTTGTCATGTGATTAGCACTATTTTTGGCGTGAAATTAATTGCACGCTAAACGTGTTGAGCGCTCGACATTGAAGTAGTCTAGGTCGTTGGATGACAAGGAACACATGTGGCTTGATGACGTTTTATATTTAATTTGATACGGCTCTAGCAGAACATTCAATCGATCAAACCATACATTTCGTTCAGTCTGACTCCGACTTTAAATTATACGACGATCGATATAAAATAAACGGAAATGATAAACGTTCGGATTTTAAGCATGGCAATCCGAACGTTTTTCATGGCAAATTTAGATTATGCGGCGGCGGCGGGGGCGTCTCGCGGTGGGAAGCGGCTCCTCTGCCGTGCTCTGTGTGTCGTCGGGCCACTGATCGATGGCGACGACGGCGTCTTGCGCCGTTGTTGGCGTACTCCTGGACGTTGGCCTAGCTTCAAGGAAGGCCAAAATGTTCTGGACTTCGGAGCGAGTCGACTGGCGGGAGGAGGCGACTGGCATTGGTGCAAGGAAGCGGTCGACGGCGGCCATCCATGCCGCTAAGGGGGGCACTGGCACCCGTGCGCGGACAGGCGCTGTCAACGGCGCGGCGGAGACATTCGTGTGCACGGGCACCGGCACGGGTGCGCACGTCAGTGCATGCGCAGGCGCAGGCACTGGCAGGTGCACGGGCACCGGCACGAGCATGCGCGTCAGTGCACGCGCAGGCGCAGGCGCTGGCAGGTGCACAGGCACCGGCACGGGCGTGCGCATCAGTGCACGCGCAGGCGCATGTGCTGGCAGGTGCACGGGCGCGTGGAAGTCGGCGGGCACCTCGTGGAACCCCGTGGGATCAAGCTCGGCAATAATGTGCGGCTCCCAGCCCATCAATGCCACGGGGATGGGCGCTGGCGCAGTCGGGGCGACGGGAGCCGGAACGGGAGCGGGGACAGGCGCGACGTCTTCCCGCAAGGCCAGTTCAAGCTCGTCCCAAAGCGCCTTATGTTCTTGAGACTTCGGCTGGGTGTCTTCCTCTAGAAACTGGAACACTAAGGGCAAACCATCATGACGCGGCATGGTGTACGTTTAGGTCAGGCTAGTTGGAGGTAGACGACAGGAGAATCAGAGAGGAAGAGAGAGGATTGTAGCGATACTCCCTCCTTTCCGGTTTATAAGGCTCAATTCAAAAATCTCACCAACCAAGGTAGATGGTGAGTGGTGGAATACTTATTGTAGTTTGCAAAGGCACACAATTAATACTCTTGTTTTTCTCAAAAGAATATGTTTACCAATGCATTAATTGCAATGCATGCATGCATAAATTACATGCATTGGTCAACTTTCTCTTAATACTTGCATGCAATGATTTAATTTACCTTGGAATTTGAACATGTGATGGGAAACAGCAAAATTGAGCCTTATTGAGGGAGTCCTGGATTAGGGGGTGTCCGGATAGCCAGACTATGACCTTTGGCCGGACTCCTGGACTATGAAGATACAAGATTGAAGACTTCGTGGCGTGGAAGGCAAGCTTGGCGATATGGATATGTAGATCTCCTTCCGTTGTAACCGACTCTGTGTAACCCTAGCCCTCTCCGGTGTCTATATAAACCGGAGGGTTTTAGTCCGTAGGACGAACAACAATCATACCATAGGCTAGCTTCTAGGGTTTAGCCTCTCTGATCTCGTGGTAGATCTACTCTTGTACTACCCATATCATCAATACTAATCAAGCAGGAGTAGGGTTTTACCTCCATCAAGAGGGCCCGAACCTGGGTAAAAGCATCGTGTCCCTTGTCTCCTGTTACCATCCGCCTAAACGCATAGTTCGGGACCCCCTACCCGAGATCCGTCGGTTTTGACACCGATATTGGTGCTTTCATTGAGAGTTCCTCTGTGTCGTCGCTTTTAGGCCCGATGGCACCTCCGATCATCAACAGCGATGCGGTCCAGAGTGAGACTTTTCTCCCCGGACAGATCTTCGTATTCGGTGGCTTTGCACTGCGGGCCAATTCGCTTGGCCATCTGGAGCAGATCGAAAGCTACGCCCCTGGCCATCAGGTCAGATTTGGAAGCTTGAACTACACGGCTGATATCCGCGGAGACTTGATCTTCGACGGATTCAAGCCACAGCCGGGCGCGCCGCAATATCGCGAAGGGCATGATCTAGCTCTGCTGCCGGACAGTGCCTTGGAAGCCGCACCCATGTCCGCTCCGACCCTTAGTTCGGAGCCGACTGCGCCAATCGAGAACGGGTGGCTGGACACCGCCTCGGGGGCTGCAATCTCTACGACGATCGAGCCGAACACCATCCCTATTCTCTGCGAAGCCCGTGCCTCCAAGGCGCCGGACTCCTCTCCGGACTCCGAGCCCCCCGCGCCCTTGCCAATCGAATCCGATTGGGCGTCGGTCATGGAATTCACCGCCACGGATATCTTTCAGCACTTGCCCTTCGGCGATATTGTGAACTCACTAAAATCTCTCTCTTTATCAGGAGAGTCCTGGCCGGACTATGGTCAGCAAGGTTGGGATGCGGATAACGAAGAAATTCAAAGCCCACCCACCACCCACTTCGTAGCCACTGTCGATGATTTAACCGACATGCTCGACTACGACTCCGAAGACATCAACAGTATGGACGACGATGCCGGAGACGAACGGGAACCAGCGCTTATAGGGCACTGGAAAGCCACCTCGTCATATGACATATACATGGTGGATACCCCAAAAGAAGGCAATGGCGATGGAACAGCGGAGGATGACCCCTCCAAGAAGCAGCCTAAACGCCGGCGTCAGCGGCGCCGCTCTAAATCCCGCCAAAGAAAAAACGGTGATTCCGGCACGGGAGATAATAACACCCCGGACAGTGCCGAAGACAACCCCCTCCAGCAGGATTCTGCATAGGAGGACGGAGAAGCCAGCCCTCATGAGAGAGCGGCAAACGAAGAGGTCGAGGACGATAATTACATACGTCCCTCCGAAGACAAGGCAAGCCTCGACGACGACGAATTTGTCGTGCCTGAGGATCCCGTCGAACAAGAGAGTTTCAAACGCAGGCTTATGGCCATGGCGAGCAGCCTCAATAAAAAACAACAACAACTTAGAGCTGACCAAGACTTGCTAGCCGACAGATGGACTGAAGTCCTTGCGGCCGAAGAGTACGAACTCGAACGCCCCTCCAAGAGCTACCCCAAGCGCAGGCTGCTACCCCGATTAGAGGAGGAAGCACCTAAACCTACATCACCAGCGCATGACGCGGCCGATCGGCCACCTCGTGGCCGTGACAGAGAGGCCTCATGGCCCTCCGTTCAAGCCGCACCCCGGCGTCGCTCAAAAAACAGCAAGGCACGGGGAAACACGCTAGACCTGCGCGATATGTTGGAGGACAAGGCAAGGCAAACATGATCGATCTACGGATCGCGTGGGTGCCCCACGACTCGAGACGATAACCGTCACGCCGGATACAGCAAATCCGGCCGAGCCGAACGCAGTAGACAAAGCTCATTTGAGCTACGTCGTGATATAGCCCGGTACAGAGGCGCTGCACACCCACTATGCTTCACAGATGAAGTAATGGATCATCAAATCCCAGAGGGTTTCAAACCTGTAAACATCGAATCATACGATGGCACAACAGATCCCGTGGTATGGATCGAAGATTATCTCCTTCATATCCACATGGCCCGCGGCGATGATCTAAACACCATCAAATACCTCCCACTCAAGCTTAAAGGACCAGCTTGGCATTGGCTTAATAGCTTGCCAGCAGAATCAATTGGTTGTTGGGAGGACCTGGAAGCCACATTCCTCGACAATTTCCAGGGCACCTATGTGCGACTACCAGACGCCGATGACCTAAGCCACATAATTCAGCAGCCAGAGGAATCGGCCAAACAATTCTGGAAACGGTTCCTGACCAAGAAAAATCAGATTGTCGACTGTCCGGATGCAGAGGCCCTAACAGCCTTCAAACATAATATCCATGACGAATGGCTTGCCCGACACCTAGGACAGGAAAAGCTGAAATCCATGGCCGCCCTCACGACACTCATGACCTGCTTTTGCACGGGAGAAGACAGCTGGCTAGCTCATAGTAATAACATGACCAAGAGCCCTGGTAATTCGGATACCAAGGACAGCAATGGCAGGTCGCGTCGCAACAAGCACAAGCGCCACATTAACACCGACAGTGCTGAGGATACGACAGTTAACGCCGGATTCAGAGGCTCTAAACCTGGTCAGCGGAAAAAGCCATTCAAGAGAAATACTCCGGGCCCGTCCAGTTTGGACCGAATACTCGATCGCTCGTGCCAGATACATGGCACCCCCGAAAGGCCAGCCAATCACACCAACAGGGATTGTTGGGTGTTCAAGCAGGCAGGCAAGCTACATGCCGAAAACAGAGACAAGGGGCTACATAGCAATGACGAGGAGGATCCCCAGCCACCGAACAATAATGGATAGAAGGGTTTCCCCCACAAGTGCGGACGGTGAACATGATATACGCAACCCACATTCCCAAGCGGGAGCGGAAGGGTGCACTCAGGGACGTATATGCGTTAGAGCCAGTCGCCCCAAAGTTCAACCATGGTCCTCCTGCCCGATCACTTTTGATCGAAGGGACCACCCCACTAGCATCCGCCATGGCGGATTCGCCGCATTGGTTCTTGACCCAATCATTGACGGATTTCACCTCACTAGAGTCCTTATGGACGGCGGCAGCAGCCTGAACCTGATTTATCAGGATACAGTGCGGAAAATGGGCATAAATCCCTCAAGGATTCAACCCACAAAAACGACCTTTAAAGGCGTCATACCAGGTGTAGAGGCCAACTATACTGGCTCAGTTACACTCGAAGTGGTCTTTGGATCCCCGGATAATTTCCGAAGCGAGGAGTTAATCTTCGACATAGTCCCGTTCCGCAGTGGCTATCACACACTGCTCGGACGAACCGCATTTGCAAAATTCAATGCAGTGCCGCACTATGCATACCTCAAGCTCAAGATTCCAGGCCCTCGAGGAGTCATTACGGTCAATGGAAACACCCAACGCTCTCTCCGAACGGAGGAGCATACGGCGGCTCTCACAGCGGAAGTACAAAGCAGCCTCTCAAGGCAATTCTCCAGTCCGGCCACTAAACGTCTGGACACCGTCAAGCGCGCCCGGAGTAACCTACAACAAGACCGCCTGGCACGTTCCGAGCAAGCGTAGCAACGCGACCCCAACCCCAGCCCTCGCGAACTTGCAAAACCAGTGTTGCACGTACATAATTACGCTCTGGAAATACCATGGGCAAAGGGGGAGGGGCACCATCACGGCACGCCCGACACACAGCTTAAACCGCACTAGGGGCTGCCAACTTCTTCATTTTCTCTTACTTTCAGGACTCCATTCTTCGGAAGGTCTGTCCGGCAATACAATTGCCGCACAAACGATACAACAACCAGGGAAGCAGAAAGCTACGCCACACTACGGAACTCTCAGGTGGTCTCTATAACGATCAGTACACCTGTTTCGCATACCATTCCGCAGCTCGCCCCTGGAAAGGACATGTTAAATAGTCCCAATTTTTTGCACTATTTGTATCGTTCTACTTTGATCGCAGCTTTTTTAAAACAATACATAGCTCCCGTCTATTATTGCATTACTCTTTTTACGAATATATGTTCATTTATGACATTTAGCACCCGTACACTTTGGTACGGCCAATACGCCAGGGGCTCAAGCACCCCATAACACGGCGTGAAAAGTCCGAACACTTTCACAAGTGCGGCCCTCCGATCTTATAGCATTATATGCATCAGCTCCGAATCATGTCTTTGGTCAATAGTTGGGTTTGCCCGACTCCCATGCTTTGGTATCTTACGTTCCACTATATCGGCTAAGGTAGCGCTGGGAGAACTACTGCGATTGTGCCCTAGTTGAGCTGGGCCTAAGCACCTCAGTAGAGAAAGCTAAAACTGACTGTCATGATAGGGTGAGAGCTGGTCGCTGTTCGGGAAGGTTTCGAGTCCTTAAAGACTTATGTCGCTTAGAGCGAGGAGCCGGCTTTGTCCGGCCTAGGCGTGTATCGCGCCCCGAACTCGGTCTTCCGAATACTAGGGGCTTCGCCGAAATTTAAAATTATAGAATTCTATGGCTAAGTGAGAGTGATAACGCATTATAGTCCGATTGCCTTGTTCGTTGTGCTGAGCGCCTCCCTCGAAGGACCCAAGAATGGGAAAAAGAGTGCTCAGGTTTATCCCGAACACCCCAGCACTCGTGGCATGGGGGCAGAAGCCGACGACTCGCCATCTCTCAAATTTGATAAACGATCGCATAGAAGGTAATATTTTAAATTAAACAAGCGTTGCATAGCGCATATGAACAAGTTTTCAGTGCACAGGACAAAACGAGCAAGTTTCACTAAAAAATTACATCTTTTGAACATTCGTTCGCCATAAGGCGGGCACCCTTCAAGACGCCCTCATAGTACTTCTCGGGGTGGCGATGCTCCTTACCCGGCGGCGGCCTGTCCTTCACAAGCTTCTCCGCGTCCAGCTTGCCCCAGTGCACCTTAGCACGGGCAAGCGCCCTACAGGCACCTTCGATGCAGATGGAGCACTTGATGACCTCAAGCCTTGGAAAGGCCTCCACCAGCTGCCTCACCAGCCCGAAGTAGCTCCCAGGCAGAGCCTCTCCAGGCCACAGCCGAACTATGAGGCCCTTCATGGCCTGTTCGGCCACCTTGTGGAGCTCGACCAGTTGCTTCAGCTGGTCGCTCAAGGGCACAGGGTGTCCGGCCTCAGCGTACTGAGACCAGAACACCTTCTCCGTCGAGCTCCCCTCCTCGGCTCGGTAGAAGGCGGCGGCATCTGACACGCTGCGGGGCAAATCTGCGAATGCTCCTGGAGAGCTCCGGATTCGGGTAAGTAACAAGTAACTCACTTTCACGTGCTTGCTTTGCATAAAGAATGCCTTACCCGCCGCTATCTTCTTCATTGCCTCCACCTCCTGGAGGGCCTTCTGGGTTTTAGCCTTGGCAGACTTGGCATTTTCAATGGTCGCCGCGAGCTCGGACTCTCGCGTCTTCGAGTCAAGCTCCAAGCTCTCATGTTTCTTCATGAGAGCCTGGAGCTTTCGCCGCACCTTGCAAACCTGCGCCTCATGCTTCTCCCGCTCGGTGCGCTCCGTGGCCGCCTTCTTTTCTGCCTCGAACAGCGCCTGCTTAAGGGTTGCCACCTCAGTTATGGCCCCTACAATAGCCACATTAATCCTGTCATTTTCTTGCAATTGCACCTTATATATATATTTAAAAAAGGTATCTCTTTCCTTCTTTGTCCTCGAGCTGCTTCTTGGCAAGGCCGAGCTCTTGCTCGGACCGCTCGAGGTTCTGCTTCAGCGTTTCCACCTCCGCGGTCAGTACGGCGGACGCCAGCAGTGAAGCCTACATACGCATATTGACTTACTTTTGTTAGACTCCTGCGAATGTTATTAGATCCTCTATTCGACTTTTCTTTCCGAACGCCAAACGGAGCATCAGGGGCTACTGTCTATGTGGTAATATTTTTACATATTCTTTACTTACCTCAAAGCCTGTTAAAAGGCTGGCACAAGCTTCAGTCAGTCCGCTCTTGGCGGACTGAACCTTCTGGATCACCGTACTCATCACAGTATGGTGCTCCTCATCGATGAAGGCGCTGTTAAGCACCTCCAGCAGATTGTCCGGCGCCTCCGGTTGGACGGGGGCCACCGGCTGGACGGGGGCCACCGGCTCAGTAGGCTTGCTCCTCTTAGGAGGTCCCCTACCGCAGCCTGGAACCGTTGACGATTCCGGCGCGGTGTCCGGCCCGAGGCCGGACTCGGAGCCCTTGGGGGTTTTATCCCCTTGGCGCCTAGAGTCCGGGAGGTCGCCTTGCGGCGCCTCTAGGACCACCTCCTCCTGGCTTGGAACCTCCTGGGACAACACTTCGGCGTCGTCCGTAGGGCGTGGGGAGGTAGCCGTCGGAAGCGAATTCACATCCGACGAATCCAGGGAACCGCTCGACGACACGTCGAGCCGGTCTTTGGGTGGACTGCATAATCATCTTCGACGTAAGAAAAAGCTGTGCAATGAAGGAATACTATGACTTACTTTGGTATCCGGATACTTACGATTTCGCTAGGGGCTTGGCCCTGTGCGGCCAATCCTCTTTGCCGTCGTCGGCGTTGGTGGACTAGTACGGAAGAAGGATTTCCCCTTCTTGGACCCTCCGGCCTCCCTAGTTGGGGCGGCCTTCCTTTTCTTTCCTTCCCCCACTGGAGGGGGAGAGGACTCTTCTTCCTCCTCCTTGTCTTCACCGGAGGAGTGCGTCTCGGAGTCGTCGGACGATGAATCCGACACCACCAAACACCGGGCACTCTTTCGAGTCCCCGTGGCCTTCTTCTCTGGCACCACGTAGGGTGCCGGAACCAGCAGCCCTGTCAAACGGGCGTCCGCTGGGTCTTCGGGCAAAGGAGCCGGACAGCTGATCTATCCGGACGTCTCCTGCCAATCCTGTCAAAGGTAAAGGGAGTTTAGATCCTGCATAGAGTCAAACTATGAAAAACTAATACCCTGTAAAAGGTAAAAACAGCTTACCGCACTAGCGTGACGCTGCGTGCTGAATCTGCGATCCTCGATAGCGGATGCGGGAGCCTCGGCGCCGTTGAATAGCACCTTCCAGGCATCTTCGTACGTCGTGTCGAAGAGCCTTCTCAGAGTTCGGTGCTGCACCGGGTCGAACTCCCACAGGTTGAAGGCCCATTGTTGACACGGGAGGATCCGACGGATGAGCATAACCTGGACTACGTTGACAAGTTTGAGCTTCTTGTCCACCAGGGTTTGGACACATGTTTGGAGTCCGGTCAGCTCTCCTTTTTTACCCCACGACAGGCCCGTCTCTTTCCAGGAGGTGAGCCGCGTAGGGGGTCCGGATCGGAACTCGGGGGCTGCGACCCATTCAGGGTCACGCGGCTCGGTGATGTAGAACCACCCTGATTGCCACCCCTTTAGGGTCTCCACAAAGGAGCCCTCGAGCCATAGGACGTTGGGCATTTTGCCCACCATGGCGCCTCCGCACTCCGCCTGGTTGCCGCGCACCACCTTTGGCTTGACATTGAAAGTCTTGAGCCATAGGCCGAAATGGGGGCGGATGCAGAGGAAAGCCTCGCACACGACGATAAACGCCGAGATGTTGAGGATGAAGTTCGGGGCCAGATCGTGGAAATCCAGGCCGTAGTAGAACATGAGCCCCCGGACAAATGGGTGGAGAGGGAAGCCTAGTCCGCGGAGGAAATGGGGGAGGAACACCACCCTCTCATGGGGCCTTGGGGTGGGGAGGAGCTGCCCCTCTTCTGGAAGCCGGTGCGCAATGTTGTTAGACAAGTATCCGGCCTTCCTCAGCTTTTTGATGTGTCCCTCCGTGATGGAGGAGACCATCCACTTGCCTCCCGCTCCGGACATGACTGGAGAAGGGGAGGTGGGGAGTGCGGACTTGGGCACTGGAGCTCGAGTGCGCGGAAAGGGATGCGCAAAGGAGGAAGAAGGCGTGGATGAAATAGGTGGATCCTTATCCCCTTATATGGGCGGACGCAACTACGCGTCCCCACCAGCCTGGTAAAACTCGCTTATCTCCCAAGCGCTGTAATCAATGGCGCGGTTGGGTTACCCACGCCCGTATTGATGAGAATCCTGGAATAAGGGGACACGATCTCTGCTTTGACAAGACGTGTCAAGGAAACCGCCTCGCGAAACACGCTGAGGTGGGGCAGTAAAGACGATTCGAATAAAGGCTTGGCCATGGTGTGACGACACGCTATGGAATACGTCAGCAGATTAGATTTGTGTAAATATTATTATTCTCTCTACGGTGGTACGTGGAACTTATTTTGCAGAGCCGGACGCTATCCATGTGTTCAAAATCTTCTATGAAGTACTCAGAGGAGGAACCCGCCTTGCAATGCCGAAGACAATATGCACGCCGAACTCGTCGTCATTCAAGCATGGTTCAGGGGCTACTGAGGGAGTCCTGGATTAGGGGGTGTCCGGATAGCCGGACTATGACCTTTGGCCGGACTCCTGGACTATGAAGATACAAGATTGAAGACTTCGTCCCGTGTCCGGATAGGACTTTCCTTGGCATGGAAGGCAAGCTTGGCGATATGGATATGTAGATCTCCTTCCGTTGTAACCGACTCTGTGTAACCCTAGCCCTCTCCGGTGTCTATATAAACCGGAGGGTTTTAGTCCGTAGGACGAACAACAATCATACCATAGGCTAGCTTCTAGGGTTTAGCCTCTCTGATCTCGTGGTAGATCTACTCTTGTACTACCCATATCATCAATATTAATCAAGCAGGAGTAGGGTTTTACCTCCATCGAGAGGGCCCGAACCTGTGTAAAAACATTGTGTCCCTTGTCTCCTGTTACCATCCGCCTAGACGCACAGTTCGGGACCCCCTACCCGAGATCCACCGGTTTTGACACCGACACTTATAAAATGGAAAAACTAATATTTTGAGATAAGCCCTATAAACCAAAAAGGAGGGAGTACCAGGTAGTGCGGGGTTGATTTTAAACTGCGGCGCCAGCGACATTAAAAGTGGGAGCAGTTGGGACGACGGTGGGTGGCGGAGCCTGGTCAAAGAGCTCGCCTCCCAGTGAGCCTGCACAGCGGTCTGCTCGCATGCCTCCCTGACAGCCGGCGCAACGGTCTGCTCGCACGCCTCCCGTCGACTCACACGCTTGCTCGGACGGCACCTGCCGATTGCCGATGAGAAGCGGGGACTCGTGGCGGCACGTAAACGCCCACAGTTTCAATAGTGAAAGCGTTCGCCTTAACGTGACAGGTCTTTCTTCCAAAATACCTTGGCTCTTCATTTGTGCAACTTGTCATAAGCAGCTTGTCTCAAATTGAAGAAAAAACTTGCTGTCAGGACCCCGATCCTAAGCCACATCGATCCAGCGTGTAACACATCATATCACTTTGCGGCCTCACGCACGGTACTCCCACGGGTGCCACCTTACCTGGCCCGGGACCGTTTGTGCCTTTTGGCTCACGTATATGATAGTGTCGCTAGCATCCATATGACAGAGAACCCGGGCCGACATGGCTAGTCGTGAACCCAAAGCGGCGCTAGCCTATGAGGACAGGCATACATGAATCACATCGAGCATGTCGGTCATCAACGTATTTATTCGGGCTGTAGCACTGGGCTAACAGGACTCCGGTAACCCGGGCTGTAGCAGGCTAGGCAGGACTCCGAATAACGGCGCGTGACATTTCCCTGAAGGGACAGACATAGGAACGACGTGAAACACATGCCGGCCAGTCAAGTGTCCAAGCAGTAGTGCTGGGCTAGCAGGACTCCGGTGAACCGGGCTGTAGCGGACTACTATCGCTCAGAAGCACAAAACTTACATTTCCCCATATGAAAGGCTGCCAAGGATAAACAACTAGATAGTCGGATCCCACTCATACCAAGCATTTCAATCATACACACAATATGCCCGATATGAGTAAATACAACATGGCATCACAACAGTACTCTACGACTCAAGTACTTTATTTAGAAGGCTCCGGGGAGCCATACATATCATCCATACAGATAGGGGTCACATGACCCAACACTCAAGTCATACAAACATACAAGCACATGCGGAAGCAAAGTAGTCTGAGTACAGACACTAGAAAGAAAGAAGGCTTGACGAAGCCTGTCTATCTACAACGACCCTTCACAAGTCTTGGATCACCACCTGGGTGATAAGTCACTCGTCAACGTCGAGGTCTACATAGAACCCATCAGAGGGGTTGGTGCAGTCGTCTGAAAAACATGATTAAAGCAACATGAGTACGGAGGTACTCAGCAAGTCTTACAACAGGAACCTACTATACATGCACATTCTCAAGAAGGTAGTGGGGTTATTGCAGCAAGCCAGCTTTGACTCTTGGCTAAGCTATCCTACGATAGACACCACTTGTAAATCATTTGTCGCACACGAGTCCACTAACACCATCACAATACTCCACCGTGGATCCTCTCTCGCCATCCTACGAGAGGGCCATCCGCGGTACTCACACTTATCTTGAGATTTTTAGTAGTATCCATTTAACTTGTCTATGAACTGATATAGGCAACCCAGAAGTCCATTACCGCGGACACGGCTATTCGAATAGATCATTTGTAACCCTGCAGGGGTGTACTTCTTCACACATGTTTCCACCACTTAGCGTCTGCACACGACATGTGCTCGGCAGACTTCAAGCGAAAGCCGACGTGGGTGTAGACCACGACCTACCTAAACACTCAAGTCTCTAGTCCAGGTTTATCGCCTATTCGGGTTCCATCCGCAGGGAGTCCGGCCGAGGTTTCCACTAACGGCCCCGAACGATGTGAACAGGGTTCCCGAGACACCAAACGGGCGAGTCGGTACACCGTGCCACGTGCCTACCGCAACACAACCCACCCCGATGGTCAGCGCCGCGTGCGGCCCCCAGCATACTACAAACACCAGAAACTACTTGCAACTCCTGGACAGAGGACAAGGGTGGTTAAGAAGTCGAGCGGGGTCATATTTCAGGGCCCAATGTGTGGTAGTAACTGTATCATGGATCACAAACACAGATCTCAGTTCTTAAGGACGGCCTCAATGAAACAACCCACCATGTACTCCTACATGGCCTCTCATCGATTCCTTTACCAAATCGTATTCAACACTTCACTCTTGTCACTGACACAACCTTTCACTCCAGTTCATCATCCCGATGAGCCAGACCTGACACAACTCTAAGCATAGCAAGCATAGCATGGTACGAACACACACACATGTATTGGCTCAATCAACTCCTACACATGCTAGTCGGTTTCATCTAGTTAATGTGGCAATGACAGGTCATGCAAAGGAAGTGGGTTCAACTACCGCGACACACAGCAGTTTGAAACGCGTTGTCTTAATGCAGTAAACGAGAGCAGAAGCGAGAACATGGGTTTGTATCGGAATGATCAATGGGTAGCTTGCCTGATGGAGTGGTCGTGGGATACTGCCCTTCAGTTGGATACTCGGAGATATCCTCGGAGGCAGAACCTACCACGATGAACACATCGGAACACAATCAATACATGGCGATATGCAACAATATGATGCATGCTATGACATGGCAATATGAATGTGTCCTGACCTAGTGCAAGTAAAACCAGAAGGAAATGAACCCATTTGAACCAAAGATTCAAATGGAAACTCATTTATTAGGATCATATTAGTGTATCATCTTGTAATGCCTAAACAGTGGGTTTAACTTGTTCTGACATGCATGAAACTAGCACCAATGGATAGCTTGGATTTTTCTGATCATTTTTCATATATAGAACTTTGCATTTGGAGTTACAGATAATTTTCTATGAATTTTTGAAGTTTGAACTATTTTCTGGATTTTCCTGTATAAGAATAAATCCAATAATTAGATAATTGCGTCAGCATGAGATCATGCTGACCTCAGCAAGTCAACAGCCGGTCCAGGTCAACTGACCAGTGGGCCCAGGGTTAGTGATTAATTAAACTTGTTTAGTTAGTTTTAAACTAATCCAATGATTAACAGAAGGGGGCCCCACCTGTCATTGACTCATCAGAGTCAACCAGGGCCCACCAGTCAACGGTCAGGGTCAACTCGCCGGCGTCTAGCCGCCGGCGAGGCCAGACGCGGCGGAGCGAAGTGGATTTGGCCGTTCCGGCCACCAAATGGGGCGCGGAAGGCATCTACGCGCTCCTGGGAACGAGCCGCGGCTACTGGTGGAGTTAGTTGGGGTCGGGGTGGCCGGAGTTGGCGCCGGCGACGAGTTTGGCGGCGCCGGGGCTCGGGTGAAGGTGAAACCGGGGCTACGGGGCACGGCGAGGCGCGTGGAGTGATGCGTTGGGCCCCTGGGTGTGCGGTGAGGCTAGTGGACAAGGTGGTGCGGCCGTTGGGTGGCCGGAGCCTCGTCGGCGACGAACTCCGCGGCGGCGCGTGCGGGCGAGCTTCGTGCGCTCGTTGTAGGGCACGGGAAGAGGAACGGGGAGGATGGAGAGGTGGCCAGACTCACGGTGAATGCAGCGAGCGTCGAGGCGGGCTCGGGGAAGGTCGGAGCTGAGCGGGGCGATGATGGCGATCTCGGCGGCCGGAGTTGGGGAAGACGGGGTCGGGGGCGATTCCAGAGCGGGCGAGCGCTCGGGGCTCGTCCTGCTCGAAGAAGAAGAGGGTGGCGGGGCTCGTGGACACGATCGGGTGGCGCGGGGACGACGGAGAGCGCGCCTACGGCGTAGGTGCGGTGGCGGTGGCGTCGGCCATGGCGAAGGGGAGCGAGGGAGGCGAGGCAGAGGCGAATGGCGTGTCCAGGGGCTCGGGGCGACGACGTGGAGCGCGTCCAGGGCAGCAGGGCGGCGAGGAGGTGAAGCAGGGCGGCGGGGAGCTGCGTGGTGCTCGCTGGTGCCGGCGTCGAGCACCTGCGTGCCTGCCTGGCCGAGCCAAGCATCTCACTGGCGCGGCAGCTGGGCTGGGCTGGCAGGTGGGCCGGTTGGCAGGCGCCAGGTAAGTATTTCCTTTTTATTTTCCTTTTCTATTTTTCTGTAACTTTGTGGACTTATTAAAAATACTTAGACACTTCCAAAATTCACCAAACTGCATCTGGTCCTTAGTTAGAATATTTCCAGCCAGGAACATTTTAGTTTGGAGATATTTGAGCATTTGAAAATTTTTATAAATTTAAAATGCCCAAATTCAAATACTTATGCATTAACTCAATGACCTTCTGTTGACCTAGAAAAATATGCACCATTTTTGCCAGAGGTTTCAACCCAAGACATAGAGGGTGAACATTTTAGAAGGGCATTTCAGGTTCATTGAAAATATTTTTAGTAAACCCTAGTTGATTTCAGGAGGGGTGCTGGGGGTTTCTGCCTTCCCCATTTCAAATTTCTGTCAAAAGTAAACATGATGCACACTCTAATGCATGAGCTAGGTGGGATGTGACAACTCACCCCCACTCAAAAGAATCTCGTCCCGAGATTTAGGATCTGTCGGAAAGAAGGTGGGGTACTCAAGTCGAAGATGATCCTCCCTTTCCCATGTAGCTTCTTGCTCGGAATGGTGTGACCATTGAACCTTGAGAAACTTGATATTGTGGCGTCGAGTGGTACGCTCGGCTTGATCAAGGATACGAACGGGGTATTCTCGATAGGTGAGGTTATCTTGGAGATCAAGCGTTTCGTGGTCCACTCCACAGATAGGATCCGAGAAGCAACGCCTGAGTTGAGAGACGTGGAAGACATCATGGACTCTGGAGAGATGCGGAGGTAGTTCCAGTTGGTAGGCAACTTCCCCTTGTTTGGCAAGAATGCGAAAGGGTCCAATGTAACGAGGAGCCAATTTGCCTTTGATACCGAATCGATGGGTTCCCTTTAAAGGTGTAACCCGAAGGTAAGCCATCTCGCCGACTTCATAAGCCATATACTGACTCTTTTGTCGGGATTGGGCGGTTTTCAACTTCTCACGAATAATGCGAACCTGCTCTTCTGCATCCTGGATCATGTCCGGGCCAAAGAGTTGTCTCTCGCCGGTTTCTGACCAATTAAGAGGCGTTCGACATTTTCGTCCATAGAGAACTTCGAAAGGGGCTTTGCCCAAGCTAGCTTGATAACTATTGTTATAAGCGAACTCGGCGAATGGTAGGCACTTCTCCCAATTTATACCGAAAGAGATGACAGAAGCTTGGAGCATATCCTCCAGAATTTGATTGACTCGTTCTACTTGACCACTTGACTGAGGATGGAAGGCGGTGCTAAAGGAAAGTCGAGTTCCCAAAGCATTTTGGAAACTTTCCCAAAATCGAGAGGTGAAAAGACTTCCACAGTCTGAATTAATTTCCAATGGAACACCATGGAGAGATACTATTCGAGAGATGTACAAATCAGCTAGCTGGCTAGCGGTTATACTCTCGCGAACAGGTAAGAAGTGGGCTACTTTGGAAAGACGATCGACAACAACGAAGATAGCATTATTCCCTCTTTTGGTTCTGGGAAACCCGGTAATGAAATCCATACCGATTTTATCCCATTTCCATTCAGGAATCTCCAATGGTTGAAGGGTGCCAGCAGGCCGTTGATGCTCTGCTTTAACACGACGACAGACGTCGCAAGTTGCAATGTATTGAGCGATTTCTCTCTTCATCCTAGTCCACCAAAACCTCTGGCGTAGGTCTTGATACATTTTAGTACTACCGGGATGAATGGTGAGAGGGGATTCATGAGCTTCCTTAAGGATCAATTGCCGTAAATGTTGTTTCTTGGGAACCACCAAGCGGTTCTCGAAGAGGACAACACCTCGTTCATCTATGGAAAAACATTTAGCAACTCCGTTAGTGATGTTTTCCTTAATCCGAGATATGCCCTTATCGCGCTTCTGGGCAGCTATGATTTGATCCGTAAGGTTAGGTTTCGCCACCAGGGTGGAAAGGAATCCTCGAGGAACAATGTGAAGGTTAAGCTTACGAAATTCCTCGTGGAGAAGTGGTTGACTTTGTTGTAACATCAGGTTGTTACAATAAGATTTACGACTTAGTGCATCAACCATGACATTGGCTTTGCCTGGGGTGTAAGTTATTCCTAAGTCGTAATCCGAGATCAACTCGACCCAACGTCTTTGCCTGAGATTCAAATCCGGTTGGGTGAAGATATATTTCAAACTTTGGTGATCAGTGTAGATTTCGCAGCGATTACCCAGAAGGTAATGTCGCCAGGTTTTGAGTGCATGGACTACTGCTACAAGCTCTAGATCATGTGTGGGATAATTATCCTCATGTGGACGCAACTGTCGAGATGCGTAGGCAATCACATGACGATCTTGCATGAGTATGCAACCTAGTCCTTGTCGCGAGCCGTCGCAATAGATAACAAAATCCTTAGAGAAATCTGGTGGTACCAGTACGGGAGCAGATGTCAGGCGTCTTTTCAGTTCCTGAAAGCTGAACTCGCACTGTGGGGTCCACTCGAACTTTTTATCTTTCTTGAGGAGTTCAGTTAGAGGCTTAGCAACCTTGGAGAAATTCTCGACGAAGCGGCGGCAATAGCTCGCCAAACCAAGAAAACTCCGAACTTGCTTGACCGTTTCAGGTGGAGTCCAGTCAAGGACAGCTTGAACTCGCTCGGGATTGACAGCAATGCCCTTGCCAGAGATTACATGGCCCAGATAGGTCACTTCTGGCAACCAGAATTCACACTTGGAGAATTTGGCATAAAGGCGATGCTCTCGAAGTTTCATCAATACTAGCCTTAGATGTTCGGCATGTTCTTCCTCATTCTTGGAGTAGATGAGTATATCATCGAGGTATACCACGACGAATTTATCCAAGTACTCCATGAAGATCGAGTTCATTAACCGAGAGAAGGTGGCTGGAGCATTGGTTAAACCGAAGGACATGACGGTGTACTCGTATTGGCCGTAGCGAGTAACGAAAGCCGTTTTGGGAATGTCCCCGTTCTTGATTTTGATTTGATGATAGCCCAACCTCAAATCCATCTTGGAAAAGACTGAGGATCCAGCGAGCTGGTCATACAGGTCGTTGATCCTGGGGAGCGGATACTTGTTCTTGATAGTGACCAAATTGACAGGTCGATAATCCACAACCATCCGATCCGTTCCATCCTTCTTCTTGACGAAGAGGACGGGGCAAGCCCATGGAGATGAACTAGGACGTATGAAACCCTTTTGCAAGGACTCATCGAGTTGTTTCTTAAGCTCAGCTAGTTCTAGGGGTGCCATCTTATAAGGTCTCCTAGAGATTGGGACGGTTCCTGGAACAAGGTCTATTACGAACTCGACATCTCTGTCAGGTGGAACACCTGGCAGTTCCTCTGGAAAGACATCCGGGAAGTCACAGACTACTGGAATATCTTCGAGGTCTGGAAGGGGATTGGCATTTAGAGAGTAGAGCTGACGCTCCGATACTCGGGTCAAAACGTTGACTGTCTTGCCCGATGGATGGGTAAGTTGAACAGTTCTAGTTGAGCAGTCAATCTTGGCGTAATGAGCTGACATCCAGTCCATACCCAAGATGATGTTTATGTCTGAAGACTTGAGAGCTATTAGTGACGCAAGGAAGACCAATCTGTCAACAAGAATTTCATTTCCATGGCTGATTCTAGAGGTTTGCCACTTAGAACCAGGGGTTTGAATTACCATGGAGGTGGGCATGTCACAAAAGGTGGTGTTGTGCAAACGAGCATAGCTCTCAGAAATAAATGAATGAGATGCTCCAGTATCAAAGAGAACAGTTGCCGGGTGGCAATTAACAAGGAGCGTACCGAGAACGACGTTGGGGTCCTCTTGAGTCTCTTCAGCTGAAACGTAGTTGACATGGCCACGAGCAGTGGTGGCTGGCTTGGCGACAAGCACTTTTGCTGTTGGCTTACCACGTCCAATAGACTTTCCGAACTGACTGGGGTTGTTCTGGGGACACTCACGGATGTAGTGGCCCGGCTCACCACACTTGAAGCAAGTTATCATATTGGGGCGTGGAGCAGTATTGGCAGTGGGGCCACCAAAAGTCTTGGGCGGCACATACTGCTGATTGGGGCGAGGCACCTCAAAGGATGGCCTCGGAGTATACCTGGGTGGCATAGCAGAATTTGGGATCCAGACCCGGCGCTTCTGAGATCCAGAGCCGGATGAAGAACCATAATCACGGGAGTGTTTGCGTGAAGCTTCAAAATCATTCTGCCCTGTCTCGGCACTGATGGCCTTATTGACTAGCTTCGGAAAAGAAGTGCAATCATGCAGACGAAGGTCACGATGGAGCTCAGGGCTAAGTCCCTTGCGGAACCTTGCCTGCTTCTTGGCGTCGGTGGACACCTCTTCGGGAGCATAGCGTGCAAGCTTCCCAAACTCGCGACTGTATGCATCCACAGTCAGCTTCCCCTGGGTGAAGTTACAGAACTCCTCCCTCTTGCGATCCATAAGGCCTTCCGGGATATGATGCTCACGGAAAGCGGCACTAAAATCAGCCCAAGTAGTGAGTTGGCCGACCGGACGCATAGCTTCATAATTCTCCCACCAAAGGCTGGCAGGGCCTTCGAGGTGATAGGCAGCAAAGGTGACTTTATCATCTTCAGCCACGTTGGTAGAACGTAGCTTGTGGGCGATGCTGCGGAGCCAGTCATCCGCATCGAGAGGTTCGATGGAATGATTGAACTTTGGCGGGTACAGCTTGACAAAGTCATTGATGGACACCGAATTGATCCTCTGCTGACGTGCAGTGTTCTGCTCAATCCGCTCTAATAAGCGGTTGGTGTCGCGCCTGTTGCGCTCTGCCTCCAGCATCACTTCGGCCAGAGAAGGTGGTTGAGGCAGACTTTCCTCTCTAGGTGCACTAGCTTCTCCCTGCTCCGGAGCAGCAGGGTTGCTGCGGGTGTTGACCATCCTAGGAAAACAAAACAACGATTTAAACCAGGATGGCAAAATCTGGCCAAGGAAGTGCGGAATGTAATGGATAACAAGGAATGCAGAGATGATCATCCGTATGACATGGTAATATAGAAACTGCCATATATACACCAACAGTCATACACACCATACATAGTTTAGTACAAGCCCGGCTGAAGTACCACTATGATGAAAGACATTACATCTCATCGGAGGCATTCCAAGCTCCTATACATTATTTAACTACACCTCCGGCATTGATACACACTAAGTCATATTCCACGGGTCACGCAGGACGGTGGACATACAACTATTACAATACTAGTGAGACTACTACTAGCTCAGGCAGCTCCGTAGTAATCCTCATAGAAGTCACCACCCAGACCTGGAAGCGGAACATGGTCATCTGGGAACAGACGGTCCTGCGGTGCTTGTGGACCATAGGGACTTGGGTGCGGCCTTGGGCCAACAGATGGCGGCAGAAGAGGCCCACGAGGAGGGGTGATGCCTCCCACCTCACGCCATTCCATGAAGTCTGGCAGACTAGCCCGCATAGGGTACAAGTCTCTCGTGTGCATGTATCCGGCTTGCACAGCAGGTGCAAACCTCGTCAAGGTGGCCCAATGATCAGCACGAGCATTAAAGAGCTCCATATGCAAGGCCCGGTTTTCACGGTCCTTGTCTTCCAACATCTCAGTAGTGGTGCAAAGGAGTGAGTCCTCATGGGATGCATCACTGTACATGCCCTGAAGGTAACCATGCGCCCCAGGGAGGGATGCTGGCATGTAGCGAAATTCAGTGTTGCTCAACAAGGCAGTTCTAGCTCGCATAATGGTCATCATCGAGTAGGCTGCATCTTGAACGGACATCCCAATAGTGATCCCGAGTCCATAAGAACAGTGGAGTGGTTCCGTGGCTCCGGGATAAGATGGATATATCCTGACCGTGCACAGATATTGGCTCTGGTTAAAATCTCTAAACTGCTCTTCGACGGTGTATTCAGGGTACCATCGGTAACCTGCCTCAACCATCACTCGAACCAACATGGCGGTATGACCACATATACCAATGCAACGGGTCAGACGAACCACTTGGTTCTGGGGACGGGTAGCCATCTGAAAGCACAAAATAGTGCAAAGGCATTAGAATTTCTGGATGAAATTGGACAGCATAACGGCTGTAAATGCTCAGAAAAAGACTTGAGACATCCACAATAGTTTGCGAAACCACTCAACAACATCATATCAAGGTTCTGGTTCAATTGGCAACATACTAAACTTTAGTAGAACTGGACTGGGTTGTATCCAACAATCCTATAAGTTACTACGGATTTAGTAACACGTGAACCTGATAGAGAGAAAAGAGCCTAGTCCTTAACCCACGTAAAATGAGAAGAGAATGACTCAGAATAGAGGGCATAAGGTAAAGGAGTAAAAGAGCCTTACGTTCCCTCCCACAATCAATTCCCCTACATATAACTAAAGCATTTCTAGACTCGACATCGACCAGTTTGGCTTAGCGAACCTACAGGCAGTCCAGCTCTGATGCCAACGCTGTCAGGACCCTGATCCTAAGCCACATCGATCCAGCGTGTAACACATCATATCACTTTGCGGCCTCACGCACGGTACTCCCACGGGTGCCACCTTACCTGGCCCGGGACCGTTTGCGCCTTTTGGCTCACGTATATGATAGTGTTGCTAGCATCCATATGACAGAGAACCCGGGCCGACATGGCTAGTCGTGAACCCAAAGCGGCGCTAGCCTATGAGGACAGGCATACATGAATCACATCGAGCATGTCGGTCATCAACGTATTTATTCGGGCTGTAGCACTGGGCTAACAGGACTCCGGTAACCCGGGCTGTAGCAGGCTAGGCAGGACTCCGAATAACGGCGCGTGACATTTCCCTGAAGGGACAGACATAGGAACGACGTGAAACACATGCCGGCCAGTCAAGTGTCCAAGCAGTAGTGCTGGGCTAGCAGGACTCCGGTGAACCGGGCTGTAGCGGACTACTATCGCTCAGAAGCACAAAACTTACATTTCCCCATATGAAAGGCTGCCAAGGATAAACAACTAGATAGTCGGATCCCACTCATACCAAGCATTTCAATCATACACACAATATGCCCGATATGAGTAAATACAACATGGCATCACAACAGTACTCTACGACTCAAGTACTTTATTTAGAAGGCTCCGGGGAGCCATACATATCATCCATACAGATAGGGGTCACATGACCCAACACTCAAGTCATACAAACATACAAGCACATGCGGAAGCAAAGTAGTCTGAGTACAGACACTAGAAAGAAAGAAGGCTTGACGAAGCCTGTCTATCTACAACGACCCTTCACAAGTCTTGGATCACCACCTGGGTGATAAGTCACTCGTCAATGTCGAGGTCTACATAGAACCCATCAGAGGGGTTGGTGCAGTCGTCTGAAAAACATGATTAAAGCAACATGAGTATGGAGGTATTCAGCAAGTCTTACAACAGGAACCTACTATACATGCACATTCTCAAGAAGGTAGTGGGGTTATTGCAGCAAGCCAGCTTTGACTCTTGGCTAAGCTATCCTACGATAGACACCACTTGTAAATCATTTGTCGCACACGAGTCCACTAACACCATCACAATACTCCACCGTGGATCCTCTCTCGCCATCCTACGAGAGGGCCATCCGCGGTACTCACACTTATCTTGAGATTTTTAGTAGTATCCATTTAACTTGTCTATGAACTGATATAGGCAACCCAGAAGTCCATTACCGCGGACACGGCTATTCGAATAGATCATTTGTAACCCTGCAGGGGTGTACTTCTTCACACATGTTTCCACCACTTAGCGTCTGCACACGACATGTGCTCGGCAGACTTCAAGCGAAAGCCGACGTGGGTGTAGACCACGACCTACCTAAACACTCAAGTCTCTAGTCCAGGTTTATCGCCTATTCGGGTTCCATCCGCAGGGAGTCCGGCCGAGGTTTCCACTAGCGGCCCCGAACGATGTGAACAGGGTTCCCGAGACACCAAACGGGCGAGTCGGTACACCGTGCCACGTGCCTACCGCAACACAGCCCACCCCGATGGTCAGCGCCGCGTGCGGCCCCCAGCATACTACAAACACCAGAAACTACTTGCAACTCCTGGACAGAGGACAAGGGTGGTTAAGAAGTCGAGCGGGGTCATATTTCAGGGCCCAATGTGTGGTAGTAACTGTATCATGGATCACAAACACAGATCTCAGTTCTTAAGGACGGCCTCAATGAAACAACCCACCATGTACTCCTACATGGCCTCTCATCGATTCCTTTACCAAATCGTATTCAACACTTCACTCTTTTCACTGACACAACCTTTCACTCCAGTTCATCATCCCGATGAGCCAGACCTGACACAACTCTAAGCATAGCAAGCATAGCATGGTAGGAACACACACACATGTATTGGCTCAATAAACTCCTACACATGCTAGTGGGTTTCATCTAGTTACTGTGGCAATGACAGGTCATGCAAAGGAAGTGGGTTCAACTACCGCGACACACAACAGTTTGAAACGCGTTGTCTTAATGCAGTAAACGAGAGCAGAAGCGAGAACATGGGTTTGTATCGGAATGATCAATGGGTTGCTTGCCTGATGGAGTGGTCGTGGGATACTGCCCTTCAGTTGGATACTCGGAGATATCCTCGGAGGCAGAACCTACCACGATGAACACATCGGAACACAATCAATACATGGCGATATGCAACAATATGATGCATGCTATGACATGGCAATATGAATGTGTCCTGACCTAGTGCAAGTAAAACCAGAAGGAAATGAACCCATTTGAACCAAAGATTCAAATGGAAACTCATTTATTAGGATCATATTAGTGTATCATCTTGTAATGCCTAAACAGTGGGTTTAACTTGTTCTGACATGCATGAAACCAGCACCAATGGATAGCTTGGATTTTTCTGATCATTTTTCATATATAGAACTTTGCATTTGGAGTTACAGATAATTTTCTATGAATTTTTGAAGTTTGAACTATTTTCTGGATTTTCCTGTATAAGAATAAATCCAATAATTAGATAATTGCGTCAGCATGAGATCATGCTGACCTCAGCAAGTCAACAGCCGGTCCAGGTCAACTGACCAGTGGGCCCAGGGTTAGTGATTAATTAAACTTGTTTAGTTAGTTTTAAACTAATCCAATGATTAACAGAAGGGGGCCCCACCTGTCATTGACTCATCAGAGTCAACCAGGGCCCACCAGTCAACGGTCAGGGTCAACTCGCCGGCGTCTAGCCGCCGGCGAGGCCAGACGCGGCGGAGCGAAGTGGATTTGGCCGTTCCGGCCACCAAATGGGGCGCGGAAGGCATCTACGCGCTCCTGGGAACGAGCCGCGGCTACTGGTGGAGTTAGTTGGGGTCGGGGTGGCCGGAGTTGGCGCCGGCGACGAGTTTGGCGGCGCCGGGGCTCGGGTGAAGGTGAAACCGGGGCTACGGGGCACGGCGAGGCGCGTGGAGTGATGCGTTGGGCCCCTGGGTGTGTGGTGAGGCTAGTGGACAAGGTGGTGCGGCCGTTGGGTGGCCGGAGCCTCGTCAGCGACGAACTCCGCGGCGGCGCGTGCGGGCGAGCTTCGTGCGCTCGTTGTAGGGCACGGGAAGAGGAACGGGGAGGATGGATAGGTGGCCAGACTCACGGTGAATGCAGCGAGCGTCGAGGCGGGCTCGGGGAAGGTCGGAGCTGAGCGGGGCGATGATGGCGATCTCGGCGGCCGGAGTTGGGGAAGACGGGGTCGGGGGCGATTCCAGAGCGGGCGAGCGCTCGGGGCTCGTCCTGCTCGAAGAAGAAGAGGGTGGCGGAGCTCGTGGACACGATCGGGTGGCGCGAGGACGACGGAGAGCGCGCCTACGGCGTAGGTGCGGCGGCGGTGGCGTCGGCCATGGCGAAGGGGAGCGAGGGAGGCGAGGCAGAGGCGAATGGCGTGTCCAGGGGCTCGGGGCGACGACGTGGAGCGCGTCCAGGGCAGCAGGGCGGCGAGGAGGTGAAGCAGGGCGGCGGGGAGCTGCGTGGCGCTCGCTGGTGCCGGCGTCGAGCACCTGCGTGCCTGCCTGGCCGAGCCAAGCAGCTCGCTGGCGCGGCAGCTGGGCTGGGCCGGCAGGTGGGCCGGTTGGCAGGCGCCAGGTAAGTATTTCCTTTTTATTTTCCTTTTCTACTTTTCTGTAACTTTGTGGACTTATTAAAAATACTTAGACACTTCCAAAATTCACCAAACTGCATCTGGTCCTTAGTTAGAATATTTCCAGCCAGGAACATTTTAGTTTGGAGATATTTGAGCATTTGAAAATTTTTATAAATTTAAAATGCCCAAATTCAAATACTTATGCATTAACTCAATGACCTTCTGTTGACCTAGAAAAATATGCACCATTTTTGCCAGAGGTTTCAACCCAAGACATAGAGGGTGAACATTTTAGAAGGGCATTTCAGGTTCATTGAAAATATTTTTAGTAAACCCTAGTTGATTTCAGGAGGGGTGCTGGGGGTTTCTGCCTTCCCCATTTCAAATTTCTGTCAAAAGTAAACATGATGCACACTCTAATGCATGAGCTAGGTGGGATGTGACACTTATGAAGTAATATTTGTGCCATATCACGTGACCATGCTTAGTTTCAAGAATTTATGCTCACTTTTGGATTTTCTGGAATTTAAGATCCAGGATTCGAAACAATATCATAACCTGCATCATGCAATAAATTTTCAAGCCGTACATTTGTCATGTTGTATTTCTTAAGAAAGGATTCGGTCAAACATTTTGCTTAGTTAGACTTCAGACAAGTTATATATGCAGAGTAAAAGGATAATCCCTCCGTACCAGTGCATTGCCTGATATATTAACTCAAGTACTAGGCACGAACAAACGGGCTCAATTCTATGCTCATCCTGGTGTAGTAGTAGTAGTAGTACTAGGCAATGCAGTTGACGGGTGACCTTGACGAGTGGCGACCGAGGGAATTGAACCGTGCTCGGCACGGTAGGTAGCGTTGTCTAGTTACTAAAGCATCCCTCCGTTGTTCATAGGTACTAGTCATTATGGACCGGGGACATGAGGGGAATTTCCTAGGGCTGGAATTCTGGCCACCAGATATTTCGACTTGAAACGCTGAGGCTCGACTGGTTGGGGTAATGGGTTTGCCTAATGTGCGTACCATGCACGCCAACGAAGGACACGAGCCCGCTTTTTTTTAGGATCAACACGAGCCAAGGTCTGGATGGTACACCATTGGGTCCTACCATTCGAGAATACGAAAGGAACCTTTTAAATTGCTGAATGAATCTAGGTGTATTACAATACCCGTATTTTCCTTGCAAATACTAATCTCAACGTGGTAATTCATTTATGACGAGTTGGTAAATTAGAGTGAGTTTGTGATATAGTAATCTCAACGTGGATTTCATATTTCATGGTATCCCTAGTAAGTTTACCAATGCAAATTCAAATTTAAAAGATGAACAACATGGAGGTGAGAAAACTTTGTATGTATCAAGCATATGACCACACACACACAGACACACACACACACACACACACACACACACACACACAGACACACACACATGAACACAACAACAATCCAATAAGTATAGTGCATCTATTTTTCCAAACCATGCATGTATGACACGAATTCAAAAATACTCCTTCTATTCCTAAATATTAGTCTTTTAGAGAGTTCAACAAGTGACTACATACGAAGCAAAATGAGTGAATCTAGACTCTAAAATATGTCTATATACATTTGTATGTGCCAGTCCATTTGAAGCCTCTAAAAGGACTAATATTTGGGAACGAAGGGAGTAAAGTGTAAGACATCCATGGTCCTCAGTTCAATACTTAAAATGAACATGAAACTGAAACATGAATATTAAGTCTATTACTACAGTACATGCAAATGTTCTGTTTGGGCGGAGCTATGATTGTCGGGGGTCAACCCCTCGACCTTAGATAAAATTGTGGAGCTTTGTTTAGGGTTGTTTAGATTATATTTGTCCCCACTCTCCCAGCCACCAATTGGTTGTGCACCCCCACCGCTCCTCCCCGGGAGAATATCATGTGCCCCATACCTTAGATGCTATATGCCGATACGAGTTGCTTGGAGCTTGTAGATCTGAGATATAGCAGCTCACATGATGTGTCTTAATATTTATGCAGGAAACCTTGATGAGTTTGAGAATTGCACACAATTTGTACAAAAACTACTTAGATGCCCTTTGATCCCATATCCAACAACCTCGAAGCTCATATCACCGTAGCATCTAAGATGAAGGAGGACATCATATTCTCCTGTATGTAAGAATATCATGTGCTACCACACCTTAGATGCTTTGGTGATACAAGCTCTTCGGAGGCGTTGGATTTGTGACCCAACACCTCCTCGGTGGTTCGAATGGTTTTTTGCAGAAAAGCCGCAAAAGAGTTTGGCCACTGCTTACAAGCACAAAGACTGCTCAGATGCCATTGGATCTCAGATCAAACGACCTCCAAGCTCGTATCACCGTAGCATCCAAGCTGCGATAGCACCTTATGTTTTCTCGCACGGGAGAGTATGAGGTGCTCCCGCACCGTAGATTCTATGGTGATACGAGTTCACTGAGATCTAACGACCCACAATAGGAGGTTTGAATGTTTCTGCAATATACGGCTGATAGAGTTTGGGAAATGCGCAGAAAGTACAAGTACTACGCATGTGCCATCTGATCACTAATCATAGGACCTAGATGCTCATATCACCGTAGCAGGTAATTAATCTACGGGGAGCACCTAATATGAGCACCGGGGAGCCGTTGGATTGAAGATGCAGCAGCACACACGAGGCCTGAATGTTTTATTTGCGAAAAAAACCTTTGGAGAGTTTGGAAATTGTGCATAATTACAAAGACTACTCCCAAGCCATTGGATCTCACTTCCAACGGTGTAAAAACTCGCATCACCATAGTATCTAAGCTGCGGGGTGGATGTGATATTCTATGTCGCTGTCATTTTTGTTCGTAAACTTGCAAAATACGTGTAACTCGTGCCGTTACTTGTCTAACCGCGCAAAGTGTTTGTTCAAAAAAACGATCCTACACTGAAATATCGGAACAACACACGGGGGTCCCACTTGTCATTAATCAAATTTGGACCTAAAACTAACGAATCTGAGAGATGAGATTCAAACTGGCAACCTGGACTACAAAGCGTAAGTCGATAGCCTGAAAAAACGAACGGTTGTTGGCTTTGTCCCATAACTTGATTTTATTTATACAGTACTTTCGTTGAGTAGAGTAGAGGGAGTGGCTCGTCAACACGTGCATGACCGTTGTCTCACTTACTGGTGGGTCCCAAGTCTGTGATCTCAATCTCTCTTCTCTCCATCATCTAACCTTTGCACGAGCACACACGAAGAGCGGCGCTAGCTTGCCGTGGTGTTATTACAACTAAAAAAAGCTTGGAAAATAGACGAATCGCCTAGAACATGAGACGTTGTGGCTGGTCGAGACGGAGCTAACCACATCTATCCTCCGTGCCACGTTTGCATGATGAAGCTGTGTGGCTAGTGGGGTGTTTTCGACCGACTGGCTGGGTCCCGAGGTCGAACCATAGGTACTACGTCTGATACAGTATATTTTTACACGCACATTTTTCCTCCGTGGCGAGACGTGGCACACCCTATCGCGCGGTTTCGGGGTCCTCCCGGGTGGTGCACGCATATATTCTTCCTGACGTGGGACGCCCTACCGCGCGTTTTCTGGGTCCTCCTCGGTCGTAGCGCCGAAGCAAGTAAATGAGTCGTCAAATCACGAAAGACCACATTTCCCGCCGAGTACATCAGTGAAGCACGGTGGCTAGCTAGTTGGGCTAGTTCGACCGATTATCTAGGCCGCCGCCACATTTGTTTTTTCACCCCTTTTTTATCTACTTGCCGGCAGGTAAATATAAATATCCACCGCGGCGTTGCTCTGGTGTTTGGGTGCGGCAGGATTTTTATTTTTTTGATTGACGGGAGCAGGCGCGGCAGGATTTTTAATTTTTTGATTGACAGGAGCAGGCGCGGCAGGATTTTTAATTTTTTGATTGACGGGAGCAGGCGCGGCAGCAATTAGTCAGGATGACTCCGCCTGTAAAAACCCACCGCTCCCGGATGTGAGAAGTCGTCGACTGGTGTTTTACCGTGGTGAAAACCAAAAGATTCCCCGCTCCCTCCGCCTTCCCGTAGATTGCATTGCCTTTCAGCCGTTTCGCCCCCTTTGCTTCCTCTCCCCATTGCTTCTACCTGGTGCCATGGCGGTGCAGTAGATCACGGAGTCCGAGGTGAGGCTCCTGACATAGGAGCTCCATGCCAAGGATGCGGAGCTCAGGGCCAAGGACGTGGAGCTCCATGAGCTCAAGGAGGAGAGGAGTGCCATGCTCCTCCATTATGTGCGGGAGTTCACGGAGCTTCAAAAGCGGCAGGCGTCCACCACAAAGATGCTCGAGGCATCAACGGCGTTGCTGCAGAAAGCGGGAGATATGATAGTCCGTCAGGGGAGCCGGCTGGAGCGCGAGCGGGCCGATCGTGACGAGGTCCAGGATCGCCTCAGCCACTTGGTGAACCAAGTTGCCACGCACGTGTTGCGGCTGCGCGATGCCTACCGTCGTGCCAGCGCGACGATGCCGACTGTCGGGCTAAACCCGTTCGACCACCCGGTCGACTTCAATGAGCTGCGGCTTCCTGACCTGGTCTCCTTCTTCACCTATATCTTCGAGGAGCTGAGCCGTCTCCGCGCGATGGTGGGGGTTGAGCTAGACAAGGAGGGGTTGCAGGCTGCCGTCGCCGTTGCTGGGCGAATCCTTTCAGGGCTCCGTCACGAGAATCCATTTGTGCCATTGGACGCCGTCTTTGACGAGCTGGCTCACGTCGACCGAGAGCGGGCTCTGCGGGCGGTTGCACCCTGCATCACCAACGTCGTGCGCCTCGAGAAGCAAAGGGACTTCGGTGGTGTTTATGCGCCCTCTGCATGGGCATGTCCATGTCTCGGCGCAACATGACCGTTGGATCAAACTCAGACGGTGCAGATCAGTCACTGTAGCACAAAGCGTGTGGGTGTGTTTGGTTGCATTCTCATCTCAATATAGTTGTTTCCTCTTCGTGTACTTGTTACATATAGGAGTAATTGACATGCGCACAACATCATTTGTTATCGTCATATCTTACTACACTAGCAACAAGATTGTGTAGTACTGACGTATGAACCACTGCACATGCCTAGTAGTAGGAGCACTGTGTATGTTCAAGTGGCTGCCGTGTTTCGCACTCCTCCGTCGTAAGAGTGGAAACGCTTGCTGTAATCATTTTTTCTTTTGAAAAAGAGTGGACACGCTCTACCATGCGGATCCTCCTCCAGTCATGCACTAAATTACTCACTTTCGCTGACGTGTGGGACAGCCAGCATCGGGGTCCACCAGCCATGCACTAAATTACTCCGTAGTAGAGTGACGGTAGACTACCCCGATCGAAGCGCCGCAATAATGCCCAATGAGCCGTCAAATCACAAAACCCCCTCCTTTCCAGCAGTAAGTTGGACGGACGAAGCAACCATCATTTCACTCTTCTCTCTCAGCTTCCTCTCTACCCAACCCTCGCTTCTGCTTCATCTTGTTCCTCATTTATTCAAGAAAACCCCGACCTGCTTCTGCCATTGTTCTTCTCTCCCAAAGAAGGAAAGGTGAGCGCATTAATGGTGTTGATTCTGGCCAAGGCCCGGTCTTGCATCCCCGTGACTGATCCTATAACTCCCTCTCTTTTCTTCTTTTGGGTTTGTGATTATGGTTTCTTTTCTTTTATTTCTATTTGACAGTTTCTTGATGGACACTGGAGCACCGACCGAAGTGATGTCTATGGCTCCGGCCAAAACCGTCGAGGCTCATGGTACAAAGAAGCGCAAGCACCCCGCCGAGACTACCGCAGACAAGCTCAAAGCCATCGCCCTGTCCAAGCCCCCCTCTCCGGGATCCCTCATTAAGCAAGTCCAGGTAATATCTCTTCTTGACGATCTTTTTCTCGATCTTGATCGTGTTTTTTCATCTAACACGCAGTACTAGTACTAGTAGTACAATTTTCTGGGTGCTCTGGCATGTGATTTGTGTGTGCCAAATGACGGTTCTAAATTCCTCTTTTGACCAAAACATGCGAGAGGTTGACACTGATTTCTTATAGATTACTTTCAACTACTCCTTCTGTCCCAAATTTCTTGTCTTAGATTTGTCTGGATACGGATGTATCTAATACTAAAATGTGACTTGATACATCCGTATCTAGAAAAATCTAAGACAATAAATTTTGGGACGGAGGGAGTACTTTATGAACATCAATGCTACCTTTTAAGAGGGTATATTTGCCTCAGTAACTTGTGTTATGGATTTTGCATGTAATCCCTCTGCTCTCATGCCTTTGAAGACATGTTCTAGTGTATTTGTTCACTCATTTCTATGCGTATATGTAGTCATTCATATATGGAGTATAATATCGAAAATCATCTTATATTTCTGAACGGAGGTAGTAATAAAATATGGTTTCTGTTTAAATTAGAACCAGGTCCGCGGTGGAGGTGAAGTTCTCAAAGTCATGCCGTGTGAACTGGAAGACCTGATGATGAGTTCTACTGCTGAACTATCCAGCTGTTGTGTCCTTGTCGCCACGTGTCCTGAACTAGTGTTTTCCTGTAGCATTGTTGTCAGGCGTGTTCTCGAGGCTGTACTTGACCACAACAATTTCCTGGCTGTGCCTTCGATTATGAAGGGTGTGGTTCTTGTAAAGCTTCCCAACAAATCTGATGCGGCCTGTCTTCATCATCATGTTTATGAGTGGAAAGACCACTCTGTTAGGTTCTCCAAGGTTGACAAGATGGTGATGGTGCGTGTAGACATCTGACACGAAGTCCATGGCCTAGTCAGTTATGCGGGGTTCATCCTGTAGGTCGGTGGCAAGAAATAGTCTGCAGAGTTTAGTTAGTGCAACTTTGCTTGTCTTTAGTAAGTACTATTGTTCAGTACTTGATTTGTGTTTGTGAACCCTGTATTGTTTATTAGTACTGCCGCTTTTGGTGTGTGGTCAGTCCTGAGAATGGTCTATGTTAATGTCTGTCCACTCAATTCAGTCTGTATATTTTGAAGTATCCAGATCATATTTTTTGTGAGGACGGTTTATCAATTATGGTTACACTCCAATATCTGTATGCATTGCAGGGTTTATCGCACCCACCAGGATTTCCAGTCCCATGGATGTTCGGTCCATATGATTTGTCACGACCTTTGGACTGTCCTGCTTGTGGGAGTAGGCAGGGCCCCTGCATTCCACGCGTAGTTGGATGATCAATCTTCTGTTTAGTACTTCAACATAGTGATTTCCTGGTAAGGATTCACTCATGTCACATCAAGTAAATCTTATTGATTTACTGTCTAAATCTTATTGATTTAATGTCATGTTTTCTTTCTTTTCCTGCAATTTCGCGATGCAGGTTTTGCCATGTGACATTCATCACAGAATAAACAGTTTGGTTTGCTCTAAGATGGCTATTTTTGCAGGTTTCACTTCTTATGTCGTGTCAGTAACGAAGGCACTGTCCATCTCTTATATTACTGGAAAAAATTGGATCAGTCTGTTGTCTGAGTACAAGCTGAATCCCTATGATGAACTGCAGTTTGGTTTAACAAAAACGCCACAATTAGTCCTTCTCGCGTTTAAAAGAAATGAAGAAAAAAACTGGATCACGGTCACGGATCCTAGTCAAGTTAGAAAGCTGATCATAGCAGACCAGACACGATCGCCGCTGTCTCGCACAGATCGAGCACCGACAGTTGCTCTAGCACTGACAACAGCAACAACTCAGTCTGATCCAGCTGAGGATTGGGCACCGACCGCGTCAGCGGATCAGTCTGATCTACCGGAGGATCGGGCATCGACACCGGCACTTGCTCCCACACCGGCACCAGCTCTACAAGGAGCACCATCTCCGACAGCAGCAGCGGCTTCGGCACCTGCACCAACACTTGCACTTGCATCTGCTCCGGCCCATGCAGTTGCACCATCAACAGACTGGGCTGCAGTTCGCACTTCATATACCAAAGTCCTTACAAAAACTGACATGTCCACCTTCTTGGTAAGCATTGGCCGCCCAAGTGCTTCGTTCTTTTTTCTTTCCATGTTGTTTCACATGATTCACTGTGTTGATCTAAATGTTTGGTATGTCTTGTTGTTTGCAAACAGAGGATTCCTAGAGCAACGAGGGAGTCGTTCAACAATCCGGGCGACCGAGGCCAAGTTTCTCTTACCATGCGCAGCCTTGGTGTGAATGAACCTGCTCAATATACCGTAAGTACAAAGGATGGTCGCATGATGATTGATGCTAAAGGATGGTCAAGGTTCAAATCTAAATCATATCTTGCAGTAGGGGATGATGTCAAAATCGAACTTTCTCAGCAAGGAGAGCTGGTCCAAATCAACTTTGAAATTAGCAGCACGCAACTGCCGAACTGATCTATCCTCCGAGAGATTTTGATGTAATAATCTGGCATGGTGAAACAAGTGTCCTATTTGTATAAGTAGTACGACAATATTATTTATCACATGGTATATTGTTGATAGAATTGCAAATCTGATTGCTGGTTAGGAACTGTCGTTCGATTTCATTCCAACAGCTGCCGTGCTTTATTCAATTTTGTGTATTCGCCTTGCGACAGCATCTAAAACCAGCGCCGTACTAATCGCTCGCAATATGAAAAGCGCTGAGGTAGAACACATGGGCCCCCAAACATGCAGGGTCGGCCTGCGGCCCAAAGTCCAGAACCGTGAGCCTATCTGAGTATTATATTCTCAGCTGAACCCCCATAAAAAAAGCTGAACCCCCATAATGCCCGTGCGTTGCAGGGGGAGTATATTTCTCGGCAAGGTGAGCCTGTGATATAAAAGATTTGTATATTTCTTTACAGAGGGAGTATCTCTCTGTCAAAAGATATATTTATGTGTAACTAGTTACTCCTGTCTTTCTACTTCCTTTCGCTGATATGTGGGGCAACCGGCAACGGGGTCCACGTGCCATATGCACAAATTAGAGTGCACAACTTCACGGTAGGCACACCCCGGTCGTAGTGCCGCAGTAATGCCCAATGAGCCGTCAAATCACAACCCCCCTTTCCAGCTTTAGCGGTAAGCTGGACGGACGAAGCGGCAATATTTCACTGGGCCTGAATCCCCTTCTCCCTCATCTGCTTGTTCAGAGAAAACCCCCTCTCGGCAATTGTATAGGGTTTTCTCATGGAGAACCAGGTACGAATTCTTCATCCATCCCCGATAAACCCAAGTCCCTTGGTCGCAGGTAATCCTAGGATGGCAGCCGCCGCCGTTGATGCATTTTTCTTCCTACTGAATCTAGTGTGTTTCATTTGCAGTGCCCAAAGTGCGAGTACCCTACAGGTTTCTGCGCCCTCGGCGAGATGCCACACTTGTTCCTTCTCATCCTAACACAACATTTTGAAACGCGCACAGTATATTCCTAGAATCCTCGTTTCTATCCGGGAGGGTGGGTTTTTTTGAACATGCTGTGTTCTCATATTATTTTTCCTGCAGTGTATTATTTGCTCTGCCAGAACACATGTACTCAAGATGCTCGGCCTTGCCATAACTGAATACACTAGTTTAATGGTCACAGTGAAGACAAGCCATGGATATAAGTTCCGAGTTGGGTTCATGAACCAAGAAGATCGCTGCTTTATTTATGGCCGAACTTGGATAAACTTTCTCAAGTGTTACGGACTGAAAGTTGGCGCACGAATGTTGATGGAAATAGCAGAACCTGGTCTCATCTTCACTGCGATCTTCCACCCCGACGTCATTCCAATTGTTCATCCATGTTAGTTTTGTATCTGGTTCTTGTTTGTTGCCTCGATTACTTCTTAATCCACCTATTCTGTCTAACTAATCACAATTTAACTTTAGAAGTAGCAACGAATCTCTCACGAAGATGCTACTTCTAACTAATATTTTCTTATAATTGGTGGCACGTGTAGGTTTTTTCTAGAGTTAAGCAGTCTGCTCGTTTGTTACTCTGTAATAACTCGGCTGTTACTAATGGCACTAAAGTTGACTGGATCGACATCCACAAGTTCTTACACTTTATTGATCGTCTTGAGGTCCTTGTGGGGCGTTTCAATGGTGGAAGGCCACGTGGGATATGTGTGCCACTGCTGCACTTGTTGAACAGGTCCAACTGTGTCGAGAAACTTATGGTACGAGCTGTTTTCTGTTATATATGTTGTTCATAAACTATTGCTTATACACAGTTTTACAGCTGTGATCTTCTTGAAACAGGAACTGCCGAGTTCTATTGTTCCTATACAGATGCCTGACCATGGTCGGGTCAGACTTGCGCTTGGTCAAAACATGATGTTTATGTCGACCTACTCAATTCCCCTTGGAGGTGAAAAGATACTTATTCATGGGTGGTCTAAAATAATGAAGGCCCGTCCATCTTGGAGAATAGGACAGAAGATTATGTTCATGCTTCCATGGCTCTAAAGCGAATATCCTGTTTATTGACCACGTTGCGAGATGAAGCCGCTTTCAGAAGGTTGTGGATGCACGGGGTGGGGCCTGGGCCTTGTCCTGGGCGTGGCGGCCTCACCCTTGGTTAACTGTAGGCAAAGTAGCACTGTTCGAGGCGTGCTTTGTACGGTTGGACCTGTATAAGTACTCATACTGCTTTCAGCTTTGGTTGTTAAGTGCCCCTACTGGTTTTAGTTAAGGTTGTTAAGTACTCCTACTGCTTTTACAGTCTGTCGTGTTTCTTCAGTCTTGTCTTCATCCAGCCGCCAAAACCAAACCAGCGCCGGCGGGGCCGCCTGCTTCCGCCTCCCATGGCTGGTTGCGCCTCAGCGCATGCATCGCCGCCCCACCGTCTCCTAAATCATTAACGCCGACGTCCTCCGCGCGCTTTGGTGTGCTCACCGCGGCGCCGCCCTCTCGCGTTGTTAACATGGTCAACAAACAACAGGAATCGGCAGAAGTACGTGGTGAGGATGACAGTAGGGGCCCACCACGTCAGCGTATGGAAAAATAAAATGCTTCATCTGGGACCCACGACATTGTGAGCGTATATAGTCAATAGACAAGAGAACAACACAAGATCAGCTGACACCTGGGACGTAGCTACTCGCGCAGTATTTTTTTGTTTGGTATTGTTGAGACGGAGCAGGGTTTGAACTGGGCTGTGGCCCGTCTAGCCCAGGCTTATATTTTATGTTCACCATGTGACCAGCCCAGCTATTTTTTCTTTGTGAAAATGAGCCCAGTTTATTTTTTTTGAAGAATACCCAATCCAGGCCTACTTATTTTTCTACGCCCTGATGGGCTGCAACTCTTTCAAGACGCCTGCAAATCTCAAAAGTAATATGAAATGGGTTGTAAATATGAAAACAGATGACAAATTGGCAATTACTTTATAATTTCTGAATTTTATCACATTTTCAGATTCCTATTTCACTGGGCATTAACCTAATTTAAGTATATCTTCAAAGTACTTCAAATCTGTCTGGACATTTTGGTATTAAAAATAGTTTGGAACCCACAGAAATATGCGAAATTGGCCCTGGCCAACCAAAAAAAAAACGACTGCAATAAATTGCATAAGATGTTTCCATGAGCTATATATAAATAATTAAAAAAAGAGGGAGTGGTCTGACTTGTGGGCCTGTTTAGTTGACGCGTATGCAAGATTTTTTTAGTTATTATATACGTCAACAAACGATTCTAGCAGACGTAACCGTTGGAGGTCAATCCAATGGCCGTCGTGTTTCTTCAATCTCTGATCTTCTTGCTCCAGCCGCCAGAGCAGCGCCGGCGGGACCACCTACTCCCGCCTCCCGTGGCCGGCTATGCTGCCGCCCAGGCCTCAGCGCCCCCTACTACTCCCACCGCTGGCCAGGGCATCCCTCTACTCTCCCACACCCCCTGTTATTCTGCGGCAACGACAGCCTCACACCGCAGCCGAACCGTTGAATGCTCGTACTCCTCTCCGCGTGGGCATCCACTGCCGCGTCTTCCCCGGCTCCGCGTCGTCCCCTTACTATGCCTCGCCGTCGTCCACCGCCGTGGTGCTCTCGGCGAGGCGTGGTCAAAGTGGTCAACGACCGACTTCCATCGAAAGAGTACTGTACATGGAGAGGCTGACAGCTGGGTCCATGGCAGCCGCAAGGAAGTGCCTCCTTATTACGCGGAAAATAATTATTCCTCCACCTGACAGCGGGGACTCACCGGACGGGCCACTAGTATTTTGCGAAAAAATTCGTTTCCCCCTGACTGCTGGGACCCACCGGACGGGCCATCGTATTTCGTGAAAAAACGTTCCCCCCGCTGTCAGCTCGGACCCACCGAAAGTGCCTCCTTATTACGCACAAATAATGAATACTCCCCCGGCTAGCTGGGACCCACCTTGGTGGGAGGCTGACTTGTGGGCCTACTAAGTTGACGGGGATGAAGGGCTTTGTCAACTTAGTCAATATGAACAATTCTAGCTCTAGTGACCGTACGATGTCCATCCAACGGCCGTAGTGCTTCTTCAACCTCTGGTCTTCTTGCTCCAGCCGCCCAAAGCAGCGCTGGTCGTGCCGCATGCTCCTGCCTCCCGTGGCCGGCTGTGCTACAGCGGAGGCCTCACCGCCCCTACTATTCCCACCGCTGGCCAGGCCCTGCGGCGACGGCAGCCTCACACCGCAGCCGAACCAGTGAACCCTCATACTGCTCTCCGCGCGCGCGGGCTTCCACTGTCGTGTCTTCCCCGGCTCCTCGTCGTCCCCTTCCTAGGCCTCGCCGTTGTCCACCGCCCTGGTGCTCTCGGCGCAGCGTGGTCAACGTGGTCAAGGAACGACTTCCATCGGACGTGGACTATAAGTGGAGAGGCTGACAACTGGGTCCACGGCGGCAGCAAGGAAGTGCCTCCTTATTACGCGGAAAATAATGATTCCTCCACCTGACAGCAGGGACCCACCGGACGGGCCACAGTATTTGGCAAAAAACATTTCCCCCTTGACTGCTGGGACCCACCAGCTACACCTTCGCACGCAAGGAAGTGCGTTCGGGCAAAAAAAATGATTCGCCCCCCTGACTGCTGGGACACACCAGCTACATCTTCGCATGCAAGGAAGTGCGTCCGGGCAAAAAAAAAGAAAACCAAAATGATTCGCCCCCCTGACTGCTAGGACCCACCGGCCCCCCGACTGCTGGGACCCACCAGCTACATCTTCGCACGCAAGGAAGTGCGTTCGAAAAAAAAAACGATTCGCCCCCTGACTGCTGGGACCCACCAGGTACATCTTCGCACGCAAGAAGTGCGTCCGGGCAAAAAAAAACTGTTCGCCCCCTGACTGCTGGGACCCACCAGCTACATCTTCGCAGGCAAGGAAGTGCCTGACAGTCGGGACCCACCTAGTCAAAGCGTATGTAGCGTTGTCATTCTGGTCGCGAACGTGTACGTACATACTGGTCGATGTAGAGGCGCGCACGTGTCGTAGAGGCGCGCACGTAGCATGTACATGTACGTACAGCGGCCAGGGTGCAAGAATGAAAATATGGCCACGTATGTGTACATACGGGCGGGGTCTCGAACGCCTACTCGCGCATACGTACGGCGAGGGCTCGTGTACATGGCTGGGTCGAAACAGAGAAACATCGTTGTCGTCGTGTTCATGGGGAGGCAACGAAATGTGTCGTGTTCATGGGGAGGCAACGGAATGCGTCGTGTTCATCGGGAGGCAACGCTGCTGGGTCGGAACGGAATGCATGGTCGTGTTCATCGGGAGGGCTTGGACAGAAGAGGCGATGGAAACGAGGCCTGGCGACGGAGGAAACGGACCTCCTACGGTCGAAACGGGGGTCCTGTTGATCGGGAGGGGTGTGGCATACCGCAAAACGGAGGAAACGGACCTCCTACGGTCGAAACGGGGGTCCTGTTGATCGGGAGGGGTGTGGCGTACCGCAAAACGGAGGAAACGGACCTCCTACGGTCGAAACGGGGGTCCTGTTGATCGGGAGGGGTGTGGCGTACCGCAAAACGGAGGAAACGGACTTGTGTTGGAGCGCTACGGTCGAAACGGGGGTCCTGTTCATCGGGAGCGGTGTGGCGTACTGCAAAACGGGACTCCACGGGATACTGTTCATCTCCACCGTCGACCCCCTCCAGCCTCCAGGAGCTACTGTTCATCCACCGTCGACCTCCTCCAGCCTCCACGGGCTCCTGTTCATCCAGCCTCCACCGCGCGCTACTCCACCGGCTACTGTTCAACCACCCCTCCACCGTCTACTGTTCATCCAGCCCTCCACACCACGGGGTCCTGTTCAACCACCCCTCCACGGGCACCCCTCCACCGTCTACTGTTCATCCTGCCCTCCACACCAGGGGTCCTGTTCATCCACCCCTCCACGGGCACTCCTCCACCGTCTACTGTTCATCCAGCCCTCCAACACACCACGGGGTCTTGTTCATCCAGAGGCAACGCCACCGCTCACTGTTCATCCAAACCCCCCCGCAACGCTCACTGTTCATCCAGAGGCAGCATCGATCGGCTTCAGTTAGCAACAGTAGCCAAGGAATCGCTCGATCAGGTTCAGTTAACAGCCATCGATCGATCGCTCGGGTTCAGTAACGCATAGCCTGCAGTGCAATCGCTCGGGTTCAGTTAGAGCCCAACGCCTCACTCGGGTTCAGTTAGAGCCAACGCCTCGCACACACGCGCGTACGTGTACGAGAGAAACGTGCATCGCTCGACCCCCGACCTCCCACCGTAAACGGGAACTCCCCGAAATTTTCCTCCCCCTTGCTTCTACCATGGTTTTTTCCGTCATGGATGGCCCAAAGAATGTCATGCAGCTGCATCTCCGGCCCGCCCAGGACGAAAAGCCCATTTTCTGTCATGATTTTTTGTCACAGAAGTAGGATCCCACCACATCTATGATGATACCGAGTTTTGTCACAATTATTGTCATAGAAGTGTCATATGTATGACAGAATTTTTTTTCATTTGGCCCAAAATGTCATGGATGTGTCTTTTTTTTTGTAGTGTCAGGAAGTGAAACTGTCCTTGATGACAAGGTGAGCCATCGACCCTTTCGTCGGCGACACAGAGGAACTCTCAATGAAAGCACCAATGTCGGTGTCAAAACCGGCAGATCTCGGGTAGGGCGTCCTGAACTGTGCATCTATGAATGAAGGTATCCGGAGGCAGGGGACACGATGTTTACCCAGGTTCGGGCCCTCTTGATGGAGGTAATACCCTACTTCCTTCTTGATTGACTTTTATGAATATAGGGGTTACAAGAGTTGATCTACCTCGAGATCGTAATGGCTACACCCTAGATGTCTAGCGTGTATGATTTGTGATAGCCTCTACGGACTAAACCCTCTGGTTTGTATAGACACCGGAGAGGGCTAGGGTTGTACAAGGTCGATTTATAGAGGAAGGGAACTACACATCCGGACGCCAAACTTGCCATCCACACAAAGGAGAGTCCCACCCGGACACGGGGGAAGGCCTTCTGTCTTGTATCTTCACGGCCCATCAGTCTGGCCCATGTCACATAGCCCAGACACCCGAGGACCGCATTGTCCAAGACTCCCTCAGTGGCTCAGCAAGTTTCTGGAAAGTGGGATTCTAAAGACCCGCTCA
The DNA here is from genome assembly GCA_032464435.1 of Aegilops umbellulata. Lineage (NCBI taxonomy): Eukaryota > Viridiplantae > Streptophyta > Magnoliopsida > Poales > Poaceae > Aegilops > Aegilops umbellulata. The sequence continues at coordinate 405,228,491 of CP136054.1, read as the reverse complement.
TGGCAGCTTATTGTTAGGCAGTGGATAATATTGCCGATCATTTTAAGGGTTACCAAGTGGATCACATAGATCGGCAGAAAAACGAGGCGGCTGATGCACTATCTCGTCTTGGGTCATAGCGTAAGCCGGTTCCCCCTAATGTGTTCCTTGATGTACTTCACAACTGAAAGGATCGAGAAGAGGGGTCTAGAGGGGGGGGGGTGATTAGACCCTCAACAAGTAAAAGTGGCAGTTTTTTAGTTCTTTAAGTTAAGGTGGAGTTTTAGCACGAGTTTAAGCATTCACAATACATTTCAAGCAAGTATGACAAGAGTATGTGCAACGGAAAGAGTAAAGCATGATAATTGCAAGAAAGTGAAGGGATGGGATTGGAGTGTGCAAACGCAATGAAGACACCGAGATTTTGGGCATGATTCCGATAGGTGGTGCTATCGTACATCCACGTTGATGGAGACTTCAACCCACGAAGGGTAACGGTTGCGCGAGTCCATGGAGGGCTCCACCCATGAAGCGTCCATGAAGAAGCAACCTTGTCTATCCCACCATGGCCATCGCCCACGAAGGACTTGCCTCACTCGGGTAGATCTTCGCGAAGTAGGTGATCTCCTTGCCCTTATGAACTTCTTGGTTCAACTCCACAACTTGACGGAGGCTCCCAATCGACACCTAACCAATCTAGGAGACACCACTCTCCAAAAGGTAATAAATGGTGTGTTGATGATGAACTCCTTGCTCTTGTGCTTCAAATGATAGTCTCCTCAACACTCAACTCTCTCTCCTAGAATTGGATATGGTGGAAAGATGATTTGAGTGGAAAGCAACTTGGGGAAGGCTAGAAATCAAGATTCTTGTGGTAGGATTGGTATATCTTGATCTCAACACATGAGTAGGTGGTTCTCTCTCAGAAAATGTATGGTGGAAGTGTAGCCACATTCTGATGGCTCTCTCACATATGGATATGGGGGTGGAGGGGTATATATAGCCTCCACACAAAATCTAACTGTTACACACATTTGACCAAACTCGGTGAGACCGAATAACTAGAGTCGTTCTGACCGATTAGTTCAAAATGTGAACATTAGGAATCTCGATGGGACCGACTGGAACAACTCGGTGGGACCGATGTGCTAGGGCTTTAAGGCAAACATTAACTCGGTGGCACCGATTTGCATCAACTTAGTGAGACCGGAGTGAAGCAAGAAGGCAACAGAGAGAATGTCAAGCCAACTCGGTGAGACCGATTGCAGAACTCGGTGAGACCGAAATAATGCAACAAGTCAAAGAGCGTTGGCAAGGCCATCTTGGTGAGACCGAGACCCGTATCGGTGAGACCGAACTGTTAAGGTTTCTGGCAGTGGATATGTCATATGAACTCGGTGGCGTCGGATAAAAAGAATCGGTGGGGCTGAGTTGGATTTTAGGGTTTTGACATATTTGGATGGAGAAAGTGGTTTAGGGTTTTGGAGCAATATCACTAGGCATTTGAGCAAGCAAGCCATTAAGCAACACCTCATCCCCTTTTAATAGTATTGGCTTTCCTATGGACTCAATGTGATCTTGGATCACTTAAAATAAAAATGAAGAGTCTTGAGCTTTAGCCAATGCATGTCCTTGACACCTTGAAAGGGTTCCACATCCTCTTGTCCTTTCCACGCCATTGTTGAACTTGTCTGAAATACACCAGATAAAAGCATTAGTCCAACAAAATATATGTTGACATTAATTACCAAAATCACCCAGGGAGCACTTGTGCTTTCAATCTCCCCCTTTTTGGTAATTGATGACAACATACATCAAAGCTTTAGGTAAATGATATGAAGAGTAGCAGGTAAAGCTTTGGAGAAACATGTAACATGCATAAGCTCCCCCTACATGTATGCAATCATGTGAACATAGGATATACTAACATGTGAATGCATAACATGACAGAGTAAGCAGAGAGTTACATGCATCTTGGCTTTATGCATCACCCCAAATGATATGGTTAAGAAATGTACCTTCATGTTTATGATTTCCTCTTGCAAACAATATGTGCAACAACAAGAGATATTTACATGAGTGTGATGCATATACTTACCTTGTGGTCTTGAGCTGACTTTTGAAGGAGTAGACTTGAGAAAACAGGGTTAGATAACACAAGAAAACTCCAAATAAAGTAGTTTTAAGGAACCACAAGAATACCAAGACTGGGATGACATGTAACGGGTGAGTACTACAAGTACTTGATGCGGCTTGAACTACGTCGGTATTTCCCCAAAGAGGAAGGGATGATGCAACACAACTATGGTAGGTATTTCCCTCAGTGATGAGGCCAAGGTTATCAAACTAGTAGGAGAACCACACAACACTACGTAAACGGTACCTGCACACAAAGAACAAATACTTGCAACCCGACGTAAAAGAGGGGTTGTGAATCCCTCCCAGGTAAAAAGATAGATAAAATTGTAGTAGATTGGATAAATAGATCTCGCGGGAACGCGAGATAAAATAAATAACAATAAATTGCAGCAATGTATTTTGGGTTTTTGGATTAATAGATCTGAAAATAAAAGCGAATCAAAATAGATAACAAAGACAAATATGATAAAGAAGAGACCTGGGGGCCGTAGATTTCACTAGTGGCTTCTCTCGAGAAAAATAGCATATGGCGGGTAAACAAATTATTGTTGGGCAATTGATAGAACTTATGATGATATCCAAGCAATGATCACTATATAGGCATCACGTCCAAGATTAGTAGACCGACTCCTGCCTGCATCTACGACTATTACTCCACACATCGACCGCTTTCCAACATGCATCTAGTGTATTAAGTTCATGGAGAAACGAAGTAATGCAATAAGAACGATGACATGATGTAGACAAGATCTATTCATGTAGGAATAGACCCCATCTTGTTATCCTTAACAGCAATGATACATACGTGTCATTACCCCTTCTGTCACTGAGATTGAGCACCGTAAGATCGAACCCATCACAAAGCACCTCTTCCCATGGCAGGAAAAATCGATCTAGTCGGCCTAACTAAACCAAATATTCGAAGAAGAAGTACGAGGCTATAAGTAATCATGCATATAAGAGATCAAAAGACTCAAATAACTTTCATGGATAAAAACATAGATAGGATCATAAACTCAAAGTTCATCGGATGCCAACAAACACACCGCAAAAAGAGTTACATCAAATAGATCTCCAAGAGACCATTGTATTGAGAATCAAAAGAGAGAGAGGAAGCCATCTAGCTACTAACTACGGACCCGTAGGTCTACAATGAACTACTCACGCATCATCGGAGAGGCACCAATGAGGGTGATGAACACCTTCGTGATGGTGTCTAGATTGGATCTATGGTTTCTAGAACTTGCGGCGGCTGGAATTGTGTTTCGTGACTCCCCTAGGGTTTCTGGAATATTGGGGTATTTATAGAGCAAAGAGGCGGTGCAGGAGGCCACCAAGGTGGGCACAACTCACCAGGGCACGCCTGGGGGCCCAGGCGCGCCCAGGTGGGTTGTGCCCCCTCGGGGCACCCCTCTGGTACTTCTTTGGCCCATCCTGTGTCTTCTGGCCCAGAAAAATTCTCCAAAAAGTTTTGCTGCATTTGGACTCTGTTTGATATTGATTTTTTGCGAAGTAAAAACAAGAAAAAAACAGCAACTGGCATTGGGCACTATGTCAATAGGTTATTCCCAAAAAATGATATAAAGTTGCTATAAAATGATTGTAAAACATCCAGGAATGATAAAATAACAACATGGAACAATAAAAAATTATAGATACGTTGGAGACGTATCAGCATCCCCAAGCTCAATTCCTGCTCGTCCTCGAGTAGGTAATTGATAAAAACAAATTTTTTAATGTGGAATGCTGCCTAACATGTTAATCACGTATTCTTTTCTTTGTAGCATGGATATTTGGAATTTTATATGATTCAAAGCAATATTCTAGTTTTGACATGAAGACTTCAATACTCAAGCATATCAACAAGCAACTATGTCTTTCAAAATATCAACACTAAAGCAAGTTATCCCTAGAACATTATGCTCAATCATTGATCCATTCATGAAACACACTCGCATATTAGCTAGACCCAATGCTCAAGTACGATCATAGTACCCCTCAGTTGGTGTTTTATAAGAGAAGATGGAGATTCAAAAAATTGCATAAAGTAAAATAGAAAGGCCCTTCGCAGAGGGGAGTAGGGATTTGTAGAGGTGCTAGAGCTCAACACAAAAAATAGAGATAAAAACATTTTGGGTGGCATGCTTTTCCTGTCAACGAAAACGATCGAGTAGTTCCCAATACTTTCCATGCTAGATATATCATAGGTGGTTCCCAAAAATAAAATAAAGTTTATTCCTTTTTCCACCATACTTTCACATTCCATGGCTAACTGAATCCATGGGTGCCGTCCATACCAACACTTTCCAAGGAATTTATTATTTGACAACATAAATTAAATTCATCTTTTTCATTTCGGGACTGGGCATCCCTAATACCTTTGCCGGACTCTCGTGCAATGACAAGTGAATAAACACTCATCTTGAGAATAACACATCTAGCATGGAAAAATATCAGCCACCCCCTACCGTTTCATGAGCGGTACAAGCACACAAAAATGAAATTTATTTTGAAGATTAGAGATGGCACATACAAATTTGCTTAGAACAGCAAAATAATACCGCATATAGGTAGGTATAGTGGACTCTTATGCAGAACCGGTTTAAGGGTTTTGGATGCACAAGTAGTAATCATACTTAGTGCAAGTGAAGGCTAGCAAAAGATCGAGAAGCATCCAACCAAGAAATGAAAAATCTCATAAACGAGCATTAAGCATAACTAACACCGAATAATGCACCACAAGTAGGATGTAATTTCATTGCATAACTATTGACTTTCGTGCTTGCATAGGGAATCACAAACCTTAACATCAATATTCTTACTAAACCATAATTACTCATCAACATGACTCACGTATTATATCATCATTTCGCAAAACTATTACAAGGAATAAAGTTTATTTGTCCAATGATCTTCATGAAAGTTTTTATTATATCCCTCTTGAATATCTATCCATTTGGGACAAATTTCATATGTTGCTTTTGATAGCTCAAACAAATCTAAGTGAAGAACATGAGCATAAAAATTTTCTTGTCTCAAAATAATTGAAGTGAAGCATGAGAGAATTTATTAATTTTTTTACTAACTCTCAAATAAATCTACGTGAAACATGAGAGCATTTCTTAAAAAAATACTAAAGCACACCATGCTAAAAAAGATATAAGTGAAGCACTAGAGCAATTCCATAGCTCAAAAAGATTTAAGTGAAGCATAGAGAGCAATTCTAATAAATCATGGCATAATTTTAGCTCTCTCAAATAGGTGTGTCCAGCAAGGATAGATGACACAAAATAAAAAGCAAAACAAGCAAAGACTCATATAATACTCCCTCCGTTTCTTTTTACTCCGCATATAAGATTTGATCAAAGTCAAACTACACAAAGTTTGACCAAATTTATATATGAAAATATGAACATCTACAATACTAAAACTATATAGTATGAAAATACATTTCGCGATGCATCTGATGATGTTGATTTTATATTGTCAATGTTTATATTTTTAATATAAAGTTAGTCAAACTTTACAAAGCTTGACTTTGACCAAACCTTATATGCAGACTAAAAAGAAACGGAGGGAGTACAAGACACTCCAAGCAAAACTCGTGATATGTGATGAATACAAATATAGCTCCAAGTAAAATACCCATGGTCGTTAGACGAAAGAGGGGATGCCACTCGGGGGCATCCCCAAGCTTAGTTGCTTACTTCTATTTTAGATAATAGCTTGGTATGCCATGGGGAATCCCCAAGATTAGGCTCTCCTTACTCCTTATTCCTTCATCCATCGTGATCTCACCCAAAACTTGAAAACTTCAATCAGACAAAACTCAACAAAACCTTCGTGAGATCCGTTAGTATAACAAAGCTAATCACTACTCTAAGTATTGTTGCAAACCCATTCATATTTTATTTTTGCATTATATCTACTGTATTCCAACTTTACTATAGCTTATATCCTCCAATACAAACCATAGATTCATCAAAATAAGCACAGAATGCAAAGAAAACAGAATCTGTCAAAAACAGAACAATTTGTAGCAATATGAAAACTTTGAATACTTCTGTAACTCCAAAAATTCTGAAAAATTAGGACAACGTGGGAAATTTGTATATCAATCTTATGTAAAACATTCAGAGCAAAAACACGTTTCTGTGATTTATTAAAATTGTTTTATGAGCGTAAAAGTTTTTGTTTTTCAACAAGATCAAATCAACTATCACCCAACATGATCCCAAAGGCTTTGCTTGGCACAAACACTAATGAAAACATAAAAAACACAATCATAATAGTAGAATAATTGTGCAAACACTCAAGAACATAAATAAAAAGACAAAAATAAATTTATTCATTGGGTTGCCTCCCAACAAGCTCTTTCTTTATAGCCATCAATCTAGGCTTGGAATTTTTTACGTTGCTCACATGAAAGTCAAGAATTGAAGCACAAAGAGAGCATCATAAAACTTGTGACAAACACATTTAACTTTAACATACTTCCTATGCATAGGCATTTTGTAGGCAAACAAATTCTAAAGACAAGAAGTATCTAGCATAAGCAAGAAAGAAGAAAGAAACAATAGCGGTTTCAATATAACGAGAGGTAATTTAGTAACATGAAAATTTCTGCATCCATATTTTCCTCTATCATAATAATTACATGTAGGATCACAATCAAATTCGACAATATAGCTATCATATAAAATTTTCTCTTCATGATCCACATGCATGCAAAGTTGACACTCTTCCAAAATAATGGGATTATCTAAAATAAAGTCATGACCTTTCCAAGCCCACTTTTATCAAAAAATTCATAAAACTGAACACTATCCAAATATGTGGGATTATTTTTAGCTAAAGTTAACACTCTTCCAAAACCAATTTTAGTATTATCGCAAGCATATTCATCATGAGGTTTAAATAAATTTTTAAGATGATAAGAATCACTATCACGCGAATCATGATCATTGCAATAAGTAGTGGACATAACGAAACAAGCATCCCCAAGCTTGGGGTTTCGCATATCACTAACACAATCTACATTAATAGAATTTATAATAACATCATTGCAATCATGCTTTTCATTCAAGGAGCTATCATGAATCACTTTATAATTTTCTTTGTTTAACACTTCATCACAATTTTCAGATTCATAAATCTCAAGCAAAACTTCATAAAGATAATCTAGTGAACTCAATTCACTAGTGATTGGTTCATCATAATTGGATCTCTTAAAAAGATTAGCAAGTGGATGAGGATCCATATCAATAGATTTTTAGCAAGCGAAGATCCAAGCAAATAGAAGACACATGGCAACACAAGCAAAGATAGCAAACAAGAGATCTAACAAGAAAAAGTCAAACGAAAAAGAGGGTGAATAAAATGACAAATTTTTGTGAAGTGGGGGAGATGAAAACGAGAGGCAAATGGTAAATAATGTAAATTGCAAGAAGAAAAGATTTGTGATTAGGAACCTGATAGATGTTGATGATGTCTCCCCGGCAACGGCGCCAGAAATTCCTTTTGATGCGGCTTGAACTACGTCGATATTTCCCCAAAGAGGAAGGGATGATGCAGCACAAATACGGTAGGTATTTCCATTAGTGATGAGACCAAGGTTATCGAACCAGTAGGAGAACCACGCAACACTACGTAAATGGTACCTGCACACAAAGAACAAATACTTGCAACCCGATGTAAAAGAGGGGTTGTCAATCCCTCCCGGGTAAAAAGATAGATAAATTTGTAGTAGATTGGATAAATAGATCTCGCCGGAACGTGAGATAAAATAAATAACAATAAATTGTGGCAAGGTATTTTTTTGGGTTTTTGGATTAATAGGTCTGAAAATAAAAGCGAATAAAAATAGATCTCGCAGGCACATATGATAAAGAAGAGACTCGGGGGCCGTAGATTTCACTAGTGGCTTCTCTCGAGAAAAATAGCATACGTTGGGCAAACAAATTACTGTTGGGCAATTGATAGAACTTCAAATAATTATGTCGATATCCAGGCAATGATCATTATATAGGCATCACGTCCAAGATTAGTAGACCGACTCCTGCCTGCATCTACCACTATTACTCCACACATCGACCGCTATCCAGCATGCATCTAGTGTATTAAGTTCATGGAGAAACGGAGTAATGCAATAAGAATGACGACATGATGTAGACAAGATCTATTCATGTAGGAATAGACCCCATCTTGTTATCCTTAATAGCAATGATACATACATGTCATTTCCCCTTCTTTCACTGGGATTGAGCACCGTAAGATCGAACCCATCACAAAGCACCTCTTCCCATGGTAAGAAAAATCGATCTAGTCAGCCTAATTAAACCAAAGATTCGAAGAAGAAATACGAGGCTATAAGTAATCATGCATATAAGAGATCAAAAGACTCAAATAACTTTCATGGATAAAATCATAGATATGATCATAAACTCAATGTTCATCGGATGCCAACAAACACACCGCAAAAAGAGTTACATCAAATAGATCTCCAAGAGACCATTGTATTGAGAATCAAAAGTGAGAGAGGAATCCATCTTGCTACTAACTACGAACACATAGGTCTACAATGAACTACTCACGCATCATCAGAGAGGCACCAATGAGGATGATGAGCCCCTCTGTTGGGGATATAACATAAACCGCCCAAGAGGGGCCGGGTTATGCCCATAGTGATTTACCAGTATTGAAGCCCATGAAGACATAGAAGATGGTGATTTACGAAGGATACTTAATAGAAAGGCCCAATGCCCAAAGGCGGGTTAGGGCCCATAGATGTAAACTGCTATAGGTATGTGACTTGTATTGTAAGATAGGAAAGAGTGGATATCGAGCCGGACACGTTAATGAACCGGCCAGGATTCTGTGAACCGCCGGGCATCAACCTGTGTATATAAAGGGATGACCCGGTGGCGGTTTAGGGACAAGAAACAACAGATCGAGATCCAGGCTAAGCGTATTCGCTCCCTAGTCATCAAAACCCTAGCAATACCACCTCAAACTGGATTAGGCCTTTACCTTCACCGCAAGGGGCCGAACCAGTATAAACTCCTCGTGTCCTTTTTCCTGATTAACCCCTTTAAGCTAACCTCGTTGCGATGGCCTCACGACTAAGTCCTCACACTAGGACATCTGCCGTGACTATTCCACGACAGTTGGCGCCCATCATGGGGCCAGCGCATGGTGGTTTCGAGTTCTTAAAGGGCAGCTTTGAAGGGATCAAGGGATATGTTGTGGGCTGGATGACCAAGAGTCATCACGGCAAGCTCCACATCGACAATGCAGGCTGGGGCCCCGAGGCCGGCTCAATTGAGTACGGGTACCGGGTCCTCTTCGGCAGAATCCATGTCTTCATCGGCAAGATCGGCGAACCGGGCCCTGAGCCAGACATCTGCACTGACATCATCGAGACGGCTCAGCGTGCGAGACCCGCCGGAGTTCAGCCCGCCATGAAGCATGCCTTCATGGGATTCATCCATGGAGCGGAATCTGAGGGTAGATCGGTATCTGGCGGTGAGACAGTCGTCTATTCTGATGGTGAGTCATCCACTGGAGAAACCGAGTCATTATACCAACTGCAGGACGGCCGACTTGGGGGCTATTCCGATGGTGACAGTATTCTGGATCCCTACGAGCCGCCGAACCGGGTCGCAATCTTCATGGCCGGTACACAGCCAGTGCAGAATTCCTCGACCGCGGCGGCGTTGATTTCCGGGTCAGCGGCGGCGATGGCGGCCGGGGCAGGAGGCCCTGTGCGCCCGGCGGATCAAGTCTTGTCCGGTTTACTTGACGCTTTAGCAATGCTGATGACGGCGGAGGTTAACCCGACAAACCGAGATCAGCATAATGCGGAAGTCGCAAAGTTGAGAGATCGGATAGCTCAAGCCAAGGAAGACCTGGCAGCTGAGGACGTGAGGATGGCCGCGGTGCGGGCCGAGTTGGATGCTCAGGCGCAGCGAATTCAGTCGGAGTCTTACCGGCTCATGCTAGATCAGAACGCTCCAAATGAAGTCATGATGAGGAGGCATCAGACTCGTCTGCTGCCGGTTTACGAGGCGAGGAATCTCTTTAACACGCCAGGAGTAGGGACCAGTAACCCGCTAGTGGTAGACCGGGTTGAAGCACCTAGGACGGGAAAGCCGGTTCAGCCCCGCACGACGGATCCGCCTCGTCAGAACAATATCCCGCCACAACACATGCCAACACCATCGGGTCATTATTCTAACCCTTTGGATAACATGATCACTGCAGCGTCACGATTAGTGGCTCTCCTAGTTGAAGGTGAGTCTCCGACGGCGGTTGAGATGCGGAGGGCTAGAGAGCTCCTTCAGACAACGTTGGTTCAACAGCAGGCTTATTCTTACAGTCGTGAAAGGATTCATTCCACCCCTCGCCCAAGCCGGAGTTACAGCAGGCATATTGATGAGCCAGCTGTGTCAAGCAGTGGGCGGAACCGTAACCCGCCTCGTGGAGATAACCCGGCGGGTGGTGGTGCTGATGCTTAGAACGTAGTGGATCAAGGTAGAGCACGTCGAGAGGCCGTGCTGGCGGCACAGTATGCGGCCCGTCAACCTTCTCCGGTTCGTCTCACAAGTTCGATGGAGCTAGGTGTGACTTTCAGGACTTTGGTTGTGCCGTGTTTGGCTCCGGCTCTGTGTAACGTACGATTGCCTAAGGATTTCAAAGGTCCCCGTAAGGTGCCCAACTACACTGCCGACTTACCCCCTGAAACATGGATTGAGAGTTATGAGATGGCGATGGAACTACTGGATGTTGATGAAGCTGCATGTGCTAAGTACTTCACCATGATGTTGGAAGGGACGGCTCATACTTGGTTGAAGGGGTTGCCAGCCAATTCCATTGGATCATGGGCCGAGTTAAAAGCCCGGTTTATCCAGAATTTTATGGATACTTGCAAGCAGCCCATGTCAATTGTGGATTTAGCCTCCTGTGTCCAAGAAGAGGGTGAGTCGACAACCCATTGGGTGCGCCAGGTCTCAACAATCCTGCACTCGTCAGATCGCATCAATGTCGATTCAGTAGTCTTAATGTTGGAAAACAATTGTCGGTTCACGCCCCTGAAGCAGAAATTAGGGCGGCTCAAACGCCACTGCAATGACATGGGGACACTCATGGCGGCTCTGGTTAAGTATGCTGACTCTGATGGTACCAAGGACCCCGAGTCTGACGACGAAAAACCGGGAAAGGGAAAGAAGAGCAGCATCACCAAAGGGCAGCAGCATAACCCAGCGAGCCATGGAAACAACGATAAGCGCAAAGCTGACAATAGTTTGGACTTTGTGGCTAACACCAATATGCACAATAATGGTCAGTTCGCAAGGGTAAGTCACCCTCACAGGCTGGAGGATCAGGCGTCAATCTTGAGCAGCTGTTAAATCAGCCCTGCCCCAGGCATGGTACACGAGAAAGACCGTCTGGCCACCTCTGGAAGGATTGCTTCATTATGAGGGATTACAAAAATTCCAATCTGTTTCAAGACAATCATGGACCGGGTGGTGGCTCAGGATCCGGTTCTCATGGACCGGGTTACGACGGTGGCGGTTCTAGCTCTGGATTCCAAGATAATCAAGGCAATCAAGGCAATCAGGTTGGCTACCATCAACAGTCAGGTCAGGGGAATCAGCAGCAGCAATCTAGGTATCAGAGTAACCAAAGCAGTTGAATAGTGGGTAGTACCACGTCTTCACCACAAGTTTATGCAAACGGGATCAGAAGCTTCATAAAGGGCAGTGAACGCTGTTAAACCGGCAGTTCCTCGTTACCTGCGCTGGCCTAAGCAGCCCATTGTGTGGAGTCAGGAAGATCACCCGCCCCGGGTTGATAATCCGGGTCACCTGGCGTTGGTGGTCGCGCCACAGGTCGGAGGGTATAAGTTCACCAAAGTACTCATGGACGGAGGGAGCATCATCAATATCCTTTATTATGAAACTTCTCATCGCATGGGGTTGACTGATAAGAATCTTAAACCGTCGAACACTGTCTTTCACGGTGTGCTACATGATAAGTCGGCACACCCGGTTGGTAAGATAGCTCTGGAAGTTGCTTTTGGAGATGATCATGACTCCAGGTTGGAGACATTGACCTTTGAAGTAGTGAAAATCAAGAGCCCTTATCATGCTCTGTTTGGACGGCAGGCTTATGCTAATTTCATGGCAAGGCCTTGCTATGTTTATCTGCAGCTCAAGATGCCGGGCTACAAGGGAACCATCACATTGCATGGAAGCCGGAAGATAGCTCTGTAGTGCGAAGAAGGTGACGCTTCTATGCTGAGTCTGTCTGTGCAACCGAGGAATTGAAGTTTTATGAGGACAATGTTAACCCAGCGGATATGACATCTTTGAAAAAGCCCACTACAGAGCATGACCCGGTTTTGAAGTTTAAATCGGCAGATGATACCAAGATGGCCGATTTCGTTCCTGACGATTCATCCAAGCAGTTCAGCATCAGTGCTAATCTAGATCCAAAATAGGAAAGCACGCTCATCGAGTTCATCCGTGAGAACCGGGACATCTTTGCATGGAAACCTTCTAACATGCCAGGTGTACCGAGGGAACTCGTTGAGCACACTCTCAATATAGATCCCAAGTTTAAACCGGTCAAGCAATTTCTTCATCGTTTCAATGAAGAAAGGCATAAGGCCATTGGTGAGGAGGTAGCCCAGCTCTTGGCGGCTGGGTTTATTGTTGAGGTTTTTCATCCTGAATGGTTAGCTAACCTGGTGCTGGTACTTAATAAGAACGACACTTGGCGTATGTGTGTGGACTACACGGATTTAAACAAGGCTTGTCCAGCTGATCCTTTTGCTCTCCCTCGTATTGATCAGATTATTGATGCTACTGCGAGTTGTGAGCGTTTGAGCTTTTGGATGCTTATTCTGGTTATCATCATATAAAAATGGCAGTTAAAGACCAGGAGAAGACATCTTTTATCACTCCCTTTGGAGCCTTCTGTTATGTGTCTATGCCTTTTGGGCTCAAGAGTGCCCAGGTGACTTACCAGCGATGTGTGTGCAGAATTGCCTTCATAATCAGATTGGGCTCAATGTTCATGCTTATGTGGATGATATCATGGTGAAATCCAGAAAGAAGGGGACCTTGATAGATGATTTGAAGGAGACCTTTGACAATCTCCGGGTCTATAAGATGATGCTTAACCCGACCAAGTGCGTTTTTGGTGTGCCAGCAGGCAAGCTATTGGGTTTTCTGGTTTCTAACAGGGGCATTGAAGCTAATCCGGAGAAGATCAAAGCCATTACTTCTCTGGCTAAACCGGCGTGTGTCAATGATGTTCAACGTCTGGCGGGTCGTATTGCGGCGCTAAGCCGGTTCATAAGCCGGTTGGGAGAGAAGGCTATCCCTCTGTATCAGCTGATGAAAAAGACAGATAATTTTGTCTGGAGTGATGCCGCTAATGCAGCATTTGAGGACTCGAAGAAACAGCTGGCTGAGCCGCCCGTTCTTGTTGACCCATTGATAAGGAGCCGTTACTGTTGTATGTGGCTGCTAATGCCCGGGCTGTCAGCGTAGCCATTGTGGTGGAACGGAAGGAAGCAGGCAAGGAATATCCGGTTCAAAGGCCGGTTTACTACATCAGCGAGGTGCTTATTGAGTCCAAGCAGAGATATCCGCACTGGCAGAAACTTGTATATGGGGTGTTCATGGCCAGTCGGAAGCTTAAGCAATATTTTTTGTGTCTTCCCATCACAGTGGTTAGTTCTGCTCCTTTAGGGGATATTATTCAGAACAGAGAAGCCACAGGTCGGATAGCCAAGTGGGCCATTGAGCTTGGTCCTCATGGTTTGAAATATATGCCTCACACGACCATCAAGTCTCAAGCACTGGTGGATTTCATCAATGACTGGACCGAGTTGCAGATGCCTGAAGAAAAGCCAGATAACACATATTGGACTATTCATTTTGATGGGTCCAGGCAATTGGAGGGCTCAGGGGCTGGAGTTGTGCTAGCTTCCCCTCGAGGTGATAAATTCTGTTATGTTCTTCGGTTGATGTTTCCTTGTAGTAACAATGCAGCTGAATGTGAGGCCTTGCTCCATGGTCTTCGGATGTCTAAGGAGATGAACTTAAGCCAGGTAAGGTGCTTTGGTGACTCAGATTTGGTGGCTCAACAATTCTCTGGTACTTGGGATTCTAAGGATCCACTCATGGCGGCTTATCGACGAGAGGTGGACGTTATTGCTGGTTACTTCAAGGGTGATCAAGTTGAGCATGTTGATTGGAGAAAAAAATGAAGCGGCTGATGCCTTAAGCCGGTTGGGTTCTCAACGTAAACCGGTGCCGCCTAATGTCTTTCTTCACGTTTTGCATAACCCATCGGTCAAGTTACCTACAGAGGAGGATTTGGCTATTCCTGACCCGGAAGCTCAGTTGGTGGCAGCTCTTCATGTAACTCCTGATTGGACAGTTCCATATTTGGCTTATATGACCCGGGGCGAGTTACCTGAGGATGAAACTTTGGCCAGGCAAATAACCCGGCGGTCCAAGTCAATGACTATTGTCAATGGGGAGCTACATCATCGCAGTGTCACATGAGCGTTTCAACGTTGTGTTTCACCTAAAGAAGGCTATGAGATTCCGCGCGAGATTCATGAAGGAGATTGTGGCCACCATGCTGGTTCTAAATCTCTTGTGGCCAAGGCTTTTTGTCATGGATTTTATTGGCTGACGGCTCATGCTGATGTTGAGGATCTGGTGAGTAAATGCGACGGATGTCAGAAATTTTCACAACGAGCCCATGTACCGGCTCAAGAATTGAGTATGATTCCAATTACTTGGCCATTTGCCATTTGGGGGCTTGATATGATTGGACCTTTTAAGAGGTCCAAGGATAAGAAGACCCACCCCTTGGTGGCAGTTGATAAGTTCACTAAGTGGGTAGAGGCAGAACCGGTTAGTAAGTGTGATGTAGAAACGGTTGTTCAATTCATGAAGAAGGTGATATTCCATTTTGGCTTTCCACACAGCATTATAACAGACAATGGCACTAATCTCTCCAAGGGTGTTATGAAAGAATTTTGACAACGTGAGCATATCCGGCTTGATGTATCGTCAGTGGCTCATCCCCAATCTAATGGCCAAGCTGAGAGAGCCAATCAAGAGATCCTGAGAGGCATCAAGCCTCGGCTTATGGTTCCCTAACAGAGGACGCTGAGTTGTTGGGTGGAGGAGTTACCTTCCGTGTTATGGTGTATTAATACCACCCTCAACAGATCTACGGGTTACACGCCTTTCTTCATGGTTTACGGAGCAGAGGTGGTTCTCCCTAGTGACATCCGTCATGACTCACCTCGTGTGGCGGCTTATGTTGAAGTTGACAATGAAAAGGCACGTCAGGAAGCACTTGACCTGTTGGATGAGGAGCGTGACATTGCAACGGCTCGTTCAGCGATTTACCAGCAAGATCTGCGCCGTTACCACAACCGCCGGGCTAAAACCAGAACTTTCCAAGAAGGCGATCTGGTGCTCTGGCTTATCCAGGATCAGACCGATATGCACAAGTTATCCCCACCTTGGGAAGGACCTTTTGTGGTCAGTAAGAATCTCAACAATGGGTCCTACTACCTTATCGATGTTCGAGAGCACAAAGACTCACGTAAATCGGAGGAGGAGACCCACCGGCCGTGGAATATTGCTCATCTTCGGCCTTACTACACATGAGCCACTGGCTCTTCTGATGTACATATTTTGACAATGCATATATTATGATCAATATAGTAAAGCCGGTATCCCTGTTAAAGCAGGGCCTCTGTTGTTTTCTCCTTAAATAACGAGTTTTTGGTCACTTGGGGGCTTCCGGTTTATGGACTGAAGTTATGATTACCCTTTGATTCGGCTTAAAATCCATGTTAAAAAAACTTGGGGGCTTGCTACCCAGGTTAACGGGACCAAAGAGAGTCTGTTACAAAAGCACAACTCAAACATAGGTGCCCCTTGAGCACAGCTCAAAAATATTGCTTGGGGGCTCTTTGTTCTAAAGAACAAGAGTTTTTATGACCCTTGTAATAGGCTTAAAAGCCAAGCTTGGAAGCCAGGTGTATTCACCTAAAACCCCGGGTTATCCTGCCTTTTTAAGTCTGCCACTCCGCCCAGGTAATCCTGGAATGACCCGCCGTACGTTTGATAAGTCAATCTTATGCAGACCCTGAACTTGTCAAAGTTAAAACGACGATTGGTTATGTGAGGTCCGTCATATAAGGTTTAAAAGGTTTAACTCAGTGGTTGTGCGGCCCGTGAAAGCACTTGAGTTTTAGTCCTGGCCGCCTATGAGAGCCTTGATTTTTTGTTGTTGTTTGATTTGAACATTTTTGAGGTTTTTTCTCATATGACATAGTAATACATGGTTAAAAAGCTGATGAGGGCTGTGATGCCTTATGGTTTATACATGAAGCTACCCGGTGTTTATTAACCCGGCCTAGCTTTTGACTATAAGTCACCAGTATGATAATATCCGATGTTTATTAACCCGGCCTAGCTTTTGAATATAAGTCGCCAGTATGAGATAAGATAATATCCGGTGTTTATTAACCCGGTCTGGCTTTGTTCACAAGCCGGCAATAAATGATAATTACTAGTGCTCAAATTTTGGGTTATCACCCTTATTACACTTGCTTGGTAAACCAACAGTGTGATCAAATATCACAGGTATGATATATGGTTATTCTTAAATCCAGCTTTGGTTACAAATTGTGTTGGCTTCCCATGGTTTTATATTGGGTATTATAACCCGTCTAGCGGTAAACCGCCAAGACACTTTTAATTGTTGTATGCAGGAACAGATTTAAAATTGCTAATATCATAAGCATACATGGCATATCTTAACATGGGGGATTAGCAGTGTCATGCAAAGCAAATATGCACGATGGCATAGCAGATTAAGAGTTTTAAGCTAGCCTATTACAAGGCGTTTGGTGCCCAAAATAATAATTGTTTTTAACAAGTCTTGCAGACAACAGATGCTAAACCAACCCCCGGTTTATGAATCTTGGTCTGGCTGACTTGAAGGTTGCGGATCATCCAACGCCGGTTCATCTTCCTCTTCTCTACCCAGTGGCTGGAAGTCAATGGTTGTCCAATCGATCCCAGTTAAGGCTTTGAATACAGCTTCATCACTTATAAGTGTGGAGGGATCAACATCAGGGGCATAGGTATGCTTACGGATTGGAGGAATAAGATTTGGAGCATCATAAGTTGGCGCTGAAACTCTCTTGTTGTTGGCATCATAAATCGATTGATAATGTGAAAGATTGGTCTCTTCAGCCAATTTGCTAGCCAATGGGCGCATTTCCCTCGTCAGGGCTCCAATGTCATCAGTATTAAAGTCTGACCCGTCCTCCTTTATGCTCAGTGTCGGTGTCAAAACCGGTGGATCTCGGGTAGGGGGTCCCGAATTGTGCGTCTAAGGCGGATGGTAACAGGAGGTAGGGGACACAATGTTTACCCAGGTTCGGGCCCTCTCGATGGAGGTAATACCCTACTTCCTGCTTGATTGATCTTGATGATATGAGTATTACAAGAGTTGATCTACCACGAGATCGTAGAGGCTAAACCCTAGAAGCTAGCCTATGATTATGATTGTTCTTTTCCTATGGACTAAACCCTCCAGTTTATATAGACAATGGAGGGGGCTAGGGTTACACAGAGTTGGTTACAAGGGAGGAGATCTACATATCCGAATTGCAAGCTTGCCTTCCACGCAAAAGAGAGTCCCATCCGGACACGGGATGAAGTCTTCAATCTTGCATCTTCATAGTCCAACAGTCCGGCCAAAGTATATAGTCCGGCAGTCCGAGGACCCCCTAATATAGGACTCCCTCAGTAGCCCCTGAACCAGGCTTCAATGACAATGAGTCCGGCGTGCAGATTGTCTTCGGCATTGAGAGGAGGGTTCCTCCTTCGAATACACCATAGAAGATTTTGAACACAAGGATCGTGTCCGGCTCTGCAAAACAATTTTCACATACCACCTGTCACGACCGGTTTTTCCAATAAAAATATTTATTGAAGAAACCAATCTCTTGGGTCCAGTATGAGAGAAAATCCCCCTCACTGGTAGACAAACTCTTGATACAATAAGCCAATAGCATATAATACATTACAGGGGTTGAGCTAAGGGGGCTCAACAAATTATTACAAGCGCACCAATAATTATACATATTGGCGGACATAACACTACGGTGTGGTGGCATACTACTGACTCGAGGGTAAAGTGATGGTGGAATAACACAGTGGGGAGAGGTTAACGTGACTCTCAAACTAGCATCTCGTCGAGCGTCGAGGTGAGGCTCGATGAATTTATTCGGGTAGCGGAAGCGGATATAATACAGTGACCAACTCCAGGGTCGCACGAGACTGACTGGGACTCCTCTAGGCGTCGGACTCGCTATCGAACTCTTCATCCATGAGATCGCCTTCGTCAGCATCTGGCCAAATCAACAAGCCAGTGAGTACTTTGAAAGTACTCGCAAGACAGTTCGGACGTAAGATATAACAAATGCATGCATGAATGCGTCATGGTTAATTTACCAATGCATAATTGAAATATTAGCAGGCAAGGTAAATAAAAAGGGAATCGGCGGTAGTCCGCCTGAAATCCCAACAGTAAAAATAAAGGAAACCAATCGAGTGTCTGGAGTGACGCCACGAAAGGTGAACAAGAAAATAATGCGCATGCCACAGTCGGGCGTCTGAGCGACACCACAGAAAGGGCTTTAAAAGAAATGCCACAACCGGGCGTCTGAGCGACACCACAGAAAGGGCTTTAAAAGAAATGCCATAGCTGGGCGTCTGAGCGACACCACAGAAAGGGCTTTAAAAGAAATGCCACAGCCGGGCATCTGAGCGACACCACAGAAAGGGCTTTAAAAGAAATGCCACAGCCGGGCGTCTAAGCGACACCACAGAAAGGGCTTTAAAAGAAATGCCACAGCCGGGCGTCTGAGCGACACCACAGAAAGGGCTTGTACTGAAAGTAATTAGTAAAATGCCACAGTCGGACGTCTGAGCGACATCACAGAAAGGGCTTGTACTGTCAAGGTAATAATGTTCATAAGGAGTATTCCACTCTTGAAAATAAACGGGTTAGTCCATTCACAGGATTAAATATTTAACCGGACTTAGCACTCATGTGTCCCACCGGATAATCTGTCACCAAAACCGACACTTGTTAGTTTGCACGGAACTTGGATATGGATAAGATAAATTGAAGATTTATGACTCTGCAGAGTTTGTACAAAAAAAAATTTCCCACAGTTAACGGATTTTCGTAGTCACGAAGACTAGTTCCGTTTACGGTATTTCAGAAGAAAACACAGCTAACCGGGACACACCCATCCAACCTCTCGATGCCGGAATCACCCTAGGCATCGTCCAAGAAAAACTTTTGAGACGCGGAGATCACAATCTCGAATAGCATGGGATCAAATTTATATACGCGCGCTCTAAGGGGTGCCCCCTCTCGGTCCCAACCGGAAACACCCATGCCCCCTGACCGGATGACTGGCTTTAATCCAGGGCCATGGAACCATCATCCCGGCCTCTCCTTTTTGGTGTGTACCAGGAAAGTGGTTTGCAACTTACTAAACCATATCTCCTGCGAGACACGTGTGGTAGTACAGGGAAGGGAATTGGATAGGAACCGAACCGATACGGGTTGGTACCGAAGTTAACTTGCATGGCATAAGACTGGCATGCTACAACACTGCCATCTTACCCATCTTTTTGCCAACACATGGCCTTGCATACTCACATCCAACAATGTGTGGATCATCAAACTTACTTGCATCAACAATGCATGATAAACACGTTCATCGGTATGCTCACAACATGCCATGAAGCTAACTAAATGCAAAGCATGCCAAGACACTCATCATATCAAAAGTTCAAACATGCTTGCCTGGTTCAGAATAGTCGGAGCCTAGCTCGGTGAAGTTCGCGGCCCCGTCACCTTCTTCGGTATCTATGGTATAGAGAAAACATACGCGCTAACGTGAATACAGAGAGGTGCAGAAAAAGTATTGCAAATATTTTTCAAATAAATCTTATAAAAAACTAGACAAAATTTTGAAGAGAACAGAAAAAGAATCACTCAAAAATATGCTCCTGTTAAAAAGATATAAAGGTTTTTGTCCAGGGACCTATCTGTAATGAAACAGAAACTTCCCAGGGTTTTTATTATAAAAACAGAAAACGTTTCGATAGCAACTACGCCGGCCCAGAGGGAAAGCGTATTCTGGCAAAAGATGTTTTCAGAAAATGATTCGTTTAAAATGAGCTGAGAGGCTGACGGGCGGGTCCCACCCGTCAGGTTTAAATTCAAAAGAGGCGGGTCGAGGCTCGCTGGCGCCCGAGAGCCGCGGTGGTCGCCCGCGGCGATCCACGGCGAGGAAGGGAGATCGGAGAGTACCAACGTGTTACGGGCGCCATTCCGCGTCGGTTGGTGGTGGTGGTGGTCGCCGGTGAGCACCACGTCGCCGGTGGCTCCTGCTCCGGCGGACGGCGGTTCGGGTGGTCGTGGACCTTCCCGGAGAGGGCTGCAATGATCAAATTGATGAGGGGGTTAGTGTACTAGGTGTGGAAGAAGGCTGCAGACGGGATTTGGGCGCCTGAGATGGCCTCACCGCAGTGAACGCTGCTGGAGCCCGAGGCGGACGGAGGTGGCCGGAGTCGAGGAAGAAGGGCTCCTCGAGGCCCCTCCAGTGGCCAGGCAGGGTGTAGTGAGGTGGTGGAGGTGGTGCGTGCTCGAGGGTGAGCTTGGGGTCTCCTTTTATAGGCGATCCGAGGCGGTGGCCGTGAACGGAGTTCTCCGGCAATGGATTACGGCGGTGCAGAGCTTGGTCGGGGAGTTTAGGGGGCTGGCCACCAACATGGAGGTCCACTGGCTCCACTCCAACGCTCAACGGACTGGGATTAGAAGCTTAGGGCAGTTTTGGTCGGAACGGGACGGCGCGGGTCCGCCGGCGGCAGAGAGCGCGTCCAGTGCTTGTCGGGCCACGACGACGGTGCAGCGGGGCTGCACTGGCATGCATGAGCCACGCGTAGGGCTAGGAAGCAAAGGGCGGCGCGGAACGGCGTTGCAAGGCTGGGGCTACCACTGTTGGCCGCCACGGGTGGCGCTGCCGCCGCAGCAGACGCCGGCGCGGTCGGGCCAGGGAGTCCCCGACGCCGGGAACCAGCCAAGTGCGCGTGCGGCGCTACGGACAGCGAGGAGGGGCTGCGCGCGTCGCGCCACGGCGCACTGGCGACGCGTGACTGAACCTGACGAGAGGAAACGACACTGAATCTCTGAAACTCTGAATTTGCAAAGAAACAGTGCTGGCCAGGTGTTCGACAGAATGATATTGGCTTGCAGGGATTTTTCCTTGAGCTGAAACTTGGTGGAGTGGTCTCTCATTGCACCAGTAGGTTGCCTGAATTTTGGTGGAATTTTTGGGGAAGTGTAGATATGAATTTCACCAAATTTGGCAAAACTGGTCCAAACTTGCAGGGAGTGAAATTTGAAAAAATTGAAAAGGAGAAGAGTGGATCAAGATGGTTCTGGGTTGTGGGTACAAAGGACTAGTCAGTAGAGTTGGTTTGATATCCAAATACAAATCCTATAATGTACTTGCTTTGTAAATGGTTCAGGCTCAAAATAATTGACAGAAAATATTTGAGAGGTGAAATAATCAAAATAAAATCCAAAACTTGTCTGGAATTGTTGGGGCAGAGAACTTAGATTGATAACAAGGAGGAGAGGAGGTTTTGGAGTGGTTTTACCACATGGGAGAAAATACAAGGTCATGGGTGGTTATCATTAGAATGAAAATCCCAAATTTTCATAGAGTTTTTCTTTTAAAAAGAAAAGATTAAACTCCCAAAAATAAATTTGGGGAAGGGAACCAATAGAGGAGAAGTTTTAAAAGATCAAACCCAAGGTTTGAAGAAGGAGACAGAAATAACAATCCTAGCCAAAGAAAAAGATTTTTAAGAGGATGGTTTTTTTCCTGAAAATTTTAAAAATGCCTCATTTCACAAAAGAAAAACCAGCAAGGTTTTTGCTAAAAACCAAATAAAATTTTTGGAGTGTCACAACACCTACCCCCTTAGGAAAAATCTCGTCCCCGAGATTTCAGCTGATCCTTAAATAAGTGCGGCTGCTCTGTTCGAAGAAAATCCTCTCTTTCCCATGTTGCTTCACTTTCGGTGTGATTACTCCACTGAACTTTGAAAAATTTGATGGTTTTCTGTCGGGTCCTCCTTTCAGACTCCTCTAATATTTTTACTGGGTGTTCCCGATAAGTGAGGTCTGGCTGCACGTCTATGTTCTCATGGGATACTTGTTTCTCTGGGTTGCTTACGCACTTTCTCAATTGCGATACGTGGAACACGTTGTGTATATCTGACAGTTCCTCAGGTAAGTCTAGTTGGTATGCTACTGTGCCTTTTCGTGCCGTTATACAGAATGGTCCGATGAATCTTGGCGCTAGCTTTCCTTTTATTTTGAATCGTTGCAATCCCCTCATAGGTGACACTCGTAGGTACACGAATTCACCAGGTTCGAAGTTGACCCCACGATGTTTCTGATCGTAATAGCTCTTTTGTCGGCTTTGGGCGGTCTTGAGTCGATCTCTGGTTAGCTGGACCTTTTCCTCGGCTTCCATGAGCATGTCTGGGCCAAAGATACGGCTATCTCCGGTCTCTGACCAATTTAACGGGGTACGGCATCTTCGTCCATACAAAGCCTCAAATGGTGCCATTTGCAGGCTGGCGTGATAACTGTTGTTGTACGCGAACTCGGCATATGGCAGGCTGTCTTCCCAACTGGTTCCATAGGTGAGGACACATGCTCTCAGCATGTCCTCTAAAATCTGGTTTACCCGTTCTGTCTGTCCATCTGTCTGGGGTGGTATGCCGTACTGAAGGCTAGTTGAGTTCCCAGAGCCTATTGCAAATGTTCCTAAAATCTCGAGACGAACTGTGTTCCTCTGTCAGATATTATCGTCTTCGGGACACCGTGCAGACAAACTATGCGAGAGAGATATATCCTGGCAAGCTTCTGAGTGGTGTGGGTCGTCTTTACTGGAATGAAATGTGCCACCTTAGTTAACCTGTCGGTGATGACCCATATGGCGTCATTCCCGTGTCGTGATCGAGGTAGTCCGACAATGAAATCCATCCCTATTTCATCCCATTTCCACTCAGGTATTTTGTTTGGTTGTAGTAGTCCGGCTGGTCTCTGATGTCCAGCTTTTATGCGTTGGCAAGAGTCGCAGCATGCAATGAAGGTGGCTATGTCCCTCTTCATACCGTGCCACCAAAATCCTTCCTGGATATCCTTATACATCTTGGTTCCTCCAGGGTGGATCGAATATGGAGCGGTGTGGGATTCAGCTAGAATTTGCCGTTGGAGGTCTTCTATGTCTGGCACGCGGAGTCTGTTTCCGTACCATAGTGTCCCTTCTTCGTCTATGATGAATTCCGAGGCCTTGCCCATACTCACCTTTCTTTTGATGCCTTCAATGCTGGGGTGACCAGGCTGGGCTTTTTTGATTCTTTCCACAAGGTTGGGTTGTATCTCCAAGTTTGTTATGGTGCCTTATGCTACCATCAACAAGTTGAGTCTGGCAAATTCTTGTTGGAATTCGGGTCTTAAGTCGGGCAGACTGTTGTTGTCGGCGCTGGGGTTCTGACTAAGAGCATAGGCTACTACATTCGCTTTACCTGGATGGTAGTGGATACCAACATCATAATCCTTTACTAATTCCAACCAGCGCCTTTGCCATAAATTTAATTCTGGCTGCGTGAAAATGTATTTGAGACTTTTGTGGTC
Organism: Aegilops umbellulata; assembly: GCA_032464435.1. Classification (NCBI taxonomy): domain Eukaryota; kingdom Viridiplantae; phylum Streptophyta; class Magnoliopsida; order Poales; family Poaceae; genus Aegilops; species Aegilops umbellulata. The sequence continues at coordinate 405,204,518 of CP136054.1, read as the reverse complement.
TGTATATGTTGGTGTACTAAAGTAGGGGTACCTTAGTACCCCGAACTTGTGCACGGGCAGTAGTAGCGTCCCGCGGCAAGGCTTGCCAGGGGAGCGACAAGAGTCTCCACGGCCCTTTCTGGGCCGGACGAAGGCCAAGTGATCGAGCCAAGAAGACCGAGCCCCGGCAAGAGGAGCTTGCCGGGCCAAGAAGGCGAGGTCCGGCAAGAGGAGCTTGCCGGGCCAAGGCGACAAGGCCCCGGCAAGAGGAGCTTGCCGGGACGACCAAGCCGAAGCACCAAGGCCCCGGCGGGAGGAGCTCGCCGGGACGGCCAAGCCAAGGCACCCCAAGAGAAGCCCGCCGCGGCGCTCCGCGCGCCTCGGCAAGGCCTGACGAGCGGCAAGCTCTCAGGTGCGGCAAGACAACCACCGCGGCAAGCCACTTGCCGCGGCAAACCACCACCTCAGGCATGCGCTCCAGCTCACCTGCCCACGCGTCACTCTGGAGCTTCCCTGGAGACACGTGGCGGGGCACCGCGCAACCTGGGGCGCGCGCATGGCATGCGACATTGGCAGAGTCGCCCCCGTGGCAAGCGGAGGCGCCCCTAACGGTCCGCCTCGGCACTGTTCAGGCGACCCAGACGGGCATTTAATGCCTTTGTCCCCCGCCGTTAGAGTTAGGTGCGATAGCACTGTGCGACCTCTGTTCGCACAATTCCTTGCCATTTTTACCCTCACCTGCGTCGCTACCTGTGGGAAACCCCTTAGCATATAAAAGGAGGCCCGTGCGCACGTAGAGGGATGGACACGGAAGGAGGAACCCAGAGGGGGGAAACCCTAGAGAGAGATCGAATCCTAGAGAGGAGAAAACCCTGGGAGGAATCCACACCGAAGGAGGACACCTAGTAGACCCTCGTCTACGTCCAGCTCCAACTTACTGTAGCTTCTTGCGCTCCAAAGCAACAACTCGAATCAACCAGACAAGTAGCAGTAGGGTTTTACGCATCCATGCGGCCCGAAGCTGGGTAAAATCGTTGCGTGTGTGTGTGTCGCCTCAATCTGCTCTTTGTGCAACCTCCGCCCCCCGCCGAACCGACAAGGGGCTCCGTCCCCATAGGTTCTCGTGGAGGCCGATATCCCCCGACATCTTTGGTGCGCCAGGTAGGGGGTGCGTCGAGGTTGTGTGAACCAGGTCCGGCGTCCGCGCGAGCCAGACTCTCATTATTTGCGCCGGCATGGCGCCGAAGAAGAAAGCTCTGGAGGCGACCGGTCCGTCAGCGCCGAACCCACCGCCCATGGAGCAGATGAGTGGTGGAGAGGACGCCGGCGGAGGAACGGGCGCCGTCATCCGGGACACCATCGACTGGGCGAAGCAAGAAGAGAAGATCGGTCTCTGGTGACTATCTCCCGGCAGAGCTTCCCGAAGCCACCGCCAAGAGAGTCCCCAAGATCGACGCCAAGAGTGCTGAGGAGCTGCCCGCTCCGGCAAGCCCCAGGGTTTGTCCCGACGAAGCAGGCGCTCCCGGCAAGCCATGCCCCGGCAAGCTTGCCGGGGAACGTCAAGCTCCGGCTGAGCCCCAAGTCCTCGCCGTAGAAGCTGATGTTTCCGCAGCCGCCGACATGCCTTTGGTCCTCGTCGTCGAGCCACAGGCTCCGACGTGGGCACAGCAGATCGTCCGTTTCCTCCAGACAGGAGAACTTCCCGAAGAACAAGAAGAAGCGGAAAGAGTAGCCCGTCAGTCCAGTATGTACCAGTTCGTCGACGACGCACTGTACAGAAGAGGACGCCATGGGGTGAAATTGAAGTGCATTCACCGGGAAGATGGACAGGAGCTGTTGGCGGAGATACACGGAGGCATATGTGGACACCACATTGGCGCCAGAGCACTTGCCGGCAAAGCGTTCCGGCAAGGTTTCTTCTGGCCCACAGCCCTCCAGGATGCAACTGCACAAGTAACCAAGTGTGAAGCGTGCCAGTTCCATTCCAAGAAGATACACCAGCCAGCTCAAGCTCTCCAGTTGATCCCTTTGTCCTGGCCCTTCTCAGTCTGGGGGCTCGATATCCTCGGCCCCTTCCCCCGAGCCATCGGGGGCTTTGAGTACTTGTTCGTTGCCATCGACAAGTTCACAAAGTGGCCAGAAGTGGAGCCGGTGAGGAAGGTGACTGCCCAGTCCGCGATCAAATTCTTCAGGTCGATTGTTTGCCGCTTCGAGATCCCCAACAGGATCATCACTGACAACGGTACGCAGTTCACAAGCCACGCTTTCATGCAGTACACCCAAAACCTCGGCACCAAGGTCTGCTTCGCTTCTGTTGCTCATCCCCGGAGCAACGGTCAAGCGGAAAGGGCCAACGCCTAGGTATTGCGCGGGCTCAAGACCAGAAGTTTTGACAAGCTGCTCAAGCGCGGACGGAACTGGATCGAGGAGCTGCCGGCGGTTCTTTGGTCGGTCAGAACGACGCCAAATCGAGCCACCGACCAGACACCATTTGCTCTAGTCTATGGAGCAGAAGCAGTTACCCCCACGGAACTCGTATATGGGTCACCTCGAGTGCTCGCTTATGATGAGCTTGAGCAAGAGCGGTCGCGTGAAGATGACGCACTGCTCCTCGAGGAGGATCGTCTCCAGGCTGCTGTGCGATCCGCTCGCTACCAGCAAGCTCTGCGTCGCTATCATAGCCGCAAAGTTAAAGCCAGGAGCCTCGAGGAAGGCGACCTTGTTCTTCGGCGCGTTCAGTCGGCCAAGATACACAACAAGTTGACGCCAAAGTGGGAAGGCCCTTACCGGGTGAAACGAGTCACGAGGCCCGGCACCGTCCGCCTCGAGACCGAAGATGGTACTCCGGTGAGCAATTCCTGGACCATTGAGCATCTTCGCAAGTTTTACCCGTAAGGCGCGGTTGTCGGACCCCGTCCGACAACCACCTCTTTGTACAAAAGTCTTGCCGCAGTTGCATGTAATCCTTTGTACAAAGCCAGGCGCAGACCCTGGCCGCAATGAAGCGCTGGCGCCCCCAAGTTTTAGCATGCATGCTGAGTCGAGTCTCGTCCTTGGTTAGGGTTGATAGTGCCTAACAGTCGCTAACCCCTAACTTAGAGGTCGAGTCCGCGTCTTTTTCCCGTCCTTTCCCTTTGGCTCGCAGGAGTTGCCTACCTTTGCCGAGCCGCTCAAGGACGAAGAAGGGGAGAAAGGCGAGCCAACACCCGCGCCCCGGCAAGCCAGAGTTGCCGGGGGCGGCAACCTCAGATAAGTCTTTACATCCCTTATCATGCATTCTCTCATGAGCTGCGGAATGCGAAAACCTTGCTTCCTCCTAAAAGCTGTCGTGCTCTCTTAAGAGACAAACCCCGGAGCGCGTTCCCGGGGCCCGCTTCTGATAGTAGCCGCGGCGGCAAGAGGAGGAAGCGAGGGGCCAGAACCCGCCCTCTCCCTGCCTCCGCCGAGAGCGTGAGGAGGGCCAAGAGGTGCGGGGAGACGGCAGGGTCCGTTGCCGGGCAGGGAAGTGTCTATCTTAATGATGCAAAGGGTTCGCTCCTTGCCGCGGGATGTACCCACGAGACAAATGGTCCGGCAAACACTCCCCTTTTCATTAAAAACATTCCACTCAGGTACAGCTCAGAGAGAATGAAAAACATGAAAGATGGGATTACAAGATTTAAACACAATTAAGGCCCGAGGGCTTACAAGATAAAAAAAAAGATAAGGTGCCCGTAATCCCTTTCTTGTCTCTCTCCTCAGGAGGTACGGCAAGGAGGCGAGAAGGGCAAAAGGGGCGCCTAAACGAGCTACGGGTGGCAGAAGACGCCAAGAGAGCGTCCGAGGCTCCGCCCCGGAGCTCCGGAGGCTGGATGGAGACGGCGACGCCGGAAGCAGAGCTCGAGAAGGAGGTTGCGGGACGTCAACACGCTGTCGAGGGCATCTAGCCCTCGTACTCCGAGTTGACGGCCTTGCCGCCAGCCTCTTCCGCAACCTCGCCACTCCGGCCGCCCGAGGAGACGAAGCCCCGGCAAGAGGAGCTTGCCGGGCCGGAGAGAAGACCCCGGTGGTCGTCGCCGCGAGCAGGGGTGGTGCCGGCGTCTGGGGCGAAGTTGGAAGACGAGGCAGCGGCCTTGCCGCCCGCCCTCTTCCTCTTCCGCAGCCTCCCTACGCCAGCCGCCCAAGGAGACGACCCCGGGGAGTTCACGGCGCCAGCGACGCGGACGATGGGGGCCGCCGGTGCCACGCGGAGCTGCGACCGGCACCTAGTCGAACCCGTCATCCCGGCGGCCGCTCCCTTCGTCATCGCTGTCGCTCCCCTCCTCGCCACTCTCGCTCGAGGAGGAGCCTTCGCTGTCGGAGGAGCTATCCACGCAGCACCGGGCCCGGGTGCCGAGGTCCCCGAAGGCCTTAACGGAGAGGAGATCGCCCTCCATCAGCTTAAAATGGAGGGTGAACCCCTCCATCAAGCTGTGGATCCGGGCGAACGTCTTCCACCCGCGGCCAAGACACATCACGCCGGGGGCTCGGGATTCGACGTGGACTCGCGTACCACTAATCCCGCAGCCCCTCATGCGCAGTCTCAGCGTCTCGTGTTGTTCTGCCTCCAAGACATCCGCGAAGGGAGCCGGGAGGCGGAGGCGACGGCGAGGCGCCCGGCGCAGCCTGATGATGAACTCGCAGGGGTCGTCCCCGAGATGAACCGCCGGGGGAAACGGAGCCGCCGGCGGAGGCGAGGCCGGCGCGCCGCCCCGCCCGCCTCGAGTGCCTCGGCCCCGTCCACGGCCTCGTCCACGACCTCGCCCCCTTCCCCTTCCCCTTACGGTTGGCTCCGCTGCCGTGGGGGCAAGGGGAGGAGGGGCGCGCTGCCTGGCGGCAACCCTTGCCGCCACCGAAGAAGGACCAGGGTTCCCTTCCTCCATGACAGTTGGGGAGAGGGGACCAGGGATCTAAGAGAAGGAAGAAGGAAGGAGTGCGGACCCTCGTCATCCCCTTCCGCTCCTTATAAAGGGGCAGAGTGGGGGCTCGGCCGCCCCGCCTGACCAATCAAAGCAGAGGAAGGGCAGGCGACGGGGCCAACCCTCTACTTCGACCCGCGTCGGCCCGGCTTCCTGCCTCCACCACCGCAACCCCAAGCGCATGGAGGACGCGTGGCGGGCGAGCAGGGCCGAGGCGACAGATGAGGCGACCTCTCCCCCCCCCCCACTTGAAAGTGGGGGCGGACGTTTCGCCTTTCCAAATAAAGGAATCGTGCCCGACGTGACGCATGCCTGCGGGCCTCAAGCCCCGCGCACGCCACCCACGTCACGCACGCCTTGCACGCCTCGCCCCCCCACGACACCGCGATAAGCACGCGCCACTTGGGGAGGGCGCGACGGACACGGAGTTAAGGAGCAGTGCAACCCAGGCCACGCGTGCCCGTGCACTGTTAGGGCCTGGCCCAACAACGCTCGGCACAGTGTATGGCCCAGACCCGAGGGCTCCTGTCGGTGTACTAAAGTAGGGGTACCTTAGTACCCCGAACTTGTGCACGGGCAGTAGTAGCGTCCCGCGGCAAGGCTTCCCAGGGGAGCGACAAGAGTCTCCACGGCCCTTTCTGGGCCGGACGAAGGCCAAGTGATCGAGCCAAGAAGACCGAGCCCCGGCAAGAGGAGCTTGCCGGGCCAAGAAGGCGAGGTCCGACAAGAGGAGCTTGCTGGGCCAAGGCGACAAGGACCCGGCAAGAGGAGCTTGTCGGGACGACCAAGCCGAAGCACCAAGGCCCCGGCGGGAGGAGCTCGCCGGGACGGCCAAGCCAAGGCACCCCAAGAGAAGCCCGCCGCGGCGCTCCGCGCGCCTCGGCAAGGCCTGACGAGCGGCAAGCTCTCAGGTGTGGCAAGACAACCACCGCGGCAAGCCACTTGCCGCGGCAAACCACCACCTCAGGCATGCGCTCCAGCTCACTTGCCCACGCGTCACTCTGGAGCTTCCCCGGAGACACGTAGCGGGGCGCCGCGCAACCTTGGGCGCGCGCATGGCATGCGACGTTGGCAGAGTCGCCCCCGTGGCAAGCGGAGGCGCCCCTAACGGTCCGCCTCGGCACTGTTCAGGCGACCCAGACGGGCATTTAATGCCTTTGTCCCCCGCCGTCAGAGTTAGGTGCGATAGCATTGTGCGACCTCTGTTCGCACAGTTCCTTGCCATTTTTACCCTCACCTGCTCGCTACCTGTGGGAAACCCCTTAGCATATAAAAGGAGGCCCATGCGCACGTAGAGGGATGGACACGGAAGGAGGAACCCAGAGGGGGGAAACCCTAGAGAGAGATCAAACCCTAGAGAATAGAAAACCCTGGGAGGAATCCACACCGAAGGAGGACACCTAGTAGACCCTCGTCTACGTCCAGCTCCAACTTACTGTAGCTTCTTGCGCTCCAAAGCAAGAACTCGAATCAACCAGACAAGCAGCAGTAGGGTTTTACGCATCCATGCGGCCCGAAGCTGGGTAAAATCGTTGCGTGTGTGTGTGTCGCCTCGATCTGCTCTTTGTGCAACCTCCGCCCCCCGCCGAACCGACAAGGGGCTCCGTCCCCATAGGTGCTCGTGGAGGCCGATATCCCCCGACAGTATATATTTCACATCGATTTCCAAGTAAGAAATGCCTCCATTCCTTAAGTGCATGGATGACTGCTGCCATCTCCAAGTCATGAGTGGGATAATTTTCCTCATGCTTGCGAAGCTGCCTTGAAGCGTAGGCGACAACCTTGCCTTCTTGCATCAATACACATCCAAGACCTTTCCTGGACGCGTCACAATATACTTCAAAATTCTTGTGTATGTCTGGCACAATTAATACTGGTGCTGTTGTTAATTTCTGTTTTAGCTCTTGGAAACTTTTCTCACAGGCTTCTGCCCATTCAAACTTCTTATCTTTCTTTAGCAATTGCGTCATTGGTTTGGCTATGGTGGAGAATCCTTCAATAAATCTGCGGTAATATCCTGCCATTCCCAAGAAACTTCGTATGTCTGTTACACTGGTTGGTGACTTCCAGCCAAGTACGGCCTTTACTTTCTCCAGGTCCACGGCGATACCGTCTTGGGTTAGCACGTGGCCTAGAAAGCCTACTTGCCTTAACCAAAATTCACACTTGCTGAACTTGGCGTACAATTGGTGTTTCCTGAGTTCTCCTAGTACAATCCTGAGGTGTTCTGCATGCTCTTCTGGCGTCTTGGAGTATACCAGAATATCGTCGATGAATACCACAACGAACTTGTCCATAAATTTCATAAATACTTTGTTCATGAGGTGAACAAAATATGCGGGGGCGTTCGTTAATCCAAATGGCATTAATGTGAACTCATACAGTCCATATCTGGAGGTGAATGCTGTCTTGGGGATATCCTCGGTTCGTACTTTTAATTGATGGTATCCTGACCTTAAGTCTATCTTCGAGAATACCTTGGCCTAAGCAAGTTGATCAAACAAATCATTTATCCATGGCATCGGGTATTTGTTTTTAATTGTGACCATGTTAAGTGCTCGGTAGTCAATACACAATCTCAGTGTTCCGTCTTTCTTTTTGGCAAAAATAATTGGTGATCCCCAAGGTGAGGAGCTGGCTCGAATGTATCCTTTGTCCAGCAATTCCTTTATTTGCTTCTTCAACTCAACCAACTCGGACGGTGCCATTCTGTATGGCTTCTTGTATATAGGGGTGGTTCCTGGTGCTAGCTCAATGCTGAATTCTATCTCTCGGTCTGGTGGTGTGCCTGGTAGCTCTTCGGGAAATACGTTTGGAAATTCACACACTATTGGAACCTTGCTTAATTCAGAAATATCCACCTTGTTCAATCTTGGTTGCCTGGGCATTTCCCTTTCTTTGGCGGATACTCTTATTGTCTTACCATGGTGGTGTGTGAGAATCACGGTCTGATTGAAACAGTCAATAAAACCTTTGTTGGTGGTTAACCAGTCCATTCCTAGGATGACATCCAGTCCTTTATTTTCCAACACAATGAGATTGGCGTGAAACTTCAATCCTTTGAACTCAATAATCACATCCTGACAGTAATTCTGAGTGACTTGCTGAATCCCAGGGGACTTGATGATCATGGATTTCTCCAAAGGAAGCATCGAAAAATTATTTTGCAAAGAAAAACTTTTCGAAATAAAAGAGTGAGAAGCTCCAGAATCAAACAAAACCATTGCAGGTGTTGTGTTGACAGGAAACGTACCGAGTACGATATCTGGAGCATTTTGTGCCTCCTCTTTGGTCACGTGGTTCAGATGACCTTTCCTGTGGTTATTGTTGGGATTGAAATTGTTTCGCTTGGGCGCTAAATTATTGTTGCCGTTGTTCGACTTTGGTGCTGAGTTTCTTGGCTTGGGACACTGCTTGCCATAGTGTCCTTCTTCTCCACAGGCGTAACAAGTAACACCTGGGCGATATGTGAACTCCTTGTCCCTAGCATGGAAATTCTTTGTTGGGCGTGAGACGTTGGATGATGATTTGTGCGTCCCACCCTTTTGAAAATCTGTCTTGCTTCGGTGATTGCGATCATGGTTAGTCTGGTCCCTCTTTCGCATGCGGATATCTTCCAAACTGCGTCTCTCATTTTCCAGAGTAATGGCCTTGTCCACTAGTGTCTTAAAATCTGGAAAATTGTGCACAACTAGTTGGCATTTAAGCGCGGGTGCTAGGCCGTCAAGGAATTTCTCCATCTTCTTGTTTTCTGTCATACGCTCTTCATTGGCGTAGCGGGATAACAGAGTAATTGGCCGTTGTAATCTGACACTGTCATGTTCCTTTGCTTGAGGTCATCGAACTCTCTTTTCTTGATTTTCATAATACTCTTAGGAATGTGTGCACCGCATAAACCTTCCTTGAAAACATCCCAGGTTATATCATTTTCGTTGGGATGCATGTGCAAGAAATTCTCCCACCAAGATGCAGCGGCTCCTATGAGATAGTGCGGAGCATAAAGTACCTTATCGGGGTCTGAACATTTTGCAATAATTAATTTTCTCTCCATATCTCGAAGCCAGTCTTCGGCCTCAAGTGGCTTGTCAGTATGAGAAAATGTTGAGGGACGTGTCTTCTGTAGCTCAGATAACTTGGAATGCTGCGGATACTGCCCATGGTGATTTCCCATGTTAATGACTTGGTTCATCATTTCCCGATGTTGTTGCTGACTCTGTTCATAAAGGCGGCACATTTGGGAAAGTGCCGTTTCACTGTCCTGTTGACTTGTCTGACCTTGTGTGAAATTGTTGCCCGGTTGATTGCCATAATTTTCCTCTGGTGGAGCTGGCATGGAGCGAGTCCAAGGACGAGACATTTTTCACTCTGGGGATGTATTTTGTAAAACCCATAAGAAAAATGGAAGGGTTGCAAAAATAAATCCATAATGCACAAGGTTGGCAAATAAATTTTAAAGCCAAGATTACTCAAGGGAAAAACAAATCGATTTGCGCACGGAGAAAGACTGCTCATTACGTATCTTACACGCGGCGATAATTATACATTACATCACTCAGGATATGCGTACATAATCCTGACATGTTATTTAGGCTAGTGCACTTCTCCAGATCCTACATGATGCGCAAACAAGCTACTTCTCACAACATCTTTTGCCAGGCGGTACAACGCATGGCGGCTAAGTGTACTCAGTCGGAGATGTTGATGACATCCTTGGACCTGCCAAGGGTGAGGCGTAGCGAAGCCGGGGACTCGACTTCTTCCTCGCTAATAGGCTCCATACGAGTAGTGCTGCGTCGAGTAGATGGAGCGGGTGCCAGGGGCTGAACCACACGAACTGGAGTGGGCGCGAAGGGTGGCGCAGTGCGCGCTGGAGTGGGCGCAATGGCTCGGTTGAACTCCTCGGTGGTAGGCAGGCGACGAGCAGGTGCATGGGATGCTAAGGATGAGACAAAAGTCAGTGGCGGTGCGGTGGGCAGGAGCTCCCTCCTGTTGGCGGCACAACCATGGACTGAGTCCATGCGGGCGGCCACAAAGTCATCCACCAAGTTGTCGAAGGCTGCCTCCAAGGCCCGGAGATACTCAATAAGCATCTCAAAAGCCTCGTCTCGTTCTCCTATGGGGCAGGAGAATGCGTAGTGACAGGTGTAGGGCACATGGCATGGAAGATAGCGGTAGCGACGAGCCTTCATTGCGGGAAGGACATCCTTGAGACGAGCTATCGCCTCGCGGGCTGCCATCTGGATAGCATGCTTCACCGTAGGCATGGCTCTCCCCAAGAACCGGAAGCGGCGTAGCTCACCACACCCTCCCTTGAACTGTACCGCGGCCTGGTGCATAGTCAGACTGTCGTTGACTCTGTGCTGGCAGAGAGTGACGACTGGGCGCACAGATGGCCCCATCGCGACCTGAACGATGAAGGAAAGAAGCTTGACGAACCCATCGGGCACGTTGGCGAAGGTCTGAGACTCACAGCTGTGGTCAGCCATCTACAAAAGTAGGCAAAAATCCTGAATGGTCAGATCATAAATATATGCTGACAGTCAGAAAAATGACTATGATTGCAAAAACATGAATAAGTTCTATCATGCTAATAACCGATTAGCGATCGCACCTAGTGGCTTCCTACAGTCAGCCTGGCTCTGGTACCAAGCTTGTCACGACCGGTTTTTCCAATAAAAATATTTATTTAAGAAACCAATCTCTTAGGTCCAGTATGAGAGAAAATCCCCCTCACTGGTAGACAAACTCTTGATACAATAAGCCAGTAGCATATAGTACATTACAGGGGTTGAGCTAAGGGGGCTCAACAAATTATTACAAGCGCACCAATAATTATACATATTGGCGGACATAACACTATGGTGTGGTGGCATACTACTGACTCGAGGGTAAAGTGATGGTGGAATAACACAGTGGGGAGAGGTTAACGTGACTCTGAAACTAGCATCTCGTCGAGCGTCGAGGTGAGGCTCGATGAATTTATTCGGGTAGCGGAAGCGGATATAATACAGTGACCAACTCCAGGGTCGCACGAGACTGACTGGGACTCCTCTAGGCGTCGGACTCGCTATCGAACTCTTCATCCATGAGATCGCCTTCGTCAGCATCTGGCCAAATCAACAAGCCAGTGAGTACTTTGAAAGTACTCGCAAGACAGTTCGGACGTAAGATATAACAAATGCATGCATGAATGCGTCATGGTTAATTTACCAATGCATAATTGAAATATTAGCAGGCAAGGTAAATAAAAAGGGAATCGGCGGTAGTCCGCCTGAAATCCCAACAGTAAAAATAAAGGAAACCAATCGAGTGTCTGGAGTGACGCCACGAAAGGTGAACAAGAAAATAATGCGCATGCCACAGTCGGGCGTCTGAGCGACACCACAGAAAGGGCTTTAAAAGAAATGCCACAACCGGGCGTCTGAGCGACACCACAGAAAGGGCTTTAAAAGAAATGCCATAGCTGGGCGTCTGAGCGACACCACAGAAAGGGCTTTAAAAGAAATGCCACAGCCGGGCATCTGAGCGACACCACAGAAAGGGCTTTAAAAGAAATGCCACAGCCGGGCGTCTAAGCGACACCACAGAAAGGGCTTTAAAAGAAATGCCACAGCCGGGCGTCTGAGCGACACCACAGAAAGGGCTTGTACTGAAAGTAATTAGTAAAATGCCACAGTCGGACGTCTGAGCGACATCACAGAAAGGGCTTGTACTGTCAAGGTAATAATGTTCATAAGGAGTATTCCACTCTTGAAAATAAACGGGTTAGTCCATTCACAGGATTAAATATTTAACCGGACTTAGCACTCATGTGTCCCACCGGATAATCTGTCACCAAAACCGACACTTGTTAGTTTGCACGGAACTTGGATATGGATAAGATAAATTGAAGATTTATGACTCTGCAGAGTTTGTACAAAAAAAATTTCCCACAGTTAACGGATTTTCGTAGTCACGAAGACTAGTTCCGTTTACGGTATTTCAGAAGAAAACACAGCTAACCGGGACACACCCATCCAACCTCTCGATGCCGGAATCACCCTAGGCATCGTCCAAGAAAAACTTTTGAGACGCGGAGATCACAATCTCGAATAGCATGGGATCAAATTTATATACGCGCGCTCTAAGGGGTGCCCCCTCTCGGTCCCAACCGGAAACACCCATGCCCCCTGACCGGATGACTGGCTTTAATCCAGGGCCATGGAACCATCATCCCGGCCTCTCCTTTTTGGTGTGTACCAGGAAAGTGGTTTGCAACTTACTAAACCATATCTCCTGCGAGACACGTGTGGTAGTACAGGGAAGGGAATTGGATAGGAACCGAACCGATACGGGTTGGTACCGAAGTTAACTTGCATGGCATAAGACTGGCATGCTACAACACTGCCATCTTACCCATCTTTTTGCCAACACATGGCCTTGCATACTCACATCCAACAATGTGTGGATCATCAAACTTACTTGCATCAACAATGCATGATAAACACGTTCATCGGTATGCTCACAACATGCCATGAAGCTAACTAAATGCAAAGCATGCCAAGACACTCATCATATCAAAAGTTCAAACATGCTTGCCTGGTTCAGAATAGTCGGAGCCTAGCTCGGTGAAGTTCGCGGCCCCGTCACCTTCTTCGGTATCTATGGTATAGAGAAAACATACGCGCTAACGTGAATACAGAGAGGTGCAGAAAAAGTATTGCAAATATTTTTCAAATAAATCTTATAAAAAACTAGACAAAATTTTGAAGAGAACAGAAAAAGAATCACTCAAAAATATGCTCCTGTTAAAAAGATATAAAGGTTTTTGTCCAGGGACCTATCTGTAATGAAACAGAAACTTCCCAGGGTTTTTATTATAAAAACAGAAAACGTTTCGATAGCAACTACGCCGGCCCAGAGGGAAAGCGTATTCTGGCAAAAGATGTTTTCAGAAAATGATTCGTTTAAAATGAGCTGAGAGGCTGACGGGCGGGTCCCACCCGTCAGGTTTAAATTCAAAAGAGGCGGGTCGAGGCTCGCTGGCGCCCGAGAGCCGCGGTGGTCGCCCGCGGCGATCCACGGCGAGGAAGGGAGATCGGAGAGTACCAACGTGTTACGGGCGCCATTCCGCGTCGGTTGGTGGTGGTGGTGGTCGCCGGTGAGCACCACGTCGACGGTGGCTCCTGCTCCGGCGGACGGCGGTTCGGGTGGTCGTGGACCTTCCCGGAGAGGGCTGCAATGATCAAATTGATGAGGGGGTTAGTGTACTAGGTGTGGAAGAAGGCTGCAGACGGGATTTGGGCGCCTGAGATGGCCTCACCGCAGTGAACGCTGCTGGAGCCCGAGGCGGACGGAGGTGGCCGGAGTCGAGGAAGAAGGGCTCCTCGAGGCCCCTCCAGTGGCCAGGCAGGGTGTAGTGAGGTGGTGGAGGTGGTGCGTGCTCGAGGGTGAGCTTGGGGTCTCCTTTTATAGGCGATCCGAGGCGGTGGCCATGAACGGAGTTCTCCGGCAATGGATTACGGCGGTGCAGAGCTTGGTCGGGGAGTTTAGGGGGCTGGCCACCAACATGGAGGTCCACTGGCTCCACTCCGACGCTCAACGGACTGGGATTAGAAGCTTAGGGCAGTTTTGGTCGGAACGGGACGGCGCGGGTCCGCCGGCGGCAGAGAGCGCGTCCAGTGCTTGTCGGGCCACGACGACGGTGCAGCGGGGCTGCACTGGCATGCATGAGCCACGCGTAGGGCTAGGAAGCAAAGGGCGGCGCGGAACGGCGTTGCAAGGCTGGGGCTACCACTGTTGGCCGCCACGGGTGGCGCTGCCGCCGCAGCAGACGCCGGCGCGGTCGGGCCAGGGAGTCCCCGACGCCGGGAACCAGCCAAGTGCGCGTGCGGCGCTACGGACAGCGAGGAGGGGCTGCGCGCGTCGCGCCACGGCGCACTGGCGACGCGTGACTGAACCTGACGAGAGGAAACGACACTGAATCTCTGAAACTCTGAATTTGCAAAGAAACAGTGCTGGCCAGGTGTTCGACGGAATGATATTGGCTTGCAGGGATTTTTCCTTGAGCTGAAACTTGGTGGAGTGGTCTCTCATTGCACCAGTAGGTTGCCTGAATTTTGGTGGAATTTTTGGGGAAGTGTAGATATGAATTTCACCAAATTTGGCAAAACTGGTCCAAACTTGCAGGGAGTGAAATTTGAAAAAATTGAAAAGGAGAAGAGTGGATCAAGATGGTTCTGGGTTGTGGGTACAAAGGACTAGTCAGTAGAGTTGGTTTGATATCCAAATACAAATCCTATAATGTACTTGCTTTGTAAATGGTTCAGGCTCAAAATAATTGACAGAAAATATTTGAGAGGTGAAATAATAAAAATAAAATCCAAAACTTGTCTGGACTTGTTGGGGCAGAGAACTTAGATTGATAACAAGGAGGAGAGGAGGTTTTGGAGTGGTTTTACCACATGGGAGAAAATACAAGGTCATGGGTGGTTATCAATAGAATGAAAATCCCAAATTTTCATAGAGTTTTTCTTTTAAAAAGAAAAGATTAAACTCCCAAAAATAAATTTGGGGAAGGGAACCAATAGAGGAGAAGTTTTAAAAGATCAAACCCAAGGTTTGAAGAAGGAGACAGAAATAACAATCCTAGCCAAAGAAAAAGATTTTTAAGAGGATGGTTTTTTTCCTGAAAATTTTGAAAATGCCTCATTTCACAAAAGAAAAACCAGCAAGGTTTTTGGTAAAAACCAAATAAAATTTTTGGAGTGTCACACCACCATAGAGAGTATAATATTCCACAAATCTAATTTGCTGACAACTTTCGTAGCATGACACCACGCCACGGCCCGGTCATTATTCGAACCGTTTTTCTCAACCAGCTACTGCACATATTGCGAGGCGGTTTTCTTGGCACGTCTTGTCGAAGCAGAGATCGTGTCCCCTTATCACGGGATTCTCATCAATACGGGTATGGGTAACCCAATCGCGCCATCAATCACGGCGCTTGGGGAATATGCGCGTTTACCAGGCAGGGGGAGGCGCACAGTTTCTACCGCCCTTATAAAGGGACAAGGACTCCTCCTTTTCACCCACGCCTTCTTCTTCCTTGCCCATCCATTCTTGCGCACTCGAGCTCCAGCGCCCAAGTTCTCATTTTCTCTGCAAAAACCATTCCAAACATGTCCGGAGCGGGAGGCAAATGGATGGTCTCCTCAGTTACGGTGGAGAACATTACAAAGCTCCGGGAAGCCGGATACCTGGCCGCAGACATCGCGCACTGGCTCCCAGACGCGGGGCAGATCGTCCCTACCCCAGAACCCCACGAAAGGGTTGTATTCCTTACCCACTTCGTCGGCGGGCTGGGATTTCCCCTCCACCCATTTGTCCGTGGGCTCATGTTCTACTACGGGCTGGACTTCCATGATCTGGCCCCCAATTTCATCCTCAACATCTCGGCGTTTATCATCGTGTGCGAGGCCGTCCTCCGCTTCAAGCCTCACTTCGGCCTGTGGCTGAAGACCTTCAACGTGAAACCAAAGGTGGTGGTCGGCCAGCAAGCGGAGTGCGGAGGCGCTATGGTGGGCAAAATGCCCAACGTCACCTAGCTTGAAGGCTCCTATGTGGAGACCGTGAAGGGGTGGCAATCGAGGTGGTTCTACATCACCGAGCCGGGCGACACCAACTGGGTGGCGGCCCCCGAATTTCGATCCGACATCCCCATGCGGCTCACCTCCTGGAAAGAGAAGGGCCTATCCTGGGGCTCATCGATGGAGCTGACCGAACTCCAGAGCTGTGTTAAAAACATGATAAGCAAGAAAATCAAGCAACGTGGTCCAGGTCATGCTCTTCCGCCAGATCCTCCTGTGTCAAAGACGGGCATTCAATATGTGGGAGTTCGACCCGGCCAAGCACCAGACGCTGCGAGAGCTTTTCGACACGACGCACCAAGACATCTGGAAGGTGCTGTTCAAGTCCGCCGAGGTGCCTCCTCCCCTTACCGAGGATCGCGGGCTCAGCGCCAAGCGCCCTACCAATCAAGTAAGCTCCTTATATCTTATAAGATGTTCCTTTCCCTAGTATAATCATGTGAAGGATCTGAGCCTCCATGCCATTTTAACAGGACTAGATTGCGACAGCGAAGCAGATCGATTGTCCGGCCCCACTGCCCGAAGATCCAGCAAGGGCTCTCCTGACGGAGATGCTGGTTCCGGCGCCCTATGAGGCATCAGAGAAGAAGGCCAAGAAGAAGGCAAAGAAGAAGGCCGCGGGGACCAGGAAAGGTCTCCAGCGCAAGGTTGTATCGGACTCATCGTCCGATAACACCGGGGCACCATCCTCCCACGAAAACGAGGAGGGGGAAGAGGAAAGTTCTCCCCACCCAGCCAAGGAGACAAGAAAAGGAAGGCCGCCCCCTCTGGGGAGGCCGACGGGTCCAAGAAGGGAAGGATCCTCCTTTCGAACTGCTCCACAGCAGCCGCTTTCAGTGACGAGGAGTGGCTACCCAGGGACAAGCCCCTGGCAAAGTCGTAAGTATCCATACACCATAATAGTTCTGGTATATGTCGTCTTATTGCCTCTTATCATGCCAAACATGATCATGCAGTCCATCCAAAGCCCATGTCGATGTATCCTCTTTGAAAGAGTCTTTGGGCCAGTCGGAGATGAACAACGATTCACTCCCGACCGCCTCCTCCCCTGGCCCTACGGATGACACCGAGGTGTTGTCTCAAAGGGCACCGAACCAAGGGGAGGTAGTTCTGGAGGCGCCCCAAGGCGACGTCCCAGACGCTGGGGGCAGCAAGTTTGGCCCCCAGCCGAATACTGCACCGGAACCTCCAGTGGTTCCGGACTCTATCAGGTGACCCCTTGCTAAGGGCGGCAAGCCGTCTGTGCCGATGGCCTCTGTCCATCCAGAGGCATCGGACAACTTGCTGGAAGTGCTTCGCGGCACTTCCATTGACGAAGAGCACCACACTATCATGAGTGCGGTGGTCAAGAAGGTTCAGTCCGCAAAAAGCGGACTGACTGAAGCCTGTGCCAGCCTCCTAACAGGCTTTGAGGTAAGTAATCAAATTATAAGAAAATATTACAGCATAGACAGTAGCCCCTGATGCTCTGTTGGGGGTTCGCAAAGAAAGGCCGAACAGAGGATCAAATAATAATCACAGGAGTCTAATCAAAATATGTCTACGCGAAGAAGCAAGCTTCGCTGCTGGCCGCTGCCGCTCGTACTGCAGAGGTCTCTGCACTGAAGCGGGACCTTGAGCGGTCCAAATAAGAGCTCGGCCTTACCAAGAGGCAGCTCAAAGAGAACAAAGGTAAGTGATACCCCGTCTGTATATTGATAAAGAAAAAATAAGGTGGTTGCTCATAGGATCATCATGAATTTTGCTAGGGGCCACGACCGAAGTGGCGGTCCTGAAGAAGGCGCTGTCCGAGGCCGAAGACAAAGCGGCCAAGGAGTGAGCCGAGCGCGAGAAGCAAGAGGCCCGAGTCAGCGAGGTTCAGCAAGAGCTCCAGGATTTCGTCAAAAAATACGAATCCTTGGAGCGTGACTCTAAGACGCAAGGGTCCGAGCTTGCGAAGGCCCTCGAGAACGCACAAAATGCCAAGGCCGAAGCCCAAAAGGCCCTCCAGGAGATTCAGTCGGTCAAGAAGATAGTGGCGGGTAAGGCATTCATTATGCAAAGCAAGCATGTGAAGGAAACTTTCCTTTTATTTACCTGAGTTCAGAGCTCTCCAGGAGCGTTCGCAGATCTACCAAGCAGTGTGTCGGATGCCGCGGAGTTCTACCGAGCCGAGGAAGGGAGCTCGACAGAGAAGTTGTTCTGGTCTCAGTATACTGGGACCAAACATCTGATGCCCTTGAGCGACCAGTTGAAGCAACTGGCCGAGCTTCACAAGGCGGCTGAACAGGCCATGAAGGGTCTCATAGTCCGGATGTGGCCTGGTGAGCCCTTTCCTGGCAGCTACTTCGGTCTGGTAAGGCGGCTTGTGAATGCCTGCCCACGGTTTGAAGTCACAAAGCAGTCCATCTGCATTGAGGGTGCGCGCAGGGCCTTTGCCCTGGTGAAAGTGCACTGGGGGAAGATGGATGCCGAAAAGCTGGTGAAGGTGGGGCCACCGGAGGGCAAGGAGCATCGCCACCCCGAAAAGTATTATGCAGTGTCCTGAAGGGTGCTCGCTTTGTGGCGGAGGAATGTGCTAAGGATGTAATAGTTGAATGAGTGTACTCATGTTATCCTACAATATGAAAACGAGTTCATGTGCGCCATGTAACGCTTGTTAATTTAAAATATTACCTTTTGTGCGTCCGTTTATAAAATCTGAGAGTTGGCCAGTCGTCGGCTTCTGCCCCCATGTAACTAGTACTGAGGTGTTCGGGATAAACCTGATCACTCTTTATCCCAGTTTTGGGTCCTTCGAAGGAGGTGTTCAGCACAACGAACCAGGCAATTGGACTATAAATCTTTATCACTCTCACTTAGCCATAGAAGTCTACAATTTTAAATTTTGGCGAAGCCCCTAGTATTCGGAAGGCCGAACTTGGGGTGCTATGTACGCCGAAATTGGACAAGGCTGACTCCTTGCCCGAAGCAGAAAGAATCTTCAAGGATTTGAGACCTCTCGAACAGCGACCAGCTCTCGCCGCATCATGACAGTCAGTTTTCGGCTTTCTCTACTGAGGTGCTCGTCTGAAAGAGCCGAGACACAATCGCAGTAGTTCTCCCAGTGCTACCTTAGCTGATATAGCGGAACGCAAGGTACCAAAACATGGGAGCCGGGCAAACCCAACTATTGACCCAAGACATGATTCGGAGCTGATGCATATAATGCTATAAGTTCGGGGTGCCGCAATGTCAAAAGTGTTCGGACTTTTCATGCCATGTTATGGGGTACACTGAAGCCCCTGCGCACTGGACGTACCAGAACGTACGGGTGCAATTTGTCGTAAATAAGCAGACAAGGAAAAAAAAGGAAATGCAATAATAAGCTAACGCCATACATTGTTATTTAAATGATACGTCAAAGCGTATGTATACAAGTAGTGCAATAAGCAAAAAAATAGGACTATTTAACATGCCCTATCCAAGGGCAAGCTGCGTATGGGTATGTAAAGCAGGTATATCGATCGTTATCAGAGACCACCTAGGGATTCCCTTGTACGTCAGAGCTTCTTGCTTCCTTGGTATTTCCTTCCCGTAATGGGTCCGATAATCAGGCTGTCGGAAAGAGCTTCCAGAGAGTAGGGTCCTGAAAGAGAGAAAATGATAAAGATATATGGGCCCTGAGGAGGTTGAGCCGCATTGTGGGCCGTGCCATAGTCGTGCCTCCGCCCATGGTATCTTGAGTGCATAATTATGTACGCGCGGCGCAAATTTTGCCGCTTTACTAGGACTATGACGGAGGCCGAATTGCTAGGCGAGCTCTGAACGTGCTGGGCGATCCTGTTGCAGGGTACTCCAGACTCGCTTGCACGTGTCCGAGGGTTTTGTCGCCAAATTGGCGGCTTGTCTCAGAAGGCCGCAGTGTGCTCCTCCGTACATAACAAGCGTTCTATGTGTCCATTAACTGTTATAACCCCGCGAGGTCCTGGTATTTTGAGGTTGAGTTATGCATAATGCGGTACCGCATTGCATCTAGCAAATGCGGTTAGTCCGAGTAGTGCGTGATAGCCACTGCAGAAGGGAACGATATCAAAGATTAATTCCTCGCTTCGGAAGTTGTCCGGAGATCCGAAGACCACTTCCAGTGTGATTGAGCCCGTGCAACAGGCCTCTATGCCTGGTATGACACCTTTGAAGGTGGTTTTTGTGGGTTTGATCCTCGAGGGGTCTATAACCATTTTGCACACTGTATCCTGATAGAGCAGGTTCACGCTGCTGCCACCGTCCATAAGGACTCGAGTGAGGTGAAATCCGTCAATGATGGGATCAAGGACCAATGCGGCAGAACCGCCATGACGGATACTAGTGGGGTGGTCCCTGCGATCGAAAGTGATCGGACAAGAAGACCATGGGTTGAACTTTGGGGTGACCGGCTCCATTGCATAAACGTCCCTTAGTGCACGCTTCCGTTCCCGCTTGGGAATATGGGTTGCGTATATCATGTTCACGTTTTCACTTGGGGAGGAAATTTCTTCTGTCCTCCTGTGTTCCGCGGTCGGGGCTCCTCCTCGTCATCGCTATGCAGCCCCTTTTCCTTGTTTTCAGCATTCAACTTGCCGGCCTGTTTGAACACCCAACATTCTCTTTTGGTGTGATTGGCTGGCTTATCGGGGGTGCTGTGAATTTGACATGAGCAATCGAGTATGCGGTCCAAACTGGACGGGCCCAGATTGCTTCTTTTGAACGGATTTTTCCCCTGACCGAATTTAGAGCCACTGAATCCGGCATTGACTTCCGTGTCTTCGGCGTTGTCGCCGTTGTTGTGGTGCTTGTGTCTGTTGTGACATGGTCTACCGTTGCTATCTTTGGCATATGAATTGCCAGGATTTCTTGATGTGTTGTTGCTGCAAGCCAGCCAACTGTCCTCGCCCGTGCAAAAGCGGGTCATGAGTGTCGTGAGGGCTGCCATTGACTTCGGCTTCTGTTGGCCGAGGTGTCGGGCGAGCCACTCATCACAGATGTTATGCTTAAATGCCGCTAAGGCCTCGGCATCCAGACAGTCAACAATTTGGTTCTTTTTAGTTAGGAACTGGGTCTAGAATTTCCTGGCCGATTCCCCTAGCTGTTGGGTTATGTGACTCAAGTCATTAGCATCCAGTGGTCGCACATAAGTGCCCTGGAAGTTGTCAAGGAATGCGTCTTCCAAATTCTCCCAACTGCCAATGGAGTTTGCTGGCAAGCTATTCAGCCAATGCCGAGCCGGTCCTTTGAGTTTTAGTGGGAGGTACTTGATGGCATGTAGATCATCACCGCGGGCCATGTGGATGTGGAGGAGGAAATCTTCAATCCATACCGCGGGGTCTGTTGTACCATCATATGATTCAATGTTCACGGGTTTAAATCCCTCTGGGAATTCGTGATCCATGACTTCATCAGTGAAGCATAGGGGGTGTGCGGCGCCTCTGTGCCGGGCTATGTCACGACGCAGTTTATACGAGTCTTGTCTGATGTATTCAGCCCGACCGGATTTGCTTTTAGTATATTTGGCGTGACGATCATTGTCACGCGTTGGGGCGTGCCCACGTGATCCGTAGATTGATCTTGTATGTACTGCTTTGTTTTCCAATACATCTCGCAGGTCATGCGTGTTGCCCCGTGTTTTTGTTTGACTGGCGACAGGGTGCGGGCTGGACTTCGGGCTGATATGCCATTCTGTCTCGCCCACGAGGTGGCCGATCAGCCGCATCATACGCTGGTAGTGTGGGTTTTAATGCTTCCTCCTCGAGTTGGGGTAGCAACCTACGCTTTGGGTAACTCTTGGTTGGGCGCTCGAGTTCGTATTCCTCGGCCGCCAGGACCTCAATCCATCTATCCGCTAGCAGATCTTGGTCAGCTCAAAGCTGTTGTTGCTTTTTCTTTAGGCTTTTTGCTGTGGCTATAAGCCGATGCTTGAAGCGCTCCTGTTCAATGGGATCCTCGGGCACGAAAAGTTCTTCATCGCTGAGGCTCACCTCGTCTTTGGACAGGGGCATGTAATTGTCATCCTCTGATTCTCCGTCTGCTGCCTGTTCCTTAGGGCTAGCTTGCCCATCCTCCTGCTCAAAGCCTGGCTGGAGGGGATTGTCTTCGTCTTCGGCACTATCTGCAGCGTTATTATCTCTTGTGCCGGTATCGCTGCTTTTGCAATGGCGGGGCTTAGAGCGGCGCCGATGACGCCGGTGCTTAGATTGCTTTTCAGGGGGATTATCCTCCGTTGCCTTATTGCCATCGCTTTCCTTGGGGGTGTCCACCAGTCATATGATGAGGTAGCCGTTTCCCAACTCGGCCAGATCAAGATCGGATATCCATGCTTTGGACCGAGTTGGTGCAGTAAGAGCACCCGCCCTGGCAGCTGATTTCTTTAGTTCTTCAAACCGGGCAGGCATCATCGCCAGCCTTTCCAACGTCTCCTTGATCATGGTTGGGGGCGGTTTGTTATGGGAAACTATGCAGATTACCCGTTGTACACCGGTATATAACTGCTCTATAAGTGTATAGTCGGCTTTCAGTTTTTGCCGCATATCTGAGCCAAGATGAGCAACACGAGGTCCTGCATCATAAAAAATGTTTGTAAACTGGCAGTTTATTAGATAATACATGTTTAAAGCTTATGAAGAAGCTATTTACCAAAAACGGCAGCAGTCGTGGCATTTATTTGCTGTTTCAAGCCAGTCAGCTCCTCCGCTACCGATTAAGGGCCGCTTCAGCATCCTCAGCCTTCTTCAGCAAAGTCGATTTTTCTGTATCCCACCCAACCCGCTCATTTTTGAAGCTTTCCTTCAGTTTTTCCATTGCTGCTAAGGCACTGGTCAGTTCATCTTTGGCCTTGGAAGTCTCTGCTTGTTGCGATTTGATATTTTCTTGAAGGTCAGCGATTTGGGATTCCTTCTTGATAAGCTCAGCCTGCAAAATACAAGCAATTTATGAGATGACAGTGCATATTCAAAGTCCCAAGCACATAACAAGTAATATACTTGTCACTTGGGGGCTAATGTCTATTGCTTCATAACAAGTAAATCGTTTTACAAGTCCCAAGCTCAATACAAGTATTATTCTTGGCACTTGGGGGCTAATTCATATTTGCTCCAGTTAAAACTATGGATTTTTTCTTCCACTATCAGCTCAGTGGTCAACCGGTTTACAAAGGTTCTAAACAAGAATTTTGAGCCTTACAACATAATCAGTCCCAACCTAACATATTTGTTAAGTCGGCCCTTGGGGGCTACACATGCAAAATTGAATTGTTATTCCAAAGTCCCGGTTCATATTGAAAGTATAAACCGACCCTTGGGGGCTACACAGGCAAAGTTGAAGAATTGTTGTTATACAAGTCCCGGTTCATATTGACAGTATAAATCGGCCATTGGGGGCTACTGGAGTTGATCTATATGGTTCTTGGAAGTTTACAGAACATTCTATTCTTTTATGTCCAATAAACTTGGCGGCTAAGGGAAGAATATTTATGCAGAGTTAACAACATTTACCTCATATCACTCCTTCATCGTATTCAATAAACCGGCTTCATAGTCACGGCTTGTGTAAAAACGGTTTAAAAACCCAGAATGAATATCTTGGGCGCTGAGGTGGGCATAACTTTCCAAGTCTGCCTTCCACTTCCCTTTGTCAGCAGCAGAAAATTCTTCTTTGGCACTATGTTTTGACAGAGCAGTGGGGTTTCTTGGGGCTGTATAACTAACACCAGTGACTATAACATCATCAGTTTTGTCATCAGCAACTTTAGTTGGGCTTGGCGGTTTATCAGCATAATTCATCGGGTCAACTCCCATAGGCTCGGCAAAGACTGCATGATCTTGCGGTGGTGGATCGTCAGGAGTAACTTCAGCATTTGGATTAGAAGGTTTCAGGGTTCTTTCCGGTTTAGATGGATTGGAGTCATCAACCGTTTTCTTCAGTTTGGCCTTCTTGCTGGGTCTGGCCTGGGCTCTGAAAATAAGATGGAAATAACAGGTTACTATGATGATCAAGCATAAGGTATGAAGGGTCAATTAAATATGCTCACCAAGGAACAGTTTTGAGGGTTGGAATTTGTGTTCCTGTTGACTCGCCAGAGGAGGAATGAGAAGTCCCCTGGTAGTTTGAATCAGATGGATTAAGAGGTTGTCGAAAATAACCCGCCTTGGGGTAAACTATGTCAGAAATATGTAAGACCTCTGGACGGCATTTGCGAAGTGGAGCGTTCGGTAATCCGGAAGAGGTGATCACGTTGCCGCTATGCCGAGTCGTGCGGCGAGCTTCACGTTGTTGTTTCTTCAAAAGAAAGTTTGGATCCAAGTGAGCTAGAGGGTGAGAAAATCTTACTTTCCGTCTTGCTTGACGAGTTTTCGGAGTTGGCAGAGGTTTTGAGCCGGAGGAAAGAATAATTACCTCTGCGTCACCAGCATGGATAGCCTCTGTGTCATCCTGATAATAGTCATTGTCAATGAGCTGTATGAAAAAGGAGCCAAGTGAATCAAGTTCTACCTCTGACTCATGATTATCATCGTCATCGTGAATGTTTAACTCGGCGGACTCGGCGGTTTTCTTCTTGGCGGGCTTCTTGTTGACCTTGGTCTTGGTACGAGCCGTTTTGGCCGATTTATCTTGCGACTTCTTCATCTAGAATGGATCATCACCCTGTTAAAGATTGAAAAGATCATAAGGGGCGATTAAGAGTATGGATTAAATCAGGAGTTGGGCAATTCTTACAGCTGGCGGTTTATTTGAAGCGCAAAAAGGACTAAGCCCTGTTTTGCTGCAGTCGTCCACCGGTTCATTCAACATTTTCTTGACGGATTCAGTAATTTCAGCATCAGTCAGCTGAATATCAGTGTGGCATTGAGGTCTTTCACGTCCCCTATGTATTCACACATTAAACCGGGGCGACGGCTTAAAGGAAAAATACACCAAGATACCCAGCAACGGACAAAATCAATGCCTGTTAAACCGTTTGCCACAAAGGCTCTGAGCTTTGAAAGCTGTGGTGCATACTTGGCCCGTTCCTTTGCACTGAGTCTTTGGGGGAGTGGATGTGTACTAGTAAGCCCGTGAGCACGGTAACCCGGTAGAGGATTCTCGCCAGCTGGAGATGTATCTTGGCAATAGAACCAAGTTTGCTTCCAATCTTTGGGGTGGCTATGATGATTAGCGTGAGGGAAGCTGACATCTTTTCTTTTCTGAATTGAAACCCCGCCAAGTTTGATATTGGGCCCGTCTGTAAATTTGGTACGGCGGTTTAAATAGTATAAATCTCTGAACAGTTCGACTGTGGGCTCTTCTTGCAGGTAAGCTTCATAGAACACTTGAAAATTGCAAATATTGGACACGGAGTTAGGTCCAATATGTTGAGGGTGAAGTTGGAGGAAATGAAGCACATCACGAATTATTTTTGATCCGGGTGGGCTAAACTCTCGACTCAGATGATCAACAAAAACGATCACTCCCCCATCCTTGGGCTCAGGAGGATTTTCTAGACCGGGGGCTCTCCAGTGGATGTCTTCCATTTTCACTAAAGCACTGATTGCAACACACCTGTTCAGCTCTGCTTCCGTAACCAGGGATTGAACCCAGTTACAAGAATAAAAGGACTTGGCCATTTATTTCATAACATGAAAGAAGATTTGTGCCGGTTTAAGGTTCATGGTTAATCCGCTAGATGTTAAGAGGCAGAAAGTGTTGAAGCATGCATAAGTGTTAAACCGGAGATTGACATTATCAAGTTACAAAGATGAGTACTTGGCGGTTTAAGACGGGACTAATGGTACCTGGCGAGTTATTATTTTCTGAGTTAAACCGCCTACACAGATATTAAAAGTATAGATCTGAAGATGGAAAATGACTAAGTGATGAGAAACATGTATCACAGATTGATATCACCACTTTGGATCTACCGTGTGTCAGAAAATGAAAATATATCCAGACCTAAATATTGTTGCTTGAACAGTTTATAAGGTCCAGATGGGATTTTCTACTTAAAAAGAGATGCTCCGATGAGGAAAAAGGAACTATGGCTATTGCCGCATAGGGAAAATATCAAGTTTGAATCAAATATTCATGCTAAAGCGAAGAACAAGTGAAGAACAATGGCGAACTTCCATGAAATCGTGTATACCCTAATGAGATCTATAGAGGAGGAAGAGGAAGAACTTACCAAGGCTGTTGGGCGGCGGAGGCGCGCGAGCGGAACCTAGACCAGTCAGGTTGATGCAGCGGCCGACGTTGAAGCAGAGGTGAAGCTTGATGGCGGCGGCTGGGCTCGAGCGCTAGGGCATCGCAAGGTAGAAGAGAGGACGAAGAGGCCGAGGGAGAAAAAGAAAGAGACCTCCGGTCCTATTTATAAGGAAAATGGATAAGTGGCATGCACGGGAATCGAGGAGCTCCAAATTGGATATGCGGAAGGGCTGACGCCTCGATTTTCAAAGGTTCATTAAAAAATAAATGCATATATGATTTTGGATTTGTATAAAATTAATGACAGGTGACGTCATGGCAGGTTATCATGATCTTGGAAGATGACGTCACGGCGAGTTACAAGTTCTCGCGAAGGTAATGAAGAAGGAATTTTCCTAAGTGTTGAAGATTGACATGAACAAGTTCAAATCAACATGGGGCCTAATGTTGGGGATATAACTATTGAATATAAACCGCCCAGGAGGGGCCAGGTTATGCCCATAGTGATTTACCAGTATTGAAGCCCATGAAGACATAGAAGATGGTGATTTACAAAGGAGACTTAATAGAAAGGCCCAAAGCCCACAGGCGGGTTAGGGCCCATTGATGTAAACCGCCATACGTACGTGACTTGTATTGTAAGATAGGAAAGAGTGGATACCGAGCCGGACACGTTTATGAACCGACCGGGATTCTGTGAACCGCCGGGCGTCAACCTGTGTATATAAAGGGATGACCCGGCGGCGGTTTAGGGACAAGAAACAACAAATCGAGAGCCAGGATAAGCGTATTCGCTCCCTGGTCATCGAAACCCTAGCAATACCACCTCAAACTGGATTAGGCCTTTACCTTCACCGCAAGGGGCCGAACCAGTATAAACTCCTCGTGTCCTTTGTCCTGATTAACCCCTTTAAGCTAACCTCGTTGCAATGGCCTCACGACTGAGTCCTCACACTAGGACATCTGCCGTGACTATTCCACGACACCCTCCGTGATGGTGTCTAGATTGGATCTGTGGTTTCTGGAACTTACGATGGCTGGAATTGTGTTTTGTCGATTCCCCTAGGGTTTCTGGAATATTGGTGTATTTATTGAGCAAATAGGCGGTGCGAGAGGCCACCAAGGTGGGCACAACCCACCAGGGCGTGTCTGGGGGCCCAGGCACGCCCAGGTGGGTTGTGCACCCCTCGAGGCACCCCTCTGGTACTTCTTTGGCCCATCCTGTATGTTCTGGCCCAGAAAAATTCTCCAATTTTTTTGCTGCGTTTGGACTCCGTTTGGTATTAATTTTCTGCGAAGTAAAAAACAAGCAAAAAACAACAACTAGCACCGGGCACTATGTCAATAGGTTAGTCCCAAAAAATGATATAAAGTTGCTATAAAATGATTGTAAAACATCCAAGAATGATAATATAACAGCATGAAACAATAAAAATTATAGATACGTTGAAGACGTATCTGTACTTCATTTAGATATGACATGTCCCCAATGTCTTAAAGATTTGTAATAAGTTCCAAAGATCTTTCTCTTCTTAGACATGGATTCTTTCTCCCCTGAATCTGATATTGGATAATGGGAGAAGGTAGGGTGAGATAAAATCAGAGCAAAATAGGGTAAGAGCAAGTAAAATCAGAGCAACAGAAATTTTCAATAGCAATAGCTAGGATTAAACATATTGACATGTCTCCCGCTGACCTGTGACTTCTCTCATCTTTGGTTAACATGCATCTGTAGAAGAGCTAATATGTGCTCATTTGATAAGCTTTGATGTGCTCTGTGTCGCCCTTTGACATCAACTTCCAAGAAGGGTACTTCTGGAGCATGAGGCAAGTAGGTGTGGTCCTTGAGAGTCACTACAGAGCAGTAGGTGGTTTGTGATGTGAATAGAGGAAAGAATCATTGAGTGGGGTCCATAAGCCCGGCTGGAGGGGGTGGTCTGGCAGGCTGTGAGGAGTTGTTTCCGGCAGGGTCTTTGCTGGGAGCGGATGGCTCGATCGGGAGAGGCTTACCGTAGTCCAAATTTACCTTTTTCTGGGCCATTGTGGGTGGTGATACGGAGGGTTGAGAGAGGCGGAGAACAAAAGTTCCTGGTTCCACAGGAAGCTTCTATGCAACACACTTCGACAGGTGATCAGCTCTGTTGTTTTCCGCACGGGGTACGTGCTTTGTTTGCAACCCATCAAAGCGCTCCTCTAACCTCCTTACTTCCTCAACGTATGCTTCCATCAATGGGCTTTGGTAATCCTTGTTGACTTGTCTCACCACTAACTGCGAGTCTCCTCGAATGATCAACTTCTTGATTCCCAATTCTGTTGCAATCCTGAGCCCGACAAGGAGCCTTTCATACTCAGCTATATTGTTGGTGGCTTCTTCCCAGGCAAAGTGCATTTGGATGACGTACTTCAGGTGCTCCCCGGAGGGGGCAATAAGAAGCACGCGAGCTCCTGCACCTTGTAGGGAAAAGCACCATCAAAATACATAATCCATTTTTGGGGTGATACCTTGCCGGGGAGGGCTGTTTCTGTTGCTTCCTCATCAGGGGTTGGCGTCCATTCTGCAATAAACTCTGCCAATGCCCTGCTCTGAATGGTTGAAGTGCTCTCAAACTTCAAACCAAAGTTGGATAACTCCAAAGCCCACTCCACTATTCTGCCAGTATCCTCCGCAACGGAAAACGAGTAACAACCATGATCTCATGGGCTTGGAAGTAGTGGCGCAGTTTCCTTGAGGCCATGATGAGGCCAAAGATCAACTTCTGCACACCAGAGTACCTCGACCTAGCTCCTTGTAACAAGGAGCCGACGAAGTAAACTGAGCGCTGCACCACTTTCTTCCTTGTCGCGTCCTTGGGGCTGCTCTCGCTATCGTGCTCACTGCTATCCTGTTCCTGTGCTAACTCTGCCATGATCTGGTCACTTTTCGCATCTTCTGCTTCCCGCTACACTACCAAGGCTGCACTGACCATTTGGTTGGTTGCCGCCAAGTAGAGCAACAGCGGCTCACGGGGTTTGGGTGCAACCAAGGTGGCCACAGATGACAGGTAGGCCTTCAACTCTTGCAAGGTTGTATCTGCTTTCGGGGTCCATTTCATTGGCCCTGCCTTCTTCAAATTTTTGAAGAACGACAGGGCACGCTCGGCAGACTTGGAGATGAATCTGCTTAGCGCGGCAACGCATCCCGTCAAGCGCCTTACATCCTTGATTGTCCTTGGCGCTTGGATCTGCTCAATGGCCTTGATCTTTTCGGGGTTGGCTTCAATACCCTGGTGGGACACGAAGAATCCAAGTAGCTTGCCGGAGGGAACACCATATACACACTTCTCCGGGTTAAGCTTCAAGTTGATCTTGCGCAAATTAGCAAATGTCTCCTCCAAATCCCGGATAAGGGTGGCCTTATCCTTGTTCTTGACCACAATGTCATCCATATAGGCTTCAATGTTTCTGTGCAGCTATAGTTCAAAACCAATCTGGATTGTTCTTGCAAAAGTAGACCCGGCACTCTTCAATCCGAAAGACATGCAGACAAAACAGTACATACCACACAGAGTGATGAACGATGTCTTCTCCTCATCCTCTTTGGACATGAAGATCTGGTGATATCCGGGTTATGCATCCAAATATGAGAGCAGATCACAACCTGAAGTGGAATCCACAATCTGATCGATGCACGGCAAGGGGAATGGGTCCTTCGGGGAAGCCTTGTTGAGATCTGTGAAATCAATGCAAAGCCTCCATTTCCCATTTGCCTTCCGAACTACCACTAGGTGTGCCAACCATGTAGGGTGCAGTACTCCTCTGACCAATCCAGCTGCCTCTAACTTCTTGATCTCCTCGGCAATGAACTGTCGCCGCTCCAAGGTTTCCTTCCTAAGTTTCTGCTTGACGGGTCAGGCATGTGGCCAGGAAGCAAGGTGGTGCTCGATTACCTCCCTGGGAACACCGGGGATATCAGATGGTTGCCAGGCAAACACATCGATATTCGCCCACAGGAAGGCAACGAGCGGGCTTTCCTATTTGTCATCAAGGGTGGCTCTGATGGTGAAGGTACCATCAACACCAGCCAGCCCTGTCGGGACCTTCTTCACTTGGGGTGCAGGAACCTTGGATCTCTTGTTGTTGGAACACTCCGGCTCGTCGTCAACGGGTGCCGTTCACTTGGAGGGGGCATGCTTCCTAGACTCCTTGCCGGAGGTCCTACAATCCCTCTTCTTTCCCTTGCTTTCCTTGGCGGGAATCGTTGCTGCCGCAGCCTCTGCTGCGACGACATCCCAATACATCCTGTCGACACAGATAATCGCATTCTTCTCATCTGATGGGATGGTGATGACTCCCAATGGCCCAGGCATCTTCAAAATGTTGTAAGCATAGTGGGATGCTACCATCAACTTGGCCAAGGCCGGGCGTCCCAGAATCCCATTGTACGGCAGGGGAGCTCAACCACATCAAACACAATCTTCTCAGTCCTATAGTTCAGCTCTCCCCCAAATGTCACCGGCAATGTAATATTTCCCTTGGGACGGCTCCTGCCGGGATTGACTCCTTGAAACGTGCCGGTAACCTCCAGCTCTTCCTCTCCTATCTGAAGCTTGTTAATAACTGCCAGGGAAATCAGATTCAACCCGACCCCACCATCCACTAACATCTTTGTGATCTTGAGCTTGCGAATTGTTGGGGATACCAACAACGGAAAACACCCTACCGCGGTGGTGCGGCAAGGGTGGTCCTCCTCATCAAAGATGATGGGCTTGCAGGACCACTTGAGCGGCTTCCAGGCCTCGGGTGCTGGCTCCACAACATTGACCTCTCATGCCCATCGCTTGAGCTGGCGATGGGAGGTGTGCAAGGATCAGTGGCCCTCTGAAATTCCTGCTCACTGGTTTCCTCTTCATTCCCTCCATCACTCAAATCATCCCAGATTTCTTTCTCTTGACCCCTGGCGGGTTTTCCTTGGTTCCGAAATGGTTTGCCGGGGCGGTTTGCTTCACCGCCTCGGCCCTTTCCGCCAGCAGCATTCTGACCTTTCTCCATATCACGCTTATCATACTCCGCTCTCTGTCTCTTGACAAGCTGCTAAACTTGATAACATTCATGAAGGTCGTGGCCTATGGTCCGGTGGATCTTGCAGTACGGCCCATCACCTTTCCCGGCTTTTTCCGCAGCAGCAGCTTCCCGACAGGCAGTGCACGTGGCAACTTCCTTGCCGGGGGCCTCAGTCTTGGCCTTCTAGCCGGTACTAGGCATGCCGGAACCTTCCACAGTCATTGTCAGCATTCTGGGAACGGGGGTCCCCAGACTTGCCTGCCTGCGGCCCATGGCGTGGCTCCACCAGCGGCCCTATACGGCCCAACTTCACCAGCAAACAATCAAGACCCTCGCGAGGGGCCAAGCCTGGCGAGGCGGACGACACAAGACCTCCTCAGGGGTGGCCTCAAAAGGCTGGCTCGCGAGGAGCGGAGAGATCAAGGAAAGGGCACCCCGCGAGGTTCCTGTGACGCAAGCCGTGACGACCATGGCCAGGCGGGTGCCAGCGCGCACAATGTCCTCGTTTCCTCTTTGGTGCTAAAGGGGCAAACGTAGGCGAGGAGTCCCGAGGCATCAGGCAAAGGTTTCCATATCGGTGCAACAAGACCAAGACCATCAGGACGGCAGGATGGAGGTCACGGTGGAGCCCAAGGCGGCGTCATCACCAGGGCCTTTGGCAGGTGAAGACTACTTTTGTCAGGATAGCTTGTACTAGTTGTTCCCCTTCAAACATGGCCATTGTGGGATCCCTTCCCGCTCAATATTTGGGAAGAGGACCAATGCCTCTATTAATAGGACTAGCCACCACCGTAGGAGGTAACTGATCTTGGATCGGATCCATTCCATCCACACACCCACCAGCTCACCAAGCACAAGAACACCTCTCCTCAGGAGGTTGATCTTCCCTTGTAACTGTTCATCCTCAGCCCAAGAGGCAATCCACCACACCACACTGGAGTAGGGTATTACACCACATCGGTGGCCCAAACCAGTATAAATCTTGTGTCCCTTTGTTCTTTGGGTTCGTCGAGCTAGGCCGTGAGATCGTGGAGCGTGTGAGATTGGGGGAGGAGAGATCTTCGTGTGCACCCCAGTGTTCGAACCTCAAGGGTTTTGCCGGAACCCGTGATCCGACATTTGGTGCGCCAGGTAGGGGTGCACCGGAGCCTCTCTTCCGCCAGTTGATCCGCCGACACTCCGCGGTTCC
The DNA here is from genome assembly GCA_032464435.1 of Aegilops umbellulata. NCBI lineage: Eukaryota > Viridiplantae > Streptophyta > Magnoliopsida > Poales > Poaceae > Aegilops > Aegilops umbellulata. Next base: position 405,172,578 of record CP136054.1, on the reverse strand, counting down.
AATGTCCGGTGACCCGAGGACCAACGTCGATTGCTGGGCAGCTTGGCCAGCCCAGGCGGCATCGTCCTCCCAAGAAGACCTCAACCCCGCACTCCAGGCGGCACGCGCACCGCCAAACGCTGCGGGGCACGGGCGGCGCGGTCAGACGCCATCCACCCTTACTGCACGGCAAGCGTGGGCCACCGCAAGATCCTCAAGCTATGCTGTGGCAATGGTGCCGCACACCCGACGGGAACAAGCGAACATGAGGGCTGCGCTCACGGTGGCGCGGGAGCTGCTGCGGTGCCGACTGATTGAGAGCGGCCGAGATGCATTACTGGAGCGCATCACCGAGCTGTTAGACGTCGCAGCCAGGGGATCGCCACCTTTCTGCTCCTTGCTTACACCTCAGGCTGCGGCCAGATCGCACGACGGGCCTCGCCGCACCCGCTCGCCCCCGGGCGCACCAGGAGGCTTCGTCGACATTGGCGCGACCAGCAGCGCCGGACGCCCAACTGCACCTGGGCCATCCCCGATAGACACAGGCACGAGCATTGCTACACATGGCCCCAGCAGGATGCCGCCCTACCACCCTCAGGGCGGTGAGCCGGGACGGGCGGTGTGGGGCGCGGGGCACTTCGGCGAGGTTTTTGGGGCGACGGCTTTAGAGGCCTACATGCCCCGCATGATGGACCAGGAGTACACGCCGGAAGATGACCCCGGTTCGTTCCTCGAGCCAGGCTGGGAAGAGGAGGCGCTTGGAGTTGAGGCCTTCCAGGAGCCGCCCGGGAGCCCCACCAACCATGTCGGCGACAACAGCTACAGGGTACAACTAATCTCTTAGGAGAAGGCTTACGCTAACCATGGGTCGCAAGTGAATCGGGTCACAACACCGGATGACGGCACCAGCACGGCAGCCGCTTCCGCAAGGGGAGGTGCACTGGGGGCTGCGTGGGAGGAGCCAGGAGCAAGGCCCCTCCCCGCGTCGCACGGAGCAAGGCGTCGCCCGGAGGTAGGCCCTTTGCCCGGGAGGCGCTGGTGAGCCTTCCCCCCGGCAGAGGACCCGTGGTCGCCGAGGGCGCCGCTGGCGTCCCCTTTGCCCCTTGGCATCGTCCTGGTTTTCGGATGCCCCAACGGTGGTTGAGGGTGGCACAAGGTGGTGCCCTCGTCTGGCGACATGAAGCAAGGCTCACACCTGTGAAGGTCTCCGCTCGTGACACTCTCACGTAATAATAAGTGGGGTTGTACATGCCCCGGAGTCTCCGGAGATCCGCCCTCGGGCCTCGGGGGCTCCCACCCACGTCCTAGTGGAAGCACTATGCTCCGCGCTGGTGAGAAGACCCGAAGACAAGAAGACTAGACTAGGCGCCGGACGCGGCCATTTGCATTTAACCTCCTTTCTGTAGCCCCGTTTTCTGGCTCTAGATTTAAGTTTGAAGTTGAATTTTCATTGGTATACGCGGTGGGTGTCTTTTCTCGCTCGAGCGATTTCTTGCGATTTGGTTCCTTGCCTTAATTCAGAGTTCGCAACTGCTGCCTCCCCCTTAGGAGCCCCTTGCGAGCGGGGGCTGGGCGCGGCGCATGTGGGCTGCGCGCACGTCCTGCCATGGCTGGCGCTCGCTTTTCGCGAGACCCTCTCGGACGGATCGGCAGGCCCCTCAGGAGCTCACGACCTCACGAGCTGGTTCGGAACTTGTTCTGGCTAAGGTAAATTGCGGAAGCAAGCCTGCGGCAGGACTCGCGAGTTCGTAAAAATGCATTTCCAGCTTGGCCTAAGGGATAGAAGCGGTAATCTTGTTACATGAGGGGCTTCCCCTCCTCAAAATGCTCTTACAACTTCATGGGTTGTGCCCAAGCTTTCACATGTAGGGCCAATAGCAGGGCAGCACGGACTCAGTCGGACATATCGCTCACCGCATCCTCCGGCACGCCCTCAGGCGAGTCGCTGGCATCGCTGTCACCATCACTGGCATCACCGTCACCGTTGCCGGCGTCGCCCTCACCATCGTCGACCACGCCACCTTCATCCGCCGCGACCACCACCGCGTCATCTTCGAAGGTGAAGGTCCTGACCAGGGCATCCACATTGTCTTCCACCCAGCGTGCCAGGTCGCCCCGGATGGCCTCGGGTACCAGGGCAATGGCAGCATCAAAATCAAAGTTGGGGTCGATGTTCTGGAGATGACTGAATACACAGGAGAACGCGCGCCCGAGTAGGTCACGGCTCTTCTCTTCAACGAGCTCGGGAGCCCTCTCAGATCGGTTCTCCAGGCATGTCACCACATCGGTAAAGAAGCGAAGATGTCTAGCGTAATCGTTTGCGTGGGGATGAGGGGCATGTTCGTCGCAGATGGCGCCCAGCGCCGCGTTGGCCCTGATCCTAAGGCCTTGGAGCATGGGGGCGTGCACGCGCTCAACGTCTGCTGGCGGAGCGCTTCCTCCCTGTTCTCCTGCGCGAGGGACTCGACGGCGGTGACCTGCTGCTAGAGTGGGAGCAGTTCAGCGCGGGCAGAGGCCAGTTCGGCCTACACAGAGATCAGGGCGGCAGCGGCAGCTTTCTCACCATGCTCCGCCTCTGCCAACCTCGAACTCAAGACAGAACTCCGGTTGTCAGCTCCAGCTCCCACAAGCTCCGGCTTCATGCCATGCCTGCTGTCGAGGTCAGTGCGAGCCTCCGCCACCCTGTTGTCGACCTCCTCCTGGATCCTCGCCTCGCGCGCATTAGCGGCATCCTCCGCTTGGGCAACTTGGAGCTCCCTCGTCTCCAACCCCTCAAGCTCAAGGTTGCGCTTCGTGGCTTCCAGCGCTAGCATCTCCTCCTGCTTCTGGATCTCTTCCTCCTCGGAAGGCTTCCCCTTCATCAACGTTAGGGCGGCCCTGTGCACCTCCACCTGCTGCCCCAAAGAGGCGTTCAAGTCCAGGAGCTCTCGCCTGCGCTCCTCTGCGACCGCGCGGCGACGGTCGGCCTCCCTGGCCTCCTTCAAGGCTCGGGCGCTGGCCTCCCTCGCGCGAAGTTGCCAAGGATGCATCGGCCTCCGCATTGGCATGCTCATGCTGGAGGCGCCCGAAGTTGATGGCTACCTTCAGTTGGTGCCACTCCTCCGCTAGCCGGAGACCCTCAGCTTCAAGGCGCGTGTCAACGTCCGCAAGTTTTCCACCAAGCCGGCTCATCGCGCCCATTGCCTCCTGAAAGAGCTCGTGGCAGACGACACTCCGCTCGCGCGCAAGCTTGAGTGCGCGACCACGCCCATCTCCTGCAGCAGGAGTTGCTGAAGGGGCCCGAAGCAGCTAGCTCCCTCCCAGCAGGGGGCTGGGGGCTGGCGCTTCCCTGATCACCATCCGGGCCCCGGCGGAGGCCTGGATGGGTGAAGGCCCATTGCTCGAAGAAGAAGCCAGAATCGAAGCTATCCAGCCGCCGTCCATAACCAGAGGAGGAGCCCTTGGCACGGTTGCCGCACCCCAGGTGAGGCCACGGAGGAGAGACGACAAAGGCACGGGCTCGAGGCGCCAGGCCAGCTGGTTTGCCTCTCCGGCCGACCTCGCGCCAGGGGCGGCATGCTGATGTGGGGCACTCAGGATCAGGGGGGGACTCGGGACAGGAGGAAGTTGCTTCTCAGGAGACATAGCGGCCTTACCAGAAGGGACCCTGAGGAGCCACTGTCAGGAAAGGGAAGCAGCACTCGAGAAATGACAAAGATAAGGTACTCACTCGTCCATGGTGATATACTTCCTATGCTTCAACGGCCGGATGGCACCACTGCTACAGCTTGGAGACCCTTTCCTCTTGTGGAGCGCATTGAAGTCCAGACGGAGCCGGCCGAAGCATTGGATGCGGCAACCGGTGCAGGGCACGGCTAGCAAGGCGCCCGATGAGTCGGCCTTGTGAGTGCCAGGCTGAGGGGAGCCCTCGGGCTCCACCTCACGAGGACCTGCTGAGACCGCGGAAGCCTCGGCCTCAAGAGCAAAGGATTGCGTTGCCCCCTCAGCTGTCACCCCAAGACAAGAGTAACGGGCTCCCGGAGACGGCACCTCGGGAGCCTCGAGCGGCGTCGACGCCTCAGCGCCCGCGCCTCCGGCCTCCAGCGGTGCTCGCCCCCCTGCATCCACTCTTGGGGCAAGTTCGGCGCTGGCAGTAGGAAGGGGGACCACGGAGACAGGGTTCTTTCGGGGCCCTTCAAGGCCAGCTGGACGCAGCCCCATTCATCGAAAGGCGGCATCTGCCCCGCAAACCCCACCCTGTTCGAGCAGCGATATAAGAGACAACCCTTCTCTGGCATGTCAGCTGGCAACGGGTCGCCCGTCAAGACCTCGAGCACCGTTCATCGCACCTCAAGGGGAAGCCCAGACTCGTGAAGTCTCATGCGGTCCTTGCTGGTGAGCAAGGCCCACATCGGTCGAGAGTGGCACTGAAGCGGAGCGACACGGCGCCGGATGAACTCCTTCACCACCATGGGCACATTCACGCCAAGATCCTTGAGCCTCTTCAGCCAGAGCCAGACAAAGGCAAGGCATGAGTCAACGAGCCTCTCATGGCCCCAGCCAGAGTTGGGAATGGCGTGCGCCAGCGGAGGAGAGAGCAGGGGGCTAAGCACTCCGACATAGACTTACACCCATCATGTCTGAAACCCGCCCGTGGACGGCGGGAGTTCAAAGAAAATCCCTGAGCCAGCCGTCGCCGCCACAGCCTGGAAGCTCAGGCATCCCGAGCTTTGTCAAGGATCAATCAGGTGCAGCGAGAAGAAATGGCGGAGTAGGGCCACGTAAGGAGCAATGCTCACCATAGCCTTGCAAACGAAGGCAAAAACGGCAAGAAGGGAGACTGGTTGGGGATCCAGGTGCAACATATGGATCTGATAGTGGGAGAGCACAGCGTTGAAGAAGGCGGAAAAAGGGGAACCAGGCCAGCCCACAGGGCGTCGATGATGAATGGGACCTCGGTGGCTGTCCTATCGACATAAGCTCGGGATGCAGGCCAGGCCACCGTTCCTCCCCACTCGTTGAAGCCAGTGGCGAGCGCAGGGCGCACCTTGTCCATGGCTTCCTGGTTCAGCACCAACAACCGACCAAGGGCAGGCCCAATGGCCGAAGGTGGCCCGGCCGAGGACAGGGACTTCTTCCCTTTCTCTGTTCGATTCGGCACCATGGCTACGGGAAGGACTGAGCTCGGGTCGGATTGGGAGAAGAGACTGAGCTTCGAGGAGGTGGAAGAGTTGGGGGAGTGCGCCGCCAACAATGAGAGAATAAATGTGTAGATCACGGTGGCCGCCTAGCCAGGCGGATATCAATGCTGCATGGGGAAGTGGAGACGCCCATGTCCCATCAATCGCCACGCGTCAGACGGGGCCGCAGGCTGTTGGGGCCTGCGGTGCTCCGCACTTGCCCCTTGGCTTCGCCTCGAAGCCAGGTCCGAGTGTGCCTTGGGCCCGAGGGCTACTGTCGGTGTTCTGGGAACGGGGGACCCCAGACTTGCCTGCCTGCGGCCCACGGCGTGGCTCCACCAGCGGCCCTGTATGGCCCATCTTCACCAGCAAACACTATAGACCCTCGCGAGGGGCCAAGCCTCGCGAGGCGGATGACACAAGACCTCCTCAGGGGCGGCCTCACCAGGCTGGCTCGCGAGGAGCGGAGAGATCAAGGCAAGGGGCACCTCGCGAGGTTCCTGTGACGCAAGCCGTGACGACCATGGCCAGGCGGGCGCCAGCACACACAGTGTCCTCGTTTTCTCTTTGGTGCTAAAGGGTAAAGCACAGGCGAGGAGTCCCGAGGCATCAGGCAAAGGTTTCCATATTGGTGCAACAAGACCAAGACCAGCAGGACGGCAGGACGGAGGTCACCATGCAGCCCAAGGCGGCGTCATCACCAGGGCCTTTGGCACGCGAAAACTACTTTTGTCAGGATAGCTTGTACTAGTTGTTCCCCTTCAAACCTGGCCATTGTGGGATCCCTTCCCGCTCAATATTTGGGAAGAGGACCAATGCCTCTATTAATAGGACTAGCCACCACCGTAGGAGGTAACTGATCTTGGATCGGATCCATTCCATCCACACACACACCAGCTCACCAAGCACAAGAACACCTCTCCTCAGGAGGTTGATCTTCCCTTGTAACTGTTCATCCTCAGCCCAAGAGGCAATCCACCACACCACACTGGAGTAGGGTATTACACCACATCGGTGGCCCAAACCAGTATAAATCTTGTGTCCCTTTGTTCTTTGGGTTCGTCGAGCTAGGCCGTGAGATCGTGGAGCGTGTGAGATTGGGGGAGGAGAGATCTTCGTGCGCACCCAGTGTTCAAACCTCAAGGGTTTTGCCAGAACCCGTCATCCGACAGTCATCATTGTCTTATCTCTTGGCTTCTTGTTGCGCTTCTTGCCCTTTCTCTGACTGGTTGATTCATCTTCATCCTATGAATCAACATTGATGCAATCCTCCTCTCTAGGCAACTTCCTTCCTTCCTCCATCCGATCACACTTATCCACTAGTGTGTACAGCTCCTTCACAGTCTTGGGCAACCACACATTCATCTTAGAACGAACGCGATGGTTGCGCACATTGGACTGGAAGGCTGCTATAACAGCTACCGGATGGAATTTGGAATATTCCTATGAACTTTACTGAATCTTTGTAAATACTTACGGAGAGTTTCTCTTTCTCCTTCCTTCTGCTAGAGAAGCTGTAGGTCGCTGGGCCTGCCAGGCTCCTGGTGACCACCGGTGAAGGCACCGATGAACTCGTGGCACAAGTCTGCCCATGACGAAATGGAGTTCTCCGGCAGGTGCATGAGCCAAGATCTCACATTGGACTTGAGGGCAAATGGGAAGTAGTTGGTGAACACCTTCTGGTCTCTTCCCCCGGCAGCCTGAACAGCGATGGTGTAGGTGCTCAGGAACTCTGCCGGGTTCAGTCTCCCTTCGTACTTCTAGGGTATTTCTGGCTTGAACGTGCGAACGGACGGCCAACGGACTTGCCGAAGCTCGCGTGTAAAGGCAGGGCAGCCGACCTCGAAACGTAGGCACCCGCCAACACCGAACGCAGGCTCGTCGACGTTGAGGCCGCCGCACCCGTCGGTCTGGCAGGGGTTGTCGAGAGGTCGTCCCATGGCGCCGCGCGCGTCTCCCCGCCGCCTATCGGGTTCGCCGTTGGCCTGGACGCGCTCGAGGGTCGAAAGAGGCCATCGAGACGTCGTCGGGGTCTTGATCTTGCTACGCACGCGTTTGCTGTCATGCTGGGGACTGCACGGTAGGGACAGCCGGCCTCCGTTCGGCCAGCAGTACGGGCGGTCATCCTCACTTGGGGAGGTCGTGGCGAGCGAGCACATCGCGAGCCCCCAACCTCAGTGAAACCGAGCAGACTCTGGATGGTGGCGCGCCACTCATCCATCTGCTTGGCTGCTGGCGGGAACCTTAGTAGCAGCTGGGACCGCGCCATAGCCTTCGTGGCTGTGCTTGGCATGGATGTTGATGACTTCGACCGCACCGTCGCCTGGCTCCTGATGGTGCCCACGGTGGCGGCGGTAGCGGTGGCGCGCCCGTGCTATGGTGGGGTGACCACCTGGGCAGCGAGGTCGCGCGGCGATGGCGCTCGAGGGTCCGCGGCTCCGTCAGGCGTAGTGGCTGTGTCGGCTCGCCCGGGACGAGACACACGCGTCGTGACCGTCCCCGTGGCAGGGACGGCCGGAGGGCGGTGGCTCATCCCAGACCGAGCGTCGTTGCTATGGTTGCGCTCGCCGGTGGAAGGAGGCGGTGCAAGCGGAATTACCCTCCCGTCCGCACCTTGCGGAGCCCCCATGTTAGCCGCAAGGGGAGTGGCGATGGTGCCACCTGCTCCTGCCATGGCCCCAACAGAGCCTTCGAGGTGGATGGCTGGGCCGAAGGGCCGACCTTCTTCTTCTTGGGTGCCATGGTCGATGGCGTCATCGAAGATGAAGATGGCGCTGAAGATGACGCGCTGCACACGCTTTCAGGTTTGCACAAGCGATCCCCCTACCTGGCGTGCCAAAGATGTCGCGGGACATCCGCGACCACCTATGGGACCGGGCGGCCCCTTGCTCGTTCGGCGGGGGACATCGCGTTGCACAAAGAGCAGATCAGCACACGGCAACACGGCAGAGAGCACACAAGCAATTTACCCAGGTTCGGGCTGCCGCGAGGCGTAAGACCCTACTCCTGCTTTGGTGAATTGATGGTGGAAATGAACGTGGTGGTGCGTGGTACACTTGCCCGGCAAGACCTGCCTCAAGGCTACGGTGACTACGCGCGTATGATGGCTTGTGTTTGTCAAGTTTCCAACCCTCTAACCCCTTCCTACGAATGCCATGGGCCTCCTTTTATACACTACAAAAAAAGACACATCCGTGACATTTTGGGCTGAACGAATTTTTTTTCTGTCATACATATGACACTTCTATGACGATACTTGTGACAAAACCCGGTATCATCATATATGTGGTGGGCTCCTACTTCTATGACAAAAAATCATGACAGAAAATGGGCTTTTCGTCCTGGGTGGGCCGGAGACGCAGCTGCATGACATTCTTTGGGCCGTCCATGACGGAAAAAACCATGGTAGAAGCGAGGGGGAGGAAAATTTCGGCGAGTTCTCGGTTACGATGGGAGGTCGGGGGCCGAGCGATGCGCGTTCCTCTTATACACGTACGCGCGTGTGTGCGAGGCGTTGGATTTAACTGAACCCGAGCGAGGCGTTGGGCTCTAACTGAACCCGAGCGATTGCACTGCAGGCTACGCATTACTAAACCTGAGCGATCGATCGATGGCTATTAACTGAACCTGATCGAGCGATTCCTTCGCTACTGCTGCTAACTGAAGCCGATCGATTGGTTGAATAGTGAGCGTTGCGGGGGGGGGAGGGGGTTGGATGAACAGTGAGCGGTGGCATTGCCTCTGGATGAACAGGACCCCGTGGTGTGGAGGGCTGGATGAACAGTAGACGGTGGAGGCGTGCCCGTGGAGGGGTGGTTGAACAGGACCCCGTGGTGTGGAGGGCTGGATGAACAGTAGACGGTGGAGGCGTGCCCGTGGAGGGGTGGTTGAACAGGACCCCGTGGTGTGGAGGGCTGGATGAACAGTAGACGGTAGAGGGGTGGTTGAACAGTAGCCGGTGGAGAAGCGCGCGGTGGAGGCTGGATGAACAGGAGCCCGGGGAGGCTAGAGGAGGTCGAAGGTAGCCCGTGGAGGCTGGAGGAGGTCGACGGTGGAAATGAAATATATCCCGTGGAGTCCCGTTTTGCGGTACGCCACACCCCTCCCGATGAACAGGACCCCCGTTTCGACCATAGAAGGTCCGTTTCGTCCGTTTTGCAGTACGCCACACCCCTCCCGATCAACAGGACCCCCGTTTTGATCGTAGGAGGTCCGTTTCGTCCGTTTTGCGGTACGCCACACCCCTCCTGATCAACAGGACCCCCGTTTGGACCGTAGGAGGCCCGTTTCCTACGTTTTGCGGTACGCCACACCCCTCCTGATCAACAGGACCCCCGTTTCGACCGTAGGGGGTCCGTTTCCTCCGTTCAGCGGTACGCCAGGCCTCATTTCCATCGTCCGTTCCGTCCAAGCCCTCCCGATGAACACGACCATGCATACCGTTCTGACCCAGCCGGTTGGCTCCCACGCGTTCAGTTGCCTCCCGATGAACATGACGCATTCCGTTGCCTCCCCATGAACACGACGCATTCCGTTGCCTCCCCATGAACACGACAACGACGTTGTTTCTCCGTTCCGACCCAGCCATGTACACGAGCCCTGGCCGTATGTATGCGCGAGTAGGCGTTCAAGACCCTGCCCGTACGTACACATACATGGCTGTATTATCTTTCTTGCACCCTGGCCGCTGTACGTACGTGTACATGCTACGTGCGCGCCTCTACTACGACACGTGCGCGCCTCTACTATGACACGTGCGCGCCTCTACATCGACCAGTATGTACGTACACGTTTGCGACCAGAATGGCAACTCTACGCATGCTTCGACCAGGTGGGTCCCGACTGTCAGGCACTTCCTTGCGTGCGAAGATGTAGCTGGTGGGTCTCAGCAGTCAAGGGGGCGAATCGTTTTGTTTTTTTTGCCTAGATGCACTTCCTTGCGTGCGAAGGTGTAGCTGGTGGGTCCCAGCAGTCAGGGGAGAAACGTTTTTTCGAGAAATACGGTGGCCCGTCTGGTGGGTCCCCGCTGTCAAGTGGAGGAATAATTATTTTGCGCGTAATAAGGAGGCACTTCCTTGCTTTGGCCGTGGACCCAGCTTTCAGCGTCTCCACGCACAGTACTCTTCCGATGGAAGTCGATCATTGACCACGCCGCGCCGAGAGCACCACGGCGGTGGACGACGTCGAGACCTAGGAAGGGGACGACACGGAGGCAGGGAAGACTCGGCAGTTGTTTCCCACGGGGAGGGGAGTACGACTGTACGAGGGTTTACTGGTTCATCTGCCGTCGCCGGAGAATAATAGCAGGTGTGGGTGAGAAGAGGGATGGCTAGGCTAGCGATGGGAGCACGATGGGGCGGTGAGGCCTACACGGCAGCACAGCCGGCCGCAGGGAGGAGGGAGCGGGCAGTCCCGCCGGCGTTTGTTTGAGCGGCTGGAGCAGAAAGAGCAGAGATTGAAGAAGCACGACGGCCGTTGGATGGACATCCAAGAGTCAGTGCTTGTGCGTCAACCTTTTTTTAGGAAAGCCTCAAATCTGAGGAAAACAGCATACAACCCATCTGCCATTATTTCTAATAATTTACAGCCCATTTGCTAATTCTTAAGGTTTTTTTGGAGCCCATATTCTTTTTGTTAGCATTACAGCCCATATTGTGGCCATGGTTAAAAAATTATACAAAATTTTGCATATTTCGGTGCGGTCCGAACTGTTTTTAATCCCGAAATTTCGACTCACATTCAAACTGATTTTAAAAATAAATGTATATCAATATAAAATCCAACAAATCCTCCACCATAAAAATTAATGTAATTTAAAATCTTGAAATGAAAAAAAAGATATTTGAAACTAATTGCCGGTTTGATGTGTTTTAAAAATGTACAACCCATTTCTCATTACTGATGGGCCATTTTCTCGGTCAGCCGAATGAAAGCTCTCCTCGTCTTGCAAGATTTGCAGCCCAACAGGCCTGACAAAGCGACTTACTTGGCAAAATCACAAAAAAACTGGGGTGTGGCCATGGACCCAGCTGTCAGCCTCTCCACGTATAGTACTCTTCCGATGGAAGTCGTTCCTTGACCACGTTGACCACGCCGCGCGGAGAGCACCACGGCGGTGGACGACGGCGAGGCCTAGGAAGGGGACGGCGCGGAGCCGGGGAAGACGCGGCAGTGGAAGCCGGCACGGAGAGGAGTACGAGGGTTCACTGGTTCGGCTGCGGTGTGAGGCTGCCATCGCCGCAGGGCCTGGCCAGCGGTGGGAATAGTAGGGGCGGTGAGGCCTCCGCGGCAGCACAGCCGGCCACGAGAGGCAGGAGCATGCGGCACGACCGGCGCTGCTTTGGGCGGCTGGAGCAAGAAGACCAGAGGTTGAAGAAGCACTACGGCCGTTGGATGGACATCGTACGGTCATTGGAGGTAGAATCATTCATATTGACTAAAGTTGACAAAGGCCCCCGTCCCAGTCAACTTAGTAGGCCCACAAGTCAGCTTCCCACCATGGTGGGTCCCAGCTAGCAGGGGGAGTATTCATTTTTTTGTGCGTAATAAGGAGGCACTTTCGGTGGGTCCGAGCTAACAACGGGGGGAACAGTTTTTCGCAAAATACGCTGGCCCGTCCGGTGGGTCCCAACAGTCAGGGGGCGAATCATTTTTTTCACGAAATACGGTGGCCCGTCCGGTGGGTCCCCGCTGTCAGGTGGAGGAATAATTATTTTGCACGTAATAAGGAGGCACTTCCTTGCGGCTGCCATGGACCGAGCTGTCAGCCTCTCCACGTACAGTCCACGTCCGATGGAAGTCGTTCCTTGACCACGTTGACCACGCCGCGCCAAGAGCACTAGGGAGGTGGACGACGGCGAGGCCTAGGAAGGGGACGATGCGGAGCCAGGGAAGACGCGGTAGTGGATGCACATGCGGAGAGGAGTACGAGGGTTCACTGGTTTGGCTGCGCTGTCGTCACCGTAGAATAATAGGGGGTGTGGGTGAGTGGAGGGATGGCCTGGCCAGCGGTGGGAGTAGTAGGGGGCGGTGAGGCCTCCGCGACAGCACAGCCGGCCACGAGAGGCAGGAGCAGGCGGCATGACCGGCACTGCTTTGGGCGGCTGGAGCAAGAAGACCATAGGTTGAAGAAGCACGACGGCCGTTGGATGGACATCGTACGGTCACTGCAGCTAGAATCGTTTATACTGACTAAGTTTACAAAGCCCTTGGTACGTCAACTTAGTAGGCCCACAGGTCAGCTTCCGAAACGGTGCACCCCAGATGTCAGGGGGAGGAATCATTTTTTGGGAGGGTGAAGCTAGAATATCTGAGATTGAAGAAGAAGCACGGCATCCGTTGGATGGACATCCAACGGCCACTGCTGCTAGAACCGTGTGTTGACTATAAGTTGACAAAGCCTTGCATACGCGTCAACTCTGTTTTTTAGGGGACGCGTCAACTTAGTAAGGCCAGAAGTGTGCGGCGGAGAACTTATAGCCCATTTGGGATTTGTAAGAATGTGTAGCCCATTTTTGAATTCTAATGGAATTTACTACAGCCCATTTACAGTTTGTTAAAAGTACAACCCATTTCAACCAACCGTTCAAAACAGAATTCAATAAAATTTCCCACATTTTGATGGGATCCGAAATATTTTTATCTCAAAATTTCTAGTCAGATTAAATACAATTTCAATATAAATTTATATTACGTAAAAATCCAACAAAACATTGCGCTCGCAACAATTAATGAAATTAAAATTTTCAATATCCAAAAACAATATTTTATAAAGTAATCATGTGTTTGGTGCATTTTTTTATAGTTACTGTCCAGTTTTTATAATTACATCCCAGTTATTATTTCTTAAAGCCCATTTTGTTGTTAAGCCTAATGCATCCCTCCTAGGAAAGATTTGCAGCCCAGCGGGGTGGAGAATAACAACTTGACCTTGCCTGGGTATTCCTAAAAAAAGTATAGCTGGGCTAGCCATTTTCAGCTTGAAAAGAATTAATATCTGGGCTGGATATCTGGCCTGGGCTAGACGGGCCACATCCCGCCCAGTTAATATCTGCAGCGATGCTTTCGTTGTTGTTCAGAGGAGAAAAAATAATATCTGGGCTAAACATCGAAAAACTCTGTTGTGCTCACACCTCAAAAACACAAATACTGCTCGAGCTGCTTGGTCCGAGCTCGGCCGCTTCTTGTGCAATTCTCTCGTTTATTGACTACTACATAGGTTGACAATGGTGTGGGACCGTGATGTCAGGAAACCAGGAGGAAGCAAAATAAATTATATATATCAGGAAACCGCGACTACTACTAAGGAGGCACTTGCGTACGTGAGGCTATGGACCTGGTGGGTCCCCATTGTCATCCTCTCCAAGTAAAGTCATCTCCTCGCCCGCGCGTGCTTTCTGCCTGAAACAGTCAGCGCCGCCCGCCCCGCTTCCCGGTGCAGGTGATTGCTCCGCCTTCAAATGACACAAGTGTCGTCCGTCCGTCCATCTGCCGCCCATATTAATGATACGTGGTTGCCGAGGCGGCTACTCCGGCGCCACACGTCCGTCCCTCCGCCCGCCCACCATTGCTATATAAACTGTTGCGCCGGCCATAGCCGCAGTCATCCGCATCCGTTCCCTTTCTCCTGTCCACACCACTACTGCCCACCATGGCTTCCTCGCGCTCCAGCGCTCTTCGGGATGGGCGGACGACGGACCACAAGGAGATGGCAGCCCTTGTTGCTGACCGGCTGGCCGGCAGGCAGCCGGAGGACGACGACGTCCCAATGGAGAACATGGTAGTTGTCGGTGTCAAAACCGGCGGATCTCGGGTAGGGGGTCCCGAACTGTGCGTCAAGGTCGTATGGTAACAGGAGACTAGGGACACTTTATTTTACCCAGGTTCGGGCCCTCTCGATGGAGGTAAAACCCTACTCCTGCTAGATTAATATTGATGATATGGGTAGTACAAGAGTAGATCTACCACGAGATCAAGGAGGCTAAACCCTAGAAGCTAGCCTATGGTATGATTGTGTATGATGATGGTTGTCCTACGGACTACAACCCTCCGGTTTATATAGACACCGGATAGGGTTAGGGTTACACAGAGTCGGTTACAATGGTAGGAGATCTTGAATATCCGCACGCCTAGCTTGCCTTCCACGCCAAGAAAAGATCCTTCTGGACACGGGACGAAGTCTTTAATCTTGTATCTTCATAGTCCTGGAGTCCGGCTGAAGGTATAGTCCGGCTATCCGAACACCCCCTAATCCAGGACTCCCTCAGTAGCCCCTGAACCAGGCTTCAATGACGACGAGTCCGGCGCGCAGATTGTCTTCGGCATTGCAAGGCGGGTTCCTCCTTCAAGTTCTTTAAGAAGATTATAAAAACCAAAAATAGTGTCCGGCTCTGCAAAATAAGTTTCCACATATTGCCATATAGAGAATAGTATTAACACAAATCAAATCTGCTGACGTATTCCGCATTGCGTCATAACACTGCGGCCAAGCTCTTTATATAAATTGTTTTCATTGTTCCACCTCAGCGTGTTTAGCGAGGCGGTTTCCTTGGCACGTCTTGTCAAAGCAGAGATCGTGTGCCCCTTTTAACGGGATTCTCATTAATACGGACATGGGTAACCCAATCGCGCCATATACCACGGCGCTTGGGAGGCAAGTGAGTTTTATTAGGTAGGTGGGGATGCCTAACCGCACCCACTTGTATAAAGGGATAAGGATTCACCTTTTTAACCTACGCCTTCTTCCTCCTTTGCCAATCCATTTCTCGCGCACTCAAGCTCCATCGCCCAAGTCCGCTCTTCCTTCCTCAACCTTCTCCAACAATGTCCGGAGCGGGAGGCAAGTGGATGGCCTTCTCCGTTACGGAGGCCCAAGTAAAAAAGCTAAGGAAAGCCGGATACTTGTCCAAGGACATTCCGCATCGGCTTCCTGAGAAGGGGCAGCTTCTTCCTACCTCAGGGCCCCATGAGAGGGTAGTTTTTATTCCCCACTTCCTCCGCGGACTTGGCTTTCCACTTCACCCATTTGTCCGGGGGCTCATGTTCTACTACGGCCTGGATTTCCATGATCTGGCCCCGAACTTTGTCCTCAACATATCGGCGTTTATCGCCGTGTGTGAGGCCTTTCTCCGCGTCCGCCCCCACTTCGGCCTCTGGCTCAAGACCTTCAACGTCAAGCCCAAGGTGGTGTCCGGCACCCAGGCAGAGTGCGGAGGCGCTATGGCCGGCAAGATGGCCAACGTCCTCGGGTTCGATGGCTCCTATGTGGAGTCCCTAAAGGGGTGGCAGGCCGGGTGGTTTTACATCACCGAGCCACGCGATCCGAAATGGGTCGCAGCCCCCGAGTTCAGATCCGGACCCCCCACGCGGCTCATGTCCTGGAAAGAGATGGGTCTATCGTGGGGCAACGAGGAAGAAGTGACTGGGTTGCAAACGTGCATCCAGTCCCTGGTGAACAGGCCAATCCGGCTGATCAATGTGATCCAGGTCATGCTCGTTCGCCGGATCCTCCCATGCCAACAACGGGATTTCACTTTGTGGGAATTCGACCCGGCGCAGCACCAAACCCTCAGTAGGCTCTTCGACACGACGTATGAAGACGTCTAGAAGGTGCTGACCAAAGGCGCCGAGTCCCCACATTCGCTTTCGAGGACCGCGGATACAGCTCGCAGCATAATGCCAGCGAGGTGAGCCATCTACACCTTTGACAGGTTTGTTAAGCTCTTCTTCATAGATTAACTCTATGCGGGATTTAAACTCCCTTTACTTTTGACAGGCTTGGCGGGCTATATCCGAACCAATTAACTGTCCGGCTCCCCTGCCCGAAGACCCAGCCCCAGCTCTCTTGGTGAAGCTGATGGCTCCGGCACCTTATGTGGTGTCGGAGAAGAAGGCCAAGAAGAAGAAAATCACCGGGACTCGAAAAAGTTCCCGCAATATGGTGGTGTCGGACTCGTCATCTGACGAGTCCGCGACACTCTCCTCTCATGAAAACGAGGAGGAGGAACAAGAAAGCTCTCCCCCCCCAGCGAGGGGAGAAAAGAAGAAGAAGGCCACCCCAAAGGGGGAGGCCGAGGGGTCGAGGAAAAGGAAGACCCCTCCGCCGGACTACTCCCACGATGCCGAAGAGGGCGGAGAGGAGCGGCCGTATAGAACCAAGCGTCCGGCGAAATCGTATATATATACCAGAGTGACTCATGATATTCTTTTAATGCGCGGCTTTCCCTAATGTCGCTCGTAATTTATGCAGCCCGCCCCGGGCCGAACTCGATGATTCGTCGAGCGGCTCCCTGGATTCGTCGGATGTGAACTCTGTTCCGCCCGCTGTCTCCCCCTGCAGGGCGGACAACGCCGAAGTGGCGTCCCGCCAAGCTCCAGGGCAGGAGGAGATAGTCCTGGAGGAGGGGCAAGGCAATCCTCCGGACCCCGGGAGTAAAGGGGATGAAACCCCCCAGGGCTCCAAGTCCGGCTTTGTGCCGGACACCGCGCCGGACTCGACAGTCCTGGTCCGCGGTGGGCGAACTCCTTCCGAGAGGAGTAAGCCGTCTGAGCCGGTGACCTCCATCCAACTAGAGGCGCTGGACAATCTGCTGGAGGTGCTTAAGGGCGTCGCCATCGACGAGGAGCACCGTACTGTTATGAGTACGGTGATCCAAAGGGTTCAGTCCGCCAAGAGCGGACTGACTAAAGCTTGCGCTAGCCTTCTAACAGGCTTCGAGGTAAGTAAAAATATGTCAAATTATTTACCGCATAGACAGTAGCCCCTGATGCTTTGTTCGGTGTTCGGAAAGAAAAGCCGAGTAGAGGATCTAGTAATTTTTGCAGGAGTCTAACAACAAAAGGTCAAATATGCGTATGCAGGCTTCGCTGCTGTCCACCGCCGCACTGACTGCGCAGGTGGATGTCCTTAAAAAGGACCTCGGGCGGACCGAGCAAGAGCTCGGCCTTGCCAAACGGCAGGTCGAGGAGAAAGAAGGTTAGAAATACCCTAAAAAAGAAAAAAGGTGCCTATAGAGAGGCTTGATTGCAGAAAGAAATAACAGGATTGTACTGCTTATTGTAGGGGCCACAACCGAGGTGGCAACCCTGAAGCAGGCGCTGGATGAGGCCGGAAAGAAAACGACCGAGGAGCGCGTCGAGCGAGAAAGGCTTGGGGTTCAGGTCGGTGAGGTGCAGCAAGAGCTGCAAGCTCTCATGAGAAAACATGAGAGTTTGGAGCTTGAGTCAAGAGCGCAAGCATCCGAGCTCGCGTCGGCCCTTGATACCGCCAAGAGTGCCAAGGCCGAAGACCTAAAGGCCCTCCAAGAGTTGGAGGAGGTGAAAAAGATAGCAACGGGTAAGGCATTCTCAACGCAAAGTAGGAATATAAAAGTAAACTACCTGTTACTTACCCGAATCCGGAGTTCTCCAGGGGCGTTCGCTGATCTTCCCCGCAGCGTATCCGATGCTGCCGCGTTCTACCGAGCTGAAGAGGGCAGCTCAACAGAGAGTGTGTTCTGGTCTCAGTATTCTGAGGCCGGACACCCTGTGCCTTTGAGCGATCAGCTGAAACAGCTGGTCGAGCTCCACAAGGCGGCCGAACAGGCCATGAAGGGCTTACTAGTTCGGCTGTGGCCTGGAGAGGCCCTGCCTAGGAGCTTTTTCGAGCTAGTGCGGCGACTGGTGGAGGCCTGTCCATGGCTTGAGGTCATCAAGCGCTCCGCCTGCATTGAAGGTGCCCGGAGGGCCCTTGCCCGTGTAAGGGTACACTGGGGTAAGCTGGACGGAGAGAAGCTGGTGAAGGACGGGCCGCCGCCGGGGAAGGAGCATCGCAAGCCCGAGAACTACTACAAGGAAGTTCTTGCCGGAGCCCGCCTTGTCGCGGATGAATGTACTAAAGATGTAGTATTTGAATGAACTCGCTCGTTTGTATCTTGTGCGCTGAAAACTTGTTCATATGCGCTAAGCAATGCTTATTGAATTTAAAATATTATTTTCTGTGCGGCCGTTTATAAAAAATTGAGAGATGGCCAGTCGTCGGCTTCTGCCCCCATGCCACTAGTGCCGGGGTGTTTGAGATAAACCTGAGGGCTCTTTTTCCCATAGTTGGGTCCTTCGAGGGAGGCGCTCAGCACAACGAACCAGGCAATCGGACTATAATGCTTGAACACTCTCACTTAGCCATAGAACGTTATAATTTTAAATTTTGGCGAAGCCCCTAGTTCCGAAGGCCGAATTTGGGGCGCTATCCACGCCTTTGGCCGGACATAGCCGGCTCCTCACTCGAAGTGGCATAAGTCTTTAAGGACTCGGAAAACCTCTCGAACAGCGACCGGTCTCACGCCTTATCATGACAGTCTGTTTTAGCTTTCTCCACTGAGGTGCTTAACCCAGCTGAACTGGGGCACAATCGCGGTGGTTCTCCTAGTGCTACCTTAGCCGATATAGCGGAACGTAAGGCACCAAAACATAGGAGCCGGGCAAACCCAACATGTGACCAAAATCATGATTCGGAGCCGATGCATATAGTGCTATAAGTTCGGGGTGCCGCACTTGTGAAAGTGTACGGACTTCTCACACCAGATAGAAGGTTAATGAAGCCCCTGGCATGTTTTGCCGTACCATGGTGTACGGTTGCGATCATGTTTTTTTTAATGAACATATATATTAAAAGAGGACAACGCAAAAAATAGGCGAAAAGCTATGCATTGTTTATAGAGAGGCTATTTATCAAAGCCGAACGATACAAGTAGTGCGATAAGCAAAAAAGATATTAGACTATTTAACATGTCCTGACCAGGCGCATGTCGCGGAATTTAGAAACAGATATATCGCTCGAAATAGAGACCACCTGAGAGTTCCGTAATGCGGCGTAGTTTTGTCTGCTTTCCCGGGTCTTGCATCGTCTGTGCGGCAGTGAAGCCGAACAGGTTATCCAGAGTGTGGAGTCCTGAAAGTAAAAAAAGAAAATACGGCAGCCCCTAGTACGTTTGATGCCGTATTGTAAGCATGCCGTTAATGTGCCCCTCCCCCTGTGCCCGTGGGATTTCGAGGGCGTAATTGTGTACTCGAAGTACTAGCTCCGCTATGTTGCGATGGCTGGGGTTGGGGCCGTATTGCTACGCTTGCTCCGAACGTGCTAGGCGGTCTTGTTGCAGGTTACTCCGGACGCGCTTTGCATTGTCCAGCTTTTTCATGGCCGGACTGGAGAGTTTCCTTGAAAGGCTGCTTTGTACTTCCGCTGCGAGGGCCGCCGTGTGCTCCTCCGTACGGATGGAGCGTTCTGTGTTTCCATTGACCGTAATTACTCCTCGAGGGCCTGGCATCTTGAGCTTGAGATATGCGTAGTGCGGCACCGCATTGAATTTAGCGAATGCGGTTCGTCTGAGCAGGGCGTGATAGCCACTGCGGAACGGGACTATATCGAAGATTAACTCTTCGCTTCGAAAGTTATCCGGAGATCCGAAGACCACATCAAGTGTTACCGAGCCTATGCAATTGGCCTCTACACCTGGTATGACGCCTTTAAAGGTCGTCCTTGTGGGCTTGATCCTTGATGGATTTATGCCCATTTTCCGCACTGTATCCTGATAAAGCAGGTTCAGGCTACTGCCGCCGTCCATGAGGACTCTTGTGAGATGAAATCCGTCAATGATTGGGTCAACAACCAATGCGGCAAAACCGCCGTGACGGATGCTAGTGGGGTGGTCCCTTCGATCAAAAGTGATCGGGCAGGAGGACCATGGGTTGAACTTTGGGGCGACTGGCTCCACCGCGTATACATCCCGTAGTGCACGCTTCCGCTCCCTCTTGGGAATGTGGGTCGCGTATATCATGTTCACCGTCCGCACTTGTGGGGGAAACCCCTTCTGTCCATTGTTGTTCGGCGGCCTGGGCTCCTCCTCGTCGTCGCTATGCAGCCCCTTTTCTTTGTGTTCGGCTCTTAACTTGCCTTCCTGCTTGAACACCCAACCATCCCTGTTGGTGTGATTGGCTGGCCTTTCGGGGGTGCCATGAATCTGACACGAGCGGTTGAGTATCCGGTCCAAACTGGACGGGCCCTGGGTATTCTTTTTAAATGGCTTTTTCCGCTGACCGGATTTATAGCCTCTGAATCCGGCATTTACTGTCGTATCCTCATTGTTGTCGCTGCTAACGCGGCGCTTTTGCTTATTTCGATGTGTCCTACCACTTTTGTCCTTGGTATCTTAATTACCAGGGTTCTTCGATAAGTTGTTGCTGCGAGCTAGCCAGCTATCTTCGCCCGCGCAAAAGCGGGTCATGAGTGTCGTGAGGGCTGCCATAGATTTCGGCTTTTCTTGTCCCAGGTGCCAGGCAAGCCACTCGTCGCGGATGTTATGTTTGAAGGCTACTAGGACCGCTGCGTCCGGACAATCGACTATCTTGTTTTTCTTTGTTAGGAACCGTGTCCAGAATTTCCTGGCCGATTCTTCTGGCTGCTGAATTATGTGGCTTAGGTCGTCGGCGTCCGGTGGCCGCACATAGGTCCCCTGGAAGTTGTCGAGGAATGCGGCTTCCAGGTCTTCCCAAGAACCGATTGAGTCCACTGGTAGGCTGTTAAGCCAGTGCCGGGCTGGTCCCTTGAGCTTAAGGGGGAGATATTTGATGGCGTGTAGATCGTCGCCACGTGCCATGTGGATGTGAAGGAGATAATCCTCAATCCATACTGCCGGATCTGTCGTACCATCGTATGACTCGATGTTGAGGGGTTTGAAACCCTCTGGGATTTTATGATCCATTACTTCATCTGTGAAGCATAGTGGGTGTGCGGCGCCCCTGTACTGGGCTATGTCACGACACAGCTCGGAAGAGCTATGCCTGTTGTGTTCGGCCCGGCCGGATTTATTGTGTCCGGAGTGAAGATCCTCATGTGTCGTCGGGCGTCCGCGCGATCAATAGATCGATCTTGTTTGCCTTGCTTTATCCTCCAGTATGTCTCGCAGGTCTGGCTCATTTTCCCGTGCCTTAGTTGAGCGGCACCGGGGCATGGCTTGTTTAGAGGTTCGACAGGCCTCTCTGTCGCGGCCGCGAGGTGGCCGGTCTGCCATGTCATGCATTGGTAATGTAGGTGTTTCCCCCTCTGATTGGGGTAGCGGCCTGCGCTTAGGATAATTTTTGGAGGGGCGCTCGAGTTCATACTCTTCGGCCGCAAGGACTTCAGTCCATCTGTCAGCTAGCAAATCTTGATCAGCTCTAAGTTGTTGCTGCTTTTTCTTTAGGCTATTCGTCGTGGCTAGAAGCCTGCGTTTAAAACTCTCTTGTTCGGCAGGGTCTGATGGTACGACGAATTCGTCGTCGTTTAGGCTTGCCTCGTCTTCGGAGGGAGGCATGTGGTTATCATCCTCAACCTCTCGCTCTGCCGCTTTCTCATGAGGGTTGGCTTCTCCATCTTCCTGCGCCGAATCTTGCTGGATTTGGTGTTCTTCGGCGCTATCCGGGGTAGTATTATCTCCCATGCCGGAATCACCGTTTCTGCTGTGGCGGGATTTAGAGCGGCGCCGTTGACGCCGGCGTTTTGGCTGTTTTTTTGAGGTGTCATCCTCCGCTGTTCCATCGCCATCTCCATCCTTTGGAGCGTCCACCATATATATGTCATATGACGAGGTGGCGGTCCAGCGCCCTACAGGTGCTGGTTCTTGTTCGTCTCCTCCTTCGTCGTCCATACCGTCGAAGTCTTCAGAGCCGAAGTCAAGTATGTCGGTTAAATCGTCGACAGTGGCTATTAAGTGGGTGGTGGGTGGGCTTTGAATTTCTTCGTCGTTTGAATCCCAACCTCGCAGACCATAGTCCGGCCTGGGCTCTCCTGATAGAGAGAGAGACTTGAGAGAATTTAGGATATCACCGAAAGGTGAGTGCTGAAAGACGTCCGCGGCGGTGAACTCCATTATAGGCGCCCAATCGGATTCGACCGGCAGGGGCATGGGAGGCCCGGAGTTCGGAGAAGAATCCGACTCCTTGGAGTCATGGGCCATGCGGAGTACGGGGCTGGCGTTCGGCTCGATCGCCTTCAAGATCGCAGCCCCCGAGGTGACGTCCAACCGTTCATCCTCAAAGAACGCAGCGGGCTCCGAGTCGAGGATCGGGGCCGGTGCGTGTGCGGCCTCCCGGGCACTATTCGGAGGCAGAGCTATATCATGCCCCTCGAGGTAGTGCGGCGCGCTTGGTTGTGGCTCGAACCCGTCAAAGATCAAGTCTCCGCGGATATCAGCCGTGTAGTTTAAGCTTCCAAACCTGACTTGATGGCCAGGAGCGTAGCTTTCGATCTGCTCCAGACGACCAAGCGAATTGGCCCGCAGAGCGAAGCCGCCGAAGACGAAGATTTGTCCGGGGAGGAAAGTCTCACCCTGGACTTCATCGTTGTTGATGATCAAAGGAGCCATCAGGACTAAAAGCGACGACACCAATGTCAGTGTCAAAACCGGCGGATCTCGGGTAGGGGGTCCCGAACTCTGCATCAAGGTCGGATGGTGACAGGAGACTAGGGACACTTTATTTTACCCAGGTTCGGGCCCTCTCGATGGAGGTAAAACCCTACTCCTGCTAGATTAATATTGATGATATGGGTAGTACAAGAGTAGATCTACCACGAGATCAAGGAGGCTAAACCCTATAAGCTAGCCTATGGTATGATTGTGTATGATGATGGTTGTCCTACGGATTACAACCCTCCGGTTTATATAGACACCGGATAGGATTAGGGTTACACAGAGTCGGTTACAATGGTAGGAGATCCTGAATATCCGCACGCCTAGCTTGCCTTCCACGCCAAGAAAAGATGCTTCCGGACACGGGACGAAGTCTTCAATCTTGTATCTTCATAGTCCTGGAGTCCGGCTGAAGGTATAGTCCGGCTATCCGAACACCCCCTAATCCAGGACTCCCTCAGTAGTCAACGATCAGGCGCCAACCCCCTCCTCCGCGCCATCCTTGCCGGTGCATTGCACCATGACCATCGGCGAGGCCCGTGCCCAATATATGGACAGGGTGAGGCAGATGCGTGCGGAGGAGTTCTGGGAGGCGCAGGCCGACGCCGCCTACAACCACCATGTCCTCCAGGAGCACCTGCAGGCGGAGGAGCAGATTGCCGCGGAGCAGGAGGCGCTGCTCGACTCGTACCGCTCCGCCCGCAAGGGCCGCCTCGAGCGCTGGCGGTACCACATGCGGGTGGCGGAGGCTGCGACCGCCTACAAAGAGGCTAGCAAAGAGGGCGATGAAGCGGGTGAGGCGCTGTTTGGCGAGACCGAGGACGAGGCGGAGGACAATGCCGGGTCCGACGAGTCCCCCCTCCGCTGGCGTCGATGAGGCCCTGTTCCGCCGAGGCCCCACGGCACCAACAACAAGGCAGAGGACACCGTCGGCTCAGCCGAGGCCCCGCCCCGCCAACAACGAGGAAGAGGACATTGCCGGCTCAGCCGAGGCCCCACCCTGCCGGCAACATGGGGGAGGATTTCCACCACTCCGCTGAGGCGCCGCCCGCCGGCAACGAGTCAGAGGACATCGCCGGCTCCGCCGAGGCCCCGCCCCGCTGCTAACGAGGCCGCGCCACACAGAAAACGAGGAAGAGTAGAACACGGTAGGTCGCCGCCTCTCGGGTCCAAGTAAGGCCACCGCTACTACCCTCCGGTTGAAGCCAAGCTAGGCGGGTTGACCATTGACGGTCGGTTAGCTTCTTGGCGGCGACGTGGAGTCGGAGAGCTGCGCTGGAGAAGAACGCTGCTTCTACTTAACTGCTGGTGCAGTTGACTAACTGACATGTGGGCCAAACAGGCCACATGTCAGTTACGCAACTGCACCTGCAATTAAGTCACTGAAGCTTCTGTTTGGCTCAGTGGGACGCAGGTGGGTAGCTTCGGTTAATTAATTATACCTCTAGCACACCCCTTTTTAGTTGAAGAATGTATGAAATGTAATGAAATCCGGCATGTTTATATGAAATCCGACCGTGTATGAATGAATTTATTTTGATTAGTTCGAATTCCTGTATCACTGTCATTGGATGAACATGCAAAACAATACGTACTAGCATTGTTCCCAGGGTGATCACCTCGTTTGCAACAGTTTCACATGTACTCCCTCCGGTCATTTCTAGTCTGCATACAAGTTTTGTCTTCAGTCAAAGTATCTCTACTTTGACCAATCTTATACAAAAAAGTATGCACTTTCACAATGTGCGAAGTAAAAAGGAACAGAAGGAGTACAAAGAGTTTGAGCAGCTTTTTAGCGTTTCTGTACATTGCAATCAAACACACAGGCCTGGCAATTCATAGAGAACATTCAAAACGATCAATGATTATGCATCTCAGCGACTCACATGTCAGGGGCAATATTTACTTCACAACTAAAGAATAAAGAAAAAATTGATCGACGCTGCTGACAGCAAAGGGCGTCCCATTCAAAAATATCAAACGCATGTCTTGCTAAAATCAATGAGCAAAATTTGACAAGGTTGTCCCATTCCAAAATATCAAATGCCTACGATTGTGGAATGGGCAGGGTTTGCCATCAGTTCGGACATTGACATGGCACCTCGTGCTAAATAAACCAGCTGTTCTTTTTGTGCAGTTCCACCAAAATCAACCAAATTCGCGCGTAGCTTGTATGATTTCGCCCTTATATGTTGCAACGCCTTGAACTTATCGGCACCTCCTTTCTTGCGGTGGAAATGAATGATTCGATGTATTCATGAACATTTTGTGCAGTTTCCATTGAAATCAAGCTGAGCACCCCTGTTTGCACAAATACAAAAAAGTGATTAGTATAAAGCAAACTGTACTATGAATTGACAGTTTCAACAGGCACATACATGGTCCATGTAGAGCACACTTTTAGAAAAATGGAACTCACCAGAAAGAATCCTAGAACAACATTGTACTCGCGCATCACAGCAAAAAAAATGGAGATTTGTCAGTCCTTCTGAGCTAAAGTTAGATTGGTCTTGTGGGGAGTAATGTAACCATCCTTCAACTGTTCCTTCTGATGAGAAGATAGACATGGCTTCTTCATCCTGGCATAATCGGAACTAGTCACTTCACGTACTCCATATTCTTCTTCGGAGGAAGATGATCCTGTTGTGCAAAGACAAGAGGACTACTAAATGCTAGCATCCCTGTTTGCTCGAAAAAAAGGAAAGGAAATATTTAAAACAACACAGATGAAGCACTTCTCAAGGACAATACCACTTTTTCATGACAGTATCTAAACAGTAGCACAACACCAATAGAGATGACAAAGCTCAATCATATGGATGAAATCAGTGGGCGAGTACTAACCTTTGTCAGGAGGCTTATTGTGTAGAGCATACAGATGAAGCACTTCTCCGGAACCATCTATTGCTATCTATGGTGGTGGCCATGCTTACTATATACTCCTCGATTAGTTTAATGTTTCCAACATCTTCTTGTGCAGTTCCACTGAAATATATGGTATCTTCAAAGAAGATCCCTGTTTGCACAAGTAGACATAATTACATATTACATTAAGAGTGGCATCAAATCAGTGGCAAAACAATTTCTCATTCCACCCATAACAATAAATTAAGATGCAAAACTACATCATTACTTGTGTCATCACAGTTCTAGTGCTTCATTACAACACCGGGAGTTGATTTTTGTTTTTCTTCTGCTTGTTCTTCCCCTTCATCACTTGGTTCAATAGCAGACAAGCTTCGCCTTCAATGTAAGATTTGGCATGTCAATTGGGAGCACAAGTATAGTACTAAACTTAATTTTCTGATGAAAGTGGCAAAATACAGGCCAGCAATTGTGAAATATCCTTAACTTACCTCAATGGGATATTACGGTGCACATACAGATTGGAAGTCTTGTCTCCATTTGTGCAGCTCACTAAAATCAAGCAACATTATCGTACAAGTAGCACAACATATGAAAGCACACTGCAGAATCATGTGAAAGAAGGCTAGTACTGACCTTTCATGATGCGGAATTCAAACAACTCACAAGAAGAAGATCTGAACCAAATTCTCCTTAACGGATAGGAAGTAAGATCTCCTCTTGTGCAGTTCCACTAAGATCAAGCAATCAAGCAATGTTGTCGGTGTGACATTTTGGTTGAACTGCACAAAACACTCTTAAAACAAAAGCGTTTTGTGCAGTGCAACAAAAGGTCACAATGGCAACGAGGTGAAGTAGATAACCCTGTTTACACAGAGGTGCAAAGGAAACAATTAGTGGTCAATAATGGTGGATGACACAGAAGCCAACAAAAAGAATCATCTACCTTATCTAAATGGGAAAGAAAGCAAGACAGTAGCATTTCTCAAACGGTGGCATTGATTAATATTAACATAGAGATTATATTAACAATAAAATTCATTAAACATGTAATTTTCTTTTAACTGTGGCATTGCATCAATTTTCCAGCGGCATTATTAGAGGGTGTTTGTTTACAGGAACATTTTGGTGTAGGGACTAAAAAAACTCCGTGTCAATCCCATCTAAACCAAACAGGAGCGACTTTTAGGGACTAAAAGTGGGCATTTGGGACTAAAGAAAGAAGACCCCGAGGGAGTCTTTTTGGGACTTTTTCCAACAGTTGCCCCTGCCACGCATCACACCTTGTCTCTATTAGTTCATTACTAGGGGTAACATGGTCTTTTATCATGTCATTTAATAACCTCTAGTCCATGTTTAGTCCCTGGAACCAAGAGGTAGGGACTAGGGAGTTTTTAACCAAACAGGGCCTTAGATTAACAACAGCTAATGAGTTGCACGGGACAGTGGATGCACTAGCACCATGTGCATCTACCGATGTACTGTGGTCATGCACAGTCTGTTGCAACAAAGAACAAACAACCAAGGAGCATATTTGTGTTGGTCCCAGTTTTGTTATCTTTAGACACCTTTCCCTATGTGAGCGCAGCAAATCTAGTCCTGCTCAAACTCTACAGCCTTGTCCCTTCCTTTCCTTTTTGAACTAGTACTTTCGCCCCTTCCTTTCCTCTTTGAACCATGTCCTAGATTTATGCGATACAACTTTCCCCACTACTTTCCCCTATTCCTTTCCTCTTTGAACCACGTCCTAGATTCATGCTATACAACTTTCCCCCTTCATTTCCTCTTTGAACCACGTCCTAGATTCATGCTATATACAACTTTTCCCACTACTTTCCCCCACTCCTTTCCTCTTTGAACCACGTCCTAGATTCATGCTATACATGCAGCTAGAGCAATGCATGTGGAGTAAGTAAATTATACCTTAAGGTTCTTGGGGCGTGGTTCGGTGGGCGACGGGACGGCGGCGAAGAAGAAGGGGTCGGAGGCCCTCCTGCGCTGCCGCTGGGTGGAAAGTGAACAGCTGCGTCGGTAGTCCCTCGCCGACGGCGACATTGTTAAGCCTCCTCCCCTTCCCAGCGGACGGATCCTGCCGGCTCTTTGAGTAGCAGTGAGGGGAGAGAGAGGCCAACGAAGTCTTGTTTAGATCTGGAGAGGGCGAGAGAGTGTGAAGAGAGCAACTACAAGCGTTGAGGCTCCAGCGGGAGAGGGAGAGAGAGTGTGAAGAGAGCAACTACAAGCGCTGAGGCTCCAGCGGGAGAGGGAGAGAGAGTGTGAAGAGAGCAACTACAAGCGCTGAGGCTCCAGCGTGTATATACATACTTGAGAGAGTGTGTGAAGCATGCAAACCCTAGAAAACATTTTGACCAGTCAAAGAATCCTCCTGGCACAAATTATGCTCAAGTGTAGTTATCGAACCCGAGACCTCAAGTTTGATGAGCGAACAGGCTAACCAGCTACACAACCCTCCAATTATGTTCAACGAGAGGGAAATAACCTTTTACACATTCCTGCATTCGTGTGACAAGCCTGCCATGTTTTTTTGTGTGTGTGTGAGAGTCATTGGGATTTCAATCATAATCGTGTCATATGGCTTTGGTGGTAAGACTATCCATAGTGGTGCAGAAATAATGCAGCCTTAGTCACCTTACCTCACTCCACGTAGTACGTTGGGTCCCACCAGTCAGAGGGTGAAACAAACAAATTAATAAGAAAAATTAAAAGCGCCGACGGTGTATCTTACCTCACACATCTCGCTACTGCTCGGGAACACTGTCCAATTGATCCCTTTATTCGCTCACGTACTATTTTAAGTGAATCCTTATTATAACATGCACACAAATTTTGGGCACTTGTATTTGACTTAAGTCAGTGTGCCACCGTATCTCGTATACTTACTACTCCCTCCGTCTAGGTGTAATAAGTCACGTTAGAAGGTGCAACGAGACCAAGGTGCGTGTGTGTGCGTGCGTGCATGCGTGTGTGTGTGTGTGTGTGTGTGTTTAAGAGCATATGTGTGTTAGAGAGAGCGATAGATCGACCTACTCCTACAGAGAGATGTTGTGTAGTGTACGAATTTAGCCGCGAGAGTCGATGCATCCTCTCGTTTCCGGGCGTGTCCGGTAGGGACATGCAGACAGCTGCCATGCCCGCTCCTGACTAGCCTGGCCCACCCAAAGCCCCTCCATCGCCCGCGCGCGCTTCCTGCCCGAAACGGTCAGCGCCGCTCCAAAGAATCGGTGCCGCATTCATGCCCAGGCAGAGCGGACGCGACCTCTCACTGGCCCAAGAGTGATGGTTGCTTCGTCCGTCCAACTTACTGCTGGGTCTATGTGATTTGACGGCTCACTGATCTTTATTACTGAGGTGGTAGGACTGCTGGATGTCCCACGCTTTCGGTGAAAGGAGGTACTACTACTAGATTACAATTTTCTCCATTCTTACAGCGGAGGCGTGCAAGAGCAGTGAAAACACGCAAGCTCAGTGATTACATGGCCCACCTCACACTATCACCGTGCGACACCTAACTCTTTACATAGTAGTACTCCCTCCATTCCTAAATATTACTAGATGAGTCCCCGCGCGTTGCCGTGGAACAGCGGTATATCTCTCTGCGAAAAATTATCGATTTCATAGAACTAAAAAAACTCTATAACCGCATGACAAATGTGGTAGCCAAACTAAATAAAACTCCCATCATCATTTAGATCATCCCACGTAAGGAAAAAAGATCAGCCAACTCCTACTGCATAATGGGATTATATTTTTCTTTTTGACATGTTAATGGGACTTAAAAGCTCACTTACATGCATGCTACCGGTGCATGCTTGCATGCAGACATGTTGATGTGATTTAAAACCCACTCACATGCATGTGCCACGGTATTTCTGCATGCTTGCATGTGGCTTAGTGCGGAGCCTCTCAACGTCTAGATCAGACGGCTATTCTGGAATGATTTACTTCATCTAACGGCTACATCAATTTTGATGATGTGGCTCAAGGAGAGGATAGAGAATTCCTAGTAGTGGGGGCTAGCTATTACTAGTAGATAAGTCTTTGTAGAGATTCCGCTACATACGGAACAAAATGAATGAATCTACACTTAAAATGCATCTATATACATCCGCATGTGGTTCATGGTGAAATCTCTACAAAGACTTATATTTAGGAACGGAGGAAGTACTAGTATAGTACGTACTGTAATTTATCAGCGAGATAAATTTGTACAATGCTATGAAGCTTCCAGCTTCTGTTACATGTATCTTGCGTACAAGGTTGCCCGTTGCAACATTTCATCAAATACAAAGGAGACTAACATGCATGCTATTGCATCTCAATGGTTGACAGATCATAGCAAATATGTACTCCCGCCGTTCCAAAATAAGTGTCTCAACTTTGTGCAAACTTTAGTACAAAGTTGTACTACTACTAAAGTTGACACTTATTTTGGAATAGAGACAGCTAAAGAAAAAAATGATCCACGCAGTCCCTAGCCCTTGAACCGTAAACCCTAACCAGGCTTTAATTTGCTGGCAACGTGGCGCTTCCTAAGAAATGAAGTTTGCAACCTTTTGACCATCGGATCATTTTGTGCAGTTTCACCAAAATCGAGATGAGCATCCATGTGGCAAAGAAATTGAAGAAGCGTGATTAGAATAAGATTACTGGGACTAGTTGATGAGACATAAAATCATCACAAATACAATACGTAGAAGCCAGTAGAGGTATGTGCGGGGCAAAGAAGTACTAGAGAAATATCCACAGGGAGTGATGTGGGCAGCTGGAGCAGTGGTGCTAGCCGGCTGTAAAGGGAGTTGTACCTGAGGGACGTAGCTCAACCTTGAGGAGGGCGGCGGGAGGCGGCAACTGCCCACGTCGCGGTAGTGAGCAAGGGACAAAGGCAACCTCAGCAACTTTGTGAGAGAGAACGGCGGGGACCCCTGATCGGGATGTGCCGACAGTGGGTTTTCGCTGTCGGCAACGGCCACCGCATCTACACCAAGCATCCACCCCTTCCCCAAGCGGACGTGATCCGTCGGGATGTTAGAGATGTGGCCACATTCATTTTGTGCGAGAGAGTGTGAGGAGAGCAACCCCAGCAAGCAACCGTGTAGGCTGGCCCGTCCTGACTATGTATATAGTGGACCGGTTTCCTTTTCTCTCCATATGAACCTATCATATTGCATACGTGCTACTGAAGAAAAAAATATATTTATAAATGACACGGCACCTACTACTCGTTCTCCTATAACCTTGCGCTTGGCATCTCCAAAATATTAACCTTGCAATTGGCTCTTCGCCTCTTCGGGAAGTCGAGCAATAATGATAGTGCAGTATATATCGTTCTGGCTATATGAGACCGAATGAATTGCTGCACGTCCACCACGTGGGGAGGGTCGAGGGGCGAGGGAGAGTGCTACATGCGGAGCAAAATGAGTGAATCTACAGTCTAAAATACGTCTATATACATCAGCGTTTGGAGTATGTACTAGTAGTTCATATTGAAATCTACTAAAGGACATATATATTCCAAACAATATGATATAATCTCTATAACCAAGGTAGTAGGGACGAGGAGTAAACGGAGGGAGTAGTAAATTTTCTCCTCGTCCTGCGAGCCACCGCGCGCATGGGCGAGGGAGCGGGCGTAAGGCGGAGCAAGCTTCACCTCATCCTGCGAGCCACCGTGCCCGTGGGCGGGGGAGACGTCGTACTAAGCAAGCTTCTCCTCGTTCTAAGAGTTGACGGGACACATCAAAAGTGCTCCAGTGTATAGAGCCTTGCCTCTAAGGTAGGCCCCACATGGTTTGCCTCTTTTTTAACATAACACGTCAAGTCACAATTTATTTGTTCACCCGTGGTAGACGATCCTCCCTCCACCAAGTGGACAACCAGTACACGTGCCAAATTACCACGTGGGCTGCCTTTTTCGTACAGAAATGAGCTCCACCGTGTACCCGCGCGGGTGTGGTTGGGAAAGAGACGGGAGTACGTGCGTCGTGCATGCACCTCTTCTCTTCGTGCATGTCCCCCACCTACATGGGTGTGTGTGAGAGATACAAACCGCGTTCGTGAGTGTTTTTTGTTTTGGGGTGGGGTGGGGTGGGGGTTGACTTTGTGAATTATTTGTGGGAATATGTGTCGATGACATCTCAAACAAAATGTTGCATGCAATGTGTGTGAAATGGAGGCGTATCCATATCATACATAGAGGGTCAGGCAATCCACGAGAAGAGAGGGAGGGGTCATAGCTATCGATAGAGTCGAAGAGAAGATCAAGTGGGTGGGTGCGAGATCGATGAAGAGAGCCATCGAAATTGTGTGTGTGTGTGTGTGCAAGTCAAAGATATAGGGTGACTGGCCTACCGGAACGTTAGAGGGCACATGTCAAGTTTGTGTGTGGCAGCGAGACATGACTAGAGCGCTTGATGTATCGGTGTGTGTGGGGGGAGGGGGTGGGGGGAGGGGTAGGCAGCGGCCTAACTATAGAGGTAGAACGACTCGTATATGTGTTGAGAAGGAGAGACCCAGCTATGTCTTGAGGGAGAACGGTCGACATCCACACATAACTGAAGGACGGGAAATATGATGGGACAGAGAGAGATAGGAGAGAGAGAGAGGGAGGGAGAGGGAGGGAGAGGGGTAGAGTGCTGGATGGGTGATGGAGTTGCTTCTCGAAGATGGTGGGAGAGGCCTAATAGACAAACTGAGGGTGGAACTGCAATGTTATCAATAAGAGTGGGGATATGTTTCTGTGTGTGCCTGTGCGTGATAGATATGTCGGGACGCATCCATGGATGATGAAGGGGAACCATGTGTCTGGTAAGCAAACCTAACTAGATCGGTAGATCAATTTCTGTTTGTCGGAGGAAGGGAGAGACACAACTAAAGAGGTAGATCGATTGACGTGTGGGTAAAAACGAGTTATAAGGACCTAGCTAGCTATATGTATAGCGAGAGATCGGTCGGTGTACGTCCATTTGTTAGAGGCAAATAAGGCCCAGCGAGACGGATAGACAGAGAGAATGGAGCTAGGAGGTGGTGCGAGAGGCCCAACTACTAGCTAGATAGGGGGAGGAGTGTGCGGTTGTGAGATCGATGAAAAGAGGGGCGAGAGTTTACACGTGTGTCTGACCGTATGAGAGACACGAGGCAAGGACACATAAAGGAGGAGATTGAAGGTGTGTGTGTATGTTGTAGGCAGGCATCGCTGGAGAGGTTTATCGATCGGTGTGTGTCAGAAAGGAGTTATGAAGACTATGGGAGAATGACCTAAAGAAAAAAATGAATGTGCCCAGTGGATAGAATGCCGAGGGAGGGGGAGGGCGAGGAGGGCGTGTGCATCCACGAGAGAAAGTTAGTGGTAGCTACAAAGGTTAGAGGATTGTGTGGGTGTAAGAGACTAACAAAGATCATAATTTGATATGAAAGCGGATTCATATATTTGAATAGGAGATCATAGTGTTTTAAACATTGCATGCATGAATATAGCGGTGATACACATGTTGCGCACATGTTATACCATAATGTGATAATGCATGGCGTTTGCAACTCACAGCTAAATGCCAAACAATCTAGACCATACTATACATCAAACAATCTCACGTTTTATTTGAATTTGTGATAATGTCACAGCCCTAGAGTTTGCTTGTAACTAGTGGCATTGCATCCATGCATCATGTTTAAAATTCCAAAGAAATTTGAAATGGGGATTGTTGAAACCCTAGCTCTAAATGAAATTCACTAGGTTCAACTAAAATATTTTCATTGATTCCAAATGGCTTTAAAAATGTTCATCATTTCTGGAAAAATGCTTTGAGCAGTAACCAGAGATATTGCACATTTTTCCATGACATTTGGATTATTGAATTAAATCATATAGTATTTGCATTTGGGCATTTAAATTTTATATATTATTTTAAATGTCCAAATATTCATGAACTGAATTGCTGGTTATTGGAAATAATCCAAACAGTGGCCACAAGCAGTCTCATGACTTTTGAAAAGTGCTTAGGTATTTTTAATAAAGCCCTCAAATTTACAGAATAATAGAAAACTGAAATAAATAGAAAAGGAGAGAGAGAAAGGAACTTACCTGGCAAAGCCCACCAGAGCCGGCCCAGCTGTGGCCCAGCGCTGTGGCCCAGCCCACCAGGCCCTCCACCGTCTTCAACCTCCTGCCAGTGGGCAGGAGGGCGTGTGCTCGCCGCGCGCGCGCCACCTCCACCCTGCCTGGCTGTCCTTCCGTCGCCTGGATCGTCTCTCGCAGCGGCACGCAGCCCCCTGGTCCCTTCCGTTCACTCCCTCGAGCTCATCCCCCTCCTCTGTTCTCTCTCTCGCGGCCACCCGAAAGAGCCGTCGCCGCCGATGAGCACCGTCGTGGCCACAACCACTGCCTCGCCTCGCCGATGCGCCCAGAGGCTCCGCCTCGACCCCTTCTACCTCTCCACCTAGCCACGAGGCCCCGGACGCAGCGCAGCACCTCCATCGCCGTCTTCTTCAACCTCGGTCCGCCGAGATCGCCGGCGACCGTGCGCCCGCTCCGTTGCTTCCCCGAGCTCCCCAAGACCACCGCTGCACTCCCCGTGAGCTTCTCCTTCGATCCCCACTTCCCCCTTGCTCGTTTGCGCCACGTAGCCACCGCCCCCTTCGAGCCCGAGCGCTCCTCGCCACCGGCCATGTCACCATCGTGGCTACGGCCGTGCAAGCACGCGTCCGAGCGTGTCACCGTGCTCAGTGCACCCCCAGGAGGCCGTAGCACCCTTCTGCGCCCCCTGCCGTGTCTCCTAGCGTCGTTCCCGTGCACGCCGAACTCCGGCCGCCGCCTGGCTCGACGCCGGCGTCATCTCCGGCCACCCCCGCACACACCGCTTGCCCCACTCGACGCGCGAGTTCACCAGCAGCACGTAGATGCCCTCCGCCGGCCATTTGGTCGCCGGAGGAGGAATCCTGAGGCCCTCCGCCGCGTTCGTTCTCGCCGGCGGCTCAACGCCGGCGGGGTTGACCCCGCTCACCGTTGACTGGTGGGCCCGGTTTGACCCCCTGGGTAAATGACAGGTGGGGCCCAGCCGGCTAACTAATCTAGGATTAGTACTAATTATAATTAGTTAAAACTAATGACACTGACACGCGGGACCCACTGGTCAGGTTTGACCTGGACCGTGCCCCGTTGACCTGCTGACGTCATGATGATGTCAGGCTGACGCAGTAATCTTTTTCTGGAATTTAAATAAATCTTAAATGATTTATTTATTTCAGAAAATATCCAAAACTTTGAAAAATCATAGATAATAATCTATAACTCCAATGGAAATAATTTATATATGAAAAATTATCAGAAAAATTCAAGGAATCCATCTGTACCATTTTCATGCATGTTTGAACAATGTTTGTCCTCTGTTTTGGACAAAACAAATATAGGGCATTTAAATAATCACATATGGAGTTGGAATTTGACTCATGTATTCAAACCAACTTCATTTAAGTCATAGTTAGATGCATTACCTCAAATCACAGCATATTGCCATGTCATGATCACGCATCATATTGTTGCATTGCATTGATTATGTCTTTCTGTGTTTGCCGGTAACCGTCCCCTCTCAGTAGACGATGTTTCGGCGATGAGTTCGATGACACCGATGAAGAGCTATATTATCTTCAGAAGTGCCAGGCAAGCAAAACCCCCTTGTTCATTTCGATACAATCCCACTCTCTCGCTCCTGCTCTCTTTTACTGCATTAGGACAACATCGATTCAACTGGTACATGATGCGGTAGTTGAACCCCTTATCCTCTGCATGACCTGTCATTGCCACAGTAAATAGATGAAACCCACTAGCATGAGTAGGAGTTGTTTGAGCCTTGATGTGCCTACTCATTCATGCTTGTTGTCATGCCTGCTACTGCTTAGAGTTGAGTCGGGTCTGATTCATCGGGAATGAATTGGAATGTGGTGAACATGTTCTACTGTTGAGAGCTAAGTGTGTGAACACGATTTGGTAAAGGTAGCGGTGAGAGGCCATGTAGGAGTACATGGTGGGTTGTCTCATTGCAGCCGTCCTCAGGAACTGAGTTCTGTGTTTGTGATCCATGAACAGTTACTACCACGCATTGGAATGCTTAAGTGCCCCTCTCGACTTATTAATCAACTTGATCTCTGTCCAGGAGTTGCAACTAGTTTCTGGTGTTTGTAGGTAGTGTTACTAGTCTACCAAGTGGTACCCGGTACAGGTGGGCTTGGGACAGACTAGGCACAGTGGCACGGTGTACCAAGCGTAGATCTACCCGTCGAGGTGGGCTTGGGAACCCTGCACACATCGTTTGGGGCCGTGAGCGACACCCCGGCCGGATCTCCTTGCGGATGGAACCCGAATAGGCGATAAACCTGGACTAGAGACTTGTGTGGTTAGTCAGGTCGTGGCCGACTCCCTCGCCCGGCTTCCGCTTGAAGGTTGCCGAGGTACATGACGTGTACAGGGCGATAAGTGGCGAAGGCGTGTGTGAAGAAGTACACCCCTGCAGGGTTATCATTATCTATTCGAATAGCCGGATTCCTCGGATATGGAAACTTGGACCCCTTGCATAGTTCATAGACAAGTGAAAGTGGATACTCTAAAATGCGCAAGATAAGCATGAGTGCTATGGATGGCCTTCTCGTAGGGAGACGGGAGCGGATCCATAGTGGTGTATTGATATGGTGAATATGTGGACTCATGTGCGCCACCTCAAAAGAGTTACTTGCAGTCGTAGTTCAGGATAGCCACCGAGTCAAAGCTGGCTTGCTGCAGTTAAACTCCACCACCCCCTTTTGATACTGATGCATGTGTAGATAGTTCTGATGTAAGTCTTGCTGGGTACATTTGTACTCACGTTTGCCTATTTTATGTTTTTGCAGAGAGACCTCAGTCTCGCTAGTAGTACCGCTTGGACTTCGACGTTTAGCTTGTTACCTCTGCTACGATCTTGTGCCCTCGGCAGGATCTAGTAGATAGTCAGGCTTCTCAGCCTTTTCCATTTGTAGATGTCTGTACTCAGACATGTTAAGCTTCCGTATGTGCTTTGACTTGTATGCTTTGAATGTTGGGTCATGAGACCCATGCTTGTAATATCTGGCTCTTCCGAGCCTAATGAATAAATACTTTGAGTCGTAGAGTCTTGTTGTGATGCCATGTTGTATTTACACATATCGAGCATATTGTGTGTATGATTGGAATGCTTGGTATGTGTGGGATCCGACTATCTAGTTGTTTATCCATGGCAGCCTTTCATATGAGGAAATGTAAGTCTAGTGCTTCTGAGCGATAGTAGTCCGCTACAGCCCGGTTCACCGGAGTCCTGCTAGCCCAGCACTACTGCTTGGAACACTTGACTGGCCAGCATGTGTTTCACGTCGTTCCTGTGTCTGTCCCTTCGGGGAAATGTCACACGTTGTTGTCCGGAGTCCTGCCTAGCCTGCTATGGCCCGAGTTACCGGAGTCCTGTTAGCCCAGTGCTACAGCCCGGACAAATACGTTGATGACCGACATGCTCGATGTGATTCATGTATGCCTGTCCTCATAGGCTAGCGCCGCTTTGGGTTCACGACTAGCCATGTCGGCCCGGGTTCTCTGTCATATGGATGCTAGCGACACTATCATATACGTGAGCCAAAAGGCGCAAACGGTCCCGGGCCAGGTAAGGTGGCACCCGTGGGAGTACCGTGCGTGAGGCCGCAAAGTGATATGATGTGTCACATGCTGGATTGATGTGACTTAGGATCGGGGTCCTGACAGCGTTGGTATCAGAGCCTGACTGCCTGTAGGATTACCAAGCCAAACTGGTCAAAGTTGTGTCTAGAAATGCTTTAGTTATGTAAGGGAATTGATTGGGGAAGGGAACGTAAGGCTCTTTTTACTCCTTATACCTCATGGCCTTCTGATCTGAGTCAAACTCTTCCTTTCTACGGGGATTAAGAACTAGGCCTTCTCTTCTATCTCTCAGGATGACGTGTTACTAAACCGTAGTTGCCTAGGATTGCTGAGTTCAAGCCTCAATTCAGTTTCTACTACTTCCATATGTTCATAGCTGGCCCCAGAACCTTGATATGATGTTGTTAAGTGGTTATGCCACCATTTTTTGCAGGATGTCTCAAATCATTTTGAGCATTTACAGCCGTTATGCTGTCCGAGTCATCCCAGGTTTCTAGATAGTCTGATGCATTTGCAAATCCTTTCTTTCCGTTCCAGATGTCCTTTTGGTCAGAATAAGCATACTAATCGGTGAGTTGAGGTACTCTATTGCCTCGACATCTATGTTGGAGCTACTATTATGACCCTAGGTGTCTTATGAAACCATCTAGTAATCTGTCCATGTTTTGTGTTCCCAGTGTGATGAATCTGGCTAGCATTCTCAAAAGCATCCCGTGATGCCATTTAGTATGTAGGTATTCTATTCCTGGGTTTTGAACCCAAAATTCACTCTACTTACCTCATGTTGATAGTGTTGCTCGTACCTTTAGAATATTAGTAACCTTTGTGATAGCCCCCGAGGTCCGTGGTATTTCCTTCTTCCAAATGCCATGAACCATCCTTGGCAGAAATTCATTTTGAATCAAAAGATCACAACCAGGGTGTTCTTGAGGAGTACTCCATTCATATTGTGATTCTGCCAGTTCTCCCTTTCTGCATGGGTTATCCGGAAGAAATTTGTTGAACTCGTTTAACATACTAATCTATGCATCCACAACTCAGAAAATCTTATGTTCCTTGAGTTGTCCCCTTTTAGTTGTGTTCTGACCCTCGTCTATCAATTGATAGTCAAGAGTATGTGTGCATTCGTGTCCATCGATGCTTATTATTCTTGTGGTCCGTCAAGCCATTCTATTCCAGAATGACTAGGAGAAACAAACTCCAGTACCTTATCCATTTCTAGGATTGGATCAAAGTAGTTGTATTTCACAGATCAAATGCCAATCCAGCTTTTGATTCTGTTCTATCATAAAGTATTACCGTCTTATGTCAAGAATATCATGAGAATTGCATCACCTCTTATGAATTCTTGATTTAGTGATACTTCTTGCCATCATTGTTCATTCCTCGGTTCCGTGTTGTTGCAACCGGAATATCGACAAATGAATTGTGATGTGTGAAATCAATACTCCTAGCAACTCGTTGCTTGGTAGTAAATGGACAATATTCTCATTCTTAGCGTGTTGGGTTTTGACTCATCATTCTAAGATAGATTGTGCTACCTAGTCCTTATTTCTGGTGCACTCTTCGATCAATGAGTTAGGATTGTGTAAATCCCTTACTCTTTTTGATCATACCATTTTGGCCTGAAAAGCAAGATTGTTCTCGAGCTTAGCAACATATCGGTGGTTCGTGATTTTCCGAATATCTTCTCGGAAGTATTACCAGGTTGTTACCTGATCGCTATGTTGAGCTCGTGATCACGTTGGTTTTCTTGTAAACCACCCCTTCTCCAAGAATCCGTGTTGGATATCCCTGAGCTAGTTGGTTAAGCTAAACAACAACTTGAAGAGTTGGAAGGTGAAAGCTTGGCCGATTTAGTTCAATCTAAGGCATATCCTTTTGAGTGTGTGTTGAAGAAAGATGATATCTTCATCGATTTGTCCTCGTGATCAGTTGTTGGACCTATTGTCTTACCCAATCTTTGATTTGAATATGGGCTATCGTCAAATCAAATCAGAACCAACGATGTTCGTAATGTTGTCTTACTCGTGGTTGATCCCTCGGGCATACACCATTTTATCTTTTGGTCTGACCAATGCTATCACCGTGTTCACATGATGGTGGAAGTCTAGTGATATGGAAATACTGATGAGTTGTTGTTGAGCCCATCAGCAGCATTTTGTCTTCCCCCCATGACTCATGTTGAACATCAACCTAGTGTTGGAAACTTAGTAAGCAATGTCTTCATGTTCCGTTCATGAAGCATATGCTTGGATGGAAGAAGTGACTTCCTCGAACTCATGTGCATTTGGTGTAAGTTGCCGCCATGAATTTGAGAAAGGTTTGTTTTGTTTCCCCTGGAATCATCCCAAGTCAGTCATGCGTATGTGCGAAGTATTCTATGGTCTGGAGACTTGCAACCTTCATACTATATGTATCCCTAGCACACCAAGCCACTGATTGATTTGTTCAAGGAGAAGAAGTTCTTTCCTAGGATCCGGACTTATGAAAGGACTTCGTTATCCTCGTTGATGGTTCCCCACCTGAACTCGGTAGTGTTTGATTATAAGACTGCCACGTGGTCACGCTTGTCTAGGACAGTGTGTTCACAGGTGTGTAGCAAAACCCGCTCATGTTTTGGAGCTTGCTATCGTAGTTCAATTCCCGAGAATCTCGCAACGTCATCTCGTCGATTTGTGTTGCAAATTTTCACTTTTTCTTCAAGATTCGATGAGTCTGGAATATCCTGACACCAACCAGATCTGAATCTCAGGCAGATATGATGGTTGGAACATTCTTCCAAGAAATATACTAATGGTCTCTCTGTAACCCGGTAGGTGGATGTCGTGGCCAACACACCCAGCTGGAAGACCTATTATTGTAGTATCTTGATTGTGAAAGTTGGCCACCTCCCCATAAGGATTTCGTAGGATTTGCTTCCGTAGTTTTCCTTATGGATTACTGTGCTTCTGAAGTCCGACCTTTACTTGATGGCCATGTTGAGTTTTTAAGCATGACAATGGTATCTAGAACATCAAGGAGAACATTAGAAGCGGGGTGCTAAATGTCTCTCGGTCGATCATCCAGATTTCGTTCCCTTGGCCTCGCTAAGGTGAAATCTGGGAAAGGGGTGTCTTTCTATGCATCTGCATTGTCCATCACTATTCGTAAAGGTAGTAACATGTGTTGCCAGGATCCTCGACGCGGATGTTGGTAGAACCTTGATGAATATGGAAATGCTCAAGTTCTTGAGAGCACGCGCAAGCAAATCATCCATTGCGTTGTCTTCAACAAGGTAGTCCACATCATTCATCCTAGTCGGAGTATGCCATTCTTCGAACCCCTTCCAATGATCGATTGTGATTGCCTTAGGCTGGTATAAAGAATTTTAATGATCTTAGTATCAAAAGTAATTCTTTTTGCCACTTAAGGGAATAGTTCTTTGAGTCACCTCCTCTAGGGTGCCCCTATATGGAATCGTGGTAATTATCTCCTCGCTACTCTGAAACCATCCGCCATCTTCTTAAGCGTGGAATAGTTGCCTACCAAATCGAACTTCACCATCCGTTACTACCCACCCGTCTTGATGTATGTTTGTGTCCCAACTCAAGAGATGTTTCAACATCTCACCTCGTGAGTGATCCTAAGTGCTCGACCTTTGAGGAGATCGATTCCTGCAGAGTTTCTTCTGTCATCGTCGTGTTGGATGAAGTTTTCGAAAGCATGATATCAAAATCAATTTGAAGCAATAAATCAACATCTCTGAGAAGGACAGTTGGATCGTGAAGACCGTGTTAGCTTTGTGCTCCCTCTGTCATCTTACCTCACGTCTTGAATCTCGGGACGAGATTCTTGTTTAGTGGGGGTGAGTTGTCACAGCCCTAGAGTTTGATTGTAACTAGTGGCATTGCATCCATGCATCATGTTTAAAATTCCAAAGAAATTTGAAATGGGGATTGTTGAAACCCTAGCACTAAATGAAATTCACTAGGTTCAACTAAAATATTTTCATTGATTCCTAATGGCTTTAAAAATGTTCATCATTTCTGGAAAAATGCTTTGAGCAGTAACCAGAGATATTGCACATTTTTCCATGACATTTGGATTATTGAATTAAATCATATAGTATTTGCATTTGGGCATTTAAATTTTATATATTATTTTAAATGTCCAAATATTCATGAACTGAATTGCTGGTTATTGGAAATAATCCAAACAGTGGCCACAAGCAGTCTCATGACTTTTGAAAAGTGCTTAGGTATTTTTAATAAAGCCCTCAAATTTACAGAATAATAGAAAACTGAAATAAATAGAAAAGGAGAGAGAGAAAGGAACTTACCCGGCAAAGCCCACTAGAGTCGGCCCAGCTGTGGCCCAGCGCTGTGGCCCAGCCCACCAGGCCCTCCACTGTCTTCAACCTCCTGCCAGTGGGCAGGAGGGCGTGTGCTCGCCGCGCGCGCGCCACCTCCACCCTGCCTGGCTGTCCTTCCGTCGCCTGGATCGTCTCTCGCAGCGCCACGCAGCCCCCTGGTCCCTCCCGTTCACTCCCTCGAGCTCATCCCCCTCCTCTGTTCTCTCTCTCGCGGCCACCCGAAAGAGCCGTCGCCGCCGATGAGCACCGCCGTGGCCACAGCCACTGCCTCGCCTCGCCGATGCACCCAGAGGCTCCGCCTCGACCCCTTCTACCTCTCCACCTAGCCACGAGGCCCCGGACGCACCGCAGCACCGCCATCGCCGTCTTCTTCAACCTCGGTCCGCCGAGATCGCCGGCGACCGTGCGCCCGCTCCGTTGCTTCCCCGAGCTCCCCAAGACCACCCCTGCACTCCCCGTGAGCTTCTCCTTCGATCCCCACTTCCCCCTTGCTCGTTTGCGCCATGTAGCCACCGCCCCCTTCGAGCCCGACCGCTCCTCGCCGCCGCCATGTCACCGTCGTGGCTACGGCCGTGCAAGCACGCGTCCGAGCGTGTCACCGTGCTCAGTGCACCCCCAGGAGGCCGTAGCACCCTTCTGCGCCCCCTGCCGTGTCTCCTAGCGTCGTTCCCGTGCACGCCGAACTCCGGCCGCCGCCTGGCTCGACGCCGGCGTCATCTCCGGCCACCCCCGCACACACCGCTTGCCCCACTCGACGCGCGAGTTCACCAGCAGCACGTAGATGCCCTCCGCCGGCCATTTGGTCGCCGGAGGAGGAATCCCGAGGCCCTCCGCCGCGTTTGTTCTCGTCGGCGGCTCAACGCCGGCGGGGTTGACCCCGCTGACCGTTGACTGGTGGGCCCGGTTTGACCCCCTGGGTAAATGACAGGTGGGGCCCAGCCGGCTAACTAATCTAGGATTAGTACTAATTATAATTAGTTAAAACTAATGACACTGACACGCGGGACCCACTGGTCAGGTTTGACCTGGACCGTGCCCCGTTGACCTGCTGACGTCATGATGATGTCAGGCTGACGCAGTAATCTTTTTCTGGAATTTAAATAAATCTTAAATGATTTATTTATTTCAGAAAGTATCCAAAACTTTGAAAAATCATAGATAATAATCTGTAACTCCAATGGAAATAATTTATATATGAAAAATTATCAGAAAAATTCAAGGAATCCATCTGTACCATTTTCATGCATGTTGGAACAATGTTTGTCCTCTGTTTTGGACAAAACAAATATAGGGCATTTAAATAATCACATATGGAGTTGGCATTTGACTCATGTATTCAAACCAACTTCATTTAAGTCATAGTTAGATGCATTACCTCAAATCACAGCATATTGCCATGTCATGATCACGCATCATATTGTTGCATTGCATTGATTGTGTCTTTCTGTGTTTGCCGGTAACCGTCCCCTCTCAGTAGACGATGTTTCGACGATGAGTTCGGTGACACCGATGAAGAGCTATATTATCTTCAGAAGTGCCAGGCAAGCAAAACCCCCTTGTTCATTTCGATACAATCCCACTCTCTCGCTCCTGCTCTCTTTTACTGCATTAGGACAACATCGATTCAACTGGTACATGCTGCAGTAGTTGAACCCCTTATCCTCTGCATGACCTGTCATTGCCACAGTAAATAGATGAAACCCACTAGCATGAGTAGGAGTTGTTTGAGCCTTGATGTGCCTACTCATTCATGCTTGTTGTCATGCCTGCTACTGCTTAGAGTTGAGTCGGGTCTGATTCATCGGGAATGAATTGGAATGTGGTGAACATGTTCTACTGTTGAGAGCTAAGTGTGTGAACACGATTTGGTAAAGGTAGCGGTGAGAGGCCATGTAGGAGTACATGGTGGGTTGTCTCCTTGCAGCCGTCCTCAGGAACTGAGTTCTGTGTTTGTGATCCATGAACAGTTACTACCACGCATTGGAATGCTTAAGTGCCCCTCTCGACTTATTAATCAACTTGATCTCTGTCCAGGAGTTGCAACTAGTTTCTGGTGTTTGTAGGTAGTGTTACTAGTCTACCAAGTGGTACCCGGTACAGGTGGGCTTGGCACAGACTAGGCACAGTGGCACGGTGTACCAAGCGTAGATCTACCCGTCGAGGTGGGCTTGGGAACCCTGCACACATTGTTTGGGGCCGTGAGCGACACCCCGGCCGGATCTCCTTGCGGATGGAACCCGAATAGGCGATAAACCTGGACTAGAGACTTGTGTGGTTAGTCAGGTCGTGGCCGACTCCCTCGCCCGGCTTCCGCTTGAAGGTTGCCGAGGTACATGACGTGTACAGGGCGATAAGTGGCGAAGGCGTGTGTGAAGAAGTACACCCCTGCAGGGTTATCATTATCTATTCGAATAGCCGGATTCCTCGGATATGGAAACTTGGACCCCTTGCATAGTTCATAGACAAGTGAAAGTGGATACTCTAAAATGCGCAAGATAAGCGTGAGTGCTATGGATGGCCTT
This sequence comes from Aegilops umbellulata, assembly GCA_032464435.1. Classification (NCBI taxonomy): domain Eukaryota; kingdom Viridiplantae; phylum Streptophyta; class Magnoliopsida; order Poales; family Poaceae; genus Aegilops; species Aegilops umbellulata. Next base: position 405,128,590 of record CP136054.1, on the reverse strand, counting down.
CTCGTAGGGAGACGGGAGCGGATCCATAGTGGTGTATTGATATGGTGAATATGTGGACTCGTGTGCGCCACCTCAAAAGAGTTACTTGCAGTCGTAGTTCAGGATAGCCATCGAGTCAAAGCTGGCTTGCTGCAGTTAAACTCCACCCCCCCCTTTTGATACTGATGCATGTGTAGATAGTTCTGATGTAAGTCTTGCTGGGTACATTTGTACTCACGTTTGCCTATTTTATGTTTTTGCAGAGAGACCTCAGTCTCGCTAGTAGTACCGCTTGGACTTCGACGTTTAGCTTGTTACCTCAGCTACGATCTTGTGCCCTCGGCAGGATCTAGTAGATAGTCAGGCTTCTCAGCCTTTTCCATTTGTAGATGTCTGTACTCAGACATGTTAAGCTTCCGTATGTGCTTTGACTTGTATGCTTTGAATGTTGGGTCATGAGACCCATGCTTGTAATATCTGGCTCTTCCGAGCCTAATGAATAAATACTTTGAGTCGTAGAGTCTTGTTGTGATGCCATGTTGTATTTACACATATCGAGCATATTGTGTGTATGATTGGAATGCTTGGTATGTGTGGGATCCGACTATCTAGTTGTTTATCCATGGCAGCCTTTCATATGAGGAAATGTAAGTCTAGTGCTTGTGAGCGATAGTAGTCCGCTACAGCCCGGTTCACCGGAGTCCTGCTAGCCCAGCACTACTGCTTGGAACACTTGACTGGCCGGCATGTGTTTCACGTCGTTCCTGTGTCTGTCCCTTCGGGGAAATGTCACGCGCTGTTGTCCGGAGTCCTGCCTAGCCTGCTATAGCCCGAGTTACCGGAGTCCTGTTAGCCCAGTGCTACAGCCCGGACAAATACGTTGATGACCGACATGCTCGATGTGATTCATGTATGCCTGTCCTCATAGGCTAGCGCCGCTTTGGGTTCACGACTAGCCATGTCGGCCCGGGTTCTCTGTCATATGGATGCTAGCGACACTATCATATACGTGAGCCAAAAGGCGCAAACGGTCCCGGGCCAGGTAAGGTGGCACCCGTGGGAGTACCGTGCGTGAGGCCGCAAAGTGATATGATGTGTCACATGCTGGATCGACGTGACTTAGGATCGGGGTCCTGACAGCGTTGGTATCAGAGCCTGACTGCCTGTAGGATTACCAAGCCAAACTGGTCGAAGTTGTGTCTAGAAATGCTTTAGTTATGTAAGGGAATTGATTGGGGAAGGGAACGTAAGGCTCTTTTTACTCCTTATACCTCATGGCCTTCTGATCTGAGTCAAACTCTTCCTTTCTACGGGGATTAAGAACTAGGCCTTCTCTTCTATCTCTCAGGATGACGTGTTACTAAACCGTAGTTGCCTAGGATTGCTGAGTTCAAGCCTCAATTCAGTTTCTACTACTTCCATATGTTCATAGCTGGCCCCAGAACCTTGATATGATGTTGTTAAGTGGTTATGCCACCATTTTTTGCAGGATGTCTCAAATCATTTTGAGCATTTACAGCCGTTATGTTGTCCGAGTCATCCCACGTTTCTAGATAGTCTGATGCATTTACAAATCCTTTCTTTCCGTTCCTGATGTCCTTTTGGTCAGAATAAGCATACTAATCGGTGAGTTGAGGTACTCTATTGCCTCGACATCTATGTTGGAGCTACTATTATGACCCTAGGTGTCTTATGAAACCATCTAGTAATCTGTCCATGTTTTGTGTTCCCAGTGTGATGAATCTGGCCAGCATTCTCAAAAGCATCCCGTGATGCCATTTAGTATGTAGGTATTCTATTCCTGGGTTTTGAACCCAAAATTCACTCTACTTACCTCATGTTGATAGTGTTGCTCGTACCTTTAGAATATTAGTAACCTTTGTGATAGCCCCCGAGGTCCGTGGTATTTCCTTCTTCCAAATGCCATGAACCATCCTTGGCAGAAATTCATTTTGAATCAAAAGATCACAACCAGGGTGTTCTTGAGGAGTACTCCATTCATATTGTGATTCTGCCAGTTCTCCCTTTCTGCATGGGTTATCCGGAAGAAATTTGTTGAACTCGTTTAACATACTAATCTATGCATCCACAACTCAGAAAATCTTATGTTCCTTGAGTTGTCCCCTTTTAGTTGTGTTCTGACCCTCGTCTATCAATTGATAGTCAAGAGTATGTGTGCATTCGTGTCCATCGATGCTTATTATTCTTGTGGTCCGTCAAGCCATTCTATTCCAGAATGACTAGGAGAAACAAACTCCAGTACCTTATCCATTTCTAGGATTGGATCAAAGTAGTTGTATTTCATAGATCAAATGCCAATCCAGCTTTTGATTCTGTTCTATCATGAAGTATTACCGTCTTATGTCAAGAATATCATGAGAATTGCATCACCTCTTATGAATTCTTGATTTAGTGATACTTCTTGCCATCATTGTTCATTCCTCGGTTCCGTGTTGTTGCAACCGGAATATCGACAAATGAATTGTGATGTGTGAAATCAATACTCCTAGCAACTCGTTGCTTGGTAGTAAATGGACAATATTCTCATTCTTAGCGTGTTGGGTTTTGACTCGTCATTCTAAGATAGATTGTGCTACCTAGTCCTTATTTCCGGTGCACTCTTCGATCAATGAGTTAGGATTGTGTAAATCCCTTACTCTTTTTGATCATATCATTTTGGCCTGAAAAGCAAGATTGTTCTCGAGCTTAGCAACATATCGGTGGTTCGTGATTTTCCGAATATCTTCTCGGAAGTATTACCAGGTTGTTACCTGACCGCTATGTTGAGCTCGTGATCACGTTGGTTTTCTTGTAAACCACCCCTTCTCCAAGAATCCGTGTTGGATATCCCTGAGCTAGTTGGTTAAGCTAAACAACAACTTGAAGAGTTGGAAGATGAAAGCTTGTCCGATTTAGTTCAATCTAAGGCATATCCTTTTGAGTGTGTGTTGAAGAAAGATGATATCTTCATCGATTGGTCCTCGTGATCAGTTGTTGGACCTATTGTCTTACCCAATCTTTGATTTGAATATGGGCTATCGTCAAATCAAATCAGAACCAACGATGTTCGTAATGTTGTCTTACTCGTGGTTGATCCCTCGGGCATACACCATTGTATCTTTTGGTCTGACCAATGCTATCACCGTGTTCACATGATGGTGGAAGTCTAGTGATATGGAAATACTGATGAGTTGTTGTTGAGCCCATCAGCAGCATTTTGTCTTCCCCCCATGACTCATGTTGAACATCAACCTAGTGTTGGAAACTTAGTAAGCAATGTCTTCATGTTCCGTTCATGAAGCATATGCTTGGATGGAAGAAGTGACTTCCTCGAACTCATGTGCATTTGGTGTAAGTTGCTGCCATGAATTTGAGAAAGGTTTGTTTTGTTTCCCCTGGAATCATCCCAAGTCAGTCATGCGTATGTGCGAAGTATTCTATGGTCTGGAGACTTGCAACCTTCATACTATATGTATCCCTAGCACACCAAGCCACTGATTGATTTGTTCAAGGAGAAGAAGTTCTTTCCTAGGATCCGGACTTATGAAAGGACTTCGTTATCCTCGTTGATGGTTCCCCACCTGAACTCGGTAGTGTTTGATTATAAGACTGCCACGTGGTCACGCTTGTCTAGGACAGTGTGTTCACAGGTGTGTAGCAAAACCCGCTCATGTTTTGGAGCTTGCTATCGTAGTTCAATTCCCGAGAATCTCGCAATGTCATCTCGTCGATTTGTGTTGCAAATTTTCACTTTTTCTTCTAGATTCGATGAGTATGGAATATCCTGACACCAACCAGATCTGAATCTCAGGCAGATATGATGGTTGGAACGTTCTTCCAAGGACTATACTAATGGTCTCTCTGTAACCCGGTAGGTGGATGTCGTGGCCAACACACCCAGCTGGAAGACCTATTATTGTAGTATCTTGATTGTGAAAGTTGGCCACCTCCCCGTAAGGATTTCATAGGATTTGCTTCCATAGTTTTCCTTATGGATTCTTGTGCTTCTGAAGTCCGACCTTTACTTGATGGCCATGTTGAGTTTTTAAGCATGACAATGGTATCTAGAACATCAAGGAGAACATTAGAAGCGGGGTGCTAAATGTCTCTCGGTCGAGCATCCAGATTTCGTTCCCTTGGCCTTGCTAAGGTGAAATCTGGGAAAGGGGTGTCTTTCTATGCATCTGCATTGTCCATCACTATTCGTCAAGGTAGTAAGATGTGTTGCCAGGATCCTCGACGCGGATGTTGGTAGAACCTTGATGAATATGGAAATGCTCAAGTTCTTGAGAGCACGCGCAAGCAAATCATCCATTGCGTTGTCTTCAACAAGGTAGTCCACATCATTCATCCTAGTCGGAGTATGCCATTCTTCGAACCCCTTCCAATGATCGATTGTGATTGCCTTAGGCTGGTATAAAGAATTTTAATGATCTTAGTATCAAAAGTAATTCTTTTTGCCACTTAAGGGAATAGTTCTTTGAGTCACCTCCTCTAGGGTGCCCCTATATGGAATCGTGGTAATTATCTCCTCGCTACTCTGAAACCATCCGCCATCTTCTTAAGCGTGGAATAGTTGCCTACCAAATTGAACTTCACCATCCGTTACTACCCACCCGTCTTGATGTATGTTTGTGTCCCAACTCAAGAGATGTTTCAACATCTCACCTCGTGAGTGATCCTAAGTGCTCGACCTTTGAGGAGATCGATTCCTGCAGAGTTTCTTCTGTCATCGTCGTGTTGGATGAAGTTTTCGAAAGCATGGATGTCAAAATCAATTTGAAGCAATTAATCAACATCTCTGAGAAGGACAGTTGGATCGTGAAGACCGTGTTAGCTTTGTGCTCCCTCTGTCGTCTTACCTCACGTCTTGAATCTCGGGACGAGATTCTTGTTTAGTGGGGGTGAGTTGTCACAGCCCTAGAGTTTGCTTGTAACTAGTGGCATTGCATCCATGCATCATGTTTAAAATTCCAAAGAAATTTGAAATGGGGATTGTTGAAACCCTAGCACTAAATGAAATTCACTAGGTTCAACTAAAATATTTTCATTGATTCCAAATGGCTTTAAAAATGTTCATCATTTCTGGAAAAATGCTTTGAGCAGTAACCAGAGATATTGCACATTTTTCCATGACATTTGGATTATTGAATTAAATCATATAGTATTTGCATTTGGGCATTTAAATTTTATATATTATTTTAAATGTCCAAATATTCATGAACTGAATTGCTGGTTATTGGAAATAATCCAAATAGTGGCCACAAGCAGTCTCATGACTTTTGAAAAGTGCTTAGGTATTTTTAATAAAGCCCTCAAATTTACAGAATAATAGAAAACTGAAATAAATAGAAAAGGAGAGAGAGAAAGGAACTTACCCGGCAAAGCCCACCAGAGCCGGCCCAGCTGTGGCCCAGCGCTGTGGCCGAGCCCACCAGGCCCTCCACCATCTTCAACCTCCTGCCAGTGGGCAGGAGGGCGTGTGCTCGCCGCGCGCGCGCCACCTCCACCCTGCCTAGCTGTCCTTCCGTCGCCTGGATCGTCTCTCGCAGCGCCACGCAGCCCCCTGGTCCCTCCCGTTCACTCCCTCGAGCTCATCCCCTTCCTCTGTTCTCTCTCTCGCGGCCACCTGAAAGAGCCGTCGCCGCCGATGAGCACCGCCGTGGCCACAGCCACTGCCTCGCCTCGCCGATGCGCCCAGAGGCTCCGCCTCGACCCCTTCTACCTCTCCACCTAGCCACGAGGCCCCGGACGCACCGCAGCACCGCCATCGCCATCTTCTTCAACCTCGGTCCGCCGAGATCGCCGGCGACCGTGCGCCCGCTCCGTTGCTTCCCCGAGCTCCCCAAGACCACCGCTGCACTCCCCGTGAGCTTCTCCTTCGATCCCCACTTCCCCCTTGCTCGTTTGCGCCACGTAGCCACCGCCCCCTTCGAGCCCGAGCGCTCCTCGCCGCCGGCCATGTCATCGTCGTGCCTACGGCCGTGCAAGCACGCGTCCGAGCGTGTCACCGTGCTCAGTGCACCCCCAGGAGGCCGTAGCACCCTTCTGCGCCCCCTGCCGTGTCTCCTAGCGTCGTTCCCGTGCACGCCGAACTCCGACCGCCTCCTGGCTCGACGCCGACGTCATCTCCGGCCACCCCCGCACACACCGCTTGCCCCACTCGACGCGCGAGTTCACCAGCAGCACGTAGATGCCCTCCGCCGGCCATTTGGTCGCCGAAGGAGGAATCCCGAGGCCCTCCGCCGCGTTTGTTCTCGCCGGTGGCTCAACGCCGGCGGGGTTGACCCCGCTGACCGTTGACTGGTGGGCCCGGTTTGACCCCCTGGGTAAATGACAGGTGGGGCCCAGCCGGCTAACTAATCTAGGATTAGTACTAATTATAATTAGTTGAAACTAATGACACTGACACGCGGGGCCCACTGGTCAGGTTTGACCTGGACCGTGCCCCGTTGACCTGCTGACGTCATGATGATGTCAGGCTGACGCAGTAATCTTTTTCTGGAATTTAAATAAATCCTAAATGATTTATTTATTTCAGAAAATATCCAAAACTTTGAAAAATCATAGATAATAATCTGTAACTCCAATGGAAATAATTTATATATGAAAAATTATCAGAAAAATTCAAGGAATCCATCTGTACCATTTTCATGCATGTTTGAACAATGTTTGTCCTCTGTTTTGGACAAAACAAATATAGGGCATTTAAATAATCACATATGGAGTTGGAATTTGACTCATGTATTCAAACCAACTTCATTTAAGTCATAGTTAGATGCATTACCTCAAATCACAGCATATTGCCATGTCATGATCACGCATCATATTGTTGCATTGCATTGATTGTGTCTTTCTGTGTTTGCCGGTAACCGTCCCCTCTCAGTAGACGATGTTTCGACGATGAGTTCGATGACACCGATGAAGAGCTATATTATCTTCAGAAGTGCCAGGCAAGCAAAAACCCCTTGTTCATTTTGATACAATCCCACTCTCTCGCTCCTGCTCTCTTTTACTGCATTAGGACAACATCGATTCAACTGGTACATGCTGCGGTAGTTGAACCCCTTATCCTCTACATGACCTGTCATTGCCACAGTAAATAGATGAAACCCACTAGCATGAGTAGGAGTTGTTTGAGACTTGATGTGCCTACTCATTCATGCTTGTTGTCATGCCTGCTACTGCTTAGAGTTGAGTCGGGTCTGATTCATCGGGAATGAATTGGAATGTGGTGAACATGTTCTACTGTTGAGAGCTAAGTGTGTGAACACGATTTGGTAAAGGTAGCGGTGAGAGGCCATGTAGGAGTACATGGTGGGTTGTCTCATTGCAGCCGTCCTCAGGAACTGAGTTCTGTGTTTGTGATCCATGAACAGTTACTACCACGCATTGGAATGCTTAAGTGCCCCTCTCGACTTATTAATCAACTTGATCTCTGTCCAGGAGTTGCAACTAGTTTCTGGTGTTTGTAGGTAGTGTTAGTAGTCTACCAAGTGGTACCCGGTACAGGTGGGCTTGGCACAGACTAGGCACAGTGGCACGGTGTACCAAGCGTAGATCTACCCGTCGAGGTGGGCTTGGGAACCCTGCACACATCGTTTGGGGCCGTGAGCGACACCCCGGCCGGATCTCCTTGCGGATGGAACCCGAATAGGCGATAAACCTGGACTAGAGACTTGTTTGGTTAGTCAGGTCGTGGCCGACTCCCTCGCCCGGCTTCCGCTTGAAGGTTGCCGAGGTACATGACGTGTACAGGGTGATAAGTGGCGAAGGCGTGTGTGAAGAAGTACACCCCTGCAGGGTTATCATTATCTATTCGAATAGCCGGATTCCTCGGATATGGAAACTTGGACCCCTTGCATAGTTCATAGACAAGTGAAAGTGGATACTCTAAAATGCGCAAGATAAGCGTGAGTGCTATGGATGGCCTTCTCGTAGGGAGACGGGAGCGGATCCATAGTGGTGTATTGATATGGTGAATATGTGGACTCGTGTGCGCCACCTCAAAAGAGTTACTTGCAGTCGTAGTTCAGGATAGCCACCGAGTCAAAGCTGGCTTGCTGCAGTTAAACTCCACCACCCCCTTTTGATACTGATGCATGTGTAGATAGTTCTGATGTAAGTCTTGCTGGGTACATTTGTACTCACGTTTGCCTATTTTATGTTTTTGCAGAGAGACCTCAGTCTCGCTAGTAGTACCGCTTGGACTTTTACCTTTAGCTTGTTACCTCAGCTACGATCTTGTGCCCTCGGCAGGATCTAGTAGATAGTCAGGCTTCTCAGCCTTTTCCATTTGTAGATGTCTGTACTCAGACATGTTAAGCTTCCGTATGTGCTTTGACTTGTATGCTTTGAATGTTGGGTCATGAGACCCATGCTTGTAATATCTGGCTCTTCCGAGCCTAATGAATAAATACTTTGAGTCGTAGAGTCTTGTTGTGATGCCATGTTGTATTTACACATATCGAGCATATTGTGTGTATGATTGGAATGCTTGGTATGTGTGGCATCCGACTATCTAGTTGTTTATCCTTGGCAGCCTTTCATATGAGGAAATGTAAGTCTAGTGCTTCTGAGCGATAGTAGTCCACTACAGCCCGGTTCACCGGAGTCCTGCTAGCCCAGCACTACTGCTTGGAACACTTGACTGGCTGGCATGTGTTTCACGTCGTTCCTGTGTCTGTCCCTTCGGGGAAATGTCACGCGCTGTTGTCCGGAGTCCTTACTAGCCTGCTACAGCCCGGGTTACCGGAGTCCTGTTAGCCCAGTGCTACAGCCCGGACAAATACGTTGATGACCAACATGCTCGATGTGATTCATGTATGCCTGTCCTCATAGGCTAGCGCCGCTTTGGGTTCACGAATAGCCATGTCGGCCCGGGTTCTCTGTCATATGGATCCTAGCGACACTATCATATACGTGAGCCAAAAGGCGCAAACGGTCCCGGGCCAGGTAAGGTGGCACCCGTGGGAGTACCGTGCGTGAGGCCGCAAAGTGATATGATGTGTCACATGCTGGATCGATGTGACTTAGGATCGGGGTCCTGACAGCGTTGGTATCAGAGCCTGACTGCCTGTAGGATTACCAAGCCAAACTGGTCGAAGTTGTGTCTAGAAATGCTTTAGTTATGTAAGGGAATTGATTGGGGAAGGGAACGTAAGGCTCTTTTTACTCCTTATACCTCATGGCCTTCTGATCTGAGTCAACCTCTTCCTTTCTACGGGGATTAAGAACTAGGCCTTCTCTTCTATCTCTCAGGATGACGTGTTACTAAACCGTAGTTGCCTAGGATTGCTGAGTTCAAGCCTCAATTCAGTTTCTACTACTTCCATATGTTCATAGCTGGCCCCAGAACCTTGATATGATGTTGTTAAGTGGTTATGCCACCATTTTTTGCAGGATGTCTCAAATCATTTTGAGCATTTACAGCCGTTATGCTGTCCGAGTCATCCCACGTTTCTAGATAGTCTGATGCATTTGCAAATCCTTTCTTTCCGTTCCTGATGTCCTTTTGGTCAGAATAAGCATACTAATCGGTGAGTTGAGGTACTCTATTGCCTCGACATCTATGTTGGAGCTACTATTATGACCCTAGGTGTCTTATGAAACCATCTAGTAATCTGTCCATGTTTTGTGTTCCCAGTGTAATGAATCTGGCCAGCATTCTCAAAAGCATCCCGTGATGCCATTTAGTATGTAGGTATTCTATTCCTGGGTTTTGAACCCAAAATTCACTCTACTTACCTCATGTTGATAGTGTTGCTCGTACCTTTAGAATATTAGTAACCTTTGTGATAGCCCCCGAGGTCCGTGGTATTTCCTTCTTCCAAATGCCATGAACCATCCTTGGCAGAAATTCATTTTGAATCAAAAGATCACAACCAGGGTGTTCTTGAGGAGTACTCCATTCATATTGTGATTCTGCCAGTTCTCCCTTTCTGCATGGGTTATCCGGAAGAAATTTGTTGAACTCGTTTAACATAGTAATCTATGCATCCACAACTCAGAAAATCTTATGTTCCTTGAGTTGTCCCCTTTTAGTTGTGTTCTGACCCTCGTCTATCAATTGATAGTCAAGAGTATGTGTGCATTCGTGTCCATCGATGCTTATTATTCTTGTGGTCCGTCAAGCCATTCTATTCCAGAATGACTAGGAGAAACAAACTCCAGTACCTTATCCATTTCTAGGATTGGATCAAAGTAGTTGTATTTCACAGATCAAATGCCAATCCAGCTTTTGATTCTGTTCTATCATGAAGTATTACCGTCTTATGTCAAGAATATCATGAGAATTGCATCACCTCTTATGAATTCTTGATTTAGTGATACTTCTTGCCATCATTGTTCATTCCTCGGTTCTGTGTTGTTGCAACCGGAATATCGACAAATGAATTGTGCTGTGTGAAATCAATACTCCTAGCAACTCGTTGCTTGGTAGTAAATGGACAATATTCTCATTCTTAGCGTGTTGGGTTTTGACTCATCATTCTAAGATAGATTGTGCTACCTAGTCCTTATTTCCGGTGCACTCTTCGATCAATGAGTTAGGATTGTGTAAATCCCTTACTCTTTTTGATCATATCATTTTGGCCTGAAAAGCAAGATTGTTCTCGAGCTTAGCAACATATCGGTGGTTCGTGATTTTCCGAATATCTTCTCGGAAGTATTACCAGGTTGTTACCTGACCGCTATGTTGAGCTCGTGATCACGTTGGTTTTCTTGTAAACCACCCCTTCTCCAAGAATCCGTGTTGGATATCCCTGAGCTAGTTGGTTAAGCTAAACAACAACTTGAAGAGTTGGAAGATGAAAGCTTGTCCGATTTAGTTCAATCTAAGGCATATCCTTTTGAGTGTGTGTTGAAGAAAGATGATATCTTCATCGATTGGTCCTCGTGATCAGTTGTTGGACCTATTGTCTTACCCAATCTTTGATTTGAATATGGGCTATCGTCAAATCAAATCAGAACCAACGATGTTCGTAATGTTGTCTTACTCGTGGTTGATCCCTCGGGCATACACCATTGTATCTTTTGGTCTGACCAATGCTATCACCGTGTTCACATGATGGTGGAAGTCCAGTGATATGGAAATACTGATGAGTTGTTGTTGAGCCCATCAGCAGCATTTTGTCTTCCCCCCATGACTCATGTTGAACATCAACCTAGTGTTGGAAACTTAGTAAGTAATGTCTTCATGTTCCGTTCATGAAGCATATGCTTGGATGGAAGAAGTGACTTCCTCGAACTCATGTGCATTTGGTGTAAGTTGCCGCCATGAATTTGAGAAAGGTTTGTTTTGTTTCCCCTGGAATCATCCCAAGTCAGTCATGCGTATGTGCGAAGTATTCTATGGTCTGGAGACTTGCAACCTTCATACTATATGTATCCCTAGCACACCAAGCCACTGATTGATTTGTTCAAGGAGAAGAAGTTCTTTCCTAGGATCCGGACTTATGAAAGGACTTCGTTATCCTCGTTGATGGTTCCCCACCTGAACTCGGTAGTGTTTGATTATAAGACTGCCACGTGGTCACGCTTGTCTAGGACAGTGTGTTCACAGGTGTGTAGCAAAACCCGCTCATGTTTTGGAGCTTGCTATCGTAGTTCAATTCCCGAGAATCTCGCAACGTCATCTCGTCGATTTGTGTTGCAAATTTTCACTTTTTCTTCTAGATTCAATGAGTCTGGAATATCCTGACACCAACCAGATCTGAATCTCAGGCAGATATGATGGTTGGAATGTTCTTCCAAGAACTATACTAAGGGTCTCTCTGTAACCCGGTAGGTGGATGTCGTGGCCAACACACCCAGCTGGAAGACCTATTATTGTAGTATCTTGATTGTGAAAGTTGGCCACCTCCCCATAAGGATTTCGTAGGATTTGCTTCCGTAGTTTTCCTTATGGATTCTTGTGCTTCTGAAGTCCGACCTTTACTTAATGGCCATGTTGAGTTTTTAAGCATGACAATGGTATCTAGAACATCAAGGAGAACATTAGAAGCGGGGTGCTAAATGTCTCTCGGTCGATCATCCAGATTTCGTTCCCTTGGCCTCGCTAAGGTGAAATCTGGGAAAGGGGTGTCTTTCTATGCATCTGCATTGTCCATCACTATACGTCAAGGTAGTAAGATGTGTTGCCAGGATCCTCGACGCGGATGTTGGTAGAACCTTGATGAATATTGAAATGCTCAAGTTCTTGAGAGCACGCGCAAGCAAATCATCCATTGAGTTGTCTTCAACAAGGTAGTCCACATCATTCATCCTAGTCGGAGTATGCCATTCTTCGAACCCCTTCCAATGATCGATTGTGATTGCCTTAGGCTGGTATAAAGAATTTTAATGATCTTAGTATCAAAAGTAATTCTTTTTGCCACTTAAGGGAATAGTTCTTTGAGTCACCTCCTCTAGGGTGCCCCTATATGGAATCGTGGTAATTATCTCCTCGCTACTCTGAAACCATTCGCCATCTTCTTAAGCGTGGAATAGTTGCCTACCAAATCGAACTTCACCATCCATTACTACCCACCCGTCTTGATGTATGTTTGTGTCCCAACTCAAGAGATGTTTCAACATCTCACCTCGTGAGTGATCCTAAGTGCTCGACCTTTGAGGAGATCGATTCCTGCAGAGTTTCTTCTGTCATCGTCGTGTTGGATGAAGTTTTCAAAAGCATGGATGTCAAAATCAATTTGAAGCAATTAATCAACATCTCTGAGAAGGACAGTTGGATCGTAAAGACCGTGTTAGCTTTGTGCTCCCTCTGTCGTCTTACCTCACGTCTTGAATCTCGGGACGAGATTCTTGTTTAGTGGGGATGAGTTGTCACAGCCCTAGAGTTTGCTTGTAACTAGTGGCATTGCATCCATGCATCATGTTTAAAATTCCAAAGAAATTTGAAATGGGGATTGTTGAAACCCTAGCACTAAATGAAATTCACTAGGTTCAACTAAAATATTTTCATTGATTCCAAATGGCTTTAAAAATGTTCATCATTTCTGGAAAAATGCTTTGAGCAGTAACCAGAGATATTGCACATTTTTCCATGACATTTGGATTATTGAATTAAATCATATAGTATTTGCATTTGGGCATTTAAATTTTATATATTATTTTAAATGTCCAAATATTCATGAACTGAATTGCTGGTTATTGGAAATAATCCAAATAGTGGCCACAAGCAGTCTCATGACTTTTGAAAAGTGCTTAGGTATTTTTAATAAAACCCTCAAATTTACAGAATAATAGAAAACTGAAATAAATAGAAAAGGAGAGAGAGAAAGGAACTTACCTGGCAAAGCCCACCAGAGCCGGCCCAGCTGTGGCCCAGCGCTGTGGCCCAGCCCACCAGGCCCTCCACCGTCTTCAACCTCCTGCCAGTGTGCAGGAGGGCGTGTGCTCGCCGCGCGCGCGCCACCTCCACCCTGCCTGGCTGTCCTTCCGTCGCCTGGATCGTCTCTCGCAGCGCCACGCAGCCCCCTGGTCCCTCCTGTTCACTCCCTTGAGCTCATCCCCCTCCTCTGTTCTCTCTCTCGCGGCCACCCGAAAGAGCCGTCGCCGCCGATGAGCACCGCCGTGGCCACAGCCACTGCCTCGCCTCGCCGATGCGCCCAGAGGCTCCGCCTCGACCCCTTCTACCTCTCCACCTAGCCACGAGGCCCCGGACGCACCGCAGCACCGCCATCGCCGTCTTCTTCAACCTCGGTCCGCCGAGATCGCCGGCGACCGTGCGCCCGCTCCGTTGCTTCCCCGAGCTCCCCAAGACCACCGCTGCACTCCCCGTGAGCTTCTCCTTCGATCCCCACTTCCCCCTTGCTCGTTTGCGCCACGTAGCCACCGCCCCCTTCGAGCCCGAGCGCTCCTCGCCGCCGGCCATGTCACCGTCGTGGCTACGACCGTGCAAGCACGCGTCCGAGCGTGTCACCCTGCTCAGTGCACCCCCAGGAGGCCGTAGCACCCTTCTGCGCCCCCTGCCGTGTCTCCTAGCGTCGTTCCCGTGCACGCCGAACTCCGACCGCCGCCTGGCTCGACGCCGGCGTCATCTCCGGCCACCCCCGCACACACCGCTTGCCCCACTCGACGCGCGAGTTCACCAGCAGCACGTAGATGCCCTCCGCCGACCATTTGGTCGCCGGAGGAGGAATCCCGAGGCCCTCCGCCGCGTTTGTTCTCGCCGGTGGCTCAACGCCGGCGGGGTTGACCCCGCTGACCGTTGACTGGTGGGCCCGGTTTGACCCCCTGGGTAAATGACAGGTGGGGCCCAGCCGGCTAACTAATCTAGGATTAGTACTAATTATAATTAGTTGAAACTAATGACACTAACACGCGGGACCCACTGGTCAGGTTTGACCTGGACCGTGCCCCGTTGACCTGCTGACGTCATGATGATGTCAGGCTGACGCAGTAATCTTTTTCTGGAATTTAAATAAATCCTAAATGATTTATTTATTTCAGAAAATATCCAAAACTTTGAAAAATCATAGATAATAATCTGTAACTCCAATGGAAATAATTTATATATGAAAAATTATCAGAAAAATTCAAGGAATCCATCTGTACCATTTTCATGCATGTTTGAACAATGTTTGTCCTCTGTTTTGGACAAAACAAATATAGGGCATTTAAATAATCACATATGGAGTTGGAATTTGACTCATGTATTCAAACCAACTTCATTTAAGTCATAGTTAGATGCATTACCTCAAATCACAGCATATTGCCATGTCATGATCACGCATCATATTGTTGCATTGCATTGATTGTGTCTTTCTGTGTTTGCCGGTAACCATCCCCTCTCAGTAGACGATGTTTCGACGATGAGTTCGATGACACCGATGAAGAGCTATATTATCTTCAGAAGTGCCAGGCAAGCAAAACCCCCTTGTTCATTTCGATACAATCCCACTCTCTCGCTCCTGCTCTCTTTTACTGCATTAGGACAACATCGATTCAACTGGTACATGCTGCGGTAGTTGAACCCCTTATCCTCTGCATGACCTGTCATTGCCACAGTAAATAGATGAAACCCACTAGCATGAGTAGGAGTTGTTTGAGCCTTGATGTGCCTACTCATTCATGCTTGTTGTCATGCCTGCTACTGCTTAGAGTTGAGTCGGGTCTGATTCATCGGGAATGAATTGGAATGTGGTGATCATGTTCTACTGTTGAGAGCTAAGTGTGTGAACACGATTTGGTAAAGGTAGCGGTGAGAGGCCATGTAGGAGTACATGGTGGGTTGTCTCATTGCAGCCGTCCTCAGGAACTGAGTTCTGTGTTTGTGATCCATGAACAGTTACTACCACGCATTGGAATGCTTAAGTGCCCCTCTCGACTTATTAATCAACTTGATCTCTGTCCAGGAGTTGCAACTAGTTTCTGGTGTTTGTAGGTAGTGTTAGTAGTCTACCAAGTGGTACCCGGTACAGGTGGGCTTGGCACAGACTAGGCACAGTGGCACGGTGTACCAAGCGTAGATCTACCCGTCGAGGTGGGCTTGGGAAACCTGCACACATCGTTTGGGGTCGTGAGCGACACCCCGGCCGGATCTCCTTGCGGATGGAACCCGAATAGGCGATAAACCTGGACTAGAGACTTGTGTGGTTAGTCAGGTCGTGGCCGACTCCCTCGCCCGGCTTCCGCTTGAAGGTTGCCGAGGTACATGACGTGTACAGGGCGATAAGTGGCGAAGGCGTGTGTGAAGAAGTACACCCCTGCAGGGTTATCATTATCTATTCGAATAGCCGGATTCCTCGGATATGGAAACTTGGACCCCTTGCATAGTTCATAGACAAGTGAAAGTGGATACTCTAAAATGCGCAAGATAAGCGTGAGTGCTATGGATGGCCTTCTCGTAGGGAGACGGGAGCGGATCCATAGTGGTGTATTGATACGGTGAATATGTGGACTCGTGTGCGCCACCTCAAAAGAGTTACTTGCAGTCGTAGTTCAGGATAGCCACCGAGTCAAAGCTGGCTTGCTGCAGTTAAACTCCACCACCCCCTTTTGATACTGATGCATGTGTAGATAGTTCTGATGTAAGTCTTGCTGGGTACATTTGTACTCACGTTTGCCTATTTTATGTTTTTGCAGAGAGACCTCAGTCTCGCTAGTAGTACCGCTTGGACTTCGACGTTTATCTTGTTACCTCAGCTACGATCTTGTGCCCTCGGCAGGATCTAGTAGATAGTCAGGCTTCTCAGCCTTTTCCATTTGTAGATGTCTGTACTCAGACATGTTAAGCTTCCGTATGTGCTTTGACTTGTATGCTTTGAATGTTGGGTCATGAGACCCATGCTTGTAATATCTGGCTCTTCCGAGCCTAATGAATAAATACTTTGAGTCGTAGAGTCTTGTTGTGATGCCATGTTGTATTTACACATATCGAGCATATTGTGTGTATGATTGGAATGCTTGGTATGTGTGGGATCCGACTATCTAGTTGTTTATCCTTGGCAGCCTTTCATATGAGGAAATGTAAGTCTAGTGCTTCTGAGCGATAGTAGTCCGCTACAGCCCGGTTCACCGGAGTCCTGCTAGCCCAGCACTACTGCTTGGAACACTTGACTGGCCGGCATGTGTTTCACGTCGTTCATGTGTCTGTCCCTTCGGGGAAATGTCACGCGCTATTGTCCGGAGTCCTGCCTAGCCTGCTACAGCCCGGGTTACCGGAGTCCTGTTAGCCCAGTGCTACAGCCCGGACAAATACGTTGATGACCGACATGCTCGATGTGATTCATGTATGCCTGTCCTCATAGGCTAGCGCCGCTTTGGGTTCACGACTAGCCATGTCGGCCCGGGTTCTCTGTCATATGGATCCTAGCGACACTATCATATACGTGAGCCAAAAGGCGCAAACGGTCCCGGGCCAGGTAAGGTGGCACCCGTGGGAGTACCGTGCGTGAGGCCGCAAAGTGATATGATGTGTCACATGCTGGATCGATGTGACTTAGGATCGGGGTCCTGACAGATAATGTGTGGCGTTTGCAGCTTACAACTAAATATCGAACAATCTAAACAATACTATATATCAAACATTCTCACATTTTATTTGAATTTGTGGTAATGTGTAGTGTTTGCAACTCACATCTAAATAATTGTAGGCTTAGGGGCGGGGCACCATACATAATGTGATAAACACATTATACATATGAGATATAGTTTAGATTATGAAGATCTAGCTAGAGCTAGAAATGTAATGTGATTTGAAATCAAAATAAAATGGATTCAAAAAAATCTAGTTCGAGTTCATATAGTACACATAGTTCATATGTAACTCGAGACTAATCATGCGGTGTGCTGTGAAGATAATACACAAACGATGGTTTAACTTGACAATAATGATGATTGTAGATCTTATTAAAACAGAGAAACGAATTCAAATGCTTTGGCTTCACAACAATCATTATTGTAGATCTTATTCAAATAGAGAAATGAATTCAAATTTAGTTCATATTGAAGCGGTAGTATATACGTTTGGAATGCACTAAGACGTTCATTTGAGTAGTAGGTGGCATGCATTATACACGTAGCGAAATATTTTAATTGAACATAACTATAATTAAAAGTTTTGAATGACATTTGTAGTGCGCATTGATTTGGTACAGTACACGTTAGGCTTGTTTGGAAATTTAACCCGCGCCTTGTTAGCCCGAAATATTTAAGATATATCTTTGTCTCGTTGTGCTCCGACAACTCCCTCCATCTCAACCTGCGCCTTACTATTCCGAAATTACAACGCGCGCGAAAACTCCCACCTCCTGTGAAATCTCGACACGCGAAATGCCCGTGGTACCCCTGAACCGAAAGAACCGCCTCAAATCGGTGGGGGAACTTTTGAAACTTACCCCACATTTCGGACAAGCACGTCTCTAAGCCATGGTTCCCCACTGCCATCCCATCCGCCCACCCATTCATACACCGAGGCCGAGAAAACCCGCGATGAAACCCCACACCCTGCTCCGTCCGCCACCCAGCCGGAGCCTCTTCCCCGACGATGTCGTCCACAGCAACACCTCGACGTCCCTCATCCACCGTACCAGATGAGGATCCGTCGTCGATCTCATCGTCCCGCCGGTTCAGCCACCCCGTCCTCCACCTCTAAGGAGCTGCACCAACGTTCCCCTCGTCTTTCGCGCCACCTCCATTCCCACACCGTCGTCTTCACCTGCACCACCGGAAGAGCATCATCATCACCGTTTCCTCGGATGAAGTTGTGGCCTAATCGGCGCCACCAAAGAGGTTGTACACTAATCGCCGCATTTTCTTCTTGATTCGTTCTCACGATGCTGCCGGCGCTCGGTCCCGAGCCGACACGGCGCGGCTCGATCCACGGCGGCGTCGCCGGCCACTTCCTCCACGGCGTCGCTCCCTCGGCGGCAACGTCCACATCAGTAGGAGCTGCTGCTGCTTTAGCTCTCGCTCGCGCTGCTGCTCTGCTCTTGCTCTTGGTCCCCTGCCTGGTCTGCTCTTGCTATTGCTCTTGCTCACGCTGCTGCTCTTGCTCTTTCTCTTGCTTGCGATGCTGCTCCGATTTAGCTACACTTCAGTCGACTGAATCGACTTTTGGGTCAGTCGATTTTCAGGGGGTGGGGGGGGGGCTCGCCGGGGTGAAGGAAGAACCAGCCACAGCGGGGGGGGGCTCGCCGGAGAGGTACCCCACTATCTATCTTAGGGTTCAGGATGGGGGCGGTGGTCACCGGCGGAGGCGGAGCATTGGCGTGGGGATCGCTGGAGAAAAAGCTCGGCATGGGGGGCCTAGAGGGATGGCCGGGGCGGCGGCGGGCGGGGCGGCGGGGGGCTGCTGTTTGGCCGGTGGTGGATGGCGGCTCAGGGGGGTGTAGGTTGAAGATGAACTGTAGGCCCTTGATTTCGTATCCAACGGCTGCAAAATTGACTGACCAGAGATGAAAAACTCGGTTGGCCGACGTGTAGCCTCACCTTGCTAGTGCGTTCAGTTTCGACAACAAAATTCAGTTTCGATGGCAAAATTCAGTTTTGACAGTTATGTTCAGTTTCGACAGTTAAGTTCAGTTTCGACAGTTAAGTTCAGAGATGAGCGGCTGATGTATTTTACATCTAGCACTTTGTCGTTATGTATTTTAGGTCATGTATTGGAGATGCTATTAGAATTCCACTCTGGTTAACGTTGTTCGTTGTCTCTCTTGTCCTGCTTCATCCTCGGCGTCGTACAACTCACCGGAGCTGCTCCAACGACGAAACCCTCCATCACAGCGGAGCAGTACCTCGGGCTCCATCTCCAGAGGCCTAAAATCTTCTTCCCCTCCTCCGACAGCGAAGTCAGCCGGAGCATCCTCACCGGCCAACCCAATCACGCTGAGATCGACATGGCTTCGCCAAAGAGGTTGTACACTTGTTGCATCTCTTTTTTACTCTACATGTTATATATATTGTCCACTGAGCACACGGATTTGTTCCTTTAGTGTCTCCTTGAAAGAAAAAACGTAGGAATTTTAATTTTCACTTGTCCTCCGTTCCAAATTCCTATTCATGAAGCACTAGACTAAGAGATAGTAGCATAATAGCATTATAACCGTACATTTTCTTGTGGTTTGACTTAATCTCACCATGCTTCTTTGCATCCTACGATCTTCCAATTGTTGTGAATCAAACACCCAGATTGGCAGAAATCCTGTCTTTTTAAATTCTCTGTTTCGCACGTGCATTCCTATCCTATTCCTGTCTATTTCCTATCCCTGCATTGTTGGAATCCTCCAATTCAAACGAGCCCTTACAGAATTACTTCTCTTATAGATAGTTGTCAAAGAAAACCTTGTGTGGTTTGTCCTCCTCCTGCTGCGCCGTTGTCGAAGTAATGGGCCACGGGTAGGCTAACCCGAGCCCCTGAACCTTTCAAGACATTGGGGCATGTAACGCCCCGGATTCGATGCGCCAGGTGTCTGCCAGTTCTTTGCCGTCGTTGCCATGTCATGTGCTTGCGTGTTGCACTTTGCCATGTCATCATTTGCATTTCATATTATGTCATCATGTGCATCGCATTTTGCATACGTGTTTGTCTCATGCATCCGAGCATTTTCCCCGTTGTCCATTTTGCAATCCGACACTCCTATGTCCTCGGGCGGCCCCTTTTACCTCGTTTCAGGAGTGGCCGAAAAATGTTCTTGGAATGGGTCGAAGCTTGGTGTGCGGTCTTATTATAGTGTAGACATAGCGCCTGTCAAGTTTCGTCGCATTCGGAGCTCGTTTGATAGCCCAACCGTTAAATATATAGCGGCACCGTTGCCGGTATTTTCGTCGGACGTTTTCGGTCTCCAAAAACTCATGTCGGGCTGCATTCCTCTTATCTCTCTCAGCCCAAGCCTCTCGCTACACAGCCCACCTAGACCCATCCTCTCCGGATCGTCAGATCGCGATCCGAGGGTCCGAAAACCCCTCCTAATCCCCTAACCCTAGCAAATCTGCTATAAATGGACACTTCTACAAAGCTGATTAATTCCTTCCTTCGGAGATTGTTCATGTTGAATAATATCTCGATTCCAAATTGTTCGTCTTTCTTTTCCGGAGTTCCAAGCTTCTTGCTTGTTTCGTCGCGAAGCTCCACCTGAATCATAGCAAGACTTTTATCTTATTCTTTTCATCCCTCAACTTTCTCTCGTCATTCTTTTGTTACCGGAGTTCTTATGGTGGTTCGCCAGTATTTAATTCATTCTTCAAGTGCTCATCAAGATTCTTGTTGAAGGAGCTCATGTATTTTTTTCTTCTAGCATCTCGAAGTGCAATTAATTCTCCGTATTCTTTTGAAGTGGAGTTTTGCATTTCTTCGTTCCTCTCAGCTATTCAATCTTTTCTGCTTGTGGTCGGTTATCACCTCATAAGTTTTGAGATGTTAGTCATAAGTCCACAACAAGCAATTCTTTGTTGTTGATTTTCTCAACAACTTCGTTCAATCTTTTCTTCGCAAGGATGCTTTTCAAATTCATTCGTCGAAGAAGCTGTCATCTTCTTCCCCGTTCCTCTCATTCTTATCTGTCAAGTCTTCCAGAGGTTTTGTGTTGTTCCTCAAGTCAAGTATCGTTCCATCTTCTCAAGTTCATGTTCTATTCCATCCATGTTCAAACGGAGTGCTGCATAAATTCTTTTATTATTATTCCGCTTCTATCTCGTTCTAACCAGAGTGGTTTCAAATTCAGTCTTATTCATTGAGCTTTTGCCTCTTGTCTTCTTCAACATTCCTCTTTCCTACTCGAGTGTTCTTGACTTTGTTCATTTTCCCTCCTGAGTTTTTGTTTCACCTCATCGCTTTTCCCTTCCATATCGGTCCTAAGATCTCGGGACGTGATCTCTTGTTAGTAGAGGAGAGTTGTAACGCTCCGAATTAGATGTGCCAGGTGTCTGCCAGTTATTTGTCGTCGTTGCCATGCCATGTGCTTGCATGTTGCACTTTGCCATGTCATCATCTGCATTTCATATCATGTCATCATGTGCATCTCATTTTGCATACGTGTTCGTCTCATGCATCCGAGCATTTTCCCCGTTGTCCGTTTTGCAATCCGACACTCCTATGTCCTCCAGCGCCCCCTTTTACCTCGTTTCGTGAGTGGCCAAAAAATGTTCTCGGAATGGGTCGAAGCTTGGCGTTCGGTCTTATTATAGTGTAGACAGAGCGCCTGTCAAGTTTCGTCGCATTCGGAGCTCGTTTGATAACCCAACCGTTAAATATATAGCGGCACCATTGCCGGTATTTTCGTCGGACATTTTCGGTCTCCGAAAACTCATGTCGGGCTGCATTCCTCTTCTCTCTCTCATCCCAAGCCTCTCTCTACACAGCCCACCTAGACCCATCCTCTCCGGACCGTCAGATCGCGATCCGAGGGTCCGAAAACCCCTCCTAATCCCCTAACCCTAGCAAATCTGCTATAAATGGACACCCCCTTGTCCATTTTGGGCAGCCTAGCCCCTCCACCTACCTCTAGCCGCCTCCCACCTCCAATTCCGTGCCTAGCCACACCCTCCTCGCCACTTCGCGCCGCCCTAACGGCCAGCCGCCGCCCTGCGCCGCCGCAACCGTCGCCCAGGCCAATCCCCCGCCTCCACGTCGCCACCCGCGTGCTGCCGGACCAACCGGAAGCCGCCATGCGGCCTCCCCACGTCCCCAGCGCGTCCCCTGCACCTCCCCGCCGCCGCGGCCTGTCAGGCCCATCTGGGGCCCGCCGAGCCCATCTGGGCCCAGAACCGCGCCGCCGCCCGTAGCGCAGGAGCGCCCCGCACCCCGCACTCCCGCGCGCCTCCTCCTGCCGTCCCGCTCACCGGCAGCCTCGCCGGAGATGCACGGCCGACCCCGCCGGCGACCCCCAGACCGGTCCCGCTCCCTCTCCTTCTCTCGTCTGCTCTCTCTCTCTCGTTCTCTCTCTCCCTCACGCAGCTCTCTCTCTCTGTGTACCAGGAGCTTCCATGGCCGCCCCGATCTCCGCGCTTGCACCGCCCCAAGCCGCCTCAACGTCGGGAATGGGTTCCCATTGCCCAGATCCACCCATCCCCGGCCTCCCCGACCCTCGCCGGAGTCTCACGCCTTCACCCCGCCGGTGTTGACTTCCATGGCGGCAGTTCTGTAGCAGTGGAGGAGCCAACCCCGACCTGCCATTTTTTTCGCGAGGTGAAAAATCGGCCAAGTCCTTTTCCCCTTCATGTTTTCAGGCCCTATTCATCATGTCATATCTCCTAGCATACTGCTTCGTTTTGCGTGAATGATATATGGAATTGTTCATCATGAGATGCTATTCATTTTGCTCCATTGTGCCATGTTCATTAGAGGTCATCTTGACGCCCAAATCATCGTTGCAAAGCTACTATACAATGTTGTCTGCTGTAGTTTATCAGAACATGATCATTTGTCATTTTTGCATGTTTTTGTGTGATTTTCTTTTGAGCATGAAGTCTACATGTGTTTTAAACTATGACATTCCATCTTTACAGAGGTGTATGCCATGTATTTTTGGGATCCATGTGGTTACTAGCACGAGCGTGCAAATTAGTCTCCGTGATGTTGCTGATTTCAGGGACTCAGGATTTTCCTGTCATTGTTCTGTTGTTATTTTTATGCCATGTATTCATGTTGCTAACAAGTGATATGTGACTCTTTTGAGCATGGTTATTAATTATGTTTTGTAGATATTGTGGTGCTCTATCCATACATGACCGTTTTGGCAATTATGGATTCCTATAGCATGACTCAATCTTGCTCTTCTTTTGCTATAAAATGTTCCTGGCAGATTGTTTACATGTTATTCAATTTTGTCAAGCTTGTTGTAGTTGATCCGTGCATGCTATATTATTTTTCTTGCCATGTATAGCTTCTATGCCATGTCTAGTTGCTGGGTGTATGCTTGGTTTGTCATGCAATGCCTCTTAGTGAGTGCATCGATCTCGCGAAGATGCCTTCATGATGCTGTTGTTGCCATGTCCAGTTTTCTGCCAAGTCTGAAATCTATAACAAAACTTGGTATGTTTACATGGGTGCCATCATATCTTCTGATCCCTTTTGGCTCATGGTCAGTAAGGGACTATTGTTATATGCTTTGAGTAGATTCATGAAATGCTCTAGTTTGACATGATAGCTCGCTGTAACATGTTGTTTTATAGATCTAAACATTGCAACATGATGTTATTTCTTCCATGTCCTGTGAATTACACTAAGTCTGTGAACCTGTTATTATTGGCAATCTTGCCATGTCCTTTTGAGCATGTTCTAGTCGTTTATGGAGATAGCTCAGTGTTCTTGTTTTGTAAAGCTTTACATGTACATCATGTTCATGTCTTTTTTTTCATGTTGATATCCTGTAGCATGTTGTTTTGATGCTTGCAATATGCCTAGTTGCTGTTCTGGACAGCGTGTCCTTTGAACTTGTATGGTGTGTATGTGTTGAAACCGTTGCTCCGTTTTGAGTGTGCTCTATATGAAACTTGCTTAGTTTTGCATGTAGTTTCATGTTAACTTGTTGCATCCATGTTTTGATGTGTTTGCTTGATGTTTGTATGCATTTTGCATCAATGCCATGTTTAACTTGTTTTGCTCATATCTTCTATGCTGTAGCTCCGAATCTAATGAACTTTATATGTAACTTGACTAGAATTTCGTGTAGACCATCGTGATGCAGCTTAACTTGCTGTTTACCAACTTGAACATATGGTTTATTCAGATCTGGACCAATTTCTAAATTTGCATATGAGGACTTACCGGAATTGTTCTATGTTGTTTCCGGCCTCATTTAAACTTGCTTTGATGTGTCGTTCTTGTATGCATCATCTCTTGCCATGAGTAGCTCCATGTAGCCTTGTCATGCATCATCCTTTGTTGAGCATCATGCCTTGTTCATGTGTGGTGTGTTTACCGCGTTGTGTGCTTCTTCTCGATAGTTCCCGTGTCGTTGCGATCGTGAGGATTCGTTCGTCTACGCTTGGTTCGTCTTCGTGGCTTCATCTTCTTCATGGACTTGTTCTTCTTCCTTGCGGGATTTCAGGCAAGATGACCGTCACCTTGGATCTCATTACTATCATTGCTATGCTAGTTGCTTCGTTCCATCGCTATGCTGCGTTACCTACCCCTTGCTGCTCAAGCCTCCCAAATTGCCATGAACCTCTAACCTTTGTCACCCTTCCTAGCAAACCGTTGTTTGGCTATGTTACCGCTTTGCTCAGCCCCTCTTATAGCGTTGCTAGTTGCAGGTGAAGATGAAGATTGCTCCATGTTGGATTATGTTTATGTTTATGTTGGGATATCACAATATCTCTTATATTATTAATGCATCTATATAATTGGTAAAGGGTGGAAGGCTCGGCCTTATGCCTGGTGTTTTGTTCCACTCTTGCCGCCCTGGTTTCCGTCATATCGGTATTATGTTCCCGGATTTTGCGTCCCTAACGCGGTTGGCTGATTTATGGGACCCCCTTGACAGTTCGTTTTGAATAAGACTCCTCCAGCAATGCCCAACCTTGGTTTTACATTTGCCTCACCTAGCCCTTTTTCCCTTGGGAGTCATGCTCTCAAGGGTCATCTTTATTTTACCTCCCCCCCTCCCTGGGCCAGTGCTCGTCGTGAGTGCTGGTCCAAACCGTCAGCCGCCGGTGGCCACCAGGGGCAACTCTGGGTTCGCCTACCGGAAGTTCGGACAATCCAGTGAGCCCTGAGAACGAGATACGTGCAGCTCTTATCAGGATTTGTCGGCACATCCGGGCGGCTTTGCTGGACTTGTTTTACCATTGTCGAAATGTCTTGTAAACGGGATTCCGAGACTGATCGGGTCTTCCCGGGAGAAGGAATATCCTTCGTTGATCGCGAGAGCTTATAATGGGCTAAGTTGGGACACCCCTGCAGGGTTTGAACTTTTGAAAGCCGTGCCCGCGGTTATGTGGCAGATGGGAATTTGTTAATATCCGGTTGTAGTAAACTTAAAGTAAACTCTTCTAAAATAGACCAACCGTGTGTGTAACCGTGAGTGTCTCTTTTCGGGTTGTTCGAGAGGAGAACACGGTTTCTGGGTTATGTCTGACGTAAGTAGGAGTTCAGGATCACTTCTTGATCATTACTAGTTGACGACCGCTTGCTTTGCTTCTCTTCTTGCTCTTATTTGCGTAAGTTAGCCACCATACTTTGCTTAGCCGCTGCTGCAACCTCACCACTTTACCCCCTTCCTTACCCATTAAGCTTTGCTAGTCTTGATACCCATGGTAATGGGATTGCTGAGTCCTCGTGGCTCACAGATTACTACACCAACAGTTGCAGGTACAGGTTATGCGATGATCTTGACGTGAGAGCGATGTTTATTTGTGTTGGAGTTCTTCTTCTGCTTCTTCTTTGATTGAGGGATAGGTTCCTGGTCGGCAGCCTGGGCTAGCAGGCTGGATATTTTTTGAGTTTCTGTTTATGTTGCATCCGTAGTCCGATGTTGATCTTGTATATGATGTATTGTTGTATTCATGTGACATTGCATGTCTTGGTTGTATCCCCACTATTATGTAATGTTGATGTAATGATATCCACCTTGCAAAAGCGTCTTCAAGATGCGCTTCTATCCTTGGTGGGACCTTCGAGTTCCTTTAGTATAGGTTCGCATCTTGGGCGTGACAAGTTGGTATCAGAGCCTCGACCGACCCTAGGAGCCCCCCCCCTTGATTGATCGTGTAGTTTGGCCGATGTCGAGTCTAGAAGAAAAACTTTTCGGAGTCTAGTTATATCGGAGAGTAGGATTTCTTTTACTCCTCTCTCCCTTCGTTGCTCTGGTGAGAAATCTTGACGTAGGTGTTTTGAACTACTCCTCTTCACCTTCTAATTTTTCTTTAGGATCATGCGGTTAGTTTTCGTTCGTTGCCCATCCTCTTTTATCCGGTGCATCTCTCGTCAATACAACTCAAACCTCTTTGTCTTTTGGGAGATCAATCCTCAGTTCTTCCTCCGGCGTCGTTGTTTCCCTGTCCGAAGTTTTCCTTGTTTTTCCCACCCACCCACCCCTTCTTCTTCTTGGAACCAGAGTCTGTAATCGAGTACAAATTCTTTTCATGCGAAGCCTTTGCATTCTCTCCTCAATTATTTCAACCGGAGCTTCTCTCTTCAAGTTAGTCGTCGATTCCCTGTTCAAGTTGCTTGTGTTTTTCCCGCCCTCCCACCCCTTTTATTTCGGAGTCCGAGCCTTCCATTCGAACATCAATTTCATTCGTGCGGAGTATCTTCAGTCTTCCCTCAATTGTCTCAACCGGTGAAGTCTCGTCAAGTTCATCAATGTTCATCTTGTTTCCTTTCCGGTGGATCCAAATTCAAGTTTTCGTTGTCGATCGTATTATTTTCCTCAGCTCAAATATTTCCCTTTGCTCGTTCGCCTCTCGCCATTCTATTATCCCGGAGTGATGAAGACATCTCCGAAGATCCGTGTTTGCATTCTATTATTTTGAGGTGGTCACCTCATTCAAATCTTTCAGTCGTTCCGGTGCATCATTTCTCATTCAATAATCCCTTCCAACGGTGTTTCTTTTCAGTGGGCCCTAACCCACAGGTCTTTTCCCAGGATCTTACCTGACTCTTCTTATTTTCCCGGAGCAATTCTAATATTCTTTCGGAGTTTGGCGTAAGAATGAATTTCATCAGTCAGATGCCTTCTCCAAGATCGTTTTTAAATTATTTCATGTTCGGGTCAATCTTTTCTCTTTTCATTCTCCTGGAGTTTTCAACAATTTTGATGGTGTTTCTCGTCGTCAGTCTCAATATTTGGAGACCGAAGTAGAGTTTTCCCTAAATCTTGTCCGTTAACCCGGAGATTCACGGTGCTATCTCGATGTTATCCTATCTAATTGTTTCCAGTCGTGCAATTCTTTTCATCCATCCGGAGTATTTCAGGAGTTGTTTTACGTCTCGATCATTCAGAGGCCATCATTTTGGAAGATTTCTTCGTTCCAAGTTTTCAGCTTCGTTCGTTCCATAGTTGTACTGGTGCTTCCTTCAAGCTTTCTCTAATCAGTTCGCGATCTCTTCGTTCTCGTGCATCTCAATTCCCTCAAATATCTTCGTGCTTGCTCTAATTCTTACCGACGTTTCATTCTCTTTTCTTTGTACGTTTTTATTTCTTACGGTGGTTCTTTGAAGATTCCTTTTCCATTCTCATCATATCAATTCATTCGTTCTTTTTAATCCTACCGGTGGCTCATGAAGACCTTTCTCAAAATTTCGTGGTATACCCCACCTTAATCTTTTCTAACGAGAATAAGTAGTATGCAAATCCATTGCTTCTCAGCAATTTAATTGGTGGAGGATAAGCATAACATAATTCTTATTCCGCTTTCATCAAGCTGATTAATTCCTTCCTTCGGAGATTGTTCATGTTGAATAATCTCTCGATTCCAAATTGTTCGTCTTTCTTTTCCGGAGTTCCAAGCTTCTTGCTTGTTTCGTCGCGAAGCTCCACCTAAATCATAGCAAGACTTTTATCTTATTCTTTTCATCCCTCAACTTTCTCTCGTCATTCTTTTGTTACCGGAGTTCTTATGGTGGTTCGCCAGTATTTAATTCATTCTTCAAGTGCTCATCAAGATTCTTGTTGAAGGAGCTCAAGTATCTTTTTCTTCTTGCATCTCGAAGTGCAATTAATTCTCCGTATTCTTTTGAAGTGGAGTTTTGCGTTTCTTCGTTCCTCTCAGCTATTCAATCTTTTCCGCTTGTGGTCGGTTATCACCTCATAAGTTTTGAGATGTTAGTCATAAGTCCACAACAAGCAATTCTTTGTTGTTGATTTTCTCAACAACTTCGTTCAATCTTTTCTTCGCAAGGATGCTTTTCAAATTCATTCGTCGAAGAAGCTGTCATCTTCTTCCCCGTTCTTCTCATTCTTATCTGTCAAGTCTTCCAGAGGTTTTGTGTTGTTCCTCAAGTCAAATATCGTTCCATCATCTCAAGTTCATGTTCTATTCCATCCATGTTCAAACGGAGTGCTGCATAAATTCTTTTATTATTTTTCCGCTTCTATCTCGTTCTAACCAGAGTGGTTTCAAATCCAGTCTTATTCATTGAGCTTTTGCTTCTTGTATTATTCAACATTCCTCTTTCCTACTCAAGTGTTCTTGACTTTGTTCATTTTCCCTCTTGAGTTTTTGTTTCACCTCATCCCTTTTCCCTTCCATCTCGGTCCTAAGATCTCGGGACGTGATCTCTTGTTAGTAGAGGAGAGTTGTAACGCTCCGAATTCGATGCGCCGGGTGTCTGCCAGTTATTTTTCGTCGTTGCCATGTCATGTGCTTGCGTGTTGCACTTTGCCATGTCATCATCTGCATTTCATATCATGTCATCATGTGCATCTCATTTTGCATACGTGTTCGTCTCATGCATCCGAGCATTTTCCTCGTTGTCCGTTTTGCAATCCGACACTCCTATGTCCTCCGGCGCCCCCTTTTACCTCATTTCGTGAGTGGCCGAAAAATTTCTCGGAATGGGTCGAAGCTTGGCGTGCGGTCTTATTATAGTGTAGACAGAGCGCCTATCAAGTTTCGTCGCATTCGGAGCTCGTTTGATAGCCCAACCGTTAAATATATAGCGGCACTGTTGCCGGTATTTTCGTCGCACATTTTCGGTCTCCGAAAACTCATGTCGGGCTGCATTCCTCTTCTCTCTCTCAGCCCAAGCCTCTCTCTACACAGCCCACCTAGACCCATCCTCTCCGGACCATCAGATCGCGATCCGAGGGTCCGAAAACCCCTCCTAATCCCCTAACCCTAGCAAATCTGCTATAAATGGACACCCCCTTGTCCATTTTGGGCAGCCTAGCCCCTCCACCTACCTCTAGCCGCCTCCCACCTCCAATTCCGTGCCTAGCCACACCCTCCTCGCCACTTGGCGCCGCCCCAACGGCCAGCCGCCGTCCTACGCCGCCGCAACCGTCGCCGAGGCCAATCCCCCGCCTCCACGTCGCCACCCGCGCGCTGCCGAACCAACTGGAAGCCGCCACGCGGCCTCCCCACGTCCCCAGCGCGTCCCCTGCACCTCCGCGCCACCGCGGCCCTGTCAGGCCCATCTGGGGCCCGCCGAGCCCATCTGGGCCCGGAACCGCGCCGCCGCCTGCAGCGCAGGAGCGCCCCGCTCCCCGCACTCCCGCGCGCCTCCTCCTGCCGTCCCGCTCACCGGCAGCCTCGCCGGAGAGGCACGGCCGACCCCGTCGGCGACCCCCAGGCCGGTCGCGCTCCCTCTCCTTCTCTCGTCTGCTCTCTCTCACTTTCTCGTTCTCTCTCTCCCTCACGCAGCTCTCTCTCTCTGTACCAGGAGCTTCCATGGCCGCCCCGATCTCCGCGCTCGCGCCGCCCCAAGCCGCCTCAACGTCGGGAATGGGTTCCCCATGCCCGGATCCACCCATCCCCGGCCTCCCCGACCCTCGCCGGAGTCCCACGCCTTCACCCCGCCGGTGTTGACTTCCATGGCCGCAGTTCTGTAGCAGTGGAGGAGCCAACCCCGACCTGCCATTTTTTTCGCGAGGTGAAAAATCGGCCAAGTCCTTTTCCCCTTCATGTTGTCAGGCCCTATTCATCATGTCATATCTCCTAGCATACTGCTTCGTTTTGCATGTATGATATATGGAATTGTTCATCATGAGATGCTATTTATTTTGCTCCATTGTGCCATGTTCATTAGAGGTCATCTTGATGCCCAAATCATCGTTGCAAAACTGCTATACGATGTTGTCTGATGTAGTTTATCAGAACATGCTCATTTGTCATTTTTGCATCTTTTTGTGTGATTTTCTTTTGAGCATGAAGTCTACATGTGTTTTGAACTATGACATGCCATCTTTCCATAGGTGTATGCCATGTATTTTTGGGATCCATGTGGTGACTAGCACGAGCGTGCAAAGTAGTCTCCGTGATGTTCCTGATCCTCTGTGACTCTTTTGAGCATGGTCATTAAGGATGTTTTGTAGATATTGTGGTGCTCTATCCATACATGACCGTTTTGGCAATTATGGATTGCCATAGCATGACTCAATCTTGCTCTTCTTTTGCTATAAAATGTTCCTGGCAGATTGTTTACATGTTATTCAATTTTGTCAAGTTTGTTGTAGTTGATCCGTGCATGCTATGTTATTTTTCTTGCCATTTATAGCTTCTATGCCATGTCTAGTTGCTGGGTGTATGCTTGGTTTGTCATGCAATGCCTTGTAGTGAGTGCATCGAGCTCGCGAAGATGCCTTCATGATGCTGTTGTTGCCATGTCCAGTTTTCTGCTAAGTCTGAAATCTGTAACGAAACTTGGTATGTTTACATGGGTGCCATCATATCTTCCGATCCCTTTTGGCTCATGGTCATTAAGGGACTATTGTTATATGATTTGAGTAGATTCATGAAATGCTCTAGTTTGACATGATAGCTCGCTGTAACATGTTGTTTTATAGATCTAAACATTGCAACATGATGTTATTTCTTCCATGTCCTGTGAATTACACTAAGTCTGTGAACCTGTTATTATTGGCAATCTTGCCATGTCCTTTTGAGCATGTTCTAGTAGTTTATGGAGATAGCTCAGTGTTCTTGTTTTGTAATGCTTTACCTGTACATCATATCCGTGCCTTTTGTTTTCATGTTGATATCCTGTAGCATGTTGTTTTGATGCTCGCAATATGCCTAGTTGCTGTTTTGGACAGCGTGTCCTTTGAACTTGTATGGTGTGTATGTGTTGAAACCGTTGCTCCGTTTTGAGTGTGCTCTATATGAAACTTGCTTAGTTTTGCATGTAGTTTCATGTTACCTTGTTGCATCCATGTTTTGATGTGTTTGCTTGATGTTTGTATGCATTTTGCATCAATGCCATGTTTAACTTGTTTTGCTCATATCTTCTAGGCCGTAGCTCCGAATCTAATGAACTTTATATGTAACTTGACTAGAATTTCCTGTAGACCATCGTGGTGCATCTTAACTTTCTGTTTATCAACTTGAACATATGGTTTATTCAGATCTGGACCAATTTCTAAATTTGCATATGAAGACTTACCGGAATTGTTCTATGTTGTTTCCGGCCTCATTTAAACTTGCTTTGATGTGTTGTTCTTGTATGCATCATCTCTTGCCATGAGTAGCTCCATGTAGCCTTGTCATGCATCATCCTTGGTTGAGCATCATGCCTTGTTCATGTGTGGTGTGTTTACCGCGTTGTGTGCTTCTTCTCGATAGTTCCCGTGTCGTTGCGATCGTGAGGATTCGTTCGTCTACGCTTGGTTCGTCTTCGTGGCTTCATCTTCTTCATGGACTTGTTCTTCTTCCTTGCAGGATTTCAGGCAAGATGACCGTCACCTTGGATCTCATTACTATCATTGCTATGCTAGTTGCTTCGTTCCATCGCTATGCTGCGTTACCTACCCCTTGCTGCTCAAGCCTCCCAAATTGCCATGAACCTCTAACCTTTGTCACCCTTCCTAGCAAACCGTTGTTTGGCTATGTTACCGCTTTGCTCAGCCCCTCTTATAGCGTTGCTAGTTGCAGGTGAAGATGAAGATTGCTCCATGTTGGATTATGTTTATGTTTATGTTGGGATATCACAATATCTCTTATATTATTAATGCATCTATATAATTGGTAAAGGGTGGAAGGCTCGGCCTTATGCCTGGTGTTTTGTTCCACTCTTGCCGCCCTGGTTTCCGTCATATCGGTATTATGTTCCTGGATTTTGCGTCCCTAACGCGGTTGGCTGATTTATGGGACCCCCTTGACAGTTCGTTTTGAATAAGACTCCTCCAGCAATGCCCAACCTTGGTTTTACATTTGCCTCACCTAGCCCTTTTTCCCTTGGGAGTCATGCTCTCAAGGGTCATCTTTATTTTACCGCCCCCCCTCCCTGGGCCAGTGCTCGTCGTGAGTGCTGGTCCAAACCGTCAGCCGCCGGTGGCCACCAGGGGCAACTCTGGGTTCGCCTACCGGAAGTTCGGACAATCCAGTGAGCCCTGAGAACGAGATATGTGCAGCTCTTATCAGGATTTGTCGGCACATCCGGGCGGCTTTGCTGGACTTGTTTTACCATTGTCGAAATGTCTTGTAAACGGGATTCCGAGACTGATCGGGTCTTCCCGGGATAAGGAATATCCTTCGTTGATCGCGAGAGCTTATAATGGGCTAAGTTGGGACACCCCTGCAGGGTTTGAACTTTTGAAAGCCGTGCCCGCGGTTATGTGGCAGATGGGAATTTGTTAATATCCGGTTGTAGTAAACTTAAAGTAAACTCTTCTAAA
Source organism: Aegilops umbellulata (assembly GCA_032464435.1). Taxonomy (NCBI): domain Eukaryota; kingdom Viridiplantae; phylum Streptophyta; class Magnoliopsida; order Poales; family Poaceae; genus Aegilops; species Aegilops umbellulata. The sequence continues at coordinate 405,095,891 of CP136054.1, read as the reverse complement.
ATACACCAACCGTGTGTGTAACCGTGAGTGTCTCTTTTCGGGTTGTTCGAGAGGAGAACACGGTTTCTGGGTTATGTCTGACGTAAGTAGGAGTTCAGGATCACTTCTTGATCATTACTAGTTGACGACCGCTTGCTTTGCTTCTCTTCTTGCTCTTATTTGCGTAAGTTAGCCACCATACTTTGCTTAGCCGCTGCTGCAACCTCACCACTTTACCCCTTTCCTTACCCATTAAGCTTTGCTAGTCTTGATACCCATGGTAATGGGATTGCTGAGTCCTCGTGGCTCACAGATTACTACACCAACAGTTGCAGGTATAGGTTATGCGATGATCTGGACGTGAGAGCGATGTTTATTTGTGTTGGAGTTCTTCTTCTGCTTCTTATTCGATTGAGGGATAGGTTCCTGGTCGGCAGCCTGGGCTAGCAGGGTGGATATTGTTTGAGTTTCTGTTTTTGTGTGATTTTCTTTTGAGCATGAAGTCTACATGTGTTTTAAACTATGACATTCCATCTTTACAGAGGTGTATGCCATGTATTTTTGGGATCCATGTGGTTACTAGCACGAGCGTGCAAATTAGTCTCCGTGATGTTGCTGATTTCAGGGACTCAGGATTTTCCTGTCATTGTTCTGTTGTTATTTTTATGCCATGTATTCATGTTGCTAACAAGTGATATGTGACTCTTTTGAGCATGGTCATTAATTATGTTTTGTAGATATTGTGGTGCTCTATCCATACATGACCGTTTTGGCAATTATGGATTCCTATAGCATGGCTCAATCTTGCTCTTCTTTTGCTATAAAATGTTCCTGGCAGATTGTTTACATGTTATTCAATTTTGTCAAGCTTGTTGTAGTTGATCCGTGCATGCTATATTATTTTTCTTGCCATGTATAGCTTCTATGCCATGTCTAGTTGCTGGGTGTATGCTTGGTTTGTCATGCAATGCCTCTTAGTGAGTGCATCGATCTCGCGAAGATGCCTTCATGATGCTGTTGTTGCCATGTCCAGTTTTCTGCTAAGTCTGAAATCTATAACGAAACTTGGTATGTTTACATGGGTGCCATCATATCTTCTGATCCCTTTTGGCTCATGGTCAGTAAGGGACTATTGTTATATGCTTTGAGTAGATTCATGAAATGCTCTAGTTTGACATGATAGCTCGCTGTAACATGTTGTTTTATAGATCTAAACATTGCAACATGATGTTATTTCTTCCATGTCCTGTGAATTACACTAAGTCTGTGAACCTGTTATTATTGGCAATCTTGCCATGTCCTTTTGAGCATGTTCTAGTCGTTTATGGAGATAGCTCAGTGTTATTGTTTTGTAAAGCTTTACATGTACATCATGTCCATGTCTTTTTTTTCATGTTGATATCCTGTAGCATGTTGTTTTGATGCTTGCAATATGCCTAGTTGCTGTTCTGGACAGCGTGTCCTTTGAACTTGTATGGTGTGTATGTGTTGAAACCGTTGCTCCGTTTTGAGTGTGCTCTATATGAAACTTGCTTAGTTTTGCATGTAGTTTCATGTTAACTTGTTTCATCCATGTTTTGATGTGTTTGCTTGATGTTTGTATGCATTTTGCATCAATGCCATGTTTAACTTGTTTTGCTCATATCTTCTATGCTATAGCTCCGAATCTAATGAACTTTATATGTAACTTGACTAGAATTTCGTGTAGACCATCGTGATGCAGCTTAACTTGCTGTTTACCAACTTGAACATATGGTTTATTCAGATCTGGACCAATTTCTAAATTTGCATATGAGGACTTACCGGAATTGTTCTATGTTGTTTCCGGCCTCATTTAAACTTGCTTTGATGTGTCGTTCTTGTATGCATCATCTCTTGCCATGAGTAGCTCCATGTAGCCTTGTCATGCATCATCCTTTGTTGAGCATCATGCCTTGTTCATGTGTGGTGTGTTTACCGCGTTGTGTGCTTCTTCTCGATAGTTCCCGTGTCGTTGCGATCATGAGGATTCGTTCGTCTACGCTTGGTTCGTCTTCGTGGCTTCATCTTCTTCATGGACTTGTTCTTCTTCCTTGCGGGATTTCAGGCAAGATGACCGTCACCTTGGATCTCATTACTATCATTGCTATGCTAGTTGCTTCGTTCCATCGCTATGCTGCGTTACCTACCCCTTGCTGCTCAAGCCTCCCAAATTGCCATGAACCTCTAACCTTTGTCACCCTTCCTAGCAAACCGTTGTTTGGCTATGTTACCGCTTTGCTTAGCCCCTCTTATAGCGTTTCTAGTTGCAGGTGAAGATGAAGATTGCTCCATGTTGGATTATGTTTATGTTTATGTTGGGATATCACAATATCTCTTATATTATTAATGCATCTATATACTTGGTAAAGGGTGGAAGGCTCGGCCTTATGCCTGGTGTTTTGTTCCACTCTTGCCGCCCTAGTTTCCGTCATATCGGTATTATGTTCCCGGATTTTGTGTCCCTAACGCGGTTGGGTGATTTATGGGACCCCCATGACAGTTCGTTTTGAATAAGACTCCTCCAGCAAGGCCCAACCTTGGTTTTACATTTGCCTCACCTAGCCCTTTTTACCTTGGGAGTCGCGCTCCCAAGGAGCATCTTTATTTTACCCCCCCCCCCCGGGCCAGTGCTCGTCGTGAGTGCTGGTCCAAACCGTCAGCCGCCGGTGGCCACCAGGGGCAACTCTGGGTTCGCCTACCGGAAGTTCGGACAATCCAGTGAGCCCTGAGAACGAGATATGTGCAGCTCTTATCAGGATTTGTCGGCACATCCGGGCGGCTTTGCTGGACTTGTTTTACCATTGTCGAAATGTCTTGTAAACGGGATTCCGAGACTGATCGGGTCTTCCCGGGAGAAGGAATATCCTTCGTTGATCGCGAGAGCATATAATGGGCTAAGTTGGGACACCCCTGCAGGGTTTGAACTTTTGAAAGCCATGCCCGCGGTTATGTGGCAGATGGGAATTTGTTAATATCCGGTTGTAGTAAACTTAAAGTAAACTCTTCTAAAATACACCAACCGTGTGTGTAACCGTGAGTGTCTCTTTTCGGGTTGTTCGAGAGGAGAACACGGTTTCTGGGTTATGTCTGACGTAAGTAGGAGTTCAGGATCACTTCTTGATCATTACTAGTTGACGACCGCTTGCTTTGCTTCTCTTCTTGCTCTTATTTGCGTAAGTTAGCCACCATACTTTGCTTAGCCACTGCTGCAACCTCACCACTTTACCCCTTTCCTTACCCATTAAGCTTTGCTAGTCTTGATACCCATGGTAATGGGATTGCTGAGTCCTCATGGCTCACAGATTACTACACCAACAGTTGCAGGTATAGGTTATGCGATGATCTGGACGTGAGAGCGATGTTTATTTGTGTTGGAGTTCTTCTTCTGCTTCTTATTCGATTGAGGGATAGGTTCCTGGTCGGCAGCCTGGGCTAGCAGGGTGGATATTGTTTGAGTTTCTGTTTTTGTGTGATTTTCTTTTGAGCATGAAGTCTACATGTGTTTTAAACTATGACATTCCATCTTTACAGAGGTGTATGCCATGTATTTTTGGGATCCATGTGGTTACTAGCACGAGCGTGCAAATTAGTCTCCGTGATGTTGCTGATTTCAGGGACTCAAGATTTTCCTGTCATTGTTCTGTTGTTATTTTTATGCCATGTATTCATGTTGCTAACCAGTGATATGTGAATCTTTTGAGCATGGTCATTAATTATGTTTTGTAGATATTGTGGTGCTCTATCCATACATGACCGTTTTGGCAATTATGGATTCCTATAGCATGGCTCAATCTTGCTCTTCTTTTGCTATAAAATGTTCCTGGCAGATTGTTTACATGTTATTCAATTTTGTCAAGCTTGTTGTAGTTGATCCGTGCATGCTATATTATTTTTCTTGCCATGTATAGCTTCTATGCCATGTCTAGTTGCTGGGTGTATGCTTGGTTTGTCATGCAATGCCTCTTAGTGAGTGCATCGATCTCGCGAAGATGCCTTCATGATGCTGTTGTTGCCATGTCCAGTTTTCTGCTGTCTAAAATCTATAACGAAACTTGGTATGTTTACATGGGTGCCATCATATCTTCTGATTCCTTTTGGCTCATGGTCAGTAAGGGACTATTGTTATATGCTTTGAGTAGATTCATGAAATGCTCTAGTTTGACATGATAGCTCGCTGTAACATGTTGTTTTATAGATCTAAACATTGCAACATGATGTTATTTCTTCCATGTCCTGTGAATTACACTAAGTCTGTGAACCTGTTATTATTGGCAATCTTGCCATGTCCTTTTGAGCATGTTCTAGTCGTTTATGGAGATAGCTCAGTGTTCTTGTTTTGTAAAGCTTTACATGTACATCATGTCCATGTCTTTTTTTTCATGTTGATATCCTGTAGCATGTTGTTTTGATGCTTGCAATATGCCTAGTTGCTGTTCTGGACAGCGTGTCCTTTGAACTTGTATGGTGTGTATGTGTTGAAACCGTTGCTCCGTTTTGAGTGTGCTCTATATGAAACTTGCTTAGTTTTGCATGTAGTTTCATGTTAACTTGTTGCATCCATGTTTTGATGTGTTTGCTTGATGTTTGTATGCATTTTGCATCAATGCCATGTTTAACTTGTTTTGCTCATATCTTCTATGCTATAGCTCCGAATCTAATGAACTTTATATGTAACTTGACTAGAATTTCGTGTAGACCATCGTGATGCAGCTTAACTTGCTGTTTACCAACTTGAACATATGGTTTGTTCAGATCTGGACCAATTTCTAAATTTGCATATGAGGACTTACCGGAATTGTTCTATGTTGTTTCCGGCCTCATTTAAACTTGCTTTGATGTGTCGTTCTTGTATGCATCATCTCTTGCCATGAGTAGCTCCATGTAGCCTTGTCATGCATCATCCTTTGTTGAGCATCATGCCTTGTTCATGTGTGGTGTGTTTACCGCGTTGTGTGCTTCTTCTCGATAGTTCCCGTGTCGTTGCGATCATGAGGATTCGTTCGTCTACGCTTGGTTCGTCTTCGTGGCTTCATCTTCTTCATGGACTTGTTCTTCTTCCTTGCGGGATTTCAGGCAAGATGACCGTCACCTTGGATCTCATTACTATCATTGCTATGCTAGTTGCTTCGTTCCATCGCTATGCTGCGTTACCTACCCCTTGCTGCTCAAGCCTCCCAAATTGCCATGAACCTCTAACCTTTGTCACCCTTCCTAGCAAACCGTTGTTTGGCTATGTTACCGCTTTGCTTAGCCCCTCTTATAGCGTTGCTAGTTGCAGGTGAAGATGAAGATTGCTCCATGTTGGATTATGTTTATGTTTATGTTGGGATATCACAATATCTCTTATATTATTAATGCATCTATATACTTGGTAAAGGGTGGAAGGCTCGGCCTTATGCCTGGTGTTTTGTTCCACTCTTGCCGCCCTAGTTTCCGTCATATCGGTATTATGTTCCCGGATTTTGTGTCCCTAACGCGGTTGGGTGATTTATGGGACCCCCATGACAGTTCGTTTTGAATAAGACTCCTCCAGCAAGGCCCAACCTTGGTTTTACATTTGCCTCACCTAGCCCTTTTTACCTTGGGAGTCGCGCTCCCAAGGAGCATCTTTATTTTACCCCCCCCCCCCCGGGCCAGTGCTCGTCGTGAGTGCTGGTCCAAACCGTCAGCCGCCGGTGGCCACCAGGGGCAACTCTGGGTTCGCCTACCGGAAGTTCGGACAATCCAGTGAGCCCTGAGAACGAGATATGTGCAGCTCTTATCAGGATTTGTCGGCACATCCGGGCGGCTTTGCTGGACTTGTTTTACCATTGTCGAAATGTCTTGTAAACGGGATTCCGAGACTGATCGGGTCTTCCCGGGAGAAGGAATATCCTTCGTTGATCGCGAGAGCATATAATGGGCTAAGTTGGGACACCCCTGCAGGGTTTGAACTTTTGAAAGCCATGCCCGCGGTTATGTGGCAGATGGGAATTTGTTAATATCCGGTTGTAGTAAACTTAAAGTAAACTCTTCTAAAATACACCAACCGTGTGTGTAACCGTGAGTGTCTCTTTTCGGGTTGTTCGAGAGGAGAACACGGTTTCTGGGTTATGTCTGACGTAAGTAGGAGTTCAGGATCACTTCTTGATCATTACTAGTTGACGACCGCTTGCTTTGCTTCTCTTCTTGCTCTTATTTGCGTAAGTTAGCCACCATACTTTGCTTAGCCGCTGCTGCAACCTCACCACTTTACCCATTTCCTTACCCATTAAGCTTTGCTAGTCTTGATACCCATGGTAATGGGATTGCTGAGTCCTCGTGGCTCACAGATTACTACACCAACAGTTGCAGGTATAGGTTATGCGATGATCTGGACGTGAGAGCGATGTTTATTTGTGTTGGAGTTCTTCTTCTGCTTCTTATTCGATTGAGGGATAGGTTCCTGGTCGGCAGCCTGGGCTAGCAGGGTGGATATTGTTTGAGTTTCTGTTTATGTTGCATCCGTAGTCCGATGTTGATCTTGTATATGATGTATTGTTGTATTCATGTGACATTGCATGTCTTGGTTGTATCCCCACTATTATGTAATGTTGATGTAATGATATCCACCTTGCAAAAGCGTCTTCAAGATGCGCTTCTATCCTTGGTGGGACCTTCGAGTTCCTTTAGGATAGGGTCGCATCTTGGGCATGACAGGGCAGGCTACGCCCCTCAAGACCCCAGGACGGAGAGCCGCCTTCTGGGAGTTGGCGGCAAGGCAACCGACTAGCCACTCACGGTCAAGTCCCAGCGACGACTTCAGGTCAAGCCGACTCCAATTCGGCGATTTACAGAGAAGCCGGCCATGGGGAGTCGGCCCGCGACGCTAACAGGCCCCACGCCCTCATAAAGAGGGATGGGGCGGGGAGTGGCCTCAGTAAGGTCCACCCCACCCCTTACCAAGGGCAGGCATGGCCACAGTGCGTCGTACCATCAGAGATCTCCGTTCGGCGCAGCACTGATGCCATGCCAGCCCTGACGTCAGCCCCAGCAGGGCGGAGTCCTGTACCCCCGACTGCCTGCCGGTACGACCCAAGGACGACGGGGCCCACCAGCAGGCGGGAACAAAGAAGACGGCAAGAGCGCCCCAAAGTCGGACCCATTGGGAGTCGGCCCCCGAGAGTCGGCCGGCCCCTCCCACGGGCCCCACACGCCGTTAACCAGACATGACGAGGAGTGGCAATAGTGATCGCCCGCCAGGCGGCGGGGCTGTTGCCACGATCCCATGACCAAGCTCGCGTCATTAGAAGCACAGCTACAGTAACCCGCAGCCGGCAAGACCCGCCCGCGGCAGACGCGGCCTATGGCCCCGCATTGGGCTAATCGGCAGGGCCCACCAGCCGGCGGGCCCCGGTGGTCGGCGGAGTAGACGGCGGCCAGAGAGACAGACGGCTGGGTCCCGTGCCCGGCCGGATTACCATTGTACCCCTGGGGGTAGGCCTATATAAGCCCCCTAGGGCACCCATGGAAAGGGTTCGAATCCATAAACACTAGACCAGATCATAGAGGAAAGGAGGGAGCTAGCCTTGCCTTCTCCTACCTCCCAGAAACAGCTCGAGGAGCTACCTTGTACACACTTTGCCATAGTGATCATGCGGAGACCCCGCAGAGCAGCAGTAGGGGTGTTATCTCCACGGAGAGCCCTGAAGCTGGGTAAGATCCGCCGGCGTGCATGCCTTCGCCTCATCCCGTTTCCAGGCACCGGCGACGTTCTACTCGCTCCCACCATGATAAGCCATCCTTTGGCATATGTCGCACCCGACCCCCGACATTTGGCGCCCACCGTGGGGCGAGGTGCACCGTCATCCGGATATTTGTTCTGGACGGGAACCCTTTTCCTCCCTGGCGACCGTAGCCAGCCCGGCACGCCAGACGGAGCGTGCGCGAACATGCTGCATGGCGCCGAAATCGCTTGCGCGGCCAGCTGCCTCGCCGAACTTGTCGGTGAGGTTCGCCTCTCCGACGAGCCTGCCTCCGACGCGGGCACGGGCGGCCCCGAGAGCCTCCTTGTGGGTCTCCTCGATCAACTCCACGTCGCCAGCGAGCTAGCTGCGGACCTGGAATCCGTAGGCTCCACCGACCCGATGCGGGTCGACTCCGACACCGCGTCGCTTGATGCGTTCCCCACCAACGTGGTGGTCTATGATGAACCGCTCCCTCGCGCGGAGAGCGACGGAAGCACCGTCATAGAGGTGCTCGTCATCGGTCATGGCGAGCACTCCGGCGGAGGGGCTCACGACCCGCTCGATGCGGCGCTACAAGACCTAACCGCGCCCATTCCCGAAGACGCCGACGCCGAGACACTGGAGGCACACCGCCTCCAGCTCGTCGAAGGCACGAAGAAGCTGGCCAGCATGAGGCACCTGTCAGAGGCCTACCAGCATGAGATGGATCGCGCTGTGGGCGGCTCGCCGGCTCCGACTGGGCCTAGCCGCCTTGGCGCGGTCCAGCAGCGCGGCGTTGCCATCGCCAACCTATTCGGGGCAAATCGCCCCGTATACGCCACGCCTGCGGAGAACATCTGAGCCACCCAGGCGGCGGCTGACGAGTTGGACAATTTCGAGGGCGAAGAGCGTCGCCTGATGACGGAGCGCGTCCAGCGGCTCCTCGACGTGGCTGCCGAGCAAAACGAGGTCGGCTGCCGCACAGATGCGCCGCGACGGTAGAATGACGACCCGCCTCCCCGCCGAGACCAAGGCGTGACGTCACGGATGCCGACTAGTGGGGGCCGCGGAAGAAAAGATAAGGAGCCGGCTGCCAGCCGTAGTCGGACACACATCACCATCGAATGTGATCAAGACGGCCTCCCAAGAGCAGTGGAACGGCGAGACGACTGTCCTCCTCCTCCCCCTCGCACGGAAAGGCGAATCTCCCCGCCGCCTGTTGAACATCCGACTCTCGGCGACCTCCTTGGCCGTCGAGAGGGAGTCGGAGAAAACGACGCCCGCCATCGGATCGACCGACTTCACCGATCCCTGGCGCTGGAAGAAGAAGATGAGCTGGGCCCACCGTGTTTTGGTCCCCGCATTCGAGATGAGCCCTTTCCTAGAGGGTTCACGCTCCCAAGAGATACGCCCAAATACACCGGCTCCGTGAAGCCGGAGGATTGGCTAGTTGACTACTCCACGGCCGTCAGCATAGCGAACGGCAACAAGCGAGTTGCCGTGAAGTATGTTACACTCATGCTCCAGGGCACGGCTCGGACGTGCCTGAACAGCGTGAACCCCGCAGCATCAACAGCTGGGTCGACTTCACTGACGCCTTCGTCCGCAACTTCACAAGCACGTACAAGCGACCTCCCAAGCCTCGCCAGCTTTCCCTGTGCGTGCAAGGCCCCAACAAGTCGACTCGCGACTACCTCACGCGTTGGGCCGAGCTTTGGAACTCCTGCGAGGGCGTGCACGAGGTGCAGACAATCGAGTACTTCACCGGCCGGTGCAGAGAAGGCACCCTCCTCAAGCACAAGCTCCTCTGCGACGAGCCAGAAACCCTCGACGAGCTGCTGATCATAGCAGACAAGTACGCCACAGCTGACTCCTCCATGAAGGCGGAGATTCAAGTTAGTGCGACTGGCAAAGTGGCTCCTCAGGCTCCTAGAACTCCGGCTGGAGACACCAGTCGGCGACAGCAGCAGAGCGACCACAAGCGCAAGGCCCCACAGCCGGCTTCCAGCAGCCGGCAGGTGGCAACGGTCCAAGACCAGCCGCCGGAGGGGCAGCCTCCGCCAAAGCGGCAGAAGGGCGGCAAGCCCAACTAGTTGCCGGCTTTCTCATACGAGCAGACTCTGGATGGTCCTTGCAAGTTCCACCGCGGCGCGAAGCCGTCCAACCACACCACCTGGAAGTGCCACTGGCTCACTAGAATCGCCAAGGGAGACGGCCTCTTGCCTCCCCCGCCGGCCGGGCAGCAGCCTCCTCCACCACAGCAGCCGGCTGTCAGGCCTGTCGGCGCAGTACAAGACGAGTACCCAGAAGAGCACGGAGCCTATGTAGTGTTCACCAGTGTGGCTGATGATCAACGCAGCAGGCGGCAACAGTAGCAAGAAGTGAACGCAGTAGCATCAGATATAGTGGAGTGCATGCACTGGTCCGAGAAGCCTATCAGCTGGAGCAGGGCTGATCACCCAGAGGTGATGTCGAGTCCGGGCTCCTACGCCTTGGTCTTGGAGGCCACCTTTGCCACAGATAAAAGAGCGGCCCGTTTCTCGCGAGTTCTGATAGACGGAGGCAGCAGCATCAACATCCTGTACAAGGACACCATGGAGAAGTTAGGAATCAAGCAAAGACAGCTTTAGAACAGCCGGACTGTATTCCATGGCATAGTTCTCGGCCTTTCCTGTTCACCCATCGACAAGATCCTGATAGATGTCCTCTTCGGAGACAAAGATCACTTCCGCCGAGAGCCGGTTTGGTTTGAAGTGGTGGACCTCGAGAGCCCATACCATGCGCTGCTTGGCCGACCTGCTTTGGCCAAGTTCATGGCGGTCCCCCACTACGCTTACCTCAAGATGAAGATGCCGAGTTCCAAGGGGATTCTGACCATAGCCGGCGACTACAAAAAGTCGTCCGCTTGTGCGGCTGAAAGCAGTCGGCTAGCCGAGTCCCTTGTGATCGCAGCTGAGAAGTAGCTCCTTGATCGGGTTGTGGCGATGGCCGACAAGCGGCCAGAAATGTCGCCCAACCCTAAGGAGTCGGAGGCTAAGGGTTCGTTCAAGCCGGCCAAAGAGACGAAGAAGATAACCTTGGACCCGGAGCACCCGGAGAGGTACGCTGTCATAGGTGCGAACCTTGACAGCAAATAGGAAGGCGAGCTCGTCGATTTCCTCCGTGAGAATCGGGACATCTTCGCCTGGTCCCCTAAAGACATGCCAGGTGTACCGACGGAATTCGCCAAGCACAAGTTACATGTCCGATCTGATGCCAAGCCAGTCAGGCAGCCCTTGCGCTGCCTGTCGGAAGAAAAGAGAAGAGTTGTTGAAGAAGAGATAGCCCGACTCCTAGCAGCCGGCTTCATTATGGAAGTATTCTTTCCAGAATGGCTGGCCAACCCGGTCCTGGTGCTGAAGAAGAACAAGCAGTGGCGAGTATGTATTGACTACACTAGCCTCAACAAATCCTGCCCCAAGGACCCGTTCGCTTTGCCAAGAATTGATCAGGTGATAGACTCCAAAGCCGGATGCAAGCTGTTGAGCTTCTTGGATGCATATTCAGGATATCACCAGATCAAGCTGAACCTGGCTGACCGGCTGAAGACCACCTTCATCACCCCATTTGGAGCCTTCTGTTACCTGACCATGACGTTTGGCTTGAGGAATGTCGGCGCCACCTTTCAACGCTACATGCAGAAGTGCCTCCTCAAGCAACTCGGCAGAAACGCCCACGTTTACATGGACGATGTGGTGGTGAAGACGGAAAAGTGTGGAACACTGCTAGAGGACCTCAAGGAGACCTTTGAGAATCTGTGCCGATTTCAGATCAAGCTCAACCCAGAGAAGTGCGTCTTCGGAGTACCAGCCGGCCAGCTCCTTGGCTTCTTGGTCTCTGAACGCGGCATAGAGTGCAACCCCGTGAAGATCAAGGCCATTGAGAGGATGGAAGTACCCAGCCGACTGCTAGACGTGCAAAAGTTCACTGGCTGCTTGGCGTCCATTAGCTGATTCATCAGTCGGCTGGGCGAGAAAGCTCTCCCCTTATACCAGCTCATGAAAAAGACCACTTTTTCGAGTGGAACCACAAGGCGGACGAAGCTTTTTCCCAGTTGAAGAAGATGTTGACTACCCCACCTGTCCTGGCGGCCCCGACTCAGACTTGGTGGTCCAACAGTTGTCCGGCGACTGGTACACCAAAGATGCAAACATGGCAAGCTACCGTTTCCTCGTGCAGCAACTCAGTGGATATTTCGAGGGGTGCGAATTCTTCCATGTGCCGAGAAACGACAACAACCAAGCAGACACCCTGGCACGAATCGGCTCCACCCGTCAAGCAATACCATCCGGCGTCGCCTTTCTGCGCCTCCTCAAGCCGTCTGTCAAGCCCTCACCAGAATCAGACTCCATCTTTGTGTCGGCTCCTCTCGAAGAAGTCGGACCCAACTCCAAAGCTCAAGCACACGACACGAGAATTTTGGCAGACGGCTCCAGAATAGCCGCAGTCGAAGCCGGCCCGGGGACTCCAGAACCTAGCCCGGGGACTGCGGCGGCCAGCCCAAAGACTCCAGGACTCGGCCTGGGGGCTACACCAGTCGGCCCGGGGACTTCATCAACCAAGCAACCGGTTGCTGACTCCAGCCCGCCACCTCCCAGCCCAGCCGACCTCGTCCAAGTCGCGGTCCTCGTAGTCGAAGAAATAGTAGCACCCTCATGGGCCCAGCCCATCCTCAAATTCCTGGTGAGCAAAGAGCTGCCGACTGATGAGATCCTAGCTCGGCAAGTACAACGCCGAGCAGCAGCCTACACCATAGTCAACAAAGAGCTGGTCAGGCACAGCGTCACTGGCGTCAACCAGCGCTGCGTAGAGCCAGAGCAAGGCCTGGCAATTCTAAAAGACATCCACCAAGGCGAGTGCGGCCATCATGCGGCTTCAAGAGCACTCGTCGCCAAAGCCTTTCGACATGGTTTCTTCTGGCCGACTGCCTTAGAAGAGGCCAAGGAATTGGTCTAAAATGCAAGGGGTGCCAGAAGTTCCGCTCCAAGCCGCATCAGCCGTCTTCCGCACTCAAGACCATCCCCATCGCCTGGACCTTTGCAGTTTGGGGCATGCACATGGTGGGACCGTTCAAGACGGTGCGAGGTGGCCTAACTCACTTACTTGTCACGGTGGACAAGTTCACCAAGTGGATAGAAGCAAATCCCATCAAGAAGTTGAATGGTCCAACTGCCATGACTTTCATCCCCGACATCACAATTTGGTACGGCATACCACACAACATCATCACCGACAACGGCACAAACTTTGCCAAAGGTGCCTTGGCCCGTTTCTGCGCGACACAGGGCATACGACTGGACTTAGCGTCCGTTGCCCATCCGCAGTCAAACGGACAGGTGGAGCGAGCAAACAGCCTCATCCTGTCTGGCATCAAGCCTCGGCTGGTCGGGCCTCTGGAGCGTTCGGTCGGCTGTTGGCTTGACGAGTTGCCAGCCGTCCTCTGGAGTCTGCGCACGACTCCAAACAAGTCAACCGGCTTCACGCCCTTCTTCCTCGTCTATGGTGCTGAAGCCGTCATCCCAACGGACATAGAGTTCGACTCCTCGCGAGTCACCATGTACACCAAGGAGGAAGCAGAAGAAGCACGTCAAGACGACGTCGATCTGCTGGAAGAGGGCCGGCTGTTGGCACTCAGCCGGTCCAGCATCTACAGCAGAGCCTACGCTGATACTACAACAAGAAGGTCAGGCCGAGATCCTTCCAAGAGGGCGACCTTGTGCTCCGACTGATCCAGCGAACAGCCGGCCAACACAAGCTGTCGGTGCCTTGGGAAGGCCCTTTCATCATCAGCGAAGTGCTGGGCAACGACTCCTACTACCTGATCGACGCTCAGAAGCCCCGAGCACGCAAGAGGGACGACTCCGGTAAAGAGACGGAGCGGCCATGGAATGCAAATCTCCTCCGAAGATTTTACAGTTGATGCAGTATGTACCACGCTACCTTTTGTATTAAATACCAAGACTTCGGGCCCCCCGAGACGAGCTCAGGGACTGCCCTCTTTTATCTGTATGATAAGAAGTATCCCTACGAGTATGTTACTCTTCGATTGCCGCTTGATACCGGGGTCGACTAGTCGGCCCGGGGACTTGCCGCTTTGCGCTATGAAATGCTTCCTGCAGCCGGACAAGTAGTGTGTGGCGCCTAAGCCGTCTCCTGTCAGAAGCCGCAGCTCGTAGAGCGACTGTCCGGTGGGCAGGAGCAAGGTAGAATGGGCGTTCGCGTGAAAAATGGCTAAGGAGTCAAAGCATAAATATAGCGTAAGCCGGCTTCTAGCCCTTTTTCGCAAACCGACTGTTGAGTAGTCGGCTCGCCGCCTTCTATTCAATTTGCTAAGAAACTCTAAAACGGCTAAGTACTTGCCTTCCCAAAAGTAGCCAAGCATTTGACCCAGCGGCAGTCCGCAGCGCGGCTGTCCGACTGGCAAAACGGCAACTAGGGGAAGGCGGCAAAGGAAAAAGCCAAAGGAGCAATGAGCAAGAAAAGATAGAATTCGGATAAATATTTACATAACATAGGCCCGTGGCCGAGTCTTCAAGCAAAGTTCAAAATACACCCCGCGGGTGGAATTGTGCGAATTAACAAGTTCTTCAAAGACTACCAAGCAGATAAAATAAAGACAAGGCAGCAGCCTAGGAAGCGGCAGATGAGTTCGGAGGGTCGGAGGAGATGGCGGTGTCAGACGTTGGGGCGGCCGGCTGGGCAGTCTCGGCTTGATCACCTCCAGCGGCAGCCGACTCGGTTGGGCGCGGCTCATTGCTGGAGGCGCGGTCGAACTGAGGCTGGTCGTCCGCTTCGTCTTCTGGTGCCTCCGTCTCGCCTCCATCCTCTGCCTCGCCTTCCTCCTCGACGCTGGAGCTGATCACCTCCGCCGAGTCCTCGCCGTAGTCTGGGTTCATCCCAAACCACTCTGGCGGTGCCTCCTCGTCGTCTTCAGCCCGCTCGGGGACAAAGATGCTGGTGTCGGTATACTCAGCGATCGTCGCCGCACGCCTGACGAGGGCGTCTTCCACAGCTACCAGCTCCGCCTGGGCCTCCGACCGGAACGTGGCTAGCCGGTCCAGGTCCAGCCCCGGGTACCACGCCTTGACGAATTCCAAGGCTCAGCGCACTCCAGCCCGAGCCGAGGAACCCTTCCAGGCCTCAAGACGGCCTGCCGCAACCTCCAGCCAGTCGGCAGTCTGGCTGGGGGTGCGCGGCGCCTGCATGTCTGGCCACAGGGCAGCAATCGTCTGGGCGCCGACACGTTGAAGCCGGCGTAGCATCCGATGGGCCGGCCGCAGACGAGCCTCGATGCTCAAAAGCTGCTCATCAAGGGTCCGGGGGGCATTGGCAGCAATCTCCACGCCAGTCGCCCTCCGCCCCTCGTGATCAGCCTCGATAGCCTGGTTGGCAGCCTGCAAGTGGCCGGGGAAGAAGTCTACCAAGACGTAAAGAATGAAGAAGCAAGTCAGAAAATCAGGAGTCGGCTTGACCTATAGTCGGCGGCTCGAAGAAAGAAAGTGAAGAAACCTACCATCGACGATGTCCTCAATCTCATGGAAGCACGAGGCCAGCAATGCCTCCTTGTCAGTCCGGGAGGAGCGCTCGCTTGCGAACTCGGCCAGGAGGGCGGTCTCCTTCTCTTCCGCCTCCTTTTGCGCCTTCTTAAGCAGCTCGTTCTGCTCTGCCAACTGTGTGGCCAGCAGGTCGCGCTCTGCAGCGAGTTTGCTGCACTCCTCCCCCTTGGCGCGCAACGCAGTATTGGCCTCACCTAGCTGCTGCTGCAGAGTGGCGTTGGCTCCTGAAGAAAAAATAAGAAAGAAGGCATTAAGTCGCCAACAAAGAAGGTCGTCGGGGAGATCCGGCCCGACTGCTCGGCAGTCGGCCCGAATCTCGGGGACTAGCCCGCGGGTGCGCCAGCGTGCCCCCGTAGAGGAGAAAAAGGACTCACTCCGGCTCTCCGACAAGTCGGCGGTCCGCTTGCCCAGCTCTTCGACGTTGCGGTTGAAGGCGGTGACGCGGAGGTTGTGATAGTCCTGTGACAAGCATTTTCAGATAAAAGATAATACTCGGAACTCGCCAATTGGAAGTTCCGAGCCGCCTGCTCAGCAGTCGGCCCAAAACTCGGGGACTACACCCAGTGGATGCGCTGGCGCGCCCCCACAGAAAGGAACAAGAAGACGGAGACAAAGAAAAAAACACTTACCCGGATGGCAGCCCGCGACACCAGGTGTGCCTTGGTGCAGCTCTGGATAGCGTCGCCCTCAGCTCGCAGCTTTGCCTGGACGTCCAGAAGCGCCTGGTTCAGCGGGCATGTGCCGCCTCCTCGCACCCACCCAATGGGCGCGGCGCTCGTCGCCTCGGCGTCTGGGATTGTCGAGCTAGCGGCGTCGGTCTCCAAGGGGCGTGGCGCCGAAGTCGCCTTCTCAAGACGGCGGCGCGCTAGCGAGCCGACTTGAAGGAGTAGCTTCGCCACGGCCTCGTCCTTAGTCGGCGGCACCGGCGGGTCCGCCGGCTGTTTGTCATGTGCGCTCCCAGATGGCGGCAGGGGTGGCGCCGGCGGCACGACCATGACCGGCATGGAGGCATCGTCACCTCCCCTCTCCATGATCGGGAACTCGCCACCGGCTTCCCCCGACTGCGCCGTGAACTCCGGAGGCGGCGGCGCAGAGCTCAGTGGGATGATAAGCACCGCCGATTGGCGGCGCGCAGCTTCTTCAGCCTGCCGCCTTGCCGCAACGGCGGCCTCGGCCTCATCCAGCTTTCTATGGGCAGAGGCCTCCGCCTTCTTGGCCTCCGCTTTCTCCAGGCGGGCGGCTTCTTCCTCGTTGCGCTTCTCCTGCGTGTTCTGCTCCGTCGCCTCCCGGAGGTTGGCAGCGGGGTCAATTCGCCGGGCGGTGGCGGACGTCTCCGCCGACCCCATGACGAAGGCGGCGACAATCCTCTCAAGGGTGAGGGGAGCCCTAGAGCAAGGGAAACATGTAAAAAGACTTAGACAAGATAAACAAAGAGAAATAAAGACGAAGGGCGAAGACACTCACGCGGAGACCAGCTGCGGCTTCTTCACTTCCCTGCAGAAGCGGTTGGCCTTCGCGGTCGCTTCCTGCCGCTTGGTCGCGGCGGCCGCTCCCCTGAAATTCTTCGGCCGGCCGCCGAGCGTACTCGGCCCGGCCTGGCGCTTCTTCGCGCCGCCTTGAGCGTCCAAGACGGTGGAGGAGCTCGCGCCTGGCTGGCCAGCCTTTGGTTGGTGATGTGGGGCGACTTCTTCCTCGGCGTCGTCATTAGGCCAGTCGGCGAAGGTGGCCGTGGGCCTGGAGCCGCCTGCTTCTCCTCCGCCTCCCTTGGCGTCGGCCTCCATGGCCGCTGCCCCCAAATCAGGGTCGTCAACGTCGCTCTCCGCCCGGTCGGGGACAAATTGGCGGGGCGGCCCCGTGGTGCCGGCCGATGGCGGGATGAGGGGGTTCTGATTCAGAAAACTAAAGGTCAGACTAGACAAGTCGAACTCGACAACAAAGAGATAGAAGAAGAAGGGAGACGACTTACCAGAGGCGGGGGGTTGGCGCGTGAGTACGGCTCCTTGCCGAACTGCCAATCCGCCGAGAGACCGCAGTTCGCGATGTAGTTCACCGTGTTCGCCACCTCTGTGTGAGGCGAACAATTATACTATAGGGGGTTCCCTTACAGTCTTTCTGTCAAAAAACCTCTGTGTGAGGCATGTCTTTGGAGCACATCCAACTTGGGTCTCGATGACCGCTCATCTGACAGATCAGGTGAGGACGGCCCTGAAGCGGGAGTACTCGGCGCACCACGAAGGCGGCCAGCAAGTTGGCCCTGGTCAAGCCCTCCGACTGCGTCAGTACTCGGAGTCGCGCGAGGGTGGCGGCGCCGGCAGGAGATAGCGTTCTAGCTCGGTGTGACCAGCTGGGGAGCCTCCCAGCCGGCGCGCCGGCTTCGTAAGCCGGCAGATTGACCCAGTCGCCTTCTGGGGCGACGTTCTTCACATAAAAGTAGGACCGCTGCCACATCTTCACCGACTTGATCAGCGCGATGGGGGGGAAACGAGTTGTCGGCCCCTGACCTCCGCTTTGCGATGAACGCATCGCACTGTGCCGGCACGCCGGCGACGTGCGTGCCAAGCTTGGACTGAAAGAATTCCCTCCAGAGCTCGATGGTGGGAAGAACGCCAAGAAAACCCTCGCATAGGGTGGCAAAGGCAGCTAGCAGCACCACCATGTTTGGAGTAAGGTGGTGCGGCTGGAGCCCGTGAGACTCCAAGAAAGAGCGGAAGAAGCCGCTCGCCGGCAGCCCCAGGCCGCGCATGCAGTGCGAGCGGAAGATGACCCGCTTGCCTTCCTCCGGCGCCGGCGATATCTCCCCCTCCGGCGTGAGGCGAGCATGCACTAAGCTCCTGCCAGGCAGGCGCCGTGTCTTGCGGAGGAACTCGATGTCGTCGACGTCGACCTCGGAACCGTCCCACACCCCGAAGCGCACCGCGGGAGGCGCGGCGGCGGAGGAAGAGCTCATCGCTGCGGACGCAGGTGTAGTTCGGAGCAGCGGAGGCGAGAAGAAGAAGAAGCAAGAAGGAGCAAGAGGGGAGAAGGAAGGATGGGCGCGCATGCTTCGCCACCCCCTTTTCCCCCGCCTACTTATAGGCTTGTGGGCTGAGAAGCCGAGGCGGTAGTCGTGGGATTTACTGCGCTCGGGATCCCACGACTCCCACGATTTACCCCACGAAGTTACTGCGCGCAGTTATGGCGAGGGACCCCAACCGTCCATGCGGCCACAACGGATCCATTTCGCATGCCGAGGTGCGGTAGTGGCGGGCCCCGCCTGTGGGCCTGTCTCGTCGCGCGCGTGGGTGGGCAGACTGGCCCCGCCACGTGGCGCCACGTGACGGACTGCCAACGGGCAGCGACCCGGAAGCTTATCAAGCACGCTGCCTGGCTCCCGCCGCGATGTTCAAATCCTTCAAGGGCAGGACGGACTGGGCAGGTCCGGCTCCAGATAGTCGGCTTGAAAGAAGACGGCGAGCCGGGTCCAGATTCAACCACCGGAAGGAAGAAACTGATGAGGCTCCTCGACATGTCTCCCTCGGCACCTCACCAGCTTCGGGGACTACTGTCGGAGTAATGGGCCACGGGTAGGCTAACCCAAGCCCCTGAACCTTTCAAGACATCGGGGCAGGTTGCGCCCCTCAAGACCCCAGGACGGAGAGCCGCCTTCTGGGAGTCGGCGGCAAGGCAACCGACTACCCACTCATGGCCGAGTCCCAGCGACGACTTCAGGTCAAGCCGACTCCAATCCGGCGACTTCCAGAGAAGCCGGCCATGGGGGGTCGGCCCGCGACGCCAATAGGCCCCACGCCCTCATAAAGAGGGACGGGGCGGGGAGTGGCCTCAGTAAGGTCCACCCCACCCCTTACCAAGGGCAGGCATGGCCACAGTGCGCCGTACCATCGGAGATCTCCGTCCGGCGCAGCACTCATGCCATGCCAACCCTAACGTCAGCCCTAGTAGGGCGGAGTCCTGTACCCACGACTGCCTGCCAGTACGACCCAAGGACGACGGGGCCCACCAGCAGGCGGGAACAAAGAAGACGGCAAGAGCCCCCCAAAGTCAGAACCGTTGGGAGTCGGCCCCCGAGAGTCGGCCGGCCCCTCCCACGGGCACCACACGCCATTAACCAGACATGACGTGGAGTGGCAACAGTGATCGCCCGCCAGGCGGCGGGGCTGTTGCCACGATCCCATGACCAAGCTCGCGTCATTAGAAGCACGGCTACAGTAACACGCAGCCGGCAAGACCCGCCCACGGTGGACGCGGCCTATGGCCCCGCATTGGGCTAATCGGCAGGTCCCACCAGTCGGCGGGCCCCGGTGGTCGGCGGAGAAGACGGCGGCTAGAGAGACAGACGGCTGGGTCCCGCGCCCGGCCGGATTACCATTTTAACCCTGGGGGGTAGGCCTATATAAACCTCCAGGGCACCCATGCAAAGGGTTCGAATCCATAAACACTAGACCAGATCGTAGAGGAAAGGAGGGAGCTAGCCTTGCCTTCTCCTACCTCCTAGAAACAGCTCGAGGAGCTACCTTGTACACACTTTGCCATAGTGATCATGCGGAGACCCCGCAGAGCAGCAGTAGGGGTGTTATCTCCCCGGAGAGCCCTGAGGCCCTGATGCTGGGTAAGATCCGCCGGCGTGCATGCCTTCGCCTCATCTCGTTTCCAGGCACCGGCGACGTTCTACTCGCTCCCACCATGATAAGCCATCCTTTGGCATATGTCGCACCCAACCCCCGACAACCGTCGTCTACCCCAGCTCAGTTGCTCCAACGATAGAAGGGTCCAGCACGGCAGGGATCCAGCCTCCAGACTGTCTTTCGCCGCCTCAGATCTTCTTCCCCGCCGCTGGCAGCCATGAAAACTGCATTACAATCATCAACTGAGCAGATGACCTCGAGGACTACATTGGTCCGCAAGAGAGGACTCACTCTTTCGTGTCTGCTTACGTTATGCATCGCTTAATATTACATGCTACTTTATCATCCTTTTCACCGATGAGACTCTGAGTCAGCTCCAAACTAATGGTCAAACTTGAGTTTTTAAATGGTTGTGGGGTACATATCGGGGCCGCTATCAATAGTATCTATCTACTATCTGGTTAATCTCCGGTGTCGACTATGAGTTTCATGTTGGGTGGGAAACAAACAGTAAAGAAGCCATTATATGTATTTATTAACTGAAGCCATTATCTGCCTGTTGTTATGGTTTTGGGTCTATCCACAGGTTGCTACCATCACTCTAGATTTCTGCATGCACTCCTTACATAATCTCACTATGTTTTATTCCTATGCATGACAGTTATTGTAAACAATGGAACTGAACCTGTAGAGCAAAAGAGACGAGCCTTGCGTGGCAATAAAATTTCATGCAGACATCGCTCCATGGTAGGCGCAAAGGCATCCCCCCTCCATGCATTTCGGATTGTAATCGAGAGGAAGATATCTGTTCTGAGGAGGATTCAGAAGGAGAAGACAACTCCTATTTACCCCCTGAGGTCTTCACTCTAACTTGGCATGCTGGTGTTGGTTATATCATGCATATGGTGTCTTGCATTGCTTACTTTATACATCAAATGTGTCATCTGCTTAGTTTAGACATCCTTTGTGCGAATGTCATCTGTTTAGTTTATTCATCGTTTATGTGAATTATGCAACACCATCTTGTTTAGCCAAGCATCATATATGTGAATTTTGCAATGCCATCCTTCTTAGGCAGTCATCTTATATGTAAATTATATCAGGACATCCTTTTTTTTGTTACATATTACATTTGTCAACAATGTTAGTACATTCAACTGCTCTTCGTGTGCATCAGGCATTTGACACGGTGATGGCAAATTCTGGAGTGAAAACAAGGTCTTCAGAGCAGACTGTGCTATCTGACGAAGCGCATATCTCGCTGGTTACGGATAGCTCCTTAGAGGAGGATTCAGAGACAGATGACCAGTCCTATTCCCCCCCCCCCCCGAGGTGTATGCTCTAGCTTGGCAAGGTTATGTTGCTCATATCGTGCGTATGGTGTCTCGCATTGCTATGTCATTTGATTAGTTTAGACATGCTTTGTGTGAATGCCACCTGTTCAGTGTCTAATTACCATATATGTGAATTATGCATTGCCATCTTGTTGCAAGACATTATATATGTGAATTATACAATGCTATCTTGTTGCAAAGGCATTATATATGTGAATTATGCAATGCCATGCTGTTTAGCCAATCATCATGTATGTGAATTATATCATGCTATCATTTTTATGTATTACGTGTTCCATTTGTCGACAACGTTTGTATATTCAACTACTCTTCCTGTGCATCAGCCATTTGAAGCGGTGATGGAAGTATCTGGAGTGAAAACAAGGTATTCAGAGCAGACAATGCTACCTGCTGAAGCAAACATCTTGCTGGCTACAGAGAGCTCCTCAGAGGAGGATTCAGAGACTGATGACCAGTCCTATTTCCCCCTGAGGTCTATGCTCAAACTTGGCAGGGTTATATTACCCATGTCATGCATGTTGTCTTGCATTGCTTAGTTTTTACATCATACATGGATTGTCATCTGCTTACTTGCTTACTATATAAATCATATATTTGAATTATATCATGCCTTCATGTTTACATAGTAAATACACATAATCTATCTGAATTATGGCATGGCAACCCATTTAATAAAGACATCATATAGTTATATCATCTCATCTTGTTTAGTGTTTACAGTCATCATATTTTGAATTATGGCATTCTATCCGTGAATGTATGTGAATTATGGCATGCCAACCTATTTAATAAACACATTATATAGTTAAGTCATGTCATCCTGTTTACATAGTCTCATATTTTGAACTATGTCTTTCCATCTTTTTTAGTTAGCCATCATAATGTGAAATTGTGTCATGCTATCATGTTTAGTTGGCCATCATATATGTGAAATTGTGTCATGTTATCCTGTTTGGTTAGACAACATAAATATGAATTATTTCATGCCCTCTTTTATTCCCCACTATCCATTGCACCTGTCTATCATACAATGTCTATACTTTCAATTACTTTTCTTGTTTATCAGCCATTTGAATTGGAGAGCGTGATGGCAGTATCTAAGGGAGTAACAACACGGTCTTCAGAAAAGATAGTGCTACCAGTTGATGCAGATAGAACCACGGTTGTACTTGCCCAAGGACCAGATCCACCACACATAACCCAGACTCTCGTAGATTGTACCCCTACCTAGTTGGACAGAGAACCAGCTACACCCCTTCTAACCCCAACCCCGATAGATAGTAACCCAGTTCTAGTTGACACAGCACCGTCTCCACCACAGAGCACCCAAACACGAGCAATTAGTAAGGGAACTGCAGTGCCCAAAGCACGAGGACCACCACTCCGAATCCCAACTCAACGCTTAAAGGAGAAGAAGATTTGTTCTCAGGTCAGGTTCTGTAGCTATGGTTCATACTCCTTTGCTCTTGCATTACTGTATTACTCATACCAACTATTTTCAAATTTGAAGGATGGAATAGAAACTCCAATGGCGCAACAGGTATGTTTTAAACCTGTTTCTTTAACTGGTTTGCTGTTGTAACATGCTCTATGTTGATTTCAGTTTCAATTGAATAAACAATTATGTTCTCATGTCATGCACATTACAGGTGTTGTTATTGCTCTATAGTTACCCACACTTATATTCTGTCTATTCTGCTTTGTCTTGAACAAATATTATTTGAACCTGTGTCTCTATCTTGATTTGGCAACAAAAACTAGAATGCTATAGACCATAAAGTGACCATGGTACATAGATATATGTTTGTTTCATGATGTTATCCTGTCCACCTTACTACTGAACTCATTTACCAAAATGAGTTTCATATACAACATGGTAAACATGTGATGTGTCTGCTTGTTTATCTTTTTGAATGCGGACAAAATATTGGAGAACAGTACCGCGTTATCCAATGGTAAAGGAAGTAATGCAGATAAGGTTCAAGATAGTAAGACATCCCTGATGGTCTCCAAGAAAGCCGATAAAAACTATCTTGACGACAGTGAGGGAACCCAAAAGTCCCGTCTTGATGTAGTGTTCGAGTTACTGGCCACTATTGCTGGCACAAGCTCTTCGAACTCGCTGCCTGAATCAGTTCGTCTTCTTGAGTCTCAACTTCAAGTTGAAAGACATCGATCAGATGTGCTACGACAGGAAGCTGAAGGACTGAGGAAGTCCCTGCAGAATTCAGATGCATATTTTCTGGTGCAACAGCAAGCGCTGGAGGATTTAAGCCCCAAACAAGAGAAAGTTAATAAGCTTGCTAAGAATCTTGCCAACATTATGGGTACCCAGGATATTGTTTCTTGAGATCTTCTAAAGTGGTTTTAGTTCTGGATTTGTTTTGCTGCGCCGTTTATTTGCACTGGTCGCCAACTTTGACAACCAGTGTATATGATATGCTGCTTTGTTCCCTATATTTGCACTGGTGGCGAACTTTGATGCCTAGTGGATGTAATATGTGTAATAACCGTGATAGCCTAGCGTTAGTTGCTTGCTTATTTATTTCCTTGTTGTCTTGTTTATTTCTTTGCTTGAGTCATTGCAGTTCTTTTTCCGCGGTTAGCTAGTGGCTGCAATAACCTATTTTTTAAAACTAGGCCACAATAACCATGGGCTAATATTTACTGTAGTGACACTGGGCCTCCTGCCGGCCGTAGAAACAGTGGGCCTTCTATGGGCTATAGAAACAATGGGCCTTCTACGGGTCGTAGAAGCAATGGGCCTTCTGCGGGTCGTATCATCAATGGGCCTTATACGGGTCGTACGATCGATTGGCCAAACATGGGCCAAATAGACCGCATTATGGCCGTAAACAGGCTAGAGTTGGAATCGTCCGTTCATGGGCCGACCATAACGGGCCATTGTTAATAGGCCGTATTTGATGACGCTATAAAAACGGCCCAACGTATTAACGGACCACAAACGGGCCGACTGTAACCACGGGCTGAATTTGGCCCAGAAGCAGAAAATGGCAGTAACGGGTCATAAGTAAATGAATGCTGGAAATGAGCCCAAGAATAAATGGGCTCTGAGAAGGCCGAAAGATAACATGGGCTGGAAACGGCCCTACGGAATAACGGGCCGTTAATGGGTATAAAGTGATACACTGTTCATTACGGGCCAGTTTCACCACGGGCCGTTAATGGGTGTAAAGTGATACACTGTTCATTACGGGCCAGTTTCACCACGGGCCGTTAATAGGCCAAGAGTTACATAGGGCCTCATATGGGTCGAAAGACGTCATGGGCCATACATGGGCTAGAAGTGAAAACGGGCTGGAATCATATTGGGTGGCCCAGATGACGCTACTGGGCCTAATTCGGATAGGGCGTAACGGGCCTTGGGTTAGCGGGCTATAAATGGGATATATGCGAATAGGCCGTTAACAGGCTTTACATGGGTCGACCCGCCACCTTTTGACCAAGTCAAATGGGCTAGCCTTTTCACGGGAATGGGCCTCTGTTGGGCCATGACACGTGTCGACGTATCATAGGCGCCTTCTGTCCAATGAGTGGATGACATCTGTCCCAACGATGAGCCGACACGTGTTTCCTCCAGCCAATGATGATTTTACATGTGGAAAATCCCCATTGGTCGGGGCTGTTAACGGGTTATCGGATCCAAAACCTAACCCGATAGCTTAACGACGTTCCGTTACAACGGATGCCCCGTGCTGGACACCCTTGACGAAAGCACTTCTGTGACGCGTGATTTATCGTCATGGAAGTGGACACTTCCATGATGATAATTTTTGTAATGTCATGGAACACTTGTACGACAGCACAAGTATGACTATCTTGATTCTGTCATAAATTTGTCATGGATGTACATGCATGACAAAAAACGCGACCTACTATGACAAACACGTATCATCACGGAAGTGTATTTTTTCGTAGTGATAGATGAAGGGGTCACCACAGTGGCAAAACGTTCATTACCCACTGATATGATAGCAAACAGTGCTATCATACCTAACTCTGCGGCTGACAGGGTGCATTAAATGCACTGCTTAGTGTCACATCACTAGTTGCTCAGCAAGGCCTGCCGGATTTATCTCACCAGCTCCGCATTGGCTCTTTTGACACGTTGCTGGACGGGTGTCATATGTGGGTTTCTTCCGTAGGAGACGGCTACCATGTGGCAAATGCTGCCACTTAATCACCTTGCGGCTTGACACCGCACTGATTGACGATGTGGGTCGTGCTTGCGTGGTTGGCGGGGTGGTTCAACCCCCGCAAGCCCTGGCAGGCCCTGCCGGGGAGTCTCGGTTGCTTGCTTCTGGTGGTGGCCTGGCCCCTTGCCGAGCTCGCCTGCCCGGCGAGGGAGGCCCTTTCCTTGTAGATATCTTGTTCTCCTGGCTCGTCCTTGGTCTTTCTGGGTTGTATGTTGGTTCTTCAAATCTCTTGATTCTCCAATCTCTGCTTGAGCCCGTGCTTCAACCTTGATCTTGTGCATGTGCATAGTTGGTCAACATACCTGGGGTCTGTTGCACCGACAGAAGCCCCCGGGCCTGCCCCGAACTCGCTGCGGAGCGTCGTCGGGGTAGGGCCTAATAAGTGCAGAGGCAGGGCTGCTGAAGGGGTTGGCCCCTTGAAGTTTCCCGTTGCTGTTGTGGTAGTCTTGATTCCAGGGTGGTTTCCGATTTCTCCGTGCGTGATGTAAAGCCAATAGTGGTGGGGCCGCAGCAGTGATGGCCCGTGAATGAGTTTAACGCATGAGGTAGAAACTGCCAAATTACTCTCCCCACGGCACGCTCTTATCCTTGGCCACGTATGCTACATGCATCACGCGGGATAGGTAACGGAGGCGTGTGGTGTGGGTGAGCATCTTGAAGAGGGCCCGCCTGCCTTGAATTGGCAGAGGAGGACGGTGGTCGCCCGTTGATGGAGCAGTCCCCTTCCTCGGCATGCCTATAAAAGGAGGGGTGAAGGAAGGCGGAGTCATCCACCTATGCATCCCTCTTCTTCTTTTCTGGTTCTCTGCTTCTTCTGGTGATGCTAAAGAGAAGGGCCCGGGGCCAACCCCCGGGCTCTGCTTGGGGCAGTTGTGGCCTCACGCCAGTGTTGATGCTCGGGGAGTGAGCCTAGTCCTTGGCGTGGTGAATCTTTTAGTCTCTTCGAAGCTTGGTCAGGAGGCGGAGCTGGGGACCACAGGTAATCCTAGCATTTCCCCTCCCGGAGGCCTTGGGGCCGATGTTTATGCGAGGCACGTCTTTCTGCCCGCCGAGGTGGGGTGCAGCGTGCCTCGTCCTCCCTGGCCATCTTGTTCATCTTCCATCTTGTTGGATGAGACCCCAAACATTGGGGTCTCCACCTCCACGGAGAGGCGTTGATGAAGATGAAGCCAGGAAGGAAGGAGAAGATGGGAGGAAGGTCGTCAGGTCGGCGCACGAATGCGAGGGTGCATTCGTGTCCTACTAACGACTTGTAGCCTCGTCTTTCCTATTCTCCCTACCCTCCTTTCCGGTCTACCACCCCTGGTCTCTTTGGGTTATAGTCAGGGAGGGGACCTTTCCAGCTGGGCCTCGGCAGGCTTCCTCCCAGGTTGCAGCTCCGTTTGCCCTGCCGAGCCCAGTTGGCCTTGACAGCAACGGCTGGTGGGTTGCTTCTGCCGTGCTCTCCATCGAGGTGTTCCCTCGCGCTTCCGTTTCCCCAGGGCTACCTCTCCAGGAGCCCGATGGGAGCGGGCTGGGCCTCTGCCCAGGTGCTCCTTTTGCCCTCCTTCCCTTTGACGGTTGTGCCTAGGAGGAGAGGGACAAGAAAGGGCATTACATAGCACTTATCTTTTTTCAATCTTAAACTTGCCGGCAATTGCCAAATTTTAAATCAAATAATGTAATCTCTCAAGTCCATCTTTGTATTCTGTAATGCTTGTACTTGTAACTGCATATGAATGAAAAAGATGAATCTTGCCGGGAACCCGTGCATGTGTATGTCCATGCAGAGGCAAAGTGCCTCTTTAATAAAATAAACGAGTTTTCCCCGGCAGGATATCCTGCTAGCACCCCCTTTGTCTGCCGGAGAACTACGTCTGTCGGGGAACAGACAAAGGGGCCAGCCCCCCGCCAACTCCTTTTTCCCAAAGGCTACTGCAACAACCCTTACCGAAACAACGTTCGAGCCATGGATGGGAGCACCTAAGTTTGAAACAGAGAGGCGAGGTTTTCTCATGCAAAGTTGTAGCTTTACAAAATACCAAATTTCTTGTACATCAGCTTAGTACCACTTCTAGATTTTTTGTTTCTGAACTATATCTTTGAGTGCATTCGTCCATGCAATGTATGGTTGTACACTGGCACTACGGAAGAAGCGGACCATAGTCGACGTGCCTTCATCTTAAACTACAAAAAGATCTATGGTGAACGACCCATCTATTCACATGGTTAAACTTTGTTTCATGATTGCTAATTCATCTACAAGTTGAACTTGTTCTGTAAAACGTTTATTAAAACTGGACATGCATATGTTCTATGCTAAATGGGTGTATGTTTTCTACAGGGAATGGATCACATTGACCCAAAGAATGAGTTTGCCGCAGAAATGTGCATTGGTCTTATGACAAAATGTGGTCGCGATATTCCAGATAGGAACAAGGTAAAAACATGCACCCATGATCAGGTTATATCATTAAATCCTAACTATATAAATGAAGAAAATTGGCAGGAACTTGTGGACCACTGGTGTGAGGATCACTCCAATGTATGTGGTACACACTCTTTGCTCTTCAACTTGTCAATCCGTAGTTCTGGACACATCATACAAAATATGAGCTTCATGTCGTAGGAACTTCGTGCCAAGAAACAAGGAAAACCATCTACTGTGAAGCTAAGCCAAAACATTGCACCTACAAAATGTGACTCCCACTTCAGACATATGGTAAGTATTTGTACTACCTTATTGCAAAATCTTTATGTTGGATTACTATATTTCTTGCAGTGTTAATGTTCACCAGTTGATAAATCTGATACAAACCTAAGGACAACATTGATAATCAATCTGGTGGGGACTTGCTAGAACCTACGTGCACTACAAAAAAAAGATCCTGCATTGAGTCTGACTGCAAAAAAACAAATCGAAGTACTGCCAAATTTGTAGGCTTCAAATGTATAGTCTAACCATAATTATTCAAACTATCAAACATTGCTCTAACCGTGCTATCAATTATATTGTAGAATGAATCGAGGATCAAGCATAGACCATCAAAATAGCTTGATATGACAGCAATACCTGATGTAGAAATCATTGAGCAAAAGAGCTCCTCAAGCACGTTACTTGCGAGCATGGGCATCTCATCCTCCTCCGGGGAGAATTCATCCTCTAGTGAACACATTCCTGAGTTAGAACACATCATTGCAACTCAAGAGGCAGATGCAAAAAAGGCAAGTGAGATGTTTCATGGAGAGCTACATGAAATACTTTTTGACCAGATAGTAGAAATTAAATAACTCAAGAAGAAGCAGCTAGAAGATATTGAAGATTTCAAGATGAATCGGCAGAAGAAATCCACTATGTTTCAAAAAAGGCAAAGACATATGCAGGCAATGCTCAATCACCAGTTAAGGAAGACCATACAGTTAGCACAAGACAGTGTATGGAAAACACCGATGGCCTCATGCTTATAGAGTTATAGTCAAATTAATTTTCCTTTCTCCGAGACTAAGTTCTCTGCTTCTCCTTGTAAAATGTCAGGATTCACTTATAATGAAAGATTTGTTGCCAATGTTTTAATTCCCATATTCCAGCGAATCAAATTTTGAATCTATTTTCCTGAAATTACAAATTAAATATAGATTCACTGGCAAAATTAATAATATATGAATTACAACTTTTTTTATGTGCGACGGAAATTGTGACGTAAATGCATGTCGTCAACAATGTTTGGTCCCACATGTAAGCAACCACATCGACATCTTATGGGCCCATATGTCAGTAGCGTTGGCCGGTCAAACTGATGCCCAAATTATTACTGACGGAACGGTCGGTGATAAAACCCACGGGAGACCCACATAAAAGCAGCCATGTCAGCAACTACTGGCCCCACCTGTCAGAATCTTTGACCAGTCAAACCAGCGGACCGGTCACTGGTGACGGGATTATCGTCACCAAAAAGATCTTAGGCTATAGACTGGGCTATCATAGGTGACATTCTGGGCCATTACCGAAAATGACAAACAGCGACATCTTTTGATTTGTCACTTAAAATGCGATCTTGCGCGATGGAAAAAGTGGTACAGTCAAAATTTTATTTCCCATGATGGTGCTTCGATGACGGTGGGGATGATAGCTGGAAAACGTCGTGGGTGTATTTTCTGTGACGAAAAAGGGTTAAACGTGACACAAGTGAAACATCGCAAAATACAACAAATTTTGTAGTGGATACATAGATAAATCACAAGAAGGAAGGTTTACACAAAGCATCTATTATGGTGTTTAACATCCTGGCCGGGCTCTGCCGCACGTTTGCACCTTCCTATCATGTCCTTGTCGACTCAAAGGTTTTGTCAGTGCCATCTGCTACATCGCCATTACTATGGTTGAAAGGCACTCGAATGGCAGATCCTTTAAAGAGCTTTACTATGTAGCAACAGCTTGTTAGCTTAATGTTATTCATATGATCGCTTGGTGGGCCTTTGATAGTGCCCTTGAGATAACCAAGACTGACGCCAGCCACTGCTTGGTTGAGCCGAGCAGTGTATATTTGCGATAATGCTCCACTGTTTCCCATGGTATTTTAAGGGCAAAGTTATGTACCCTAGGTACGTAGTCCTTAGAGAGATAGGGAAGACAATGGAGCACGTAACACTATTTGAGGTTACCACTCAATTGCGTGGAGGCAAAGGTTTATCCCTAGGCGTGTATGGTAGAGCTCCGAGACCTTAGTGCCTTAACAGGCCTTGATGCCTCCTCGGCGGGTTGGGATTCAGCTGCGAGAGCTGAAGTCTTCTCCTCTATATGGAGGGAGTGTTCCGTGTTACCATTAACTGTTATGATGCCCTTAGGCCCTGAAATTTTTAGCTTAAGATAAGTGTAATGCATGATGTTGTTGAATCGGGCGAAAGTGGTATGCCCGAGCAGTGCGTGATAGCCACTGCGGAAAGGAATGATATCGAACATTAACTCTTTGCTCTGAAACTTTTCGGGCTAGCCGAAGACCACTTCATGAGTTATAGTCTCGGAGCACTGTGCCTCGACACCTGGTATGATACCCTTGAAAGTGGTATTGCTGGATTTAATGCTTGACGGGTGGATGCCCATCTTTCTGATTGTGTCAGTGTGGATCAGGTTGAGGCTGTTGCCTCCGTCCATAAGGACCCATGTGAGGTGGAAACCATCCATGATGGAGTCGAGAATCAAAGCTGTCGTGCCTCCATAATAGATATTGGTCGGATGGTCTCGCTTGTCGAAAGTGATCGGACAAGCCGACCATGGATTGTACTTCAGCGCTACAGGCTCTAGGGTATATACATCACGTAGCGCTCGCTTCATCTCCTTTTGGGGGATGTGTGTAATGTAAATCATGTTCACATCCTTTACCTCAGGAGGGAACTATTTCTGGCATCCATTGCTTGGCCTAGGGGGTTCGTCCTCATCCTCACTGCAAGGTTGGCCTTTGCCTGAGCTTCCGCCTGCAATCTTGTCGGCCTGCTTTATAACCCAACAGTTCCAGTTAGTGTGGTTGGTGGGTTTATTAGACGTGTCATGAATTTGGCAAGGCCTACTGAGGATCTTGCCCGACGTAGATAGGTTGTCCCCGTTCCCTTTAAAAGACTTCTTGTTCTGGCTGCCGCTTTGATTGCAGAAACCGACGTGTACAGCTGTGTCGTCGGCATCACTAATATTGCCTTTATGGTGATGTTTGTTGCTCTTACTATGTTTTGGCTTTCCGTTCTCATTGCATGCTTCGAAGGTGCTTGGGTCGCCGCTATGGCTAGCGCTCCGGGCCAACCAGTTGTCTTCTCCTACACAGAACTGTGTCATGAGAGCGGTGAGGGCCGCCATGGTTCTTAGTTTATCTTGTACAAGTTGTCAAGCCAATCATTCATCATGAACATTGTGTTTGAAGGCGGCAATTGCTTCTGCATTCGGAGAATCCACCATTTGTTTTTTTTCTTGGTCAAGGACCGATTCCAAAATTTCCTGGCAGATTCGCCAGGTTGTTGTTTAATGTGACTCGGGTCGTCGGCATCCGGGGGCCAAACATAGGTCCCCTGGAAGTTGGCTCAGGTGGCGTCTTCTAGCTCCTCCCAGCTGCCGATAGAGTTTTCGGGCAAGTTGTTGAGCCAATGCCTCGCTTGTCCCTTGAGCTTTAGTGGTAGATATTTGATGGCGTGGAGGTCGTCTCCTCGATCCATATGAATGTGGAGAAGAAAACCTTCAATTCTAATAGTTGGGTTAGTTGTTCCATCGTATTGTTTGATATTAACGGGTTTAAACCCCTCTGGGAACTGATGTTGCATAACCTCGTATGCCGATCCTCACACCCGAGAAACAATTTGTCGGACGGCTGCTGTTGTCCTTGCCTGGATGTCATCCGGAGCCCTGTCGTCCTTGTCAAGACATGCCTGGTATCTAGCCTGTCCAACAGGTATG
Organism: Aegilops umbellulata; assembly: GCA_032464435.1. Lineage (NCBI taxonomy): Eukaryota > Viridiplantae > Streptophyta > Magnoliopsida > Poales > Poaceae > Aegilops > Aegilops umbellulata. Next base: position 405,064,002 of record CP136054.1, on the reverse strand, counting down.
CGGTCCTTCTACCTATATATGGATCGTGATGGAATAGACAGGGCAAACAATATGTCACGCAAATCGTACGGTGCGGCAGATCAGATCGTATTTATGTGCTTAGGGCGGGGGATTTTGGGAACATCTCGAAGGCCGCTCCATGGCCTATCCCGCCCCCAAGGAGGGCGATCCGGCTTATTTGTCTCATCACGCTAGTGAAGCAGGATGTTGTCCACTTCATCATCGAATGGTGGAAGTAGACGACCTCATGGGTAGGATTTACTTTGGTTCGCGCATCTCTGCTGGAGGTCTTCCTCGACTGCGAGGACCTCTACCCATTTGTCATTAAGTGTGTCTTGGTCGGCTTTAAGCTTCTCCGGCCCTTTCTTAATGCTCCGGGTGGAGGCAATGAGTCGTCGGTGGAAGGCCCTCAAAGAAAAAAGTCCTCGGGGACGATGAACTCGTTTGTACCGAGGGTAACGTCCTCCTCTGATTCCGACATATAGTTGTTGTCATCGGGATCGTCGAGATCCTCATGATTCTCTGCAATGTTGTCAATCTGATCAGGCATAGCCTCGTCGCTGTTGGCCTAGTCTTTGGTGTCATAGACAGTATCTTGGTCTTTGGCACCATCCGGGGTGGTGGTGTTGCCCAGAGTGCCATTACCAGTATGGTTGTTGCTAGCGTCCCCCCTGCCGGTTCGTTTACCGTGTTTTCGTTGGTGTCTAGGGACATCCTTTTTGTCCTCCTTATTCTCGTCATCCTTAGGTGTGTCTACCATCTAGACGTCATAGCTGGAGGTAGCAGTCTAGCTGCCTGTGTAGGTTGGCGTGATGCCGAGCATATCACTAATATCTTCATCCATATCAGTTGCCTCCTCGGAGGCGTAGTCCAGTACATCGATTAAATCCTCGACCATAGCAACTATATGGGTGGTGGGTAGGACGTAAATTTCCCTATCATTGGCTCTACATCTGATCTGGTCGTAGATCGAAGTCTGATCGTCTGAAATTGCTAGACTCAGGATTTGATCTAGCATCTCGTTTTAAGAGCGAGAGGTCTGCCGGTCCCATCTCTTGACGGTCGGTGGGACTGATCTGCAACACACTCGACAAAGTGCATGACACGGCTTTAGAGCATGGGTCGGCCAGGACAAGGGCCTGGTCCGATTTGTGAGAGTTCGAATCTGAACTCAAGGTTTGATTCAAAGCAGAGTTTGATCTGAGTTTAGGTCCGCGGAGTTCTCCAGTCGATCTGGCACCCAATCAAAGAGGGCGAGATACCGTGGGAGTCATCTATGTACTCCAAGCTCCCAAATCTAATGAACTTATCTAGGGCGAAGCTTTCAATGCGAGCAAGGCGTCCGCTCGAGTCAGCATGAAGGACAATGTTGCCAAACCAAAAAGCTTGTTGGGGACAAAGAAGTAGTCGCAACCGATGTTAGAGTTCTCTGAAGGAGAGCCACCGATCCTTTTTGACCACACAATGGAACCTACATGGGCCACCAATGTCGGTACTAAAACTAGCGTATCTCGGGTAGAGGGTCCTGAGCTGTGATCTAGGAACGATGGTAACTAGGGGAAACGGGAGACGATGTTTACCCAGGTTCGAGCCCTCTCGAAGAGGTAAAACCCTACGTCCTGCTTTGCTTATATTGATGTGATGGAGTATCAAGTACAAGATGATCTACCTCGAGATCGTATGTTGCTAACCTAAGGCTAGTGATCGTGCCTTTAAAGACTAAACCCCATGGCTTATATGCGCACCGGGGGTACCTAGGTTACACATATGGTCGGTTGCCGATCATGCTGGTTAGTGAGTTATCCTTGAAGGACACGCCAAGTCTTTCGAGGTTTCCATCTTGATCACGCCGAGGTTCATAGCTTCTGGAGTCCTTCCTTGTGGAGATCGGTGGGCCATTAGCTCGGCCCATGGACTGTGGGTCATGTTGGTTAGTACCCCTTAGTCCAGGAGACCATCATTTGGGATTCCCTAAAAACATCCCAACTGTTTGGTACCCGAACACCAATATTTAGGTGTTCTATCTTAGGCTTTTTAGGTCCAGCCTTGCTCTTTGGTTTTTACTTGGACCCTGATTATTCAAAAGTGCTTATGGTTATTCAAGTGGTTTCATGGGCTTAAGTGGCTAGCTGATTTATATTTGCTCTGGTTCTCTGTGACCATTGACATCAAGAGACTAAGTGTAAATGCATAGGTAAAACCTTCACTCGGTGTAGTGGTAACCCAGAATGTGCTTGTAGCAGAAGGCGAATGTGGTGAGTGTACTAAATAAGATCAAAGAAGCCACATAGCATCGATTGAACAGAGGTAGGGCCGCCATGCCTCATCGTCGCGCACCACCATAGTGAGCCTCTTGTTTCCTTCGCCACCAGTGTTGCCTAGGCCCTCGCATCGCCATATGATGTTGACATCATGGTTATGGGGGTTGGGAATGATGAATCACAGGGGCCACTGCCCCCCCAATTAGAAAAATCAGTAGGCAAAAATTAGGGGCTAATATCAAGAAAAGTTACTCATTTGCGCCCCTCTCCAAATTATTCCTATTTTATGTTTTGTCCCCTCTATCATCCTTGCCTACCTCTACCATTGTTTTCACCAATACTATCACTCTAGTTTACTTGGTAAATATGTGTCATTGTCAGTTTGTCTCTTTCCACATGTTTCAGACAACATACATTACCATCGTAATCTCCCATTTTGTTTCTTTGGAGGTTGCCTTCCTTATTAGCTTTTCTTAGACAAGCCTTCATTGTTAGTTTGTTCCGTGATGCGTCTCTATCATATCTACTTTTCCAAACTCCTTTGCCCTTGTTTTGGACTCTAATTTGCATGATTTGAATGGAACTAACCCGGACTGACGCTGTTTTCAGCAGAATTGCCATGGTGTTATTTTTGTGCAAAAATAAAAGTTCTCGGATTGACCTGAAAATTTACAGAGAATATTTTTGGAATATATAAAAAATACTGGCGCAAGAATTATCCAGAGGGGTCCACCCAGAGGACACAAGCCCTTGGGGTGCGCCCACCCCCCTGGGCGCGTGCTTGTGGGCCCCTTGGACCTCACCTCAACTCCAACTCCATATAACCCTATTCGAGGAGAAAACATCAGAGAGAAGGATTCATCACGTTTTACGATACGGTGCCACTGCCACCTCTTGTCCTTCATCAGGAGGGCAGATTTGGAGTCCGTTCGGGGCTCCGGAGAGGGGGATTCGTCGCCATCATCATCATCACCAACCTTCCTCCATCGCCACTTTCATGATGCTCGCCGCCGAGAGTGAGTAATTCCATCGTAGGCTTGTTGGACGGTGATGGGTTGTGAGGGAGTCCTGGATTAAGGGGTCCTCGGGCGTCCGACCTGTTGACATAGGCCGGACTATTGGGTTGTGAAGATACAAGACCGAAGACTCTCACCCATCTCCAGATGGGACTCTCCTTGGCGTGGAAGGAAAGCTTGGCGTCCGGATAGGAAGATTCCTTTCTCTGTAACCGACTTTGTATAACTCTAGTCCCCTCCGGTGTCTATATAAACCGGAGGGCTTAGTCCGTAGAGGCAACAATCATAATCATACAGGCTAGACTTCTATGGTTTAGGCATTACGATCTCGTGGTAGATCAACTCTTGTAATACTCATATTCATCAAGACCAATCAAGCAGGAAGTAGGGTATTACCTCCATAGAGAGGGCCCGAACCTGGGTAAACATCGTGTCCCCTGTCTCCTGTTACCATCAACCTTAGACGCACAGTTCGGGACCCCTATCGAGATCCGCCGGTTTTGACACCGACATTGGTGTATTCATTGAGAGCTCCGCTGTGACGTCGAAGACAGGATTGATGGCTCACCTCGTTGTCAAGGACAGTATCACCTCCGGAGGAGCCCTGGCCCCAGGCCAAACCCTCCGGCTGGGCGGCTTTGTCATGACCGCCCGTTCGGCTATCAAGCCGACGATGGCCTCTCGAGTCATCAAAAATCGCCTCCGTGTTGACTCCGAACACTCCAAACGGATGGATCCGGCAGAGCTGTCGTCTTTAAACGAACTCCTTGACCGCATCGCCACCCTAGGGGTCGCTACCACTACAAAAAAAATACACTTCCGTGATGATACGTGTTTGTCACAGTAGGTCGCTTTTTTGTCATGCATGTACATCCATGACAAATTTATGACAGAATCAAGATAGTCATACTTGTGCTGTCGTAGAAGTGTTCCATGACATTACCAAAATTATCATCACGGAAGTGTCCACTTCCATGACAATAAATCGCGCGTCACAGAAGTGCTTTCGTCAAGGGTCATCGACACGTGGCATCCACCATAACAGAACGTCGTTAAGCTACCGGGTTGGGTTTTGGATCCGATAACCCGTTAACAGCCCCGACCAATGGGGATTTTCCACGTGTAAAATCATCATTTGCTGGAGGAGACACGTGTCAACTCATCCAATGGGCGAGACGCGCCTATGATATGTTGACACGTGGACCGGCCCATCAAGTTTAAATGGGCCGGCCCAACTGAAGGCCCACAAGATTTTGCGGACCATAATGGGCCGGCCCAACTGAAGGCCCACAAGATTTTTGCGGACCATAATGGGACAGCCCAGCTAAAGGCCCACGAGATTTTGCGGACCATAATGGGCTGGCCCAACTAAAGGCCCACAAAATTTTGCGGGTCATAATGGGCCGGCCCAGGTAAAGGCCCACAAGATTTTTTTTTGTGCCATAATGGGCCGGCCCAGGTAAAACCCACAAGATTCTTGCGGGTCATAATGGGCCGGCCCAGCTAAAGGCCCACGAGATTTTTCCGACATTAATGGGCCGGCCCAGCTATAGGCCCACAAGAATTTGTGGACCCTAGTTGGTCGGCCCATTAACTGCCTGCCATGTTTTGGGCCAAATTACGGCCCATATTTGATCCGGTCCATTAATGGCCTGGCGCGCTCCGGGCCTAATAGTGGCCCATATGAGATCCGGCCCGTTAAAGGCCTACCACGTTCTGGGCCAAACTATGGCCCAGATCAAGTCCGGCCCTTTAAGAGGCTTTGGACTCAATTATGGCCCATATCAGATTCGGCCCGTCAACTGGACACTATGCTTTTGGGCCGACTTGCTAAAGGCCCACTTAGTAATTCGGCCTGATATTAGTTTTGCCCTGTTAATGGCCCGTTTAACATTTCGGCCCTATATTAATTTCAGCCTGTTAAAAGCCCGTCATACAGTTGGGCCTAACTACGGCCTGGTTTGCATCCGGCCTGCTCACAGCCGATATCTGGTTGGGCCAAACAAGGACCGAGACAATTTTTTGGCCTGTTAAAAGCCCATGATTTGATTTGCACAATCATGGGTCAGGGTTCATTTCGGGCTGCTGCCGGCCCGTGAGCTGATCGGCACGTTTTCAGGCCCAACCTACATCGTGATTGCAAGACGGCCCGATTATGTACCGTAATTTTACGGTTTGGCCGGTTTACTACGAAGACAGGATATATATACAGTAAAATAATTGCAACATCGTGAATAAGAAAAAACTTAGACTATACAATAAAGAAATTACGGCATATTACATCCACTGGACATTAAAGTTCGCCACTATGATAATAAAGCACAAGCAGACAGCAGATTACATACACTGGGCATCAAAGATTGCCACCAGGGCAAATAAACACGCCGACAAAATAATATACCAAATCGACAGCACTTCAATAGGGTTCTAGAAAGGTTAGCCCTGTTGGGGAGCTACAGCGCAAGCAGCTGAGCAAGATGATGAGACTGCGCTTGTTCAACACTTATATCTTCCTCACTCTGAAAGATAAACAAGCAGACAGATGACAGGTTTTGCACATAAAAGTATCAGTGCTGACAATTCATCACATTTCTTACTGACGAATAAAGTGACACAGTTTAAATTTGCATTAACACAATATGGTATTGTTCAGGTCAGACATGGCAGGAAATGACATTGTGAAGGAGTTGGCAGCTTCACGACACCACTAGATTACAGATCAAGAACTCATAAGTATCAATGGTTAGTGTGCTGTCAATTTATACCATTTCAGATTGGCAAATAAAGAGATGGTTTAAATAATAGTAGAATGATATGACATTGTTCATAGTTAAGACATTACAGAATATGACATTGTGCTGTAGTGGGTAGGTTCACCACACCACTGGATTACAGATGAAGAACAGAAGCATACATGCAGTGCAAAAGAAGATCACTCGCTCTGTATAGTTTAATTTACATGGTATGAAGAAGGAACTTGGTTGTAAAACTGAAAACTTAAATTGAGAAAGGACGAACTTTTGTTTATGAACTACATATAATAAACTTTAAACAAGCAATTTGATGCAAACACCAAAAATAAACAGTTGTTGCAGTCATGCCTAACCAAATATATACAACAAAGTTTGAAGGCTTGAGATGGACAAACTTACATTATTGGTGAAGACAGGCTCTATAAAGGCCTTGTCCATGCTGATGGGGGGGCAATTCAAGAAGTTTACCACAGAATCTTCTTCAAAAGAATTGCCTGTATTCTACATTTTGTTAAGAGTAAATATAGATGTGATAATATACGAAAAAACGGAGAATATTTAAGATAAGATGAAGAGTGATGCTACATAATCAAGTAGCTATAAATGTAAGTGAAGCGATACAGGCAAAAGGTACAGCCAAGAGCGATGCACGGCTAAACTTCTTCAGTACCAACCTTATGGTAAGAGTAAATATAGATCTGATGTGTTGAAAATGGAGGGCAAAGGAAAATAAGCTGCAGAGTGATGGTACATAAACACCTACCTGTCATTATAAGTACACTGATAAAGGAGAGCATGTACTTACAAGAACAATGCAGAGCTAAAAAAACATTGGCATTGGATATATTCTACACTAATGTAACCATTCATACAGATCAGATAATTTGGAGCGAACAATTGATAAGCAAGCTATCATGCAAACTCCTGTCACATAATGAACCAGGTATGTATGCAAGTACAGTGATACAGGACAACAGGTACTAACAAGAGCAAAGCAGTGGGCAGCATATTTGCGATAACCTCTCATTCTTGTCAAACCGGAATTCTTCTTCGAGCAGATTTCCTACAAAAAAGATCCGTAAGGCACATGCGGAAAAGTAGAAGTTCAAATTGTCATGTGATTTCATAGACAGTACCTCATCTTGGGAATGAGACCAGTGCATAACAAGGTTTTTCCATTCAATGTATTCTAAATTTAGCACATGGAGACTTCACCAGAAATTCGTTTATAGACTTGCCATCAAAGTGTGATTTCCTCGGGTAACACCGATACTGCTGCAATGCTTTCTTGAAAAGCACAAGCAAGCTTTGCTCGTCATGACTATCCAGATTGACCCTTGCCTAGTTACAACAATGTAATGTAAATCATTGATGTGTTCAATCAGCAGAAAACGGGAAAATAATAACCATGAATAATAGCACTTACACGTAAGTTGGACAGGAAGATGTGAAAATGGTGTTTGTCTTCACAATAATCTTCCCATGATGGGAATATATGCACGTAGTCCCTAACAACATTGAAAGCATTGTCTTTTAAACTAGGAATAAATGGAATGGGGTTCCAATCTACAGGAATTGGCAGTCTCTGCAGTTGGGATAGGTCTTCGGACGGTCGACTTGCTATACTTTTTGCTGGAGTGGGATTTTTCTGTGGTACAGCTGGTGCTATGGCAAATGAAATCGGTATACCTTTTGCTGGAGTGCAGGTCCTGTGTGGTGGGGCTAGTGGTGTGGCCAGTGAAGTATGGGTACAGTCTACTGGAGTCGGTCCTATGTTTTGTGTCACTGGTTGTACATCCAATATAAGTGGGGTGTTGTCTGATTTCTCCGGCACCACCATGTTTTTCAAGGACTTTGCTGGTGCTCCTTTAGGTTCGGCAATCACCCTCTTCCTTTTTGATGTCTGATGCACCAGAACATCATTTGAGTGGAAAAAAATGGTACGATGACAGATGGAATATGTATTGATAATGGATGGGCATGGCATCTCGACATATATGATGAGTAAACTAAGCAGATGGCGGTGCAACAAAGTAGAAGAAATGCAAGACAACATATGCAAGATACGTGCAATCAATAAAACCTTGCCAAATTAGAACAGGCACCTCGATGGGTGAACAGGACAGGCCATCTGCCTTTGACTCCTCGAGGTTAGAATAGTCATTAGGATGATATTCTGAACAAGAATCAACAGGTGGGGAGTGTACGAGTTTCATAGCTTCCAGAATGGCACTCAATGCCTTGGTGCCAATTTTGTAAGTCATTGCAGTGTTCCACAATATTCTTCTGATGCGCGGATTCTGATATTCACTGTAATTGCATATGATATCTGAGAACCATGAAAACATAAATAGTTGTGAGATTATCTTTGTAATGCAGATGATATTCTAATATAGGGGCGCCCCTGTAAACACTTGTGTGCTATCACTGGATTCTGATGAGAGAGCTCATGTGTGCTGTAATATGGTGCGTGCATTTATATAATCTAGCACAAGTACACAAAAAATAGGCTCCAGAAGTAAGGATAGTTGGCAGATGATAGGTTCATAATATACTGTATAGAGAGTTTATTGCCAAACGATGATAACAAGAGCATGCAGCAACTAGGCAGATCATAGTGTACATAACAGGGGTACACCATAACCAGGATATATAAATCGGGAAAGTGGAACTGGCTGGAAATTACGGTGTTGTATTGCCGCTAGTAATTGAAAGCCTATCGATCACGTATAGGCCAGCTCTATCAGCTGTTAGACTGCAGATGTCCCTGCTCCCCTTCCTGACAAGGAACATACTGTGCTTCCCACACAGAACACCGCACGGGCCGCCGGCCGAACCACCGGCACCACCGCCTGTGTTCCTCCGCCACCCCCACCCCAACCCCCGCCCCCACCCGCATCGAGTTTTCTTCGTTCGACGAGGCCCCACCACCTCCCCCCAAAACCACCGTCCCCACCCGAGCCCCTTCGATCGCACCGGCGAACTCCGGCGAGCTCTGAAAAATCGACTGACCCAATTTTGAAATTTAGTCTACTATGATTTAACTAGTGTGGAATATAAAAGGGGAAAACCATGAGCATTGCGAGTATGGTGTTGAGCGTGCCATGGCGGATCTGAAGGTGCAAACCGGACAAAGGCAACTTCGCAACCAAGACAAGAAATCAGAGTAAAGCAGTGGCGATCTATTTTCTTGCTGCGATAAATAAGTTGAGCAGATACGAAAGAGTACCGCCTCTGGTGCGGCGCCGTGTACGCATCTGCTGAGAATTTGACGGTGCTACGGTAGCGATGGCTGTCGGCGGCGTGGAAGCAGATCTAGGAGGGTAGACGGTGGCGGCAGGGCGCGGTGGACGAGACGGTCGTAGGAGCGGCGCCGGCAAGGTGGACGACGGCGGGGATGAAGCGAGAGGACGGGATGCAAGGATCCCGGTCCGAAGCCGTGGATGAGAGAGGTCGATCTCTTGTAATGGACGGCGGCGTCGGGGTATCAGCTCCGACATGGTGGAGGAGGACGGCGGTGGATGGGATGGCGGACGGCGGCGGACGGAGGAGGGTGGGGTGGAGAGGGTGTTTTGGCGCCCACGGAGTACGAATGGGGAAAAGGGAGGTAGAGAGGAAGGGGGAACCATGTATTCCGGGCGCGCTTGTCTCAAATGCGGGGAAATTTACAAACTTAGCCCCCGTTTCAAATTTCTACTACATCACAGCAACACTAGTCGGTTGGGGATAGGACGGTAATCTCGCATACACCGAATATTTGCCGACGAGAGTTTGTTTTTTGCGCCCACCGTGTATGAATATGAATCGAGGAGGGAGTTGATTTCGGCCGAGGACACACTGTGTTTTGGCGCCCACCGTGTATGAATCCGGGTGAGAGGCGCGTTTGGGTGAAATTACAAACCTACCCCTATCGAAACCTATAGAAATCGAGCATATAGGCTTTGCGTGGCAGGGATAGGCAGTAGTGATTTCCATCTCGCAGATTTTGGTTTCGGGCGGTTACTGCGACTTTCCCCGCTTCGTTCAAATTTTGCAGAATGCACGTTTACCGTGCCAACTCAATTCAAATCCCGTTTGTATTCTATTTTTTTCCGGGCGGGATCCATTTTCAATTGGAATTACATTCTATATACATCATTTTTTATATATACTTTCAAAAGCACAACACCATTTATACATAAATATGGTTTACAAATGGCATGATCTCATATTCATAAGGTTGTATCCATCAATTTGGATTTTCAAATATTTGAAACCACTTTATGTTGAAATCCAATGTATGCATTCCTCGCTAACTGTCTCCAATTAATGTGTGTTTCATGCGGGTTTTTTTTTACTTCTCAAACATGTATAATGTGTTTCACACACGCAACATATAGTGTAATCCCGTTTAGACATTAATTGCATATAAACCATGCATTGTTTGTAATTGAAGAATCTATGGATCACCAATATTGATAAACTATATAACATTACACGTGTGCCCAAATTCAAATGAATATGCATGTTTGATACACCAATTTGCGTTATGATATTATCGATGTCGTGATCTCCAGTTTAAATATTTGAATCCCCTTTAATCCAGATATTCGTCTCATATAGCTATGACTCATGCTTATATAGGACTATCTCTCTGGACCTATACGCGTTCATTGTCTCTCAGGTATCTCTCGTGCTACCTGTATGTCGACAATGATCTTTTATCTTCGTAACACACTGACGGTACTCTCTCCCTCGACCTTCATCACTCTATCTCTCTCTAAGTATATCTCGCTCCCTGCTATGTGTCTCTAACTATGATTCTCCATGTGGAATCTCTTTCTCTCACACAAACACAAAACTTTGTCTCCCAGGGTCTCATTTCTCTCTACTATTCCCATGTGTGCCACTCGCACAACCCTCATACAGAGATATCTTTCGCTCCTTAGATATGAGAGCATACGACTCTTCCTCTTCAATATCTCTTTCTCACACACAAACACAAACTCTGTCTCCTAGGGTCTCATATTTCTCCATTGTTCTCTTGTATGTCGCTCACACACACCCTCTCTCCCTAGAGATATCTTGCGTTCCCTCATATGTCTCTCTAGCTATCACTCTCGTTGTGAAATATCTTTCTCTCTCGCAGACACAAAACTCCGTCTCTCTGGATCTCATTTCTCTCTGATATATGTTTGTATGTGACTCACACGCACTCTCTCTATCTCTCTCACACCCACACACATAACCCAGCCTTCTGATCCACTATACTCCTATATCTAACGCACACTAGCTAGCATCTTTATCTTTCTATTTATCTGTTTCTCCATCAACCTTCTTTCTCGCCCTCACTCTTGATTCCTATCAGGCACACTACATATGTTTCTCTCTACATGCAGTCAAGTGCCCTCTCACACACATATATAACTTCACCCTTTGAACCACCCGACGGTCATCTCCAACACCCAAACTAGCGGATGTCCCTCTAGCTAGCATCTCCATCTCTGTATTTATCTGTAGTTTCTCCGTCAACATTTCTTTCTCGCACGGAGTCTTGCTTCCTGTCACCCACACTATATATGTCTCTCCATACATATGCATTTATAGGTTGGTCTCTTTTGCACAATCGTTGTGCCTCACTCCCTCTGCTCACCATAGATGCATGCTCCAGCCCATGGCACTATCTCTTAAAGACAAAAACACATGCTCAATTGTCGGGACTTCTTCCATGCATTCTCACATGCATGCATATTGTCATACCGATCCGTCTCTCCCATGTCGTTGATCTTGTGATTTATGTCTTCTTTCTTTTATCTCGATCATGCGCGCACGCACACACACACATCCCACGTATACATGTATACCTCTCACACATGCACGTTCAAGGTCTCTATGTCTCCATACGTAGTTAATTACCCTCAATCCTAACGCCACATCGAATCGTTCTCCTCTTTTGTGCACATAACTTCCGCCTGGATGGGTAAAACACACACTCACACTTAACAATCTCCTTCTAGCTACCCCCCGCCCCGCCTCTCACTCTTCCCCTATATCCCTGAAACCAATAAGACCATCCATTAGTTTAATTCCCGCCTACATGCACCATCGATATATAGTAGTCTTCCTCGGTGTCTCTCGAACAAACACGTTCTCTCGAAGTCGACTCCTCTCACGCGCACACACCTTCTCTTCCCTCTCTACGGGCATTTTCTCTATCGCACCCCATCGTTGGTGGCCTCTGCCATACACATCACCTCTCTATGATGAAAGCCATGGACACTTAAATTACATCCGCCACAGAGGACCCCGCGACACACACACACACACACACACGCACACGCACCCCCCAACACACACACTAAGACTCCATCTCTCTCTCTCACACACACACACACACACACACAAACACACACGCAGGCAAGCACGCACGCCCCCCCCCCCCCACACACACACACTAAGACTCCATCTCTCTCCCTCTCTCACACACACACAAACTAAGACTCCATCTCTCTCTCTCTCTCTCTCTCTCTCTCACACACACACTAAGACTCCATCTCACACACACATGCTCTAGGCGGAGCATTTTTTCCTACCACCCTTCATCCGACCTTACCCGTATGATGAACAATCAGCTTTATTTACTTGCATAACATGGACAAATTCCACTCTACTTTAGTAGTCAGCAAACTTATCATCTGTACCATTATAAAAAACGAGTTGGTGGTGATGGTGTGCCTGCCATCTTGTAATACAGACCGTATGATCTATATCTGAGGATAGAAAGCAAACTATGATAATTTTACAAAAGATACCCGCACCTCTCTCCACATCATTATCTCCCGCAACCTCATTGCTCAGCAAATAAAAAATGAATAAGTCTCTGGAACAATCTAGCATGCATGGTGGCCGCTGTCGCCTGCCGGCGCTGTCCATTCCCATGCCTCCGCCCATTCCGACTACCAGTCACCACCACGCTCCACTCCTCCTCGCCTTATCTCTCATCTTTCATTTTTTCGAGGACATTCTCGAGATACCAGTTTTCCGATAAAATTCTCGAGATATCATTAGTTTTTACACATGGGATTACTCCTGCATGGGTCAATCACAACAGGTGTTCTGTAAAAAAATGCATATTGATGTTTCGTGCAATGCACGAGAATCTTGCTTGTAATTATATAACGCAAATCACGAGCAGGAAGTGACATTTTTTTGACACAACCACGTTAACATGGCCACGTAAATCACTAGCTAAAGTAAATACCATTATACTTATATCCCAATGCAAAAGGTTGAGTATATGTCCGAAGAGTAGAGTCGCACACACGCACTCCGTCTCTCAGAATCTCTCACACACACACACCAGTTACGTGACGCCCACTTAAGCAGACACGTATGTTACAATATGTGCACCCGCGGGTACACGTGAAGCTGCGCATTTATTTAAGCCGGAAGGCGAACCCTAACAGTAGCTGCATTCATTCCCCTCCCGCCGCCTCTTCTCTGGTCGCGGTCGCCCAGTAGCCATGGGCCGGCCGAAGGTAACAACATACGCCATACTCCCGCCGGAGCGGCGCTTTAATATGGAAATTTTAGTGGCCATGCATGCATCTTTTTGTGCTAGCACTCCTATATAAGGGTTGACCGGTCGCTTCCCGCGGACGTGCGCGGGCGGTGGAAGAGGAAGGAGAAGGGAAGCAGGCTGTGGAGTAACGTTTTTACCACAATTTCCTAGGAACCCGAGTGCAATAATTGAGTAGTTTTGCAAACTACCAGTACTACACCTGAAACGGTTCAAAACCTATACTCCCTTGCCAGCGCGCGCTTCCCGCGTGAAACGGTCAGCGTCGCCCTGGAGCGTCAGTGCCGCATTAATGCCTGGCCAGAGCGGAGGTGACCTCTCACTGGCGCTGGCTTTGAAGTGGCGCGACGGCCGAGAGAGCACCGCTTCCCGGTGCAAGCGACTGCTCCGCGTCAAGACTGGCCATAGGCCCTGTTTGGATCCATGGGTTAGAGTTAGTTTGAGCTAGTTGGGACTCAAATAGCCCTAAATTGTCCAAGCATGAGGGTTTAAATTGGAGCAAGTTGCTCCGGACCCACTAAAAAAAACTATCCCACCCAAGAGGTGCTAACTGGAGATAGTTCTCATTGGGACCACTGAAAAATCACTTTTCTCTCTCCATGAAGTGCATTTATTGTCAATCTAACCCTATCACCCAAACACCTCTTTGGCTACAGTTAGTTCAGAGTTAGTCATGAGTTAGTCTAACCTCTAGCTAAGTTAGAGTATCAAACAGGAGCAGTATAGGACATGCAAGTTGCTCAAAGCATACAGGCAAATTCGTACATGAAAGGGTTTTTTCTTTTTGAAAACGGAACGTGAAAGTAATTTTTTTAGAATGCTCTTGGCATGTCGCTAACATGTGATAGTTAACTGACCTCAATAGACGACAGAAACGCCAGCCCGCCGCACTTTGATAGAGACGAGGAGGGAGAAGCGATACAAGTTGCTGGGTTACTAGAGATAGGTGTCGCACGGAAGCCAAGAAATATGGTGATAGCGTGGGTTAGCCATGTACTAGTATGATGTAACTACACTTGGCTGCCGTGTTTCGTACTCTTCCAGTCCACTGTGGAGATGATTGGTTAATTTTATATCGCTGAATAATATTAAATATTATGGGTGCAGACGCTCCACCACGAGGTTCCTTGCTCCTTCTCGGTCGTCTGGAATCTATGTTCTTCCCCTCTATTTTTTTTACGTGAGCTTTGTTCATCCTTTTGCCAACACGCGAGACATCTAGCATCAAGGTGCACGTGTTATGCAAGGATCGTTCCATCTATATGAAGAACACGTGGGACTGGAACTACGAGACGAACATGTACCCAGGAGTGGACGTACGAACCTGAGTAATGTAGCGTAGTAAGTGAAGTAGAAAGGCACAAATCGTATGAACATGCGTGGCATATACGGTGTGTTTGGTTGCATTCTCGTCTCAGCATAGTTGTTCCCTCTTCAGGCATGCTCAACTCAACACCCCTCTTCATGCATGCTTCTAGTGTATTTGTGCTAAACTAGTGTGGACTCATGCACCCTCCATACACTCTACCAAACACCCAAAAGTAGGTCGAGAAGGGAACTCTTGGGCGGCATTTGTCTCTTACTATGTACTACCACTAAATGTTGTACGTGCAATGCACGGTGATGTTATGGAGTACGTGCCTAAGTACTCTACTAATACTATATTTGTTGGAGGCACATATTAACTTTTATATTTGTTTACATGTATGCCCCGAGACCTTCCAACTAGACGTGTCTTTGTCTCCATTTTTTTGCGGAAAACGTGTCTTTGTCTCCAGGTCGCACTTTGTATCGTTCAGACCACTAAGTACTACTACGTGTGGTCTCCGACCCAGAAGTGGAAGAAGTGGAGACGCTCTACCACGTTGTTTTTTTATGCTGGGCTCTACCACGCTATTCATGTCCCACTCCTTTCGCTGGCGTGTGGGACATCCAGCACGTGCCGTGTTTGGCACCCTTCATCGTAAGAGTTGAAATGCTAGCATTCATCAGAAATAAAAAATAATTATAAATCGGCAGTGCTACTATTTTTTTTTGCGAACCAATCAGTAGTGATACTATACCTCGATATCGGAAAGAATACTACTCTGTTTGCCAACATGTGGGACGTCGACCATCCTGGTCCACTTGCCATCCATGCAGAACTCCAAGGGAGTCACCCAGGTCGTCGCGCCGCAGTAACAATGACTAATGAGCCGTCAAATCACAGGCCCACTTCCCACTTTGAAGTTGCTTGGACGAAGGAACTATCATGACTTTGTTGAATTCCGCTTCTTGAAGAAAACTACTGTACCAGCAGTACTGCTAGCTACAGTAGTTACTACAACAGAGGCCTCCTTTCGTTCATAGGATAGGAATATGAAAATCATTGGAAGTGAGATGACATGCATCTCAATTCCTATAGAGAAAGAGATGTCATTTGATGCTTAGGATAGGAATTTTTTCATTTAGTCTAGGCTAATGTACTGGTAATTTGCTCTAAAAACTACAGTAGTAACTAGTAGTACTGGTACATGCCCGTACTCAGACACACACACACACACACACTAACTACTAGTACTACTACTTCTCACATGCTGGCCAGGCGCCGTCATTCTCCTTCCCGGCTTTGTCGGCGACACCCCACCATGCTTGGGTCTCCGCCGACCTCTCCGCAGCAGCACGTGCGTCCTTTTCTTTCTTGCGGTGGCGGGTCTCTCTTTTCTTGAGTGCTTTCTGACTTTTCCGCTCCCTCTGTGCGGCTTTGGCCGCCTCTTGCTCTACCGCCCATTCGTCCATGGCATCTTCAAATTGCTCCCACATAGTTGTGAGGTCACGAGCGGCGATGAACTCGGCACGGCGGGATGCCATCGCTTCCCTACCATTTTGTGTGCGGTCATGGGCAGCGAGGAACTTGGCGCAGCGGGATGCCATCGCTGCCTTACCGGTTAGTGTGCGGCGCCGTGGCATGAACGACGCTTGGTGAGAGCTCTGGGGTGGAGTGGCCGGACAACCGTATAGTGCCTTGGTTTGTCAAGAGCTCAAGGAGAGAAGACGAAGCAAATTTGGATTCCCCTTCAAGCCTGGTCATTTATTACCGAGTAAAATGCATTGGCGGTCATCGAACTTGTCTTGGTAGCTCACTTTGATCATTGTATATGAGATATGGTGATTATACGGTCACTGGCTCAGCGTATAGCTCCGTATTTGTCTGGTTGACCAGTCAAACAGTCTGCATGCGGCTCATCAGCTCGTGTTCTTTATCTATCTACGCGGGCCTACCTGTCAATGGAGAAAGAAATAATGTAAAAACCAAAATTATGCTAGAGTCCGGACCACCTCCGGAGCCCGCTCTCACCGCCCTGGCCCCTCAAGATCCCAGCTGCCCACCGCATGCATGCATAGCAAGTAGTACTCCTTATGTGGAGGAGAGAGAGGCAGTGACAAAGTCAAGGAGTGGGCTCTGCAAGAGCCCGTCTCTACACGTGCTCCTAGGTATAAAAAAAATTCTAAAAAAAGGCATAAAAAACAATTGTGTCTTAAAAAAGAAAGGTAAGAAACATTTGAGAGGAAATAGATAGAGAGAAAGTGAGAAAAAGCTGTAACCTAGGCATTGCATGAGGAAGGAGGCAGTGGTGCACATGCCAAGTCCACTGGGCTGCCGTGTTTCACACTCCTCCGTCGTAACAGTGGAGACAATAACTTTCATCAAAAATAAACAATGAATACTCGTTGCTCGTCCTCTATATCGGAAAGAATACTTTCATTCGCCGACATGTGGGACGTCGACCATCCTGGTCCACCTGCCATGCACAAAATTATCTGGTCTACCCTGGTCATATCGCAGGCCCAATCTTTCCCACTGTAAGTTGTTCGGACGAAGGAACCATCATGACTTCATTGAATTCCGCTTCTTCAAGAAAACTTACTGTACCCGCAATACTGCTACCACACATGAAGACTGGACGACACTGTACCACGTCATATCACTGAAACCCACTAGGCCAAACTAGCCCGCCTAGGTCATCTATTTTGGAACAGAGGGAGTACGTCTCTGCACTGCTATGATTTTGTGTTGCACGTCATATCACTGAAACACACTAGGCCAAACTAGCCCGCCTAGGTCATCGATCGCTAAGCCTACAATTTTAGGAGCTAGGGCTATTGGTCGATCAACGAGGGATAAGTATAAGCGTACCACGAGCTCATCAGCCCCAACGTTTCTCTTCGGTGAGTGTTTTGCAAGTACTATAGCTCGCACAGTAGCTAGCCTACTAACACCAAGAATCATCAACAAGCCCTGCTGATATGATAAATAGTTCAAACTTACATCTAATCATGCCATATATTACATCAAAAGCTGGTGAGGATACATCTGTTTCCATAACTCGGAGAGGGTTCGCATGATTCACTATCAAACAAAAGTAACAAGATCTGCCCACACAAGACAGTGCACTAGCCCTAAGATGGTTTGATAACACGCATCATTCTGGTAATTAAACACAGGGCAATGCAAACTACCCTGAAGGATCAGCGCGACCAACTATTTCTTGTCATCGATCTCCCGGGCAATGACCACAGCACGGACAGCGGCATGGGAATTGATTTCTAGGGCGATGTCCGCAGGACTGACCGCAACATCGGAATCGATCTCTGGGGCGATGTCCACATGATGGACAACGGCATCGGAATCGATCTCCGGGGCGATGCCAACAGGACGGGCCACGACATCGGAATCATCAAGGACGTCCATCGGCACCTGCACAACCCTAACATATTAGCAAGCACATTGCAAATAATCAAAAACCACAACTATGGTAATAAGCCATTATTTTTTACCTTGTGCAAATCACCGGGGGATCTCATCCCTCCGGGGGCCATCTCCTCATCCTCGATGAGGGCCATCACCTTGCCAGGGGAATACTGCTTCTCAACGGTGACTATCTCCTCAAACTCGGTCTTGAGCCTCACATAGGTGGCAATCAGAGTTCCTGGGGTAGGCACGGTGGGGCCATTGCTATTCTTCCAACTTTCTTTGAGGAGTTCGTCCGCCAACGTCCTCAACTCTTGGGCCAGTGCTTGTTTCTTGGAGTTCTTCGTCTCCATGGGTTGGCCCGCCAACATGGTCAACTCGTTGGTCGGTGCTTGCTTCCTGGAGATCGCTGTCTCCAGTGGGTTGTCCGTCGGCAACTCTTTGCCTTGTGCTCCAGGATCCATCAATGAACTGACAAACAAAAAGCAAACGAAAGTAAACCACAATCGCAATGAAAAAGGGAAAAGAATAGGATGTGAGAATCGGTCGGTGCTTCACAAAAAGAAGATTCTTGGAATGAAAATATAGCAGCATAACTGATTCGCCCACCTTTCCTTTGTTGGTACAGAAGAAAAATGGCAGAAGTGAGTAGCCTGGAGTGAGGTTTTCTTCAAGAAAGGGAAGAAAGGGCTTGAACGAGCGTTCTAGTGAAATGATGGTTGCTTCGTCCAGTCCAACTTGGAGGCCACCTTACCACTGCTGGTAAAGGTGTGCGTTTTGTGATATGACGGGTCATGACGGCCACACCGGGGTGACAGGTGAGTCTTGACTGTAGCACCTCGCTGTGATTTGGTGGATGGCACGCGGGCCCGGATGCTTTGAAATGTCCTGCATGTAGAAAGAGCGGCTAGTCATATACTCCCTGCTTTCCGGTTTATAGGGCTCAATTCAAAATTTTCACCAACCAAGGTAGATGGTGAGTGGTGGAATCCTTTTTGTAATTTGCAAAAGCACTCAATTAATGCTCTTGTTTTCTTCAAAAATGTATGTTTACCAATGTATTAATTGCAATGCATGCATGCATAAAGTACATGCATTGGTCAATTTCTCTTAATACCTGCATGCAATTATTTAATGCACCTTGGAATCTGAACTTGTGATGGGGAACAACCAAATTGAGCCTTATAAAATGAAAAAACTACTCCAATCGCAATATTTTGAGATAAGCCCTATAAACCGGAAAGGAGGGAGTAGGAGTGCTCAATATTGTGCACCGCGACCAAGGCGGAGAGGAAAACAAGAGAACTACGTAATTAATGCATGAGTTTAATTAGGGTAGTTTTGTAAAGTACGAGATACATTTCTCCAATCGCAAAATGCCTTGGTTCATGAGATTTGAGATTTGAGCCCTATAAACCAGAAGGGAGGGACACGGTGTAGTCTAGTCACTTGTTGAAATCTCTAGAAAGGCAAATACTCCTTTCCGGTTTACAGGGCTATAGTACTCCATCCGTCTAGGTGTGTAAGTCATCTTATGAAAACCAAATACGTAGTCCCAAAACACTTAGGCGCGGTGCATTAACTTCTACCTTGTTTCTTGTTTCTTGACATATCAACCAATAAGAGATGAGAGGTGTGCATGATTTTAATGACTTGCAATGGCTAGTTCATTGCATGCAATGCTATTAATTAGCAAATAAACATTGGTGACCCCAGGAGGAAACGGTGCTAAGCGTGTGGACCTATGTAGAATGAGTATCAACCAATGGATAATGGAGTTTAATTGTTAAACAATAGCAATTTTGTCTCATGCAAGAGCCTGGCTAGTACTCCAAGGAACCGCACCACGCGAGCGTTCGCAACTGCCACGTTTGGGTTGCGCTTGGCTCTTCGCCTCTTCGAGAAGACGAACAATGATGTTACTCCTACTTCTACAATATCGAATACACTGCTGCATGTCCGTCCACCTCGTGCGGGAGGGATAGCGTGTAGCGAAAGCTTCTACTTACTGCTCCTGCCTTTGCGTCTATGACAGGTGGGCCCAACAGGTGGTTGGCCCTCCTGTCATGTAGCCAAAGGCAGGTGCAGTTAAGGCACCGGAGCTCAGTCCGCGAGGGAGACGGCGTTGTAGTAATCAAATTTCTCGGTCTTGTACAAGTTTATGAAGATAGGGGTTGCTTGCTTGCTAGGGTTGCTCACTACGTATATATAGGCCGGAGCCTCCACGCTTGCTTGCTAGGGTTGCTCTATTCACACACTCTCATCCTCTCCAGATCTAAACAAGATAGGGGTAGTAACACTGTCTTTCTCCCTTCAAAAAACATTGGCTTTCTATCCTCACCGCTGGTTACAGATCTGGACGTATCCCCCTCCGCCGGTGAAGGGGAGGAGTGGCAGTGTTTAGGCCGTCGTCGACAGCGAGGGAGGAGACCCACTGCCGGCCGCACCGTTATCTCTGGCCGAGCGCCCATGCGGGAGGTCCTCCGATCCCTTTGTCGTTTCCTGTGGGCGGATCCGGCCTCCCGCCGCCCACCTATCCACATCCCGACGACCTTCAGGTATATCTTCGTTCGAAACCGCCTTAGCTCTACTTCCCTAGCTCGCTACGTCGCTGCATGTGCATCATTTTCTACCTCTCAGCCCCTCTCGATCGGATGGTCCAATGTCACATATATTTTTTTCTTCTATTGTTAGAGGTAAAGCTACTTCATGGAGTCGAATCTTGTACTACTTGGTTAAACAAGAAATAAAGTGGGGGTGGGGAATTTAGTATGTACATCGGACTTGGTACAAACAGGAAGGGAAGGGGGTGAAAGTAGTACAGACTGGTCATCCAACCGGTCTCTTGGTCGAGAAGGGAAATACAGCGGTAACGCTGTACACAGTGGTATGACCAGGACTAGATTTGCTATCCACACTTAGGAGTAGGTGGCTAGAGTGAACAAAAATGGGACCAACCCAGATATGTTTCTTGGATGTTTGTTTCTCGGGGCAACAAACTATGAATCACCACTTTATGCCCCTGTTTACGTACATGGTGCTGGACTGCTGGTGCACCCACTGTCCCATGCCCTTATACCAAATATTTAGGCTCCGTTCGGAATAAAGGGGCAGAAAACATAGGTCTTGATGAAAATAGAGGAATAGGAAAGGAATGTAGGTATAAAACTATGGAACAGCGAACCGGAGGAAACTCTCAAGAGAATGTGTTCGGATGTACTACGAAATGTACAGATTTGTTTTTTTAGAGTAGCATGCTTGGCAGTATGAGATGCTATTTGTTTATTCAACTGCACAGTGACTACTCTTGTCCTCACCTCACGTACCACACATAGGTTGAGACTCTTACTGTTTCTTCTGTGCCTTTTTGTGCAAACAGGGATATCCAATTCACCTGGTTGTTGTTGTGACCTTTTGGTGCACTGCACAAAACTCTTCTTAAAAGAAGTGACTTTTGTGCTGTTTAACTGGAATGTCAGAATGGAACAGTTGGTTCATTTTGGTGGAACTGCACAAAGGGAGATCTGTGTTCCAATCCTCATCATCCATATTGGCGCCATAACCTTCCTTTAGGTAAGAATGATATTTAATGCATGTGTTCATCTCTATTTTCCGACTGCCATGAGAAAATAATGCTGTTTTTTACTAGTACACTTGTACTCCCTCATTGACAAAACCAATTCTGAATTAGAAGGCCAATCATGTACTTGGTTTCACCAACTGGTGAGGAGAAAGAGAAACGGAGCATGAAGAGGAAGAAGAAGAAGAATAAGCAGTGCCAAGGCAATCTTGCTAAAGCCAGAGGCCTTAGTCGAGGCCATTCAAGGGCTCCGATAACGACTACCTTACATGTGAGACGATCCTCTAGGGAGCCCTTCCACTTCTCCTGTCTCACTTAATTAATTAGGAGTACTTAAGTACCACTAATTTATTACTGCCAAATTTTCCTGTTGGAGTTGAACAAATCTTTAGTAGGACCCTATGCTGAATCATGTACGTGTGTATGTTTGTCTATGGAGGTGAATCATGTGGTGGAGCAGGGAGGGATTATTATTAGTGTCATGACATAATAGTGCTATTGTTTTGCATGTCAACTTATTGCCATTGGTTCAATGAGGCAATGTTTTGCGTATTGTCCATCATGAATTTGATGCTACTGGTTGAGTAATATGCTAATGTCATCCTATCCTTTCTC
Source organism: Aegilops umbellulata (assembly GCA_032464435.1). NCBI lineage: Eukaryota > Viridiplantae > Streptophyta > Magnoliopsida > Poales > Poaceae > Aegilops > Aegilops umbellulata. The sequence continues at coordinate 405,041,487 of CP136054.1, read as the reverse complement.
ACTAAGCTAATGAAGGTTTCACCTTGTTCCTACTTGTGCAAACAGGGATCATGTTGTGCCAATCATACATTAAATGGAACTACACAAGACAATACAATGAACTGTATCCCAGCCAGTGCTTTAACTCTGCTGGAAGTTCTTGATAATCTTTCGATATAATCTCAGCACTGCTAAACAAGAGTGATTTCAACCATACATTTGAAGTGCACAAAAATATATACTATTGTGTGAATCCAGTGAGTGCTTTATCATCTCTTATGGGACTACATGAATAAGCTTTTTTTCTCAGGTTGGTACGGGCCTAAGGCCTTCATCCATATTAATTTGTTGTCATCTCTATTTGTATCGTGCTACTGTCATGAGAAACTCCTTTATCTTTGCACGTTAAAGTTTTGCAACCTATGATAAATGGCAATGCTTTGAGTGTTGAGTTGAGCTAATGAGCACTCATTAAATAAACTAATACCTCTCTTTAAGCAAGACTACTATGTTGCTAACTTTACCCATTAAGATAATGAGGGTGCTTCTATTTGTTAGTGTATGTTTCATAAACTAGTCCCACTATTACAGTAATCTCACTCTCTCAATATATGTGCTAACAGGGATGCTCGATTTTGGTGGAACTGCACAAAAACTTTGGGTGCTTCATTGCCTCGACAGCTTCCGTCCTTTGCTGTCAGTCGCTAAACTCCACATGATTTCTTCCTTTGCTGTCAGTCGATTGGCTTATCTCGGCCTCCAGTCAAAGGAAATAGTAATTATTATGCTACCTGACACAGGTTGGTACTGGTCTTTATCCTGATTATTGTGCCTGTCATATGTATTGGTAATTTGGTATTGTGCTACTGTTTGCCAATTTCATAGAGGAGTAATTTGGAGCCTGAACTTGCAGGGCAAATCATTACATCGGGTGATTTCAGTAGAACTGCACAAAATGATCAGATGGACAGGTACTTATGCTGCTGCTATGTACTCCAAAGTTCACTCAGACAAGCATCGATGTTGACAAGAAGTGCCTCTATTCATCGAGTATCAACCGACGTTAACCAATTATCAAGGCTAAGAGTTCAAAGGACAACATGAAATCCACAAAGCACATAAGAAGAAGATTGAAATCTGTCAGAAAATCAAGAAACTCCGGAGTAATAGCGTTGGATTATATCAGGACGGCTAAGAATCTGGCAGACCCTTTTACGAAAGGGCTATCACAACGATGTTGACAAGAAGTGCCTATATTCATTCGAGTATCAACCGGCGTAAACCAATTGTCAAACTCCAAGTATTAGGAGAGTGAACGCCAAAAATATTGCTTGGTGCATAGCCCGGAAAAACGCAGTCCAGTCTTTGGTCCCAACTTGTGCCTTTTGGTTATCGGCACATATGGTAGCGAACTATATGGCATGGAGACTAAAGATTCCAGAAAAGTTGGTTGACGTGTATATTCATCTGGCACTTAATCAGTCTGCACGCCAAGGATGCTCCATTTCAGTTGAACTGCACAAAAAATTTGGGTGGTTCATTTTCTCAACCGCCTCCTTTCTCGTCTGCAATGTAGAATTTTGGCGAGATACAGGACCAAGATGAGCCAGTAAACTGGTTGGATGAAAGTAGTGGCCAAGTTTCTCAAACCTCCCTCGGCACGAGGCCACTATTTGAGGATAAACCTACAAGCAAAGTTCAGATTGTCTGTGCTGCCTCTTATGTACTCGAAAGTTTACTCGTACAAGAACTAATTTTAGCAAGAAGTACCTCCGATTGAACACTATTTACCAGTCTGTACCCTAGGTAATTAAAGTTCGTCCATGGATCATATTGGTTGTGATCTCAATCATTTGGATCCATAAACATACTGAACTTGTGTATATCTGAATCTTTTTGTAAATTATGTATGAATATTCTCGTGTGATCTATCAATCATTTGGATGCATAGATATGCTGAGCTTGTGTATATATGAATCTTTTGAGTTGTTGATTGTGAATGTTGGCTATGGATATGAACGTGTCCTGTGAACTTGAGTTTGATATGAATGTTTACCTTTTCTGTTGTATTTGTGTGTGAACTTGTTAGTATAACTCGCTAATTTCTTAATTATATATATATATATAATGTGCCTCTCCGGTTTATTCTTTGATATTAATTGCTCCTTCTAACATAACATTATACGTATATATAACGAGCCCACCTAATACGTGTATTTCAAGGAAGTGCAAATGGGCTGGGATTTCTTAGAAAATATAAATGGGCCTGATTGACGCGAAATTATTTGTTCACCCAGCCCAGCAAATGGACTGTACATTCTAGAAAACATGGGTTAAATATATGCCACATTTTTGCAGGCTGACATGTGGGCCAATAGGTCGAAGCCTACGCAGGGTGTTGTCAACTTGGTCAACAAATGATTGTGTCATCCACAGCCATTGGATTTATATCCAACGGCTGGCATGCACCTTCAATCTCTCGTCTTCTTGCTCCAGCGCCGCTGGGACCGCCTGGTCCGGCCTCTGGCGGCTAGCGGCTCTGCTTAGCACGCATCGCTACGAAGCACTACCCCACCGCCGGCCAGGCTATCCCTCCACCCCTCGACACCTCCTATTATTCTCCGCAGACTACAGCCCCACGCCACAACAGAACCAGTTATAACCCTTCTCCTCCTCTCAATCTGCGACTCCACTGCCGCGTTTTCCCATCTCCGAGTCGTTCCCCTCCGGGGCCTCGCCGTCGTCCACCGCCTCGCTGCGTTTGGTGCGGCCTGGTCAACAAACGAGAGTCATCGGAAGAGGAATTTACGTGGAGAGCCTGACGGCTGGGACCCGCAAGGTCCATGGTCACACGCAAGGAAAGTTCCTCCTTATTAAGCTGAAAAAAATGTTTCCTCCACCTTACAGCTGGGACCCAATGTACAATCAGTAGTATATTTCGTCTGTTTGCTGCTGCTGTTGTTTTCAATGTACAATCAGTAGTATATTTCGTTTGTTGGTTGAATAAATGTGTTGTTAGAACGACAAACACAATGTTTTGGAAGTCGTTGTACGGATCGATCCTTTAGTGCCCCGTACCGTACGTTGCGCATACTATTTATCGTACGGAACACTTTTTTTTGAAACTCGGAACACATTTTCCACTTGTTGATAACATGCAGCCCACTGATGAAGGCCCAATAGAGAAGCCCATAATTAACTGGAAGGGAGGATCTCACATGAATCCGGCCCAGGTACGTGCTCATGGTCCCCTAAACATAAATAAGTAAATAAATAAATAAAGCTAAATGCTCATGCACCAGTTCTTTGGGAAAATAGCTAGCCCAGTATTTCTTTTTGAAGAATACCCAAGTTAAGCCTATTTGTTTTCTCCGAATTACTGGGCTGCAAATCTTTCAAGACGAGGAGGGATGCATTCCGGCCTGGCTTAAGAGTATGGTCATTGTCTGTTAAAAGTAATATCAAAAGGGGTTGAAAATTCCAAAAAAATTATAGCAAATGGGATATAAGTTTCTTTTTTTGTTTTTGTTCTTCACTGATATCTTATACGTATTTCATTGGATTTAACATGACATAGTAATAATTTATTTATAAATTTGTTTTACTATGGCTATTAATTTTTTAGATTAAGAATATTTCGTTCCCCAGCAAAAATTTGCGAATTTTCAAAATTTCCCACATATTTAGTTAATTTTTTGACCCTGGTAGTGTCCAGAAAATGGCCAGCAATTCTAAAAATGGAAAATGGAGTGCAATAAATTCCATATGAATTAGAAATTGAGTAAAAAATTTAAAAATAATAGCAAATGGGTTGTACACGCCACGGATTTCGAGGCTGACTTGTTTACGCAAGGCTTTGTCAGTGAACACACGATTCTAGCAGCAGTTAGTGTTGGATGTCCATCCAACGGCCGACGCCTCCTCTTGTGGCCCGCTGTGATGCCGCGCAGGCTTCCCCGGCCTACCCTACTCCCTCCGCTGGCCTGGCTGCACGCAATCAACAGCCTCCTTATTACGTAAAAAAAATGATTCCTCCCACTGACATCTGGGGCGCACCGGTTGGGAGGCTAACCTGTGGGCCTACTAAGTTGACACGTACGCAGGGCTTGTCAACTTAGTCAACAAACGATTCTAGCAGCAGTAACCGTTGGATTTGAATCGAACGGTCCTGCTGCTTCTTCAATCGCTGCTCTTCTTGCACCAGCCGCCCAAACCAGTGCCGGGGAGACCGCCTGCTCCTGCCTCCAGTGGCCGGCTGTGCTGCCGATGAGGCCTCATCACCCCCTACTACTCCTACCGCTAGCCAGGCCCTGCGGCGACGGCAGCCTCACACCGCAGCCGAACCAGTGAACCCTCGTACTCCTCTCTGCGTGGGCATCCACTGTCGCGTCTTCCCCGGCTCCGCGTCGTCCCCTTCCTAGGCCTCGCCGTCGTCCACCGCCTTGGTGCTCTCGGCGCAGCGTGGTCAACATGGTCAACGACATTCCATTGGAAGAGTATTGTACGTGTAGAGGCTGACAGCTGGGTCCACGGCCACAGCCCAGTTTTTTGTGATTTGCCAAGTAAGTTGCTTTGTCAGGCCTGTTGGTCTGCAAATCTTTCAAGACAAGGAGGAGAGCTTTCATTCGGCTGGCCGAGAAAATGGCCCATCAGTAATGAGAAATGGGTTGTACATTTTTAAAACACATCAAACCGGCAATTAGTTTCAAATATCTTTTTTTCATTTCGAGATTTGAAATTTCATTAATTTTTATGCGTGGAGAATTTGTTGGATTTTATATTGATATACATTTATTTTTAAAATCAGTTTGAATGTGAGTCGAAATTTCAGGATTAAAAACAGTTCGGACCGCACCGAAATATGCAAAATTTCGTATAATTTTTTAATCGTGGCCACAATATGGGCTGTAATGCTAACAAAAAGAATATGGGCTCCAAAAAACCTTAATAATTACCAAATGGGCTGTAAATTATTAGAAATAATGGCATATGGGTTGTGTGCTGTTTCCCACAGATTTGAGGCTTTCCTAAAAGAAAGGTTGATGCACAAGCAGTGATGTTGGATGGCCATCCAACGGTGGTCGTGCTTCTTCAATATCTGTTCTTCCTGCTCCAGCCGCTCAAACAGGCGCTAGCGGGACTGCCTGCTCCCTCCTCCCCGCGGTCGGCTCTGCTGCCGCACAGGCCTCACCGCCCCACTGTACTCCCATTACTGGCCTAGCCATCCCTCTACTCACCCACACCTGCTGTTATTCTCCGGCGACGGTAGACGAACCAGTAAACCCTCGTACAGTCGTACTCCCCTCCACGTGGGAAACAACTGCCGAGTCTTCCCTGCCTTTGTGTCGTTCCCTTCCTAGGCCTCGTCGTCGTCCACCGCCCTGGTGCTCTCGGCGCGGCCTAGTCAACGTGGTCAACAACCGACATGCACTGAAGTGGACTTTAGGTGGAGAGGCCTACAGCTGGGTCCACGGCCGCACGCAAGGAAATGCCTCCTTATTACGCGCAAAATAATGATTCCTCCACCTGACATCTAGGACCCACCGAAAGGGCCTCTGTATTTCGCAAAAAAAATGTTACCGCCGCTGACGGCTCGGACCCACCAGCTATATCTTCGCACGCAAGGAAGTGCCTCCTTATTACGCACAAAAAAAATGAATATTCCCCCTGTTAGCTGGGACCCAGTATAGTGGCAGGCTGACTTGTGGGCCTACTAAGTTGACGGGGGAGGAGGGCTTTCTCAACATAGTCAATATGCACGATTCTAGCTCCAGTGACTGTACGATGTCCATCCAACGGCCGTAGTGCTTCTTCAACCTCTGGTCTTCTTGCTCCAGCCGCCCAAACCAGCGCCGGCCGTGCCTCGTGCTCCTGCCTCCCATGGCCGGCTGCGATGCGGCGGAGGCCTCACCGCCCCCTACTACTCCCACCACTGGCCAGGCCATCCCTCTACTCACCCACACCCCCTGTTACTCTGCGGCGACGGCAGCCTCACACCGCAGCGAACCAGTGCCCTCGTACTCCTCTACGCATGGGCATCCATTGCCACGTCTTCCCCGGCTCCGTGTCGTCCCCTTCCTAGGCCTCGCCGTCGTCCACCGCCCTGGTGCTCTCGGCGCGGCGTGGTCAACGTGGTCAAGGAACGGCTTCGATCGGACGTGGACTGTACGTGGAGAGGCTGACAGCTGGGTCCACGGCGGCAGCAAGGAAGTGCCTCCTTATTACGTGCAAAATAATTATTCCTCCTCCTGACAGCGGGGACCCACCGGACGGGCCACCGTATTTCGCCCCCTGACTGCTGGGACCCACCAGCTACATCTTCGCAGGAAAGGAAGTGCCTGACAGTTGGGACCCACCTAGTCGAAGCGTACGTAGCGTTGTCATTCTGGTCGCGAACGTGTACGTATATATATACTGGTGGATGTAGAGGCGCGCACGTGTCGTAGTAGAGGCGGCCAGGGTGCAAGAAAGAAAATATGGCCACGTATGTGTACATACGGGCGGGGTCTTGAATGCCTACTCGCGCATACGTATGGCGAGGGCTCGTGTACATGGCTAGGTCGGAACAGAGAAACAGCATCGTCGACGTGTTCATGGGGAGGCAACGGAATGCGTCGTGTTCATCGGGAGGCAACGCGGCTGGGTCGGAACGGAATGTGTGGTCGTGTTCATCGGGAGGGCTTGGACGGAAGAGGCGATGGAAACGAGGCCTGGTGTACCGCACAAAGGAGGAAACGGACCTCCTACGGTCGAAACGGGGGTCATGTTGATCGGGAGGGGTGTGGCGTACCGCAAAACGGAGGAAACAGACTTGTGTTGGAGCGCTACGGTCGAAATGGGGGTCCTGTTGATCGGGAGGGGTGTGGCGTACCGCAAAACGGAGGAAACGGACCTCCTATGGTCGAAACGGGGGTCCTGTTGATCGGGAGGGGTGTGGCATACCGCAAAACGGAGGAAACGGACTTGTGTTGGAGCGCTACGGTCGAAACGGGGGTCCTGTTCATCGGGAGGGATGTGGCGTGCCGCAAAACGGGACTCCACGGGATACTTTTCATCTCCACCGTCGACCCCCTCCAGCCTCCACGAGCTACTGTTCATCCACCGTCGACCTCCTCCAGCCTCCACGGGCTCCTGTTCATCCAGCCTCCACCGCGCGCTACTCCACCGGCTACTGTTCAACCACCCCTCCACCATCTACTATTCATCCAGCCCTCCACACCACAGGGTCCTGTTCAACCACCCCTCCACGGGCACCCCTCCACCGTCTACTGTTCATCCTGCCCTCCACACCACGGGGTCCTGTTCAACCACCCCTCCACGGGCACCCCTCCACCGTCTACTGTTCATCCTGCCCTCCACACCACGAGGTCCTGTTCATCCACCCCTCCACGGGCACCCCTCCACCATGTACTGTTCATCCAGCCCTCCACCAAACCACAGGGTCCTGTTCATCCAGAGGCAACGCCACCGCTCACTGTTCATCCAACCCCCCCCCCCCCGCAACGCTCACTGTTCATCCAGAGGCAGCATCGGTCGGCTTCAGTTAGCAGCAGTAGCCAAGGAATCGCTCGATCGGGTTCAGTTAACAGCCATCGATCGATCGCTCGGGTTCACTAATGCGTAGCCTGCAGTGCAATCGCTCGGGTTCAGTTAGAGCCCAACGCCTCGCTCGGGTTCAGTTAGAGCCAACGCCTCGCACACACAAGCGTACGTGTACGAGAGAAACGCGCATCACTCGGCCCCCGACCTCCCACCGTAACCAGGAACTCCCTGAAATTTTCCTCCCCCTCGCTTCTACCATGGTTTTTTCCATCATGGACGGCCCAAAGAATGTCATGCAGTTGCGTCTCCGGCCCGCCCAGGATGAAAAGCCCATTTTCTATCATGATTTTTTGTCATAGAACTAGGAGCCCACCACACCTATGATGATACCGGGTTTTGTCACAATTATCATCATAGAAGTGTCATATGTATGACAGTAAAAAATTCGTTCGGCCCAAAATGTCATGGATGTGTCTTTTTTTTGTAGTGTACATTCTACGATCGCATTGGGCTTAAACCCGATCAGAGAGAAATCAAATCTCCACCGATCAACCATCAGGTAGCGGTAATCGAGGATCAAAACAACAACTCTCCCTCTATATTGAGGACGAACTATGTCTGGATTTCCGAGTCTGAAGAGCCGGATACCCGTTCGCGGAACAGCACGCCCTGCCCTCCAAAACTAGAATCGGATGACAGGCCTAAAAACCAGTCGATATCCCGGAGCCTGAACTATTACGTTCGGAAGTTTCTCAAACCCCGGATCCCAAATTGGGTCAGGGTTCGGACTTAAATCCACCCACCCACCTAGATACACACGATCTCATGTACACGCGACATCAGTCTCAGGAAACGGTCATCACTTCTGGGTCAGATTCCTCCTTTTCAAAGACAAGATTAAAGATTGCCGCGACGAAGACGCGATATTCTGCAACAATTGCACGAAGAGGAAATCCTCAATGCCATTAATCGTCGTCGCGTATCGCACTTCGCTGACTTGGCAACCATAGTACAGAAGTACTGCGCAATGGAAAGCGCCTGGAAAACGCAGGCAGCCCCCTGGGAGCCACCAGTTTCCACTCAACCCCTCGTCCGGGCGAAAAGGATGCACCCCCATAGGGCGCCCAATCAAATAGTAAAGAAATCTAAGCCCACTACAGGGCGCGGAACCGTTCTGGAGGGATGGCTCGATAGGCCATGCAAAATACACACAACACCGGACACCGTACCAACCCACAGCTTTAGAGCATGTTGGATACTCCGACAAGTGGCCAAGAGCGGCGAGGATCTTCTCACCAAAAATACCGCAGAGCACCCCCCCCCCCAGAAGACGACGACCTCAGAGTATTGACAGTCTTCGAGACTTTCGCCTCAAACAATAGGCGCAAAAGGGCACTCTGCAGCCTCGCTGAAGTCTGCCAAGTTGCAGCGATAAACCCCTAGGACGATACGGCCATAACTTTCAATGCCGGCGACGAACCAAAATTCAGGACAGTCCGGGCACCAGCCGCCTTGGTCCTCAGTCCAATCTTGGACGGCTTTCGGCTTACCAAAGTGCGCATGGATGGCGCCAACGGACTAAACCTCATTTACGAGGACACTCTCAACAAAATGGAAATAGATAGGAGCCGCATTGAGCAAAGCAGCACGACCTTCCAAGGAATCATTCCCAGTCGGGAGGCCCGATGCGCGGGAAAAATCACACTCGGCGTGGTATTCGGCACGCTGGAGAATTATCGGTCCAAAGAGATAACCTTCCAAGTGGCCCCTTTCGACAGTGGATATCACGCCCTATTGGGGTGAGATGCTTTTACACGCTTCCAAGCTATACCTCATTACAGGTACATAAAGCTCAAAATGTCCGGGCCCAATGGTATTATCACTCTTGCCAATGAACCGGACATAGCACTCCGCGCTGAAAACAAAACCGCATCCCTGGCCCTCGAGGCATTGTCTGAAGACCTCACGGCCGAAGAGTTAACTGCACTGCGCTCCACGGTGGATAGCGACGATGTAATCCTGGACAAGCGACCCAAATCCACCTCCTTTAAACCAGCAGATGAAATAGTCAAATTTCAAGTCCACCCGATAGACCCCAAGAAGACAACATCCATTGGGGCACAGATGGATCCAACGGTTCATGCCATGCTACAAGAGTTCCTGCGCGAAAACTGGGACATATTCACCTGGCACCCTTCTAATATACCGGGAATCCCACGTAGGTTAGCCGAACACAGTCTCAACATCCTGAAGGGATATAAACCGGTCAAGCAAACACTGCGACGCTTTTCCGAACACAAACGACAAGCCATGAGGGAGGAGCTAGCCAAGTTAATCGAGGCCGGATTCATCAGAGAAATAAAACACCCGGACTGGCTAGCAAACCTGGTGATGGTGCCAAAGAAGGATAAATCCTGGCGCTTATGCGTTGACTTCAAAGACCTTAACAAGGCTTGCCCTAAGGATCCATTTCCCCTCCCTCGCATCAATCAGATCATTGATGCTACGGCCGGACACGACTCACTTTGTTTCCTCAACGCATACTCCGGATACCATCAAATCAAAATGAAAGAGTCCGACCAAGCCGCAACATCATTTATTACCCATATGGGCCTTTCTGCTTCAACACTATGCCCTTCAGACTCAAAAACGTCGGCGCTACATACCAACGCATGATTAAAACATGCCTGGAGAAATAGATCGACAAGATAGTTCAAGCATATGTGGATGACGTCATCATCAAAATAAGGCACGTCGAGACATTAATAGACGATCTACGTCTTACATTCGACAACCTCCGTGCATATGACATCAAGCTCAATCCGGAAAAGTGTGTTTTCGGCGTTCCCGCTGGAAAACTGCTGGGCTTTATCGTTTCCAATAGGGGAATTGAGGCAAACCCAGCCGAAATTCGAGCTTTGTCATAGTTGGCTGCACCAACAGACCTTAAACAAGTCCAAAAACTAGCCGGATGCATGGCAGCTTTAAGCCGCTTTCTCTCCCAGCTAGGAGAAAAAGCACTGCCACTTTATTCCCTTCTCCGACGCACCGATCACTTCGAGTGGACGGATGCAGCAACCGTCGGACTGGAAGAAATAAAGGCTCTTTTAGTGAGCAACCAAATCCTGGCCGCACCGAGCGCCGGTGAACCCATGTTATTATACATATCGGCAACGCACCAGGTCGTGACTGCGGTGCTCGTCGTCGAACGAGAGGAGGACGGACACAAATTCACGCTTCAGAAGCCGGTATACTACGTATCCACTGTCCTCACAAATCCCGGTACCCTCATTACCAAAAAATAGCATACGCGGTCTTCATGGCATCACGGAAGCTACGACACTACTTTCAGGAGTGCTCAATCATCGTGGCGTCCGAAGTACCACTCAATGACATAATAAACAACCGCGACGCCACGGGCCAGATTGCCAAGTGGGCCATTCAGCTCCTCCCATTCAACATAACATACAGACCGTGTCGGGCTATTAAATCTCAAGTACTGGCCGACTTTGTCGCCGAATGGACAGAGGACGAACTCCCTAAAGAGTACAGCACATATTCCAACTGGGTCATGCACTTCGACGGCTCCAAAATGCTGGTAGGCTTAGGAGCGGGCATGGTCTTAACATCCCCCACTCTATATATAGTTCAGTACGTACTCCAGATATTATACACAGACTCCAACAATGCAGCCGAATACGAGGCCTTATTGCATGGCCTTCGGATGGCTGTCTCCATGGGCATTCAACGCCTAGAAGTGCGCGGGGATTCAAACCTCGCAATATCTCGAATAAATGGAGATTTTGATGCCAAAGATCCGAAGATGGCGGCTTACTGTAACGCCGTTCTCAAAATATCGGCCCGGTTCGAGGGGCTCGAGTTTCATCATGTGGCTCGAGAAAGTAATCAAGCGGCGGATCTCCTTGCTCGCATCGGCGTCAAGCGCGACCCTGTCCCACCTAACGTCTTTCTAGAAATGCTCTTTAAGCCATCTGTGGTGTGGCAATGGGAGAGCGGCAACACCAGTCCGGATCCGACTATAATCCCAGATTTCGAACATATCGATATCATCGGGGGCTCAGCCACCGAAATAACACCGTCGACTCATCTTATCATGGCAGTCATTGCCCCATGGACCGAACCATTCTTGGCCTATCTTGATAGGCGAGAACTCCCCGAGGATCAGAATGAGGCTCGCCGCATTATCCGGCGTTCGAAAGCCTACAAGATTCATAACGGAGAACTCTACAATAAAAGTGCTACCGGTGTACTTCAAAGATGTATCTCCGAGGAAGAGGGGCGGGAGCTCTTGGCTAAAATTCATGCCGGTCTCGGTGGCTACCACGCCGCAGCTCGGGCCCTTGTAAGCAAGGCCTTCCGTAGAGGTTTCTATTGGCCGACGGCCCGAGCAGATGCATAGGACCTTGTCCAACGATGCGTCGGATGCCAGCTCTTTGCCAACCAAAGCCATATGCCACCCACCGCTCTACAAACAATCCCCATCACTTGGCCTTTCGCGGTCTGGGGGCTTGATAGGGTCGGACCCCTTAAAGGAGGAAGCCATAAGAAAAAATATCTGCTGGTCATGGTGGATAAATTCACTAAGTGGATAGAGGCAAAACCAGTTAAAACGGCCGAAGCCGGGCCCGTGATAGACTTCATATCCGTTGTTGTGCACCATTATGGCATTCCACACAGCATCATCACCGATAACGGCTCCAATTTCACAGCCGATGAGGTGCAAACTTGGTGTGCTAATCTGGGCATTAAGCTCGATTATGCCTCCGTCTATCACCCTCAAACAAACGGTCAAGTCAAACGAGCCAATGGTCTTATTATGAGCAGCATTAAGCCCAGACTAGTGCGGTCTTTGAAAGAATCAGACAAGCACTGGGTTGAGGAGCTCGACTCTGTACTCTGGGGGCTGCGGACCACGCCCAACTGCACTACCGGATATACATCCTTTTTTATGGTGTACGGCGCAGAGGCTGTGTTACCCTGCGACATTATTCATGACTCACCGCGAGTGCGCGTGTACGAAGAGAGAGAGAGGCCGAGCTTGATCGGCAGGACAGCTTAGATGCTCTGGAGGAGGAGCGTGGTGTTGCAAAAGCCCGTTTCGCATTTTACCAGCAGCAGGCTCGCAGATATCAAAGCAGAGAAGTGCCGGCCAAGACTTATAATGTCGGCGAACTAGTTCTACGCTTGCCGGAGAAGAAAAAGGACAAACTCAAGCCCAAGTGGGAGGGTCCCTTCATCATTGACGAAGTTCTCACGGGAGGAGCGTACCGCCTGCGTGATGCATCAAACAATCACCTAGAGCTGAACCCATGGAACGCGGCCAGACTCCGAAGATTCTATGCCTAGCGCCGAACTCTTTGTCCGTCTCCTTGTCCCTTTTGTTTCAATTATTTATTCCTCTCTTTTCGCTTTTTCTTTTTTTAGCATTAAAGCTGTCGTGCGGCTAAACCGCGCACCTATGACATACACATTCTCAAATATGATCGTCAATCATACCTGGGGGCTTCGTGCACAGAAGCTTATTATTATTAATTTCCGAGCATCAAGCTCACCACATATGTGTCTTTTCCTCGTATGTACCTTTTCTTCGCCATTATATGCATCGATATGACTTAAGTTTTGGCCAAGATGGGTTGCCTGGCTCCTATGCTTATGCCCTACGTTCCCATTAGTTCGGCTAGGGCATAAAGGGAGCACCTCTGCGATTGTTACTGCTGGGTCATCCAGATGTGTACCTCAAACTAGGTGAAGCCGAAAGCTAGCGTTATTAAGAGAATATTCGGTCGGCGGACTAAAGATGTTTTTTTACTCAGTGCACTATGAACCCCCAGATGTTACATATACTGGGATTTTTTTCAATCACAGTTCAGGCATGCACGTTAACACGTGCTCGCCCAGGGAAAGGAACCCTTAACGAAACTATTCTCTCTGGAAGATGTTTCTTACAACTCTAATGTATAACATAGCTAGCCGGATACAACTTGTATGTTCAAGCAACTATGACCCCTACGCCTGGTTTCCACGCATACCCCGGTTTATTTTGCCGCTCAGGTATTCGGAAACACTCCGCACCTTCGGGTCCAGGGGTCGAAGCGAAAAGGTCTCCCATGACAATTATTTTACAATCCAGCTAGAGACAAATATGTCAAGGAAAGTAGATAGTCACTTGGACTCACAAATTTCCTCTTCTATGCCATCCAAATGGTCGTCTAACTTACAATCCTGTTGAGAGTATTTGGCGGCTACTTTTACTTGGTCATATACCAAACTAACGGGGATTTATTTCCCATCTGACCCTCGAGGTCCGACCCGCGCCATATGGTTCGGATCAAGCTTGTTATACCGTGTTTTCACCATGGCCCAGGCCTCTCGCGCACCTTCTCGGCAGGCCGATATCTTCCATAATCAAAAACGTCGTCGCGCTCCCTTGAATAGTTGTAAAAGATCCTCCATACTTCCTAGAGGGGAGGCGCATGGCCATAAGGCCTTGGCAACACTCTGCATTGCCTGCCGAGCTCGCTCGTGCATTTGCGACAGCTCTTGCAGCAGATCGCCCGAGGATCCGGACATCTCCTCTTCAGGACGTCCAGTCAGTATACCTACAGACATAATTCTGTCAGTTCCTTTTCTCACACAATAACACGGAGGTAAGTTTGAACACATACCAAATATGCCGCCTCATAGCCTCTTATTTTCCTTCACGGGGTCAGCCAGCTGGGCTCGCACATCTTTCAGTTCTTTGCCCAGTTGGGTGTTGGAATCCTGGAGTTTGTTTTTCTCCTCCCTGACCCGTGTTAGTATATGTTCGCCCGTGGCGCGTTGCCTTTTGGCTTCTTGTTCACCCGCTTGCGCGACTTTTAGTGCCTCTTCCAGTTGATCTGATGATCCTGCCACGAGACATGCAACCGGGTTAGCATTACTGGTATATAATTCTATTCTTTCTCGATGGAGAGAAACATTACCAGGCGTTGCCGTCTTGGATTTCTCCAGTTCGGTGATCACAGTAGCTAGCTGGGCCGACACTTTTCCAGCTCTTGAGACAACAGGTTGTTCTTCTCCGTAAGCACCTGGTTATACAATGATCCTTAAATTAGTTGAATCAACTTCTTCAAGTCTCGGGGGCTACTGGTATATAATTATCAGGTTTGTGCAATGTGAGCTCACGCACATATCTTTCAAATGCTGGTATGTGGCTCTGACAAGCCCGTCTCGAGCAGCTCGGATATAGGCATCAGCCGAGTTGAAGGCATTGAATGCCACTTTTGAAAATTCGGGGTCGCGAAGAGCGGCCCTCCGGCGCCGATGGTTCATGGCGCTCTCCACTTCCGAGTTTGTGACGGATACATCATGTGAATCCTCCGCCAAAGGACAATCTAGCATCGCTCCCATATCAGCCCTCATCGTTACAGCAGGGTCTGGAGCCTGGCTGTTGGGAGTATGACCGGCCGGACTCCCGGACGCAGTCCGGCGAATGCTCTTCCTGATAAGGCACAAACGGACAATGTCATAGTTGGATGCGACTACCAAAGGGCATATTTACAAAGCCATACCTCTTTAACGGCGGCTCCGTTGTATCTTCGCTTGCTTTCCTCTTCGAGGACCTGCCCGACGTGGGCGCCGTTCTCTTGGGCGCCGCCTCTGGTGCGGGATGGCGCGCCGAGCGCCTCCGCTTTGGAGCACAAGACAGTGCGGTGGGTGAGGTAGAATGAGGAAGCTCTTTCGGAGGCAATGTCTCCCGGTTACTTACATGTTAGGCAGGGAGAAGACCAGGATAGTCGACGGTGATGGCTACTTTCGTGCCGTCATAGCTCGCCTGGTAGAACACCCTGTCCTCGAGCTCCATGAATATGTCCGGATCCTCTTCGAATCCGGGGTCAAGATCCCGGTTGTGGTCCTCGGGATGTGGGGCGGGGCTGTGGAGACCCTTGGTGACCTTCCGCCATTCCTGTTACACATGGACGGATTAATGTCCTTTGAAAGCAGCTCAGGGAGAAGATTGAGTAAAGTAGTGGGATTTGAACTCACCCAGCTAGGAGGATTGTACATGGAAAATCCATCTCGGAACTTAATACGAGTGAATTCCTCTTTCTCCCCTTTGTATAGTTTGGCCAGTATTTTGGCCAGAGCAGCGGAGGTGTCTGGACCCTTCCGACCATAGCGGGAGGCGTCATCTTCCCCATTATAGTGCCACATGGGAAGCCCTCTGTATTGGAGTGGCTGAACCCCCCGTACTATGGAGGTCGCCATTACCTCGACTATTGATAGTCCGGACTGGGCGAGTATCTTTATCTTGCCCATAAATTGATGGACTTCCGCGCTATCTTCCTCCCCGAGGCTCCGAGGGCACCAGCTCTGGTGCTTCTTCAACGGAACGCTCATAAATTCGGGAAGACCATACGGATTGGATCGGGAAGGGCGACGTCCTCGATATAGAACCATTCGGAAGGCCACTCTTCGGATGCCTTCTTCGGCATGCCGGACAGGTATCCTGTCCCGGCGATGCGCCATACCTTGGCTCCGCCCACTTCAAATATTGATCCCTCTTGGTTACGAGGGACGAGGCAGAATAGTTTCCTCCATAATTCAAAATGGGCCTCACAGCCCAGGAATAGCTCACAAAGAGCAATGTAACCCGCGATATGCAGGATGGAGGCAGGAGTATAATTGTGAGTTGGAGGCCATAATACTCCAGAAGTCCTCGAAGGAACGGATGGATTGGAAATCCAACGTCTCTTAGCAAGTAGGGGACGAAGCACACTGGTTCCCTCCTCGATGGATTGGGGAAATTCTCCGCCTGAACCCCTCCGTCGAAGGAAGTCAATCCTTCTCAAACAGGGACAAGATCCGCGGGGGGAAGAAATCCCTGCGTCTGCAGCTTCTCTAGCTGACTGTGGGAGACAGAACATCTCTCTCAATCGCCTTTTTCGGGGCCATGGGGGCGGGAGGAAGAGTTGGGAGCATTAGCCATGTTGGAATGGTTTCTCCTAGCAAGCTCTGAGGATTTCCCGCTTGGTGTGGAATGGATCTGAAGATCTCAATCTCCTTAAATAGACACCTTTTTATATGGTCAGGGTGTTATGTGCAAAAATACCCCGACCGCTCGTATTCGCCCGACACGTGGAAGCTGAAATTGTGAAGGCGTCGAAGCCGATGGGCACGAAATTAAATGGAAAGCCAAATACTGCTCTTTAAATCAGGAACTTTGAAATAACCGGAGGAGGAACCCGCCTTGCAATGCCGAAGACAACCTGCGTGCCGGACTCATCGTCATTGGAAGACTAGTTCGGGGGTTACTGAGGGAGTCCTGGATTAAGGGGTCCTCGGGCATCCGACCTGTTGACATGGGCCGGACTGTTGGGCTGTGAAGATACAAGACCGAAGACTCTCACTCGTGTCCAGATGGGACTCTCCTTGGCGTGGAAGGCAAGCTTGGCGTCCGGATAGCAAGATTCCTTTCTCTGTAACCGACTTTGTATAACCCTAGTCCCCTCCGGTGTCTATATAAACCGGAGGGCTTAGTCCGTAGAGGCAACAATCATAATCATACAGGCTAGACTTCTAGGGTTTAGCCATTACGATCTCGTGGTAGATCAACTCTTGTAATAATCATATTCATCAAGATCAATCAAGCAGGAAGTAGGGTATTACCTCCATAGAGAGGGCTCGAACCTGGGAAAACATCGTGTCCCCTGTCTCCTATTACCATCAACCTTAGACGCACAGTTCGGGACCCCTTACCCAAGATCCGCCGGTTTTGACACCGATAGGTTGGATGAGATTTATCATGTAATCGAGTTAGTTTTGTTAGGGTTTGATCCCTAGTATCCACTATGTTCTGAGATTGATGTTGCTATGACTTTGCTATGCTTAATGCTTGTCACTAGGGCACGAGTGCCATGATTTCATATCTGAACCTATTATGTTTTCATGAATATATTTATGTTCTTGATCCTATCTTGCAAGTTGTAGACACCTATTATGTGTTATGATCCGCATACCCCAAGGTGACAATAATTGGGATTCTTTCTGGTGATTACCGTAGTTTGAGGAGTTCATGTATTCACTAAGTGTTAATCCTTTGTTTCGGTTCTCTATTAAAAGAAGGCCTTAATATCCCTTAGTTTCCATTAGGACCTCCCTACCACGTGAGGGTAGGACAAAAGATGTCATGCAAGTTCTTTTCCATAAGCACGTATGACTATATATGGAATACATGCCTACATTATATTGATGAATTGGAGCTAGCTGTTTGTCACCTTAGGCTATAAGTGTTACATGATGAATGCCATCTGACATAATTATCCATCACTAATCTGTTGCCTACGAGCTTTTCATATATTGATCTTTGCTAAGTTACTTTGTCGTTGCTACTGTTACAATCACTACAAAACTGCTACTGTTACTTTTGTCACCGTTACCGTTACTTCCATACTCCTTTGCTATTAAAAACTTTGTTGCAGATATTAAGTCTTTTCGGTGTGGTTGAATTGACAACTCAACTGCTAATACTCGTGAATATTCTTTGGCTCCCCTTGTGTCGAATCAATAAATTTGGTTTGAATACTCTTCCCTCGAAAACTGCTGCAATCTCGTATACTTGTAGGTTATCAAGACCTTTTTCTGGCGCCGTTGACGGGGAGCATAGCTCTATTCGCTGAGTCACTTGGGATTTATATCTGTTGATCACTATGAGGAATTTGAAAGATAACAAAACCAAGATTTTTCCCTCTACTACGAGGGGAGGTAAGGAACATCCATCTAGCTCTGCGCTTGATTCACCTTCTGTTTTGAGTAAGCTTGCGACACCACCACCTGCTATTAATTCTGATATGTCGCAAGTAATTGATGATGCTACTTCTGCTATGCATGATGCTTATGATGATACTACCGGTTTTCTTGATAATATTGTGCCGGTGGGTTAATTTCTTGATGAACAACTTGCTAGAGCTAAAGATATTGCGAATGCTGAAACTGATGATATTTATGGATCTGATGAAATTATTGAAACTGAACACTTTGAAACACCTGCTAGACCTAGCTCTCCTAGATATGAATTGCCTGTTATACCTGAGGGTTATGTTATGGATGGAGAGGTAGCTAGGGACTTTCTTGCTTGTGAGGATAGAGATGATCTTAAGAAATTACTATGCAAGTGGAAAGAAAAATCTTTGAACGCTAGAATGAAATATGATCCTAAGTTTTCTACTTCACCTATCTTTCTTACTGATAAGGATTATGAATTTCCTGTCAATCCTGAGTTAATTACTTTGGTTGAATCTGATCATTTCCATGGTTATGAATCTGAAACTGTTGTGGCACATCTTACTAAATTAAATGATATAACCACCCTGTTTGCTCATGAGGAAAAAATTCGCTATTACTATATTCTTAAGTTGTTTCCTTTCTAGTTAAAGGGTGATGCTAAGTTATGGTTTAATTCTCTTGCTCCTGGTTGTGTGCGTAGTCCCCAGGATATGATATACTACTTCTCTGATAAATATTTTCCTGCTCATAAGAAACAAGCTTCTTTACAGGAAATATTTAACTTTGTGTAAATTAAAGAAGAGAGTCTCCCACAAGCTTGGGGGGGCTTCTCCAATTACTTAATGATTTCCCTGATCATTCTCTCAAGAAAAATGAAATACTTGATATCTTTTATAATGGACTAACTGATGCTTCTAGGGACCACCTAGATAGTTGTGCTGGTTGTGTTTTCAGGTAACGAACTGTTGAACAAGCTGAAGTATTATTGAATAACATATTGAGTAATGTTAATGATTGGACACTTCCCAAACCACCTCCTAAGCCAACTCCGAAGAAAAGAGGTATTCAATTTCTCAGTCCTGAAGATATGCAGGAGGCAAAGAAATCTATGAAAGAAAAAGATACTGAAGCTGACGATGTTAAGAATTTACGACCTATTGAAGAAATACATGGTCTTAATACTCCGACACAGGTAGTAGAGGTAAATTCTCTCTATAGATTTGATGAAGGTGGTATTCCTTATAATAAGTCTGCTAGTCAATGCTTGGACGAATTTGATAACTTTATTGTGAAACAAGAAAACTTCAATGCATATGTTAGTAGACAATTGAAACGTAATGCTTATATGCTTGACTGGTTGGGTGACTACATGTGTAGAACTGTTAATGATCTCAAAATTATTAGTAAACATGCTTCCATGGTAAGAACTCAAGTAGAACAAGTTCTCAAGGCACAAAATGACTTGCTTAATGAGATGAATAATAAGGTGAATGATAATGTTGTTCAAGTTATGGCTAGATGTGGTAAAATGACTCAGGAACCTTTGAATCCTGAGGGCCATCCTGAGATAATTGAGCAAGATTCTCAGAGAATTAATACTGATGCACCAAGTCCTTCAAAGAGGAAAAAGGAAACTGATAGGACTTTGCATGCTTCTAATGAACTTGTTGTAGACATACCTGAGTATCCAAATGATATTTCTATTTCTGATGCTGAGACACAATCTAGTGATGAACATGAACCTAGTGATAATGTTAATGATGATGTTCATGTTGATGCTCAACCTAGCAATGATAATGATGTGGAGATAGAACCTGTTGTTGATCTTGATAACCCACAACCTAAGAATAAAAGATATGATAAGAGTGATTTTGTTGCTAGGAAACATGGTAAAGAAATAGAACCATGGGTTCAGAAACCCATGCCCTTTCCTCCCAAACCACCCAAGAAAAAGGATGATGAGGATTTTGAGTGCTTTGTTGAAATGCTTAGACCTGTCTTTTTGCATATGTGTTTGAATGACATTCTGAAAATGTCTCCTTATGCTAAATATATGAAAGATATTGTTACAAATAAAATAAATATACTGGAAGCTGAAATTTCCACCATGCTTGCTAATTACACATTTAAAGGTGGAATACCAAAGAAACTAGGAGATCCAGGAATACCAACTATACCATGCTCCATTAAAAGAAACTATGTTAAAACTGCTTTATGTGATATTGGAGTCGGTGTTAGTGTTATGCCTTTCTCTTTGTATCGTAGACTTCATTTGAATAAGTTGACACCAACTGAAATCTCTTTGCAAATGGCCGATAAATCAACTGCTATACCCATCGGCATTTGTGAGGATGTGCCTGTCGTAGTTGCAAATGTTACTATTTTAACGAACTTTGTTATTCTTGATATAACCGAGGACGACAGTATGTCGATCATCCTTGGTAGACCCTTCTTGAATACTGCAGGAGTTGTCATTGATTGCAACAAGGGCAATGTCACTTTTCATGTTAATGGTAATGAGCATACGGTACACTTTCCAAAGCAACAACCTCAACTGAATAGTATCAATTCTATTGGAAATTTTTCAACAATTACTATTGGAGGTTTTGAGTTTCCTCTCCCTACTGTCAAAAAGAAATATGATATTCTTATTGTTGGGGACATGCATATCCCCACTGAGGTAACCTAGTATTATATGAAGATTCTTCGGTTTCATGTCATTGGGAAGAATTTTGTTAACGAGACTTGATCAACCTGGTTAATGAATTCCTTTTGATGGGCATGAGATGGATGAATTTAGTAAACACGACTCTCTGTACCCACTCTTTACTTTCTGTTATTTAGAATAAATAAAGCAAAAATATTGTTATGTCTCTGTTTTCTGAATTATTCGTGCAATAAAAAATGACTAGAAAATAAAAGTTCTCCAAATGCCCTGAAAATTTAGTATGATTTTGTTCTTCGGTATGTAACTCCTCCAATGGTCCAATTAGTTTTTGTTCTAGTGCTTTATATATTGCAAATTTATGCTGCTGTGGTGACCTTGTTCTTGAGCTTGCATGTCAAATTTATATGGTCCAAAGTAGTTTTGTTGCATGATATAGCCTCTAGACACTTGTGGGAGTAGTTGCTATCAATCTTGTTGAGTTATGTTCACTTTTATTTTGAGTCACTAAAAATTTCAGAAATTTTTCAGAGGGCGAAAATGTTGAGGAAAGTGTTCCAAGGTGGTTCCTCAAAGAAGAAGGCTCCAAGGCTCGCTATACGTGAGTCGGATCTCGAACCACCAAGGGATGCTCCAGTGCAACCTTGTGAATGGCCATCAGATAATTTCATGAATGGTGCTGGTTTCAAGGATCAGTTCTATGCGTATGTGCATAACACCGAGCTGACAGACTTCGTGTCAGATAAGTGTTTACAGTATTACAACCTCACTAATTCCTTTGTGCGGAGATTTAACTATTCAGTCCATCGCAATAGGCATTATGTTTTGTTTGATCTTTATGATAAATCATTTACCATGGACCTAGAAGATTTTAATGAAGCATGTAAAATTCCACAATGGAGCAGTTGTGCTGAACCTCGTAAATCTGATTGTTCTGAGTTCCTTGATAGCATTACTGTAGGAGAAACCAGAACCATAACATAAGCCACTATAGGGAGCATTCACTTTCTTTCATTACATTACTTTGCTCTCTTCATAGGCAGATGCATTAATGGTAAACATGATCATAGCCACCTTTGCGCCCCCAATCTCATTGTTCTTAAGAGCGTACTAATGAATGATAAAAGATTTAATTTGGGGGCTATCATTGCACGTCGACTGCATAATAATGCTAAGGATGGAGACTTCTTTGGTGGTATATGCCACTCGTTTAGCTCAGTATCTTGGAGTCCCGATAAAAGAGAATGATTTTCCTTTGCCACCTGCTTTCCTTGATTTTAATGCTATGATACGCTACTAGCTTCTTGAGAGGAACGAACAGTCCCTCCTGTATCGACTAATCCTTGACAAGGAGCGCGTCTTCCGTATTACGCTTCCTACTCCTGCCTTCTTTGACTTTCAGGCAAAACGAAGATACTTCATAACCAGAGAGGAGGCGGACGAGTATGAGAGAGCAGGGGAGGCCGCTCACCTCCACGAGGCAGCCCTCCAAGCGGTAGATGCCGCTTCTCAGTACAAATCCAACTATGATATCCGCCAGGCCAGCCGTGTCCCTAGACCAACTTAGCCAAAAGCCTAAGCTTGGGGGAGTACGTATCTCTCACCGACATTACGTTCATGTTCACACACTCATTTCAGTTCTCGGTGTTCATAATTTTTCATTGTATTATCCATGCAAGTTTATTTCTTTTTCTCTCTTTCTTCTTGTGTGTTTGAAAAACTTTGGGAAATCCAAAAAAATAGTTCTCGCTTCTTTTTAGTTTTCTTTCTAGTTTAATTTAGTTGTAGTATTAAAAGAAAAACCCAAAAAGATTTCTCGTTCTTCTTTTGCTTGTTGGGATTTTTCCTGTGTAAATAGTTTTTCTCATTCTTGTTTTACTTTCTTCAGAAAAACAAAAACTCCAAAAATATTTCAATGTGTTTCTTTGAAATTCTTTTCCTTTTCTTTGGGTTGTAAGGAGAAGACCACGATGAAAATGGTGAGTGGCTCTCATATGCATTATTGTTGATCTAACAAAGAGCTCATATTACCTTGTCTTCTCCTTTGAATAAATGTTTGTAGATTCCAGCTTAGTCTAATGCACGTGCACTCTTATTATTATCCGCGCGGTTCTGTCGTGCAAGTGAAAGGCAATAATGAAGATATATGATGAATTGATTGAGATGAAGAAAAGCTGGTACGAACTCGACCTATTTTGTTTTTGTAAATATGATTAGCTCATCGTTCTTGATTCAGCCCATTATGAATGAAACATGTTTAAAATGACAATTAAAGATTATACTTACTCATGCCATGCTTAATTAGCTAGGAATGTATAATGGTTTGTCTTGTGTGCCAACATGCAATTTAAAATGGTTATGATGTAGTATGATAGGACTGTATCCTCCTTTGAATGATTCAAGTGGCTTGACTTGGCACACGTTGACGCATGTAGTTGAATCAAAAACAACATAGCCTCCATGATATTTATGTTCATGGTGATTTATATCCTACTCATACCTGTATTGAATGTTGATTAATCACCATGCATGTTTATGACCGTTGTCGCTCTCTAGTTGGTTGCTCCTCAATCTTTTGCTAGCCTTCACTTGTCATTCACGAGAAAGTGGCTGGTAATCGGGATGCCCAGTTCCATGCTCAAAATCAAATCAAAATATAATGATAAAACAAAACTCCCCCAGGACTGTTGTTGGTATGGACGGTACCCGTGGATTCGGCTAGCCAAGGAGTGTGATTGTTGGTGGAGGGGAGTAAAAACTTAACCATTCTGTTTGGGAACCGCCTATAATGTATCTAGCATGGAACATAGCGAGATATCTTGGTTGTTATGTTGACAATGAAAGCATACCGCTCAAAATTATATGCATCTCTGTTTTAAAAGCTCTGAGCTCTAGCACCTCTGCAAATCCCTCCTTCCCTCTGCGAAGGGCGCATCTATTTACTTTTATTGCTGAGTCATCATCCTCTTATAAAAAGCACCAGCTAAAGAGCACCACTGTCATTTGTATGCTTTGTTATTAATTGATATTGAGTATGAGTGTGACTGGATCTCTTTTGCCATGAATTACAATGTCTAGTCAGTCCTTAATCTTCAGGGGTGCTCTGCATTTATGTTTTGTGGTCTCAGAAAGGGCTAGCGAGATACCATTTTGCCATATTATATCATGATTGTTTTGAAAAAAGTGTTGTCATCTGAGATTTATTATTATTGCTCGCTAGTTGATTATGCAATTGATATGAGTAAATGTGAGACCTAAATATTATTATGAATATGGTTAGTTCACAATCTTTGGTGAAAACCTAAATGCTGGCTATACATATTTGCAACAACAAGATCAAACAGAGTTTGTAAAAGTTATCTTTGTCACTTTCAATCTGTCAATTGAATTGCTTGAGGACAAGCAATGGGTTAAGCTTGGGGGAGTTGATACGTCTCCATCGTATCTACTTTTCCAAACTCTTTTGCCCTTGTTTTGGACTCTAATTTGCATGATTTGAATGGAAATAACCCGGACTGTCATTGTTTTCAGTAGAATTGCCATGGTGTTATTTTTGTGCAGAAATAAAAGTTCTCGAATTGACCTAAAAATTTACGTAGAATATTTTTGGAATATATAAAAAATACTGGCGCAAGAATTATCCAGAGGGGACCCACCCAGAGGCCACAAGCTCTGGGGTCGCGCCCACCCTCCTGGGGCGCGCCCTGTAGGCTTGTGGGGCCCCTGGACCTCCTTCGACCTCAACTCCAACTCCATATAACCCTATTCGGGGAGAAAAAATCAGAGAGAAGGATTCATCACGTTTTACGCTATGGAGCCGCTGCCACCTCCTGTTCTTCATCGGGAGGGTAGATCTAGAGTCCGTTTGGGGCTCTAGAGAGGGGGATTTGTCACCATCATCATCACCAACCTTCCTCCACCAATTTCATGATGCTCACCGCCATGAGTGAGTAATTCTATCATAGGCTTGCTGGACGGTGATGGGTTGGATGTGATTTATCATGTAATCGAGTTAGTTTTGTTAGGGTTTGATCCCTAGTATCCACTATGTTCTGAGATTAATGTTGCTATGACTTTGCTATGCTTAATGCTTGTCACTAGGGCCCGAGTGCCATGATTTCAGATCTGAACCTATTATGTTTTCATGAGTATATTTGTGTTCTTGATCCTATCTTGCAAGTTGTAGAAACCTATTATGAGTTATGATCGCATACCCCAAGATGACAATAATTGGGATTCTTTCTAGTGATTACCGTAGTTTGAGGAGTTCATGTATTCACTAAGTGATAATGCTTTGTTCCGGTTCTCTATTAAAAGGAGGCCTTAATATCCCTTAGTTTCCATTTGGACCCCGCTGCCAAAGGAGGGTAGGACAAAAGATGTCATGCAAGTTCTTTTCCATAAGCTAATATGACTATATATGAAATACATGCCTACATTATATTGATGAATTGGAGCTAGTTTTGTGTCACCTTAGGTTATAACTGTTGCATGATGAATGCCATCCAACATAATTATCCATCACTGGTCCGTTGCCTACGAGCTTTTCACATATTGATCTTTACTAAGTTACTTTTGTCGTTGCTACTGTTACAACCACTACAAAACTACTATTGTTACTTTTGTCATCGTTACCATTACTTCCATACTCCTTTGCTACTAAAAACTTTGTTGCAGATATTAAGTCTTTCGGGTGTGGTTGAATTGACAACTCAGCTGCTAATACTCATGAATATTCTTTGGCTCCCCTTGTGTCGAGTCAATAAATTTGGATTGAATACTCTACCCTCGAAAACTGTTGTGATCCCCTATACTTGTGGGTTATCATTCCGCCATACTCCAATAAAGGTAATGTTCACTACGATGAAGTTGATCTTCAGGTAATCCTGATTGAATTGCATGCATACTTCTTAAAAAAAAGACACTAAATGGAGTGCGGCTATTTGGTCCCGGGCCCATCTGCTCCCGGAGTGAACAGTAAATTCAAAAAAAAATACTAGAATTGTTTAATGAAAAATCCATTTTTTGTGTGTGGAAGATGCTTAGGTGCGTGAGGTCTGCTCCAAATTTCAACTTGTTTGCACATCTGATTAGTTCTGACCCCAAATTATCTTCCATGCAAAAAATGGATTTTTTTTTCTATAATTTTCTCTTAACCGGGTGCAGATGAGCCCGGGCTCAGAAATGGATATTTTCAGTAAATCTACAGTTTTTGGTGCTCTGAATTGTGTTTTCGCAGAAGCAACATAAATGATTATGGTCAGTGTGTCCTAGTCCGTGTAAGTAATCCATATGGTGCAAGCCTTAGGTAGAAGATTAATTAGTTTCCTAGTACTAGCATAGTGCATGTGCATTGCGACGGGGTCAAAGAACATAGCGACACCATAAAAAAAGATGTATAAGAGTGATCACATAGCTGACGCACTATCAAATAAAAAATTGTTAAATGTAGTACAACATTTCTAAAAAATGTGTTTTTCTAATATGAATAGTTATTAAATTTGTGAAAATTTTCTAAAAATTCAAAACATTTTTCTGAAATTTTTGAAATGTTCTACATTTATAAATAAATTGAGATTATTAAAATGAAATTTTAAAAAGGAAAAATAATTAAATATAAATGGTAAAATGGAAAATCTGGTCAGTTCTAAAGGGTTCCTAAAACTGGGTTCTCTAGTATGGGATGGCCCAATACATATAGCTACATAACTGTTATATACATGAGCTTTTACCACAATTTGATGCAGCAAGTGCCAAATAAGGAGACCTAGTAGGTGCAACTTCAGAAAAGAGAATCTGATAAAGCTTTTCTTGCCTAGAGTCATTGAGTCATTATATAGCTTAATTCTATTAAGGATCTTCCGCGGTCTTATTTCATTCACTCTTGCTCGAGCCAGATGATGATAAATTCTCATGTCGGGTTCCTTTTGGGGGATGCATCCATGGCGCATTGGGCGCACCCCCCGCCCTTCGCGCACCCAGTTGGGTCGGCCCATGCCCTGGGCGGGCGCCCCCATTTCTTTCGCTTTTCTTTTTTTTACTTTTACTTTTCCTTTTTTATTTTTCTTTTTTGTTTCTATATTAATATAATTCGGGATTGCATCTAAAATATAAAATAATGTGAATTGTCATAAAACAATTCTTGAATGCAAAAAATATTTGTGAATCAAAAGAATGAACTTTTTTTAATTTTAATGAACATCTTTTATATTTCATGAACAAACTTTGAGTTTGACGCACATTTTTTGAACATGATGAGAAAAATCTGAATTTAATGAACATTTTTTTAGGTTGGTGAACAATTTTTGCATTTTGGTGAAATTTTTCTTTAATCCAATAAACATAAAAATTCAATTCGATGAACATTTTTGTGAAAGTAATGAACAAAGTTTGAATTTAATGAACATTTTTTTAAATCGGTGAAAAACTTTTAAATTTTGGTAAACAATTTTCAAATCTTATTGAAAAATGCCAAATTTGATGAACATTTTTTGAAAATGATAAAAAATTGAAATAAATGAAAAAAATTAGGTCAGAGAACAAATTTTGAATTTTGGTGGACATTTTGTAAATCCGAGGAACAAAAGAGTTGAATTAGATGAACATTTTCTGAATTGTTGAACATTTTATTAAAATGTTGAATTTTTTAATTCTATGAACGAAAAAGTGTTCATGAATTTGAAAAGAAAATTTTCAAAACAAAAGGTGAAACAGTAAGGAGGAAAAAATAGGAAAGAAAAAGCAAACCAGAAAAGAAAAGGAAATGAGAAAAGAAAAAATGAAAAAACGAAAAATGAAAAAACGAAAAAAGAAAAAATAAGAAAAATGGGGGACCTCATGCTCCACATCGGCCGGACCAGAAGGAGCCCGTGTGAGAGTTGCGGGGTACGTGCCACGGTGGTAGGAGGCGGGAGGTCCTATGTGTCGCATTTTGCGGCAGTTTGCCCCGATATCGCACAGGGGGCGCCAACGAGTGGGTCGACCCATTAGCAGCACTGCAGCGAGCGAATAACGGGCTGTAGCTAAAAACTGAGCGCCCCCGTGGGGGATCGACCTAACGACCTCTCGCTAGCCACCCGAGCTGATGGCGCGTCGGTGATTGTTATACACCGTGATTTTACTAAAAGTACTATGGGAAGGGGCAGATCAAACATGTACTGTAGCGACTGGACAGTGTACTGTAACGACACGAACAAGGCAATTTAGAGTTTTTTAGATGGTCCAAATCTTTCTTTTAAAAACGTGAACATTTTTTTAAAACACAAATAAAATTTTGAATTTCAAACTTTTTTCAAAAGAGACGAACAAAAATTAGAAACCACAAAAGTATTTTGAATTTGTGATTATTTTTAGAAAAAGGGAACATTTTCCAATTTCCAAACAAAATTTGAAAGCCTGAACATTCTTTGAAACTCCCTGAACAATTTTTGAATTTGTGAACAAATTTTCAAATCAAGAACATTTTTTGAAATTGTGAACAAAGTTTTAAAACCACAATAATTTTTTGAATTCCAAATATTTCTTGGAATTTGAGAACAAATTTTAAAATGAAAAGATTTTATGAAATTATGAACGATATTTGATATTTTCAAAAAAGTTCGAAAAGAAAAAAACACTTGAAAAGAAAACAAAAAACAAAAATGCTCAGAAATTCATGAACATTGTTTTTGAAATTTTAGAAAAGAAGGGAACAATTTTTGAAGTTCCTGAACAAAATTTGAAAACAGGAACAATTTTGAAATAAGGAACATTTTTTTGAAATTCCCAAGCAATTTTAAAATGCGAACATTTTTTGAATGTAGGAGCAAAATATGAAAACAGGAACATTATCCAAAGTTTGAATTTTTTTTAGAATCTTGAATATTTCTCGGAAAATAAAAAACTTAAATTGAATAAAAAGAAAACAGCAAAATAAAAGAAAGAAAAAGAAAAACCTGACCACACAGAAATAGAAAAGAAAAAAGAAAAGAAAAAAACAATAGAAAAGAAACAAAATACGGTTCAGGGATCCTTCTGGAAGGATCCCAAAACCGGATGGGATAGTGCCAACGCGATCCACTCAAATGCGCTGGCCTAGTCGCGTCGGTCGGCCGCTCGCGTGTGCGTCGCCCCGGCAACTTGGCCGAAATCACTAATTGAGGAGTACTAGTTAAAAAAATCACTCCAATTTTCTAGGTTGCGACAAGTGACGCATATGCAGCGCGTCACTTGTCGCAACCTGGGAGTTTTCCTTTTTGTAGTTTATTCAGAACGTTTTATCTCTCAAACCGTGCGTTCAAATCTCGAACCGCTTTCATCGTTGGATTCATCGCGTCGAGATCTTCAAAACTGGATCCCATGTTGATAGGTTTTGACGAACTTTTTTTCACAAAAAAACAAGACGAAAAAACCGAACCGGGAGCACGATTTTTTCCTTTTCGAAAGAGGCACGCCCGTGCCTCTCACGAAATCACAACCGTGCCTCTCGCGGAAGCAAAATCGTAACTTGCGGAAGGAAAAAAAGAAAAGAAAACACGTTTTTTTCGTTTCCGAGGAGGCACGGCCGTGACTCTCGCGGAAGCAAAACAGTGACTCGCGCGAAAGGAAAGAAAAACAGGAAACGCGTTTAGTTTTTTTGTTTCCGAGAGGCACGGCCGTGACTCTCGCGGAAGCACAACCGTGCCTCTCGCGGAAGCAAAACCGAGACTCTCGCGAAAGAAAAGAAAAATAGAAAACGCATTTTTTTCCAATTCCGAGAGGCACGGCTGTGACTCTCACTAAAGCACAACCGTGCCTCTCGCGGAAGCAAAACCGTGACCCTCACAAAAGGAGAAAAAACAGAAACGCGTTTTTTTCGTTTCCGAAAGGCACAACCGTGACTCTCCCGAAAGCAAAACCGTGCCTCTTGCGAAAGGAAAAAAAAAACGTGTTTTTTCATAGGATTTGTTTTTCGATTCTTTATTGAAAAGCTAAGGAAGACCGGTGAAAAACCAAAACGTCGAAAAAACCTGCAAAAAACCTTTTAAAAAGCCGAAAACAAGTGTGAAAAAGAAGAAAAAAAATCCGGAGGAAGCACCCAGAGCGCGACATGTGGCGAATGGTTGAGAGCGCGTTAAATGGCGCTAATCGTTGTGAGACTCCCGAAGAAGCGCTCGTTAACTAGTTGCTCTCCAACTTGCCGCAACGAGCGGCAAATAGGATCGCGCCCAAATTAGATAGGCGCGCCGGAGTTTATCTGTGCCGGCCCTTTAACGTGAGTCTCCCCCAACCTTCCCTGAACCGGGTTTTCTGTTTTTTTCTTTGGTTTTTCTTTTTTCTTTTTTTCTTTTTTTTTCCATTTTCTGTTGCCCTTCCGTTTTTTCTTTATTTTTCTCTTTCTCTTCTTTTCATTTTTATTCTAGTTTTATCATTTTTGCGAAAATGTTTTTAAATTCTTGAATTTTTTACTTTTCTGTTTTATTTTTATTTTTAGTTGTCAATTTCTAATCATCTTTTGTTAAATTCATGGTTTTTTTAATTGTGAACAGTATTATAAATGATGAGCAGTTTTTCCAATACACGAACATTTTTTAAAAAATTACGCACTTTTTCTTTTCACTTTTATGCGAATTTTCTCTTTAAACCGCGAACATTTTTTTGTTGATCGAATTCAAAAAATGTCCGTCAATGTCAAAAAACTTCAACAATTTAAAAAATGTTCATCAAATTCATTTTTGTTCATCCAATTTGAAAATGTTCCATCAAAAGTCAAAATGCGCACATCGAATTGCAAAAATATTTATCGATTTTCAGAAAAGGTTCACCAAAATCAAAATTTGTTCATCCTTCATTTCAAAAAAAAATTGGATACAAATTTTGTTCATAAAGTTTTGTTCATGGAATATAAAAAAGTTCACCATTATTGCAAAATGCTCATAAATGTTTTTTCATTAAAATTTTAAAAATGTTCATTCTTTTTAAACGCAAACCTTTTGAAATTCAAGAACTGTTTTTTACAATTCGCAAACATTTTGCGCCGAATTATTTTAGTGTAGAATAAAACAAAACAGAAAATAAAAAATGAAAACGAAAAAGAAAGGGGGCGCCCCGCCCGGGTTCGCACCACGCGCGGAATAGGAGGGCTCAATAGGAAAAGGCAAGCTAGACAGACACCCAGTCCAGGCTCTAATCCAAGAAAAAGCCCAGTCGATTTGATGGGCTTGTATCAAAAAAGAAAATATTGGATGGGCTGGTTGAGGTGGCGCTATCGCACGGCGCGACGCCAACGTGTAGCTCGCGGGAGCAATACGCACCGGGTTCCGCTGCTTTCGCCACAAGGCATGTGCGGTCGGCAGAACACCTCGGCGTCCTGGTCACATGTTTTGCATGAGCTATAATTATTGGATAGAGATCAAGTCGACCAACAATCGGATTCTATTGGCATCCACCCAACGTGGTCCGACATGGATCAACATGCAGGATTTGGTGTGCTTGTTAAAAGTGCTCTATGTTTATCTGTACTTTTTGAATGAAATGCTCCTCGTATGCACCGTATGTGCGGGGAATTGCGTGACACAGATTGCACATTCTGTTGTTTGTTGAATGCGAGCTTCATGATTTTTACTAACGTGGATACAAATTGCGTGACACAGATTGCGCATTCTGTTATTTAGCCTACCCAGAGTGCTTTCATGCCGGGACGCCACATTCTCGATGGAGTGGTCGTCCTACATGAAACCTTGCACGAAATCCATTCAAAGAAACCCGATGGAGTGGTCTTCAAACTGGACTTTGAAAAGTCTTGTGATAAAGTGAAATGGCCATTCTTATAGCAGGCTTTGCGTATGAAAGGGTTCGATCCGGCTTGGAGGAAGCAGATTGAATCGTTTGTACGTGAAGGCAGCGTTTGAATCAAGGTTAATGACAATATCGGTCATTTCTTCCAGACACAAAAAAGGTTTAAGATAGGGAGATCCGATGTCTCCGATCTTATTTAATGTTGTTGTTCATATGTTGTATTCTAATCAACAACGCGAAAGAGGACGGCCAGGTAGGTGGTCTCATCCCACATTTGGTGGATGGGGGGTATCCATTCTACAATATGCAGACAACATCATTATTTTCATGGAACATGATCTAGCTAAGGAAAGGAACATGAAACTAGTTCTATGCCTATTTGAGCAACTGTCCGGGCTGAAGATCAACTTTAATAAGAGTGAATTGTTCTGTTTTGGACGTGCCAAAGAAGAACATGACCATTATAAACAGTTTTTCAGCTATGAACTAGGTTCTTTACCTTTTACTTACTTGGGGATCCCAATTCATCATCGCAAACTCACCAATAAAGAGTGGAAGTGTATCAAAGATCAATTTGAAAAGAAATTGAGTTGTTGGAAGGGCAAACTCTTATCTTATGGAGGGAGACTGGTTCTGATAAACTCGGCACGAGTATGTCGATGTTCCTCCTTTCCTTCTTTGAAGTACCAGTATGAGTATGCAAAAGATTGGATTTTTATCGATCTCGCTTCTTTTGGCAAATCGACGAAAACAAAGCTAAATATAGGTTGGCGAAATGGGACATTATCTGTAGACCGAAGGTCCAAGGTGGCTTGGGTATTGAAATTTTAGAGGTGAAGAATAAGTGCTTACTTAGCAAATGGATTTACCGGTTGGCAGTAGAGAGGGAAGGGGTTTTGATTCAGTTGTTGCGTAATAAATATTTACATTCTAAAACACTGGCTCATGTGAAGGCACAACCGTCTGACTCTCCTTTTTGGAAGGGGTTATGAGGACAAAGGTTGCCTTCTTTAACAGGAGAAAATTCATTGTAGGGAATGGTAAGGGTACTAGGTTTTGGGAGAACACCTGGTTGGGTGAGATTCCCTTAGCCTCCCTTCCTATATAACATTGTACAACGGAAAGAGGGTTTTTTTGGTACAGTGTTGGGATTCGTCCCTCTGAACATTCAGTTCCGATGGTCTTTACTGGGTGATCGATGGTATAGATGGTTGCATCTCGTGCGTACGTTAATGGAGGTTAACCTTTTGCTGATGCAGCAGACTCCATACATCTGAAGTTGTCCGCGTCAGGAGTACCGGTTAAATCTATGTATATGGATTTGATTAACAACGGGCTGTCCCAAGGACGATACACATTTGGAAAGTTAAAGTGCTTTTGAAAATCAAGGTGTTTATGTGGTTTGTGCATAAGGGAGTAATTTTGACAAAAGATAACTTGGCCAAGCGTAGTTGGGAAGGAAGCAAAAGATGTTGCTTTTATGATCAGGATGAAACAATAGAACATCTTTTTCTCCAATGCCCACTTGCCAAGTTACTGTGAAGAACTATTCACGTTGCTTTTAACGTTGTTCCGCCAGTCTCGATCTCGCATTTATTTGGGACCTGGTTAACTGGATAGAGCCTAAGACCGCGACGCATATTCGAGTTGGAGTATGTGCATTACTTTGGGCCATATGAAATTGTCAGAATGATGTTGCCTTTAACGGACAACCATCACTATTTTTTTACAGGTTATCTTCAGGGCGTCTACTTGGATCCTATGTGGTCGTTACTCAGCCATGTGGACCATACGGACCTTATGAATATTTGATGCAACCGAGGAGAGATGGTTGCACGGGATACTTACAAACCGGTTCGGATGGCGGTCCAATAATAGGATAGGTGTTTAGTCATCTTTCCTATTTTTTCGCCGGTCGTGGCAAATTTATTTTTTGGAGTGGCAGTACTACTGTTTAAGACTTTGTTTTGGACATGATTTATTCAATAAGAAGGTTGTGTGCATCAAGAGAAGCAGAGGCTGGGGTACTCCTCCTTTTCAAAAATAAAATAAATGCATAGGTAAAACACTCACTCCGTGTGGCGGTAACAATGTGCTTGTGGTAGATGGAGTATGTGGCGTGTGTACTGAATAAGATAAAGCAAGTGACTCTGTATGTGAGCAGCCATCTGGGAGGAAGGTCCGGAGGTAAGGCCTCCAAGCCTCGTCGGCGTACACCACCCCGGCGAGCCTGTTGTTTCCTTCGGCCGCAGGCGTTGCCTAAGAGGTCCGGGATTCACATTACACCAACATGCAAGACCTTGTTAGAGATCGGGATTGACATTACATGACATACAAGACCTTGTTAGAGATCATCTTTTCTCCCAATCATAGAGCTATGTCTAGTTCATGGGGGGCATCGCCCCCTCCCTCCCCAATTAGGAAAAAACCCATTCCTATTTTCTATTTTGCCCCTATGCCATCCTTGGCTACCTCCGCACTGTTTTCCCCAATAGTGTCATTTTAGTTTGCTTGGTAAGTATGTGTCATGGGTAACTTATCTCTTTCATATGTTCATACAATATACATCGCGAAAGTAATCTCCCATTTTATTTCTTTGGAGGTTGCTATCCTTGTTAGCTTGTTACACCATACTCCAATAGAGGTAGTGTTTGCTACGACGAGGTTGATCATCAAGTAATCCCGATCTGCATCCGTAACTCTTTAGGAAAATAACATTGAATGTACAGATGTTTGACAACCTCAATTCTCTAATCATTGAAGCAACACAAAGGATTATGGTCAGTGTAATGTTAGTGTGTCCTAGTTAGTTCAAGTAATCCGTGTGGTGGAAGTCTTAGGCAGAAGATTAATTAGTTTCCTAACTAGTATAGTACCCGTGCGTTGTGACGGGATCAAAGTACATAGCGACACACTATAAGAAAAGATGCATAAGATTGGTCACATAGTTGAGACACTATGAAACAATTTTTTTAAAATGTTGGACAATTGCGTGAAACGGCAATCTATTGTAAGTTGGACATTATCATACCCATATATTTTTAAAGTGAACATTTTATGGAAAACATGATTATTTTAAAAAAATGCTATTAAAAATCATGTGTATTTTGTATTTTTGTGAATATTTTGGAAAATGTTCTAATATTTTTTACAAACATTCAAATGCAATAAAAATTAAGGGTCTCTTTGAGTCAAAGGATTTTTATAGGATCTTTCAAGGATTAAAATCCTTAGGAATTTTTCCTACGTTGGTTGTTCGATTCGTAGGATTGAATCCTATAGGACTTTTTCCTAAGGATTCAGTTGTACTACATTTCACAGAAATTCTGACATCCACTCCAACCTCTTGAAAGAAATCCTTTGTTTTTCCTGTGACACAATCAAACAAACTCAAATCCTATAGGGATCCAATGGACATGCCATTCCAATCCTACGTTTTTTCTGTTCCTGTGTTTTTGCAATCCTATGAATCAAAGAGGCTATAAAAACGAGGAAAAAGATAAAGTTAAAAATGGTGAATGAAATATTTGGTCAGTAACATTTTAGAAGGTTTCCAAAACCGGGTTCTCTAGTATGAGCTGGGCCAATACATATAACAACGTAAGTGTTCTATATATGAGCTTTTGCGATAATTTGACGCGGCAAGCGTCAAATAGGAAACGCCAAGCTAGACAGACACCCACTCCATGCGTATGCGCAACCAAGAAAAAGCCTGGTCGATTTGATGGGCTGGTATAAAAATATTGAATGGGCCGGTCGAGGCGGCGCTATGGCACGGCGTGACGCCGACGTGTAGCGCGCATGAGCAATACGCACCAGGTTCCCGCCGCTTTCGCCACAAATAAGGCCTGTCCGGTCGGCGGATCACCTTGGCGTCATGGTCGCATGTTTTGCACGAGCTATAATTATTGGATAGAAATCAGGTCGACCAACAATCCGATTTTGTCTGCATCCACCCAACGCGGAGGAGGTGTCGGCGACAGCGGCTGCGCGATGGGCGAAGATTGGGGAAGATTCGTCGGGCGCATAGGACGGGGTGACTTTTTTCCGTAGCTGAACAGGTACGACGCGGAGGGCAGAGTTTTCGTCCGCCTCCACAAATTGCTAAACCTATTTTTCACGAGGTCATTAGTTATAATTGACGGTTAGATGTAAATCACTGGGCCTAATCGTGAGTCTCTAATTGCTTTGTTTTATTCTGTGTACGTTAGGCGGGGTGCGTTTAGGAAAGAAAATGTTTGCTTGTTTAATAGTAGTAGAGAAACGTGGCCCGACATGGATCAGCATGCAGGATTTTTTGTGTGCTTACTAGTAAGCATGCACGTGCAACGCACGAATAATCGTACAGAGCAATTTCTCCCTTTGTATGTGTATGCCACACATCAAAGCCAAATAATTTCTCCCTTCATATGTGTATGTCACACATCAAAGCCAATTGTTCGGATGAATTTCTATGAACCATTACAATAAATAAAATATAAACTGGATAAACTCATCAGTTCATAATTAGCAGACCGGACCATGCACATTCTTATTATGAGAAGGGGTCATTCACACATAAATTTTACATCATATATTTTCCATTTAGAGTATATCAGTACTAATACTAATGTAGTTGTAGAAAGAGTACCTCTTTTTGCCTGGACTTCAGGAGATTAGCTTTAAACATGTTAATCATCAGAAACTTAGCCATTTTCTTTACATTCAATGTACTCTTCGGATAGAAGAATACCTAAAGTTGACGTTAGGATAGGATGCGAGTCTCCAAAAACCGATATCGTAGGTAAAACTGGGTGAACTTCTACCAACCCCTTGCAAAAAAATAAAAAAAATTGGATAAACTTCTCCATAGAACATATGGGCATGAATTATTTAGTTATGTCTAGTAAAAATGGAATATTCCAGAATGTCTCTACTTTATAATGCAAACTTCATAGGACTTTTGATACGATTAAGCATTGTACAAATCGATATGGTAAAGACACAAACTTGGAACAATGGTACAAAAAAGGACAATAGGAACATACAGAATGAGCCCCAAAGGTTAAAATTATCAGAAGTATAATTGATTCAGGGCCGTACACTATAGCAAGGATAAGCAATGGCATTTAAAGCAATCAAAAGAGGTTAAATCATAATATGAACAATATCAGGGAAAAAAGTATCAACAATATCTTATTTAAGAACAAGCTCATGTCATACATGCATGAGAATAGCGCCATATTCACAAATCAAAATCAATCTTAAAATGTAGAACAATGTCAATTATAACAGTGCGAGCCCATATATCGGTTCACCGATTTACTGATTACAATTGGTTCAATTTTACACATAGAAGCATTCGACATAGTGCTCCTAAAGGCAATGCCTTCAATTATAACTGTGGAGTTGCTAATTGAAAGTGGATTAATTTATGGTAAACTGTATGAAATTGGAGTAAATGTTTCCCATAAATGCAATAAATCCTCGAAAAAAGTAATCGATGACCGAGATTCAGGATAACAATGGAGTGGGGCTCAGCTGAATTGGGATTAATTGGTTTTAGAAAAATAGAATATAGCTAAATCAATGCACGACCGAGGCCAGAGAAATTATTGATGAAAGTATCATCCATTAAAAATTGTGTTCATTTCGTTCACATGTGAGCATCAAGTATCTAAACATGAGCTTCACATACATTTAAAAAATATATATGAATATGAATAAGTATACTAAGGTCTAAGCATGATAAAAATGGAGGATGGTAGAAGCTGCAATACCAGCTTCTTGATAATCCCATCGTTTAGACAATACTCGGCAAGCACCAAATTGTTCTGGCTAGTGACGCCTTGTGAATTGCTTCAGAACAAAGGATGCTAACTAATCGATCAATTTTTCGATCTCTCTCACCAGCTGCCACTTGACACAGCAGTTGCAATTTCAGTTACAGCTTACAGGTTAGTAAAACTTAAACTGACGACGAACAAAAAGTAGCTCCAGCTCCTGCTTGAAACTCATACCATTTCTATTACAATTTGTTAAAATACCTAACCTGCAAATGGTAATTAGCATGCATTGCCAATCACCAGGGAGCATCCTCCACATGCAAATGGTAAGTAGCAAAGCATTGCAATGATCATGTGGTTCCCACCTTATCCACTGTCTCCATTCTCCAGCGATCACCTGTACTCTTTCTCCCTACAGTTACGTATCTTTTTTCATGCATAAGAAACATAGCGTTTGATGGAAAAAATATTTTATGAAACTTATAGGAGTCAAAGGCATCTACAAATGAAAAACACATAAGTTTACTAATTATCTCTTTTACATCATTGCTGGAACATATCGACCAGGTTGAAGGCAGTATCCTTAAACAACGCCTCCTACTTCCTCTGAAGTTTTTCTAATTCCCTCCCCAGATTCAGAAAATCACAACTCACCTTAGTTTTCTGTTCATAAACAAAGGGTGGAAGAGCAAGGAAACAGTGAGGCAGCGCCTGCTTGGGACGGCAGCCGCGGGCAGCGTTTGCTGGTGCGGGTGAAGGAACATCTGCGACAAGGGGTCAGTCCCCTCCGCCGGCACGAACAGCGCCAGTTGACCGATGCCTCCGCCACGCCACACACCGCCGCCATGACCTGCCGGTACACGAAGAAGAAGCTCCGCAAGGCCGCCTACACGGACTGGAAAGCCTGCAGCAGCTCGATCTTGCGGGCGTCCTCGCCTCCCGCGCCTCCGGACATGGTACAGCCTCATGGCCATCTCCTACACCCTCGGCCCGCCTTTGGGGTCCACCTCGAAACCGATGACAAACGGCACCAGCTTCTTGATGTCTCTCGTGGTATTCGCGGCGTGCAACAGGGCTCGATCTGGATCGGAAGCAGAAGGAAGCGTCGGTGCCTTCAAGCACGGCCATATCGTGAGGTGGCTCTAGAGCCGCAGGAGATCGTCCTGGTCCATCAGTCGCATGTCCTCGATCAAGCAGCTTCAAGATCTGCTCCAGTATCCTCTCGCCGCCGCCACCCAGTCCTTCGATTTGATCTGGTTGCTCAGGCAGGTGAGAAGCTAAGATGACACACATGACCAGGATTTAGAATCTGGTATATAGTGAAGGCCGCCTCGTTCTCCCAGTTGTGGTAGCCGGTCTTGGGCTCCGGCGCGACCCAGGTCTTTAGGGCGTGCAGCTGCACGACGTTGTCGTACTTAAGCACGGGCTTGCCGGTGAGGTTGGGCTCGCCGAAGCCGAGGGAGAGGGCAGGCGAGGCGCAGGAGGAGGCGGGCCTCGCTGGCATGCACACCAACACATCGCCGTGCGGTACTCCTCGAGGTGCTCCTTGGTGATCCGAGGACGGCCAACGGCAACAACGGGTGCGATGAGGGCGCGAGTGGAGTCGACGATCCCGTGGTCGGAGCGCGGCTGAGCTCCTGGAGACCTAAGCGGGCGGAGGAGGTGTCAGCGACAGCGGCTGCGCGATGGGCGAAGATTGGCGAAGATTTGTCGGGCGCATAGGACGGGGTGACTTTTTTCCGTGGCTGAACAGGTACGACGCGGAGGGCAGAGTTTTCGTCCGCCTCCACAAATTGCTAAACCTACTTTTCATGAGGTCATTAGTTATAATTGACGGTTAGATGTAAATCACTGGGCCTAATCGTGAGGCTCTAATTGCTTTGTTTTATTCTGTGTATGTTAGGCGGGGTGCGTTTAGGAAAGAAAATGTTTGCTTGTTTAATAGTAGTAGAGAAACGTGGCCCGACATGGATCAGCATGCAGGATTTTTTGTGTGCTTACTAGTAAGCATGCACGTGCAACGCACGAATAATCGTACAGAGCAATTTCTCCCTTTGTATGTGTATGCCACACATCAAAGCCAAATAATACACACATCAAAGCCAATTGTTTGGATGAATTTCTATGAACCCTTACAATAAATAAAATATAAACTAGATAAACTCATCAGTTCATAATTAGCAGACCGGACCATGCACATTCTTATTATGAGAAGGGGTCATTCACACATAAATTTTACATCATATATTTTCCATTTAGAGTATATCAGTACTAATACTAATGTAGTTGTAGAAAGAGTACCTCTTTTTGCCTGGACTTCAGGAGATTAGCTTTAAACATGTTAATCATCACAAACTTAGCCATTTTCTTTACATTCAATGTACTCTTCGGATAGAAGAATACCTAAAGTTGACGTTAGGATAGGATGCGAGTCTCCAAAAACCGATATCGTAGGTAAAACTGGGTGAACTTCTACCAACCCCTTGCAAAAAAATAAAAAAAAATTGGATAAACTTCTCCATAGAACATATGGGCATGAATTATTTAGTTACGTATAGTAAAAATGGAATATTCCAGAATGTCTCTACTTTATAATGCAAACTTCATAGGACTTTTGATACGATTAAGCATTGTACAAATCGATATGGTAAAGACACAAACTTGGAACAATGGTACAAAAAAGGACAATAGGAACATACAGAATGAGCCCCAAAGGTTAAAATTATCAGAAGTATAATTGATTCAAGGCCGTACACTATAGCAAGGATAAGCAATGACATTTAAAGCAATGAAAAGAGGTTAAATCGTAATATGAGCAATATCAGGGGAAAAAGTATCAACAATATCTTATTTAAGAACAAGCTCATGTCATACATGCATGAGAATAACGCCATATCCACAAATCAAAATCAATCTTAACATGTAGAACAATGTCAAGTATAACAGTGCGAGCCCATATATCGGTTCACTGATTTACTGATGACAATTGGTTCAATTTTACACATAGAAGCATTCGACATAGTGCTCCTAAAGGCAATGCCTTCAATTATAACTGTGGAGTTGCTAATTGAAGTGGATTAATTTATGGTAAACTGTATGAAATTGGAGTAAATGTTTCCCATAAATGCAATAAATCCTCGAAAAAAGTAATCGATGACCGAGATTCAGGATAACAATGGAGTGGGGCTCAGCTGAATTGGGATTAATTGGTTTTAGAAAAATAGAATATAGCTAAATCAGTGCACGACCGAGGCCAGAGAAATTATTGATGAAAGTATCATCCATTAAAAATTGTGTTCATTTTGGATTTTTCGTTCACATGTGAGCATCAAGTATCTAAACATGAGCTTCACATACATTTAAAAAAATATATGAATATGAATAAGTATACTAAGGTGAAGGAAATATGCCCTAGAGGCAATAATAAAGTTATTATTTATTTCCTTATATCATGATAAATGTTTATTATTCATGCTAGAATTGTATTAACTGGAAACATAATACATGTGTGAATACATAGACAAACAGAGTGTCACTAGTATGCCTCTACTTGACTAGCTCATTGATCAAAGATGGTTATGTTTCCTAGCCATGAACAAAGAGTTGTTATTTGATTAACGAGATCACATCATTAGTTGAATGATCTGATTGACATGACCCATTCCATTAGCATAGCACCCGATCGTTTAGTATGTTGCTATTGCTTTTATCCATGACTTATACATGTTCCTTCAACTATGAGAATATGCAACTCCCATTTACCGTAGGGACACTTTGTGTGCTACCAAACGTCACAACGTAACTGGGTGATTATAAAGGTGCTCTATAAGTGTCTCCGAAGGTACATGTTGAGTTGGCATATTTCGAGATTAGGATTTGTCACTCCGATTGTCGGAGAGGTATCTCAGGGCCTTCTCGGTAATGCACATCACATAAGCCTTGCAAGCATTGCAACCAAAGAGTTAGTTGCGAGATGATGTATTACGGAACGAGAAAAGAGACTTGCCGGTAACGAGATTGAACTAGGTAT
Source organism: Aegilops umbellulata (assembly GCA_032464435.1). NCBI lineage: Eukaryota > Viridiplantae > Streptophyta > Magnoliopsida > Poales > Poaceae > Aegilops > Aegilops umbellulata. The sequence continues at coordinate 404,999,966 of CP136054.1, read as the reverse complement.
TGGATACCGACGATCGAATCTCGGGCAAGTAACATACCGATGACAAAGGGAACAAACGTATGTTGTTATGCGGTCTGACCGATAAAGATCTTCGTAGAATATGTAGGAGCCAATATGGGCATCCAGGTCCCGCTATTGGTTATTGACTGGAGACGTGTCTCGGTCATGTCTACATTGTTCTCGAACCCGTAGGGTCCGCACGCTTAAGGTTTCGATGACAAGTTATATTATGAGTTTATGAGTTTTGATGTACCGAAGGAGTTCGGAGTCCCGGATGAGATCGGGGACATTACGAGGAGTCTCGAAATGGTCGAGACGTAAAGATCGATATATTGGACGACTATATTCGGACATCGGAAGGGTTCTGAGTGATTCGGGTATTTTCGGGAGTACCGGGGAGTTACGGGATTACGGGAGAAGTAATGGGCCTTGATGGGCTTTAGTGGGAAGAGGAAAAGGCTGCTGCGCCCCCCCTCCCCTTTGGTCCGAATTGGACTAGGGAAAAGGGGGCCGGCCACCTCTCCTTCTCCTCCTATTCCTTCTCCCTTCCTCCCCTTTTGGTGGACTCCTACTAGGACTTGGAGTCCTAGTAGGACTCCATATGCTGGCCGCACCTTTTGCCTTGGCCGGCCTCCTCCTCCTCCATCCTTTATATACAGGGGCAGGGGGCACCCCAAAGACACACAAGTTGATCTACGGATCGTTCCTTAGCCGTGTGCGGTGCCCCATTCCACCAAATTCCACCTCGATTATATCGTTGCAGTGCTTAGGCGAAGCCCTGCGCCGGTAACACATCAAAATCGTCACCACGCCGTCGTGCTGACGGAACTCTTCCTCGACGCTTTGCTGGATCGGAGCCCGGGGATCGTCATCGAGCTGAACGTGTGCCAAGAACTCGGAGGTGCCGGAGTAACGGTGCTGTGATCGGTTGGATCGCGAGGAGAACGTACGACTACTTCCTCTACGTACGACTACTTCCTCTACGTTGTGTCAACGCTTCCGCTTCGATCTACGAGGGTACGTAGACAAACACTCTCCCCTCTCGTTGCTATGCATCACCATGATCTTGCGTGTGCGTAGGAAAATTTTGAAATTACTACGTTCCCCAACAGTGGCATCCGAGCCTAGGTTTTTATGGTTTGATGTTATTTGCACGAGTAGAACACAAGTGAGTTGTGGACGATACAAGTCATACTGCCTACCAGCATGTCATACTTTGGTTCAGCGGTATTGTTGGACGAGACGATCCGGACCAACCTTACGCGTACGCTTACGCGAGACCGGTTCCCTCGACGTGCTTTGCACATAGATGGCTTGCGGAAGACTGTCTCTCCAACTTTAGTTGAACCGAGTGTGGCTACGCCCGGTCCTTGAGAAGGTTAAAACGGAGTCTATTTGACAAACTATCGTTGTGGTTTTGATGCGTAGGTAAGATGAGTTCTTGCTTAAAGCCCGTAGCAGCCACGTAAAACTTGCAACAACAAAGTAGAGGACGTCTAACTTGTTTTTGCAGGGCATGTTGTGATGTGATATGGTCAAGACATGATGCTAAATTTTATTGTATGAGATGATCATGTTTTGTAACCGAGTTATCGGCAACTGGCAGGAGCCATATGGTTGTCGCTTTATTGTATGCAATGCAATCGCGATGTAATGCTTTACTTTATTACTAAGCGGTAGTGATAGTCGTGGAAGCATAAGATTAGCGAGACGACAACGATGCTGTGATGAAGATCAAGGTGTCGCGCCGGTGACGATGGTGATCATGACGGTGCTTCAAAGATGGAGATCACAAGCACAAGATGATGATGGCCATATCATATCACTTATATTGATTGCATGTGATGTTTATCCTTTTATGCATCTTATCTTGCTTTGATTGACGGTAGCATTATAAGATGATCTCTCACTAAATTATCAAGAAGTGTTCTCCCTGAGTATGCACCGTTGCGAAAGTTCTTCGTGCTGAGACACCACGTGATGATCGGGTGTGATAGGCTCTACGTTCAAATACAACGGGTGCAAAACAGTTGCACACGCGGAATACTCAGGTTTAACTTGACGAGCCTAGCATATACAGATATGGCCTCGGAACACAGAGACCGAAAGGTCGAGCGTGAATCATATAGTAGATATGATCAACATAATGATGTTCACCATTGAAACTACTCCATCTCACGTGATGATCGGACATGGTTTAGTTGATTTGGATCACGTGATCACTTAGAGGATTAGAGGGATGTCTATCTAAGTGGGAGTTCTTAAGTAATATGATTAATTGAACTTTAATTTATCATGAACTTAGTCCTGGTAGTATAGCATATCTATGTTGTAGATCAATAGCTTGCGTTGTTGCTTCCCTATGTTTATTTTTATATGTTCCTAGAGAAAATTGTGTTGAAAAATATTAGTAGCAATGATGCGGATTGGATCCGTGATCTGAGGTTTATCCTCATTGCTGCACAGAAGAATTATGTCCTTGATGCACCGCTAGGTGATGGACCGATTGCAGGAGCAGATGCAGACGTTATGAACGTTATGCTAGCTCAATATGATGACTACTTAATAGTTTAGTGCACCATGCTTAAACGGCTTAGAATCGGGACTTCAAAGACGTTTTGAACGTCATGGACCATACAAGATGTTCCAGGAGTTGAAGTTAATATTTCAAGCAAATACCCGAGTTGAGAGATATGAAGTCTCCAACAAGTTCTATAGCTAAAAGATGGAGGAGAATCGCTCAACTAGTGAGCATGTGCTCAGATTGTCTGGGTACTACAATCGCTTGAATCAAGTGGGAGTTAATCTTCCAGATAAGATAGTGATTGACAGAATTCTCTAGTCACCATCACCAAGTTAGTAGAACTTCGTGATGAACTATAATATGCAAGGGATAACGGAAAATATTCCCAAGCTCTTCGCGATGCTAAAATCGGCGAAGGTAGAAATCAAAGAAAAACATCAAGTGTTGATGGTTGACAAGATCACTAGTTTCAAGAAAAGGGCAAAAGGAAAGAAGGGGAACGATAAGAAGAACGGCAAGCAAGTTGCTGCTCAAGTGAAAAAGCCCAAGTATGGTCCTAAGCCTGAGACTAAGTGCTTCTACTGCAAAGGGACTGGTCACTGGAAGCGGAACTTCCCCAAGTGATTGGCGGATAAGAAGGATGGCAAAGTGAACATAAGTATATTTGATATACATGTTATTGATGTGTACTTTACTAGTGTTCATAGCAACCCCTTAGTATTTGGTACTAGTTCAGTTGCTAAAATTTAGTAACTCGAAACGGGAGTTGCAGAATGAACAAAGACTAGTTAAAGGACAAGGTGACGATGTGTGTTGGAAGTGTTCCAAGATTGATATGATCATCATCACACACTCCCTATACTTTCGGGATTAGTGTTGAAACTAAATAAATGTTATTTGGTGTTTGCGTTGAGCATGAATATGATTTGATCATGTTAATTGCAATACAGTTATTTATTTAAGTTAGAGAACAATTGTTGTTCTGTTTACATGAATAAAACCTTCTATGGTCATACACACCAATGAAAATAGTTCATTGGATCTCGATCGCAGTGATACACATATTCATGATATTGAAACCAAAAGGATGCGAAGTTAATAATGATAGTGCAACCTATTTGTGGCACTGCCGTTTAGGTCATATTGGTGTAAAGCGCATGAAGAAACTCCATGCTGATGGGATTTTGGAATCACTTGATTATGAATCACTTGATGCTTGCGAACCATGCCTCTTGGGCAAGATGACTAAAAACGCCGTTCTCCGGAACAATGGAGCAAGCAACAGATTTGTTGGAAATCATACATACTGATGTATATGATCCGATAAATTTTAAGGCTCGCGACAAGTATCATTATTTTCTAACCTTCACAGATGATTTGAGCAGATATGGGTATATCTACTTAATGAAACATAAGTCTGAAACGTTTGAAAAGTTCAAAGAATTTCAGAGTGAAGTGGATAATCATCGTAACAAGAAAATAAAAAGTTTCTACGATATGATCGCAGAGGTAAAATATTTGAGTTACGAGTTTTGGCCTTCAGTTAAAAACCGTGTGGAATAGTTTCACAAATTCATGCCACCTGGAACACCACAGCATAATGGTGTGTCCGAACGTCATAACCGTACTTTATTGGATATAGTGCAATCTATGATGTTTCTTACCAATATCGTTTTGGGATCATGCATTAGAGACAGCTACATTCACGTTAAAAGGGGCACCATCTAAATCCGTTGAGACGACACCGTATGAACTATGGTTTAGCAATAAACCTAAGCTGTCGTTTCTTAAAGTTTGGGGCTGCGATGCTTATGTGAAAAAGCTTCAACCTGATAAGCTCGAACCCAAATCGGAGAAATGTGTCTTCATAGGATATCCAAAGGAAACTGTTGGATACACCTTCTATCACAGATCCGAAGGCAAGACTTTTGTTGCTAAGTTCGGAAACTTTCTAGAGAAAGAGTTTCTTTCGAAAGAAGTGAGTGGGAGGAAAGTAGAACTTGATAAGGTAATTGTACCTTCTCCCTTATTGGAAAGTAGTTCATCACAGAAAACTGTTCCTGTGACTACTACACCAATTAGTGAGGAAGCTAATGATGATGATCATGTAACTTCAAGATCAAGTTACTACCGAATCCCGTAAGTAAACCAGAGTGAGATCCGCACCAGAGTGGTACGGTAATCCTGTTCTGGAAGTCATGTTACTAGACCATGACGAACTTGCGAACTATGAGGAAGCGATGATGAGCCCAGATTCCGCAAAATGGTTAAAGACCATGAAATCTGAGATATGATCCATGTATGAGAACAAAGTATGGACTTTGATGGATTTGCCCAATGATCGGCAAGCCAAAGAAAATAAATGGATCTTAAAGAGGAAGACGGACACTGATAGTAGTGTTACTATCTACAAAGCTAGAATTGTCGCAAAAGGTTTTCGACAAGTTCAAGGTGTTGACTACGATGAGAGTTTCTCACTCGTATCTATGCTTAAGTCTGTCTGAATCATGTTAGCAATTGCCGCATTTTATGAAATCCGGCAAATGGATAAACAAAACTACATTCCTTAATGGATTTATTAAATAAGAGTTGTATACGATGCAACTAGAAGGTTTTGTCGATCCTGAAGGTGTTAACAAAATATGCAAGCTCCAGCGATCCATCTATGGACTGGTGCAATCATCTCGGAGTTGGAATATACGCTTTGATAAGTTGATCAAAGCATATAGTTTTATACAGACTTGCGGTGAAGCCTGTATTTACAAGAAAGTGAGTGGGAGCACTACAGTATTTCTGATAAGTATATGTAAATGACATATTATTGATCGGAGATAATGTAGAATTATTCTGTAAAGCATAAAGGAGTATTTGAAAGGAGTTTTTCGAAGAAGGACCTCGGTGAAGCTGCTTACATATTGAGCATCAAGATCTATAGAGATAGATCAAGACGCTTGATAAGTTTTTCAATAAGTACATACCTTGAAAAGATTTTGAAGTAGTTCAAAATGGAACAGTCAAAGAAAGAGTTCTTGCCTATATTACAAGGTGTGAAATTGAGTAAGACTCAAAGCCCGACCACGGCAGAAGGTAGAAAGAGAATGAAAGTCATTCCCTATGCCTCAGCCATAGGTTCTATAAAGTATGCCATGCTGTATACCAGACCTATTGTATACCCTACCCTGAGATTGGCACGGGAGTACAATAGTGATCTAGGAGTAGATCACTGGACGGCGGTCAAAATTATCCTTAGTGGAATAAGGATATGTTTCTCGATTATGGAGGTGACAAAAAGGTTCGTCGTAAAAGGTTACGTCGATGCAAGCTTTGACACTAATCTGGATGACTCTAAGTCTCAATCTAGATACATATTGAAAGTGGGAGCAATTAGCTAAAGTAGCTCCATGCAGAGCATTGTAGACATAGAAAATTGCAAAATACATAACGGATCTGAATGTTACAGACCCGTTGACTAAACTTCTCTCACAAGTCACACTATAGTACTCTTTGGGTGTTAATCACATAGCAATGTGAACTAGATTACTGAATCTAGTAAACCCTTTGGGTGTTGGTCACATATCGATGTGAACTATTGCTGATAAATCACATGGCGATGTGAACTAGATTATTGACTCTAGTGCAAGTGGGAGACTGAAGGAAATATGCCCTAGAGGCAATAATAAAGTTATTATTTATTTCCTTATATCATGATAAATGTTTATTATTCATGCTAGAATTGTATTAACTGGAAACATAATACATGTGTGAATACATAGACAAACAGAGTGTCACTAGTATGCCTCTACTTGACTAGCTCATTGATCAAAGATGGTTATGTTTCCTAGCCATGAACAAAGAGTTGTTATTTGATTAACGAGATCACATCATTAGTTGAATGATCTGATTGACATGACCCATTCCATTAGCATAGCACCCGATCGTTTAGTATGTTGCTATTGCTTTTATCCATGACTTATACATGTTCCTTCAACTATGAGAATATGCAACTCCCATTTACCGTAGGGACACTTTGTGTGCTACCAAACGTCACAACGTAACTGGGTGATTATAAAGGTGCTCTATAAGTGTCTCCGAAGGTACATGTTGAGTTGGCATATTTCGAGATTAGGATTTGTCACTCCGATTGTCGGAGAGGTATCTCAGGGCCTTCTCGGTAATGCACATCACATAAGCCTTGCAAGCATTGCAACCAAAGAGTTAGTTGCGAGATGATGTATTACGGAACGAGAAAAGAGACTTGCCGGTAACGAGATTGAACTAGGTATTGGATACCGACGATCGAATCTCGGGCAAGTAACATACCGATGACAAAGGGAACAAACGTATGTTGTTATGCGGTCTGACCGATAAAGATCTTCGTAGAATATGTAGGAGCCAATATGGGCATCCAGGTCCCGCTATTGGTTATTGACTGGAGACGTGTCTCGGTCATGTCTACATTGTTCTCGAACCCGTAGGGTCCGCACGCTTAAGGTTTCGATGACAAGTTATATTATGAGTTTATGAGTTTTGATGTACCGAAGGAGTTCGGAGTCCCGGATGAGATCGGGGACATTACGAGGAGTCTCGAAATGGTCGAGACGTAAAGATCGATATATTGGACGACTATATTCGGACATCGGAAGGGTTCTGAGTGATTCGGGTATTTTCGGGAGTACCGGGGAGTTACGGGATTACGGGAGAAGTAATGGGCCTTGATGGGCTTTAGTGGGAAGAGGAAAAGGCTGCTGCGCCCCCCCTCCCCTTTGGTCCGAATTGGACTAGGGAAAAGGGGGCCGGCCACCTCTCCTTCTCCTCCTATTCCTTCTCCCTTCCTCCCCTTTTGGTGGACTCCTACTAGGACTTGGAGTCCTAGTAGGACTCCATATGCTGGCCGCACCTTTTGCCTTGGCCGGCCTCCTCCTCCTCCATCCTTTATATACAGGGGCAGGGGGCACCCCAAAGACACACAAGTTGATCTACGGATCGTTCCTTAGCCGTGTGCGGTGCCCCATTCCACCAAATTCCACCTCGATTATATCGTTGCAGTGCTTAGGCGAAGCCCTGCGCCGGTAACACATCAAAATCGTCACCACGCCGTCGTGCTGACGGAACTCTTCCTCGACGCTTTGCTGGATCGGAGCCCGGGGATCGTCATCGAGCTGAACGTGTGCCAAGAACTTGGAGGTGCCGGAGTAACGGTGCTGTGATCGGTTGGATCGCGAGGAGAACGTACGACTACTTCCTCTACGTACGACTACTTCCTCTACGTTGTGTCAACGCTTCCGCTTCGATCTACGAGGGTACGTAGACAAACACTCTCCCCTCTCGTTGCTATGCATCACCATGATCTTGCGTGTGCGTAGGAAAATTTTGAAATTACTACGTTCCCCAACATAAGGTCTAAGCATGATAAAAATGGAGGATGGTAGAAGCTGCAATACCAGCTTCTTGATAATCCCATCGTTTAGACAATACTCGGCAAGCACCAAATTGTTCTGGCTAGTAACGCCTTGTGAATTGCTTCAGAACAAAGGATGCTAACTAATCGATCAATTTGTCGATCTCTCTCACCAGCTGCCACTTGACACAGCAGTTGCAATTTCAGTTACAGCCTACAGGTTAGTAAAACTTAGACTGACGACGAACAAAAAGTAGCTCTAGCTCCTGCTTGAAACTCATACCATTTCTATTACAATTTGTAAAAATACCTAACCTGCAAATGGTAATTAGCATGCATTGCCAATCACCAGGGAGCATCCTCCACATGCAAATGGTAAGTAGCAAAGCATTGCAATGATCATGTGGTTCCCACCTTATCCACTGTCTCCACTCTCCAGCGATCACCTGTACTCTTTCTCCCTACAGTTACATATCTTTTTTCATGCATAAGAAACATAGCTTTGATGGAAAAATATATTTTATGAAACTTATAGGAGTCAAAGGCATCTACAAATAAAAAACACATAAGTTTACTAATTATCTCTTTTACATCATTGCTGGAACATATCGACCAGGTTGAAGGCAGTATCCTTAAACAATGCCTCCTACTTCCTTTGAAGTTTTTCTAATTCCCTCCCCAGATTCAGAAAATCACAACTCACCTCAGTTTTCTGTTCATAAACAAACGGTGGAAGAGCGAGGAAATAGTGAGGCAGAGCCTGCTTGGGACGGTAGCCGCGGGCGGCGTTTGCTGGTGCGGGTGAAGGAACATCTGCGACAAGGGGTCCGTCCCCTCCGCCGGCACGAACAACGCCAGTTGACCGACGCCTCCGCCACGCCACACACCGCCGCCACGACCTGCCGGTACACGAAGAAGAAGCTCCGCAAGGCCGCCTAGACGGACTGGAAAGCCTGCAGCAGCTCGATCTTGCGGGCGTCCTCGCCTCCCGCGCCTCCGGACATGGTACAACCTCATGGCCATCTCCTGCACCCTCGGCCCTCCTTTGGGGTCCACCTCGAAGCCGATGACAAACGGCACCAGCTTCTTGATGTCTCTCGTGGTATTCGCGGCGTGCAACAGGGCTCGATCTGGATTGGAAGCAGAAGGAAGCGTCGGTGCCTTCAAGCACGGCCATATCGTGAGCTACCTCTAGAGCCGCAGGAGATCGTCCTGGTCCATCAGTCGCATGTCCTCGATCAAGCAACTTCCAGATCTGCTCCAGTATCCTCTCGCCGCCGCCGCCCAGTCCTTCGATTGGATCTGGTTGCTCAGGCAGGTGAGAAGCTAAGATGACACACATGACCAGGATTTAGAATCTGGTAGATAGTGAAGGCCGCCTCGTTCTCCCAGTTGTGGTAGCCGGTCTTGGGCTCCGGCGCGACCCAGGTCTTTAGGGCGTGCAGCTGCACGACGCTGTCGTACTTAAGCACGGGCTTGCCGGTGAGGTTGGGCTCGCCGAAGCCAAGGGAGAGGGCAGGCGAGGCGCAGGAGGAGGCGGGCCTCGCTGGCATGCACACCAACGCATCGCCGTGCGGTACTCCTCGAGGTGCTTCTTGGTGATCCGAGGACGGCCAGCGGCGACAACGGGTGCGATGAGGGCGCGAGTGGAGTCGACGATCCCGTGGTCGGAGCGCGGCTGAGCTCCTGGAGACCTGAGCGGGCGGAGGAGGTGTCGGCGACAGCGGCTGCGCGATGGGCGAAGATTGGGGAAGATTCGTCGGGCGCATAGGACGGGGTGACTTTTTTCCGTAGCTGAACAGGTACGACGCGGAGGGCAGAGTTTTCGTCCGCCTCCACAAATCGCTAAACCTACTTTTCATGAGGTCATTAATTATAATTGACGGTTATATGTAAATCAGTGGGCCTAATCGTGAGGCTCTAATTGCTTTGTTTTATTCTGTGTACGTTAGGCGGGGTGCGTTTAGGAAAGAAAATGTTTACTTGTTTAATAGTAGTAGAGAAACGTGGCCCGACATGGATCAGCATGCAGGATTTTTTGTGTGCTTACTAGTAAGCATGCACGTGCAACGCACGAATAATCGTACAGAGCAATTTCTCCCTTTGTATGTGTATGCCACACATCAAAGCCAAACAATTTCTCCCTTCATATGTGTATGTCACACATCAAAGCCAATTGCTTGGATGAATTTCTATGAACCCTTACAATAAATAAAATATAAACTGGATAAACACATCAGTTCATAATTAGCAGACCGGACCATGCACATTCTTATTATGAGAAGGGGTCATTCACACATAAATTTTACATCATATATTTTCCATTTAGAGTATATCAGTACTAATACTAATGTAGTTGTAGAAAGAGTACCTCTTTTTGCCTGGACTTCAGGAGATTAGCTTTAAACATGTTAATCATCAGAAACTTAGCCATTTTCTTTACATTCAATGTACTCTTCGGATAGAAGAATACCTAAAGTTGACGTTAGGATAGGATGCGAGTCTCCAAAAACCGATATCGTAGGTAAAACTGGGTGAACTTCTACCAACCCCTTGCAAAAAAATAAAAAAAATTGGATAAACTTCTCCATAGAACATATGGGCATGAATTATTTAGTTATGTATAGTAAAAATGGAATATTCCAGAATGTCTCTACTTTATAATGCAAACTTCATAGGACTTTTGATACGATTAAGCATTGTACAAATCGATATGGTAAAGACACAAACTTGGAACAATGGTACAAAAAAGGACAATAGGAACATACAGAATGAGCCCCAAAGGTTAAAATTATCAGAAGTATAATTGATTCAGGGCCGTACACTATAGCAAGGATAAGAAATGGCATTTAAAGCAATGAAAAGAGGTTAAATCGTAATATGAACAATATCATGGAAAAAAGTATCAACAATATCTTATTTAAGAACAAGCTCATGTCATACATGCATGAGAATAACGCCATATTCACAAATCAAAATCAATCTTAACATGTAGAACAATGTCAATTATAACAGTGCGAGCCCATATATCGGTTCACCGATTTACTGATTACAATTGGTTCAATTTTACACATAGAAGCATTCGACATAGTGCTCCTAAAGGCAATGCCTTCAATTATAACTATGGAGTTGCTAATTGAAGTGGATTAATTGATGGTAAACTGTATGAAATTGGAGTAAATGTTTCCCATAAATGCAATAAATCCTCGAAAAAAGTAATCGATGACCGAGATTCAGGATAATAATGGAGTGGGGCTCAACTGAATTGGGATTAATTGGTTTTAGAAAAATAGAATATAGCTAAATCAGTGCACGACCGAGGCCAGAGAAATTATTGATGAAAGTATCATCCATTAAAAATTGTGTTCATTTTGGATTTTTCGTTCACATGTGAGCATCAAGTATCTAAACATGAGCTTCACATACATTTTAAAAAAATATATGAATATCAATAAGTATACTAAGGTCTAAGCATGATAAAAATGGAGGATGGTAGAAGCTGCAATACCAGCTTCTTGATAATCCCAGCATTTAGACAATACTCGGCAAGCACCAAATTGTTCTGGCTAGTGACGCCTTGTGAATTGCTTTAGAACAAAGGATGCTAACTAATCGATCAATTTGTCGATCTCTCTCACCAGCTGCCACTTGACACAGCAGTTGCAATTTCAGTTACAACTTACAGGTTAGTAAAACTTAAACTGACGACGAACAAAAAGTAGCTCCAGCTCCTGCTTGAAACTCATACCATTTCTATTACAATTTGTAAAAATACCTAACCTGCAAATGGTAATTAGCATGCATTGCCAATCACCAGGGAGCATCCTCCACATGCAAATGGTAAGTAGCGGCTGTCTCCACTGTCCAGCGATCACCTGTACTCTTTCTCCCTACAGTTACGTATCTTTTTTCATGCATAAGAAACATATCATTTGATGGAAAAAATATTTTATGAAACTTATAGGAGTCAAAGGCATCTACAAATGAAAAACACATAAGTTTACTAATTATTTCTTTTTACATCATTGCTGGAACATATCGACCAGGTTGAAGGCAGTATCCTTAAACAACGCCTCCTACTTCCTCTGAAGTTTTTCTAATTCCCTCCCCAGATTCAGAAAATCACAACTCACCTGAGTTTTCTGTTCATAAACAAAGGGTGGAAGAGCGAGGAAACAGTGAGGCAGCGCCTGCTTGGGACGGCAGCCGCGGGCGGCGTTTGCTGGTGCGGGTGAAGGAACATCTGCGACAAGGGGTCAGTCCCCTCCGCCGGCACGAACAGCGCCAGTTGACCGATGCCTCCGCCACGCCACACACCGCCGCCACGACCTGCCGGTACACGAAGAAGAAGCTCCGCAAGGCCGCCTACACGGACTGGAAAGCCTGCAGCAGCTCGATCTTGCGGGCGTCCTCGCCTCCCGCTCCTCCGGACATGGTACAGCCTCATGGCCATCTCCTACACCCTCGGCCCGCCTTTGGGGTCCACCTCGAAACCGATGACAAACGGCACCAGCTTCTTGATGTCTCTCGTGGTATTCGCTGCGTGCAACAGGGCTCGATCTGGATCGGAAGCAGAAGGAAGCGTCGGTGCCTTCAAGCACGGCCATATCGCGAGCTGGCTCTAGAGCTGCAGGAGATCGTCCTGGTCCATCAGTCGCATGTCCTCGATCAAGCAGCTTCCAGATCTGCTCCAGTATCCTCTCGCCGCCGCCGCCCAGTCCTTCGATTGGGTCTGGTTGCTCAGGCAGGTGAGAAGCTAAGATGACACACACGACCAGGATTTAGAATCTGGTAGATAGTGAAGGCCGCCTCGTTCTCCCAGTTGTGGTAGCCGGTCTTGGGCTCCGGCGCGACCCAGGTCTTTAGGGCGTGCAGCTGCACGACGCTGTCGTACTTAAGCACGGGCTTGCCGGTGAGGTTGGGCTCGCCGAAGCCGAGGGAGAGGGCAGGCGAGGCGCAGGAGGAGGCGGGCCTCGCTGGCATGCACACCAACGCATCATCGTCCGGTACTCCTCGAGGTGCTCCTTGGTGATCCGAGGACGGCCAGCGGCGACAACGGGTGCGATGAGGGCGCGAGTGGAGTCGACGATCCCGTGGTCGGAGCGCGGCTGAGCTCCTGGAGACCTGAGCGGGCGGAGGAGGTGTCGGCGACAGCGGCTGCGCGATGGGCGAAGATTGGGGAAGATTCGTCGGGCGCATAGGACGGGGTGACTTTTTTCCGTAGCTGAACAGGTACGACGCGGAGGGCAGAGTTTTCGTCCGCCTCCACAAATTGCTAAACCTACTTTTCATGAGGTCATTAGTTATAATTGACGGTTAGATGTAAATCACTGGGCCTAATCGTGAGGCTCTAATTGCTTTGTTTTATTCTGTGTACGTTAGGCGGGGTGCGTTTAGGAAAGAAAATGTTTGCTTGTTTAATTGTAGTAGAGATTAAAAGTGCTATATGTTTATCTGTACTTTTCGAACGAAATGCTCCTCGTATGCACCGTGTGTGCGGGGAGGCACAGCAGGCAGTAGCACAGGTCTATCCTGGGAGCGGAGATGCACCGGCTTCTCAAAACGCAAGCAAATCGGATGAATTGGGCTCGGTCTTAGAAAAACAGAAGCAAAATTCTTGCCGTCCTCTCTCCTCCGGGGACCAAGGCCCGGGCCCGAGAGAGAAGATACTGGGACACCTCACGCGGTAAAAAAGGCCGGCCGACTCCGCACCAGATCAGATCACCCAACAAGCGAGGCGAGTACACACAGTGGCATCGCCGATGGAGCACATCGCAGGGCCAGGGCTAGGGCAGGGCGGACGATGCGCGCGCTGTGGTCCAGGCCATGCGCGGGGGCCACGAGCGAGCGAGCGGGCAGCCGCAGCGACGATGCGTGATCAGATCGCCCACCCCCGTCCATCCGTCCCAGCTTTCTCGCTCGTGGCCGTGGAAGCATCTTTCCTTGACAGCTAACGACTCGGGGGCACCCATCCAAGCAGATACGCATGGCCGTGGGCCGCGAGGACGGACGGGCGCGGCAACAAGAGGACAAGACCAGATTCTGATCTCCACACGCCTGCTGCCTGCTCCTCCACCACCACCACCACCACCGCCACCAGAGACGAGCGAGCGAGACCCGGGGTGGGCCTGCCTCTGCCTATCACACACCACCACTGCCCAGTGCTGCCTGCTGGACTGGACTGGGCTGCCACCGATCCCGTTGCCGTCGGCTTCGGGGCCTGCACTGCCCGCCCGTACCGTACCGTAGGTTGGGCGCTGCCGTGACGCCACAGTTCTCTCCGACACCGCACTGTGCGTCCGTGCGTGCACCTTCTGGGGTACGTACTACTACCCTGTGTATGTGTATGATCTGGGTTGAGTAAAGACTCAAGAGAGCGGCATCTCGACCGGGATCACCATCGAGTTGGCGGGATTCCAGCTTCTTCTTAATGATTGATTGATAAAGCAGCGGAGCCAATACTAAAGTCTGATTCTCTCGGAACTTGCACGCTCATCGTGTCATGTAGCATATATCAACTTTATTCACGCGTAACTAGCTTGACTCGCACGGCCTCCAGGTACTAGTAGAAGCCATCTATTAGTATGACAATAATTTGTCCAGATCAAGTTTCCCCGACAGGGAAAGCTCTCCAAAAATGCATGCCACACACGTTCGCTGTGGACGTTTATATGGATAACCTAAAGAAGAAGCATGATTGAGCTAACTGAGACAATCGGACAACTCCATATAATAGTGGCAGCAGCTCTTGTGGACCCTTTGGTCGGTCATGTTCATACACAAGCTCTGTCCCTACCAGTCCCTGGAAAAAAAAAACTCCGGGTTTTCATTCGTTTCCTGCCGGCCAGGGAAGTAGCTGTCCCGAAATCTGAGTTTTCTAGTCATGCTAACTTAACAAGATGAATTTCATCATTTTCGATCCTTGATAATCGGAGAAAAGGCATTCTTCTTCTTACACTTCCCAACCCCGCAAGCTTTACACCAGCAAGTTGGCGATTTTGGAGATTTGCACGGCTGCATAGATGTCCGGATCGCGTCATTAGCAAAACGAGGCACATCCGACGCAACTTGGTTAATCAAGTATGAGTTGTTCGGCCCTGTTTTAACATAAATTTAGTAGCCGAATGCTTCCTCGGAGGTTCTTGCCCCATTTGGCCGCACATGGAGGTCTACAAATAAAGATCACCATGAATGGCAGCCTCTCACCGCGTTCAATCGCGGGGTCGATTCAGCAACTCTCACACTCTCGGCAACCTTTCTATTATGGCTCGAAAAGTAGCTTATCTGGTGCTAGGTTTGCAGCTCTTCCCAAACTCTCCAACCTGATTGCAGCACAGCTCAACCTGGCGAAATTCTTTGTGGCGTGAACAACAAACCACCGCTCCATATTAACCCAGGCAAAACGCACCGGATCTCCTGATGATGATAAAAAGAAAAAGAAAGACCGTCCAATCCGCTTCAAAAAGGCATCAGGTGCGGAGGTGAGATGCCCCGGCAGCTTTCGCCGTCGGCCGTCGGATGGAGATTCCTCCCGCCCCTCGTGGGGTGATAAAAGAGGAGCCGTGGGGGTGGGTGGGATCGCTAGCTTTTGGCAGCACATTCCCCTGCGCTGCGCCGGATCAGTGGAGGGAGTCGCGTGGCGTTGCCGTGAGATGGGCAGGGGTGGGGTGGTTGGGATGCGCGCACCTGCGCAGCGCAATAGCTGCAATCTGCAGCTGCTGCTGCGCATTAGATCCTAGCTTTTGTCCTTCCTTGCTGGTTCCTGCTGCTGCGGCCCGGCCCTTTTGCCTCCAGAACTAGCAATCTGGCCTTTCTGCACAGCACATGAGGTGAAGCAAAGCTTGCAAGAAAAGGAGCAAAAGTAGATTGGGTGGATAAAAATAAGCAAAGTACCAAGTGGCCTTTTGCGACCCCAGTCGTTACAGGGCCAATAATGCAGTCTCTGCTCTCTCGGCTTGCATGCCCAGTCGTGCACATGACATGGAACGGAAACTCTTTCGATATGCTCTCTGTTTAGCATTTTCCTTAACTGTTTTATAGTATTAGTAATTAGACTTCTTGCTCAGGCAAGCAACACAGTTTAGCTGGGGCTCACGTTTTTTCCCCAGAGGGTTAGCTGGGGCTCACGTGGACGGTCGGAGAGGCATCACTAGCAGATTCCGCAAAAGACCCGAAAGTGTAAAATAACCGCCGTTTCACGGCATAAGGTGAAAAAAGAACGTCATACCGCAAAACTTTCTCGTCCCGTAGATATCTAGGATTGGAGGCAGTTTTTTCAGGGACCTGTAAAACAAAAGATGGTTGGTGGGAGGAAACTTTCAGCTCCTGGGCTGTCCATCCTCGCCACCGCCGCCATTGTCCGAACTCGATACTGGCCATCCATGTTGTCAGCGACTAGGGGAGCGGACCGGACTGACCTCCTACCCGCAGCGCCGGCGTTCCTACAACTCGTTTTCTCCACCCAAGCCCTTGGCGCGGCCGCCACTCCCCCCCCCCCCACCCGCGGTGCTCTCCCTCGCTCTCGAGCCAGTCATCTTCTCGCTCATATGCAGATGACCCTCCGCGCGCAGTGGCCAGCGATGAGAAGCGAGGGGGCGCCGCCAGGACATCCACTTCACCCGCGGGGCATCAACACGGCACCGGAAGGCCCTCCGATGCGGCTGATGCGGTAGACGAGTTGGAGCTCGAGGCGGCCGGCGAGGCGGACAAGCTGGGCCTCAAGATGCGGCCGGCGGGGCAGATGGCTTGAGCTCGAGGCGATGCGGCAGACCATCAAGCCTATGCAGCAGGTCACAAGGTCCCATTTGTAATTTAGATTTTGTTTGTAGGGGGCTTTATGCTATTTTGCAACAATTTATACGGGATATGTTCTACCAACAAACACATCCATGTCATAAAAGCTCAAAAAAATGTTTTATGGTACCCCCTAAAACGATGTTTGCATGATGAACTTTTTCAAGATCTGCTAGAGATGATCTTAATGTGGTCTTACCCAGATAGCTACTGGCTCTTTATTGTCATACTCTCTTCAAAGATGCACGTACGATTCGTCCTTTCTTGTGATGAATGTCAAAGAGTTGGAAATATTAGTAGATGTCAGGAAATGCCTATGAATTATTACTATTGAACCATTTGATTTTTGGGGTTTTGATTATATGGGACCATTTCCTCCTTTCTATGGGTACACTCATATTTTAGTTTCTATTGATTATGTCAATAAGTGGGTAAAAGTTATTCCACCTAGTAGTGCTGATCATAAGACTTCTATTAAAATGCTTAAACAGGCTATCTTTCTGAGATTTGGAGTCCCTACATATGTAACGAGTGATGGTGGTTCACATTTCAGTCATTGTGTTTTTCGCAAGGTTCTATCTAAATAGGATGTAGACCATAGAGTAGCGTCACCTTATCATCCTCGTTCTAGTGGGCAAGTATAAATTAAGCACTCGCATTATAAAATTAATCTTGCAAAAGATTGTTAATAGATCTAGGAAGAATTGGTCGCAAAAACTAGAGTGAGCATATAAAACTGCTTATAAAGGTATGTCCCCGTATAAAATGGTCTACAAAAAAGCTTGTCATTTACCTCTTGAATTAGAACACAAAGCTTATTGGGTTATTAAAGAACTTAACTATGATTTTAAACTTGCCGGTGAAAAGAGTTTATTTGATATCAGTTCTATGGATGAATGAAGGACACAAGCTTATGAAAACGCTAAATTAGTTAAAGAGAAAGTTAAAATATGGCATGATAAGAGAATTCAAAAACGAGAATTTCATTTTGGTGATCAAGTTCTTTTGTACAAGTCTCGTTTAAGATACTTTGCAGGTAAACTTTTCTCTAAGTGGGAAGGACCATATATCGTCGAATAAGTTTACAACTTCGGAGCCATCAAGATCAATAACGTCGAAGGAAATAAACGGACTGTTGTTAATGGGCAAACAATTAAACATAATATTGCAGGTTCCCCCATTAACATTGATTCAGACGTTATACATGTAATACACCGGCAGAACATATCGGAGAAATCTTCCGGAGTACTCCATGACCCCGTAAAAGGAATAGTTATGTGACACGGTAAGTAAACCGACTCCAAAAATTCCATAAAAAATACTTTCTGTTAATTTTGGAAAATATGAAAAATTAGGAAAATAAGGAATAGCCAAGAGGGAGTCTGAGGGAGCCACAAGCTCAAGGGGCGTGCCCTAGCCTCTACGGCATGCCACCTGAGCTTGTAGGCCCCTCGTGCACATTCCCGACTTTGTTTTCCTCCCGTATAATTGTCCTGCGCTACAAAATTCACTATATAATAATAATAATATTTGTTTTGACCTCAGTACCGCAAGTTTCTCCTCTGTTGTTGTTTCGAGTTATTTTTCTTCCAGGATTTTGAGGTCTAGTTCATCATGTCTTCTCAGGATTTCGATGGGGAGAGTTATGTCGCCTAGTGCTACTTGTGAGCTGCGGTGGGATTTTCCCTGAAGAGGAAGGGTGAAGCAATATAGTAGCGAATAAGTATTCCCCCAGTGAGAACCAAGGTTATCGAACCAATAGGAGAACTAAGAAAATCCTAGTAAACAACGCCTACAAACACAAGAGCAAATACTTGCACCCAACGCGGGCAAGAGGATGTAAATCCCCTTGAACTCGTTACTTGCAAGGATTAAATCTGGTAGTGATAGATATAGAAATCTAAAAGTAAAATAAAAAGAGTAGATTTGCAGCAAGGTACTCCCTCCTTCCCAAAATAAGTGACTCGAGTTTGTACTAACTTTGCACTAAACTTAGTACAAAGTTGAGTCACTTATTTTGGGACGGAGGGAGTATTTCCTTGTTTAGTAATATGATAAAAGTAGACCCGTGGGCCATAGTTTTGATTAGAAGCTTCTCTCTCAAAACATAGCATACAGTGGGTAGACAAATTAATGTTGGGCAATTGATAGAAAAACACATAGTTGTGACATTATTCATGGCAATGATCATGTATATACGCATTATGTGTGTGACAGTAGACCGACTCCTGCTTGCATCTACTACTATTAATCCACTTCAAGAGCGCTTCTATGCTTGCCTCTCTACGTATTAAGTTCATAACAAACAGAGTAACGCTTTAAGCAAGATGACATGATGTAGATAGAATAAAACCAAGCAACATGATTAAACCCCGTCGTTTTACCATTAATGGCAACAATGCAAATACATGCCTCGCTACCCCTATTGTAACTAGGTGAGGACACCGTAAAATTGAACCCATTACAAAGCACATCTCCCACTTAAGATAAATCAATATAGTTGGCCAAGCCAAACGGATATATCAGAGAGAACTACAAAGTTATAATTATCGTGCATAGTTAAGTTCAGAAAAGATTCAATTACTCTCAATAAATAATCTGGTCATAAACCGACAATTCACCGGATCCCAACAAACACTTCGCAAAAGAAGAAGAAGATTACATCGAATTGATCTCCGAAGAGAACATTGTATTAAAGATCAAAGAGAGAGCAGAAGCCGTCTAGCTACTAGCTATGGACCCGTAGGTCTGTGGTGAACTACTCACACATCATTAGAAGGGCAGCAAGGTTGATGTAGAAGCCCTCCGTGATCGATCCCCCCATCCGGCATAGTACTGGAAAAGGCCTCCAGATGGGATCGCGGAAGAATAGAAACTCGCGGCAGCGGAAAAATTGTTTCGGGTGGCTCACTAGGGGTTTCCCAATATTTGAGAATTTATAGAAGTGGAATTAGGTCAGCCACAGCCACATGGGGCCCACAACGCACTAGCGCGCGCCCTACCCGCTGGGTGCTCCCTGTTGCCTTGTCGTCTCATCGTTTCACGTCCGTTCTCCTCCCGTAGCGTCTAGGGTTTCTTTTGTCCAGGAAAAAATGTCAAAAAGTTTTATAGCGTTTGGACTCCATTTGGTACAGATTTCCCGGAAAAACCAAAATCAAGTAGAAAATAGCAACTGGAACTAGGCATGGGGTTAATAGGTTAATCCCCCAAAATAATATAAAACTGTATAAAAAAGTATCCAAGATTGATAATATAATAGCATGAAACAATAAAAAATTATAGATATGTTGGAGACATATCATCATCCCCAAGATTAATTCCTGCTCGTCCTCGAGTAGACAAATGACAAAAATAGAATCTTTGATGTTGAATGCTACGTAGCATTTTTTTCATGTAATATCTTTTACAGAATAAATATTCAGAAACGATGAATTAATTGATATCAACATAATAATATCCATGAATACATGAAAATAATAATTACTTTTTCAAAATAGACAATGCTCAACGAATGTTATCCCTACACATTTTATCATGTAAGCATGGAATGAAACCGCCTTCAACGCATTAAGATAAATCATGAGCACCCTGGTGTCAATAAGGGAAGTCAAAAAGGAAGAAAGACTCGCATCAACTTGGCTTATCAACGGGCAATGAAGAGGCCCATCAATCAATATCAATGGAAGGAGTAGGGATTGCTATGCAACGGATGCACTAAGAGCTACAAGTGTATGAAAGCTCAACTGAAACTAAGTGGGTGTGCATCCAACTTGCTTGCTCACGAAGACCTCGGGAATTTGAGGGAACCCATCACGGGAATATACAAGCCAAGTTCTATAATGAAGAATTCCCACTAGTATATGAAAGTGACAACCCAGGAGACTCTCTATAGGAAGAACGCAGTGCTACTCTCAAGCACAAGTGTGGTAAAAGGATAGTAACATTGCCCCTTCTCTCTTTTTCTCTCATTTTTTGTTGGGCTCTTTTTGGCCTGTTTTTTTACTAAGTCTAGAACCTCATCCTTATTATTTGAAGGAATCATTAGTCTCCATCATCCTTTTTCCTCATACTTACAAGTCGATAAAACCAATACAAGATGGCTCTATATGAATGCCTCTGTCAGTGTACCTGGATTTGCATTGGTCTAGCATAACATGTACTACAATGATGAATGTTGGCTTTGCCACAAATATCATGTCAACTATATATGAGCATGCAAAGCAATATGACAATGAACACACATGTCATGAGACACAACGGTGGAAGTTGCATGGAAATATATCTCGCAATGGCTATGGAAATGCCATGATAGGTAGGTATGGTGGTTGTTTTAAGGAAGTTATAAGGAGGCTTATGTGTGATAGAGCATATCATATCACAGGGTTTGGATGCACCGGTGAAGTTTGCACCAACTCTCGAGGTGAGAAAGGGCAATGCACGGTACCGAAGAGGCTAGCAATATGCAAAAAGATGAGAGTGAGTATAATCCATGGACTCACATTAGTCATAAAGAACTCATATACTTACTATGAAAGTTTTTTTGCCCTCGAAGCAAAGTACTACTCGTATGCCCCTAGGGAGGAGGTTGGTAGGAGTTAACATCGCGCACCCCCGATTATGACATCACT
Organism: Aegilops umbellulata; assembly: GCA_032464435.1. Classification (NCBI taxonomy): domain Eukaryota; kingdom Viridiplantae; phylum Streptophyta; class Magnoliopsida; order Poales; family Poaceae; genus Aegilops; species Aegilops umbellulata. Next base: position 404,978,623 of record CP136054.1, on the reverse strand, counting down.
CAAGGATTTCAATCAGACATAAAAATGCTCAAACCTCCCCACCATGCTGATACGTCCATTTTGCATCATGTTTTCCTACTGTTATTTATAATGTTTTTATGCATAATGATGCCTTTTGGAGTATTTCAAATGCCTTTTCTCTCATAATATGCAAGGTTTACACAGAGGGAGAATGCTGGCAGCTAGAATTCTGGACCTGAAAAAGCTACGTCAGAGTTACCTATTCTGCACATCTCCAAATAAGCTGAAACTTCATGGAGATTTTTTATGGAATATTTAAGAATTATTGGAGCAAATAACTAACAGAGGGGGCCCACCAGGTGGGCACAACCCACCTGGGCGCGCTAGGGCCCCAGGCGCGCCCTGGTGGGTTGTGTCCTCCTCGGCCTACCTCCGGTGCCCCTCTTCTGGTATATAAGTCATTTTGACCTCGAAAAAATAAGGGGAGGACTTTCCGGAAGAAGCGCTGCCGTCTCTAGGCGGAACTTGGGCAGGAGCACTTTTGCCCTCCGGCAGAGCGATTCCGCCGGGGGAACTTCCCTCCCGGAGGGTGAATTCATCGTCATCGTCATCACCAACAACTCTCCCATCTTTGGGAGGGTCATCTCCATCAATATATTCAACAACACCATCTCCTCTCAAACCCTAGTTCATCTCTTGTGTTCAATCTTTGTACCGGAACCTTAGATTGGTGCTTGTGGGTGACTAGTAGTGTTGATTACATCTTGTAGTTGATTACTATATGGTTTATTTGGTGGAAGATTATATGTTCAGATCCATTATGCTATTTAATACCCCTCTAATCTTGATCATGATTATTATTTGTGAGTAGTTACTTTTGTTCTTGAGGTCACGGGAGAAGTCATGTTGCAAGTAATCATGTGAACTTGATATGTGTTCGATATTTTGATAGTATGTATGTTGTGATTCCCTTAGTGGTGTCATGTGAACATCGACTACATGGAACTTCACCATATTTTGGCCTAAGGGAATGCATTGTGGAGTAGTTATTAGATGATGGGTTGCTAGAGTGACAGAAGCTTAAACCCTAGTTTATGCGCTATTTCGTAAGGGACTGATTTGGATCCAAAAGTTTAATGCTATGGTAAGATTTTATCTTAATACTTTTCTCGCAGTTGCGGATGCTTGTGAGGGGGTTAATCATAAGTAGCAGGTTTGTTCAAGTAAGAACAACACCTAAGCACCAGTCCACCCACATATCAAATTATCAAAGTAGCGAACGCGAATAAAACCAACATGATGAAAGTGATATGATGAAATTCTCGTGTACCCTCAAGAACGCTTTGCTTATTATAAGAGACCGTTTTGGCCAGTCCTTTGCCACAAAAGGATTGGCTACCTTGCTGCATGTTATTTACCGTTACCGTTACTTGCTCGTTACAAATTATCTTGCTAACGAACTATCTGTTATCGACTATTTCAGTGCTTGCAGAAAATACCTTGCTGAAAACCACTTGTCATTTCCTTCTGCTCCTCGTTGGGTTCGACACTCTTACTTATCGAAAGGACTATGATTGATCCCCTATACTTGTGGGTCATCACATGACATGACCAGCACTTAGTGAGAAGTTAATAACAAGTTTTAATATTGATATTTATACCAACCAATGATCATGAACCAATACCCTTTCATGTTATGACATCAATATAATTAAATCATACATTTCATATTTAGTGATCTACATGAATTTTTTTATTATATCCATCTTGAATACCTATCATTTTTGGACTAGTCTTATAACACATGCATATTACAACTTACAATTAAAAAGACTCTCAAAAAGATTTAAGTGAAGCATGAGAGTACGATAATTTCTATAAAATACAACCACCGCCGTGCTCTAAAAAATATAAGTGAAGTACAAGAGCAACTGCCTAGCTCAAAAGATATAAGGGAAGCTCATAGAGTATTCTAACAAATGATGATAAATGTGTGTGCCTCTCAAAAGGTGTGTCTACAAAACAATGATTATGGCAAACTAAAAAGCAGACAAAGCAAAAACTATGGTACAAGACGCTCCAAGCAAAACTCATATCATGAGATGAATAAAAATATAGCTCCAAGTAATATACCCATAGATCATAGACGATAGAGGGGATGTCATCCGGGGCATCCCCAAGATTAGACGCTTGGGTATTCCTTGAATATTAACTTGGGGTGCCTTGGACATCCCCAAGATTAGGGTATTCCTGCTCCTTATTCCTTCATCCATCGTGAACTCACCCAAAACATGAAAACTTCAGCACACGAAACTCAACAAAAACCTCATGAGATCCGTTAGTATAATAGACAACTCATAAACTTTAGGTACTGTTGTAAACTCATTCATAATTAATCTTTCATAATACCTACTATATTCTAACTTCTCCATGACTTATACCCCCTGATATAATCAATAGTATCATTAAAATAAGCACACTATGCAATAAAAGACATAATCTGTCTAAAACAGAACAACCTGTAATGATCTAAACAAAAAACCATACTTCTGTAACTCCAAATTTTTTGAAAACTTAGGATGACATGGAATTTTTTATATTAATCATGTGTAAAAATTTCAGATAAAAAGCACGTTCCAGTGAATTATAGTAATTCCTGGACCGAGAGCAAAAGTTTCTGTTTTTTCACAGAATGAAGTCAACTATCATCCAAATTATCTCAAAGGCTTTACTTGGCACAAACAATAATTAAAAGATAAAAACACAATCATTACAGTAGCACTAATCATGTTTGCAAATAATAATCAAATTATGACTATTGGATTGTCTCCCAACAAGTCTTTCTTTAAAGCCATTAAGATAGGCTTGAGATTTTATCGATGCTCACTTGAAAGATGATAATTGAAACACAAAGAGAGCATCATGTAGCATGTGAAAAAACTTTTAATTCTCGCATACTTCCTATGCATAGGCATTTTATAAGTAAACAAATTATCAAGACAAGCAACTTCTAGCATATGCAAATCGGAAGAATGAAGCTTTAATAATGTTAACACAAAGAGAGGTAATTTAGTGACATGAGGACTTTTATAACCATATTTGCCTCTCTCAAAATGATTACATGTAGGATCATAATCAAACTCAACAATATAACTATCATGTAAAGCATTCTCTTTATGATCCATATGCATACAAGTTTTATAATCTTCCAAGATAGTGGGATAACCATCAAGTAAAGTCATGACCTCTATGAACCTACTTTTATCAAAAATTTCATAATATGGTTATTCTCCAAAGTAGTGGAATCATTATTACCAAAAGTTGACGCTCTTCCAAACCCACTTTTAATAGTACTGCAAATTTTATCATCAATAATAGATTCATTATGTAGCTCAAGATTCTCAAATCATAAGAAACATCAAGATTATTACCCCAATCATGATTGTTAGCACAATTGATATTCATAGCATTTATACTAACGCAATTGCAATCATGCTTTTCAATCAATAGATGTGTCCCAATAGTATTTTATTTTAAACTTTTCATTATTAACTATTACTTTACAATATGCAGCAAGTTTGGAAAGACTAGCAAGTGGATAAGGATCCACAAGTCCTTTTACTTTATTTTAGTGAGACGACATGATTATTGCAAGCAAGCAAACAAACAAAATAAATATTTCTCAATTTTTTTGATTTTTTTAGAGAATTGGAGGGAGATGAAAAAGAGAGGCAAATAAAAGGTAGAGCAAGTAATTAATAATTTGTGAGTAGGAACCTGTAGGTATTTGATGATGTCTCTCTGACAATGGTGCCAGAAATTCTTTCTGCTACTTGTGAGCAGCATTGGGATTTTCCCCAAAGGCGAAGGGTGAAGCAATTTAGTAGCGGATAAGTATTCCCTCAGTGAGAACCAAGGTTATCGGACCAATAGGATAACGAAGCAAATCCTAGTAAATGACACATGCACACACAAGAGCAGATACTTGCACCCAACACGGGCAAGAGGATTGTCAATCCCCTTGAACTCGTTACTTGCAAGGATTAAATCTGGTAGTGATAGATATAGAAATCTAAAAGTAAAATAAAAAGAGAAAACTTGCAGCAAGGTATTTTGGTTTTAGTACTATGATAAAAGTAGATCCCGGGGCCCTAGTTTTCCCTAGAGGATTCTCTCTCGAAACATAGCATGCGGTGGGTAAACAAACTACTGTTGGGTGATACGTCTCCAACGTATCTATAATTTTTGATTGCTCCATGCTATATTATCTACTGTTTTGGACTATATTGGGCTTTATTTTCCACTTTTATATTATTTTTGGGACTAACCTATTAACCGGAGGCCCAGCCCAGAATTGTTGTTTTTTGCCTATTTCAGTGTTTCGGAGAAACAGAATATCAAATGGAGTCCAAACGGAATGAAACCTTCGGGAACATGATTGTCGGGGGATATCGGCCTCCACGAGCACCTATGGGGACGGAGCCCCTTGTCGGTTCGGCGGGGGGCGGAGGATGCACAAAGAGCAGATCGAGGCGACACACACGCACACAACGATTTTACCCAGCTTCGGGCCGCATGGATGCGTAAAACCCTACTGCTGCTTGTGTGGTTGATTGGAGTTCTTGCTCTGGAGCGCAAGAAGCTACAGTAAGTTGGAGCTGGACGTAGACGAGGGTCTACTGGGTGTCCTCCTTCCCTGGTCTCTAGGGTTCGATCTCCCTAGCGTTCCTCCGGGGTTGGATCCCCCTCTACGTGCGCATGGGCCTCCTTTTATATGCTAAGGGGTTTCCCACAGGTAGCGACGTAGGTGAGGGTAAAAATGGCAAGGAACTGTGCGAATAGTGGCCGCACAGTGCTATCGCACCTAACTCTGACGGCGGGAGACAAAGGCATTAAATGCCCGTCTGGATCGCCTGAACAGTGCCGAGGCGGACTGTTAGGGGCGCCTCCGCTTGCCACGGGGGCGACTCTGCCAACGTCGCATGCCACGCGCGAGCCCCAGGTTGCGCGGCGCCTCGCCACGTGCCTCTGGGGAAGCCCCAGAGTGGCGCGTGGGCAGGTGAGCTGGAGCGCATGCCTGAGGTGGTGGTTTGCCGCGGCAAGTGGCTTGCCGCACCTGAGAGCTTGCCGCTCGTCAAGCCTTGCCGGGGCGCGCGGCGCGCTGCGGCGGGCTTCTCTTAGTGTGCCTTGGCTTGGCCGTCCCGGTGAGCTCCTCCCGCCGGGGCCTTGGTGCTTCGGCTTAGTCGCCCCGGCAAGCTCCTCTTGCCGGGGCCTTGTCGCCTTGGCCCGGCAAGCTCCTCTTGCCGGACCTCGCCTTCTTGGCCCGGCAAGCTCCTCTTGCCGGGGTTAGGTCTTCTCGGCTCGATCACTTGGCCTTCGTCCGGCCCAGAAAGGGCCATGGAGACTCTTGTCGCTCCCTTGGCAAGCCTTGCCGCGGGACGTTACTACTGCCCGTGCACAAGTTCGGGGTACTAAGGTACCCCTACTTTAGTACACCGACAGGAGCCCCCGGGTCTGGGCCATACACGGTGCCGAGCGTTGTTGGGCCAGGCCCTAACAGTGCACGGGCACGCGTGGCCGGGATTGCGCTGCTCCTTAACTCCGCGTCCGTCGCGCCCTCCCCAAGTGGCGCGCGCTTATCGCGGCGTCGTGGGGGGCGAGGCGTGCGAGACGTGCGTGACGTGGGTGGCGTGCGCGGGGCTTGAGGCCCGCAGGCATGCGTCACGTCGGGCACGATTCCTTCATCTGGAAAGGCGGGACGTCCTCCCCCACTTTCGAGTGATGGGGGAGAGGTCGCCTCATCTGTCGCCTCGGCCCTGCTCGCCCGCCACGCGTCCTCCATGCGCTTGGGGTCGCGGTGGTGGAGGCAGGAAGCCGGGCCGACGCGGGTCGAAGTAGAGGGTCGGCCCCGTCGCCTGCCCTTCCTCTGCTTTGATTGGTTGGGCGGGGCGGCCGAGCCCCCACTCCGCCCCTTTATAAGGAGCGGAAGGGGATGATGAGGGTCCGCACTCCTTCCTTCCTTCTTCTCTTAGAGCCATGGTCCCCTCTCCCCAACTGTCATGGAGGAAGGGAACCCTGGTCCTTCTTCGGTGGCGGCAAGGGTTGCCGCCAGGCAGCGCGCCCCTCCTCCCCTTGCACCCGCGGCGGCGGAGCCAACCGTAAGGGGAAGGGGGAGGGGGCAAGGTCGTGGACGGGGCCGAGGCGCTCGAGGCGGGCGGGGCGGCGCGCCGGCCTCGCCTCCGCCGGCGGCTCCGTTTCCCCCGGCGGTTCATCTCGGGGACGACCCCTGCGAGTTCATCAGCAGGCTGCGCCGGGCGCCTCGCCGTCGCCTCCGCCTCCCGGCTCCCTTCGCGGACGTCTTGGAGGCGGAACAACACGAGACGCTGAGACTACGCATGAGGGGCTGCGGGATCAGTGGTACGCGAGTCCACGTCGAATCCTGAGCCCCCGGCGTGATGTGTCTTGGCCGCGGGTGGAAGACGTTCGCCCGGATCCACAGCTTGATGGAGGGGTTCACCCTCCATTTTAAGCTGATGGAGGGCGATCTCCTCTCCGTCAAGGCCTTCGGGGACCTCGGCACCCGGGCCCGGTGCTGCGTGGATAGCTCCTCCGACAGCGAAGGCTCCTCCTCGAGCGAGAGTGGCGAGGAGGGGAGCGACAACGATGACGAGGGGAGCGGCCGCCGGGATGACAGGTCTGACTAGGTGCCGGTCGCAGCTCCGCGTGGCACCGGCGGCCCCCATCGTCCGCGTCGCTGGCGCCGTGAACTCCCCGGGGTCGTCTCCTTGGGCGGCTGGCGTAGGGAGGCTGCGGAAGAGGAAGAGGGCGGGCGGCAAGGCCGCTGCCTCGTCTTCCAACTTCTCCCCAGACGCCGGCACCACCCCTGCTCGCGGCGACGACCACCGGGGTCTTCTCTCCGGCCCGGCAAGCTCCTCTTGCCGGGGCTTCGTCTTCTCGGGCGGCCGGAGTGGCGAGGCTGCGGAAGAGGCTGGCGGCAAGGCCGTCAACTCGGAGTACGAGGGCTAGATGCCCTCGACATCGTGTTGACGTCCCGCCGCCTCCTTCTCGAGCTCCGCTTCCGGCGTCGCCGTCTCCTTCCGGCCTCCGGAGCCCCGGGGCGGAGCCTCGGACGCTCTCTTGGCGTCTTCTGCCACCCGTAGCTCGTCTAGGCGCCCCTTTTGCCCTTCTCGCCTCCTTGCTGTACCTCCTGAGGAGAGAGACAAGAAAGGGATTACGGGCACCTTATCTTTTTTTATCTTGTAAGCCCTCGGGCCTTAGTTGTGTTTAAATCTTGTAATCCCATTTTTCATGTTTTTCATTCTCTCTGAACTGTACCTGAGTGGAATGTTTTTAATGAAAAGGGGATGTTTGCCGGATCATTTGTCTCGCGGGTACACCCCACGGCAAGGGGCGAACCCTTTGCATCATTAAGATAGACACTTCCCCGCCCGACAACGGACCCTGCAGTCCCCCCGCGCCCCTTGGCCCTCCTCACGCTCTTGGCGGAGGCAGGGAGAAGGCGGGTTCTGGCCCCTCGCTTCCTCCCCTTGCCGCCGCGGCTACTATCCGAAGCGGGCCCCGGGAACGCGCTCCGGGGTTTGCCGCTTAAGAGAGCACGCCAGCTTTTTAGGAGGAAGCAAGGTTTTCACATTCCGCAGCTCACGAGAGAATGCATGATAAGGGATGTAAAGACTTATCTGAGGTTGCAGCCCCCGGCAACTCTGGCTTGCCGGGAGGCGGGTGCTGGCTCGTCCTTCTCCCCTTCTTCATCCTTGAGCGGCTCGGCAAGGGTATGCAATTCCTGCGAGCCAAAGGGAAAGGACGGGAAAAAGACGCGGACTCGACCTCTAAGTTAGGGGTTAGCGACTGTTAGGCACTATCAACCCTAACCAAGGACGAGACTCGACTCAGCATGCATGCTAAAACTTGGGGTGGGGGCCCAGCGCGTCATTGCTGCCAGGGTCTGCGCCTGGCTTTGTACAAAGGATTACATGCGTCTGCGGCAAGACTTTTGTACAAAGAGGTGGTTGCCGGACGGGGTCCGACAACCGCGCCTTACGAGTAAAACTTGCGAAGATGCTCAATGTTCCAGGAATTGCTCACCGGAGTACCATCTTCGGTCTCGAGGCGGACGACGCCGGGCCTCGTGACTCGTTTCACCCGGTAAGGGCCTTCCCACTTCGGCGTCAACTTGTTGTGTATCTTGGCCGACTGAACGCGCCGAAGAACAAGGTCGCCTTCCTCGAGGCTCCTGGCTTTAACTTTGCGGCTATGATAGCGACGCAGAGCTTGCTGGTAGCGAGCGGATCGCACAGCGGCCTGGAGACGATCTTCCTCGAGGAGCAGTGCATCATCTTCACGCGACCGCTCTTGCTCAAGCTCATCATAAGCGAGCACTCGAGGTGACCCGTATACGAGTTCCGTGGGGGTAACTGCTTCTGCTCCATAGAATAGAGCAAATGGTGTCTGACCGGTGGCTCGATTTGGCGTCGTTCTGACCGACCAAAGAACCGCCGGCAGCTCCTCGATCCAGTTCCGTCCGCGCTTGAGCAGCTTGTCAAAACTTCTGGTCTTGAGCCCGCGCAGTACCTCGGCGTTGGCCCTTTCCGCTTGATCGTTGCTCCGGGGATGAGCAACAGAAGCGAAGCAGACCTTGGTGCCGAGGTTTTGGGTGTACTGCATGAAAGCGTGGCTTGTGAACTGCGTACCGTTGTCGGTGATGATCCTGTTGGGGATCCCGAAGCGGCAAACAATCGACCTGAAGAATTTGATCGCGGACTGGGCGGTCACCTTTCTCACCGGTTCCACTTCTGGCCACTTTGTGAACTTGTCGATGGCAACGAACAAGTACTCAAAGCCCCCGACGGATTGGGGGAAGGGGCCGAGGATATCGAGCCCCCAGACCGAGAAGGGCCAGGATAAAGGGATCGTCTGGAGAGCTTGAGCTGGCTGGTGTATCTTCTTGGAATGGAACTGGCACGCTTCACACTTGGTTACTTGTGCAGTTGCATCCTGGAGGGCTGTGGGCCAGAAGAAACCTTGCCGGAATGCTTTGCCGGCAAGTGCTCTGGCGCCAATGTGGTGTCCACATATGCCTCCGTGTATCTCCGCCAACAGCTTCTGTCCGTCTTCCCGGTGAATGCACTTCAATTTCACCCCATTGCGTCCTCTTCTGTACAGTGCGCTGTCAACGAACTGGTACATATTGGACCGCCGGGCTACTCTTTCAGCTTCTTCTTGTTCTTCGGGAAGCTCTCCTGTCTGGAGGAAACGGACGATCTGCTGTGCCCACGTCGGAGCCTGTGGCTCGACGACGAGGACCAAAGGCATGTCGGCGGCTGCGGGAACATCAGCTTCTACGGCGAGGACTTGGGACTCAGCCGGAGCTTGACGTTCCCCGGCAAGCTTGCCGGGGCATGACTTGCCGGGAGCGCCTGCTTCGTCGGGACAAACCCTGGGGCTTGCCGGAGCGGGCAGCTCCTCAGCACTCTTGGCGTCGATCTTGGGGACTCTCTTGGCGGCGGCTTCGGGAAGCTCTGCCGGGAGATAGTCGCCGGAGACCGATTTCCTCTTCTTGCTTGGCCCAGTCGATGGTGTCACGGATGGCTGAGTCAGCTTGAGCACAAAAGTCCCTGGTTCCACAGGTAGCTTTAGTGCGGCGCATTTTGACAGGCTGTCGGCGATGTCGTTCTCTACTCTTGGAACGTATTCCATTTGCAGGCCGTCAAAGCGCTCTTCCAGCTTCCTCACTTCATCAACGTAAGCCTCCATCAATGGGCACTGGTAATCCTTGTTCACTTGGCGGACGACGAGCTGCGAGTCACCCCTGACAATGAGCTTCTTGATCCCAAGTTCCGCCGCGATTCTGAGACCGACGAGCAAACCTTCATACTCTGCCGTATTGTTGGTTGCTTGCTCCTTGGGAAAGTGCATCTGGACGACGTACTTGAGGTGCTCTCCAGTGGGCGCGTTGAGCAGCGCGCCGGCACCGGCGCCTTCCAGCGAAAAGGCACCATCAAAGTACACCAGCCACTCTTTGGTTGCTTCCTTGCCGGGGATGCTCGTCTCTGGAATTTCTTCATCTGGTGTCGGCGTCCACTCTGCTATGAACTCTGCCAATGCTCTGCTCTGGATGGTCGATGTGCTCTCGAACTTGAGGCCAAAGCTTGACAGTTCTAGTGCCCACTCGACAATCCTGCCTGTTGCTTCGGGATTCTGCAGTATCCTCTTAAGCGGAAAGTGAGTGACCACTGTGATCTCGTGTGCTTGGAAGTAATGGCGCAGCTTCCTCGAGGCCATGAGGAGGCCGAAGAGCAATTTCTGCACACCAGAGTACCTCGACCTAGCCCCCTGCAGGAGGGAACTGACGAAGTAAACTGGGCGCTGCACCATCCTCTTCCTCTGCACTTCCCCTTGCGCTTGCGCGGATCCGCCTTTGCCGGGGCCAGAGCTTGTCGGGGAAGCCCCCTGCTTGCCGTCGGACACGCTTGCCGTGGTTGCTGGCTCGTCATCAGCTTCCCTCTCCGCAACTAATGCAACACTAGCCACTTGATTGGTTGCCGCTAGGTAGAGCAGCAACTTCTCTTGCGGTCTAGGCGCGACAAGTGTAGGGGCGGAGGACATGTATTTCTTCAAGTCTTGCAGCGCAGCCTCCGCTTCCGGAGTCCATTTTACTGGACCTGCCTTTTTCAAGATTTTGAAAAACGGCAGGGCGCGTTCCGCAGACCTGGAAATAAACCTGCTGAGAGCCGCCACGCAGCCGGCAAGTCTTTGCACGTCCTTGACACGCGTTGGTGCTTCAATCTGCTCGATGGCCTTGATCTTGTCGGGGTTGGCTTCGATCCCACGCTGAGACACGAAGAACCCGAGAAGCTTGCCGGAGGGAACTCCGAACACGCACTTCTCGGGGTTGAGCTTGAGGCTGATCTTGCGCAAGTTCGCAAAGGTCTCTTCCAAGTCTTGAACCAAGGTTGCCTTGTCTCTGCTCTTGACCACAATGTCGTCCATGTAGGCCTCCACATTTCTGTGGATCTGTGGCTCGAAAGCAGTGTGGACAACCCTCGCGAAGGTCGAGCCTGCGTTCTTCAGTCCAAAAGGCATCCGCACAAAACAGTACGTGCCGCATGGAGTGATGAACGCAGTCTTCTCTTCGTCTTCTTCAGCCATGAAGACCTGGTGGTACCCGGAGTAGGCGTCAAGGAATGAAAGCAGGTCGCATCCGGCCGTGGAGTCAACAATCTGGTCGATGCGCGGCAAGGGAAATGGATCTTTAGGGCAAGCTCTGTTGACATCGGTGAAATCGATGCAAAGCCTCCACTACCCATTTGCTTTGCGCACGACAACAGGATTGGCCAACCACGTCGGATGGAGCACGCCTCTGACGAGGCCTGCCGCTTCCAACTTCCTGATCTCCTCCGCGATAAACTCTTGGCGCTCCACCGCTTGTTTCCTGACCTTTTGCTTGATGGGCCGCGCATGAGGAAAGACGGCGAGGTGGTGCTCAATCACTTCCCTGGGAACGCCGGGGATGTCAGATGGTTGCCAGGCAAACACATCGACATTCGCCCGCAGGAAAGCAACGAGCGCGCCTTCCTATTTGGGGTCGAGAGTGGCACTGATGGTGAAGGTACCACCAGTGCCGTCCTCCTTGGCGGGCACCTTCTTGGTCGCTGGTGGAGCAGCCGTCGTCTCCTTGTGTTTACCGGCGGGGCTCGATGGTGCATCCTCAACGGCAGCGCAACGCTCCGAAGAGGCGCGCTTGCCGGAGTGGGCACCAGGGCATTCGCCAGGCTTGGCCTTCTTGCCGGCGGGGCTCGATGGCACGTCCTCGACGGTGGCGCAGCACTCCGAAGAGGCGCGCTTGCCGGAGTGGGCGCCAGGGCATTCGCCGGACTTGGTCTTCATGCCGGCGGGGCTCGATGGCACGTCCTCGACGGCAGCGCAGCACTCCGAAGAGGCGCGCTTGCCGGAGTGGGCGCCAAAGCACTTGCCGGACTTGGTCTTCATGCCGGCGGGGCTCGATGGCACGTCCTCGACGGCAGCGCAGCACTCCGAAGAGGCGCGCTTGCCGGAGTGGGCGCCAGGGCATTCGCCGGACTTGGTCTTCATGCCGGCGGGGCTCGATGGCACGTCCTCGACGGTAGCGCAGCACTCCGAAGAGGCGCGCTTGCCGGAGTGGGCGCCAGAGCACTTGCCGGACTTCTTCTTTCCCCCGGAAGCTCCAGCGGCAAGCGGGCCGTGGGCCGTTGCTGCTGTTGCGTCCCGGTATATTTGGTCGGCGCAGATAAGGGCATCCTTCTTGTTGCCGGGGACAGAAATGACGCTTATCGGGCCAGGCATCTTGAGCATGTTATACGTGTAGTGGGAGGCTGCCATGAACTTGGCGAGTGCTGGTCGGCCGAGGATCCCGTTGTAAGGCAACGGAAAGTCGGCGACGTCAAAGGTGACCTTCTCAGTTCTGAAATTCAGCTCGCTGCCAAATGTCACCGGCAGCGTGATCTTTCCCTTCGGCTTGCTCCTTCCCGGGTTGATTCCTTGGATTGTGCCGGTTTCTTCGAGCTCGCTGTCGGGAACCTGGAGTCTCCGGAGGACAGCAGAGGAGATCAGATTCAAGCCGGCCCCGCCGTCAACTAGCATCTTAGTGACCTTGAGGTTGCGGATCGTTGGGGAAACCGACATCGGCAAGCACCCGACCGCGGTTGTGCGATCAGGGTGGTCCTCAATGTCGAAGATGATAGGCGTGCTGGACCATCTCAGGGGTCTGCGTGACTCGACGGGTGGCTCCGCTGCATTGACCTCCCGCACCCACCGTTTAAGATGGTGGTGGGAAGCGTGCAGGGAGGCACTGCCGTCCACACACAAGACCTCAGTGGCTTTCTGAAACTCCTGCTCGCTGGTCTCGGGGTCTTCCATGTCTTCGTCGTCGTCATCGTCTTCGCTCTTGTCGCGCCCCCGGGGAGGTCTGTCTGCTTGCCGCTGCTTGTCCTTGCCGCGGCGCTCCCCCGGGCCGGGGCGCTTCGTGCCGGATCCCCCGCCACCTGCTTGGGCTCTCTCCTTGTCGCGTCGTGCGTACTCGGCCTTCTGCAGGTCGACGAGCCGCTCGACTTGCTTGCAACTCTGGAGGTCGTGGCCCCTGGTATGGTGGATCTTGCAGTACTTATTGTCGGTACCGTCTCGCTTATCAGCAGCGGCCACCGCCCGGCAGTTGGCGCACCCGACAATCTCCTTGCCGGGGCCTCCCGCCTGGGCTTTCTTGGCGGAGCCTTCGCTGCTGGACTTCTCGACAACCAGTACCTCTGGGTTTTTCTTCTTTTTGCCGTTCCGCCGCCGGCCTCTCCTTGCCGGGGCGGTACCTTCACTGTCGGAGTCTCCTTCTCCAAAATTTTCTCCGGGGAGCTTCCTCCCCTCCTCAGCGCGTGCACACTTGTCGGCCAGGGTGTAAAGCTTGCTGACCTCCTTGATTTTGCACATCGCCATCTCCTCCCGCATCCTGCGGTTACACACGTTCTGGTGGAATGCGCTGATCACCGCGGCAGGGTGGACGTCTGGGATGTTGTAGTGCACACGGCTGAACCTCTAGATGAACTTGCGCAAAGGCTCCCCCTCCTTCTGAACAAGCAGATGAAGGTCGCTTGCCTGGCCATGGGGTTTGTGGCCGCCCGTGAAGGCGCCAACAAACTGATGGCATAGATCTGGCCAGGAGGAGATGGAGCCGTACGGCAAGTGCATGAGCCAGGATCTGACGTTGGGCTTGAGTACCAGCGGGAAGTAGTTGGCAAGGATCTTGTCGTCCCGTCCCCCGGCAGCCTGCACCGCAATGGTGTAGATGCTGAGGAACTCCGACGGATGCGACTTGCCGTCGTACTTCTCGGGCACGTCGGGCTTGAAGTTCTTTGTGCTGGGCCACTGGACTTGCCGCAGCTCGCGGGTGAACGCGGGGCAGCCTACCGAATACGGCAGTTCGCCTGGTTCCCCCGGTGCGTGCATGTCTCCAGAGGGCCCAACGCGCTGGTCTGATTGACGGCGCGCCTCTCTTCTGCGCTCGATGCGGGTTCGAGCGTCTTCTTCCCTTCGTTCGTGAAGGACTTGGCGTTGGTCGCGGCGAGTTCGCGGGTTCGACGACGCGGTGGAGTCGTTGTCGAGGTGGGCCCGGCGAGTCGGTGACCGCGGCTTCTGGGGCGGGGAGTGCACGGTGGTCGCACCCCCGCCATTCTTGGCGCCATCGGTTCTCGCCTGGGTGACTGGCCGCGGCTGCGACGCGCTGTGCTGCCGCGGAGTGTCGCCGTTGGCGAAACCGATGAGGCTCTGGATGGTTGCCCTCCAGCCGTCGAGCTTGTCCGCCGCCGGAGGGTAGTCTAGGAGCAGCTGAGCTCGCGCGAGAGCTTCTGCTGGGGTGGCGGGCAGAGGCGGCGAACGGCGCGAGGAGCGGGATGTGCTCGAACTCCTAACCATGTTAGAAGGAGCAGCACCCGGTCCAGGCAGCCGCGCGACGCTCGTTCCGGCACGCTGGATCGCATGCTGGTCCTGAGCGCCTTGGGACCCACCAGCATGGTCTGGGTCCAGCGAGCGTATGGTACCATGGGTACCATGACGCTGCTGGTTTCGCGCCTCCTGAGAGGGGCGCGGGGCGAGCTCGGACGTCGCGGGACCAAGAACTGGTTCGACCGCGCCCGTTCTTCCGCCGGCGTCCTTCCCACCACCCGTCTGCTCCATGGGCAATGGGTTCGATGCGGACGGACCGGTCACCTCCGGAGCTTTCTTCTTCGGCGCCATGCTGGCGCAAACGATGAGAGTCTGGCTCGCGCGGACGCCGGGTCTGATTCACACAACCTCGACGCACCCCTACCTGGCGCGCCAAAGATGTCGGGGGATATCGGCCTCCACGAGCACCTATGGGGACGGAGCCCCTTGTCGGTTCGGCGGGGGGCGGAGGATGCACAAAGAGCAGATCGAGGCGACACACACACACAACGATTTTACCCAGCTTCGGGCCACATGGATGCGTAAAACCCTACTGCTGCTTGTCTGGTTGATTGGAGTTCTTGCTCTGGAGCGCAAGAAGCTACAGTAAGTTGGAGCTGGACGTAGACGAGGGTCTACTGGGTGTCCTCCTTCTCTGGTCTCTAGGGTTCGATCTCCCTAGCGTTCCTCCGGGGTTGGATCCCCCTCTACGTGCGCATGGGCCTCCTTTTATATGCTAAGGGGTTTCCCACAGGTAGCGACGTAGGTGAGGGTAAAAATGGCAAGGAACTGTGCGAATAGTGGCCGCACAGTGCTATCGCACCTAACTCTGACGGCGGGAGACAAAGGCATTAAATGCTCGTCTGGATCGCCTGAACAGTGCCGAGGCGGACCGTTAGGGGTGCCTCCGCTTGCCACGGGGGCGACTCTGCCAACGTCGCATGCCACGCGCGAGCCCCAGGTTGCGCGGCGCCTCGCCACGTGCCTCTGGGGAAGCCCCAGAGTGGCGCGTGGGCAGGTGAGCTGGAGCGCATGCCTGAGGTGGTGGTTTGCCGCGGCAAGTGGCTTGCCGCGGTGGTTGTCTTGCCGCACCTGAGAGCTTGCCGCTCGTCAGGCCTTGCCGGGGCGCGCGGCGCGCCGCGGCGGGCTTCTCTTGGTGTGCCTTGGCTTGGCCGTCCCGGCGAGCTCCTCCCGCCGGGGCCTTGGTGCTTTGGCTTAGTCGCCCCGGCAAGCTCCTCTTGCCGGGGCCTTGTCGCCTTGGCCCGGCAAGCTCCTCTTGCCGGACCTCGCCTTCTTGGCCCGGCAAGCTCCTCTTGCCGGGGTTAGGTCTTCTCGGCTCGATCACTTGGCCTTCGTCCGGTCCAGAAAGGGCCGTGGAGACTCTTGTCGCTCCCCTCGCAAGCCTTGCCGCGGGACGCTACTACTGCCCGTGCACAAGTTCGGGGTACTAAGGTACCCCTACTTTAGTACACCGACAATGACTTTCTCATCGGACGTGATCCAGGAGACTTGGACCCTACTCCAAGGAACAAAAGAGGCGGTCACAAGGGTGGGGGAAGCCCCCTGCCTTGTGGGCCCCCTGTTGCTCCACCATCGTACTCCTTCCTCCTATATATACCTACGTACCCCCAAACGATCAGATACGGAGCCAAAAACCTAATTCCACCGCCGCAACATTCTGTATCCACGAGATCCCATCTTGGGGCCTGTTCCGGAGCTCCGCCGGAGAGGGCCGTCATCACGGAGGGCTTCTACATCATCATAGCATCTCCGATGAAGTGTGAGTAGTTTACCTCAGACCTTTGGGTCCATAGTTATTAGCTAGATGGCTTCTTCTCTCTTTTTGGATCTCAATACAATGTTCTCCCCCTCTCTCGTGGAGATCTATTCGATGTAATCTTCTTTTTGCGGTGTGTTTGTTGAGACCGATGAATTGTGGGTTTATGATCAAGTCTATCTATGAATAATATTTGAATCTTCTCTGAGTTCTTTTATGTATGATTGGTTATCTTTGCAAGTCTCTTCGAATTATCAGTTTGGTTTGGCCTACTAGATTGGTTTTTCTTGCAATGGGAGAAGTGCTTAGCTTTGGGTTCAATCTTGCGGTGTCCTTTCCCAGTGACAGAAGGGGCAGTAAGGCACATATTGTATTGTTGCCATCGAGGATAACAAGATGGGTTTTTTTATCATATTTCATGAAACTATCCCTCTACATCGTCATGTCATCTTGCTTAAGGCGTTACTCTGTTTTTAACTTAATACTCTAGATGCATGCTGGATAGCGGTCGATGAGTGGAGTAATAGTAGTAGATGCAGGCAGGAGTCGGTCTACTTGTCTCAGACGTGATGCCTATATACATGATCATACCTAGATATTCTCATAACTATGCTCAATTCTGTCAATTGCTCAACAGTAATTTGTTCACCCACTGTAGAATACTTATCCTCTCGAGAGAAGCCACTAGTGAAACCTATGGCCCCCGGGTCTATTCTCATCATATCAATCTCCATCACTCTATATTTGCTTTGCTTTTTTACTTTGCTTTTTTACTTTTCACTTTGCATCTCTAGATAAAAAATACCAAAAATATTATCTATCGTCTCTATCAGATCTCACTCTCGTAAGTGACCGTGAAGGGATTGAAAACCCCTAATCGCGTTGGTTGCGAGGTGCTATTGTTTTTGTGTAGGTACAAGGGACTTGCGTGTAGCCTCCTACTGGATTGATACCTTGGTTCTCAAAAACTAAGAGAAATACTTATGCTACTTTACTGCATCATCCTCTCCTCTTCGGGGAAATCCAATGCAGTGCTCAAGAGGTAGCACGAAGAATTTTTGGTGCCGTTGCTGGGGAGGCTTACGCGAAGTCAAGTCAAGATTTGACTCCCGTCAACGAGCCATTTCTGGCGCCGTTGCCGAGGAGTCTGCACAAAAGTCAACATACCAAGTACCCATCACAATCCCTATCTCCCGCATTACATTAGTTGCCATTTGCCTCTCGTTTTTCTCTCCCCCACTTCACCCTTGCCGTTTTATTTGCCCTCTCTTTCCCAATCTCCTCCTCTTTTTCCGTTTGCCTTTTTCTCGCTTGCCTTTTTTTTCTTGTGTGTTGGATTGCTTGTTTGTCGTTATGACTGAAATTGGGGAAGTTATCGCCAATATGGGCGATAACAATATTATAGAAAATTCTGGTGCTCCTGCTGAAGAACCCCCTACCTATCATACAAAAAGAATTCTAATCGGTAGTGGTAATATTATTGGAGAAGGAGTTATTCAAGATTTCTTTACTTGTGCCGGTGCTTCTATGGGCGGTTCTATTCTCCATAGAACTAGTAGTCTAGCGGACACTATTGCCATGCTTATCGTTGAACTTGAAAGGCAATTTATGCATATGCACCCATCTATACAAAGAATTTTCCTAGAATTTTCTAATATCGAGCATTCTTCTGTTAAGCGTGCCGCTACTATCTTTTTGGCTCATGAATTCAGATTATAATAAAATAAGCCAAATAAATCTTTGCGCACTATAGGGTGGACGCTGACCGTCCCCCCATAGAATCTATCCTCTTCATCAAGAAGAAATTATGCGCTTTCAATCTCTTGACTATGTTGCTTTCAATGAAAACCTTAGAAAAAAGGTGCCTACCAATATCTTAATTGATAGAATCTCTAAACTTAATGATGATTTGGCTATTCAAAATAATGATCTAGGATGCTCTTTTGAGTTTAGGCTCACAAGGTTCTGTCAAAAGAATGCTTATAATGATAAATTGGTTGTGCAATAAGAAGGGCCGAAAGAGGAGCCTGTACCTCCTAAAATTGATCTTGGGGACTTTTGTCCTATTAAATTTAGCCCTTTTGATTACTTTTGCTTGCCTCAAAGGAAAATTTCTACCGAACATAGAGAATATGAAATGAGTTTCACCGATCTATCTTATTACTACGACACTACCTAGATCTATCCTCACTTTTATGCCTAGCTAGGGGCGTTAAATGATAGCGCTTGTTGGGAGGCAACCCAATTTTATTTTTAGTTTTTTTAGTTTTTGTTTCTTTTTAGGAATAAATAATCCACCTACCTTCTTTTTAGATGTGGTTTTGTGTTTTAATTAGTGTTTATGCCAAGTTAAACCTATAGGAACTTCTTGGATTAGTACAGACTGTTCTGTTTTTGACAGATTCTGTTTTTCGTGTGTTGTTTGCTTATTTTGATGAATCTATGGCTAGTAAAATAGTTTATAATCCATATAGAAGTTGGAATACAGTAGGTTTAACACAAATATAAATAAGTAATGAGTTCATTACATTACCTTGAAGTGGTCTTTTGCTTTCTTTCTCTAACAGAGCTCACGAGATTTCTTTTGAGTTTTGTATTGTGAAGTTTTCAAGTTTTGGGTAAATTCTTTTGATGGATTATGGAACAAGGAGTGGCAAGAGCCTAAGCTTAGGGATGCCCATGGCACCCCCAAGATAATCCAAGGACACCAAAAAGTCAAAGCTTGGGGATGCCCCGGAAGGCATCCCCTCTTTCGTCTACTTCCATCGGTAATTTTACTTGGAGCTATATTTTTATTCACCACATGATATGTGTTTTGCTTGGAGCGTCTTTTATTATTTGTGTCTTTGTTTGTTAGTGTGCCATAATCATCCTTGCTGTACACACATTTTGAGAGAGCCATACATGAATTGGAATTTGATAGAATACTCTATGTGCTTCACTTATATCTTTTGAGCTATGTAGTTTTACTCTATGTGCTTCACTTATATCTTTTGAGCTATGTAGTTTTGCTCTGTGTGCTTCACTTATATCTTTTGAGCGTTATAATTTTGCTCTATGTGCTTCACTTAGACCTTTTAGAGCACGGTGGTGGATTTGTTTTAAAGAAACTATTGATCTCTCATGCTTCACTTAGATTATTTTGAGAGTCTTTAATAGCATGGTAATTTGCTTAATAATAATAATATTCTTGGTATTCAAGATTTGTAAAACTTTCTTTTGAGTGCGTTGAATACTAAGAAAAGATTGATGCTTGATAATTGTTTTGAGATATGAAGATGGTGATATTAGAGTCATGCTAGTTGAGTAGTTGTGAATTTGAGAAATACTTGTGTTAAAGTTTGTGATTCCCGTAGCATGCACGTATGGTGAACCGTTATGTGACGAAGTCGGAGCATGGTTTATTTATTGATTGTCTTCCTTATGAGTGGCGGTCGGGGACGAGCGATGGTATTTTCCTACCAATCTATCCCCCTAGGAGCATGCGCGTAATACCTTGCTTTGATAACTTCTAGATTTTTGCAATAAGTATATGAGTTCTTTATGACTAATGTTGAGTCCATGGATTATATGCACTTTTTCCAATCCTTCCACCATTGCTAGCCTCTCTAATACCGCGCACCTTTCGCCGGTATCATACACCCACCATATACTTTCCTCAAAACAGCCACCATACCTACCTATCATGGCATTTCCATAGCCATTCCGAGATATATTGTCATGCAACTTTCCACCGTTCCGTTTATTATGACATGCTCCATCATTGTCATATTGCTAGCATGATCATGTAGTTGACATCGTATTTGTGGCAAAGCCACCATTCATAATTCTTTCATACATGTCACTCTTGATTCATTGCATATCCCGGTACACCGCCGGAGGCATTCATATAGAGTCATATTTTGTTCTAAGTATCGAGTTGTAATTGTTGAGTTGTAAGAAAAATAAAAAGTGTGATGATCATCATTTTTAGAGCATTGTCCCAAGTGAGGAAAGGATGATGGAGACTATGATTCCCCCACAAGTCGGGATGAGACTCCGGACGAAAAAAAGAGGCCATAAAAAAGGAGAAAAGGCCCAAATAAAAAAAATGAGATAAAAAGAGAGAAGGGACAATGTTACTATCCTTTTACCACACTTGTGCTTCAAAGTAGCACCATGATCTTCATGATAGAGAGTCTCTCATTTTGTCACTTTCATATACTAGTGGGAATTTTTCATTATAGAACTTGGATTGTATATTCCAATGATGGGCTTCCTCAAATTGCCCTAGGTCTTCATGAGCAAGCGAGTTGGATGCACACCCACTTAGTTTCTTTTGTTGAGCTTTCATATACTTATAGCTCTAGTGCATCCGTTGCATGGCAATCCCTACTCACTCACATTGATATCTATTGATGGGCATCTCCATAGCCCGTTGATACGCCTAGTTGATGTGAGACTATCTTCCCCTCCTTTTGTCTTCTCCACAACCACCATTCTATTCCACATATAGTGCTATGTCCATGGCTCATGCTCATGTATTGCGTGAAGATCGAAAAAGTTTTGAAAATGTTA
Source organism: Aegilops umbellulata (assembly GCA_032464435.1). NCBI lineage: Eukaryota > Viridiplantae > Streptophyta > Magnoliopsida > Poales > Poaceae > Aegilops > Aegilops umbellulata. Next base: position 404,957,868 of record CP136054.1, on the reverse strand, counting down.
AAGTATGAAACAATTCCTTGGCTTGTCATCGGGGTTGTGCATGATTTAAATACTTTGTGTGGTGAAGATAGAGCATAGCCAGACTATATGATTTTGTAGGGATAACTATCTTTGGCCATGTTATTTTGAGAAGACATAATTGCCTTGTTAGTATGCTTGAAGTATTATTATTTTTCTGTCAGTATGAACTGTTGTCTTGAATCTTTCAAATCTGAATATTCATACCACAATTAAGAAGATTTGCATTGAAATTATGCCAAGTAGCACTCCGCATCAAAAATTCTCTTTTTATCATTTACCTACTCGAGGACGAGCAGGAATTAAGCTTGGGGATGCCTGATACGTCTCCAACATATCTATAATTTTTGATTGCTCCATGCAATATTATCTACTGTTTTGGACTATATTGGGCTTTATTTTTCACTTTTATATTATTTGTGGGACTAACGTATTAACCGGAGGCCCAGCCCAGAATTGCTGTTTTTTTTTGCCTATGTCAGTGTTTCGGAGAAACAGAATATCAAACGGAGTCCAAACGGAATGAAACCTTCGGGAACGTGATTTTCTCACCGAACGTGATCGAGGAGACTTAGACCCTACTCCAAGGAACAAAAGAGACGGTCACGAGGGTGGGGGGCGCGCCCCCCTAGGGCGCGCCCCCTGCCTCGTGGCCCCCCTGTTGCTCCACCGACGTACTCCTTCCTCCTATATATACCTACGTACCCCAAACGTTCAGATACGGAGCCAAAAACCTAATTCCACCATCGCAACTTTCTGTATCCACGAGATCCCATCTTGGGGCCTGTTCTGGAGCTCCGCCGGAGAGGGCCGTCATCACGGAGGGCTTCTACATCATCATAGCCTCTCCGATGAAGTGTGAGTAGTTTACCTCAGACCTTTGGGTCCATAGTTATTAGCTAGATGGCTTCTTTTCTCTTTTTGGATCTCAATACAATGTTCTCCACCTCTCTCGTGGAGATCTATTCGATGTAATCTTCTTTTTGCGGTGTGTTTTTTGAGACCGATGAATTGTGGGTTTATGATCAAGTCTATCTATGAATAATATTTGAATCTTGTCTGAATTCTTTTATGTATGATTGGTTATCTTTGCAAGTCTCTTCGAATTATCAGTTTGGTTTGGCCTACTAGATTGGTTTTTCTTGCAATGGGAGAAGTGCTTAGCTTTGGGTTCAATCTTGTGGTGTCCTTTCCCAGTGACAGAAGGGGCAGCAAGGCACGTATTGTATTGTTGCCATCGAGGATAACAAGATGGGGTTTTTATCATATTGCATGAAACTATCCCTCTACATCATGTCATCTTGCTTAAGGCGTTACTCTGTTTTTAACTTAATACTCTAGATGCATGCTGGATAGCGGTCGATGAGTGGAGTAATAGTAGTAGATGCAGGCAGGAGTCGGTCTACTTGTCTCGAACGTGATGCCTATATACATGATCATACCTAGATATTCTCATGACTATGCTCAGTTCTGTCAATTGCTCAACAGTAATTTGTTCACCCACCGTAGAATACTTATGCTCTCGAGAGAAGCCACTAGTGAAACCTATGGCCCCCGGGTCTATTCTCATCATATCAATCTCCATCACTTTATATTTGCTTTGCTTTTTTACTTTTCACTTTGCATCTCTATATCAAAAATACCGAAAATATTATCTATCGTCTCTATCAGATCTCACTCTCGTAAGTGACCGTGAAGGGATTGACAACCCCTAATCGCGTTAGTTGCGAGGAGCTATTGTTTTTGTGTAGGTACAAGGGACTTGCGTGTAGCCTCCTACTGGATTGATACCTTGGGTCTCAAAAACTGAGGGAAATACTTACGCTACTTTGCTGCATCATCCTCTCCTCTTCAGGGAAATCCAACGCAGTGCTCAAGAGGTAGCATTGGGCAATTGATTGAAAAGCGCATAGTTATGACGTTATTCGTGGCAATGATCATGTGTATAGGCATCACGTCCATGACAAGTAGACTGACTCCTACCTGCATCTACTACTATAACTGCACTTCGAGAGCTCTTCTATGCTTGCCTATGTACATATTAAGTTCATAACAAACAGAGTAACACTTTAAATAGGATGACATCATGTAGACAGAATAAAACCAAGCAATATGATTAAACCCCGGCCCGTCATTTTACCCCTAATGGCAACAATACAAATATGTGCTTCACTACCCCTAGTGTCACTTGGTGAGGACACTGCAAGATTGAACCCAATACCAAACACCTCTCCCACTGAAGATAAATCAATCTAGTTGGCCAAACCAAACAGATAGATTGGAGAGAAATACAAAGCTATAATCATGCATAATAAAGTTTAAAAATGACTCAGTTACTTTCAATGAATAATCTGGTCATAAACCCACAATTCATCAGATCCCAATAAACACACTACAAAAGAAGAAGAAGAATATTACATCAAATTGATCTTCGAAGAGAACATTGTATTAAAGATCAAAGAGAGAGAAGAAGTCATCTAGCTACTAGCTGTGGACCCGTAGGTCTGTGGTGAACTACTCAAACATCATCGGAAGGGCAGGAAGATTGATGCAGAAGCCCCCCGTGATGGATTCCCCCCTTCGCCAGAGTACTGAAAAAGGTCTTCGGATGGGATCACGGAAGAATAGAAGCTTGTGGCGGCGGAAAAATTGTTTCAGGTGGCTCTCTAAGGGTTTCCCAGTATTTATGAGTTTATAGAATTTGAATCAGGCCAGACAGAGCCACATGGGGCCCACAAGGCATCAAGGCACGCCCTACCCCCTGGGCGTCTCTTCATTTCGTGGCTGGTCTCCTCCTGAAGCTTCTAGGGTCTCTTTTGTCCAGAAAAAAATCATCAAAAATTTTCGTAGCGTTTGGACTCCGTTTGGTACAAATTTCCTGGGAAACCAAAAGCAAGCAGAAAACAATGACTGGCACTAGGTACTAGGTTAATAGGTTAGTCCCCCGAAATGATATAAAATTGTATAAAATGTACCCAAGATTGATAATATAAAGTTGATGCATGTAATCAAAATAGGATGGTGTAGCACTTTCGCAGAAGTATCCCAATGAGTAATCATCCCAACAAAGAGCAGAGGGGAGTATTTATAGGTAGCATTTCTGTCACACACAGGGTTTCGTAGTTCTTATGTGAAGTAACTGCTGGAGTTTCTGAAAATATTTTTACTGTCCTGGATCCCAATAAGCCAGTTTGAAAAATATAAAGAGAATTGTAGTAACAACTATAAGAGCTAATAAAGGTAAGTGGCATGAATTAAATCTATGATTGTGTTTCTGCAATGAACAGAGGTGCAGAGATATTTCATCTCATGATAAGAATTTATAAAGTGTGCCAGTGCAACGATAATACCAGTTACCTTGTATTGTACTCATAGCATTTGATATAAGGGTTCTGTAGGCGGTTCTCCCTAAAATAACAGAACTCCTCCTCTAGGGATTATATTTCATTCTCTAGTCCTACTTCTCCATTGCCACAGGGTGGTCGTGTCCACAATTAAGGTCCTTAGACCGGAACCAAGCATTAAGTTCAATGGATCACAATTATCTCATATTGTCTTCGGTCCTCTGACTACGTCCATTTTACATCATGTTTTCCTACTGTTATTTATAGTGTTTTTATGCAATATAATACTTTGTGGAGTAATTCTAATGCCTTTTCTATCATAATATGCAAGATTTACACAAAGAGGGAGAATACCGGCAGCTGAAATTCTGGACCTGAAAAAGCTATGTCAGAGATACCTATTATCCACATCTCCAAATGAGCTGAAATTTTGCGGAGGATTATTTTGGAATATATAAAAAATATTGGAGAAAAGAAATACCGGAGGGGGCCACCCAGGTGCCCACTAGGCACCAGGGCGTGCCAAGTGGGCTACCTGGCCCACCTTCGGTTCCCATATTCTGGTATATAAGGTCTCTTGACCTAGAAAATGATTACTATAGTAGCATAATCATGTGAACACACAAAAACAGTAGGTATAAGTATTGGGTTGTCTCCCAACAAGTGCTTTTCTTTAATGCCTTTTTATCTAGGCATGATGATTTCAATGATGCTCACATAGAAGATAAGAACTGAACCATTACAAGAGCATCATGAAACACATGGCAAGCACATTTTAGCCTAACCCACTTCCTATGCATATGGATTTTGTGAGCAAAAAATTTATGGCAACAAGAATGAATTAGCATAGGAAGGTAGAACAAGCAAAACTTCAAGATTTTCAACACATAGTGAGGAAACTTCATATTATTGAGATACCTAGAAGCATATGTTCCCCTCTCATAATAATTTTAAGTAGCATCATGAATGAATTCAACAATATAGCTATCACATAAAGCATTCTTTTCATGATACATAAGCATAGAAATTTTATTACTCTCCATATAAGCAAATTTTATTCTCGTTCATAGTAGTGGAAGAAAACTCAACAAAATAACTATCATGTGATTGAAAAGTAAAATCATGGTGACAAGTTTCATGGTTATCATTATTCTTTATAGCATACATGTCATCACCGTAATCATCATAGATAGCAACTTTGTTCTCGTAATCAACTGAAACCTCTTCCAAAATACTGGATTCATCATTAAATAAAGTAATGACCTCTCCAAATCCACTTCCATAATTATTACAATAAGATTCAACACCCTCCAAAATAGTGGGATCATTATTACATAAAGTTAACACTCTTCCAAACCCACTTTCATCAATATAATCATCATAAATAGGAGGCATGCAATCATCATAATAAATTTCCCCATCAAAACTTGGGGGACTAAAAATATCATCTTCATCAAATATATCATCCCCGGGCATATGGCTTTGCATATCATTAGCATCATTGATATTCAAAGAATTCATACTAGCAACATTGCAATCATGCTCATCATTCATGGATTTTATGCCAAACATTTCATTGAATTCTTCTTCTATCAATTGAGCATAGTTTTCCTTTCCATCATTTTCAAGAAAGACATTATAAAGATGAACAATATGAGGCCGCCTCAATTCCATTTTTTGTGGTTTTCTTTTATAAACCAAACTAGTGATAAAATAAGAAACAAAAATATTCAATTGCAAGATCTAAAGATATACCTTCAAGCACTCACCTCCCGACAACGGCGCTAGAAAAGAGCTTGATGTCTACTACACAACTTCTTGTATACTCGTGTTGGGCCTCCAAGTGCAGAGTTTTGTAGGGCAGCAAAAAAATCCCCTCAAGTGGATGACCTAAGGTTTATCAATCGGTGGGAGGTGTAGGATGAAGATAGTCTCTCTCAAACAACCCTGCAACCAAATAATAAAAAGTCTCTTGTGTGCCCAACACATCAAATACAATGGTAAATTGCATAGGTGCACTAGTTCGGCGAAGAGATGGTGATACAAGTGTAGTAATGATAGTAGATATTGATTTTTGTAATAGGAACAATAAAAAACAGCAAGGTAGCAAGTAACAAATGTTAGCCCAAACGGTATTGCAATGCTTGAAAATGAGGCCTACGGTCCGTACTTTCGCTAGTGCAATCTCTCAACAATGCTAATATAATTGGATCACATAACCATCCCTCAATGTGTAATGAAGAATCACTCCAAAGTTCATATCTAGCCGAGAACATAAGAAGAAATTGTTTGTAGGGTACGAAATGACCTCAAAGTTATTCTTTCTGATCGATCTATTCAAGAGTTCGTACTAAGATAACACCAAGTTAACCTTTACGATCGATCTATCTAAGAGTTCGTACTAAAATAAAACCATATGATACGCATCAACCAACTCTAATGTCACCTAGATACTCCAGTGTCACCACAAGTATCCATGAGTTAATTATACGATTCACATCAAACAATTTCACATTCATAATACTCAATCCAACACAAAGAACCTCAAAGAGTACCCCAAGATTTATACCGGAGAAACAAAGATGAGAACGTGCATCAAACCCTATGCATAGATTACCCCAATGTCACCTCGGGAATCCGCGAGTTGAGTGCCAAAAAACATATCAAGTGAATCAATATGATACCCCATTGTCACCTCGGGTATTCGTAGCAAGACATACATCAAGTGCTCTCAAATCCATAAAAGTATTCAATCCGATAATAACAAAATCTCAAAGGGAAAACTCAATTCATCATAACAAGATAGAGAGGGGAAAACACCATATGATCCAACTATATTAACAAAGCCCGTGATACATCAAGATCATGCCAAATTAAGAACATGAGAGAGAGAGAGATTAAACACATAGCTACTGGTACAAACCCTCAGCCTCGAGAGTGGACTACTCCCTCCTCATCACGATGACCGACGGGATGATGAAGATGGCCACCGGTGATGATTTCCCCCTCCAGCAGGGTACCAGAACAGGGTCTAGATTGGTTTTTCGTGGCTATAGAGGCTTGCGGTGGCGGAACTTCTGATCCAGGGTTATTTCTGGGGGTTTCTATATTTATAGGATTTTTTGGTGCCAGTTTCACGCGAAGACGGGCCACGAGGTGACCACAACCCACCTGCACACGGGCAAGGGCCCAGGCGCGCCCTGGTGGGTTGTGCTCACCTCCTTCACCTTCTGGTCCTCCCACGAAGCTTGTAATGCATCTTCTGTTCCAAAAGAAATCGTGAAAAAGTTTCGTTGTATTTGGAGAACTTTTATTTCTACACAAAAAATAACACCACGGTAGTTCTGCTGAAAACAACGCCAGTCCGGGTTAGTTCAATGCAAATCATACCAAAACCATATAAAATTGTTGTAAACATGGCATGAATACTTCATAAATTATAGATATGTTGGAGACATATCAGTCTCCATCATATTGTTCCTCACCCAATGCTCTAATAATGATGATCATCACACTTTTATTTACTTACAAGTCGATAAACTGATACAAGATGACTCTATATGAATGCCTCTGGCAGTGTACCAGGATGTGCAAAGATCTAGTGTAACATGTATTACAATGATGAACAGTGCTTTGTCACTAATACCATGTCAGCTTTATATGGTCATGCAAAGCAATATGATGATGAGCACACATGTCATAAGACAGAATGGTGGAAGTTGCATGGCAATATATCTCGGAATGGCTATGGAAATGCCATGATAGGTAGGTATGGTGGTTATTTTAAGGAAGATATAAGGAGGCTTATGTGTGATAGAGCGTATCATATCACGAGATTTGGATGCACCGACAAAGTTTGCACCGACTCTCGAGGTGAGAAAGGGAAATGCACCGTAGGGAAGAGGCTAGCAATATACCAAAAGGTGTGAGTGTTGTATTAGTCCATGAACTCACATTAGTCACAAAGAACTCACATACTTATATTGAAAGTTTTATTAGCCCTCAAAGCAAAGTACTACTCGCATGGCCTTAGGGAGGAGGTTGGTGAGAGTTAACCATCGCGCGCCCCCGATTTAGACAACACTCAAGGATTTTAATCAGACATAAAAATGTTCAACCTCCCCACCATGCCATGATGGACACTTAAATGAGTAGTTAATAACAAACTTTAATGTCGGTATTTCTACTTACCAAAGATCATGAACTAATACCCTTTCATATTACGACAGTAATATAATCAAACCATACATTTCACATTTCGTGATCTACATGAAAGTTTTTATTATCTCACTCTTATATACCTATCATTTTCAGACTAGTCTTATAACCCGTGCACATTACCACTTCCTATTTAAAAGACTCTAAAAAATATTTAAGTGAAGCATGAGATTGCAATCATTTCTATTAAATGAAACCACCTCCGTGCTCTAAGAATATAAGTGAAGCACAAGAGCAATTGCATAGCTCAAAAGATATAAGTGAAGCTCATAGAGTATTCTAACAAATCATGATGAATGTGTGTCTCTCTCAAAAGGTGTGTCCAGCAAACCATGATTGTGGAAAACTAACAAGAAAGGAAAATAAAACTATGGTACAAGATTCTCGAAGTAAAACTCATATCAGGTGATGAATAAAAATATAGCTCCAAGTAACATGCCGATGAATAGTGGACGAAAGAGGGGATGCCATCCGGGGCATCCCCAAGCTTAGATGCTTGGGTCTTCCTTGAATATTAGCTTGGGGTGCCATGGGCATCCCCAAGCTTAGGGTTTTGCCTCTCCTTATTCCTTCAACCATCGTGATCTCACCCAAAACTTGAAAACTTCAGCACACAAACTCAACAAAAACTTTATGAGATCCATTGGTATAATCATCAAATCATAAACTTTATGTACTATGGTAAACTCATTCATAATTATTCTTGCATAATAACTACTATATTCTAACTTCCCCATGGCTTCTACCCCCACCCCCGATATAACCATAGCATCATTAAAATAAGAACACTACAAAATAAAAAATAGAAATTTGTCTAAAACAGAACAATTTGTAATGATATACTTCTCAAACTCCAATTTTTTTTGAAAAAATAGGACAATGTGGGAAAATTTTATACCAGTCATGTGTAAAAATTCCAAACCAAGATCATGTTCGAGTAAAATATTACTACACTAAGCATAAAAGTTTCTGTTTTTGCACATAATCAAGTCAACAATCATCCAAATCATCCCAAAGGATTTACTTGGCACAAACGTTAATTAAAAGATAGAAACACAATCATTACAGTAGCAATAATCATGTCATCACTCCAAAACATAAATAAAATAGAAAAAAAATCAAGATAACTATTGGGTTGCCTCCCAACAAGCACTATTGTTTTATGCCCAAGCTAGGCATATTGCATAGTTTCAAGTATTGTCATCTTTCATATTAATTCCATAGGTGGCTCTCATAATAGATTTATATGGGGGTTTAATTCTCTTCCTTGGGAAGTGTTTCATCCCTTTCTTTAATGGAAATTGGAACCTTATATTTCCTTCTTTGATATCAATCATGTGTAAAAATTCCAAACCAAGATCACGTTCCAGTAAAAAATTACTACACTGGGTGTAAACGTTTCTGTTTTTGCACAGAATCAAGTCAACGATCATCCAAATCATCCCAAAGGCTTTACTTGGCACAAACACTAATTAAAAGATAGACACACGATCATTACAGTAGCAATAATCATGTCATCACTCCAAAACATAAATAAAAAAGTAAATTAAGATAACTATTGGGTTGCCTCCCAACAAGCAGTATTCTTTTATGCCCAAGCTAGGCATATTGCATAGTTTCAAGTATTGTCATCTTTCATATTAATTCCATAGGTGGGTCTCATAATAGATTTATATGGGGGTTTAATTATCTTCCTTGGGAAGTGTTTCATCCCTTTCTTTAATGGAAATTGGAACCTTATATTTCCTTCTTTCATATCAATAAATTGCACCTATGGTTCGTAGGAAAGGCCTACCAAGTATTATAGGACAAGACAGATTGCATTCAATATCAAGCACAATGATATCCACGGGTACATATTTCTGTTATCAAGTATGAGAACATCATTAACTCATCCCAATGGTTTCTTAATAGTTGAATGCGCTAAATGCAGGTTGAGGGAACATTCATCCACATCGATGAGACCTATAGTAGAGATGCTAGCACCTAGATCACGCAAAGCATTACATTCATAATCTTTAATATTAACTTTAGTAGTTGTTGGGAAACGTAGTAATTTCAAAAAATTTCTTACGCACACGCAAGATCATGGTGATGCACAGCAATGAGAGGGGAGAGTGTTTGTCTACGTACCCTCGTAGACCGAAGCGGAAGCGTTGACACAATGTAGAGGAAGTAGTCGTACGTTCTCCTCGCGGTCCAATCGATCACAGCACCGTTACTCCGGCACCTCCGAGTTTTAGCACACGTACAGCTCGATGACGATCCCCGGGCTCCGATCCAGAAAAGCGTCGAGGAAGAGTTCCGTCAGCACGACGGCGTGGTGACGATCTTGATGTGTTACCGGCGCAGGGCTTCGCCTAAGCACTGCAACAATATGATCGAGGTGGAATTTGGTGGAAGGGGGCACCGCACACGGCTAAGGAACGATCCGTAGATCAACTTGTGTGTCTTTGGGGTGCCCCTGCCCCCGTATATAAAGGAGCCAAGGGGGAGGGGCTGGCCGGCCAAGCTAGGCGCGCCAGGAGAGTCCTACTCCCTCTGGGAGTAGGATTCCCCCCCCCAATCCTAGTTGGACTAGGATTCTCCAAGGGGGAGAGAGAGAGAGAGGGGGCGCCCACCTCTCCTAGTCCTAATAGGACTAGGGAAAGGGGGGGGAGGCGCGCAGCCCATGGGGCAGCCCTCTCACCTCTCCTCCAAGGCCCATGTTGGCCCATTATGCTCCCGGGGGGTTCCGGTAACCCTCCCGGTATTCCGGTAAAATCCTGATTTTACCTGGAATGCATCCGATGTCCAAACATAGGCTTCCAATATATCATTCTTTACGTCTCGACCATTTCGAGACTCCTCGTCATGTCCGTGATCACATCCGGGACTCCGAACTCCTTCGGTACATCAAAATGCATAAACTCATAATAATTGTCATCGTAACCTTAAGCGTGCAGACCCTACGGTTCGAGAACAATGTAGACATGACCGAGACACGTTTCCGGTCAATAACCAACAGCGGGACCTGGATGCCCATATTGGCTCCTACATATTCTACGAAGATCTTTTATCGGTCAGACCGCATAACAACATACGTTTGTTCCCTTTGTCATCGGTATGTTACTTGCCCGAGATTCGATCGTCGGTATCCAATACCTAGTTCAATCTCGTTACCGGCAAGTCTCTTTACTCGTTCCGTAATACATCATCTCGCAACTAACTCATTGGTTGCAATGCTTGCAAGGCTTTATGTGATGTGCATTACCGAGAAGGCCCTGAGATACCTCTCCGACAATCGGAGTGACAAATCCTAATCTCGAAATAAGCCAACCCAACATGTACCTTCGGAGACACCTGTAGAGCACCTTTATAATCACCCAGTTACGTTGTGACGTTTGGTAGCACACAAAGTGTTCCTACGGTAAACGTGAGTTGCATAATCTCATAGTTAAAGGAACATGTATAAGTCATGGATAAAAGCAATAGCAACATACTAAACGATCGGGTGCTATGCTAATGGAATGGGTCATGTCAATCAGATCATTCAACTAATGATGTGATCTCTTTAATCAAATAACAACTCTTTGTTCATGGCTAGGAAACTTAACCATCTTTGATTAATGAGCTAGTCAAGTAGAGGCATACTAGTGACACTCTGTTTGTCTATGTATTCACACATGTATTATGTTTCCAGTTAATACAATTCTAGCATGAATAATAAACATTTATCATGATATAAGGAAATAAATAATAACTTTATTATTGCCTCTAGGGCATATTTCCTTCAGTCTCCCACTTGCACTAGAGTCAATAATCTAGATTACAAAGTAATGATTCTAACACCCATGGAGTCTCGGTGCTGATCATGTTTTGCTCGTGGAAGAGGCTTAGTCAACGGGTCTGCAATATTCAGCTCCGTATGTATCTTGCATATCTCTATGTCTCCCACCTGGACCAAATCCCGGATGGAGTTGAAGCGTCTCTTGATGTGTTTGGTTCTTTTGTGAAATCTGGATTCCTTTGCCAAGGCAATTGCACCAGTATTGTCACAAAAGATTTTCATAGGACCCGATACGCTAGGTACAACACCTAGATCGGATATGAACTCTTTCATCCAGACTCCTTCATTAGCTGCTTCCGAAGCGGCTATGTACTCAGCTTCACATGTAGATCCCGCCACGACGCTTTGTTTAGAACTGCACCAACTGACAGCTCCACCGTTTAATGTAAATACGTATCCGGTTTGCGATTTAGAATCGTCCGGATCAGTGTCAAAGCTTGCATCGACATAACCGTTTACGACGAGCTCTTTGTCACCTCCATAAATGAGAACATATCCTTAGTCCTTCTTAAGTGCTTAAGGATGTTCTTGACCGCTGTCCAGTGATCCACTCCTGGATTACTTTGGTACCTTCCTGCTAAACTTACAGCAAGGCACACATCAGGTCTGGTACACAGCATTGCATACATGATAGAGCCTATGGCTGAAGCATAGGGAACATTTTTCATTTCCTCTCTATCTTCTGCGGTGGTCGGGCATTGAGTCTTACTCAACTTCACACCTTGTGCCATAGGCAAGAACCCTTTCTTTGCCTGATCCATTTTGAACTTTTTCAAAACTTTGTCAAGGTATGTGCTTTGTGAAAGTCCTATTAAGCGTCTTGATCTATCTCTATAGATCTTAATGCCCAATATATAAGCAGCTTCACCGAGGTCTTTCATTGAAAAACTCTTATTCAAGTATCCCTTTATGCTATCCAGAAATTCTATATTATTTCCGATTAGCAATATGTCATCCACATATAATATCAGAAATGCTACAGAGCTCCCACTCACTTTCTTGTAAATACAGGCTTCTCCAAAAGTCTGTATAAATCCATATGCTTTGATCACACTATCAAAGCGTTTATTCCAACTCCGAGAAGCTTGCACCAGTCCATAAATGGATCGCTGGAGCTTGCACACTTTGTTAGCTCCCTTCGGATCGACAAAACCTTCTGGTTGCATCATATACAACTCTTCTTCCAGAAATCCATTCAGGAATGCAGTTTTGACATCCATTTGCCAAATTTCATAATCATAAAATGCGGCAACTGCTAACATGATTCGGACAGACTTAAGCATCGCTACGGGTGAGAAAGTCTCATCGTAGTCAATCCCTTGAACTTGTCGAAAACCTTTTGCAACAAGTCGAGCTTTATAGACAGTAACATTACCATCAGCGTCAGTCTTCTTCTTAAAAATCCATTTATTCTCAATTGCTTGCCGATCATCGGGCAAGTCAACCAAAGTCCACACTTTGTTTTCATACATGGATCCCATCTCAGATTTCATGGCCTCAAGCCACTTTGCGGAATCTGGGCTCACCATCGCTTCTTCATAGTTCGTAGGTTCATCATGGTCTAGTAACATGACTTCCAAAATAGGATTACCGTACCACTCTGGTGCGGATCTTACTCTGGTTGATCTACGAAGTTCAGTAGAAACTTGATCTGAAGTTTCATGATCATTATCATTAGCTTCCTCCCTATTTGATGTAGGTGTCACAGGAACAGATTTCTGTGATGTACTACTTCTCAATAAGGGAGTAGATACTGTTATCTCATCAAGTTCTACTTTCCTCCCACTCACATCTTTCGAGAGAAACTCCTTCTCCAGAAAGTTTCCGATTTTAGCAACAAAAAATTTGCCTTCGGATCTGTGATAGAAGGTATACCCAATAGTCTCCTTTGGGTATCCTATGAAGACATATTTTTCCGATTTGGGTTCGAGCTTATCAGGTTGAAGCTTTTTCACATAAGCATCGCAGCCCCAAACTTTAAGAAACGACAACTTTGGTTTCTTGCCAAACCACAGTTCATAAGGCGTCGTCTCAACGGATTTTGATGGTGCCCTATTTAACGTGAATGCGGCCGTCTCTAGAGCATAACCCCAAAAAGATAGCGGTAAATCGGTAAGAGACATCATAGATCGCACCATATCCAGTAAAGTACGATTAAGACGTTCGGACACACCATTACGTTGTGGTGTTCCGGGTGGCGTGAGTTGCGAAACTATTCCGCATTGTTTCAAATGTAGACCAAACTCATAACTCAAATATTCTCCTCCACGATCAGATCGTAGAAACTTTATTTTCTTGTTACGATGATTTTCCACTTCACTCTGAAATTCTTTGAACTTTTCAAATGTTTCAGACTTGTGTTTCATTAAGTAGATATACCCATATCTGCTTAAATCATCAGTGAAGGTGAGAAAATAACGATATCCGCCACGAGCCTCAACATTCATTGGACCACATACATCAGTATGTATGATTTCCAATAAATCTGTTGCTCTCTCCACAGTACCGGAGAACGGTGTTTTAGTCATCTTGCCCATAAGGCACGGTTCGCAAGTGCCAAGTGATTCATAATCAAGTGACTCCAAAATTCCATCAGTATGGAGTTTCTTCATGCGTTTTACACCGATATGACCTAAACGGCAGTGCCACAAATAAGTTGCACTATCATTATTAACTCTGCATCTTTTGGCTTCAACATTATGAATAAGTGTATTACTACCATCGAGATTAAGTAAGAACAAACCATTCTTTAATGGCGCATGACCATAAAAGATATTACTCATATAAATAGAACAACCATTATTCTCTGATTTAAATGAATAACCGTCTCGCATCAAACAAGATCCAGATATAATGTTCATGCTCAACACTGGTACTAAATAACAATTATTTAGATCTAATATTAATCCCGAAGGTAGATGTAGAGGTAGCGTGCCGACCGCGATCACATCGACTTTGGAACCATTTCCCACGCGCATCGTCACCTCGTCCTTAGTCAATCTTCGCTTAATCCGTAGCCCCTGTTTTGAGTTGCAAATATTAGCAACAGAACCAGTATCAAATACCCAGGTGCTACTGCGAGAATTAGTAAGGTACACATCAATAACCTGTATATCATATATACCTTTGTTAACCTTGCCATCCTTCTTATCCGCCAAATACTTGGGGCAGTTCCGCTTCCAGTGACCAGTCTGCTTGCAATAGAAGCACTCAGTTTCAGGCTTAGGTCCAGACTTGGGTTTCTTCTCCTGAGCAGCAACTTGCTTGCTGTTCTTTTTGAAGTTCCCCTTTTTCTTCCCTTTGCCCTTTTTCTTGAAACTAGTGGTTTTGTTAACCATCAACACTTGATGCTCCTTTTTGATTTCTACCTCCGCGGCTTTTAGCATCGCGAAGAGCTCGGGCATAGTTTTGGTCATCCCTTGCATATTATAGTTCATCACGAAGCTTTTGTAGCTTGGTGGCAGTGATTGGAGAATTCTGTCAATGACGCAATCATCCGGAAGATTAACTCCCAGTTGAATCAAGTGATTGTTATACCCAGACATTCTGAGTATATGCTCACTGACAGAACCGTTCTCCTCCATTTTACAGCTATAGAACTTATTGGAGACTTCATATCTCTCAATCCGGGCATTTGCTTGAAATATTAACTTCAACTCCTGGAACATCTCATATGCTCCATGGTGTTCAAAACGTCGTTGAAGTCCCGGTTCTAAGCCGTAAAGCATGGCACACTGAACTATAGAGTAGTCATCAGCTTTGCTTTGCCAGACGTTCACAACATCTGGCGTAGCTCTTGCACCAGGCCTGGCACCCAGCGGTGCTTCCAGGACGTAATTCTTCTGTGCAGCAATGAGGATAATCCTCAAGTTACGGACCCAGTCCGTGTAATTGCTACCATCATCTTTCAACTTTGCTTTCTCAAGGAACGCATTAAAATTCAACGGAACAACAACACGAGCCATCTATCTACACAACATAGACAAGCAAGATACTATCAGGTACTAAGTTCATGATAAATTTAAGTTCAATTAATCATATTACTTAAGAACTCCCACTTAGATAGACATCCCTCTAATCCTCTAAGTGATTACGTGATCCAAATCAACTAAACCATGTCCGATCATCACGTGAGATGGAGTAGTTTCAATGGTGAACATCACTATGTTGATCATATCTACTATATGATTCACGCTCGACCTTTCGGTATCTGTGTTCCGAGGCCATATCTGTATATGCTAGGCTCGTCAAGTTAAACCTGAGTATTCCGCGGGTGCAACTGTTTTGCACCCGTTGTATTTGAACGTAGAGCCTATCACACCCGATCATCACGTGGTGTCTCAGCACGAAGAACTTTCGCAACGGTGCATACTCAGGGAGAACACTTCTTGATAATTTAGTGAGAGATCATCTTATAATGCTACCGTCAACCAAAGCAAGATAAGATGCATAAAAGGATAAACATCACATGCAATCAATATAAGTGATATGATATGGCCATCATCATCTTGTGCTTGTGATCTCCATCTTCGAAGCACCGTCATGATCACCATCGTCACCGGCGCGACACCTTGATCTTCATCGTAGTATCGTTGTCGTCTCGCCAATCTTATGCTTCCACGACTATCACTACCGCTTAGTAATAAAGTAAAGCATTACATCGCGATTGCATTTCATACAATAAAGCGACAACCATATGGCTCCTGCCAGTTGCCGATAACTGGGTTACAAAACATGATCATCTCATACAATAAAATTTAGCATCACGTCTTGACCATATCACATCACAACATGCCCTGCAAAAACAAGTTATACGTCCTCTACTTTGTTGTTGCAAGTTTTACGTGGCTGCTACGGGCTTAAGCAAGAACTCATCTTACCTACGCATCAAAACCACAACGATAGTTTGTCAAATAGACTCCGTTTTAACCTTCTCAAGGACCGGGCGTAGCCACACTCGGTTCAACTAAAGTTGGAGAGACAGTCTTCCGCAAGCCATCTATGTGCAAAGCACGTCGAGGGAACCGGTCTCGCGTAAGCGTACGCGTAAGGTTGGTCCGGATCGTCTCGTCCAACAATACCGCTGAACCAAAGTATGACATGCTGGTAGGCAGTATGACTTGTATCGTCCACAACTCACTTGTGTTCTACTCGTGCAAATAACATCATACCATAAAAACCTAGGCTCGGATGCCACTGTTGGGAAACGTAGTAATTTCAAAAAATTTCCTACGCACACGCAAGATCATGGTGATGCACAGCAACGAGAGGGGAGAGTGTTTGTCTACGTACCCTCGTAGACCGAAGTGGAAGCGTTGACACAATGTAGAGGAAGTAGTCGTACGTTCTTCTCGCGGTCCAATCGATCACAGCACCGTTACTCCGGCACCTCCGAGTTTTAGCACACGTACAGCTCGATGACGATCCCCGGGCTCCGATCCAGCAAAGCGTCGAGGAAGAGTTCCGTCAGCACGACGGCGTGGTGACGATCTTGATGTGTTACCGGCGCAGGGCTTCGCCTAAGCACTGCAACAATATGATCGAGGTGGAATTTGGTGGAAGGGGGCACCGCACACGGCTAAGGAACGATCCGTAGATCAACTTGTGTGTCTTTGGGGTGCCCCCTGCCCCCGTATATAAAGGAGCCAAGGGGGAGGGGCTGGCCGGCCAAGCTAGGCGCGCCAGGAGAGTCCTACTCCCTCTGGGAGTAGGATCCCCCCCCCCAATCCTAGTTGGACTAGGATTTTCCAAGGGGGAGAGAGAGAGAGAGGGGGCGCCCACCTCTCCTAGTCCTAATAGGACTAGGGAAAGGGGGGGAGGCGCGCAGCCCATGGGGCAGCCCTCTCACCTCTCCTCCAAGGCCCATGTTGGCCCATTATGCTCCCGGGGGGTTCCGGTAACCCTCCCGGTATTCCGGTAAAATCCTGATTTTACCTGGAATGCATCCGATGTCCAAACATAGGCTTCCAATATATCATTCTTTACGTCTCGACCATTTCGAGACTCCTCGTCATGTCCGTGATCACATCTGGGACTCCGAACTCCTTCGGTACATCAAAATGCATAAACTCATAATAATTGTCATCGTAACCTTAAGCGTGCGGACCCTACGGTTCGAGAACAATGTAGACATGACCGAGACACGTTTCTGGTCAATAACCAACAGCGGGACCTGGATGCCCATATTGGCTCCTACATATTCTACGAAGATCTTTTATCGGTCAGACCGCATAACAACATACGTTTGTTCCCTTTGTCATCGGTATGTTACTTGCCCGAGATTCGATCGTCGGTATCCAATACCTAGTTCAATCTCGTTACCGGCAAGTCTCTTTACTCGTTCCGTAATACATCATCTCGCAACTAACTCATTGGTTGCAATGCTTGCAAGGCTTTATGTGATGTGCATTACCGAGAAGGCCCTGAGATACCTCTCCGACAATCGGAGTGACAAATCCTAATCTCGAAATAAGCCAACCCAACATGTACCTTCGGAGACACCTGTAGAGCACCTTTATAATCACCCAGTTACGTTGTGACGTTTGGTAGCACACAAAGTGTTCCTACGGTAAACGTGAGTTGCATAATCTCATAGTTAAAGGAACATGTATAAGTCATGGATAAAAGCAATAGCAACATACTAAACGATCGGGTGCTATGCTAATGGAATGGGTCATGTCAATCAGATCATTCAACTAATGATGTGATCTCTTTAATCAAATAACAACTCTTTGTTCATGGCTAGGAAACTTAACCATCTTTGATTAATGAGCTAGTCAAGTAGAGGCATACTAGTGACACTCTGTTTGTCTATGTATTCACACATGTATTATGTTTCCAGTTAATACAATTCTAGCATGAATAATAAACATTTATCATGATATAAGGAAATAAATAATAACTTTATTATTGCCTCTAGGGCATATTTCCTTCAGTAGTAGGTTCCCATTCATCATGTAATTTTCTTGGCATATATACTTCTAATTCTAGCTTTTATTCACGAGCTACAATCATCGCTTCTACAATGTGTTTAGAAAAAGCTTTATTTTATTCGTATGCATTAGGTGAATTTATCATGGATTGAAACAAGGAAATGCATTCAATCATAGAGCAATTATCATATTTAAAGTCCTTGTAATCCAAAGTAGTGGGCACATCACTATCTAAAGTTTTGACCTCTTCAAACCCACTTTTATTGTTTTTATCATTAACATCATCACCCTCCGAACAATTGGGATGCCTAGTCCCTTTTCCATCAGGTTTTATATTAGTAGGTATCACACCAATCATTACAATGTCTTCATCATGATTATGATAAAAACCGGGTGCGAGCGCTTTTTCTAGGAATTCACGCTTAGCTCTAATCCTTTCAATTATTTTTCTACTCTCATACATGGTAACTTGGATAGACTTTAGAGTTTCAGTAGCATCATTTCTACGTGGAAAAATTGAATTTTAAGAATTTACACATCCTGGGAAATTCCATACCATGTTTCTAGCGATATTGTCGGTGGCAAAACCGACACACCTCAGGGTAGGGGGTCCCGTGCCGTGGATCTCAGATCAAGGGATAACAAGGGACGAAGGAGATAGTATTTACCTAGGTTCGGGCCCTCTTGAAGAGGTAATACCCTACGCCTTGCTTTGATTGTATTTATGGTTGTGTATCGAGTACAAGCTTGATCTACCTCAAGATCGTAACTTGTGTTCTAACCCTAAGGCTAGGTGGATGTGATTATGATCGCCATCATCTAGAATCTCCCCTATTGACTAGCCTGGCCTGGGTTTACATAATGTACTAGAGGCCTAGGATAACAAGATTCCTAGTCGAATGCGTCGGTGGAGAGGAGTTGTCTTGATAACCAAGTCTTGTGGAATCTTCCTTGTATATGTCATGGGCTACCCGAAGTGGCCCATTAGTGAACCGCCATGGGGATCCTCAGCCCGACCCACCTGGTCGGGAGGTAACTTGGTGAGTACCCCCTAGTCTCGAACACCGGCAGTAGCCCCCTAAGCTAGTCTTCAAGTTGGGGATGCTCCTCGGTTCTTCCAACTTCATCTTTGGTCGTCAGTCTTGAAAGTTGGTTCAACAAATCTTCCCATTTTCGATCTTGAGGGTCGCCAAGGTGAATCTGAAAATTTCACACATCGGGCGCCCGAGGAACCCTTTTAAGTTCTCGGCCTTTATCAATGCCTTGGGTCGACGCCGCCTCCAACTCCGCCTCGGCCCGGTTCCGGTCCCGCCAGGCCAGGCCCTCGGCATTGGCCAGGTCCAGTCCAAAGTCCGGATCCACCGATGCCTCCTCCTCGTCCCGGTCAACGGTGCCAGATCGGCTCCTCTGGAACACGGCGCCCTCAGCGGACGCGATGTCCGCCGCCGCCAGCGCGAGCGAGATCGGCGACCTGAAGCACAAGACAAAAACGGTTACGCCGAGTCGAGCGGAGCTGCTCTGCAACTCATCTCGAACAAAAAGGGTCACTTACCCGGCACCACCAGAACGACGGGCCTTGCCGCCCGCTCCTCTGGAGCGTCGTGCCTCCTCTTGGCGGGCGGCTTCGCACCCCCAGCCGGGTCCGCCGTGCGCTTTGCGGTTGGGCCCGCGGCGGGATGTTGTCCTTCCCATGCGGGCGCCGCGCCGTCGCCGCCCCCCGAGACGACCCGGCTCCAGCTGCGCTGACGCCTCCTCCACTCGGTGCCGCTACATCAGCGGCTCGCGTCAGCATCCCCAAAGCCGTCCCACAACCGGCGATTCAAGAAATATAAACAAGAATCACCTGCTCGGCACCCTGCGCCCGTGTCGGCGGTCGCCGCCTCCCCTCCGCCATGGGCCTCGGGCTCCTCCGAGGTAACCCGAACCACCTACGCTCGCGCCCGGTCGTAAGGATGCTGGATGGCATTCAGAATCACCTCTCGCATCGCGTCGGGGCGAACAAGAAGATAAGCAACAGCCAAGTACGGAGACCAGGAACTCACCAACGACGTCGGGTTCACATGGCTGTACGGGGTCTTCCTGAACTCCCAATCAACCCCCAAGTTGGCTTTGGAGATGTCGTTGACCCGTCACACAACTTGGTCCGCCGCCAGCCGCGTGTTCGCGATGCGGTTGGGATCTTGGAGGCCGGTCATCTGACCGATGAGGTGGCTGCTGAAGGAAATATGCCCTAGTGGCAATAATAAAATTATTATTTATTTCCTTATATTATGATAAATGTTTATTATTCATGCTAGAATTGTATTAACCAGAAACATAATACATGTGTGAATACATAGACAAACAGAGTGTCACTAGTATGCCTCTACTTGACTAGCCCGTTAATCAAAGATGGTTATGTTTCCTGGCCATAGACAAAGAGTTGTTATTTGATTAACGGGATCACATCATTAGTTGAATGATCTGATTGACATGACCCATTCCATTAGCTTAGCACCCGATCGTTTAGTATGTATCTATTGCTTTCTTCATGACTTATACATGTTCCTATGACTATGAGATTATGCAACTCCCGTTTACCGGAGGTACACTTTGTGTGCTACCAAACGTCACAACGTAACTGGGTGATTATAAAGGAGCTCTACAGGTGTCTCCAAAGGTACATGTTGGGTTGGCGTATTTCGAGATTAGGATTTGTCACTCCGATTGTCGGAGAGGTATCTCTGGGCCCTCTCGGTAATGCACATCACATATGCCTTGCAAGCATTGCAACTAATGTGTTAGTTGTGAGATGATTTATTACGGAACGAGTAAAGAGACTTGCCAATAACGAGATTGAACTAGGTATTGGATATCGACGATCGAATCTCGGACAAGTAACATACCGATGACAAAGGGAACAACGTATGTTGTTATGCGGTTTGACCGATAAAGATCTTCATAGAATATGTAGGAGCCAATATGGGCATCCAGGTCCCGCTATTGGTTATTGACCGGAGACATGTCTCGGTCATGTCTACATTGTTCTCGAACCGTAGGGTCCGCACACTTAAAGTTACAATGACAGTTTCATTATGAGTTTATGTATTTTGATGTACCGAAGGTTGTTCGGAGTCCCGGATGTGATCATGGACATGACGAGGAGTGTCGAAATGGTCGAGACATAAATATCGATATATTGGACAGCTATATTCGGACACCGGAATTGTTCTGAGTGGTTTCGGATAAAACCGGAGTGCGGGAGGGGTTACCGGAACCCCCCGGGGAAGTATTGGGCCTTAGTGGGCCTGAGGGGAGAGAGAGGGCAGCAGCCCAGGAGGTGGCGCGCCCCCCCTCATGGGGAGTCCGAATAGGACTAGGAGGGGGGGGGGGGCGGCCCCCCTTTCCCTCTCCCTCTCCCTCTCTTTCCTTCCCCCTCTCTCTTCCTAGTTGGACTAGGAAAGGGGAGTCCTACTCCCACTAGGAGGAGGACTCCCCCTCCCTCCTTTATATACGGGGGCAGGGGGGCACCCTAGAACACAGAAGTTGATCTTCGTGATCGTTCCTTAGCCGTGTGCGGTGCCCCCCTCCACGATATTACACCTCGGTCATATTGTAGCGGTGCTTAGGCGAAGCCCTGCGACGGTTGAACATCAAGATCGTCACCACGCCGTCATGCTGACGGAACTTCTCCCCGAAGCTTTGCTGGATCGGAGCCCGGGGTGCGTCATCGAGCTGTACGTGTGTCAAGAACTCGGAGGTGCCGGAGTAACGGTGCTTGGATCGGTTGGACCGGGAAGACGTACAACTACTTCCTCTACGTTGCATCAACGCTTCCGCTTCGGTCTATGAGGGTACATAGACAACACCCTCCCCTCTTGTTGCTATGCATCACCATGATCTTGCGTGTGCGTAGGAATTTTTTTGAAATTACTACGTTCCCCATCAGTGGCATCCGAGCCTAGGTTTTATGGTTTGATGTTATATGCACGAGTAGAACACAAGTGAGTTGTGGGCGATATAAGTCATACTGCCTACCAGCATGTCATACTTTGGTTCGGCTGTATTGTTGGATGAAGCGGCCCAGACCGACATTACGCGTACGCTTACGCGAGACTGGTTCTACCGTCATGCTTTGCACATAGGTGGCTGGCGGGTGTCAGTTTCTCCAACTTTAGTTGAACCGAGTGTGGCTACGCCCGGTCCTTGCGAAGGTTAAAATTGCATCAACTTGACAAACTATCGTTGTGGTTTTGATGCGTAGGTAGATTGGTTCTTGCTTAAGCCCGTAGCAGCCACGTAAAACTTGCAACAAACAAAGTAGAGGACGTATAACTTGTTTTTGCAGGGCATGTTGTGATGTGATATGGTCAAGACATGATGCTAAATTTTATTGTATGAGATGATCATGTTTTGTAACTGAGTTATCGGCAACTGGCAGGAGCCATATGGTTGTCGCTTTATTGTATGCAATGCAATCGCCCTGTAATGCTTTACTTTATCACTAAGCGGTAGCGATAGTCGTAGAAGCATAAGATTGGCGATACGACAACGATGCTATGATGAAGATCAAGGTATCACGCCGGTGACGATGGTGATCATGACGGTGCTTCGAAGATGGAGATCACAAGCACAAGATGATGATGGCCATATCATATCACTTATATTGATTGCATGTGATGTTTATCTTTTATGCATGTTATCTTGCTTTGATTGACGGTAGCATTTTAAGATGATTTCTCACTAATTATCAAGAAGTGTTCTCCCTGAGTATGCACCGTTGCGAAAGTTCTTCGTGCTGAGACACCACATGATGATCGGGTGTGATAGGCTCTACGTTCAAATACAACGGGTGCAAAACAGTTGCACACGCGGAATACTCAGGTTATACTTGACGAGCCAAGCATATACAGATATGGCCTCGGAACACGGAGACCGAAAGGTCGAGTGTGAATCATATAGTAGATATGATCAACATAATGATGTTCACCATTGAAACTACTCCATCTCACGTGATGATCGGACATGGTTTAGTTGATATGGATCACGTGATCACTTAGAAGATTAGAGGGATGTCTATCTAAGTGGGAGTTCTTAAGTAATATGATTAATTGAACTTAAATTTATCATGAACTTAGTCCCTGATAGTATCTTGCTTGTTTATGTTTGATTGTAGATAGATGGCCCGTGCTGTTGTTCCGTTGAATTTTAATGCGTTCCTTGAGAAAGCAAAATGAAAGATGATGGTAGCAATTACACGGTCTGGGTCCGTAACTTGAGGATTATCCTCATTGCTGCACAGAAGAGTTACGTCCTGGAAGCACCGCTGGGTGCCAGGCCTGCTGCTGATGCAACTGACGACGTTAAGAACGTTTGGCAGAGCAAAGCTGATGACTACTCGATAGTTCAATGTGCCATGCTTTATGGCTTAGAACCGGGACTTCAACGACGTTTTGAATGCCATGGGGCATATGAGATGTTCCAGGAGTTGAAGTTAATATTCCAACAGAATGCCCGGATTGAGAGATATGAAGTCTCCAATAAATTCTATAGCTGCAAGATGGAGGAGAATAGTTCTATTAGTGAGCATATACTCAAAATGTCTGGGTATTGTAATCACTTGATTCAACCAGGAGTTAATCTTCCGGATGATAGCGTCATTGACAGAATTCTCCAATCACTTCCACCAAGCTACAAGAGCTTCGTGATGAACTATAATATGCAAGGGATGGATAAGACAATTCCCGAGCTCTTCGCAATGCTAAAAGCTGCGGAGGTAGAAATCAAGAAGGAGCATCAAGTGTTGATGGTCAACAAGACCACTAGTTTCAAGAAAAAGGGCAAAGGGAAGAAGAAGGGGAACTTCAAGAAGAACATCAAGCAAGTTGCTGCTCAAGAGAAGAAACCCAAATTTGGACCTAAGCCTGAAACTGAGTGCTTCTACTGCAAGCAGACTGGTCACTTGAAGCGGAACTGCCCCAAGTATTTGGCGGATAAGAAGGATGGCAAGGTGAACGAAGGTATATATGATATACATGTTATTGATGTGTACCTTACTAATACTCGCAGTAGCACCTGGGTATTTGATACTGGTTCTGTTGCTAATATTTGCAACTCGAAGCAGGGACTACGAATTAAGCGAAGATTGGCTAAGGACGAGGTGACGATGCGCGTGGGGAATGGTTCCAAAGTCGATGTGATCGCGGTCGGCACACTACCTCTACATCTACCTTCGGGATTAGTTTTAGACCTAAATAATTGTTATTTGGTGCCAGCGTTGAGCATGAACATTATATCTGGATCTTGTTTGATGCGAGACGGTTATTCATTTAAATCTGAGAATAATGGTTGTTCTATTTATATGAGTAATATCTTTTATGGTCATGCACCCTTGAAGAATGGTCTATTCTTATTGAATCTCGATAGTAGTGATACACATATTCATAATGTTGAAGCCAAAAGATGCAGAGTTGATAATGATAGTGCAACTTATTTGTGGCACTGCCGTTTAGGTCATATCGGTGTAAACCGCATGAAGAAACTCCATACAGATGGACTTTTGGAACCACTTGATTATGAATCACTTGGTACTTGCGAACCGTGCCTCATGGGCAAGATGACTAAAACACCATTCTCCGGCACTATGGAGAGAGCAACAGATTTGTTAGAAATCATACATACAGATGTATGTGGTCTGATGAATGTTGAGGCTCGTGGCGGATATCGTTATTTTCTCACCTTCACAGATGATTTAAGCAGATATGGGTATATCTACTTAATGAAGCACAAGTCTGAAACATTTGAAAAGTTCAAAGAATTTCAGAGTGAAGTAGAAAATCATCGTAACAAGAAAAATAAAGTTTCTACGATCTGATCGTGGAGGAGAATATTTGAGTTACGAGTTTGGTGTACATTTGAAACAATGCAGAATAGTTTCGCAACTCACGCCACCCGGAACACCACAACGTAATGGTGTGTCCGAACGTCGTAATCGTACTTTACTTGATATGGTACGATCTATGATGTCTCTTACATATTTACCGCTATCGTTTTGGGGTTACGCTTTAGAGACGGCCGCATTCACGTTAAATAGGGCACCATCGAAATCCGTTGAGACGACGCCTTATGAACTATGGTTTGGCAAGAAACCAAAGTTGTCGTTTCTAAAAGTTTGGGTTGCGATGCTTATGTGAAAAAGCTTCAACCTGATAAGCTCGAACCCAAATCGGAGAAATGTGTCTTCATAGGATATCCAAAGGAAACTATTGGATACACCTTCTATCACAAATCCGAAGGCAAGACTTTTGTTGCTAAATTCGGAAACTTTCTAGAGAAGGAGTTTCTCTCGAAAGAAGTGAGTGGGAGGAAAGTAGAACTTGATGAGGTAACCGTACCTGCTACCTTATTGGAAAGTAGTTCATCACAGAAACCGGTTTCTGCGACACCTACGCCAATTAGTGAAGAAGTTTATGATGATGATCATGAAATTTCAGATCAAGTTACTACCGAGCCTCGTAGATCAACCAGAGTAAGATCCGCACCAGAGTGGTACGGTAATCCTGTTCTGGAAGTCATGCTACTAGATCATGATGAACCTACAAACTATGAAGAAGCGATGGTGAGCCCAGATTCCGCAAAATGGCTTGAAGCCATGAAATCTGAGATGGGATCCATGTATGAGAACAAAGTGTGGACTTTGGTTGACTTGCCCGATGATCGGCAAGCAATTGAGAATAAATGGATCTTTAAGAAGAAGACTGACGCTGACGGTAATGTTATTGTCTACAAAGCTCGACTTGTCGCAAAAGGTTTTCGACAAGTTCAAGGGATTGACTACTATGAGACCTTCTCACCCGTAGCGATGCTTAAGTCTGTCTGAATCATGTTAGCAATTGCCGCATTTTATGATTATGAAATTTGGCAGATGGATGTAAAAACTGCATTCCTGAATGGATTTCTGGAAGAAGAGTTGTATATGATGCAACAAGAAGGTTTTATCGATCCAAAGGGAGCTAACAAAGTGTGCAAGCTCCAGCGATCCATTTATGGACTGGTGCAAGCCTCTCGGAGTTGGAATAAACGCTTTGATAGTGTGATCAAGGCATTTGGGTTTGTACAGACTTTTGGAGAAGCCTGTATTTACAAGAAAGTGAGTGGGAGCTCTGTAGCATTTCTGATATTGTATGTGGATGACATATTACTAATCGGAAATGATATAGAATTTCTGGATAGCATAAAGGGATACTTGAATAAGAGTTTTTCAATGAAAGAGCTCGGTGAAGCTGCTTACATATTGGGCATTAAGATCTATAGAGATAGATCAAGACGCTTAATAGGACTTTCACAAAGCACATACCTTGACAAAGTTTTGAAGAAGTTCAAAATGGATCAAGCAAAGAAAGGGTTCTTGCCTGTGTTACAAGGTGTGAAGTTGAGTAAGACTCAATGCCCGACCACTGCAGAAGACAGAGAGAAAATGAAAGATGTTCCCTATGCTTCAGCCATAGGCTCTATCATGTATGCAATGCTGTGTACCAGACCTGATGTGTGCCTTGCTATAAGTTTAGCAGGGAGGTACCAAAGTAATCCAGGAGTGGATCACTGGACAGCGGTCAAGAACATCCTGAAGTACCTGAAAGGACTAAGGATATGTTTCTCGTATATGGAGGTGACAAAGAGCTCATCGTAAACGGTTACGTTGATGCAAGCTTTGACACTGATCCGGACGATTCTAAATCGCAAACCAGATACGTGTTTACATTAAACGGAGGAGCTGTCAGTTGGTGCAGTTCTAAACAAAGCGTCGTGGCGGGATCTACATGTGAAGCGGAGTACATAGCTGCTTCGGAAGCAGCAAACGAAGGAGTCTGGATGAAGGAGTTCATATCCGATCTAGGTGTCATACCTAGTGCATCGGGTCCAATGAAAATCTTTTGTGACAATACTGGTGCAATTGCCTTGGCAAAGGAATCTAGATTTCACAAAAGAACCAAGCACATCAAGAGACGCTTCAATTCCATCCGGGATCTAGTCCAGGTGGGAGACATACAGATTTGCAAGATACATACGGATCTGAATGTAGCAGACCCGTTGACTAAGCCTCTTCCACGAGCAAAACATGATCAGCACCAAGGCTCCATGGGTGTTAGAATCATTACTGTGTAATCTAGATTATTGACTCTAGTGCAAGTGGGAGACTGAAGGAAATATGCCCTAGAGGCAATAATAAAGTTATTATTTATTTCCTTATATCATGATAAATGTTTATTATTCATGCTAGAATTGTATTAACCGGAAACATAATACATGTGTGAATACATAGACAAACAGAGTGTCACTAGTATGCCTCTACTTGACTAGCCCGTTAATCAAAGATGGTTATGTTTCCTGGCCATAGACAAAGAGTTGTTATTTGATTAACGGGATCACATCATTAGTTGAATGATCTGATTGACATGACCCATTCCATTAGCTTAGCACCCGATCGTTTAGTATGTTGCTATTGCTTTCTTCATGACTTATACATGTTCCTATGACTATGAGATTATGCAACTCCCGTTTACCGGAGGAACACTTTGTGTGCTACCAAACGTCACAACGTAACTGGGTGATTATAAAGGAGCTCTACAGGTGTCTCCAAAGGTACATGTTGGGTCGGCGTATTTCGAGATTAGGATTTGTCACTCCGATTGTCGGAGAGGTATTTCTGGGCCCTCTCGGTAATGCACATCACATAAGCCTTGCAAGCATTGCAACTAATGTGTTAGTTGTGAGATGATGTATTACGGAACGAGTAAAGAGACTTGCCGGTAACGAGATTGAACTAGGTATTGGATACCGACGATCGAATCTCGGACAAGTAACATACCGATGACAAAGGGAACAACCTATGTTGTTATGCGGTTTGACCGATAAAGATCTTCGTAGAATATGTAGGAGCCAATATGGGCATCCAGGTCCCGCTATTGGTTATTGACCGGAGACATGTCTCGGTCATGTCTACATTGTTCTCGAACCGTAGGGTCCGCACACTTAAAGTTACGATGACAGTTTCATTATGAGTTTATGTATTTTGATGTACCGAAGGTTGTTCGGAGTCCCGGATGTGATCATGGACATGACGAGGAGTCTCGAAATGGTCGAGACATAAATATCGATATATTGGACGGCTATATTCGGACACCGGAATTGTTCTGAGTGGTTTCGGATAAAACCGGAGTGCCGGAGGGGTTACCGGAACCCCCCGGGGAAGTATTGTGCCTTAGTGGGCCTGAGGGGAGAGAGAGGGCAGCAGCCCAGGAGGTGGCGCGCCCCCCCCTCATGGGGAGTCCGAATAGGACTAGGAGGGGGGGCACGGCCCCCCTTTCCCTCTCCCTCTCCCTCTCTTTCCTTCCCCCTCTCTCTTCCTAGTTGGACTAGGAAAGGGGAGTCCTACTCCCACTAGGAGGAGGACTCCCCCCTCCCTTTGGCGCACCCCATAGGGCCGGCCGGCCTCCCCCCTCCCTCCTTTATATACGGGGGCAGGGGGCACCCTAGAACACACAAGTTGATCTTCATGATTGTTCCTTAGCCGTGTGCGGTGCCCCCTCCACGATATTACACCTCGGTCATATTTTAGCGGTGCTTAGGCGAAGCCCTGCGACGGTTGAACATCAAGATCGTCACCACGCCGTCGTGCTGACGGAACTTCTCCCCGAAGCTTTGCTGGATCGGAGCCCGGGGTGCGTCATCGAGTTGTACGTGTGTCAAGAACTCGGAGGTGCCGGAGTAACGGTGCTTGGATCGGTTGGACCGGGAAGACGTACGACTACTTCCTCTATGTTGCGTCAACGCTTCCGCTTCGGTCTACGAGGGTACGTAGACAACACTCTCCCCTCTCGTTGCTATGCATCACCATGATCTTGCGTGTGCGTAGGAATTTTTTTAAATTACTACGTTCCCCAACAGCTTCGCTGCTGCAGCGGCAGCACCCGCCGGATGATGAAGGCGGTGATGAGGTCGGTGCCGGTGAGCCTCTCCCGCTCCTTCGTCACCGACACCTGCACGCACAGGTTGAGCACCTCCTGTGACGGGTGCTTGGGGTAGTACCCCTAGTTCTGCTTCCCCCATGGTGGCGAGTTGATGAACGGCGAAAGGTTGAGGCGGTGCTCTCCGAGGTTGCGGACGTAGAAGAAGGAGTTCAGCCATTTCTTGGCAGAATCCTCTAGCGACATCCTTGGGCTGTCGGCGCCCGACCGCTTGGTGATGACGGCCGCCCCGCACTCGGACATATCCCCGGCCTTCGGCCCCTCCTGCTTCAGGGAGAAGAAGCGCACCCAGAGGTCGATCGAAGGCTCGACCCTCAGGTACCCCTCGCAGAGGGTGACGAAGCCGGACAGCTGCACTATCGCGCCGGAGCCAAGATGGTGGGGCTAGAGCCCGAAGAACTCCAGAAAGTCACGGAAGAAGCCGCTCGCGGGCAGCCCGAACCTCTGCTTGGAGTGCGGCAGGAAGACCACCTGCTCCGAGGCCCCGGGTCGCGGCTCCCGCTCGCCTTGCGGGAGGCGTGCCTCGACCTCCTCCGCCCTCGGCAGGCGCCTGGTGTCGAGGAGGTTGGCAATGTCGTCAAGAGTGACGGTTGAACCCATCCTCGATCCCGACGGCAGCGCCATCGACCCGAGCGTGGAAGAAGACAAAGGAGGAAAGGAACAAGATGGCGGGAAAGTTCTCCTCAAGATAGCGGGCATCACAGCTAGCGGCGGTCATCGCAAGCAGAGAGAGGTTGAAGAGGCAGGGGGCGCGGGCGTGAATGATCTCCGCCGCTCGATTCACCCCCAATTTATAGGCCACGATTTGAAATGTGGGGAAGTGGGATCATTTGTGATCGCCCCTCCCACTTCCCCGCAATAAGTGCACACGCATGCACGCAGTAACTGCCTGGAGAATGGCACCTGACCCACGAGCACCGCAATAAATCCGCGCGCGTGGGCTGACGGTGCACGGCGGCGGGCCCCAGGCCGTCGCACCGTCCCGTCACGCGCGTGGACTGTCAGGCCCCTCCAGCTCCCTGGCGCTACGTGGCGGCCGCGCGAAGCCCAGAAGATCGCCCAAGATTCGTCGAACTCCTCGCTTTCCCGCCACAAGTGGGATGCCGCGATATGGCTTCCGGAAGCCGGTACACAGTGGGTGTTGCCGGACCCGGCGGTCACTAAGTCCGCCTCTGCAAGGGGGGAAACTGCGAAGGCCCTCCCATCCGAAGACGATGGACCTTCACAGCTTCGGGGACTACTGTCGGGGGGATGAAACCCAGGCAGGCAACAGAACCCGGATCCTTTTCAAAAACTACGGGGCCAACATGCCCCTCGATCCGGCTCGCACTTGGCCGGGTCGCTCAACCCGGCCAAGCCCCGCGATCCGGCCGGACTCCTCAACTCGGCCCCAACAACCAAGCTCAAGACTTCCCCAACAAGCCAGCACCACTCTTGGCGTGTTCCCCAAACCCGACCAAGGGTTAGCGGCCGTCCCATCCCATCCGTACGATGGGACGAGTCTCCACCAATTGATGACTGAAGCCACAATGGCCCGCCCATGCCTCTGGTCAGCCGGACGAGGCAACAGTGCCCCCACCTACCCGCTGACCAGGGCTGGCGTGGCTACAGTGCGCCCGACGTCACCCATGACCCTAGCAAGTGGCGACCTGACGGAGCGCCACTGTAGACGACTCGACTCGGCCACGCCCTCACGACCGACAAGACGGAACACAATGCCCCTAGGCGCATGGGGCCCGCTCCCGGGGAACCCGGCGAGCCCTGGTACCCGGCGGGTCCCAGCACCGGGTTCCTGGACGCTGACAAACAGGCCCTACGGCCTTGTAACATTACCCTTGTACCCCTGGGGGGTTGACCTATAAAACCCCCGAGGAGCCCTCATGCATACGGGCAAGTAAGCAAGCAAGCAATACCACACACCCATCCACCCACTCACGCGTCTAGAAAGCAACACCCGAGGAGAGGGAGCAGCCTAAGCCTTGTCCCGACCTCCTTCCTCCATACAGCTCTAGGAGCAACTCTGTACTGTTACATATAAACCACACTCGGCAGGACTAGGGGTGTTATCTCTCCGGGGAGCCCCAAACCTGGGTATGTCTTGCGTCTCGCGCTCGCTCGTGCCGACCTCGCCTCTGGAGCCCACCAGTGCCCTCGAGCCTCCTCCTCTCTTTAGCCATCCCTTGGCATTTGCCATGTGCCCACCACGATAACCGTTACTTGCTCGTTACAAATTATCTTGCTATCAAACTACTCCGCTACGTACAATTTCAGCACTTGCAGACATTACCTTACTGAAAACTACTTGTCATTTCCTTCTGCTCCTCGTTGGGTTCGACACTCTTACTTATCGAAAAGAGCTACAATTGATCCCCTATACTTGTGGGTCATCAAGGCTTTTTTCTGGCGCTGTTGCCGGGGAGTGAAGCCCCTTTGGTAAGGAAACATTTATATAGTGTGCTGAAATTTATTGTCACTTGTTACTATGGAAAACAATCCTTTGAGGGGTTTGTTCGGGGTATCTTCACCTCGTCCGGAACCGCAATTAGCTAACCCTCAACCTACTGCACCTACTGAAAATATTGAATATGAAATCCCTTCGGGTATGATAGAACAACTGCTAGCTAATCCTTATGTAGGAGATTGAACCGAACATCGTGATATGCACTTCATATATGTGGAACAAATTTGTGGATTGTTTGCTTGCATGTTTACCCAGGGATGAAGTGATGGAAAAGGTTTTCCCTTTATCTTTGAAGGGAAAAGCATTAGCATGGTATAGGCTATGTGATGATATTGGATCATGGAATTGGAATCGTTTGAAATCGGAATTCCACCAAAAATCTTATCCTATGCATCTAGTTCATCGTGATTAGAATTATATATATAATTTTTGGCGTCATGAAGGAGAAAGTATCGCTCTAGCTTGGGGGAGGCTTAAGTCAATCTTATATTCATGCGCTGGCTTTCTCGTAGTGATCAAACCATGCTTGATACCTCTTGTGATAGTTCATTTATGAAGAAGACTATTGAATTCCGATGTGATCTTTTGGAAAGAATTAAACACAACTCTGAAGATTGGGAACTCAACGAAGGTAAATATTCAGGTATTAAACTTAAGTATGATTGTGTTAAATCTTTTATGGATACCGATGCTTTTCAAAAGTTTAGCACTAAATATGGACTTGACTCTGAGATAGTAGCCTCCTTTTGTGAATCATTTGCTACTCATGTTGAACTCCCTAAGGAGAAGTGGTTTAAATATCACCCTCCTATTAAAGAAGAAATTAAGGAACCAGTACTAGTTAAAGAAGAAACTATACTTTATAATGTTGATCCAGTTGTTCCTTCTGCTTATATTGAGAAACCACCTTTCCCTGTTAGGATAAAGGAACATGCTAAAGTTTCAAATGTGGTTACCAAAAGCTATATTAGAACACCTAAACCTGATGAGCAACTTAAAGTTGAACCTAGTATTGCTATGGCTAAAGATCTCCTGGAAGAAGATATGGATGGGCATGTTATTTATTTCCGTGAAGAAGCTGCTAGAATTGCTAAACCTGAGAAAAGAGACAAACATAGACCTGTTGTTGGCATGCCTATTATTTCAGTTAAAATAGGAGATCATTGTTATCATGGTTTATGTGACATGGGTGCTAGTGTGAGTGCTATTCCTTACACTTTATATGAAGAAATGATGAAATACATAGCACCTTCAGAGTTAGAAGACATTGATGTTACTATTAAACTTGCTAATAGAGACACCATATCACCATTTGGGATTTTTAGAGATGTTGAAGTCTTGTGTAGGAAAATAAAATACCTTACTGATTTTCTTTTTCTTCACTGGTACACGTCGGTGCTATACAAACGGTTTTTAACCCCTTTCCGCGATGGTGTTCGGAACCATGACCTAGTGAGTGTGGGTGATAGGGGGGTCCTTCCCACACGACCTAGAAACCATCGGGGATATGCCCTCCTGGCACACACGCTCGGCAAAATGAGGTCGTATTTGACCGGCGAGCACTCAAATACAGAAATACATACAGTAGTGCTCAAAAAATACAATTATACAGGCGAAATCTTTTCCAGTCGTTAGTACATCCCACACAGTGTGTCACCGCTAAACATTTCCGTTCGCATATACATCCCACACAATCACTCCAAGGAAAACGTTTGCGCAAGGTGGCGTAAGGAAAACAGTTTTCAAGAGAATGTCGTGTGTGATTGTTCATTGATCCAACACGGTTTATTCCTAGAAACTATGTGCGTTGCCTGAGGTCATCGCCCATGGTGTTTTCTCAATAACCCTTTGCAATAGAAAAACCCAATTAGCAAGCTAATTGGCCAATTAGCAGGCTAATTGCCCTATTATTAATAATCCATTTACTAATCTAATTGACATTCATATTAAGCACATAATATATTCCATTTCCATATTAAGGAAGCCGGATTTCATAATTTAAATACATCGGAGTACAACATGATATAGCTTCAGCACTCAGCTACCCCATTACACAACTGCACCAGCAGCAAGTTTCACATGCAACATCTAGAACCTTTTGAAATTAGCATCATAGACGGTACATAGAGAGATGCACCTCATCTGGAAAACTGCTGAAGCGGAAGGCGAATATTGAGCCTTCATTCATGTTGAAGGTCTTTGCAACTTTAGGCCAGTGCCTCTGGATGATTGACCGTCCATCCTTCGACCTCTTCACGAACACTTCAATATTGAACCGTGGGTGTGGTATGAAAACTTGCCTCGCCTGCTGACCACAGAGGTGGTTTGAGAGGTAATCATCAGTGAACCCTGAAAACAAGGATGTGCATAAATATCATCTCTATATTGGAAATGGGGCAAAGGAATAAAGGCAAGGTATAATAGTTAGTACCATATTGTAAACCTCAGTGCTTTCCATTGTTTCCCTGCTACACATATAAGGTAGTTAGTCATCAGGTTAAGTAAGGGTTCGCATGCTATCAGTAAAATATGTTGATGATAAATAAGCACATTGCGGATTCATCAGATTAATTCAAGCCACATGGAAAACCCATTTATCCAAACCAAGCATGATTAAGAACTAGGAAATGTAGCACTTGTATAAGTTTCTCATGTATTAAGCGCAACCAAATTCGATTTATTCCTCACATGGTATACAATAACAAAATGCGGCCACAAGAATTCAACATCGCATTGCAGAATTGAACCAAGCAGTTAACTAAAAACCACAACAAATGAATGAGCACCACATTCCACAATATAACATACTCCTAATAGAAGATCAGACAGTTAACCAGACCAAGCATGCTTAACAACTTGGAAATATAGCAATTGTATTTGTTTCTTGTGTATTTAGTTCATCCAAATTCGATTTATTTCTCACATGGTATACAATAACAGAATGCATCCACAACAGTTGAACATCGCATTGCAGAATTGAACCAAGCAGTTAACTAAACACCACAACAAATGAACCAAACGTTAACTGAGCACCACATTGCACAATATAACATACTCGTAATAGAAGATCAGACAGTTAACCAAACCAAGCATGCTTAACAACTTGGAAATATTGCACCCTGAAGAATTGAACATAACATTTGTAGAATTGAACCAAGCAGTTAATTGAACACCACATTGCACAACATATAGAACATATACACTATATCAGAAGATTGCATGGTAAAAGTAGATAGCACAATTCACTGGAATTTGTTAAGGAAAGGCAGTAGCTAGCAAACTGAACATGGGTCCTTATAGTGAGCTAATAAGACAAGATACTCCTCATTGTTGGAGATATCAATGACAATTGGCTCCTTGGACATGGAAGAGGGCGACGCCTCTGCATCGTGGGTGCCCTCGTTGTAGTGGTGAGTTGCCTGAGCTGCTCCGGGCACCAACCTGCTGGCTCTCGAGATGAGGTAAGCACGTGCACGCTGAGAAAACACCTCGTAGTCTTCGTCGAAGGCACCGACGGTGGCCTCGAGAAAACACCACGAACTGTCGTTTAAAGAAGCCAACCGCGTCGCGGCATCGGCGCGCAAGGCATCAATGGTGGCCTCGACGGCGAGGTGCTCCTCCAAGATCTATGGGTCGGCACGAATGATAGCCATCGCGTCCTCATCTGCACGTGTGGCCGCGATTTGCTTCTCCGCTGCCAAATGCTCCTTGAGATCCTGGCTATACTGCGTGCACCATGGCTTAGGCAGGCGCTTATTTGGTGGAGGGGTCAGTGATTTGGGTGGAAGGTTTCGTGCTCGCGCCGGCGGTCGGGGCATGTGGATGTGGAAGGATTAGGAGGATGGGGGTCGGGTGTGCATTACCTGCATGGATAGGCGAGGCCAAGCAGCGTGAAGGAGGGTCGTCGGCGAGGAGGCGGCGCTGCAAGCAAGGAGTGAAGGTTTCATCTTGGAAAGGAAGGCGGAAACAGGGGAAATGTGGCTTTTGGTAAGGGGAAGGGGGCGGGGAGGTAGATATTTCCGCGGAAGCCGAAAATTTGGAATCGCTTCAGCAAAAAAACTGGCGCCAAAGTGCCATCAAACACGGTCCCTTATACGGAGTGGCTGTGGACTGTAGCCATCGCACCTTATCGCGTAAGCCATATGTGTACTATACTCCGACGGTGCTCCAAGATATTTGTGCTGCATCTCACACGGTTGGTTATAATAAACTATGTGGGATCTACTTGATTTTTCGTCTTGATTTGAATTACATAATGGGGTCACAGCGGCCATCGACGATGTTTGAATTGCTAGACCTTTTATCAGCAGTGAACATGCAACTATATGTGTTTCATAAAGAATTGGAATTATTCAGGGTCCGTTTGGACATTTTTTTGCATTAAGTGAGTTTTCAATGCATTTATATGCATAATTCAAATTTGAACTACATGCACATGCTCCAGTGCGTATAAATTGGTTGAAAAATCAAATGTTTGTCCTTGGGGTGCATACTTAGGTCACATGAAAGAAATGGGAATGAATGTCAAACACGCTTCCACCGTCACTCGGCTGCAAACATTGAGATACCTGGTTTCTAAATTCTAGTAAATCCAAAATGCGTCTGAAATTCATGAAACTTGGCATGCTATCATGGAGCGGCATCAACATGCCGTGGTAATTTTTTTGTCCCATTTGGGGCACGTTTGGGTATATGCTTCTCACAAACTAGAGCTTCTCACAACAAGCATGATGGTTTCGGTAGGGAACGCCCCACCTTTGGGGACGAAACGATATCCATTGCCTCTTATTGCTTTCAAAATTTTTCTCGTGTCAACATAAAACAACAGGAGTGTTGTGTTATTTTTTCGGGGTTCGTTTGGACATTTTTATGCATTAAGTGAGCTTTCAATGCATTTATGTGCATAATTCAAATTTGAACTACATGCACATGCTCCAGTGCATATAAATTGGTTGAAAAACCAAATGTTTGTCCTTGGGTGCATGCTTAGGTCCCATGCAAGAAATGGGAATGTATGTCAAACACCCTGCCACCGTCGCTCGGCCGCAAACATTCAGATACTTGGTTTTTAAATTATAGTAAATCAAAAACTCATCTGGAATTCATGAAACTTGGCATGCTATCATGGAGCGGCATCGACATGCCGTGGTAAATTTTTGTCCCATTTGGGGCAGGTTTGGGTATATGCTTCTCACAAACCAGAGTTTCTCACAACAAGCATGAGGGTTTCACGAGGGAACATCCCACCTTTGGGGACGAAACGATATCCATTGCCTCTTATAGTTTTCAAAAAATTTCTCGTGTCAACATAGAACAACAGGAGTGATGTGTCAATTTTTTTGATTTTTCAGGGTTCGTTTGGACATTTTTATGCATTAAGTGATTTTTAAATGCATTTATGTGCATAATTCAAATCTAAACTACATGCACTTGCTCCAGTGCCTATAAATTGGTTGATGAATCAAATCTTTGTCCTTGGGTGCATGCTTAGGTCCAATGCAAGAGATGGGAATGATTTTCAAACACCAGGGCACCGTTGATTGCTGGCAAAACATTGAGATACTTTGTTTTTAAATTGTAGTAAATCCAAAACTTGTTTGAAATTCATGAAACTCGACATGCTATAATGGAATGGCACCAGACATGTTGTGGTATTTTTCGTGTCCATTTTTAGAGAAGGCGCACTTGAATAATAGCCAACAAAGCAGTTTGAAAAAATAGCTGCCACTTTAATATCTCAAACGTTTGTATAATTCAAATCGGTGTGTTATGTTAACCATTCACGTGACGCCAAGTGTCTTGGTTTTAGTGGCTATAGATTTTAATGGCTCTTGATCGCAAAATTTTAGATAGAACACCCGTATGCAAAGTGAGAGCAGGATTTGTGCATCTCTTGAACACAAACGGTTCTTTTGGATGAACCGTGTGAACCACTTACAAACAATTTGGTAAGATTTGCATGTGTCATATTGGGTATGTTGCCATTTCTCAAACTAGAAAGATTGACATTTGTTGATCTAGTAACATTGCCATTTGCCAACCTTGTAACACTGCGATTTGTCAAAATATGAAGCTAAAAATCACTAGTAGTATCTAATTTTGCAACTAACATTTAGTAATTAAGCATAGATGGAGGCGAGGAGGCATGTTCAGCCGGGCGTGCAGCGGGCGGCGCAGTACTATTCTATTTCACAGCGGGCGGCGTAGTTCCCGGTACAACTTTAATGCAGACGCGGGAGAGGGTAGTGGTTCCCGAAATGTTGAATGGCCAATGATGCATCCTCCTTCAATTAGCATCATATGAATGCATGAGGGAAGTAATGGGAGGAGGACCGGGAAAAGAGGCAGCACGATGTGAATGCAACGTAGTTTGCACTCATATAAAGGTGCCCCTCCATTCCAATGCATCTACCACATTGTACACACCTAAGCATATGCCTAAGCACCTACACTAATAAGCGCAAAAGTGCTCATTCCAGACCCATGGCGGCGATGCGGGCGAGTGGCCAGCGGCTGTGCCAGATGGTCCATGACGCCGGCCTGCAGCGTGGCATCGTGGATCGTCTCCACACGGTGTTGGCAACCGGCTGGTGGATGGCCGCCGTCGACGCCAGCTAAGACTCTCAGTATGACCAGATGATCGTTCGCACCACCAACAGGTTCATCGCCATACTCCTCCAGCCCGCGCGCCCGGGCTCCTCATTGCCCGCCACCCTAATCGGCCTCCATGGTCGGAACCTCTTTCAAGCACTGGTGGCCCTGCGACTGCCCGCCGACGCCACGAGGAATGTCCACCTGGAGGTCGCGCTCGCCATGAGGCGCCTCGCCCTGCAAGATACCGTCGACCTACACATCCATGTCTACGAGCAAATCATGTACATAGGTATCTACAAGGCCAGTGAGGGCGCTACGACGTTGGCTTTCTTCAACCGGCTGGAAGCCTTGGATGCCTTTGCTGAGAAGCACCTTGACCTCGCCACAAAAGCCACCGCTCCTTAGCCGCCGGTCGGTGGCCCGACGCACTGAGTTGAGGAGGAGGAGGTCGTATGTTGATGGATGCATCGTGGCCTTAATTATTATTGTGCTATTGCATTATCGTTCTAGTCAATACATACATGTGCAATCCCTTTGCTTAATTATATGCATCACTATAACTAGTACTCCATCCGTTAATTTACAAGTTGTGCTGCCAGTGTTTGGGGCCGGTGCACGATCACGCACGTTCGTGTGCATGCGGTTGCGTCGGGCGCGGCGCGACGATGCAGTTACCCGTTGCAAAAACTACCATGCGGGGGACGTGGCATTGACCATTGGGTGGCAACAGTCGGTCATCTGGGTGCCCAATAAAGGATGCAAAGAGGGACCCTACAGCAGCAAGGACCAGCTTCCCTACCGATAGCTCATCTAACAGAACTCCCTAGTTAAGTGTGCTGAGGTTGGAGTAGTCATCAGATGGGTGACTGGATGGGAAGTAGGCTCGATGTTAAATTAACTAATGTGATGGGTCGCTGTAAAAATTTAATTGCGTTGAATGTATATAGTGCTCCATCATATTAGTTGAATTAACCTCGAGGTCCTTGTTTTGTAATTTTTTACATTTTTTGTTTTTTGTACACACGTGGATTGGCTTGAAGAGCGTCTATCTCGTTACTTTTTGATAATTTTGTTTTTTGAACACATGTTGATTGGCTTGAATGAAGGTCTATCCTGTTACTTTATGACATGTTTCCAAAACAGGGACCTCGAGGTTAATTCAACTAATAGGACGGAGCATTATATACATTCAACGCAATTAATTGCTTTCCAAAAAAAGTGATATGATTTCTGTGAAACTTATAAGTCATGTATGTCAAATTAACCTCTGTGTACTTGTTCTCGAATTAACCTCCGGGCCTTTTTGCCGTGTATCACACACATCTTGTTAAGTTGAACCGTTTATGTTCTCTTCCCTAATCGAAAACAGTTCATTCGACTGAACCGTATGCTGTATATCACACACACCTTGATCTGGCTAACCATTTCTGTTGCTTTCCCTAATAGCAAACAATTCATCGGAGCGAACCGTATGCCGTATATCGCACACGCATTGATATGGCTGCCCGTTTCTGTTGTTCTATCTAATCGCAAATAGTTCGTCTGGATCAACTGTATGCCCCGCTTCGCAGACGCAACTAAAATCTGAACCATGTTTGATGCATCCATCATTGCAAACATTTTGCACCTTTTTTTGACGGTTTTTTACACCACCGCTTGCGATTATGGCATCGCACACAGTTTTGTCGAAGGGTCTCTGATCGTAGTGTCGCGTTAGCAGCATCCTGCAGTAGTGTTTGGTTCCCCACAAGATGACTTTTGTCCCATAATCTTTGGTAGACCTTTCTTGAATACAGTAATGCTAAGATAGACTGAAAGGAACAAACTGTTGGTGTTAGCTTTGGTGATGAGTCTCATGAGTTTAATTTTTCCAAGTTTAGTAGAAATCATCATGAAAAATAATTGCCTAGTAAGGATGAATTAATTGGTCTTGCTTCTATTGCCTATTGAAACTCTAGGGGCTCCTCCTCCACCTAAAGGTGATCCTGTGTTTGAATTAAAACAATTGCGAGCTACTTTGAAATATAATTATCTTGGTGAAAAGAAAATATATCGTGTTATTATTAGTGCTAACCTTTCAGAACACGAAGAAGAAAGATTATTGAAAGTTCTAAGGAAGCACCGGGATGCTATTGGATATACTCTTGATGATCTAAAGGGCATTAGTCCCACTCTATGTCAGCACAAAATTAATATGGAACCTGATGCTAAACCCGTTGTTGATCATCAACGTCGGTTGAATCCAAAAATGAAATAAGTGGTAAGAACGGAAATCTTAAAACTTCTGGAAGCAGGTATAATCTATCCTATAGCTGATAGTAGATGGGTAAGTCCTGTTCACTGTGTCCCTAAGAAAGGAGGTATTACTGTTGTTCCTAATGATAAGAATGAACTTATTCCACAAAGAATTGTTACAGGCTATAGAATGGTAATTGATTATAGAAAATTAAACAAAGCAACTAAAAAAGATCATTATCCTCTGCCTTTTATTGATCAAATGCTTGAAAGATTATCTAAGCACACACACTTTTTCTTCCTAGATGGATACTCTGGCTTTTCACAAATACCTGTTTCTCAACCTGGTCAAGAAAAGACTACTTTTACTTGCCCCTTTGGAACTTATGCTTATAGACGTATGCCTTTTGGTTTATGTAATGCACCTGTACCTTTCAAAGATGTATGACTGCTATATTCTCTTACTTTTGTGAAAAGATTGTTGAGGTTTCAATGGATGACTTTTCTGTTTATGGGAAGTCTTTTGATGATTGTTTAAGCAATCTTGAGCGAGTTTTGTAGAGATGTGAACAAACAAATCTTGTCTTGAATTGGGAGAAGTGCCGCTTTATGGTTAATGAAGGCATTGTCTTGGTTCATAAAATTTCTGAAAGAGGTATTGAAGTGCACCAAGCTAAGGTTGATGCCATTGAGAAAATGCCATGTCCTAAGGACATCAAAGGTATTCGTAGCTTCCTAGGTCATGCTGGTTTCTATAGGAGATTTATCAAAGACTTTTCTAAAATTTCTAGGCCTCTTACTAATCTTTTGCAAAAGGATATTCCTTTTGTTTTCGATGACGATTGTTTAGAATCCTTTGAAACACTCAAGAAAGCCTTAATATCTGCACCT
Organism: Aegilops umbellulata; assembly: GCA_032464435.1. Lineage (NCBI taxonomy): Eukaryota > Viridiplantae > Streptophyta > Magnoliopsida > Poales > Poaceae > Aegilops > Aegilops umbellulata. The sequence continues at coordinate 404,916,340 of CP136054.1, read as the reverse complement.
ATTGTTCAACCACCTAATTGGAACTTGCCTTTTGAAATTACGTGTGATGCTAGTGATTATGCTGTTGGTGCTGTTCTAGGACAAAGAGTTGATAAGAAATTGAATGTTATTCATTATGCTACTAAAACTCTAGACAGTACTCAAAGAAATTATGCTACTACTGGAAAAAAATTCTTAGCAGTGGTGTTTGCTTGTGATAAATTTAGATTTTATATTGTTGATTCCAAAGTAACTGTTCACACAGACCATGCTGCTATTAAATATCTTATGGAAAAGAAAGATGCTAACCCTAGACTTATTCGGTGGGTTCTCTTGTTACAAGAATTTGATTTACATATCATTGATAGAAAAGGAGTTGAGAACCCAATAGCTGATAACTTGTCTAGGCTTGAAAATGTTCTTGATGACCCACTACCTATTGATGATAGTTTTCCTGATGAGCAGTTCGTTGCAGTAAATGTTGCTAATAATACTCCTTGGTATGCTGACTATGCTAATTACATTGTTGCTAAATATTTACCACCTAGCTTTACATACCAGCAAAAGAAAAAACTCTTCTATGATTTAAGACATTACTTTTGGGATGACCCACATCTTTATAAAGAAGGAGTAGATTGTATTATTAGACGTTGTGTACCTGAGCATGAACAGGGACAAATCCTATGGAAATGTCACTCTAAGGCTTGTGGAGGGTATCATGCTGGAGATAGAACTGCTCACAAGGTATTGGAATCTGGATTTTATTGGCCTACTCTCTTCAAAGATGCCCGTAAGTTTGTCTCTTCTTGTGATGAATGTCAAAGAATAGGTAATATCGGTAAGCGTCAAGAAATGCCTATGAATTATTCACTTGCTGTTGAACCATTTGTTGTTTGGGGATTTGATTACATGGGACCTTTTCCTTCCTCTAATGGGTATACACATATTCTGGTTGCTATTGATTACGTTACTAAATGGGTGGAAGCTAATCCAACCAGTAGTGCTGATCACAATACCTCTATTAAAATGCTTAAGGAAGTTATTTTCTCAAGGTTTGGAGTCCCTAGATATTTAATGACTGATGGTGGTTCATAGCTTATTCATGGTGCTTTCCGTAAGATGCTTGCTAAGTATGATGTTAACCATAGAATTGCATCACCCTACCATGCTCAGTCTAGTGGTCAAGCTGAACTTAGAAATGGAGAAATAAAATTAATTTTGCAAAAGACTATTAATAGGTCCAGGAAGAATTGGTCTAAGAAATTAGATGATGCACTTTGGGCTTATAGAATAGCATATAAAAATCCTATGGGTATGTCTCCTTATAAAACGGTTTATGGAAAAGTCTGTCATTTGCCTCTTGATTTAGAACATAAAGCATATTGGGAAGTTACAGAACTCAATTATGATTTCAAACTTGCTGGTGAAAAGAGGTTATTTGATATAAGTTCTTTAGATGAATGGAGAACCCAAGCTTATGAAAATGAAAAGTTATTCAAAGAAAGAGTTAAAATATGGCATGTGATGTCGCTTGAAGCTACGTCGATATTTACCCAAAGAGGAAGGGATGATGCAGCACGACGGCGGTAGGTATTTCCCTCAGATATGTAACCGAGGTTATCGAACTAGTAGGAGAACCAAGCAACACAACGTAAACAACCCCTGCACACAGAGAACAAATCCTCACAACCAGACGTGTTAAAGGGGTTGTCAATCCCTTCCGGGGTACGGCGCCTCAAGTGGCAAACGGACGTGAGATAAATTTGTAGTAAATTGATAGATTGAACGTTAAATAAATAAATAATGAAAAATTGCAACAAAGTATTTTTTATTTTTGGTCTAATAGATCTGAAAATAAATGCAAGAGAAAAGTAGATCGCAAAGGCAAATATATGAGAAAGAAGACCCGGGGGCCGTAGGTTTCACTAGTGGCTTCTCTCGAGAAAAATAGCAAACAGTGGGTAAACAAATTACTGTTGGGTAATTGATAGAACTTGAAATAATTATGACAATATCCAGGCAATGATCATTATATAGGTATCACGTCCAAGATTACTAAACCGACTCCTGCCTGCATCTACTACTATTACTCCACACATCGACCGCTATCCAGCATGCATCTAGTGTATTAAGTTCATGGAGAAACGGAGTAATGCAATAAGAATGATGACATGATGTAGACAAGATCTATCTATGTAGAGATAGACCCCATCGTTTTATCCTTAGTAGCAACGATACATATGTGTCGTTTCCCTTTTTGTCACTGGGATCAAGCACCGTAAGATCGAACCCACTACAAAGCACCTCTTACCATTGCCATATAAATAGATCAAGTTGGCCAAACAAAACCCAAATATCGGAGAAGAAATACGAGGCTGTAAGCAATCATGCATATAAGAGATCAAAGAAACTCAAATAAGTTTCATGGATATAAAAACATATAACTGATCATAAACTCAAAGTTCATCGGATCCCAACAAACACACCGCAAAAGAGTTACATCATATGGATCTCCAAGAGACCATTATATTGAGAATCCAGCGAGAGAGAGAAAGCCATCTAGCTACTTACTACGGACCCGAAGGTCTACAAAGAACTACCCACGCATCATCGGAGAGGCACCAATGGAAGTGGTGAACCCCATCCAAGATGGTGTCTAGATTGGATCTGGTGGTTCTGGACTCTGCGGCGGCTGGATGAATATTTCATCAATCGTACTAGGGTTTCTGGAATATTGGGGTATTTATAGAGCAAAGAGGCGGTCCGGGGGCACCCGAGGTGGGAACAACCCACCAGGGCGCGCCTAGGCCTCTTGGCGCGCCCTGGTGGGTTGTGGCCCCCTCGGGGCACCCCCCAGGTGCAGCCAGGTCCCGTTGTTTTCCTTCTGGCCAATAAAAATTCTCCGTAAAGTTTCGGGGCATTTGGACTCCGGCTAATATTGATTTTCTGCGATGTAAAAAACATGGAAAAACAGCAACTGGCACTTGGCACTATACCAATAGGTTAGTACCAAAAATGATATAAAATGACTATAAATGATTGTAAGACAACCAAGATTGATAATATAACAACATGGAACAATAAAAAATTATAGATACGTTGGAGACATATCAGCATCCCCAAGCTTAACTCCTACTCATCCTCGAGTAGGTAAGTGATAAAAACAGAATTTTTGATGTGGAATGCTGCCTAACATGTCATATCATTTATTTTCTTTATAGCATGGACATTCATACTTTTAGTTGTTCAAAGCAATAGTCTAGTTTTGCATGATAATTTAGATACTCAAGCATATCAACAAGCAACCATGTCTTTCAAAATATCAATGCTAAAAGAAGTTATCCCTAGCCCATCATGCTCAAACATTGATCCATTCATGAAACACACTTGAATATTAGCTACACCTCTTAAGTACGATCATATTGCCTCCTAGTTGGTGCTTTTATAAGAGAAGATGGAGACTCAAAAAATAAAAATTGCGTAAAGTAAGAGAAAGGCCCTTCGCAGAGGGAAGTAGGGATTTGTAGAGGTGCCAGAGCTCAAAGCAAAAAACTTAGAGATAAAAACATTTTGAGAGGTGTATCCATACCACCAACGAAAACGACTTAGAGTTCCCAACACTTTCCATGCTAGATATATCTTAGGCGGTTCCCAAACAGAAAACAAAGTTTATTCCTTTTTCCATGATACTTTCACTTTCCATGGCTAACCGTAACCACGGGTGCCCTCCATACCAACACTTTCCAAGGAATTTATTATTTGACAACATAAAGTAAATTCAACTTTTTTTGCATTTCAGGAATGGGAATCCCTAATACCTTTGCCTTACTCTCGTGCAATGACAAGTGAATAAGCACTCATCTTGAGAATAACACATCTAGCATGGAAAATATTAGCCACCCCTCACCGCTTCGCAAGCAAAACAAACACACAAAAGAGAAGTTTATTTTGAAAATTAGAGATCGCACATACAAATTTGCTTAGAATGGCAAAAGAATACCACATATAGGTAGATATAGTGGACTCATGTGGCAAAACTTGTTTAAGGGTTTTGGATGCACAAGTAGAGATCATACTTAGTGCAAAATGAAGGCTAGCAAAAGATTCAGAAGTGACCAACCAAGAAACAGATAATCTCATAAGCAAGCATTAAGCATAAATAACACCGGATAATGCACCCCAAGTAGGATATAATTTCATTGCATGACTATTGACTTTCGTACTTGCATATGGAATCACAAACCTTAACACCAATATTATTCATAATTACTCACCAACATAACTCACATATCACATCATCATATCTCAAAACTATTAGTAAGAATCAAGTTTATTTTGTCCAATGATCTTCATAAAAGTTTCTATTATATTCTTCTTGGATATCTATCACTTTCGGACTAATTTTCATGTGTTGCTTTTGACAAGCTCAAACAAATATAAGTGAAGATCATGAGCATAATTTTTTTTCTTTCTCTCAAATTAATTTAAGTGAAGCAAGAGAGAATTTCTTGAAACTTTTACTAGCTCTCAAATAAATCTTACTGAAGCAAGAAAGAATTTCTTCAAAAATACTAAAGCACACCATGCTCAAAAAGATATAAGTGAAGCGCTAGAGCAAGTCCATAGCTCATAAAAATTTAAGTGAAGCATAGAGAGAAATTCTAACAAGTCATGACATAATTTTGGCTCTCTCAAATAGGTGTGTCCAGCTGTCAGGGGAAATGACACCTATGGGATCACTGGAATCCCTTCTACGGTTGGCGGGCGCGGGGTTGTGCAAAGAGCAGGTCTGGGAGTCAGCACAAGGATCGTTTATCCAGGTTCGGGCCGCGAGGATGCGTAACACCCTAGTCCTGCTTTGGTGTATATTTGAGTGTTCTTGAGCTCTCGAACTAGCTACGGTGCGTGCGTAGTCCAAAAGATCCGAATCCCTCTCCAGTACGCTTGGGCCTCCTTTTATAGATGAAAGGGGTTGCCACAGTGGCACACAGGAGGTGGAAAGGTATACGGTGTACAAGCTTATCGCCTGTCATTACGGGACAAGGCGCATTAAATGCGCCCCTTAGGTGTCCTGTTGCTTTATTGGGGACGGCAACGAGGCCCGTCCAGTCCGTCGCCGCCCCGCCTCGCTCCGACGCGTGTCCAGGCCAACAATGCATGCCGCGCCACGTAGGCTGGCAGGCTGCTGAGATGGCGTGGTGGTAGGGTCTTCACGAAGATCTGCATGCCACCACGCAGGTGCTTGCTGAGTTGGCCTAGAAGCCGCACGTCGCCACAAAGGTGCCACCCCAGCTGGTTGGGCCGGCAGCTGTATGGGAACGGCGGTGGAGTCTTAGCAGACGTGGGTCTGGCTGTGGCCACGCAGGTGTCCTCGGCAAGGGTCTCGCCGGGGCCCCGGCAAGGGTCTTGTCGTGGCATCGCGGTCGTCCCCGACAAGGATCTTGCCGGGGGGTCTCGTGGATTTCCTCGGCAAGGATCTAGCCGAGGGTCATCGTCTTCTGGTCTTCATCTGATCTGTATGCTTATGATCTTCACAAAGATCTGCATGCCACCACGGAGGTGCCTCCTGAGCCTTGGTTCCAATGTGGTTGATGGTGTTGGAACCCTTGGGCTCAAGGGTGGCGCGCTCTGCTGGCGTTAGGCAAGTTGCCCGGGCAAGGCCCTTGCCGGGGCTGCGGAGGCCGCCCCGGCAAGGGTCTTGCCGGGGAGTCCACTTCGCTCTCTTGCTCTTTGTGCCTGTCGTCTTGGCGTTGCTTTGCCCGTCTTGCGCTTTTGGCTGGAGCGCTGCTCTGGTATTCTTGTGCTTCTGCTCCCTCCCTTTGCCCTGCTAAGTGTGGACGCAGGTGCGGCTCTGACTGCCCGTGCACAAGTAGAGGGGTAAAAAGGAGTAATTCCTCTGCTCGCTGCGCTTCTCCACGACCCACGTTGAATGCGCGACGTGGAGGGCTGCGCGTGATGTGGGGGTCGTGCGTGGGGCGGTTGCTGCCCCCATGCGTCACATCGTGGTAAAGAGGCGGCTCGCTCCTTCCACATAAAAAGAGGAAGACGCAGGGGCGCGGCTCATTTATCGAGTGGACTCGGGTCGTGGCCTTCGAGGCGCCCGTGCCCTACGATCACGAGGTGGAATACGGTCGCCTCACTCGTCCCCTCAATTTCTGTTTGCTCGCCACGTGCCCCTGATACGTCTCCAACGTATCTATAATTTTTTATTGTTCCATGCTATATTATATTCTGTTTTGGACATTATTGGGTTTTATTATACACTTTTATATTATTTTTGGGACTAACCTATTAGCCGGAGGCCCAACCCAGAATTGTTGTTTTTTTGCCTATTTCAGAGTTTCACAGAAAAAGAATATCAAACGGAGTCCAAACGGAATGAAACCTTCGGGAACGTGATTTTCGGAACGAACGTGATCCAGAGGACTTGGACCCTACGTCAAAAAAGCGATCAGGAAGGCACGAGGTAGGGGGGCGCCTACCCCCCATGGAGCGCCCTCCACCCTCGTGGGCCCCATGTTCCTCCACTGACGTACTTCTTCCTCCTATATATACCTACGTACCCCCAAACTACCAGATACGGAGCCAAAAACCTAATTCCACCGCCACAACCTTCTGTACCCGTGAGATCCCATCTTGGGGCCTGTTCTGGAGCTCTACCGGAGGGGGCATCGATCATGGAGGTCTTCTACATCAACACCATAGCCTCTCTGATGATGTGTGAGTAGTTTACTTCAGACCTTTGGGTCCATAGTTATTAGATAGATGGCTTCTTCTGTCTTTTTGGATCTCAATACAATGTTCTCCCCCTCTCTCGTGGAGATCTACTCGATGTAATCTTCTTTTGCGGTGTGTTTGTTGAGACCGATGAATTGTGGGTTCATGATCAAGTTTATCTATGAACAATATTTGATTCTTTTCTAAATTCTTTTATGTATGATTGGTTATCTTTGCAAGCCTCTTCGAATTATCAGTTTGGTTTGGCCTACTAGATTGATCTTTCTTGCAATGGGAGAAGTGCTTAGCTTTGGGTTCAATCTTGCGGTGTCCTTTCCCAGTGACGGTAGGGGCAGCAAGGCACGTATTGTATTGTTGCCATCGAGGATAACAAGATGGGGTTTATATCATATTGCATGAGTTTATCCCTCTACATCATGTCATCTTGCTTAAAGCGTTACTCAGTTCTTATGAACTTAATACTCTAGATGCATGCTGGATAGCGGTCGATGTGTGGAGTAGTAGTAGTAGATGCAGGGAGGAGTTGGTCTACTTGTCTCGGACGTGATGCCTATATACATGATCATACCTAGATATTCTCATAACTATGCTCAATTCTGTCAATTGCTCAATAGTAATTTGTTCACCCACCGTAATACTTATGCTCTTGAGAGAAGCCACTAGTGAAACCTATGGCCCCATGGTCTATTTTCCATCATATTAATCTCCCAACATCAAGCTATTTTAGGCGCCGTTTTTATTTTACTTTCTTTACTTTGCATCTTTATCATAAAAATACCAAAAATATTATCTTATCATATCTATCAGATCTCACTCTCGTAAGTGACCGTAAAGGGATTGACAACCCCTTTACTGTGTTGGTTGCGAGGATTTATTTGTTCGTGTAGGTGCGAGAGACTCGTGTGTGGCCTCCTACTGGATTGATACCTTAGTTCTCAAAAACTGAGGGAAATACTTACACTACTTTGCTGCATCACACTTTCCACTTCAAGGGAAAACCAACGCAGTGCTCAAGAGGTAGCATGAAGGATTTCTGGCGCTGTTGCCGGGGAGTCTACGCAAAAGTCAACATACCAAGTACCCATCACAAACCCTTATCTCCCGCATTACATTATTTTCCATTTGCCTCTCGTTTTCCTCTCCCCCACTTCACCCTTGCCATTTTATTCGCCCTTCCTCAGTTCAATCTTGTGTTACAATGTGCCTTCTTTTTGCTTGCATCTTCGCTTGCTAAAAGTGTATGGATCCTCGTCCCCTTTCTAATCTCTTTAAGAGATCCAATTATGATGAACCTATTGCTAGTGAGTTGAGTGCACTAGATTATCTTTATGAGGTTTTGCTTGAAATTCATGAATCTGAAAATTGTGATGAAGAAATTTATGAAGAGATTCATGATAGCTTCTTGAATAAAAATCATGATTGCAATGATTTTACTATAAATTCTCTTGATGTCAATTGTGCTAATAATATGCAAAACCCTAAGCTTGGGGATGCTAGTTTTGCTATTGTACTACTTGTCGCAATGATCATGATTGGGGTGATTCTTATTATGATCTTAAAATTTTATTTAAGCCCCATGATGAATATGAGATTTATAATAGTGTTTGCAATAATATTGAAAGTGGGTTTGGAAGAGTGTCAACTTTAGATCCCACATATTTGGAGAATATTCAATCTTATGGTATTTTTGATAAAAGTGGGTTTGGAGAGGTCATGACTTTAGTTTATGTTAATCCCACTATTTTGGAAGAGTGTCAACTTTGCATACATGTGGATCGTGTTAAGAATATGTTTAGTGATAGCTACATTGATGAGTTTTCTTATGATCCTACATGTAATTATTATGAGATAGGAAAATATGGTTGTAGAAATTTTCATGTTACTAAATTACCTCTCGTTATGTTGAGATTGCTATTGTTTCTTTTCACTTCCTTGCATATGCTAGTTTTTGCTTGCCTTGATAATTTGTTTGCCTATAATATGCCTATGAATGGAAAGTATGTTAGACTTAAATATGTTTGTCACATGCTTTATGATTCTCTCTTTGTGCTTCAATTCTTGTCTTTCATGTGAGCATCATTAAAATTATCAATGCCTATCTAAGGGCGTTAAACGATAGCGCTTGTTGCGAGGCAACCCAATTTTATTTTAGTTTTTTTATTTTTCCTTATGTTTAGGAATAAATATTTGATCTAGCCTCTGGTTATATGTCTATTTATGTTTTAATTAGTGTTTGTGCCAAGTTAAACCTATAGGATCTTCTTGGATGATAGTTATTTGATCTTGCTGTAAATTCCAGAAACTTTCTGTTCTCGAAAATAATTGTTAAATATCACCATAACTCGATAAAATATTGATTACAATTTCTGCTGATCAATAAACAAAGTATCTACGCCGTCCTATTTTGGCTGAATTTTTGGAGTTCCAGAAGTTTGCGTTAGTTACAGATTACTACAGACTGTTCTGTTTTTAACAGATTCTGTTTTTCGTGTGTTGTTTGCTTATTTTGATAAATCTATGGCAAGTAAAATAGTTTATAAACCATAGAGAAGTTGGAATACAGTAGGTTTAACACCAATATAAATAAAGAACGAGTCCATTGAAGTACCTTGAAGTGGTCTTTTGTTTTCTTTCGCTAACGGAGCTCACGAGATTTTCTGCTGAGTTTTGTGTTGTGAAGTTTTCAAGTTTTGGGTGAAAGATTTGATGAATTATGGAACAAGGAGTGGCAAGAGCCTAATCTTGTGGATGCCCATGGAACCCCAAGATAATCTAAGGACACCTAAAAGCCAAAGCTTGGGGATGCCCCGGAAGGCATCCCCTCTTTCGTCTACTTCCATCGGTAACTTTACTTGGAGCTATATTTTTATTCACCACATGATATGTGTTTTGCTTTGAGCGTCTTGTATTATTTGAGTATTTATTTCTTAGTTTACCACAACCATCCTTGCTGTACACACCTTTTGAGAGAGTCACACTTGATTCGGAATTTATTAGAATACTCTATGTGCTTCACTTATATTTTTTGAGCTATATAGTTTTGCTCTAGTGCTTCACTTATATCTTTTAGAGCATGGTGGTGGATTTGTTTTATAGAAACTATTGATCTCTCATGCTTCACTTATATTATTTTGAGAGTCTTAAAATAGCATGGCAATTTGCTTTAATGATAATATCATGAGAAATTTGATGCTTGATAATTGTTTTGAGATATAAAGGTGGTAATATCATAGTTGTGCTAGTTGAGTAATTGTGGAATTGAAAAATACATGTGTTGGAGTTTGTGATTCCCGTAGCATGCACGTATGGTGAACCATTATGTAACGAAGTTGGAGCATGAAGTATTTGTTGATTGTCTTCCTTTGTGTGGTGGTTGGGATCGCGCGATGGTTAACTCCTACCAACCCTTCCCCTAGGAGCATGTGTAGTAGTACTTTGCTTCAAGGCCTAATAAATTCTTGCAATAAGTATATGAGTTCTTTATGACTAATGTGAGTCCATGGATTATACGCACACTTACCTTTCTGCAATTTTCTATCCTCTTCGGTACCGCGCATTGCCCTTTCTCACCTTGAGAGTTGGTGCAAACTTCGTCGGTGCATAAACATCCTTATAACAGCTTTATCACACATAAACATCCTTATAACAGCTTTATCACACATAAACTTCGTCGGTGCATAAACTTCGTCGGTGCAAACTTCGTCGGTGCAAACTTCGTCCAAATCCTGTGATATGATGCGCTCTATCACACATAAACATCCTTATATCTTCCTCAAAACAGCCACCATACCTACCTATCATGGCATTTCCATAGCCATTCCGAGATACATTGCCATGTAACTTTCCACCGTTTCATTTATCATGACACGCTCCATTATTGTCATATTGCTTTGCATGATCATGTAGTTGACATTGTATTTGTGGCAAAGCCACTGTTCGTAATTCTTTCATACATGTCACTCTTGATTCATTGCATATCCCGGTACACCGCCGGAGGCATTCATATAGAGTCATATTTTGTTCTAAGTATTGAGTTGTAATTCATGAGTTGTAAGTAAATAAAACTCTGATGACCATCATTATTAGAGCATTGTCCCAAGTGAGGAAAGGATGATGGAGACTATGATTCCCCCAGTCGGGATGAGACTCCGAACTAAATAAAAAAAGGGAAAAAAGAGGCCATAAAAAAAGAGAAAAGGCCCAAATAAAAAAAATAAGAGAAAAAGAGAGAAGGGACAATGTTACTATCCTTTTACCACACTTTGTCTTCAAAGTAGCACCGTGATCTTCATAATAGAGAGTCTCTCATTTTGTCACTTTCATACACTAGTGGGAAATTTCATTATAGAACTTGGCTTGTATATTCCAATGATGGGCTTCCTCAAATGCCTGAGGTCTTTGTGAGCAAGCAAGTTGGATGCACACCCACTTAGTTTCTTTTCTAGCTTTCATACTGTTATAGCTCTAGTGCATCCGTTGCATGGCAATCCCTACTCCTCGCATTAACATCAATCGATGGGCATCTCCATAGCCTGTTGATTAGCCTCGTTGATGTGAGACTTTCTCCTTTTTTGTCTTCCCACATAACCCCTACCATTATACCTTATTCCACCATAGTGCTATATCCATGGCTTGCACTCATGTATTGCGTAAGAGTTGAAAAGGCTGAAGCACGTTAAAAGTATGAACCAATTGCTTGGCTAAAACCGGGGTCGTACATGATATGAATATTTTTTGTGGGGAATATGGAGCATAGCCAGACTATATGATTGTGTAGGGATAACTTGCTTTGGCTATGTTATTTTGATAAGACATAATTGCTTAGTCAGTATGCTTGAAGTATTATTGTTTTTGTGTCAACATTAAACTTTTATCTTGAATCATATCAAATCTGAACATTCATGCCACAATAAGAAGAATTATATTTAAATTATGCCAAGTAGCATTCCACATCAAAAATTCTGTTTTTATCATTTACCTACTCGAGGACGAGCAGGAATTAAGCTTGGGGATGCTTGATACATCTCCAACGTATCTATAATTTTTGATTGTTCCATGCTATATTATATTCTGTTTTGTTGAGACCGATGAATTGTTGGTTTATGGTCAAGTATATCTATGAACAATATTTGATTCTTCTCTGAATTCTTTTGTGTATGATTGGTTATCTTTGCAAGCTTCTTCGAATTATCAGTTTGGTTTGGCCTACTAGATTGATCTTTCTTGCAATGGGATAAGTGCTTAGCTTTGGGTTCAATCTTGCGGTGTCCTTTCCCAGTGACAGTAGGGGCAGCAAGGCACGTATTCTATTATTGCCATCGAGGATAACAAGATGGGGTTTATATCATATTGCATGAGTTTATCCCTCTACATCATGTCATCTTGCTTAAAGCGTTACTCTGTTCTTATGAACTTAATACTCTAGATGCATGCTGGATAGCGGTCGATGTGTGGAGTAATAGTAGTTGATGCAGGCAGGAGTCGGTCTACTTGTCTCGGACGTGATGCCTATATACATGATCATACCTAGATATTCTCATAACTATGCTCAATTCTGTCAATTGCTCAATAGTAATTTGTTCACCCACCGTAATACTTATGCTCTTGAGAGAAGCCACTAGTGAAACCTATGGCCCCCGGGTCTATTTTCCATCATATTAATCTCCCGACATCAAGCTATTTCAGGCGCCTTTTTTATTTTTCTTTCTTTACTTTGCATCTTTATCATAAAAATACCAAAAATATTATCTTATCATATCTATTAGATCTCACTCTCGTAAGTGATCGTGAAGGGATTGAGAACCCCTTTATTTCGCTGGTTGCAAGGATTTATTTGTTTGTGTAGGTGCGAGGGACTCGTGCGTGGCCTCCTACTGGATTGATACCTTGGTTCTCAAAAACTGAGGGAAATACTTATGCTACTTTGCTGCATCACCCTTTCCTCTTCAAGGGAAAACCAACGCAGTGCTCAAGAGGTAGCATCCCCCATGCTTTGAAGATGGTAGGCGGAGGGTGCGGGCCTTGAATGACGAGGTAGGAAACCGGGTCGCTGCTGATTGGGGCAGCAGGTCGGTCTCGATTCCCTGCGCTCCTGATGGCCGGATTGGTTGAGCGGGGCGGCCGAGCCCCGACCCCGCCCATTTATAAGAAGGGGGGATGGCACCCCTCAATATTTCACCATCTGCCTCCTTCCATCTTGGCTTCTTTCTTTCTTCTACTATGGCGAGAGGGTGCGCCGGTGCTTTGACGGTGGCGACGAGGGTCTCCGCTCGACAGCGCGCTCCTCCTTCCCAAAAGCTCGATGCGGCGGAGCCGGCCACGAGGGGAAGGGGGAGGGGGCGAGGCCGAGGTCTCCATGGCGCTCGGGGAAGAGGAGGACGGGGCGGCGCACCGGACTCGCCTCCGCCGGCGGTCCCTCCCCCAATGGAGGGCCACGTCGGGGACCAGCCCCGCGAGTTCTTCATCAGGCTGCACCAGCCAGCGCGCCGTCGTCTTCGTCTCCCTACTCCATTCGCTCGGGAGATGGAGCTCAACCCGCCACAGACTCTGAGATTGCATATGATGGGCTGCGGGAATGGCGGCACGCGGGTTGGTGTCGATTTTCCCGCCCCTCACGTCATGTATCTTCGTCGCGGATGGAAGACCTTCGCTCGTATCCACCGCCTGACGGCAGGGCTCGTGCTCTATTTTAAATTAATGGAGAACGGACTGCTCTCTGTCAAGGTCTTTGGAGACTTTGGAACTCTCCTAAAGTGCTGCGTGGAGAGCTCCTCCGATGACAAAGACTCTTCCTCAAGCGGGAGTGACGAGGAGGACAAAGACAGCGACAACGAGGGTGTCGAGCGGGGGAACACTGACTCTGACTCCGACTGACCGCGTTGCCCCTCCGTTGGCCACGTGCCCTGCCCAGGGCCTTCCTCGTCAAGCTCTCCATCGGCGCGTTCCCCATCGCCCTTTTTTTGCCTTCACCTGCCGCACCTGGGAGGAAAAGGGCAAGAACGGGGATCACAGGGCACTTATTATTTTTAGCTTGTAAGCCTACGGGCCTTAGTAGAATTTAGACCTCGTAATCCCCTCGCTTGTGTACTCATTCCGTATGAATTGTACTTGTTAACAATGTATGAATGAAAAGAAGGGTGTTTGACGGGTTTTGTTTGCGCGTGGGCAAGGGCCACACCAAGGAGCGTGTCCTCGTTCTCTTAAGATAAACACTGTACCCCCACAACAGACCTTGCCGTCTTCGTGCTCTATAGGTTGGCTACAATCACGCCCTTGGTGGAGGTAGGGGCCGAGTAGGATTAGGCCCTTCGCTCATCTCCTTCCCGCCGCACTACAACCAAGTTCCAGTCCAAAGTAAGGTTTTCGGACACGGGACGGAGGGAGCAAGATGGTATGAGAGCGAGCGAAGTCTCGCACGTTCAAGTTTCATACGGGAGGCACAGAGTGGGGGAGAAAGACTTATCTAATGTCGCAGCCCCCTGCAACCTTGGCCTGCCGTGATTGGGTTCTCAGACTTGCAGCCCCTGGCAACCATGGCTTGTCGAGGTCCGGGCGGCGGCCTGTTCTCTTTCTTCCAAAATAGCTCGGCAGAAATGTCTACGCACCCTGCAAACCGAAAAAGGACGGGAAGGAACAAAGAGATGCGTACTCGAGCTCTATGCTAAGGGTTAGTCGCCGCCAAGCACTGTCAACCCTAACACGGAGAGAGACTCAACCTAGCATGCATGCTAAAACTTAGGGCGCCGGCGCTTCATTTATTTATGCTCAGGGTCTGCGTCTGGCTTTGTACAAAGGGTTACATGCCTTGCCGGCAAGGCTTGCACAAAAGGTGGTTTTTCGGGGAGCCCGGCAACCACGCCTTATGGGTAAAACTTGCGAAGATGTTCGATATTCCAGGAGTTGCTCACTGGAATACCATCTTTGGTCTCAAGGCGGACTGCGCTGGGCCTGGTGACTCGTATTATCCGACAAGGGCCTTCCCACTTTGGCGACAACTTGTTGGAATTCTTTGCCGACTGAACGTGCCGAAGAACAAGGTCACCTTCCTCAAAGCTTCGGGCATGAACCTTGCGGCTATGGTAGCGCCGCAAGGCATGCTGGTAGCGTGCTGCTCGCACAGCCGTCCGAAGATGATCTTCCTCAAGGAGCGTTGCGTCATCCTGCCGCAATTGCTCTTGCTCAAGCTCATCATAAGCGAGCACTCGAGGTGACCCGTACGTGAGTTCCATGGGGTGAACTGCTTCTGCCCTGTAAAGAAGGGAGAAAGGTGTCCGGCCGGTGGATCGATTTGGTGTCGTTCTGATCGACCAAAGAACCGTCGGCAATTCATCAATCCAGCGTCGCCCGCACCTGCGTAGCCTGTCGAAAGTCCTTGTCCGGAGACCTTGCAACACTTCAGCATTTGCCCTCTCAGCCTGGCCGTTGCTCCGTGGATGTTCAACAGAAGCAAAACAGACCTTGCCTCCGAGGTCCTGGATGTACTGCATGAAGGCATGGCTCGTGAACTGTGTGCCGTTGTCGGTGATGACTCTATTTGGCACACCAAAACGGCAGACTAGCCCCTTGAAGAATTTGACGGCTGATTGTGATGTCACCTTTCTCACTGCCTCCACCTCCGGCCACTTTGTGAACTTGTCGATTGCAACGTACAAGTACTCAAAGCCCCCGATAGCACGGGGAAAGGGGCCCAGTATGTCGAGCCCCCAAACCGAGAATGGCCAGGAAAGAGGGATTGTTTGGAGAGCTTGAGCCAGTTGATGAAGATTCTTTGAATGGAACTGACACGCTTCACACTTGGTTACTAGTCCCGTTGCAACCTGGAGGGATGTGGGCCAGAAGAAACCTTGCCGGAATTCCTTGCCGGCAAGGGCCCTCGACCCTATGTGTGAGCCACATATGCCTCGGTGTATCTCTGCCAATAGCTCCAGTCCTTCCTCCCGGGGGATGCACTTCAATTTCACACCATTTGGTCTTTTACTGTACAGAACGTCGTCGACGAACTGATACGTGGCAGACCGACGTGCTACTTTCTCTGCTTCTTCCTGCTCCTCAGGGAGTTCCCCTGTTTGGAGGAACCGGACGATATGTCGTGCCCATGCCGGAGCATGGGGCTCGACGACAAGGACCAAAGGCATTTCCTCTATGATGGGAGCGGTTGTCTCTACGGCCAGGACTTGACGCCCTGCCGGAGTCTGTTGCCCCATGGCAGGCTCGGTGTCGATGGCAACATCCTTGCCGGCGGCTCCTGGGAGCTCAGCGAGAAAGTAATTGCCGGGGCCTGATTTCCTGCGCTTGTTCTGCTCTGTCGATGGTTCAATGGATGGCTGAGTTAACCGAAGCACAAAAGTACCAGCACGTTTTGACAGGTAGTCGACGATGTCGTTCTCCACTCGGGGGGCATGCTCCTCTCGTATACCGTCAAAACACTCCTCCAGCTTCCTCACCTCATCTACGTAGACCTCCATCAACGGCTTTGATAGTCTTTGTTAACTTGCTTGACGACAAGCTGTGAATCACCCTTGACGATGAGCTTCTTGATTCTGAGGTCTGCCGCGATCTTGAGGTGCGCCTGTCGGAGTGGGTGCGAGGGGTCTTTCCGGTCTTCTTCCCTCCCGAGGCTTCGGCAGCAGGAGCAAGTGCCTTGGCGGCACTCGTTGCAACTGCCTCCCGGTAGAGTTGGTCAGCGCAGATCAGCGCATCCTTCTTGTCAGAGGGGACGGTGATGGTGGTCATTGGCCCCGGCATCTTCAGCATGTTTTAGGCGTAATGTGACGCCGCCATGAACTTGGAAAGTGCCGGGAGGCCGAGGATCCCATTGTAGGGCAAGGGGATCTCGGCTACGTCGAAAACAATCCTCTCTGTCCTGCAGTTCAACTCGCCTCCAAACGTCACGGGCAGCGTGACCTTGCCCTTTGGCTGGCTCCTTCCCGGGTTGATCCCTTGAAACGTGCCCGTCTGTTCGAGGTCTCCATCAGGAATCTGCAACCTTTTGATCACAACAGGCGAGATCAAGTTCAGACCAGCCCTGCTGTCAACTAGCATTTTTGTCACCTTGAGGTTGCGTATTGTTGGCGAAACCAACAACGGCAAGCACTTTTGGCTGGAGCGCTGCTCTGGTATTCTTGTGCTTCTGCTCCCTCCCTTTGCCCTGCTAAGTGTGGCCGCAGGTGCGGCTCTGACTGCCCGTGCACAAGTAGAGGGGTAAAAAGGAGATCCCCTCCTTTTGTACACCGACAGGAGCCCCCGGGCCTGGGCCACACATAAGTGCAACGCGTTGTTGGGCCAGGCCCAGAACGATGCGCGGGCAGGCAGGGCAGATTTTTACCGCAGTAATTCCTTCGCTCGCTGCGCTTCTCCACGACCTGCGTTGAATGCGCGACGTGGAGGGCTGCGCGTGATGTGGGGGTCGTGCGTGGGGCGGCTGCTGCCCCCATGCGTCACATCATGGTAAAGACGCGGCTTGCTCCTTCCCCATAAAAAGAGGAAGACGCAGGGGTGCGGCTCATTTACCGAGTGGACTCGGGTCGTGGCCTTCTAGGCGCCCGTGCCCTATGATCACGAGGTGGAATACGGTCGCCTCACTCGTCCCCTCAATTTATGTTTGCTCGCCACGTGCCCCTGATACGTCTCCAACGTATCTATAATTTTTGATTGTTCCATGCTATATTATAGTCTGTTTTGGACATTATTGGGTTTTATTATACACTTTTATATTATTTTTGGGACTAACCTATTAGCCGGAGGCCCAACCCAGAATTGTTGTTTTTTTTGCCTATTTCAGAGTTTCACAGAAAAAGAATATCAAACGGAGTCCAAACGGAATGAAACCTTCGGGAACGTGATTTTCGGAACGAACGTGATCCAGAGGACTTGGACCCTATGTCAAGAAAGCAATCAAGAAGGCACGAGGTAGGGGGCGCCTACCCCCCATGGAGCGCCCTCCACCCTCGTGGGGCCCATGTTGCTCCACTGACGTACTTCTTCCTCCTATATATACCTACGTACCCCCAAACTACCAGATACGGAGCCAAAAACCTAATTCCACCGCCGCAACCTTCTGTACCCGTGAGATCCCATCTTGGGGCCTGTTCCGGAGCTCTGCCGGAGGGGGCATCGATCATGGAGGTCTTCTACATCAACACCATAACCTATCTGATGATGTGTGAGTAGTTTACTTCAGACCTTTGGGTCCATAGTTATTAGATAGATGGCTTCTTCTGTCTTTTTGGATCTCAATACAATGTTCTCCCCCTCTCTCGTGGAGATCTACTCGATGTAATCTTCTTTTGCGGTGTGTTTGTTGAGACCAATGAATTGTGGGTTTATGATCAAGTTTAGCTATGAACAATATTTGATTCTTTTCTAAATTCTTTTATGTATGATTGGTTATCTTTGCAAGCCTCTTCGAATTATCAGTTTGGTTTGGCCTACTAGATTGATCTTTCTTGCAATGGGAGAAGTGCTTAGCTTTGGGTTCAATCTTGCGGTGTCCTTTCCCAGTGACAGTAGGGGAAGCAAGGCACGTATTGTATTGTTGCCATCGAGGATAACAAGATGGGGTTTATATCATATTGCATGAGTTTATCCCTCTACATCATGTCATCTTGCTTAAAGCGTTACTCAGTTCTTATGAACTTAATACTCTAGATGCATGCTGGATAGCGGTCGATGTGTGGAGGAGTAGTAGTAGATGCAGGGAGGAGTCGGTCTACTTGTCTCGGATGTGATGCCTATATACATGATCATACCTAGATATTCTCATAACTATGCTCAATTCTGTCAAATGCTCAATAGTAATTTGTTCACCCACCGTAATACTTATGCTCTTGAGAGAAGCCACTAGTGAAACCTATGGCCCCCTGGTCTATTTTCCATCATATTAGTCTCCCAACATCAAGCTCTTTCAGGCGCCGTTTTTATTTTACTTTCTTTACTTTGCATCTTTATCATAAAAATACCAAAAATATTATCTTATCATATCTATCAGATCTCACTCTCGTAAGTGACCGTGAAGGGATTGACAACCCCTTTATTGTGTTGGTTGCGAGGATTTATTTGTTCGTGTAGGTGCGAGAGACTCATGCGTGGCCTCCTACTGGATTGATACCTTAGTTCTAAAAAACTGAGGGAAATACTTACGCTACTTTGCTATATCACACTTTCCTCTTCAAGGGAAAACCAACGTAGTGCTCAAGAGGTAGCATGAAGGATTTCTGGCGCTGTTGCCGGGGAGTCTACGCAAAAGTTAACATACCAAGTACCCATCACAAACCCTTATCTCCCGCATTACATTATTTTCCATTTGCCTCTCGTTTTCCTCTCCCCCACTTCACCCTTGCCATTTTATTCGCCCTTCCTCCGTTCAATCTTGTGTTACAATGTGCCTTCTTTTTGCTTGCATCTTCGCTTGTAAAAGTTTATGGATCCGCGTCCCCTTTCTAATCTCTTTAAGAGATCCAATTATGATGAACCTATTGCTAGTGAGTTGAGTGCACTAGATTATCTTTATGAGGTTTTGCTTGAAATTCATGAAAATTGTGATGAAGAAATTTATGAAGAGATTCATGATAGCTTCTTGAATAAAAATCATGATTGCAATGATTTTACTATAAATTCTCTTGATGTCAATTGTGCTAATAATATGCAAAACCCTAAGCTTGGGGATGCTAGTTTTGCTATTGTACTACTTGTCGCAATGATCATGATTGGGGTGATTCTTATTATGATCTTAAAATTTTATTTAAGCCCCATGATGAATATGAGATTTATAATAGTTTTTGCAATAATATTGAAAGTGGGTTTGGAAGAGTGTCAACTTTAGATCCCACATATTTGGAGAATATTCAATCTTATGGTATTTTTGATAAAAGTGGGTTTGGAGAGGTCATGACTTTAGTTTATGTTAATCCCACTATTTTGGAAGAGTGTCAACTTTGCATACATGTGGATCGTGTTAAGAATATGTTTTGTGATAGCTATATTGATGAGTTTTCTTATGATCCTACATGTAATTATTATGAGAGAGGAAAATATGGTTGTAGAAATTTTCATGTTACTAAATTACCTCTCGTTATGTTGAGATTGCTATTGTTTCTTTTCACTTCCTTGCATATGCTAGTTTTTGCTTGCCTTGATAATTTGTTTGCCTATAATATGCCTATGAATGGAAAGTATGTTAGACTTAAATATGTTTGTCACATGATTTATGATTTTCTCTTTGTGCTTCAATTCTTGTCTTTCATGTGAGCATCATTAAAATTATCAATGCCTAGCTAAGGGCGTTAAACGATAGCGCTTGTTGCGAGGCAACCCAATTTTATTTTAGTTTTTTTATTTTTCCTTATGTTTAGGAATAAATATTTGATCTAGCCTCTGGTTATATGTCTATTTATGTTTTAATTAGTGTTTGTGCCAAGTTAAACCTATAGGATCTTCTTGGATGATAGTTATTTGATCTTGCTGTAAATTCCAGAAACTTTCTGTTCTCGAAAATAATTGTTAAAAATCACCATAACTCGATAAAATATTGATTACAATTGCTGCTGATAAATAAACAAAGTATCTAGGTCGTCCTATTTTGGCTGAATTTTTGGAGTTCCAGAAGTTTGCGTTAGTTACAGATTACTACAGACTGTTCTGTTTTTAACAGATTCTGTTTTTCGTGTGTTGTTTGCTTATTTTGATGAATCTATGGCTAGTAAAATAGTTTATAAACCATAGAGAAGTTGGAATACAGTAGGTTTAACACCAATATAAATAAAGAACGAGTCCATTGAAGTACCTTAAAGTGGTCTTTTGTTTTCTTTCGCTAACGGAGCTCACGAGATTTTCTGCTGAGTTTTGTGTTGTGAAGTTTTCAAGTTTTGGGTGAAAGATTTGATGAATTATGGAACAAGGAGTGGCAAGAGCCTAATCTTGGGGATGCCCATGGAACCCCAAGATAATCTAAGGACACCTAAAAGCCAAAGCTTGGGGATGCCCCGGAAGGCATCTCCTCTTTCGTCTACTTCCATCGGTAACTTTACTTGGAGCTATATTTTTATTCACCACATGATATGTGTTTTGCTTTGAGCGTCTTGTATTATTTGAGTATTTATTTGTTAGTTTACCACAATCATACTTGCTGTACACAACTTTTGAGAGAGTCACACTTGATTCGGAATTTATTAGAATACTCTATGTGCTTCACTTATATTTTTTGAGCTATATAGTTTTGCTCTAGTGCTTCACTTATATCTTTTAGAGCATGGTGGTGGATTTGTTTTATAGAAACTATTGATCTCTCATGCTTCACTTATATTATTTTGAGAGTCTTAAAATAGCATGGCAATTTGCTTTAATCATAATATCATGAGAAATTTGATGCTTGATAATTGTTTTGAGATATAAAGGTGGTAATATCATAGTTGTGCTAGTTGAGTAATTGTGGAATTGAAAAATACATGTGTTGGAGTTTGTGATTCCCGTGGCATGCATGTATGGTGAACCATTATGTAACGAAGTTGGAGCATGAAGTATTTGTTGATTGTCTTCCTTTGTGTGGCGGTTGGGATCGCGCGATGGTTAACTCCTACCAACCCTTCCCCTAGGAGCATGTGTAGTAGTACTTTGCTTCAAGGCCTAATAAATTCTTGCAATAAGTCTATGAGTTCTTTATGACTAATGTAAGTCCATGGATTATGCGCACACTTACCTTTCTGCAATTTTCTATCCTCTTCGGTACCGCGCATTGCCCTTTCTCACCTTGAGGGTTGGTGCAAACTTCGTCGGTGCATCCAAACCCCGTGATATGATGCGCTCTATCACACATAAACATCCTTATATTTTCCTCAAAACAGCCAGCATACCTACCTATCATGGCATTTCCATAGCCATTCCGAGATACATTGCCATGTAACTTTCCACCGTTTCATTTATCATGACATGCTCCATTATTGTCATATTGCTTTGCATGATCATGTAGTTGACATTGTATTTGTGGCAAAGCCACCGTTCGTAATTCTTTCATACATGTCGCTCTTGATTCATTGCATATCCCGGTACACCGCCGGAGGCATTCATATAGAGTCATATTTTGTTCTAAGTATTGAGTTGTAATTCATGAGTTGTAAGTAAATAAAACTGTGATGACCATCATTATTAGAGCATTGTCCCAAGTGAGGAAAGGATGATGGAGACTATGATTCCCCCAGTCGGGATGAGACTCCGGACTAAATAAAAAAAGGAAAAAAAGAGGCCATAAAAAAAGAGAAAAGGCCCAAATAAAAAAAATAAGAGAAAAAGAGAGAAGGGACAATGTTACTATCCTTTTACCACACTTGTCTTCAAAGTAGCACCATGATCTTCATAATAGAGAGTCTCTCATTTTTTCACTTTCATACACTAGTGGGAAATTTCATTATAGAACTTGGCTTGTATATTCCAATTATGGGCTTCCTCAAATGCCTGAGGCCTTCGTGAGCAAGCAAGTTGGATGCACAGCCACTTAGTTTCTTTTTTAGCTTTCATACAGTTATAACTCTAGTGCATCCGTTGCATGGCAATCCCTACTCCTCGCATTAACATCAATTGATGGGCATCTCCATAGCCTGTTGATTAGCCTCGTTGATGTGAGACTTTCTCCTTTTTTGTCTTCCCACATAACCCCTACCATTATACCTTATTCCACCATAGTGCTATATCCATGGCTTGCACTCATGTATTGCGTAAGAGTTGAAAAGGCTGAAGCACGTTAAAAGTATGAACCAATTGCTTGGCTAAAACCAGGGTCGTACATGATATGAATATTTTTTGTGGGGAATATGGAGCATAGCCAGACTATATGATTGTGTAGGGATAACTTGCTTTGGCTATGTTATTTTGATAAGACATAATTGCTTAGTCAGTATGCTTGAAGTATTATTGTTTTTGTGTCAACATTAAACTTTTATCTTGAATCATATCAAATCTGAACATTCATGCCACAATAAGAAGAATTATATTTAAATTATGCCAAGTAGCATTCCACATCAAAAATTCTGTTTTTATCGTTTACCTACTCGAGGACGAGCAGGAATTAAGCTTGGGGATGCTTGATACATCTCCAACGTATCTATAATTTTTTATTGTTCCATGCTATATTATATTCTGTTTTGTTGAGACCGATGAATTGTTGGTTTATGGTCAAGTTTATCTATGAACAATATTTGATTCTTCTCTGAATTCTTTTATGTATAATTGGTTATCTTTGCAAGCTTCTTCGAATTATTAGTTTGGTTTGGCCTACTAGATTGATCTTTCTTGCAATGGGATAAGTGCTTAGCTTTGGGTTCAATCTTGCGGTGTCCTTTCCCAGTGACAGTAGGGGCAGCAAGGCACGTATTCTATTATTGCCATCGAGGATAACAAGATGGGGTTTATATCATATTGCATGAGTTTATCCCTCTACATCATGTCATCTTGCTTAAAGCGTTACTCTGTTCTTATGAACTTAATACTCTAGATGCATGCTGGATAGCGGTCGATGTGTGGAGTAATAGTAGTTGATGCAGGCAGGAGTCGGTCTACTTGTCTCGGACGTGATGCCTATATACATGATCATACCTAGATATTCTCATAACTATGCTCAATTCTGTCAATTGCTCAATAGTAATTTGTTCACCCACCGTAATACTTATGCTCTTGAGAGAAGCCACTAGTGAAACCTATGGCCCCCGGGTCTATTTTCCATCATATTAATCTCCCGACATCAAGCTATTTCAAGCGCCTTTTTTTATTTTTCTTTCTTTACTTTGCATCTTTATCATAAAATTACCAAAAATATTATCTTATCATATCTATTAGATCTCACTCTCGTAAGTGACCGTGAAGGGATTGAGAACCCCTTTATTTCGTTGGTTGCAAGGATTTATTTGTTTGTGTAGGTGCGAGGGACTCGTGCGTGGCCTCCTACTGGATTGATACCTTGGTTCTCAAAAACTGAGGGAAATACTTATGTTACTTTCCTGCATCACCCTTTCCTCTTCAAGGGAAAACCAACGCAGTGCTCAAGAGGTAGCATCCCCCATGCTTTGAAGATGGTAGGCGGAGGGTGCGGGCCTTGAATGACGAGGTAGGAAACCGGGTCGCTGCTGATTGGGGCAGCAAGTCGGTCTCGATTCCCTGCGCTCCTGATGGCCGGATTTGTTGAGCGGGGCGGCCGAGCCCCGACCCCGCCCCTTGATAAGAAGGGGGGATGGCACCCCTCAATATTTCACCATCTGCCTCCTTTCATCTTGGCTTCTTTCTTTCTTCTGCTATGGCGAGAGGGTGCGCTGGTGCTTTGACGGTGGCGACGAGGGTCTCCGCTCGACAGCGCGCTCCTCCTTCCCAAGAGCTCAATGCAGCGGAGCCGGCCACGAGGGGAAGGGGGAGGGGGCGAGGCCGAGGTCTCCATGGCGCTCGGGGAAGAGGAGGACGGGGCGGCGCACCGGACTCGCCTCCGCCGGCGGTCCCTCCCCCAATGGAGGGCCACGTCGGGGACCAGCCCCGCGAGTTCTTCATCAGGCTGCACCAGCCAGCGCGCCGTCGTCTTCATCTCCCTACTCCATTCGCTCGGGAGATGGAGCTCAACCCGCCACAGACTCTGAGATTACATATGATGGGCTGCGGAAATGGCGCACGCGGGTTGGTGTCGATTTTCCCGCCCCTCACGTCATGTATCTTCGTCGCGGATGGAAGACCTTCGCTCGTATCCACCACCTGACGGCAGGGCTCGTTCTCTATTTTAAATTAATGGAGAACGGAATGCTCTCTGTCAAGGTCTTTGGAGACTTTGGAACTCTCCTAAAGTGCTGCATGGAGAGCTCCTCCGATGACAAAGACTCTTACTCAAGCGGGAGTGACGAGGAGGACAAAGACAGCGACAACGAGGGTGTCGAGCGGGGGAACACTGACTCTGAATCCGACTGACCGCGTCGCCCCTCCGTTGGCCACGTGCCCTGCCCAGGGCCTTCCTCGTCAAGCTCTCCATCGGCGCGTTCCCCATCGCCCTTTTTTTGCCTTCACCTACCGCACCTGGGAGGAAAAGGGCAAGAACGGGGATCACAGGGCACTTATTTTTTTAGCTTGTAAGCCTACGGGCCATAGTAGAATTTAGACCTCGTAATCCCCTCGCTTGTGTACTCATTCCGTATGAATTGTACTTGTTAACAATGTATGAATGAAAAGAAGGGTGTTTGTCGGGTTTTGTTTGCGCGTGGGCAAGGGCCACACCAAGGAGCATGTCCTCGTTCTCTTAAGATAAACACTGTACCTTCACAACAGACCTTGCCGTCTTCCTGCTCTATAGCTTGGCTACAATCACGCCCTTGGTGGAGGTAGGGGCCGAGTAGGATTAGGCCCTTCGCTCATCTCCTTCCCGCCGCACTACAACCAAGTTCCGGTCCAAAGTAAGGTTTTCGGACACGGGACGGAGGGAGCAAGATGGTATGAGAGCGAGTGAAGTCTCGCACGTTCAAGTTTCATACGGAGGCACAGAGTGGGGGAGAAAGACTTATCTAATGTCGCAGCCCCGTGCAACCTTGGCCTGCCGTGATTGGGTTCTCAGACTTGCAGCCCCTGGCAACCATGGCTTGTCGAGGTCCGGGCGGCGGCCTGTTCTCTTTTCTTACAAAATAGCTCGGCAGAAATGTCCACGCACCCTGCAAACCGAAAAAGGACGGGAAGGAACAGAGAGATGCGTACTCGAGCTCTATGCTAAGGGTTAGTCGCCGCCAAGCACTATCAACCCTAACACGGAGAGAGACTCAACCTAGCATGCATGCTAAAACTTAGGGCTCCGACGCTTCATTTATTTATGCTCAGGGTCTGCGCCTGGCTTTGTACAAAGGGTTACATGCCTTGCCGGCAAGGCCTGCACAAAAGGTGGTTTTCCGGGGAGCCCGGCAACCACGCCTTATGGGTAAAACTTGCGAAGATGTTCGATATTCTAGGAGTTGCTCACTGGAATACAATCTTTGGTCTCAAGGCGGACTGCGCCGGGCCTGGTGACTCATATTATCCGACAAGGGCCTTCCCACTTTGGCGACAACTTGTTGGAATTCTTTGCCGACTGAACGTGCCGAAGAACAAGGTCACCTTCCACAAAGCTTCGGGCATGAACCTTGCGGCTATGGTAGCGCCGCAAGGCATGCTGGTAGCGTGCTGCTCGCATAGCCATCCGAAGATGATCTTCCTCAAGGAGCGTTGCGTCATCCTGCCACAACTGCTCTTGCTCAAGCTCATCATAAGCGAGCACTCGAGGTGACCCGTACGTGAGTTCCGTGGGGTGAACTGCTTCTGCCCCGTAAAGAAGGGAGAAAGGTGTCTGGCCGGTGGATCGATATGGTGTCGTTCTGATCGACCAAAGAACCGCCGGCAATTCATCAATCCAGCGTCGCCCGCACCTGCGTAGCCTGTCGAAAGTCCTTGTCCGAAGACCTTGCAATACTTTAGCATTTGCCCTCTCAGCCTGGCCGTTGCTCCGTGGATGTTCAATAGAAGCAAAACAGACCTTGCCGCCGAGGTCCTGGATGTACTGCATGAAGGCATGGCTCGTGAACTGTGTGCCGTTGTCGGTGATGACTCTATTTGGCACACCAAAACGGCAGACTAGCTCCTTGAAGAATTTGACGGCTGATTGTGATGTCACCTTTCTCACTGCCTCCACCTCCGGCCACTTTGTGAACTTGTCGATTGCAACGTACAAGTACTCAAAGCCCCCGATAGCACAGGGAAAGGGGCCCAGTATGTCGAGCCCCCAAACCGAGAATGGCCAGGAAAGAGGGATTGTTTGGAGAGCTTGAGCCAGTTGATGAAGCTTCTTTGAATGGAACTGACATGCTTCACACTTGGTTACTAGTCCCGTTGCAACCTGGAGGGATGTGGGCCAGAAGAAACCTTGCCGGAATTCCTTGCCGGCAAGGGCCCTCGACCCTATGTGTGAGCCACATATGCCTCTGTGTATCTCTGCCAATAGCTCCAGTCCTTCCTCCTGGGGGATGCACTTCAATTTCACACCGTTTGGTCTTTTTCTGTACAGAACATCGTCGACGAACTGATACGTGGCAGACCGACGTGCTACTTTCTCTGCTTCTTCCTGCTCCTCAGGGAGTTCCCCTGTTTGGAGGAACCGGACTATATGTCGTGCCCATGCCGGAGCATGGGGCTCGATGACAAGGACCAAAGGCATTTCCTCTGTGATGGGAGCGGTTGTCTCTACGGCCAGGACTTGACGCCCTGGCGGAGTCTGTGGCCCCATGGCAGGCTCGGTGTCGACGGCAACATCCTTGCCGGCTGCTCCTGGGAGCTCGGCGAGAAAGTACTTGCCTGGGCCTGATTTCCTGCGCTTGTTCTGCTCTGTCGATGGTCCAACGGATGGCTGAGTTAACCGAAGCACAAAAGTACCTGGTTCCATAGGTAGTTTGAGGGCAGCACGTTTTGACAGGTAGTTGACGATGTCGTTCTCCACTCGGGGGGCATACTCCGCTCGTATACTGTCAAAACGCTCCTCCAGCTTCCTCACCTCATCTACGTAGACCTCCATCAACGGCTTTGATAGTCTTTGTTAACTTGCTTGATGACAAGCTGTGAATCACCCTTGACGATGAGCTTCTTGATTCTGAGGTCTGCCGCGATCTTGAGGTGCGCCTGTCGGAGTGGGTGCGAGGGGTCTTGCCGGTCTTCTTCCCTCCCGAGGCTTCGGCAGCAGGAGCAAGTGCCTTGGCGGCAGTCGCTGCAACTGCCTCCCGGTAGAGTTGGTCAGCGCAGATCAGCGCATCCTTCTTGTCAGAGGGGACGGTAATGATGGTCATTGGCCCCGGCATCTTCAGCATGTTGTAGGCGTAATGTGACGCCGCCATGAACTTGGCTAGTGCCGGGAGGCCGAGGATCCCATTGTAGGGCAAGGGGATCTCGGCTATGTCGAAAACAATCCTCTCTGTCCTGCAGTTCAACTCGCCTCCAAACGTCACGGGCAGCGTGACCTTGCCCTTTGGCTGGCTCCTTCCCGGGTTGACCCCTTGAAACGTGCCCGTCTATTCGAGGTCTCCATCAGGAATCTGCAACCTTTTGATCACAACAGGCAAGATCAAGTTCAGACCAGCCCCGCCGTCAACTAGCATTTTTGTCACCTTGAGGTTGCATATTGTTGGCGAAACCAACAACGGCAAGCATCCAACCGCAGTTGTGCGATCAGAGTGGTCCTCGGCATAAAAAATGATAGGCGTGCTGGACCACTTCAGTGGCTTTTGAGCATCGAATGGTGGTTCCACTGCTGTGATCTCACGCACGCACTGCTTGAGCCGGCGGTGAGAAGTGTGCAGCGAGGCGCCACCGTCGACGCACATGGCCTCCATAGCTTTCTATAACTCATGCTCACCGGACTCGTCGTCCTCGTCATGACCGTCGTCTTCCTGCTTCTTGTCGCGGCCCTGAGCGGGCCTCTCTTGCTGGTTATCCTTGCCGCGGCGACCCCCTTGGCCGCCACGCTTCTGGCCGGATCCTTCGGCACCGTCCTGACCCTTCTCCTTGTCCCGCCTCTCATACTCAGCTTTTTGCTTCTCAGCAAGCAGCTCAACTTGTCGGCAATTCTGGAGGTCGTGGCCCTTGGTGCGGTGGATCTTGCAGTACTGCTTGTCGAAGCCTCCTGGCTTGTCGGCAGCCGCAAAGGCCCGGCAAGCGGTGCACCCATCAATTTCCTTGCCGGGGTCATCTGCCTTGGCCTTCTTGGCAGCGCCGGTGTCCTCGGATCCCTCGACGGCAAGCACGGTCTTGCCCTTGCGCTTCCTGTTGCGGCGTCGGCCCTTCTTCGTCGGGGTGGCTGTGTCTTCGTCTGTGGAGTTGGTTTCCTTAACGGCATCCTCGCCGGGGTACTTCCTCCCCTCTTCAGCTCGAGTGCACCTATCGGCCAGAACATAAAGTTCAGCCACATCTTGGACCTTGTTCATCGCCAGCTCTTCACGAATCTTGCGGTTGCGCACATTCTGATGGAATGCACTGATCACGGCAGCGGGATGAACATCTGGGATGTTGTACTACACCCGGCTGAACCTCTGTATGTACTTGCGCAGGTTTTCGTCTTCTTTCTGGGGGATGATATGCAAATCGCTTGCGTGACCATGAGCTTGGTGGACCCCCGTAAAGGCGCCAACAAACTCATGGCACAAATCCGACCAAGAAGTAATAGAATCCACTGGCAAGTGCATCAACCATGACATGACATCGGGTTTAAGCGCCAACGGGAAGTAATTGGCAAGCACCTTATTGTCGCGAGCTCCAGCAGCTTGCATGGTGATGGTGTAGATGCTGAGGAACTCTGACGGATGGGTCTTGCCGTTGCACTTCTCGCCGACGTCGGGCTTGAACGTGCGGTGGGAGGGCCACTGGAATTGCCGCAGCTCACGGGTAAAGGCTGGGCAACCCACCTCGTAGGGTAGGCCGCCAGAGCCTCCTGGTGCTGGGTGGTCCATAGTGGGCCCCGCCTTCCTATCTGACTGGTGGCGTGCATCGCGCTGGCGCTCGATGGTGGTTCGAGCATCTTCATGGGCTCTCTCTTGAAGAACTTGGCGCTGATCACGGTGGGTCCATGGGTCGGACATAGCTATGGAATTGTTATCACAAGCGTCATCACGAGGGATCGACACCTGCGGTGGCTCGCATGGAGGAGGAGAGTGCACCGTGGCCGCAGCACCTCCGGTCCTTCCAACGCTGGCATGCGGTGGCTCAACGGAGCGCCGGCCTAAGGGCCCCGTTGTTCGTGGCTCATCTTTGTTGGCAACGCCGACGAGGCTCCGGATGGTGGCTCTCCACTCGTCGAGCTTTACCACGGCAGGAGGAAAGTCTAGGAGCAACTGCGCGTGCGCCAAAGCTTCTGCTGGCGTGGGTGGCGGCGAAAGCTGCGTGGACCGTGACGCGCTCCGACTTCTAACCACATTAGAAGGAGCTCTATCACGGCCTGGCGGCTGTGCACCACTTTTGCCAGCGTCTCGGCGTGCATGCTGGCCTTCCAAGTCCCGTGAATGATGCACATGACTCTTCCCACGGCGGCGCGCAAGGTCACCAGCGTGGTGACGCTGCTTGTCGCGCACAACCTGGGAAGAGCGCGCCATGGGCGCCAGCATAGGCGTCTTGGAAGTCGTCGCGCCGTCCGTGGGTGGCACGATGCCGCCCCTGGAGGGCCCCGCGCCACCAGCGGGGGGCCCGGCTCCGTATTTGGATTTGGCGGCGTGCGACCCGTCGTCTTGCGCACCAGCGATGGCACTTGCCAGGCTTTGACTGCCACAGCGACGCGGGTGTTCGCGAGCCGCGCCTCGGCTTCCGTCCACGACCGCCCCACCACTCGCCCACACTGGTACGGGCTGTTCGTCCCCCGATGAACCGATCGCTGTGATCGTCTTCTTCTTGGGAGCCATGGCAATGAAGAACTGCTAAACTAACTGCTAGACCAGATTTTCACAACTGCGTCCCCTACTTGGCGCGCCAAAGATGTCAGGGGAAACGACACCTATGGGATCACTGGGATCCCTTCTACGATTGGCAGGCACGGGGTTGTGCAAAGAGCGGGTCGGGTAGTCAGCACAAGGATCGTTTACCCAAGTTCGGGACGCGAGGATGCGTAACACCCTAGTCCTGCTTTGGTGTATATTTGAGTGTTCTTGAGCTCTCTAACTAGCTACGGTGCGTGCGTAGTCCAAAAGATCTGAATCCCTCTCCAGTACGCCTCGGGCCTCCTTTTATAGACGAAAGGGGTTGCCATAGTGGCACACAGGAGGTGGAAAGGTATATAGTGTACAAGCTTATCGCGTGTCATTACGGGATAAGGCACATTAAATGCACCCCCTAGGTGTCCCGTTGCTTTACTGGGGACGGCAACGAGGCCCGTCCCGTCCAGCGCCGCCCCGCCTCGCTCTGCCACGCATCCAGGCAAACGATGCATGCAGCGCCACGTAGGCTGGCAGGCTGCTGAGATGGCGTGGTGGTAGGGTCCTCACGGAGATCTGCATTCCACCACGCAGGTGCTTGCTGAGTTGGCCTGGAAGCCGCACGTTGCCATGTAATGGCCTGCCCAGCTAGTTGGGCTGGCAGCTCTATGGAAATGGCGGTGGAGTCTTGGCAGACGTGGGTCTGGCTGTGGCCCCGCAGGTGTCCTCGGCAAGGGTCTCGTTGGGGCCCCGACAAGGGTCTTGCCGTTGCATCACGGTCGTCCTCAACAAGGATCTTGCCGGGGGGTCTCATGGATTTCCTCGGCAAGGATCTTGCCGAGGGTCGTCGTCTTCTGGTCTTCATCTGATCTCGTGTGCTTATGATCTTCACAAAGATCTGCATGCCACCAGGGAGGTGCCTCCCAAGCCCTGGTTCCAATGTGGTTGATGGTGTTGGAACCCTTGGGCTCAAGGGTGGCGCGCTCTGCTGGCGTTGGGCAAGTTTCCCTGGCAAGGCCCTTGTCGGGGCTACGGAGGCCGCCCCGGCAAGGGTCTTGACGGGGGAGTCCACTTCGCCCTCTTACTCTTTGTGCCTCTGGTATTGGTGTTGCTTTGCCCGTCTTGCGCTTTTGGCTGGAGCGATGCTCTGGTATTCTTGTGCTTCTGCTCCCTCCCTTCGCCCTGCTAAGTGTGGCCGCAGGTGCGGCTCTGACTGCCCGTGCACAAGTAGAAGGGTAAAAAGGAGAGCCCCTCCTTTTGTACACCGACACCAGCAAGGATTGACGATTTAAAACACAAAATAAAACAAGACACTCCAAGCAAAACACATATTATGTGACGAATAAAAATAATGGTCGTTAGAAGAAAGAGGGGATGCCACTCGGGGGCATCGCTAAGCTTAGTTGGTTGCTCATTTTTGGATTATATCTTGGGATTCCGGGGCATACCCAATCTTAGGCTCTTCTATCCTCCCTTCATCCATCGTAAGATAACCCAAAACTTGAAAACTTCAATCACACAAAATTCAACAAAACCTCTGTGAGATCTGTTAGTGTAAGAAAGCAAACCACTACTATAAGTATTGTATCAAACCAATTCATATTTTGTTTTTGTATTATATCTACTATATTCAAACTTTTTATTTCAAAAAATCATCAAAGAAAATCATAGAGCCATCAAAATAAGCACACAACACAAAGAAAACAGAATCTGTCAAAACAGAAAAGTTTGTAGCAATCTGACTTAGATGAAAACTTCTGGAACTCCAAAAATTATGAAAAAATAGGACGACCTTGGAAATTTGTATATTAATCTTCTGCAAAAAGAATTGGGGCAAAAGCACTTTCTGATAAAAAAATTAGAAGTTTTTTCATGAGCGCAAAGTTTCTGTCTTTTTCAGCAAGATCAAACAACTATCACCCAAGAAGATCCTATCGGTTCTACTTGGAACACACACCAATTAAAACACAAAAAATACAATCATATAACAGTAGCATAATTGTGCTAACACTCAAGAACAGAAAGCAAAAAGCAAAAATGAAATTTATTCATTGGGTTGCCTCCCAACAAGCGCTATAGTTTTACGCCCTTAGCTAGGCATAAAGCAAGGATCTAAGTTTTGTCATCTTTGGTTCGAGATCCATAAGATGCCCTCATGATTGATTCATAAGGTGGCTTAATTATAGTTCTAGGAAAGTGTTCCATATCCTTCCTCAAAGGAATTGGAACTTAATATTGCCATCTTTCATATCAATCACGACACCGATAGTGCGTAAAAACGTTCTACCAAGAATAATTGGATAAGATGGACTACAATCAATATCAAGAACAATAAAATCTATGGGCACATAATTCCTATTTACAAGAATAATAACATCATTAATTCTTCCCATAGGCTTTTTAATAGTAGAATCCGCCAAATGCAAATTCAAAGAACATTCTTCAAGATTAGCGAGACCAAGCACATCACATACAGATTTCGGAATTGTAGAAACACTAGCACCCAAGTCACACAAAGCAAAACACTCATAATTTTTAATCTTGAATTTGATAGTAGGTTCCCATTCATCATGCAATTTTCTAGGAATTTAAACTTCCAATTCCAATTTTTCTTCAAGAGCTTTCATCATAGCATCAACAATATGTTTAGTAAAAGCTTTATTTTGTTCATAAGCATGGGGTGAATTTATCATGGATTGCAGCAAAGAAATACAATCAATCAAACAGCAACTATCATAATTAAAGCCTTTGTAATCCAAAAGAGTGGGCACATCACTAGTTAAAGTTTTGACATCTCCAAACCCACTTTCATCAATTTTCTCAACAAGATTTTCACCCTCTAAAATATTGGGACGCCTTCTACCTAAAGTTGACTCTTCTCCAGTCCCTTTTTCATCAATCTTAACTTTACTAAACAAGGAATCAATAGAATATACACCAATCATTTTAAGATCTTCATCACTTTTGCGTAAGAAATCACTAGAAAACACTTTTTCTAAATATTCTCTTTTAGGTCTAAGTATTATGGTTCTCTTCTTGCTTTAATCCATAGAAACATAAAGAGCTTTAATTGATCCATATACTTTAGGCACAAACAAATTTATCTTGAGATTTTCCACATCATGCGCAATTCTATCAACACTTCTAGACAAATCATCAATCTTACTCAACTTTTCTTCTATGGAAGTGTTGAGAACTTTTTGAGTGTTGGTAAATTCTTTAATATTATTCTCAAGATGAGAGGTGCTCCCATTATTATAAGATTGATTTCCATAGGAGTTACCATAATTATTAGGGGAATTACTAGGAAAAGGCCTAGGATTAAAATTACCTCTATAAGCATTGTTATTGAAATTATTTCGAGAGATAAAGTTCAGATCAATGACATCACTATTTTGCTCAATTAAAGTAGACAAAGGCATATCATTAAAATCAATAGGAGCACTTTTACTAGAAACCAATTTCATAAGAGCATCAACTTTTTCACTCAAAGAAGAAATTTCCTCAACCGAATTAACTTTTTAACTAGTAGGAGCCCTTTCGGTATGCCATTGTGAATAATTTTCCATATTATCAAGCAATTTTGTGGCTTCACCCAAAGTAATTTCCATAACAGTCCCACCCGCGGTGGAATCTAAAAGATTACGAGAAACAAAATTCAATCCCGCATTAAATTTTTGTATGATCATCCAAAGATTTAACCCATGAGTTGGGCAATTCCTTAGCATCATTTTAATCCTTTCCCAAGATTGTGCAACATGCTCATGTTCAAGTTGCTTGAAATTCATGATTTGGGCTCTAAGGGAAATGATTTTTGCGGGAGGAAAATACTTAGTGATAAAAGCATCTTTGCACTTATTCCTAGAATGGATACTATTCCGCGGCAAAGAAGAGAACCTATTTTTTTCAGAATCACGCAAAGAAAATGGAAATAATTTCATCTTCACCATATCATTGTCCACATCTTTTTTCCATTGCATATTGCATAATTCCATGAAGGTATTAAGATGGTATGCCGCAACCTCATTAGGAGTACCAGAAAACTGATCTTTCATAACAAGATTCAGCAGAGCAGTATTAATATCACAAGACTCTGCACTAGCGGCGGGAGGAGCAATCAGAGTGCCAATAAAATCATTGTTGTTGGTATTTGAGAAATCACATAACTTGGTGTTCTCTTGAGTCATGATGACTACACAACAAGATTGCACCCAAAAACAGATCTGACAAGAAAACGGCAAACGGAAAAGAGAGGCGAATAAAACGGCAAATTTTTGTGAAGTGGGGGAGAGGAAAACGAGAAGCAAATGGAAGATAATGTAAATTGCGAGGAGATGAGATTTGTGATTAGGAACCTAGTATATGTTGAAGATCCTCCCTAGCAACGACACCAGAAATTCTTTTTGATGTCGCTTGAAGCTACGTCGGTATTTCCCCAAAGAGGAAGGGATGATGCAGCACAGCGGCGGTAGGTATTTCCCTCAGATATGAAACCAAGGTTATCGAACCAGTAGGAGAACCAAGCAACACAACGTAAACAACCCCTGCACACAGATAACAAATCCTCGCAACCCACGTGTTAAAGGGGTTGTATATCCATTCCGCGGTAAGGCTCCTCAAGTGGCAAACAGACGTGAGATAAATTTGTAGTAAATTGATAGATCGAACGCTAAATAAAATAAATAAAGAAAAAATGCAGAAAGGTATTTTTGTATTTTTGGTTTAATAGATATAAAAATAAATGCAAGATAAAAGTACATCGCAAAGGCAAATATATGAGAAAGAAGACCCGGGGGCCGTAGGTTTCACTAGTAGCTTCTCTCGAGAAAAATAGCAAACAGTGGGTAAACAAATTACTGTTGGGCAATTGATAGAACTTCGAATAATTATGATGGTATCTAGGCAATGATCATTATATAGGCATCACGTCCAAGATTAGTAGACCGACTCCTGCCTGCATCTACTACTATTACTCCACACATTGACTGCTATCCAGCATGCATCTAGTGTATTAAGTTCATGGAGAAACAGAGTAATGCAATATGAACGATGAAATGCTGTAGACAAGATCTATCTATGTAGAGATAGACCCCGTCGTTTTATCCTTAGTAGCAACGATACATACGTTTTGTTTCCCTTTCTGTCACTGGGATCAAGCACCGTAAGATCGAACCCACTACAAAGGACCTCTTCCCATTGCAAGATAAATAGTTCAAGTTGGCCAAACAAAACCAAATATCGGAGAAGAAATACGAGGCTATAAGAAATCATGCATATAAGAGATCAAAGAAACTCAAATAACTTTCATGGATATAAAAAGATATAACTGACCATAAACTCAAAGTTCATCAGATCGCAATAAACACACCGCAAAAATAGTTACATCGTATGGATCTCCAAGAGACCATTGTATTGAGAATCCAGTGAGAGAGAGAAAGCCATCTAGATACTAACTACGGACCCGAAGGTCTACAAAGAACTACTCACGCATCATCAGAGAGCCGCCAATGGAGGTGGTGAACCCCATCCGAGATGCTGTTTAGATTGGACCTGGTGGTTCTGGACTCTGCGACAGCGGGATGAATATTTTGTCGATCGTACTAGGGTTTCTGGAATATTGGGGTATTTATAGAGCAAAAAGGCGGTCCGGGGGGCATCCGAGGTGGGCACAACCCACCAGGGCGTGCCTGGGCCTCCCGGCGCGCCCTGGTGAGTTGTACCCCCCTCGGGGCACTCCCCAGGCACAGCCAGGGCCCGTTGTGTTCCTTCTGGCCCATAAAAACTCTCCGTAAAGTTTTGGGGCGTTTGGACTCCGTCTGATATTGATTTTCTGCGATGTAAAAAACATGAAAAAAATAGCAATTGGCACTTGGCACTATGTCAATAGGTTAGTAACAAAAACTGATATAAAATGACTATAAATGATAGTAAAACATCCAAGATTGGTAATATATCAACATGGAACAATAAAAAAATTATAGATACATTGGAGACCTATCAGCATGACAAAAGAATTCAAAAGCGTGAGTTTAAAGTCGGAGAATATGTTCTTTTGTACAACTCTCGTTTTAGATTTTTTACAGGAAAACTCCTCTCAAAATGGGAAGGCCCATACATCATCGAGGAGGTTTACTAGTATGGAGCCATCAAAATAAATAACTCCGAAGGTACTAACCCGAAGGTTGTCAATGGGCAACGAATAAAGCACTATATCTCAGGTACGCCTATTAATGTTGAAAGTAATATTATCCAAACTTTGACACCGGAAGAACACATAAAAGAGTCCTTCCGGAACACTCCAGACTCATGAAAGTAGAGAGGTAAGTGATACGGTAAGTAAACGGACTCCAAAAAATCCACAAAAATATTTTTTTTCAGTTTTGAAATATTTTAGAATTTTGGAAATCAAGAAACTTCCAGGAAACGTCCCTTGTGGGCACAAGACACCACGGCGGCCTGGCGTGCCCAGGTGGGTTGTGCCCACCTGGGACACCTTCTGTACTATAATT
This sequence comes from Aegilops umbellulata, assembly GCA_032464435.1. Classification (NCBI taxonomy): domain Eukaryota; kingdom Viridiplantae; phylum Streptophyta; class Magnoliopsida; order Poales; family Poaceae; genus Aegilops; species Aegilops umbellulata. The sequence continues at coordinate 404,879,697 of CP136054.1, read as the reverse complement.
TTCTACCTTATGCTTGTCCTCCAAGATAAAAAAAATCTATATATACTTCCCAAACCTGTTGATCATCGTATCGTGAAGAAATCCTCTGTTTTCTTTTCTTGCTGTTTCTGGTCAGATTTATCAAGCCAGGCATCATGTCTTCCTGCTCCTCCAACAACATGGAAGAAGATGCTTGGCTGATTAAGATCAAGACGAAGCAGGAGGAGCCTACAGACGCCCTCAAGGGAGACAAGGGCAAGAAAGCTACCTTGGATCCGCCCCGGTGGCAGCACAAGAGCTGCTGGCTGAGGAGGAGGAAGAGGATATCCTTCAACCCTACCTTCCTCATCTTACTCCCGTTGATATTGAGGCTTTTCGCATCATTGAAATAGTTCGCATACAGAATAAGTACCTTACTCGCGAAAATATTCTGCATCAAGAGCATATCATCCATCTTCGGAGCGTCATCCGTCGGCTGGAGAACCTCTTGATCCTTAAGGATAGGATCGCTTCTTCACCGCCATCATCTTCTTCACCACCAAAGGAGAATTGAGTATCGGGTATGGGCACTCCCCTTGGCTTCCGCCAAGCTTGGGGGAGGTGCCCCGATATCGTATCATCCCACTATTTTTTGCTTTTACTTATCTTACTTCGATCATTTGCTTTTAGATGAAATAAATTTTAGTTTGATCCTTTCTTCTTTGAGAGTTTGCTTAGTTATCTATCCTTGTAATCATGTGCAAGTTATATAAGAAAGTTAGTTTGAGTTTTTGCTTTCTTAACTCTGACGTTGCAAATAAAGAAAATAAATAAAGAATGAAAAAGAGAAATGAAATAAATAAGAGAAAGGAAATAAATCAATAAGCACTAGTACAACAACGTCCTAAACAAACGGTTTAAAACCCCTTTCCGCGACGGCATTTGGAACCGTCGCCAAGTGAGTGTGAGCGATAGGGGAGTCCTTCCCACATGACCCAGAAATCGTCGGGGATAGGCCCTCCTAGGATCGTGGCAGGGGCCGTGTGCGATCAGGCGAGGCATGGAAACCCAATCATTTCCGTAGTTATGTACATCCCACACGAAGAATCCCAGAAATCATTTCCGTAGTTATGTACATCCCACACGGTGAATCCCAGAAATCATTTCCGTAGGTATGTGCATCCCACACGGTGAATCCCAGAAATCATTTCCGTAGGTATGTACATCCCACACGATGAATCATAGAAATCATTTCCGTAGGTATGTACATCCCACACAGTTCTTTGTGTGGAAACGTTTGTGCAAGGTGGCCCAACGCAAACAGTTCGCGGCCGGTAGCCGTGTGTGATTCTTAGTTGATCGAACACGCCTACTTTCTAGAAACCGTGCGGGTTGTTTGAGTTCATCGCCTACGGTGTTGTCAGAGTAACCGTTTGGAATAGAAAACCCCAATAAGCAGGGTAATTAGCCTATTATTGATATTCCATGTACTAATCAAGCTGATATTTCTTATAAAACATGCCAACTATTTCATATCCGTACAAAAGCAACCAGGATTACATAATCAAATTACATCAGATAGCTTCGGCACTCAGTTATGCCATTACACATCATCACCAAGTTTCATATGCAGCATCAAAAACCTTTGGAAAGTAGCATCGTACACGGTAAATAGACAGATGAATCTCATCTGAGAAACTGCAGAAGCGGAAGGCAAATATTGGGCCTTCAGTGATGTTGAATGTCCTTGCAACTTTAGGCCAGTGGCTATGGATAATTGCCCGCCCAACCTTCGTCCTCTTCAGCAAGACTTCAATATTGTACCATGGGTGTTGAATGAATACCTTCCTCGCCTCTTGACCATGCAGGTGGTTTGAGAGGCAATCATCGGTGAACTACTTTGAAAAGTACTGAAAACAAAGTTATACATAAATCACTGTTGTAAATTTTGAAATGGCGCAAGGGGTAAAAATAAGGTAAAAGAGTTGGTACCATCCTATAGTTGACTGATGTCTTCTTCATTGTGCAAACAAAGATCTTGCTGTTATTCATCGCAAGTTTCTTCATCCTAATAATCTTTCCGAGTTTCTTGACTTGACTGATATTCATGGACATCTCATTTCCCCATATGCAAAATGGGTCGAACTGTGGGTCTAAGCCTCTAACAGCAGGACCTACATGTGCAAGACCAAATTATAAGAAACCTAAATATTAGAATGATTCCTGCAACTGCACAATAATGTGCTATTAGCCAAAGGACCCTGCTTGAACATACCTCGATGGTAAACCACAGTGTCTCCATTGTTTCCCTACAACACACATAAGGAAGATCTTGATCAGGTTAACTGAGAGTTGCCATACTATCAGTAGAATATGTATTGAGTACACACAAATTCGATTGGTGTCACATGCATAACAATACAAAATTGTACCCACAACAAATGAAAATCAAATTGCAGAATTGAACCAAACAGTTAAATGGACAGCAGACCAAAGGAACCAAAATAGTTAACTGAGCACGACATTGTAGAATAGAAACATGTACTAGAAGATAAGACAGTTAACAAAACAAAGAATGCTTGAGAACAGTACTACGAAATGTAGCAATTGTTGGACCAAAGTGTTAACTGAACATTACATTTTAGAGGACCAAATTGTTAACTGAACATTAGATTGCATATTAACATTACAGAGGACAAATCACTAGAAGCCATGATGGTGGCCTCGAGAAAACATCACAAACTGTATTTAAAGTAGACAACCGTGCGGCGATGTCGATGGTGGCCTCGAAGACGAGTTACTCCTCCAAGATCTGGCGATCGACACGCATGGCAGCCATAGCGACCTCGTTCGCGCGTGCGGCCGCATGCTACTCAGCTCCATGTTATACTGCGTGTAAAATGGTTGTGGGTGGTTCTTAATTGGAGGGGGGCAGTGATTTTGGTGGAAGGTGTCGCTCCGTCAGTCAGGGCATGTGGGACGGGAAAGGAGGAGGATGGTGTGGGTGGGGTGTGGATTACCTGACCATATCGACGAGGCGGCGCAACAAGAAGAAGGGTTGACGATGAGGAGGTTGCGCAGCAAGAAGAAGGGTCGGCGATGAGGAGGCCATGCAGCAAGAAGAAGGGTCGTCGTCGAGGAGGCGGCGCTGCAAGAAGAAGGGTAGCCAGCGAGGAGGCAGCGCTGCAAGAAGAAGGGTCACCGACGAGGAGGCTGAGCTGCCAGTAAGCAGCAGTGAAGGTTTGAACTTGGAAAGCAAGGAGGAACAATGGAAATGTGGCTTTTGGTAGGAGGGAGGGGGCGGGGAGATAGGTATTTCCGCGGTGGCAAATTTTTTTTGCTCGGTGCTGCGAGAAACTGGCGCGCAAGTGTGGTTCAAGCGGTGGCGATGGACTGTAGACGACGAAGCTTCCTGCGTAAGCGAGACAAGACGGTGCGCCAATATATTTTATATCGCGTCCTACACGATTCTTTCTAGTAAACTACTTGTGGTATACCTGATTTTTTCATTATGTTTTCAAAGACAAAATGGTATTACGGAGGGAAAGGATGGTGTTTGAATTGCTAGAACATGTACGTACAATGAAGATGCAACTAGTACATGAATGTCGTGTTTAAATGTGGAATTATTCCGGGTTCGTTTGGCATTTTATGCATTAATTGAGATTCTGGGCATTTAATGTGCATAATTCAAATTTGAACTACAAGCAGATGCTCCAATGCACCAAAGTTTGCCGAAAAATCACATGTGTCTTTGGGTGAATTTATAGGTCTCATGCAAGAAATGGGAATAAAATTCAAACATCTCGGTATCATGGCTCGGCCGGAATGATTGAGAAACTTAGTTTTTTAATTCCTGTAAATCAAAAACATGGCTGAAATCATGAAACTTGGCATGTTGTCATGACATGGCACCAACATGCTGCAGTAATTTTTTTGGCCGAACTGGGACAAGCATTGGTGTAAGCTTCTTTCAAACCGGAGCTTCCCTCAAAAAGACTCCTGGTTCCGAGAGGGAACGTGTCACCTCCGTGTGTGAAACGACATACGTACACTGCCTTGTCCCGCCTTAATTTTTGTACACTGGCAGACTAGACCAAATAGAAGTCTTGTGCTAAATTTTGGAATTATTCTGTGTTCGTTTGGCCTTTTTAATACATCAACTGAGTTTCTGGGCATTTAATGTGCATAATTCAAATTTGAACTAAAAGCACATGCTCTTGTGCACCAAAGTTGTTTGAAAAATCACATGTGTGTCCTTGGTGAATTTCTAGGTCCCATGCAAGAGATGGGAGTGAAATTCAAACATCTGGGCTTTGTGGCTTAGCCGGAAAGATTGAGAAACTTGGTTTTTTAATTCCTGTAAATCCAAAACACGCCTGAAAATCATGAAACTTAGCATGGTTTCATGACATGGCACTAACATGTTGCGGTAATTTCTTTGGCCGAATTGGGACAAGCTTTGGTGTAGGCTTATTGGAAATCGGAGCTTCCCTCAAGAAGGCTCCTGGTTCCGAGAGGGAACGTGTCACCTCCGTGTGCGAAACGACATACGTACACTGCCTTCTCCCGCCTTAATTTTTTTACACACGCATATTAGACCAAATAGAAGTACCGTGCTAAAATTTGGAATTATTCCGTGTTCGTTTGGCCTTTTTTATACATTAATTGAGTGTCTAGGCATTTAATGTGTATAATTCAAATTTGAACTACAAGCACGTGCTCCAGTGCACCAAAGTTGTTTGAAAAATCACATGTGTGTCCTTGGGTGAATTTCTAGGTCCCATGCAAGAGATGGGAGTGAAATTCAAACATCTGGGCATCATGGCTCGGCCAGAAATATTGAGAAACTTGGTTTTTTAATTCCTGTAATTCCAAAATACGCCTTAAAATCATGAATCTTGGCATGGTCTCATGACATGGCACCAACATGCTGTGGTAATTTGTTTGGCTGAATTGGGACAAGCTTTGGTGTAGGATTCTTGTAAACCGGAGCTTCCCTCAAGAAGGCTCCTGGTTCCGAGAGGGAACGTGTCACCTCCGTGTGCGAAACGACATACGTACACCGCCTTCTCCCGCCTTAATTTTTTACACACGCATATTAGACCAAATAGAAGTACCGTGCTAAATTTGGAATTATTCCAGGTTCATTGGGCCTTTTTTATACATTAATTGAGTTTCTAGGCATTTAATGTGTATAATTCAAATTTGAACTACAAGCACGTGCTTTAGTGCACCAAAGTTGTTTGAAAAATCACATGTGTGTCCTTGGGTGAATTTCTAGGTCCCATGCAAGAGATGGGAGTGAAATTCAAACATCTGGGCGTCGTGGCTTAGCCGGAAAGATTGAGAAAATTGGTTTTTTAATTCCTGTAAATCCAAAACACGCCTGAAAATCATGAAACTTGGCATGGTGTCATGTCATGGCACCAACATGTTGTGGTAATTTCTTTGGCCGAATTGGGACAAGCTTTGGTGTAGGCTTATTGGAAACCGGAGCTTCCCTCAAGAAGGCTCCTGGTTCCGAGAAGGAATGTGTCACCTCCATGTGCAAAACGACATACGTACATTGCCTTCTCCCGCCTTAATTTTTTACAAAGGTAGATGAGACCAAATAGAAGTATCGTGCTAAATTTTGGAATTATTCCATGTTCGTTTGGCCTTTTTTATACATTAATTGAGTTTTTGCGCATTTAATGTGTATAATTCAAATTTGAACTACAAGCACGTGCTCCAGTGCACCAAAGTTGTTTGAAAAATCACATGTCTATCCTTGGGTGAATTTTTAGGTCCCATGCAAGAGATGGGAGTGAAATTCAAACATCTGGGCGTTGTGGCTCGGCCGAAAAGATTGAGAAAGTTGGCTTTTTAATTCCTGTAATTCTAAAACACGCCTGAAAAACATGAAAATTGGCATGGTCTCATGACATGGCACCAACATGCTGCGGTAATTTTTTTGGCCGAATTGGGACAAGCTTTGGTGTAGGCCTCTTACAAACCGGAGCTTCCCTCAAGAAGGCTCCTGGTTCCGAGAGGGACGTGTCACCTTCGTGTGCGAAACGACATACGTACACTGCCTTCTCCCGCCTTAAATTTTTTACACACGCAGATTAGACCAAATAGAAGTATCATGCTAAATTTTGGAATTATTCCGTGTTCATTTCGCATTTTTTATTCATTAATTGAATTTCTGCGCATTTAATGTGCATAATTCAAATTTGAACTACAAACACGTGCTCCAGTGCACCAAAGTTTTTTGAAAAATCACATGTGTGTCCTTGGATGAATTTCTAGGTCCCATGCAAGAGATGGGAGTGAAATTCAAACATCTGGGCGTCGTGGCTCGACCGGAAAGATTGAGAAACTTGGTTTTTTAATTCCTGTAATTCTAAAACACACCTGAAAATCATGAAACTTGGCATGGTCTCATGACATGGCACCAAGATGCTGCGAGCCCTCAAGAAGGCTCCTGGTTCCGAGAGGGAACGTGTCACCTCCGTGTGTGAAACGACATACGTACACTGCCTTCTCCTGCCTTAATTTTTTACACAGGCAGATTAGACCAAATAGAAGTATCATGCAAAATTTTGGAATTATTCTGTGTCCGTTTGGCCTTATTATACATTAATTGAGTTTCTGCACATTTAATGTGGATAATTCAAATTTGAACTACAAGCACGTGCTCCAGTGCACCAAAGTTGTTTGAAAAATCACATGTGTGTCCTTGGGTGAATTTCTAGGTCCAATGCAAGAGATGGGAGTGAAAGTCAAACGTCTGGGCGTCATGGCTCGGCCGAAAATATTCAGAAACTTGGTTTTTTAATTCCTGTAATTCCAAAACATGCCTTAAAATCATGAAACTTGGCATGGTCTCATGACATGGCACCAACATGCTGTGGTAATTTTTTTTGGCCGAATTGGGACAAGCTTCGGTGTAGGCTTCTTGCAAACCTAAGCTTCCCTCAAGAAAGCTCCTGGTTCCGAGAGGGAACGTGTCACATCCATGTGCGAAACGACATACGTACACTGCCTTCTCCCGCCTTAATTTTTTTACACACGCATATTAGACCAAATAGAAGTACCATGCTAAATTTTGGAATTATTCCATGTTCGTTTGGCCTTTTTATACATTAATTGAGTTTCTAGGCATTTAATGTGTATAATTCAAATTTAAACTACAAGCACGTGCGCCAGTGCACCAAAGTTGTTTGAAAAATCACATGTGTGTCCTCGGGTGAATTTTAGGTCCCATGCAAGAGATGGGAGTGAAATTCAAACATCTGGGCGTCGTGGCTCGGCCGAAAATATTGAGAAACTTGGTTTTTTAATTTCTCTAATTCCAAAACACCCGTGAAAATCATGAAACTTGGCATGGTCTCATGACATGGCACCAACATGTTGCGGTAATTTCTTTGGCCGAATTGGGACAAGCTTTGGTGTAGGCTTATTGCAAACCGGAGCTTCCCTCAAGAAGGCTCCTTGTTCCGAGAGGGAACGTGTCACCTCCTTGTGCGAAACGACTTACGTACACTGCCTTCTCCCGCCTTAATTTTTTACACAGCCAGATTAGACAAAATAGAAGTACCGTGCTAAAATTTTGAATTATTCCGGGTTCGTTTCGCCTTTTTTATACATAATTTGAGTTTCTGGTCATTAAATGTGCATAATTCAAGTTTGAACTACATGCACAGGCTCCAGTGCACCAAAGTTGTTTGAAAAATCACATGTGTGTCCTTGGGTGAATTTCTAGGTCCCATGCAAGAGATTGGAGGGAAATTCAAACATCTGGGCGTTGTGGCTCGGCCGGGAAGATTGAAAAACTTGGTTTTTTAATTCCTGGAATTCCAAAACACCCCTGAAAATCATGAAACTTGGCATGGTGTTATGATATGGCACCAACATGCTGCGGTAATTTTTTTGGTCGAATTGGGACAAGCTTTGGTGTAAGCTTCTTGCAAACCGGAGCTTCCCTCAAGAAGGCTCGTGGTTCCGAGAGGGAACGTGTCACGACCGTGTGCGAAACGACATACGTACACTGCCTTCTCCCGCCTTAATGTTTTTACACAGCCAGATTAGACCAAGTAGAAGTACTGTGCTAAATTTTGGAATTATTCTAGGGTCGTTTGGCCTTTTTATACATTAATTGAGTTTCTGGGTAGTTAATGTACATAATTCAAATTTGAACTACAAGCACATGGTCCAGTGCACCGAAGTTGTTTGAAAAATTACATGTGTGTCCTTGGATGAATTTCTAGGTCCCATGCAAGAGATGGGAGTGAAATTCAAACATCTGGGCGTCGTGGCTCGGCCGGAAATATTGAGAAACTTGGTTTTTTAATTCCTCTAATTCCAAAACACGCCTGAAAATCATGAAACTTGGCATGGTCTCATGACATGGCACCAACATGCTGTGGTAATTTTTCAGTCCGATTTGCGAAGGCGCACACATTAACAATCAACAAAGTCATTTTTTGGCAAGTGTTGTCACATTACAAATCGGAAACACAAATATTATTGAAATCGTGGGCGTTCGACTTACCAATTACGTGCGGACACGCGTCCCCTTTTTTTATTGGCTAGGAGGTGCCGTGCGGGTTAGCTATTTTAGTACAGGAGGCGTGCGATCAGACCCCTGCGCGTGCTCATCGGGAGGAGAGCCCTTTGACCGCTACCCGCCGCACACCTCCCTCCCAACGTCTCCATTAAGAAAGTTTTGCACGGATCTTGATGTAAAATCCGACGGACCTATATAGCATCAACTGCAACTTATAGCAAGCATGATGAATATAAGGACGATGACAGTGTGTAATAATTGTCTTACATATTTAGAAACATAATTAAAAAAAGCCACATGTGGCAACGCTTGAAATACACAAGGGCAAAAGAAGAAGGAAGACAATGATCTCACTCGCTAAGCTCTACTTTCTTGATGCGTTGCGATAGGCCGCGGGAACTAGTCTCCAAGCCAAGCAGCGACGAGCTCTTTCTTGTCCTCAAGATGCTGGTTGAGAGCATCCACGGAATCCTCCACCAGCCTTCTGCGCTCGATGCGTAGCATGACATTCTCGCCCATAAGTTCTCGACGATGACGCTGGTCCTCTTCAACAAGGCAGTGGTCTGCTCCTGCTGCTCTGCACTTCCGACAATCTTCGCCCTCAGCAGGTCGCGCTTGGCCCAAATCTTTGCATTGCTCTCATTTAGTTGCCGGATGACGTTGGTAGACTATTCAAACGAGGCTTTCAGGTCATCCTGCAACCTCGCCCACCTGGAGATCTAATCCATCTGCCTAAGGACGAGGGCACGCATGCACTTGTAAGAGCCCTCGCATGCCCGCGAGCCATTTTCCTAGGCCGCCACAGTGTGGGAGGACATCTCTGCTGCATTCACGGCGCGACGAGACATTTCTTCTGCTTCTGCGGCGCGGCCGGACCAGTCTGCTACATCGACGGCATGGCGGGACCTCTCTGCTGCTACGGCCATGCGGCGGGACATGTTGGTTGCTTTCGTGGCAAGGCGGGACATCTCTCGTGCTCCCGCTTCCAGGCTCGCCTCTCCCTGGTGGCAATCTCTCGACCCTGAACTCATGCTGGCTATGGTGGACGCAAGGGAACGATGATGAATGACTTGTTTGTTTTTGACTTTTTGTGGATGAGGAGTTGAGGGGGAATGTGCAATCATCTTGGAGTAGTAGTATTTATAACCTGGTAGTAATATGCTCCTAAGTGGGAAACCGTTCAGGTTTTGATCAGTGTGAACAGGTTTGCAATTTGGAATGTGACGGGATGCGGCCTCCCTGTTCTTCTAAAAAAATTGTGATGGGACGCAGCCTCCCTGTTCTTCTAAAAAAATTGTGACGGACGCATGCTCAAAATTTACTGACGGTTATAAGTGGGGCACGATTCTCGAAAGGCGTAACATGGGCACGTACGCCTTCTAAGCCGCGTACGTGGCATTTGCACCATAGGGTGCACCGCAATAGGCAATGTCAGCACACGTCTTGTTCCAACAACCGTGCGCGCTCGTTATTACCATCGCGCATGCTTCTTTTAATTAGAATGGGTGTGCCCGTCTAGCGCACACACGTTGATATATCTAACTGTTTCAGTTTGTTGTGGCTAATCGCAAACAGTTCATCCATATGAAGTGTATGCCATCAATCGCCGACACTTTCATTTGGCTTACCCGTTTATGTTCTGTTGCCTAATCACAAACAGTTAATCCTTCTGAAGCGTATGCCCTCAATCACAGACACCTTGATCTAGCTGACCGTTTCTTTTGTGTTGCCTCATCACAAACAGTTCATCCGAGTGAACTGTATGGTATATATCACACACAGCTTCATCTGGTTGCCCGTTTCTTTTGTGTTGCCTAATCACAAACAGTTCATCCCAGTGAACCATATGCTCTATATCGCACACGCCTTCATCAGGCTGCCCGTTTCTTTTGTTCCGCCTCATCGCAAACAGTTCATTGGACTGAACCGTATGCCCTGGATCGCACACGCAACTAAAATCTGAACCGTGTTTGATGCATCCTCCATTGCAAATGTTTTGCACCTTTTTTGACGATTTTTTACATCCCCATTTGTGATAAGTGCATCACACACAGTTTTGTGAAAGGGTCTCTAACCGTAGTGTCGCGTTAGCAGCATCCTGAAGTAGTGAAGATTATATACTAATCCTATGGTAGGTGATGGCACCACATAAGGAAAAGTATAACTTGAAAATTTTATTAGAGATTGACAAACATAGCATTAGTCAATGATGAAACTCATGAAAGAATTAATAAGGGAAGAAAAGATTCACATATAGATAAACTATCCTAGAAATCTTTTGTGATTGTGAGCCCTCATCAAAATATTATATGCCAAAACTGTTGACGTTGGACAAGGAAGACAACTTAATGATTTATGTTTGTTTATATTCACATAGAAGTCATATTGTCATAGATCATTTAACATGTGATGCTTGCCCCCTATCTTTGCTAGCCAAAAATTGCACACTAAGTAGAAATACTACTTGTGCATCCAAAAACCCTTAAACCCAAATCTTACTTTCAAGTGTCCACCATACCTACCTAGGGATTGAGCAAGATCCCTCAAGTAAGTTGTCGTCGGTGCAAAAAGGCAATAAAAATTGCTTCTAAAAGTGTGAGATCATTTAGTGTAAGAGAAAATTGAGCGTTGTACGAACTTGGATGATAAAGAATAAAAGCGACAGACTTCATAATAAAGGTTGTCATCTTAAGGGGCAATACAACTTGACGTTCCCTTTCACTAAGGGATTGAGCATACAAACAAATAAGCGCATGGCAACCTCTGCTTCTCTCTGCGAAGGGCCTATCCATTAGTTTTATGCACTTACTTTTATGCAAAGAGTCAAAGTTTTCCTTCTATTATTTTTATTTTTCTCCTTTGGCAAGCATCATGTGGTGATGAAAGATCTAGGCACATATGTCTATTTGAATATAGATAGCATGAATTATTATTGTTGACATCACCCTTGAGGTGAGTATGTTGGGAGGCGAAACTATAAGCCCCTATCTTTCTATGTGTCTGGTTGAGACATTTTGCTCATGGGTACAAGGTGAGTGTTAGCAATCATAGAATACTATATGATGGTTGAGTATGTGGACTTGCCTAAAGTCTCCGACACGTGACCCTTCCTGAAAAGATGATGAATTGCAGTTGCAAAGTTGACAGAGAACATAGTTTGTTGGTTTTTAACAGTTTTTGCTATATACTTCGATTGTGTGATGAACTATTACTTATTCATGAGAAGTATATGATAAAAGTTCTATGATAAAAGTCCTATGTTTAATTTTATTGCTATTATAATAATCAACATGATGCTTCTATGTCCGTATTTTGTTTTTATCGACACCTCTCTCTCAAAGCATGTGGACATGTTTTTCGATTTTGGTTTCTGCTTGAGGACAAGAGAGGTCTAAGCTTGGGCGAGTTGATACGTCCATTTTGCATCATGTTTTCTTACTGTTATTTATAATGTTTTTATCCATAATAATGCTTTTTGGAGTAATTTTAATGCCTTTTCTCTCATAATTTGCAAGGAACACACAAAGAGGAGAATTCCGGCAACTGGAAATCTGGACGTGGAAAAGCTACGTCAGGCCAACTATTCTTCACAACTCCAAATGAGCTGAAACTTCACGGGAAGATTTTTTATGGATTATTTAAGAAATACTGGAGCCAATAAACACCAAAGGGGGGCCACCAGGTGGGCACAACCCACCTGGGTGCGCCCTGGTGGGTTGTGGCCTCCTTGGCCCACCTTAGGTGACCATCTTCTAGTATACAAGTGATTTTGACCTAGAAAAAATAAGGAGGAGACTTTTGGGACGGAGCGCCATCGTCTCGAGGTGGGACTTGGGCATGAGCACTTTTGCCCACCGGTGGAGCGATTCCGCTAGGGGAACTTCCCTTCCGGAGGGGGAAATCATCGTCATCATCATCACCAACAACTCTCCCTTCTTGGGGAGGGCAATCTCCATCAACATCTTCAACAACATCATCTCCTCTCAAACCCTAGTTCATCTCTTGTGTTCAATCTTGTTACTGGAACTATAGATTGGAACTTGTGGGTGACTAGTAGTGTTGATTACATCTTGTAGTTGATTACTATATGGTTTATTTGGTGGAAGATTATATGTTAAGATCCATTATGCTATTTAATAATCCTCTGAGCATGAACATGCACTACAAAAAAAGACACATCCGTGACATTTTGGGTCGAACAATTTTTTTTTCTGCCATACATATGACACTTCTATGACGATAATTGTGACAAAACCCGGTATCATCATAGATGTGGTGGGATCCTACTTCTATGACAAAAAATCATGACAGAAAATGGGCTTTTCGTCCTGGGCGGGCCGGAGACGCAGCTGCATGACATTCTTTGGGCCGTCCATGACGGAAAAAACCATGGTAGAAGCGAGGGGGAGGAAAATTTCGGGGAGTTCCCGGTTATGGTGGGAGGTCGGGGGCCGAGCGATGCGCGCTTCTCTCGTACCCGTACGCGCGTGTGTGAGAGGCGTTGGCTCTAACTGAACCCGAGCGAGGCGTTGGGCTCTATCTGAATCTGAGCGGTTGCACTGCAGGCTACGCGTTACTGAACCTGAGCGGTTGATCGATGGCTGTTAACTGAACCCGATCGAGCGATTCCTTTGCTACTGCTGCTAACTGAAGCCGATCGATGGGATGAATAGTGAGCGTTGCGGGGGGGGGGGGGTTGGATGAACATTGAGCGGTGGCGTTGCCTCTGGATGAACAGGACCCCGTGGTGTGGTGGAGGGCTGGATGAACGGTAGACCGTGGAGGGGTGCCCGTGGAGGGGTGGATGAACAGGACCCCATCGTGTGGAGGGCTGGATGAACAGTAGACAGTGGAGGGGTGGTTGAACAGGACTCCGTGGTGTGGAGGGCTGGATGAACAGTAGACGGTGGAGGGGTGCCCGTGGAGGGGTGGTTGAACAGGACCCCGTGGTGTGAAGGGCTGGATGAATAGTAGATGGTGGAGGGGTGGTTGAACAGTAGCTGGTGGAGTAGCACGCGGTGGAGGCTGGATGAACAGGAGCCTGTGGAGGCTGGGGGACGTCGACGGTGGAGATGAACAGTATCCCATGGAGTCCTGTTTTGCGGTACGCCACACCCCTCCCGATGAACAGGACCCCGTTTCGACCGTAGCACTCCAACACAAGTCCGTTTCATCCGTTTTGCGGTACGCCACACCCCTCCCGATCAACATGACCCCCGTTTCGACCGTAGGAGGTCCGTTTCCTCCGTTTTGCGGTACGCCAGACCCCTCCCGATGAACATGATCCCGTTTCGAACGTGGCCTGACGAACACAAGGCCGTTTCCTCCGTTCTGCGGTACGCCAGGCCTCGTTTCCATCGCCTGTTCCGTCCAAGCCCTCCCGATGAACACGACGCATTCCGTTGCCTCCCCATGAACACGACGACGACGTTGTTTCTCCGTACTGACCCAGCCATGTACACGAGCCCTGGCCGTAAGTATGCGCGAGTAGGCGTTCGAGACCCTGCCCGTATGTACACATACGTGGCCGTATTTTCTTTCTTGCACCCTGGCCGATGTACGTACATGTACATGCTACGTGCGCGCCTCTACTACGACATGAGCGTGCCTCTACATCGACCAGTATATATGTACGTACACGTTCGCGACCAGAATGACAACACTACGTACGCTTCGACCAGGTGGGTCCCGATTGTCAGGCACTTCCTTGCGTGCGAAGATGTAGCTGGTGGGTCCCCGCAGTCAGGGGCAAACTTTTTTTTGCGAAATACGGTGGCCCGTCTGGCGGGTCCCCACTGTCAGGTGGAGGAGTAATTCTTTTGCACGTAACCAGGAGGCACTTCCTTGCTGCGGCCGTGGACCCAGCTGTCAGCCTCTCCACGTACAGTCCACGTCCGATGGAGGCCGGTCCTTGACCACGTTGACCACGCCAGGCCGAGAGCACCAGGGCGGTGGACGATGGCGAGGACTAAGAAGGGGACGACGCGGAGCCGGGGAAGACGCGACAGTGGATGCCCATGCGTAGAGGAGTACGAGGGCACTGGTTCGCTGCGGTGTGAGGCTGCCGTCACCGCAGAGTAACAGGGGGTGTGGGTGAGTAGTGGGATGGCCTGGCCAGCGGTGGGAGTAGTAGGGGTGGTGAGGCCTTCGCCGCATCACAGCCGGCCACGGGAGGCAGGAGCACGAGGCACGACCAACGCTGGTTTGGGCGGCTGGAGCAAGAAGACCAGAGGTTGAAGAAGCACTACGGCCGTTGGATGGACATCGTACGGGCACTGGATCTAGAATCGTTCATATTGACTAAGTTGACAAAGCCCTCCATCCTCGTCAACTTAGTAGGCCCACAAGTCAGCCTCCCACTCTGGTGGGTCCCGGCTAGCAGGGGGAGTATTCATTTTTCTGTGCGTAATAAGGAGGCACTTTAGGTGGGTCCGAGCTGACAGCGGGGGGGAACGTTTTTTTCTCGAACTATGGTGGTCCGTCCGGTGGGTCCCAGCAGTCAGGGGCAAACGTTTTTTCGCGAAATACGATGGCCCATCTGGTGGGTCCCAACAGTCCGGGGGGAAACTTTTTTCCATGAAATACTGGTGGCCCGTCTGGTGGGTCCCTGCTATGAGCGCGAGGAATAATTATTTTGCGCGTAATAAGGAGGCACTTCGTTGCGGCTGCCGCGGACCCAGCTGTCAGCCTCTCCATGTACAGTACTCTTCCGATGGAAGTCGGTCGTTGACCACATTGACCACGCCGCGCCGAGAGCACCACGGCGGTGGACGACGACGAGGCCTAGGAAGGGGACGACGCGGAGCCGGGGAAGACGCGGCAGTGGATGCCCACGCGGAGAGGAGTACGAGGGTTCACTAGTTCGGCTGCGGTGTGAGGCTGCCATCACCGCAGAATAACAGGGGGAGTGGGTGAGTGGAGGGATGTCCTAGCCAGCGGTGGGAGTATTATGGGGACGGTGAGGCCTCCGCGACAGCACAGCCGGCCACGGGAGGCAGGAGCATGCGGCACGACCGGCGCTGCTTTGGGAGGCTGGGGCAAGAAGACTAGAGGTTGAAGAAGCACTACGGCCGTTGGATGGACATCATTGACCATGCCGCACCGAGAGCACCAGGGCGGTGGAAGACGGCGAGGCCTATGAAGGGAACGACATGGAGCTGGGGAAGGCATAGCAGTGGCTGCCCACACGGTGGAGAGTACGAGGGTTGACTGGTTCGGCTGCCGTCGCCGGAAAATAACAGGAGGTGTGGGTGAGTAGAGGGATAGACAGGCCAGAGATGCGAGTATGATGGGGCCATGAGGCCTTCCCGGCAGCACTGTCGGCCACGGGAGGTGGGAGCAAGCGGTTCCGACGGCGCTGGATTGGGCGGCTGGGGCAGGAAGATCAGAGACTGAAGAAGCACGATTGCCGTTTGATTGACATCTAACGGTCTGACGCTGGTAGAGTCAATTGTTGACTAAGTTTCTTTTTTGAGAAACCTTGTGTACACATGAACTTAGTAGGCCCACAAGTCAGCCTCCAAATCTGTGGCAGAAAACATAAAGCCCATTTGCTATTTTTTATAATTTGCAGCCCATTTCCTAATTCTTAAGTAATTTATTACAGCCCATTTTCTGCCCAGGACCACGGTAAAAAAGTCCAACCATATTTTGCATGTTTCGGTGGAGTCCGAACTGTTGTAATCCCGAAATGATAAACATTTTTTAAGAACTTATTGATTTGCCAAAAAAATCATTTTGTTTTGGTAAGCAAATAAGACGTGGGACAATTTAGTTGGTTAAAGGGAAAGCCAGTGGTAAAAATCAGCGCTGGGTGGGAAAAAACAAAAAAAATAAGGATGTAAATATGAAAAGGGAATTTTATGTGTTTTCAGTATAATGATACGTGTATAACTATAGGTAGAGATTAGAAAACGGATGTAGGACATGCGTTTCAAGAGGAAAATAGAACTGGGCTGTGTGTTTGATTTAGTAAAAAAACTGCCTGCGGATGTCGTAAGACAAAATATAACTAACGCTGGTGGGCCAGAGGCCAGTAGATACCTGCTGGATCTTTGTGCCCCGTTGTCGTCATGGGCTGGGCCTGTTAAAAACAAAACAACCCTGGGCAATCTACAGCCCAGTTGAAACTTGCTCGACCTGAAAAAACAATATACGTGCTCAATAAACAAGAGAATTCTGCAAGTACAGACTGATAATTGGGATGCAACATGGATATTGTTTTTTTATCGTGATAATAAGTGCATGCACTTGTTTCAAAAAATTGGAGAACTGGGAATTCGAACGGCGGGTGCTTATGCTACCCATCAAATAAAAATCAGGTGCCTGAAAATTCGTTTCGAAACAAATGATTCAGCTTTATATCCACGTCAACCCTCGGCATGATGGTTGGAAGCAAATGCAAGTTCATACCAAAAGATCGTTAACAACAATACCAACTTGCGGACGACAAGGTAGTACAACTACGAATACCAAACTAACTTATAATCTTTTTACTCCTGGCCCTAGTGTTCGTCTGGTAGAAAATCTTGCAGAGGACTAGCTCCCGCTCCTTCTCTTGCTCCAGGTCCCCGAGATGGTACTGGTGCATCACCCAGTTGGTCCTCTGCTGGTCGAAGTTCTTGTTGGTGTGCAGCACGAGAACCATTTTTGTTGCCCGTCTGCCGGCCGTTGACCATCACCGGCAAGGTATTGCCGGTCTTGTGCCACATCGCGTGCATGCCGCACTCTGACTGTATCTTGCGACGCGTCCACGTGCCCCTTTTGAACGCCCTGGAATTGCGCTGGAAGAAATGCTTCCTTAGGCCACTCAGTGTGATACCTGCAGTATTGTGGAATACATGTTTTAGTGTACCTAGTTGGCATTTTCATAACATCTTTGGCATGTTGCAGTCACTTGTTTCACTTTTTATTAACTGTCAAATTGTAATTGCTTCACCAGGTCTGCGTCTAAAAAGAAAAATAGAGCTATAAACAAAGGAATATGTTTGTGCAAGTAGATGGCCGATCGGTGTCTTACGTGGAAGTTTCTCAGGTTGGGTGTAACATATGCCGTGCTCGCTGTCGATGGTTTGTATGAAAAAATCGATGAGAGACTGAAATCTTGCGCTGTCAGCACTCACTTTGGCCTCAAGGTGCTCGATCAGCTCCTGATCCATGGGATCGAACTTGACGCCAGCCGGCAGCACGGGCCAATCCTTCTTCGACTTGCATCGGTAATTCCAGTTATATGGTACTCAATGTATGATCAATCGACTGTTTTAAGTGAATGATGAAAGATTTTGACAGATAAGTGGTACTCCAAATCTGATGTCCAGAATACCCGAACACGCCGCCGGGATTCTTGTGTCACCTCACGCACAGCGTGTTGTCACGTCAATTCAATGTATGGACATGATGACTAATTTGACTGATGTATACTAGTACTGCTACTGTACTACTTACTAGTCGTATTTAGTGTCACAATCTATACATAGGTTTAACTAACAAGTACGCACTTGAAGCCTAACTGATATATATATATATAGCTTCTGCACAACATCTCCATCATCATTATCAGTACATCCTACGTAGGTGAGTTAGGATGCTCTTTATCCCAGGAAGGTATCTATCCTTCACACTAGAGGAGTGCTTCAAACTAACAACAGTACATAATATCCAACAAAAGTGGGTCGTGCTATAGCAGGAAAATACATGGCTCAGTCTAGATATCAGCACGAATCAAGTTGTGCATATTTGCTGTTGGCATGAACCACATCGCCGCATGTCGGGTTTGCAAAAACCATCCATCGCATGGAAGCTTGATACCTTTCACACACTGAAGATTATCTGGAAACAAGATGTGTCGACGAATCTGTGGATATGGTGATTCATGAAACCCATGGTATGATGTGTAAACACAGCACCCCCTCGCGAATGGAAGTTGCATAGCACAGTAATCATCACCGGTGATATGATCGATGATTGGTTGGATGTTCGGATAATTGAGCCCGAGGAACAAGGAGTGGTTGCTGAGGCTGTAAACCCGCCTCCAGTTGAATACGCCTGGCCCAACGAAGCTGGGATCTTTCTCGAACAAGAAGCAGCCATAGCCATCAATGTCATGAACGCCCCACGCATTGTGCTGCATGTGGTTTGATGTAATGGTTTGGTCAATTTGGTACGTGCGAATGAGCATCACATGACCGTCGTCAGCTGAACGAGCGATAAACCACCACCCATCGGCTGGTATGATTCCAGGTCCTGGAATCATGAAGGCCAGCGCATTTGCGTCTGCTACAGCAATTCAAATTGGAGACCAAAAGGACAAAAATAAACAATCATGTTCAGAGTATGTGTGGAATTAAGATTATTATAACAGTGACACATATCATAGACAGAGAATTGCAATGCCGTGGTCATAATCATACCCGAAGTTAAAAAAATAAGCCAATGGCTTTCATATTCTAGCAATATGTCATGGTTCAAACATCATGTAACAATGAGAGGAAAACAGCTATGACAGCGCCTACTCATATTCTACCATAGCACTTACTACTACTGTTCTCATATCAACTCTAAGCAATAACATGCGTTGTTATAAAAATATTGTAAACGAGAGTAACATATAGCAATCATGATGTTATGCTCATAATATGTATTCTAACAATCATTAGATGCCAATTGTTCTCATATCAACTCTAACAATAACATGTGTGGTCATAAAAATCTGGGAAATGAGAGGAACATATAGCAATGATGTGGTTATAGACATGCTATGCATTCTAAATTTATAACAAATGAACTGGCAGTCGTATTCATAAGGTAAAGATGAGATGAGATAGAACAATTACACGATGATAGATTCCACCAATATAGGTAGCCAATCTGTGCGTCGACCGCGTAAAGGATGCCATCGTGCACTATAGCATCAGACAGAAATGTTTCCTCAACAGGATTGATGATGAGCCATAACCATGTACGGCGACCAGATTCCAGATAGACTAATCCCTTGTTGAACAAGGCAATGAGCTTGTAATCCATGTAGTGGGCACTTCGCAGATTACAACTTTCTGCAAACAGAGGTCGAGCCAAAAGCTTGACGCGTCTCGTGTGTAGTAGGCAGGAGTGTCCGGCGGGCCGCGAGGCTCGATGGCGGCGGTATCCAACTATGGAAGGGTGATCTCTCGCTGGCTGTAGATATCCACGAGACGCCACGGACTACCGGTGTGGTGGATGAGGACGATCCAGTTGGCCTTCATGCCCGCCCAGTAGTGGCCGCGCATGCAGGACATGTGGACGGGTAGTGGTAGCATGTCGAGGGGCACCACGGCAACCTCCGTAGGATCATCAAGTCGGTGTCTGGGCCACCTGCGAGGATCGGGCATCAGCAAGCAGGGTGTCTTGAAAAGAGCCGGCCGGTTGCAGACGAGTAGATGGTACAAAGAAACCGAGCATGCGGCTAGACGGACGGTGCTGAGTAGGTCCATATGACTACGGATCTGCTCTAAGAGAACATCAGGGAGGGAATTCCAATCGCGACTCTGCGTGTCAGTCGGTTCTGCCATTGGGGTTTTCGTTGCCTGCGAGCCTACGGGGAAGTGGATTCGGGCAGGCGAGCGAAGAAGCTTCTCCTCGTGTGGCCGAGCAGTGAGCGGGGGGATATGGTACGCGCGAGCTACCAAGGAAGATGGAGCGGGTGGGTGAGCAGTGAGCGGGGGTAAATGGTGTGCGGCCGACGATGGGGAATAGAGGAGGAAGAAGAAGAGAGGAGGAAGAAGAGTGGAAGACGGGGAAGAAAGTGCATTCAATCTCAATTCTACTAGTACTACTACCAGGATATACCGTCCTTCGGAGTGTAAATAGTTACACCGATGACATGTTGGTCTACCACAACAGGGCCCATATGTCAGTTAATGGAGGACAGAGGTGCGTAGGCATATTTGCGGAAGCGTGCTCTACTGGTAAACATGATGGCAGTACTGGGTAAGGCTGATTTAGTAACACCAACACGATGGATCAGCTTATTAATTACGTGTCCCATCTGCTGCGGCGTGTATTGTCACTTCACTGCGAAGACTAGTTGAATAGTTCTCTCTGACCGAGATGGGGAATAAATGGATCACGAGGACTTCCTTTCTACAGTATCCCTATGCCTCTACGCTCACTTCACTCATTTTGCTCCGTACCTAGTCACTTGTTGAAATCTGTAGAAAGACAAATACTCCGTATTTGGGAACAGAGGGAGGCCTTTACTCCGTACTATTTGGGAACAGAGGGAGTATCACCATATGGAGGGAACAGAGGAAGCTTGAAATATGAATATGTCAATGGGAGGGAGTAAGCCCCATGCATGCATGCAACATGCAACACTCACACGTACACATGGACGCACGCAACACTCACGCACCCATGCGGCACACAACACACGACGCAACACACACGCTCACGCTCAAGTGCTCAACCTACTCCCTACGTCCATGAAAGAAAATACATTTAGAGATTTACACATTGACCAGGGCATAATTAACGCCCAAAAGTAGCAGACTTATATGTGCATGCGACCATTGAGATAAGAAGATTAAATGAAGGCCGTTGCATGCTGTAATTAAGGATAGACATGTAGCCTATACCTACAACACAAGTTGGTGCATTGGTCAATCAATATCGATTTAGATTAAAGGCTAAATGCATTGGAAGTGTAGATGTACATCATGTAGTACACTCTTTGTTGGAAGACTGAGGGAGGACACGTGCATGCACTCACATACACAGCCAGGGCGGTTCGCGCGCAAGGGTTGGACTCGTGTCGCTCCTGCGTAAAGTTTTGTTTAACTGATTTCTTTGCTGTGCCAACTTACAGGTGGGACCCAGAAACCAGTTGACAATTTAACCAGTCAACAAAGTGCCATGTCGACTATGTGGCCGGTCAGTAGGGTGCAATACGGTGCTCTACGATGAGCTAGTGATCGCATAATCGCCGAAAAACTATATATAGTGACCGTAAAGAGCGTACTGTTACATACGTTGACCACTAGTGTATTTTTCTTGTTTCAAATTAAGCCATATTAATCGGAAAGTACGTAGTATGGACTACTAGTACTAGTACTAGTACTGCTTTGATGTGTCCCGTCAACTCGCCGAACGAGAAGAAGCTTGCTTACTACGCCTCTCCCTCGCCCACGCGCGCGGTGGTTCACAGGACGAGGAGAGGGTTTTGACTACAACGCCCTCTCCCTCGCCCTCGCAGTGGACGTGCAGCAGTTCAATCGATGCCAGATTGCCAGAAGCATATTGTACTGTAGTATCATCATTTTTGGACCTTCCGAGTTCCAAAGAGGCGAAGAGCCAAGTGCAAGGTTCACACGAGTACGAACTGTTGAACCTCCCGAAGAGGCAAAGAGCCAAGCACAAGGTTTTATAGGAGTTGTCATCCTAGTAGGAGTGTACTAGTACAACTGTAGCGAACGATGCTACTGTATGATGCCGCCACGTCACGTATATCCAAAGTTGTGCCACCTTTTTTTTCAAAGAGCGTGTTGGAGCCCGTGCAACAACCACACAAGTTGCACGTACACATAACACATTTACTAGTAATAAATTCTAAAGGACAAATGCCAGTATGCCACACAAGTTCATCTCCAACTCATGTGATAAATTTGTGCACGACTAGTCTACATATATTCAGAGCGCTACCGTTGACAATTATCGTACTCCACTTACACATTATAGATGGGCTACATGTCCTCCTCAAGGTTCCAGTCCCAGGTGTTCTTCATGGATGGCACGATCCATAGCGGTGGGCACCAGGAATCATTGTCGCAGCTTTCTAGTCCAGTTCCACACGATGGAGACTCATCCAAGCTGAAGCGGCATAAATCAGGGATAGCGTGTCCCAGCATGTCGTTCATCCGGCGGTGCGCACTGAAGACACAACCATGCTTCATGAACGGCAGGCCTTCCGTGTCGTGCACGAAAGGTGGCATCCGCTTGACAATGGGGTAGTTGTCCCCGATGAAAAGCGAGTACTCTCCAAGAGTGTTCTTCGGCACCCACGTAGCATCACGAGGGTCGAACTCGGCGCCGTTCATCTGGTACATGCGGCATCCCAGATCTGGACACATTGTGACGTACATAGTCAAGGTCCATGCATAATAATGTTGTGCTCAAATGTGGCGGTTAGTAATACTGTGCAGCAAATAGTACTACTCCGGTATAGAGGAAGTAAAATAGCCGGCTCATTATATATAGCCACTCTTGGCTACATGGATGAGATAGTAAGACATGGAAAAACAAAAATGGTGGCAGCTAGTGGGTTCAAGTCTTAAAGGGCCTAGCTATCTATACGCGTCCTCCAAGGTAAAAAGTACTCCTACTAGTACTACAAAGTGTACTACTAGTACAACAATGAAAGAGAAGGAGAGAGGGTTAAAAAATGGAATACCTAGGTAGATGGTGACGGTCCGATCGTGGTAGATTATGTGACCATGTTGCACATCAGTGGTACCATGTGTAACGACTACTAAGATAGTTGATCCCAATATGCCAAAGTCAGCTACAAGGTTCCAGGTTAGACCGAATCACGGATGCAAATGCACATCCAGGATCGGCAATCTTATTTTGATCGGGGGATGACTGGTCCCTTGCAAAATAATGGAGTACCGTTAGGGATGCAAATGATGGTTTGTGCATTCCGTTTGTAATCTCCCGTACCATAGGATGTCAACCAGATGAAACAAGTCCCCTGGCTTGTCACCGCGAAGATGCGGCCTAGATGGCGCACGGCATCTTCGAACGTGTAGGGGTACAAATCTGCCGCCGCCAACATGCGCCAGCCTCTTCCATTACTGCCTCCTGCATTGATGGCAATCCTTATGTCGAACACCACAATGAGATAGTAATCGTCGTAGCCGCGTCGCCTTGTCGGCGGGTCCGCAATTGGTATCTTCTTCAATCTCATGTAGGCATCATCATACGTATTCTTGCCCAGCCAATCCGGAAGGCCGATCCCAATGGTGGAGAATGGGTCTACCGGAACGGCCGCACTGTTGTGGATGTTGTGCAAAATCGTCAATACAAAAAAAAGACACATCCGTGACATTTTGGGCCGAACGAATTTTTTTCTGTCATACATATGACACTTCTATGACGAGAATTGTGACAAAACCCGGTATCACCATAGATGTGGTGTGCTCCTACTTCTATGACAAAAAATCATGACAGAAAATGGGCTTTTCGTCCTGGGCGGGCCGGGGACGCAGCTGCATGACATTCTTTGGCCGTCCATGATGGAAAAAACCGTGGTAGAAGCGAGGGGGAGGAAAATTTTGGGGAGTTCCCGGTTACGGTGGGAGGTCGGGGCCGAGCGATGCGCGTTTCTCTTGTACACATACGCGCATGTGTGCGAGGTGTTGGCTCTAACTGAACCCGAGCGAGGCGTTGGGCTCTAAATGAACCTGAGCGATTGCACTGTAGGCTACGCGTTACTGAACCCGAGCGATCGATCGATGGCTGTTAACTGAACCCGATTGAGCGATTCCTTGGCTACTGCTGCTAACTGAAGCCGATCGATGCTGCCTCTGGATGAACAGTGAGCGTTGTGGGGGGGGGGTTGGATGAACAGGACCCCGTGGTGTTGCCTCTGGATGAACAGGAACCTGATCGATCAAGCCGGTTGGGGCTGGATGAACAGGACCCCGTGGAGGGCTGGATGAACAGGACCACCCCGTGGAGGGCAGGATGAACAATAGACGGTGGAGGTCTGCCCGTGGAGGGGTGGTTGAACAGGACCCCGTGGTGTGGAGGGCTGGATGAACAGTAGACGGTGGAGGGGTGGTTGAACAGTAGTCGGTGGAGTAGCGCGCAGTGGAGGCTGGATGAACGGCAGCCCGTGGAGGCTGGAGGGTTCGACGGTGGAGATGAACAGTATCTCGTGGAGTCCCGTTTTGCTGTAGGCCACACCCCTCCCGATGAACACGACCCCCGTTTCGACCGTAGCGCTCCAACACATGTCCGTTTCCTCCGTTTTGCGGTACGCAACACCCCTCCCGATCAACAGGACCCCCGTTTCGACCGTAGGAGGTCCGTTTCCTCCGTTTTGCGGTATGCCACACCCCTCCCGATCAACAGGACCCCCGTTTCGACCGTAGGAGGTCCGTTTCCTTTGTTGTGCGGAACGCCAGCCCTCGTTTCCATCGCCTCTTCCGTCCAAGCCCTCCCGATGAACACGACCACGCATTCCGTTCCGACCCAGCCGCGTTGCCTCCTGATGAACACGACGCATTCTATTGCCTCCCCATGAACACGACGCATTTCGTTGCCTCCCCATGAACACGACGACGACGCTGTTTCTCCGTTCCGACCCAGCCATGTACACGAGCCCTCGCCGTACGTATGCGCGAGTAGGCGTCCGAGGCCCCGCCCGTATGTACACATACGTGGTCGTATTTTCTTTCTTGCACCCTGGCCGCCTCCACTACGACACATGCATGCCTCTACATCCACCAGTATATATGTACGTACATGTTCGCGACCAGAATGACAATGCTACGTACGCTTTGACCAGGTGGGTCCCGACTGTCAGGCACTTCCTTGCCTGCGAAATGTAGCTGGTGGGTCCGAGCAGTCAGAGGGGCGAAATACGGTGGCCCGTCCGGTGGGTCCCCGCTGTCAGGTGGAGGGATAATTATTTTGCACGTAATAAGCAGGCACTTCCTTGCTGCAGCCATGGACCCAGCTGTCAGCCTCTCCACGTACAGTCCACGTCCGATGGAAGTCGTTCCTTGACCACGTTGACCACGCCGCGCCGAGAGCACCAGGGCGGTGGACGACGGCGAGGCCTAGGAAGGGGATGACGGGGAGCCGGGGAAGACGCGACAGTGGAATCCCGCGCGCACGCATAGAGGAGTACGAGGGTTCACTGGTTCGGCTGCGGTGTGAGGCTGCCGTCGCCGCAGGGCCTGGCCAGCGGTGGGAATAGTAGGGGGCGGTGAGGCCTCCGCGGCAGCACAACCGACCACGGGAGGCAGGAGCATGCGGCATGACCGGCGCTGCTTTGGGCGGCTGGAGCAAGAAAACCAGAGGTTGAAGAAGCACTACGGCCGTTGTATGGACATCGTACGGTCACTGGAGCTAGAAACGATCATATTGACTATGTTGACAAAGCCCTTCATCCCCGTCAACTTAGTAGACCCACAAGTCAGCCTCCCACCAAGGTGGGTCCCAGCTAGCCGCGGGAGTATTCAGTTTTTTGTGCGTAATAAGGAGGCACTTCCGGTGGGTCGGAGCTGACAGCGGGGGGGGGGGGGCGTTTTTTCCGTGAAATACGGTGGCCCGTCTGGTGGGTCCCAGTAGTTAGGGGAAAACGATTTTTTTCGCAAAATACTGGTGGCCCGTCCGGTGGGTCCCCGCTGTCAGGTGGAGGAATAATTATTTTGCACGTAATATGGAGGCACTTCCTTGCTGCGGCCGTGGACCCAGCTGTCAGCCTCTCGACGCACAGTCCACGTCTGATGGAAGCCGTTCCTTGACCACGTTGACCATGCCGCGCCGAGAGCACCAAGGCGGTGGACGATGGCGAGGCCTAGGAAGGGGACGACACGGAGCCGGGGAAGACGCGGCAGTGGATGCCCACGTGTAGAGGAGTACGAGGGTTCACTGGTTCGCTGCGGTGTGAGGCTGCCGTTGCCGCAGAATAACAGTGGGTGTGGGTGAGTAGATGGATGGCCTGGCCAGCGGTGCGAGTAGTAGGGGGCGGTGAGGCCTCCGCCGCATCGCAGCCGGCCACGGGAGGCAGAAGCACGAGGCACGACCGGCGCTGGTTTGGGCGGCTGGAGCAAGAAGACCAGAGGTTGAAGAAGCACTACGGCCGTTGGATGGAAATACAGAGGCCCTTTCGGTGGTTCCCTGATGTCAGGTGGAGGAATCATTGTTTTTTGCGTAATAAGGAGGCATTTCCTTGCGTGCGGCCATGGACCCAGCTGTCGGCCTCTCCACGTAAAGTCCACTTCAAATGCATATCGGTCGTTGACCACGTTGACCAGGCCGCGCCGAGAGCACCAGGGCGGTGGACGACGGCGAGGCCTAGGAAGGGAACGACACGGAGGCAGGTGGACTCGGCAGGTGTTTCCCACGCGGAGGGGAGTACGACTGTACGAGGCCTCGCCGTCGCCGGAGAATAATAGAAGGTGTGGGTGAGTAGAGGGATGGCTAGGCCAGCGATGGAAGTATAGTGGGGCGGTGAGGCCTGTGCGGCAGCAGAGCTGGCCGTGGGGAGGAGGGAGCAGGCAGTCCCGCCGGCACCTGTTTGAGCGGCTGGAGCAGGAAGAGCAGAGATTGAAGAAGCACGACGGCCGTTGGATGGCCATCCAACAGTCACTACTTGTGCGTCAACCTTTTTTTAGGAAAGCCTCAAATCTGTGGGAAAAAGCATACATCCCATCTGCCATTATTTCTAATAATTTACAGCCAATTTGCTAATTATAAAGGTTTTTTTGGATCCCATATTCTTTTTGTTAGCATTACAACCCATATTGTGGCCACGGTTAAAAAATTATACGAAATTTTGCATATTTTGGTGTGGTCCAAACTGTTTTCAATCCCGAAATTTTGACTCACATTCAAACTGATTTGAAAAATAAATGTATATCAATATAAAATCCAACAAATTCTCCACGCATAAAAATTAATGTAATTTCAAATCTCGAAATGGAAAAAATATATTTGAAACGAATTGTCGGTTTGATGCGTTTTAAAAATGTACAGCCCATTTCTCATTACTGATGGGCCATTTTCTCGGCCAGCCGAATGAAAGCTCTGCTCGTCTTGAAAGATTTGCAGCCCAACAGGCCTGAAAAAGCGACTTACTTGGCAAATCACAAAAAAACTGGGCTATGGTCGTGGACCCAGCTGTCAGCCTCTCCAATTACAGTACTCTTCCGATGGAATGTCGTTGACCACGTTAACCACGCAGCGCCGAGAGCACCAAGGCGATGGACGACGGCGAGGCCTAGGAAGGGGACGACGCAGAGCCGGGGAAGACACGGCAGTGGATGCCCATGTGGAGAGGGGTACGAAGGTTCACTGGTTCGGATGCGGTGTGAGGCTGCCGTCGCCGCAGGGCCTGGCTAACGGTGAGAGTAGTAGGGGGCGATGAGGCCTCATCGGCAGCACAGCCGGCCACTGGAGGCAGGAGCAGGCGGTCTCCCCAACGCTGGTTTGGGCAGCTGGTGCAAGAAGAGCAGCGATTGAAGAAGCAGCAGGACCGTTCGATTCAAATCCAACGGTCACTGCTGCTAGAATCATTTGTTGACTAAGTTAACAAGCCCTGCGTACGCGTCAACTTAGTTGGCCCATAGGTCAGCCTCCCAACCAGTGCGCCCCAGATGTCAGTGGGAGGAATCATTTTTTCGCGTAATAAGGAGGCAGTTGATTGCGTGCGGCCAGGCCAGCGGAGGGAGTAGGGTGGGCCGGGGAAGCCTGCGCAGCATCACAGCGGGCCACAAGAGGAGGCGTCGGCCGTTGGATGGACATCGAACACTAACTGCTGCTAGAATCGTGTGTTCACTGACAATGCCTTGCGTAAACAAGTCAGCCACGAAATCCGTGGCGTGTACAGCCCATTTGCTATTATTTTTATAATTTTTACTCAATTTCTAATTCATGTGGAATTTATTGCAACCCGTTTTCCATTTTTAGAATTGCTGGCCATTTTTTAGTCAGTACCAGGGTCAAAAAATTAACTAAATATCTGGGAAATTTTGAAAATTCGCAAATTTTTGCTGGGGAACGAAATATTCTTAATCCAAAAATTAATAGCCATATTGAAACAAATTTAAAAATAAATTAGTACTATGTCATGTTAAATCCAATGAAATACGTATAAGATATCAGTGAAGAACAAAAATAAAAAAAGAAACTTACATCCCATTTGCTATAATTTTTTTGGAATTTTCAACCCCTTTTGATATTACTTTTAACAGACATTGACCATACTCTTAAGCGAGGCCGGAATGCATCCCTCCTCGTCTTGAAAGATTTGCAGCCCAGTAATTCGGAGAAAACAAATAGGCCTAGCTTGGGTATTCTTCAAAAAGAAATACTGGGCTAGCTATTTTCCCAAAGAACTGGTGCATGAGCATTTAACTTTATTTATTTATTTATTTACTTATTTATGTTTAGGGGACCATGAGCATGTACCTGGGCCGGATTCATGTGAGAGCCTCCCTTCCACTGAATTATGGGCTACTCTATTGGGCCTTCATCAGTGGGCTGCATGTTATCAACAAGTGGAAAATGTGTTCTGAGTTTCAAAAAAAAGTGTTCCGTACGAAAAATATTATGCGCTACGTACGGTACGGGGCACTAAAGGATCGAACCGTGCAACGACTTCCAAAACATTGTGTTTGTCGTTCTAACAACACATTTATTCAACCAACAGACGAAATATACTACTGATTGTACATTGAAAACAGCAGCAGCAACAACCAGGGCTGGGGGTGCAACAGAAGCAGTAAGCAGGCCAGAAGAGTGAAGACGCATCTCTCTCTTCTAAACCAAACATCATCCATCATTACAAAAGGGCTACCAAAAAAGAACAAGTGTATGCATCAAACTAAATAAAGTTCCTACTACACCAAGTGTACGCATCTAACTAACTGGCTCAGTTAGACGTTACTATTTATTAGGTTGTGGAGATTGACTGACGGCTTGAACCAGATGGGTGTCTGACGGGGGAAACACCAGCCAGCAGGTCGAAATTTGATACTTGCGACCCTCTCTCCTACTTTGGGCTGCAGAGCGTGGCGGCACATATCAGGGTATGGTGCATGCAGAGACGCATGGTACGCTGTGTACACACAGTTTTGCCTGATGAACGAAACCGCGCTGCCATCATGATCCTTGCCGTCGATTATCTCCTGGTTAATCGGATAATTCAGTCTAACAAACAGAGAGCGTGTACCAAGGCTACTTACCAGCCTCCAGTCAAAAATTCCTGAAGGCCCAAAAGAAGCTGGGATCCTGCTCAAAGACCTTGCAGTGACTGTGATTGTATTCCGCGAAACAACACGTCCGGTACGTGCGAACGATCATCAATCTTTCGCTGTCGTCTGGTCGAGCCAGGAACCACCTGCAACTGCCATGCCGCTTTTCTTTGAAAGGTTCTGGGATTAGGAAGGGTAGGGACACCAGGCGGTCTACAACATCATATCAAGTTGGATTCAAATAAAAAAGGCTCTTGGTTTAGTTAATCTTAAGAACAACATGTTATGAGCATGAATATTTTTTCAGCAAATGTTGACAGTAATATAAGCAAGCCATCATGATATCATAGGAAATTAACATACTGTTGTAACAGCCATTTGTAGCGATGACTGGAGTAGGCCAGCAATACGTCCAGCCATAGAAGGAGTCGACAGCGTAAATGAAGCCCTTGTGTTCAATGGCATCAAAGAACCATGGAGGATGTATGATCCTGTGATGGACGTGCAGATTTATCCACTTACCACAGTGACCTGTCAGATAGGCGAGACCGCGGTTGAAGAACGCAATTAGCCTGAAGTCTTTATAATTCGCAGATCATGTGGGCACTTGGCAGATTACAACCTTGAGCAAATCAAACTTGGTATCATGTTGGCTACTATAAGATTCCGAGTATTCTGGGCCGCGGTGCCAAAGCAGTGCAGTGTTAATCGAAGGAAGGGGGATCAATCGCCGGGAGTAGACCTCCACAAGCATCCAGCTACCGCGACCGTCGATGAGCACCATCCAAGACGTGTTCATGCCGACCCAGTACATACCGTTAATGTAGTTGAGGCTGACGGGGATTGGATCGCAGTCAAGGGGGGTGATGCTCACCACCCTACGATAGTTGTGCTACGTGACACGCCGTTTTTGAAGATCAGGCGGCATCAGCAAGCAAGGAGCTGGCTTAAAAAGCTTCGGCCCGAGGGCTTTGAGTAAACGGTACAGCCCCGACGAGCACGCAGCGAGCGGCATGGTACTGAGATTGTCCACACGCGAAACAATGAGCTTGATTACCTCTGTGGGGTGCGAATTCCAGCCACTCTTTCGGTGGAGCTGCTCGGTTCTGCCATTGTTAGTGCCTGGGTTTCGGACGAGGGGAGAGGCGCCTTAGCGGGGATGGAAGATTGGACGAGATTATGTGCGGACAAAGATGGAGAAGCGAATATGTGCTGCGGGAAGTGGACAGGTGATGATGACTACACCACGCCGCTTGACTTACGAGACACATACCAGCAGCGTAGGGTCATGTCGATGCCAGACAACTTGCTTGAGTGATCACAGTACTGGTACTCCCTACATTGATATGCCCTAACTTGCTTGAGTAGAGTAGTAGAGTAGGACTCTGCTCTACTACTAGCACTGGAGGAGTAGTATATTCTAATCTAAAATAGTTACAAACTTCAATGCCCGAGCGTGGAACGACTACGAACCATGCTCAAAGACCGTGTCTACGTGGTGTTTGGACATGGGCGACAACCTCAACGCCAACGGTGCTGCTCCCATTGCACCGTATGTGTTTCTGTCCTTCCTGTTCAAAATCATGGTGGAATTCATGTTTCTACTCTGTATCCCACTACTATGCTAGTCCACATTATTAGTTTCATCTTTGTTATAGCCGTCATGATTTATTTTGTGCTTATTCGGATTAAATCTCGCAGTAACTTGCTCATATATTCAACTGGCGCAACATCCCCTACAGCCACTCCCGTTTCATGGACGGTCTGGTCGATGTTGGAATTTTGCTAGTAGGCCTTTATAAGGTGAGATCTTCTACCACTTGTATGAGCATTAGAAAGAGGAGACCTACACGCGCGCTCCTCCTCCTCGCTCGCCTTGCCACGCCACGCCTCGTCACGACGCGTCGCGGGTTGCGGGATTGAGCCGAGCCGAGGACAGAGCTATACTCCCACGACCTACCCGACCCGCACTATATAGTTTCTCACCACCGTTCCAGATCATTGCGCCGCCAAGCAAGTGTTCTCCATCCCTCCTTTCGGTGTGCACCAGGATAAGGGACAGCAGGCCTCCGGAACCCCGCCTCTCGTGATCCTGTACGGGAGAGGGGCGATCAGGTTTTTAGGGAGGGCACTCGCGCAACTGCTGGCAGCGACGACTTCGCGAACGAAGACTTCTTCCCCGACCTCGGCAACCTCATCCTCGATGACATGGGCGACAACGTCAATGCCGGCGGTGCTGCTCCCGCTGCACGTATGTGATTCTATCCTTCCTGTTTGAGATCGTGGTAGAATTCATGTTTCTAGTATGTGATATGTTGATCTGCTATGCTAGTTCGCATGATTAGTTTAATCTCTGTCAATGCTGTCATGATCTATTTCCTATTTATTCGGATTAAATATCATAGTAACTTGCTCATATTTCCAACAATCCAAAAACCTGATAATAGGCCCGTCGTCCACTGTTATGAGTGCCCGATGCCGTTTTGTGGATCGCCGGCGGACATGGTGCATCACCTCACGGATGTGTGCAGCGGTCACTGCTGGCCCTTCGCGGAGAACATCAAGTATGAGACGTGCTACCCGTTCACCATGCCGGAGTCGCTAGAGGATCACCGCCGCCTGCTAGACTCGGAGGAGGACGGCAACGTCTTCCTCTTGATCGTGGGCACCAACAAGGCCCGCGCAGGCCGCCGCCCCGTCTCTGTAATGTGCGTCAGGGGCGACGCCGCTGACGCTGACACTGACACGAGGCCGGTGTACGGGTGCGTGGTCAGTTTTACTACCCCTTCGGGTCGTGTCGGCGGCGACACCGGCCTCATCGAACGGACTTGGAGTCTGGGGAGCTGGGACTATCCCGCCAATGTGGACTTGGAAAACCCATGGCTTCCTTTACCCGCCGACGCGGTGCACGGGGACTCCAAGGAGGTTCACCTGGACATACACATTTTCAAGTTAAATGTTGATCATTAGTCTTCGCTCAATGTAATCCGCTGTCGAAGCATGTGGAGACTTCCATGCAGGATCTTGCTCTATTGGAGTATCGCGCATGAATAAAAGTGTATCCGTTTATGGTTTAGTCTAGAATCTTCCATGTACGAATTTTTACTACAGTACTGGTGAAAGGCTTACGACGAACCATTTCTTACATCTCCTCTGCCCGCTTGCAAGTCATCCTGATTTAATCCCTCCGTCTAGGTGTATAAGGGCATGGTTAATATTACTTAATAGTATAGCCAACTGTTGACTATAAGAAAGTGCCATGTCATCTGTAGCCAACATGTATAACAATCGATACTCAAAAACTAATCCTTAAAGATCATTTCTTGCAAAGCACAATAAGTGTTATTTCTTCACAAGTTTTGGATGCAGGTTGAACAGTTGAACGCTTTTGTTTGCAAAAGATACCTTTTTATCTATTTCACCCGGATGTTTGTGAGCTCTAGAGGTGAAATAATATCCGAAGAAACCTATCAATACCCGTTACACATGAGATGACCCCCACATCCTTTGTCAAAATAAACAACTCCACGATCAATGCATTTCACTCTTTGGTGGACGGCGCAGTACTATTCGATTTGACAACTACAACCAGTATATTATAAAAAACAAAGAATAGTAGTAGAGATAGAGATAAGAATAGAGACTAGGGAGGAGCACCATCTACTGCTTCGTGGGCTACTCTTGCGCTCCATTCGGCGGCCGCAACATCCCCTACAACCACTCCCTCCTGAGCTCCATTCGGCGGGCGCTGCTGAAATTTGGGGAGCGCACTCTCGCGACTGCTAGCAGCGGCGACTTCACCGACGACGACTTCTTCTCCGACCTCGGCAACCTCTTCCTCAACGACATGGGCGACAACCTCAACGCCAATGGTGCTGCTCCCGTTGCACCGTATGTGTTGCTATCCGTCCTGTTTGAAATCGTGGTAGAATTCATGTTTCTAGTCTGTGTCCTAGATTCGATCTGTTCATCTACTATGCTAGTCCGTCATGATTTATTTTGTAGTAAATCTCGTAGTAACTTGCTCATATATTCAACTGGCGAAACGTCCCCTACAGCCACTCCTGTTTCATGGACGGCCTGGTCTATGCCTCCAAGGAGCCCTTCGTCTACTGCTATGAGTGTCCGGTGCTGTTTTGTCGCTCGCCGGCGGACATGGTGCATCACCTCACGGATGCGCGCGACAATCACTGCTGGCCCTTGGCGGAAAACATCAAGTACGAGACGTGCTACCCGTTCACCGTGCCGGAGTCGCTGGAGGATCAGCGCCGCCTGCTAGTCTCGGAGGAGGACGGGAACGTCTTCCTCTTGATCGTGGCCACCGGCGAGGCCCGCGCAGGCCGCCGCCACATCTCTATAGTGTGTGTCAGGGGCGACACCGCTGACGCTGACGCTGACACGAGGCCGATGTACTTGTGCGTGCTCACTATTATTACCCCTCGGCATCGCGTGGGCGGCGACACTGGCTACGCCGAGCATACTTGGACTCTGCGGAGCTGGGACTTTCCCGCCGATGTGGACATGGAAAACCCATGGTGTTATTTGGACTCCAACAAAGTGCACGGGGACGCCAAGTAGGTTCACCTGGACATCTGCATTTTCAAGTTAAATGTTGATCATTAGTCTTCGCTCAATGTAATCCGCTATCTAAGCATGTGGAGACTTCCATGCATGATCTTGCTCTATTGGAGTATCGCGCATGAATAAAAGTGTATCCATTTATGGTTTAGTCTAGAATCTTCCATGTATGAATTTTTACTACAGTACTGGTGAAAGACTTATGATGAACGATTTCTTACATATCTTCTGCCCCCTCCCAAGTCATCCTGATTTAATCCCTCCGTCTAGGTGTACAAGGGCATGGTTAATACTTAAATAGTATAGCCAACTGTTGGCTACAAGAAAGTGCCATGTCATCTTTAGCCAACATGTATAACAATGGATACTCAAAAACTAATTCTTGAAGATCATTTCCTGCAAAGCACAATAAGAGTTATTTCTTCACAAGTTTTGGATGCAGGTTGAACAGTTGAACGCTTTTGTTTGCAAAAGGTACTTTTTATCTATTTCACCCGGATGTTTGTGAACTCTAGAGATGAAATAATATCCGAACAAACCTATCCAAATGAACTAACCAAGGCATCTCCATCTTAATTTTCTCTTGCAAGTCATGCGTGGTCCCTTCATCAAGAAAATGCTCTGGTCGTCGCATTGATTTGCATGCATGGATAGCACCACCATATTTTCAAAGGAGGAGCCAGCTCTATATTTCAGCCAAGGCATGCATGATTTGAGGAATTATGGTTGGGCATGCATGTAGAAAAGGGAGGAGAGTAATTTGCATGCGAGGGATTAAAGGAAGGGAGGCCAGCGGCTAGGCATTCAAAGGAGGTTGCATGCAAGATTACACGGGATCCAGATACTAGTCCCAAAATCAGTTCCTCTTTTGCGGACATGCCTTGGTACGAAAGATTGACAAGTTAGGCCCTGTAAAAATGGATGGAGGGAGTAGTAGTATGTGTAGAGGGCGGCGCTGCACGGGAGTCTCACCTCTCACCCCGCTCGTGGCGCGGCAGTAAAGCCGTCATATCACAAAACCCAACCACTCCCAGTAATAAGTGGCCTGGCAAAATAAACGGACAAGCAACCATCACATCCCTCTGTCTTTTTTGCATTTCATCTCTCTGCATTTACTTTTTCCAGTTCATCTCGCACACTCGATCCCTAGCTACTACTCCTAGGGCCAATTCTTTTGGCGGCTTCCCCAGCTTTTCCCACAAGACTAGTCACAGTGGAGAGTAACAATAAGGCGCCTCACTCATTTATTTGGGCTTCTAAACTACTATTTCGTCCTGCTTTATTCCTCACCATTGTAATTTGTGCTAAATTTTGACCAAAGATTTAACTGGTTTTTCATCACCATTGTAATTTGTGCTAAATTTTGACCAAAAATTTGACACAGATTACAATGGGGACCAATAAACCAGGATGGAGGTAGTAGTTATGGGATTACTAATCTAGAAGCCTAAAAGAACTGGCCCCTGGTACTCCTACTAGTAGTAGTACTCAAGTTGGAATTCCAATTGCACGGCACAACCTGTTAGGATAAAAATTCAATACAGGGTGTAGGAAGTGGTTTGTGAATTTGCATGCCTTTCCAACCAGTGAGATACTCCGTACAAAGTACGACACAGAAATAACCATAGAGAAGGAAGCTAAAAGTAAACAATCAAACGAGCATTTTTGCATTTGTTTTGCATTGAATCGTTTCACAAGCTTGACTAGTGCTGTTTTTCCACTTTTACAAAAACCGCATCGTAATGTTAAAACGTGCATTTGCACGTACATAAGTAATAGTAGTACTCCCTCCGTCCAGATGTATAAGTCTTCCCTCCTTCTTGGCCACGGTGCACAACCGAAGATGACTTATTGACCTGGACGGAGGGTGTATCACAGTCTGCAAGCATATATCGAGAGAGACGTGTATTGTGATGGTATATAGTAAAGTTTGTGCTATATGCACGTAGTTGAAAAATGCGTACGAATACATAAGGTTTCCAAACTTTCCCTTTTACATACTTAATTAAGGACGCTAAAAATTCCTGAACGTTCGGGATTTATCATTTGCGTCCCAAAACTAATGAGATCGCCTTACGTAAAAAATTATACTCCTCCTAAAAGCCACGACGCTCGC
Organism: Aegilops umbellulata; assembly: GCA_032464435.1. Classification (NCBI taxonomy): domain Eukaryota; kingdom Viridiplantae; phylum Streptophyta; class Magnoliopsida; order Poales; family Poaceae; genus Aegilops; species Aegilops umbellulata. Next base: position 404,843,531 of record CP136054.1, on the reverse strand, counting down.
AGGAGCGCTTGTGGCGTGCCATGAGTGCCCTGGTGCGCGGCCGTTTCCCAGCGCGCCGACACAACGCCTCTTCCTCAGCCTCGCAACTCGTGAGGTGCTGATTGGCGGCTTGCCGGCGGGCGAGCACGATCTCACCGGTGTGGTGATCCGGCGCCAACAGGTACTCCTCCTCGCTGGAAGCGTGCACCCGGTCCACGTACCGCCAAACGTAGATGAGGCGCTTGGGCCCGGCTGCACTCAGGGTGTCGGCACGGGCGTCCTCCGCCACCCTCACGGCCCTCGCACGAGCCTTCTGCCAAAGAGCCAATTTCCTGACTCTCTCGGACGCGACATAGGCCTCCCAGGCAGCTTGTTCCGCGGTGCGCTTCTCTTCCTCGGCCTTCTTCTCCGCCTCTATTTTGGCGCGCTCTGCTGGAGGCAAAGCCTCCCACAAGGCGACATCCATTTCTTTCCAAAGCTCCTCAAGGCTGGGGGGCTCGGCGGGCGGCGCGGCGTTCTCCTCGTAGCGGGCAGCCGACGCGTCCTCCGGCGTGCGTGCTGGCGAGATTGGGAACGCCGACGCATCCACCTCGACGCGTCGTGGCGAGGAGCGTAACGCCGACGCGTCCTCCTCGACTAGTGGCGGTGTCGGTGTCAAAACCGGCGGATCTCGGGTAGGGGGTCCCGAACTATGCGTCTAGGCGGATGGTAACATGAGACAAGGGGCACGATGTTTTACCCAGGTTCGGGCCCTCTTGATGGAGGTAAACCCCTACGTCATGCTTGATTAATATTGATGATATGGGTAGTACAAGAGTAGATCTACCACGAGATCAAGGAGGCTAAACCCTAGAAGCTATCCTATGGTATGATTGTTGTTCGTCCTATGGACTAAAACCCTCCGGTTTATATAGGCACCAGAGAGGGCTAGGGTTACACAGAGTCGGTTACAATGGGAGGAGATCTACATATCCGTATTGCCAAGCTTGCCTTCCACGCCAAGGAAAGTCCCTTCTGGACACGGGACGAAGTCTTCAATCTTGTATCTTCATAGTCCTGGAGTCCGGGTGAAGGTATAGTCCGGCTATCCGGACACCCCCTAATCCAGGACTCCCTCAGTAGCCCCCAAACCAGGCTTCATTGACAACGAGTCCGGCGCGCAGATTGTCTTCGGCATTGCAAGGCTGGTTCTCTTCCAGATTCCGTGTACCTGTTGAATAATGTCCTGTTTCTTGTGAATGTAGCGCTCCTTGGCTTCTACGCTCAATAATGGCCGCCTTCCACGTGTCAAACGAATATGAAAAGTCTGGGTGTTTTTACATTCACACCCCTAGCCGCGTAAATGAGCCGCCTATTTAAAGGGATGGGGATTTAGATCCAAACCACACCTTCTCCCTTCCGCGAGTATTCATCAGAGCGCATCCAACAAAGGTCCATTCCACCATGGACAGCCGTCGCAACTCCTCCTCTCGCCCTTCCAGTCCTAAGCCTGGAGGCTGGGAGAGATGCTCCATCCCGCATAGCGAGCTAGTGTCGCTCCAGACCAAGGGATTCCTCCCCCCGGCCTATATGGTCCCGGTTCGAGCCGGACCTGCCACCTATAATGGCGGAGAGCAAGCGGAGAGTGCCCCCAATCCCTCCAAAGGAGAGCGGGTATGCCTTGTCCCATATCTAATAAGAGGACTCGAATTTCCAATTCATCCGTTTCTCCGGGGGCTTCTGGAGTTCTATGGCCTCCAGCTGCACAACCTCACGCCTGCCTCCATATTGCATATCGCATGTCAGATTTCGGGTTCCGGCAGACCCTTAAGGTTTGAACTCTGGGGTGCGCGCGGAGATTACGCCCTCTACCGCTCCGTCTCGCAAGGATCTAAACTATTGAAAGAACAGCACAAGAGACACAGAGTTTATACTGGTTCGGGCCACCGATGTGGTGTAATACCCTACTCTAGTGTGGTGTGGTGGATTGCCTCTTGGGCTGATGGTGATGAATCACTACAAGGTAGAACAACATCGCGAGGGTCTGTTCTTGGCCTGGGGGATGAACTGCTAGGAGGAGTTCAGCCGCCCTTCTCTCTCTCTCTCTCTCTCTCTCTCTCTCTCTCTCACTGATGCAATTGCTAGACGTCTAGATTGCACGGTTGCTCCGTGCCTCTACCCTGAGGGTGGCTAGTCCTATTTATAGGCAAAGGCCCTGGGCCTCTTCCCAAATATTGAGCGGGAAGGGCGCCAACAATTGGCCATTTTGAAGGGGAACATCTGGTACACTTATCCTGACTAAAGTTGGCCCTCGCCTACCAAAGGATCCGTGGTGACGCCGTCCTAGGCTCCACGATGACCTCCTCCCCACCGTTGGACTGGTCTTGTTCTCGTTGCACTGAAATGGATGCCTTTGCTTGATCCTCTCGCCTGCGCTTGCTCCCTTTGCGCCAAAGAGGAAAGGGAGGACACTGCGTGGCTGGCGCCCGCCTGGCGCCCTTGGTCATCATGGCTTGCGTCATGGGCACCTCGTGAGGTACCCCGCCTTGATCTCTCCGCCTCCTCGTGAGCCAGCCTGATGAGGCTGCGCCTGAGGAAGCTCCGCATCATCCGCCCCGCGAGGCTTGGCCCCTCGCAAGGGTCTCGGGTCTTGTGTTGATGAAGATGGGCCGTGCTGGGCCGCCTTCGTGCCACGCCGCAGGCCGCAGGTAGGCAAGTCTGGGGACCCCCGTTCCCAGAATGCCGACAGTAGCCCCCGGGCCCAAGGCGCGCCCGGACTTGGCCGTGCTGAAAGGCGAAAGGGCGAGGGCGAAGCGCCGCGGGCCCTAACAGCCTGCGGCCTCGGGTGCCACGTGGTGGTTGATTGGACGTGGGCGACACTGTTCCCCCACGCCCCCTTATTTTGCGCCCTACTTGGCAGACTCATAGTTGTACACAGCCGCTACGCTTACTGCTGCCCGAGCGTCCTCTGTCCTTCCTTCCCTCGAACGCCAACTCCTGCCTCCAATCCAATCTCGAATCTTCCCCCTCCTTCCCATCGCCATGGCTCCGACGATGAAGGAGAGAGGGAAGAAACCCATGCCTCCGTCTTGCCCGCCGCCATCGGTGGCCCCTGCCGTCAGCCGGTCAATCATACTCAATCAAGAGTGCCTGGGCAAGGTCATCTCGGCTCTGGCTACCATCTTGAACGAGTGTGGGAGGACGACGGCCTGGCCTACATCTCACTTCCCCACTGACAGAATAATCACTGAGGTCCATTATTTTGCTGATGCCCTGTGGGCGGGTCAGGTTCCCCCCTTTTCTGATTTCTTCAAGGCCGTTCTTTCCCATTGCCAGATCCATATGATGCATCTGGGTCCTGAATCCATCACCCTTCTTTCGGTCTTTGCTTTCGTTTGCGAGGCAATGATGGGCATCCTCCTTCTGTTGCCTTGCTGCGCCATTTCTTCTCTCTACGCCTCATCGACCCTACCCAATGCTCGGCGTGTGTGAAATTCGTCGCCGCGCCTGAGACCGCGGCCTCAGGGATCGACTTCGGGCTTCCTTCGTCTTCGGCCGGGTTCCGCGAGCGGTGGTTGTATGTTGATGTCGGGGTGCCCAGCCCCCTGCTCTCGAAGCCAACTTCGCCGGTTGTCCCTAATTCGGGCTGGGGCCAGGAGACGCTCTTGAGCCCCTGGCTCGCCTTCGTCTCGCGCCGCTTCGGGTTCTTGAAATCGATTGGCGTGACAACGCCCAAGGTAGTGAAGGAGTTCATGTTGCGTCACATTGCCCCTCTCCAACGCCACTCCCGCCGGATGTGGGCCTTCAGTGGGTGTGGTGATCGCATGCGGCTCCAGGAAGAGGACCTGACGCCTGAGGCGCTGAGGACAGTGCTCTTGATCTTGACTGGCGACCCCAACCCGGGTAACATCCAGCGGGGAGGCGCCCTGATGTACCTCTGCCCGAACAGGGACGATTTTGTGAAGTAGATGCCTATCTTTGATGAATGGGGGCTACGCCCTGCTGGCCTCCAGGGGTCTCGCGAGAACCCATTGGTGGCGACTGCTCTTCCAGTCGGCCTAGGCGACTCTTCCTCAAGTGGCGGAGCAGGGAGGCATGAGGCGCCAGAGGCCGAGGGGGCTTCTGATGAGGTGAGAGTGCCAGGTGATGCTCTTGAAGGAGCAGCTCCCGGGACCCGTGCCGCTGAGGCTGAGGGTGGCAAGCAGCTGCTCCCGCGCCTGGGACTGGGACTCCTGAGGCCCCAGCCGCGACTTCTGGCGGGGTGATTGGCAGCACGCGTCAGGCAGGCGCCCCTGACGCGGATCGCCTCGACGCTCCGTCTTCGTTGCAGGTTGATCCTTGCGCTCTTCTCTTGGGCCGCTTCCGCGTGGACTTTGAGGCCCTCCGGAGGAAAAGGGAGGCCCTGGGTGATGACTTCCCTTGTCGCCTGCTGAAGCGTAGGAAGTACTTCGCCACTGATGAGTAAGTCTTCTCCTTTTCCAGCTCCCGATCTTTTTGTTGTTTTTACTGACCCTTGCTCCGCAGGCCCCTTCCGGCCGAGCTCGCGGAAGTAGATGAGGTGCCGCCTCCTTTGGCTTCGCCTCCTCCAGCGCCCCCAAGTGCTCCGAGCAGTGCTGCTCTTGTGGTGAGGGCGATCGAAGGGGCGAACCGTCCCGAGGCGCACTGCGCCCCTCACTCCCCGCGATCTTCCTTCGCAGGCCCTCTCGTGGCATAGCCAGCCTGCCGTGGGCTTCTCGTCTGGTCGTGGACTATGACTGGCTGAGGTGCCCCCTGCAGCCTTCATCCGGAGACGGGCTGGCCCCTGGCCGGGCTTCTGGCACGGCGCGCTCGGCCGTCGCGAGGGTGCCAGCCCCCAGCCCCCTGCCCGGAGGGGGAACAATGATTCGTGGCCCCCGGCGCTTGCTTGGGGCAAATGATGGTGTGGAAGATGTGCTTGAACACGCCCGGGAGCGCCGCGATCGCCACCAAGGATTCCTTCGAAGGGCGACTGACGCGGTGAACCTGCTTGGGGAGGAGCTTGCTGATGAAGACGCGCGCCTCGAGGCCGAGGGCCTGCGCCTGGCCGTAGAGAGGCGCGCGCTAGAGGGCGCAATTGCCCTCGCGCGTCACCAGCGCGATCTTGATGATGAAGAGGCGAAGGCGTCGTTGGAGGCTGCTCGGGAGGCCCGATCTCAGGCCGCTGGGGAGGCCCGGGAAGCCAACCGACGACGGGAGGCGGCGGAGGACCGGGCTCGGGAGCTCCTGGCCTGGGGCCACTCACTGGAGGAGCAAGTGGAGCTGCGCGAGGCGGCCCTCGCGTCGATGAAGGTGGCCTCTGGTGACCCAGCTGAGCTCTAGAAGCTTGAAGAGGCGTTGACCCTGGAAGCCGCCGAACGCACCCGTGAGTACGAGAGGCTAGAGACGAGGGAGCGCTTGGTGACGCGGGCGGAGGACGATGTCGCCACACGGGAAGCCCGTGTCCTGGAGGAGGTTGGACGTCGGGTGGCGATGGCATGCTTGGACCTTGAGCGCGAGTTCGAGGGGAAGCTGGGGTTGATCCGGGCCGAGGCTGAAGGTAGAACTGCTGCCCTGAGGGCCAAGCTGGAGGAAGCGACGCGGCGGGCCGATGCTTCTCGGGCCGCCCTTGAGCTAGCGCAAGGGGAGTCAGCCACCTCCCAGGCCGAGGTGCTCCGTCTTCGCCAGCGGGTGGAGGAGGCTGAGGCCGTCGCGTGCCAGAATGCGGATGAGATACGTCAACGGCAGGTCCTGGAGCACGTGCACGACCCCATGCTGACCACGCTCCGGGAGAGAGCCAACACCGCCTTGGGTGTCACGACCGGTTTTCCGGGCATTAATTTCCAGAAAATGGCTGTTGTGCTCACCAGCCCCAGGATTACTGTTAGCTGATGAGACACCAACTTGATACAGAAATTCCAAGCAAAAGTACAAAAATATGTAGTACAAGACCATTGTGGCCTATGAGTACAACAAAAGGTTTCTAGTGGTTGAGGGCGGAAGCGGTTTGTGGATCACCACGGCTATGGGACTCCATTTCCCACGGGAACAGCTGACCAGGTTAACTCCTATCTTCGCGAGGCTGCTATCACCATTGCTTAGGTTTTGAGGCTGTTGTCGCAACGCTCTTCTCCGAGCAAGCAATCTGGCCAAGACAATAGCCAGGGACAAGCCAGTGAGTACTTTGAATGTACTCGCAAACATTAAGAACGCGGGTATAATATAACCATTGATGCTCATGCTTTGCAAAATCCTTATACTCACTTAGTTAGTCATAAAAATAAATATCTTGATGCATGTAAAATGGGTTATTCATATGCAACCGGAAATTTATGCATTGGCCACGTAGAGGTAATAAATACTGGGTGCCAAGCGAGGGTCTCAATGACTCCTCGAGCGGAAAATGCGGAATAATAATACCACAGTCGGGCGTCTGAGCGACACCACAGAAAGGGCTTTAAAAGAAATGCCATAGTCGGGCGTCTGAGCGACACCACAGAAAGGGCTTTAAAAGAAATGCCACAGTCAGGCATTTGAGCGACACCACAGAAAGGGCTTTAAAAGAAATGCCACAGTCGGGCGTCTGAGCGATACCACAGAAAGGGCTTTAAAAGAAATGCCACCGTCGGGCGTCTGAGCGACACCACAGTAAGGGCTTTAAAAGAAATGCCACAGTCGGGCGTCTGAGCGACACCACAGAAAGGGCTTTAAAAGAAATGCCACAGTCGGGCGTCTGAGCGATACCACAGAAAGGGCTTTAAAAGAAATGCCACAGTCGGGCGTCTGAGCGACACCACAGAAAGGGCTTTAAAAGAAATGCCACAGTCGGGCGTGTGAGCGATACCACAGAAAGGGCTTTAAAAGAAATGCCGCCGTCGGGCGTCTGAGCGACACCACAGAAAGGGCTTTAAATGAAATGCCACAGTCGGGCGTCTGAGCGATACCACAGAAAGGGCTTTAAAAGAAATGCCACCGTCGGGCGTCTGAGCGACACCACAGAAAGGGCTTTAAAAGAAATGCCACAGTCGGGCGTCTGAGCGACACCACAGAAAGGGCTTTATAAGAAAAGATAATCATAGGAAAATGTCCCGGAGGTAGAACCATCCCAGAGATATTCGATGATAACAATAATATCACGGGTTAGTCAACAATAGTAATAATCATAATCATCACAAGTCACAAGTAGTAATTCCCATTCCGGTTTAACAGTTTCACCTCCGAAGACCGACACTAAGACCGACGCTTGACCCATCCCAGACTGTAGTCCTTAACCGTGGACACGGCTATTCGAATAGGTTTAATCTCTGCAGAGGGTGTACTCTTTACCCACGAGTAACGGGTTCCTTTAGTCCATCGGGACTAATTCCGTCTACGGTCTTTTAGTTGAAAACACACCTGACTTGCACACACCAACTTAACTCACCGGTGTCTGGAATCACCCACGACACTTGTCAAGCAAACTCTAAGTGGGGAGGCTACAACCTCGACGTAGCATGGGATCACAAAATTTATACCGCGCGCAAACTGGGGGAGCTACCCCCTTCGGCTACAACCGAAACACCCATGCCCCCTGACCAGGTGGCATGCCTACCGGCTACAACCGATATCTTCCACCATGGCCTCTCTGCACGGTGTGTGCCAAGACAAGGGTTAACAGCTTACTGAACCATACCCCACCTATGGTAGGGACCTGTGGCAGTACGAAACAAGTATGGGGGTTACTGGCACAAGGTTCGGTCTACGGTCGACTTAGGAGGTAGTAATAATCCCTGCAAGTTTAGCATAACAATGTATATACTTCAACCAATAGATAGGAACACCACACGACATACTCCATCATGCCATACTGGACACGACCGTCTCAACGGAGGACTAGGGTCAAGACCGCGTCTACCCAAGACAGAGGCCTACCCGGCATTTCCTTCCGGTATGCATGAAAATTGTACGGCGGTGATTTCCATCACAAAACATGTCAACTCCATATGCATGAAATCCACTAATAAGCACCATGAATAGGATCACATCCTCACATAAAATGACGCATGCAAGTGTCGGGGTGGTGTTGTCACCGGGCCAAACAACACATACAAAAAATTACACCAGGGTTTAGAATGCTTGCCTTTAGGTCATGGAAAAGAGGGGTGCATCCAAAACCTCTTGAAATCTTCCAAAATCCTATTTAAAGGAATATGTATGAATTAACACATACAATTAAAACAGCACAGAAAGTTGTTTGGAAATTTCTTCAAATAAATCTTAAAATAAACTAGACAAAATTTAAGGAATGTAGGAAAAAGAATCAATTCATTTGGACTTATATTTAAAAAGTTATAGACAGTCAAAGTTTAGTCAAATCTGGTCAAAACTGATATTAAAAATAAAACGGGAAAAAGAAAAACGCTTCAGAGGGAATACGCTTTCGCACAGGGGAGACGTACTTGGGCCTTTACGTCTCCACTCATCCAGCGGGGACTGCGCGTGAGTCGCCGACAGTGGGCCCGCCTGGCCCACTGGTCAGGTTTGACTGGTCCACGCGCGCGTCGTCTCCCTCTAACCGAACGGAGGCGGGGCTCCAGCGAGGCTCGCCAGCGAATGGCGGCGTCCCTCGGCGATCCGAGCGCATGAGCGTGCTCCGGAGGTCGGTACGAACTTGGGGGTATCAGCCATAGTCGCCGACGTGGACGGAGTTGCCGGCGACGAGCTTCGCGGCGGAGATGGCTTCGGGAGCAAAGTGAGCTTGGGGCTACGAAGGCTCCCGATCAAAATCGAGCAGGGGAACGTGTTTGCGGGAGGATGAGAAGGTTCCTGGTGAAGAGAAATGAGAGGGGGAGGCCCTGGTGGCGCTGGGAGAGCTGGAGCTATGGCGGCGGCCGCTGCTGCTGGAGGTGGGGAAGATGACCTCCCCGGGTTGATTGGCTGCTCAAGGGGGTCTTAGGGTGATGGCTTCGAGTTGCCTGCGTGCGGAGACGGACTCGGGGTCCCTTAAATAGGCGAGGCAAGGCGGTTCCGTGGGTGGGGACAAGGTCGCCGGCGAACCGACGTTCTGTAGCTGCAGGGGAACGTGGCGGCGATGAGAGCTAGGGGACGAAGTTGCACTGCTCCAGGAGGCAGGTGGCGAGCGCTGGGAGCTTGGGCGGCGCTGGCTAGCGCAGGCGCGGTCGGGCGGCGGGCGCGGCTGCGGGCGTGCCGCCAAATGGCCTCTGACGGCGGCGCTGTAAGGTGCCAGGGAGCGGTCGGGGCCTTTTGGCGGGATGCGTCGAGAAGGGGAGTGCTAGGTGAGGTGCTGCCGTGCGGTTCAAGCCAGGGGCGCGCGACGCGGCGGCTCGGTGCGCGGCAGCAGTTGGCGTGCTCTGGGCGCGGCCAGTGCACGCGCAGGACCTGCTCGATGAAATGCCAAGGCGCGCTAGAGGTCTCGGGTGAGACTGGGGATTAGCAGATCTAGGTTAGGAGTAGTGAGGAGATTAATGGACAAGGTAGCTTGGCAAGGGAAGCAAGATCACAGTGTAAACAAAACTTCATGCCCAATCTGATCATGCCCACAGGGTGTTTGATAAAATGCCAGAGGCATTTAGGAAGGTCTTGGAGTGATCAAATTCTCCAGATTAGTGCCTCCTTGGATGCACAAGAGGGTGGTGAGGTCATTTGGACAAAAGGGGGAACTTGCTAGTGCAAGTTTTGCAAAACTACACTTCTGGACAAGGAGTAAATGGCCTCATAACATGGATCAAAAGTGTTCCAAAGAGTGCATGCTCCTGGACTTAGGGGTTTAGCAGGGTTGGCTACAAGTAGAAAAAGGAATCATGGGTAAAGGAGCAACTAAAAATGTGGTTGCTGTACAAACCAGCAAGTTGGGCCAGAATGAAAATGAGGTTGATCCACTCAAATTCTCCAAAGAACAACTCTATGTTTTTGCATAAGGTTGAATCATATGTTGCTGCCAACATCTCATAATTTTGGTGGAGGCTAGAAAGAAATATTTAAAAGGGTTGTAGTGCAAACATGCCCACTGGACCAGAGAAGAAAATTAGGTGTAGAGCTCAAATTATTTCAAGAATAAAAGATATTTTTGCACAAAAGTGATTTAAAAACTTCACATGACATCTCCAAATTTTGGTGGGATTTATGGGATAATTTATGAAGAGGGTGTAGTTCAAAAATGGCCTTATAGCCTTGAAAGACCATTTTTCAAGAAAAATAAAGATCAAGCAATTTAATTTTGTAATTAGTTCTACTAATACAAGAAAAGTTTTTCCTTGAGAGTTTAAACAAGTCCAAAAACATATTTGAAAAGTTTTCACTTTGGGAAAAAATTCCATAACAACCAAGTTCAAAAATCAAAAGGGAGCTCAGAAAATCAAAGTTTTAATTACTGGCAAAATTTTAATTAGTAAAACAAGGTCAAAAATTTTTTTGGGTGTCACAACACTACCCCCCTTAAGAAAAATCTCGTCCTCGAGATTTGCTAAGGGTTGTTTTAACAACTCTCCGGGATTTTTCGCGAGGGAAAATGGTTAAAAATAAAGGAGCACAAGTCACAACAAAACCATACATATTAGTAGAAGCCAAATAACTTATTCGTCGCGCAAGCTCAGGTTATCACGCATAAGTCATAATACATAATTAAATGTTGCAACAATGAACACAGCAGCGATGCTTAAAAAGGAAACGGTAACTGGACGGGGTCCTGTGAGAACGTTTCTGGTACTGAGACACATTCCTCTTCTATCGGGGGAAGAGGTTTAACCAGTCAATGTATGCGCCTCTCTTGGCCGGGCCTCAGGGGTCTGCCGATGGCGATCTGAGGATTTAAATCCGCGAGACTCTGGAGATAACCAATCACATACTGGGTGAAGCGTTCTTGAGCGATGACGTACTGGACCAGGTTGGCTAGGACTGGGTCTCTCTCAAGTCATCCATCAGGAAAAGATGACCCTCCACCGGGTGCTGCATGGCTCGGAAAGTAATAATACCCTCGTTCGCTGGCATAGGGAACCGTGAATCGAAGGCGAGCAAGCGCTTCGTAAGCAGTAGCCTCTATGGCCATAAGCGGGGTCGGCATAGATTTCCCCACGAAGGAGACCTCTGTTGGGTCTTGGTCTGAGTTCACGGGGGGGGGGGGGGGATGTGCACTGCTGCCCAGTATCTCGAGGTGGAAGAGGTGATCCTCGATTTGAACAGCTCGTACTGGGGTGGCTGGGTAGCGCCCATGGTACTGCAGGTAAAATCCCACAATATCTTGACAAAACTACCCGGGGTTGCATCTGGGGTTCTTAGATGTATGCTGGGGCTCGGCATGGCAAGAAATGGTTGTGAGGGTGGCGCACAAGGTGAGAGGTGCTTTGGCAAGGTCACGCGGTGGCCTTTTTATAGCACTGGAGCTGGGTCAGTTTTACCATGGTGAATGGTAAGGAAACTTCCAGCTCCGCTCTACGGGTCGAAGTCAAGCCACAGATACACATATTTCACCGAGGTGACGTGTTACTGTGGGGGGTCACCGGGGTCTTTGGCAACCGTGCCTGGGGGTAGAAAAGCTGGCATACCCATGCAAGGCTGCAGGGGCTCACGACAGGCGGCGTTTATTTACAAGGTCACACGGTTACAAGTGAGAATACTCCGGGACTCGATATTACTCGGGTGACTTAGCCTACCTCGTTTACATCCAAGCGGGCGTGCCTGGTGGATGTTCAGGCATCTCCGTGGTTCTCACCATCGGAATTAGCTGGAGTGGGTCGAGGGGCTGCAGGCTCGGGGTAGCGCTGATGACCATCTCGGGGGTTGTTGGCCACAACCCCGTTGGAGTGTGCTCCCAAAATGCGACGAAGCACTTCTGGGGTTATCGCAACACTTTGGCCGATGGCTGGGGAAGACCTCAGGGGCTCGATCGGTTGTCCAAACAGCACGACTGGGTTGTCGGTGCTGGGCTCGTCCTCTCTTCTCGCTGGGGCTGGGCGAACCAGCTCCCCACGAGCTGCGATAAGATCAATAGTGACCTGATCGCACAGTTCCTCTAGTGCACTTACGTAGCGCACTAGGTGCAGTAATGCAGGATCTGTTTCGTGATCTCCGTTGGCAACTTGGGGTGGTCTATCATATCCTTCCCGTCTGGGGTAGTAGTGGAACGAGCGACAGTCAACTCGGGGCGACAAGTGCCGGAGATGAACTATAGCTTCTCGAGCGGCTAGTTGGATGGCTTGGGGCTCAAAGGAAGTCGTTCTTCCTGTGAACCTGTAGGGGCGTTCGGGTGCTAGACCCCTACCATAGACATGCACAGTGGCCCAGAATTGACGGCTCTCACCGCTCATGGATCCTTGGTACACGACATATTCTGGGGGCTCTTCTAACGCATAGGCACGACGGGTGAGGTTTGTGAGTATGGTCAAGAAACCTCCAAGGTTGGTTGCCGTAGTCTTAGTGTGCACGACAGGACCAGGCATTGTGGTTTGGTTTGGGATAGTGGTTGTGCTGTGCTGGTTGGGGCTAACGTGCCCTTTTATAGGAAAAAGGGGACGGAGTCTTCCTTCGCATGCTTGCGAGAAAGACTATTCAGGATTCGATCACTGGCGCATGAGCGACAGGCTAGGTTGATAGGTTTGGCACCGACTGCCAAAAGGTGTCGGGTCACTGTGGGGCTATCCTGCCGGAGAAGCTTGGCTGGGGCTTTGATTATGGCTTGGTGGGTTGGTCTGCCTAGGTTTATTGGCCTGGCTAGGATAGGATTAGCCAATGGTCAGCCTGGCTCTGATACCAAGTCTGTCACGACCGGTTTTCCGGGCATTAATTTCCAAAAAATGGCCGTTGTGCTCACCAGCCCCAGGATTACTGTTAGCTGATGAGACACCAACTTGATACAGAAATTCCAAGCAAAAGTACAAAAATATGTAGTACAAGACCATTGTGGCCTATGAGTACAACAAAAGGTTTCTAGTGGTTGAGGGCGGAAGCGGTTTGTGGATCACCACGGCTATGGGACTCCATTTCCCACAGGAACAGCTGACCAGGTTAACTCCTATCTTCGCGAGGCTGCTATCACCATTGCTTAGGTTCCGAGGCTGTTGTCGCAACGCTCTTCTCCGAGCAAGCAATCTGGCCAAGACAATAGCCAGGGACAAGCCAGTGAGTACTTTGAATGTACTCGCAAACATTAAGAACACGGGTATAATATAACCATTGATGCTCATGCTTTGCAAAATCCTTATACTCACTTAGTTAGTCATAAAAATAAATATCTTGATGCATGTAAAATGGGTTATTCATATGCAACCGGAAATTTATGCATTGGCCACGTAGAGGTAATAAATACTGGGTGCCAAGCGAGGGTCTGAATGACTCCTCGAGCGGAAAATGCGGAATAATAATACCACAGTCGGGCGTCTGAGCGACACCACAGAAAGGGCTTTAAAAGAAATGCCACAGTCGGGCGTCTGAGCGACACCACAGAAAGGGCTTTAAAAGAAATGCCACAGTCGGGCGTCTGAGCGACACCACAGAAAGGGCTTTAAAAGAAATGCCACAGTCGGGCGTCTGAGCGATACCACAGAAAGGGCTTTAAAAGAAATGCCACCGTCGGGCGTCTGAGCGACACCACAGAAAGGGCTTTAAAAGAAATGCCACAGTCGGGCGTCTGAGCGACACCACAGAAAGGGCTTTAAAAGAAATGCCACAGTCGGGCGTCTGAGCGATACCACAGAAAGGGCTTTAAAAGAAATGCCACAGTCGGGCGTCTGAGCGACACCACAGAAAGGGCTTTAAAAGAAATGCCACAGTCGGGCGTCTGAGCGATACCACAGAAAGGGCTTTAAAAGAAATGCCACCGTCGGGCGTCTGAGCGACACCACAGAAAGGGCTCTAAAAGAAATGCCACAGTCGAGCGTCTGAGCGATACCACAGAAAGGGCTTTAAAAGAAATGCCACCGTCGGGCGTCTGAGCGACACCACAGAAAGGGCTTTAAAAGAAATGCCACAGTCGGGCGTCTGAGCGACACCACAGAAAGGGCTTTAAAAGAAAAGATAATCATAGGAAAATGTCCCGGAGGTAGAACCATCCCAGAGATATTCGATGATAACAATAATATCACGGGTTAGTCAACAATAGTAATAATCATAATCATCACAAGTCACAAGTAGTAATTCCCGTTCCGGTTTAACAGTTTCACCTCCGAAGACCGACACTAAGACCGACGCTTGACCCATCCCAGACTGTAGTCCTTAACCATGGACACGGCTATTCGAATAGGTTTAATCTCTGCAGAGGGTGTACTCTTTACCCACGAGTAACGGGTTCCTTTAGTCCATCGGGACTAATTCCGTCTACGGTCTTTTAGTTGAAAACACACCTGACTTGCACACACCAGCTTAACTCACCGGTGTCTGGAATCACCCACGACACCTGTCAAGCAAACTCTAAGTGGGGAGGCTACAACCTCGACGTAGCATGGGATCACAAAATTTATACCGCGCGCAAACTGGGGGAGCTACCCCCTTCGGCTACAACCGAAACACCCATGCCCCCTGACCAGGTGGCATGCCTACCGGCTACAACCGATATCTTCCACCATGGCCTCTCTGTACGGTGTGTACCAAGACAAGGGTTAACAGCTTACTGAACCATACCCCACCTATGGTAGGGACCTGTGGCAGTACGAAACAAGTATGGGGGTTACTGGCACAAGGTTCGATCTACGGTCGACTTAGGAGGTAGTAATAATCCCTGCAAGTTTAGCATAACAATGTATATACTTCAACCAACAGATAGGAACACCACACGACATACTCCATCATGCCATACCGGACACGACCGTCTCAACGGAGGACTAGGGTCAAGACCGCGTCTACCCAAGACAGAGGCCTACCCGGCATTTCCTTCCGGTATGCATGAAAATTGTATGGCGGTGATTTCCATCACAAAACATGTCAACTCCATATGCATGAAATCCACTAATAAGCACCATGAATAGGATCACATCCTCACATAAAATGACGCATGCAAGTGTCGGGGTGGTGTTGTCACCGGGCCAAACAACACATACAAAAAATTACACCAGGGTTTAGAATGCTTGCCTTTAGGTCATGGAAAAGAGGGGTGCATCCAAAACCTCTTGAAATCTTCCAAAATCCTATTAAAAGGAATATGTATGAATTAACACATACAATTAAAACAGCACAGAAAGTTGTTTGGAAAATTTTTCAAATAAATCTTAAAATAAACTAGACAAAATTTAAGGAATGTAGGAAAAAGAATCAATTCATTTGGACTTATATTTAAAAAGTTATAGACAGTCAAAGTTTAGTCAAATCTGGTCAAAACTGATATTAAAAATAAAACGGGAAAAAGAAAAACGCTTCAGAGGGAATACGCTTTCGCACAGGGGAGACGTACTTGGGCCTTTACGTCTCCACTCATCCAGCGGGGACTGCGCGTGAGTCACCGACAGTGGGCCCGCCTGGCCCACTGGTCAGGTTTGACTGGTCCACGCGCGCGTCGTCTCCCTCTGACCGAACGGAGGCGGGGCTCCGGCGAGGCTCGCCGGCGAATGGCGGCGTCCCTCGGCGATCTGAGCGCATGAGCGTGCTCCGGAGGTCGGTACAAACTTGGGGGTACCAGCCATAGTCGCCGACGTGGACGGAGTTGCCGGCGACGAGCTTCGCGGCGGAGATGGCTTCGGGAGCAAAGTGAGCTTGGGGCTACAAAGGCTCCCAATCAAAATCGAGCAGGGGAACGTGTTTGCGGGAGGATGAGAAGGTTCCTGGTGAAGAGAAATGAGAGGGGGAGGCCCTGGTGGCGCTGGGAGAGCTGGAGCTGTGGCGGCGGCCGCTGCTGCCGGAGGTGGGGAAGATGACCTCCCCAGGTTGATTGGCTGCTCAAGGGGGTCTTAGGGTGATGGCTTCGAGTTGCCTGCGTGCGGAGACGGACTCGAGGTCCCTTAAATAGGCGAGGCAAGGCGGTTCCGTGGCCGTGGGGATAAGATCGCCGGCGAACCGATGTTCTGTAGCTGCAGGGGAACGTGGCGGCGATGAGAGCTAGGCGACGAAGTTGCACTGCTCCAGGAGGCAGGTGGCGAGCGCTGGGAGCTTGGGCGGCGCTGGCTAGCGCAGGCGCGGTCGGGCGGCGGGCGCGGCCGCGGGCGTGCCGCCAAATAGCCTCTGACGGCGGCGCTGTAAGGTGCCAGGGAGCGGTCGGGGCCTTTTGGCGGGATGCGTCGAGAAGGGGAGTGCTAGGTGAGGTGCTGCCGTGCGGTTCAAGCCAGGGGCGCGCGACGCGGCGGCTCGGTGCGCGGCTGCAGTTGGCGTGCTCTGGGCGCGCCCAGTGCACGCGCAGGACCTGCTCGATGAAATGCCAGGGCGCGCTAGAGGTCTCGGGTGAGACTGGGGATTAGCAGATCCAGGTTAGGAGTAGTGAGGAGATTAATGGACAAGGTAGCTTGGCAAGGGAAGCAAGATCACAGTGTAAACAAAACTTCATGACCAATCTGATCATGCCCACAGGGTGTTTGATAAAATGCCAGAGGCATTTAGGAAGGTCTTGGAGTGATCAAATTCTCCAGATTAATGCCTCCTTGGATGCACAAGAGGGTGGTGAGGTCATTTGGGCAAAAGGGGGAACTTGCTAGTGCAAGTTTTGCAAAACTACACTTCTGGACAGGGAGTAAATGGCCTCATAACATGGATCAAAAGTGTTCCAAAGAGTGCATGCTCCTGGACTTAGGGGTTTAGCAGGGTTGGCTACAAGTAGAAAAAGGAATCATGGGTAAAGGAGCAACTAAAATTGTGGTTGCTGTACAAACCAGCAAGTTGGGCTAGAATGAAAATGAGGTTGATCCACTCAAATTCTCCAAAGAACAACTCTATGTTTTTGCATAAGGTTGAATCATATGTTGCTGCCAACATCTCATAATTTTGGTGGAGGCTAGAAAGAAATATTTAAAAGGGTTGTAGTGCAAACATGCCCACTGGACCAGAGAAGAAAATTAGGTGTAGAGCTCAAATTATTGCAAGAATAAAAGATATTTTTGCACAAAAGTGATTTAAAAACTTCACATGACATCTCCAAATTTTGGTGGGATTTATGGGATAATTTATGAAGAGGGTGTAGTTCAAAAATGGCCTTATAGCCTTGAAAGACCATTTTTCAAGAAAAATAAAGATCAAGCAATTTAATTTTGTAATTAGTTCTACTAATACAAGAAAAGTTTTTCCTTGAGAGTTTAAACAAGTCCAAAAACATATTTGAAAAGTTTTCACTTTGGGAAAAAATTCCATAACAACCAAGTTCAAAAATCAAAAGGGAGCTCAGAAAATCAAAGTTTTAATTACTGGCAAAATTTTAATTAGTAAGACAAGGTCAAAAAAAATTTTGGGTGTCACATTGGGCAACATCTGCGAGGCGGCTGTCGGTGAGCCGCACACAATCAACTATGCCGGCAACCTTCAGTTCTTCACCGTCGTGATGACGCAACTGGAGGCGCGGTCGGTCAGGGCCGACAGGTTGGTGGAGGAGAGGAGCCGCGCCCTGCTTGGGCACGCCTTTTCCCGTGTCTTCAGCCATCTCCGGAACATGGATCCCCACTTCGACATTGACGCCACTATCGCCCCAGTCCCCCAGGCCGTCAGAGACGACCTGGCGCACTGGGTGGAAGGTAAGGTGGATGCCCTCGTCCGGGCCTTTGCTTCGGACAACGACAACGTGATCGTGGCTGCTGACGAGGGCGGTGTGGTGAACGGCCCTGACGCCGCCGGTGGCGATGCAGACAGCGACGGCGAGCCCAGCGACGCCAGCGACAGTTCGGGAGGCGCTCCTGAGGATGCATTGGGGGATTTATCCGACTGATTCCACTTCTTTCCTGTTTCCTTACCCTGCATGAGTAGAACTCAGGTTTTGGGCCTGATGGTTGTGAGAGCATTTTGGGAGGGGGAGCCCCTCGTGTAAAACTCGTGTTCATCGTATTAGTAGATGTTGCATTGCACAGGCGTCCATGCCTGGTGGTTGGTTAGTTTACCTTTGCTTTGTGTGGGCCCCGAGGTAACCTGCGGGAGGCTATGAGTGTTCTTTAATTGAATTTGTAGGATGAGAGTGTTGGGGGGTGAGCTTCACAGGCGTTGGCCTTCTTCGCAGGCTCCGGGCCTTTTCCAAAAAGGATGATCTTCACAGGAATTCTCCTTCTTCACAGGCTCCGGGCCTTCTCCGGAAAGGATGATCTTCACAGGCATTCGCCTTCTTCACAGGCTCCGGGCCTTCTACAGAAAGGATGATCTTCATAGGCATTTGCCTTCTTCACAGGCTCTGGGCCTTTTCATGAACGCGGCGGCTTCACAGGCATTCGCCTTCTTCACAGGCTCTGGGCCTTTTCCTACACGCGACAGCTTCACGGGCAGTCGCCTTCTTCACAGGCTCTGGGCCTTTTCCTACACGCGACAGCTTCACAGGTAGTCGCCTTCTTCGTAGGCTCTGGGCCTTTTCTTGCAAGGACAACCTCCGCATCGGAAAATCCTCCCGAGAGGGAGCGACGGCGGCAGTTTGGGTTGCGCGCGAGCTAGGCCTGACCCGACTCGCGAGGGGCTCGCGAGGGGAGGCAGCTATGGTGAAGTGGTAACCAGAACGCGAGAAATGGCTCGAACGAGACTAAGCACCCCTTCCCCGAACACACGCAAATCTCAAATTCGAATCCAACTTAAATCCAGCGGGGGGAAAGTTACAACCAAAGGAAAAGGCAATGAAAGCAGACAAAAGGCCGCGTCCGGCACCTAATCTAGTCTTGGACGTCTTCTCACCAGCGCGGAGCTAAGTGTTGTCCACTTGGTGTGGGAGGGAGCCCCAGGGCCTGAGGCCGGCACCCCTGAGACTCCGGGGCGTGTACAGCCCCACTCAATATTACGTGAGAGTGTCACGGGGCGGCGAGCTTCACAGGCACTGGGCCTTCTTCACAAGTACCAGCCTTGCTTCATATCGCCAGACGAGGGCCCCGCCTTGTGCCACAATCTAGAGCCACCAACGACGACCAGAAACCAGGACGCTGCCGGTGGGGTAGAGTGGTCGCCAGCAGTTCCCCCAACGACCACGGGTCCTCCGCCAGGGCCAGGCCCTTAGGCACCTCCCCAGCGGAGGGCCTACCTCCTGAGAACGCCTTGCTCCGAATGCCGCGGTGGTGATGTCGGATCTCTGCCCCTCTCCTGCAGCCCTCTGCGCCCTCCTCCCGAGGGGTAGGAGACTGTGGGAGCGGGGCAGCTGGTCGCTGTGGCGACCTGCACTTCCTGCGACCCATGATTAGCGTACACCTGCTCCTAAGAAATTAGCGGTACCCGATAATCGTCGCCCCCAGCGTGGCCTGCGGAACCGTCCCGGGGCTCCTGGAAGAGCTCAGCTTCTGGTGTCTTGTCCCCCCAGCTCGGGCTAAGGAGCGAGCCTTGTTCGCCCTCGTGAGCGTGCCCTTGGTCCATCATGCAGAGTTTATACTGGTTCGTGCCACCGATGTGGTGTAATACCCTACTCCAGTGTGGTGTGGTGGATTGCCTCTTGGGCTGATGGTGATGAATCACTACAAGGTAGAACAGCCTCGCGAGGGTCTGTTCTTGGCTTGGGGGATGAACTGCTAGGAGGAGTTCAGCCGCCCTTCTCTCTCTCTCTCTCTCTCTCTCTCTCTCTCATTGATTCAATTGCTAGACGTCTAGATTGCACGGTTGCTCCGTGCCTCTACCCTGGGGGTGGCTAGTCCTATTTATAGGCAAAGGCCCTGGGCCTCTTCCCAAATATGGAGCGGGAAGGGCGCCAACAATTGGCCATTTTGAAGGGGAACATCTGGTACACTTATCCTGAGTAAAGTTGGTCCTCGCCTGCCAAAGGATCCGTGGTGACGCCGTCCTGGGCTCCACGATGACCTCCTCCCCACCGTTGGACTGGTCTTGGTCTCGTTGCACCGAAATGGATGCCTTTGCTTGATCCTCTTGCCTGCCCTTGCTCCCTTTGCGCCAAAGAGGAAAGGAAGGACACTACACGGCTGGCGCCCGCCTGGCGCCCTTCGTCGTCATGGCTTGCGTCATGGGCACCTCGTGAGGTACCCCTCCTTGATCTCTCCGCCTCCTCGTGAGCCGGCCTGATGAGGTTGCGCCTGAGGAAGCTCCGCATCATCCGCCCCGCGAGGCTTGGCCCCTCGCGAGGGTCTTGGGTCTTGTGTTGATGAAGATGGGCCGTGCTGGGCCCCCTTTGAGCCACGCCGCAGGCAGCAGGCAGGCAAGTCTGGGGACCCCCGTTCCTGAAACACCGACATCGCGGGCTTCGTAGCCCATTGCGAGTTGTTCTTGGGTGTTGAGGCTCACTTCATGCTGTGGAAGAGGCTATTCTGCCTGGTGCCCTGCTCTCAAGAGGGGTCAATATATCAAGTGGGCGGAGCCGAAGTGTGGCGCATCGCCGGGACCGGATATTTATAAGGAACCCCAAAGAAGGCGTCCGAGGAGTGGCCTTCGGAATGGTTTTATCTAGAGGATGTCCCACTGCCGGATCCTGTTCGGATCGGCCTCCCTGAGTTCAACAGTGCTCTCCTGAAGAAGCGCTTAAGCTGGCGTCCACGGAGCTGTCAGAAAGAAAGTGACAGGGACGTCCTTTACCTGATGGGCCGAATAAGATTGCTAGCTCATTCCGGACTAACCATGATCGGAGTCATGGCCGTATGCATCATGCGGGGGGTGCAACCGCTTCAGTATAGAGGCCACCCCATGTGGGACTTTAACGAGGAGGATGACGCCACCCGTCGCGGCCGCAAGGGGCCGGACTCGGCTGCCGCACTAATAAAGATCTTGTCCGCTTTGTACAAGGGAGAAGAGGAGGAATTTCTCCGCATCAACCCTCAGGGTGGATTTACTATGTACAATCCTCCGAGTTGGGTAAGTGGACAATTTTACTTGCCCATCCGTTTTATATTCCCATCATTAGTTATATAGTCTGATGATTTCAACGCAGGAACTGCGCCAGGAAGTAAAGGAAATAAACAGCCCTCCCCCGCAGCCCGAGGATCCAGAACGGTCCCTCGATCCGGCCTCCGAAGAGGATCCGGACCTGTCCGTGGAGCTGATTGATGGGGTGTTTTATCAGATGAACAGTGACAATGCCCTGGTGGCCATTACGGCCGATTACCCAGGGCTACTCCCGGCCTCCCAGGTAACTGAGACCGGAGTCCCAGCACCTCAAAAAGGAATCCATCCTTGCGTGTTTTCAGTTTCCGGACAACAACCGTATTTTAAAGGGGAGATTCTCGAGGCGGGAGGCCGAGCCTGCGGCGACTAGCCAACAAGGGGCAGCGGGGCCCCATGGGATGAAAAGAAGTGAAGTCTGGACTGAGGCACCAGCGCAAAGGTATAGCGCACCCTCTTATTCCCAGGTGTTATTACTTCAAGGCATATTAACACTTGTGCTATGTTCAGGACAAAGAGACCTCGCCGGACTATATCCGGAGAGGTTGCCAATCGCGCCTCCACTAGCCAGGCTCCAAAGCCTGGACCGGAGGCAGAGGCGAACACGAGGCACACACCGGACGCTCCTCCGACAGAGGACGCGGACAGGCTGTCTGCCACCCATTCCGAGGTGGAGAGTGCCATGAACCACAGGCGTCGCCGGACAGTTCTTCGCGATGCCTGTTTCTCCCAAGAGGCGTTGGACGCCTTCAATTCGGGAGATGCATATCTCCGTGCTGCTCAAAATGGTCTAGCCAGACCCATAGAGCAATATGTAAAAGACATACGGGTGAGAAAATTTTAATGGTTATATATACCAGTAGCCCCCGAGACTTGAAGCAGTGAGAATAACTGATTTAAGGATCATGTAATATGCAAGTTCTTTCAGAGAAGAATACCCAATTGTCCCAGGAGTTAAAAGAGTGCCAAACCCAACTTGAGGCCGCATTGTCCGCGACAGGGGGGCCCGAGGAGACCCCCTCTGGTAATATATGCTTCAAAAAGATAAGTGTGAAGTGCGGCATATGTGCAAATCTGACAAATGAAATTGCAGATGGCCCCAGACTAGATCCGGAAAAGCAACAACTCCTACGCCAGCTAAAGGCTGGCGAGAGCATGCTGCCAAAGGTGAGGCGGGAGAAGAATGATCTTCAGGACGCCAACACCAAGCTGGGTGTTGAACTGAAAGATGTTCATGCCCAGCTGTCGGACTCCGTTAAGGAGAATCAGCGGCTTCGATGCGACATATTTAGTAAGTGCTTAAACGAACTTTGAAAAAGGAGTTCGGCGAGGAAGTCGACTAACAGAGTAATGTCTGTAGGTATGCTAACAGGTCGTCCTGCAGAGGAGATGCCCGGTTCTACGGGTGACCTTCTTCCCGAGCTCTCGCAACTACACGAGCGAGTTCGGCGGGTGATGCAAGGCATTGCCCAGGCCTTGTGGCCCTCCGTCTCCATGCCCGAAGGCCTTGGAGAGCTTGCAGAGAAGCTTAAGGGAGTGCGGCGGCGCTTCCGATTATGGAAGATATCGGCCTGCCGTCAAGGTGCTAGGGAGGCCTGGGCCATGGTAAAGACGTGATACACAAAGGCTGACCCGAACCACATGGCCGAGGTCGGACCTATGGGGCCCGATGGGAAGGAGATCCCTGTAAGCTTAGTATACAACCAAGTAGAATTGGCCGCAAAGTATTCCCAGCAGGACTATAAATTAGACATCCTGTTAGATGTTATTGAAGAGGAATACAATCAGTCAGAATGACTATGTAATTTTAATTGACATGTGTAATGTCTTCTAGCCGGATTGTAGATCGTTTGTCATGGCCGACCTTTTCGCTTCAACCTCGGGACCTGACGGTCCGGAGTGTCTCCGAATAGCCATACGGTTATGTAAGAACCGGGGTATGCACGGAGACTAGGCGTAGGGGTCATTAGTGCTTGAACAGACAAGTGCCCAACTAGTTATGTTATATTACATGGTTAGTAAGAAACATCTTCCAGGGAGAATAGTTCCGTTAGGGGTTCCTTTCCTTGGGAGGCATGCCCTAAAGTGCATGTCCATGCTGCGAAAAGGGACGGAGAAAAAATCATCTGGGGGCGCATAAATAATTAAGTGAAAAGATCATCTTTAGTTCACCGACCGAACATTCCCTTAAGAACGCTAGCTTTCGGCTTCACCCAGTCTGAGGTACACATCCGGCTGCCCCGGCAGTAATAATCGCAGAGGTGCTCCCTTTACCACCTAGCCGAACAATCGGGAACGCAGGGGTAAGCACAGGAGCCAGGCAACCCAGCTTGGCCAAAACTTAAGTCATATCGATGCATATAATGGTGAATAAAGGCACATGCAGAAGTGTGACACATGTGTTGGGCATGAAGCCCATATGAATAAGCTTCTGTTGA
The DNA here is from genome assembly GCA_032464435.1 of Aegilops umbellulata. Lineage (NCBI taxonomy): Eukaryota > Viridiplantae > Streptophyta > Magnoliopsida > Poales > Poaceae > Aegilops > Aegilops umbellulata. The sequence continues at coordinate 404,820,243 of CP136054.1, read as the reverse complement.
AATAAGCCCCCAGGTTTAATGAGCGCAGGTAGCGCGTCACTTATTGAGCCTTTAACGGCTATAATAGAAAGTAAGGAGAGAAGGAGAAAAATGTAAGACAGAAAGTATAAAAAATGTACAGAGGAAGGAGAAGAACACAGAGTCCGACGCTAGGCATAGAATCTTCGGAGACGGGCTGCGTTCCATGGGTTCGGCTTGAGTCGGTTATCCGATGCGTCTCGCAGGCGGTACACTCCACCAGTCAGGACTCGGTCAATGATGAAGGGACCTTCCCACTTGGGCTTGAGTTTGTCCTTTTTCTTGTCCGGTAGGCGTAGAACTAATTTGCCAACATTGTAATTTTTGGCCCGTACTTCTCTGCTTTGATATCTTCGAGCCTGCTGTTGATAAAATGCGGAACGGGGTTTTGCCACGTCGCGCTCCTCCTCCAAGGCGTCCAAACTGTCCTGCCGATCGAGCTCGGCTTCTCTTTCTTCGTACATGCGCACTCGAGGCGAGTCATGAATTATGTTGCAGGGCAAAACTGCCTCTGCGCCGTACACCATGAAGAATGGTGTGTATCCGGTGGTGCGATTCAGCGTGGTCCACAGCCCCCAGAGTAAAGAGTCGATCTGCTCCTCTACCCAGTGCGTGTTAGATTCCTTAAGGGACTGCACTAATCTGGGTTTGATGCCGCTCATGATAAGACCATTTGCACATTCGACCTGTCCGTTAGTTTGTGGGTGATAGACGGAAGCATAATCGAGCTTGATGCCCATGGTTTTGCACCAGAGTTTTACCTCATCTGCCGTAAAGTTCGTGCCGTTATCAGTGATGATGCTGTGGGGGACGCCATAACGGTGTACGACCCCAGATATGAAGTCTATCACCGGTCCGGATTCGGTCGTCTTAACAGGCTTGGCTTCTATCCATTTGGTGAACTTATCTACCATGACCAGTAAGTATTTTTTCTTGTGGGTTCCACCTTTAAGGGGTCCCACCATATCAAGCCCCCAGACCGCAAAGGGCCAAGTTATGGGGATAGTTTGGAGGGCGATGGTTGGCATATGGCTTTGGTTTGCAAAAAGCTGGCAACCGACGCATCGTTGGACCAAGTCCTGAGCGTCTGCCTGGGCCGTTGGCCAATAAAAGCCTGTACAGAAAGCCTTGCTTACAAGGGACCGAGCTGCAGCGTGATGACCACCGAGTCCGGCATGAATTTTAGCCAGCAAGTTCCGCCCTTCTTCTTCGGAGATGCACCTTTGAAGGACTCCGGTAGTGCTTTTCTTATAAAGCTCTCCCTCATGGACTTTATAGGCTTTAGATCTCCGCACTATGCAGCGTGCCTCGTTTTGGTCCTCTGGGAGTTCCTGCCTAGTAAGGTAGGCTAGGAATGGTTCTGTCCACGGGGCGATGACGGCCATTATTACGTGGGCTGAAGGTGTGACTTCATTGGCAGAGCCTCCGATTGTGTCAGATTGTTCGGCATCGGGCAGTGTGGTTGAGTCCGCCATGTTATTGCCGGATTCCCCTTCCCATACTATGGATGGCTTGAACAGCCTTTCCAAGAAGATGTTGGGGGCGACTGCGTCACGTTTTGCGCCGATGCGTGCCAGGACATCTGCCGCGTGATTGTTCTCCCGGGCTATATGATGAAATTCGAGCCCTTCGAACCGAGCTGACATTTTTAGGATGGCGTTGCGATAAGCTGCCATTTTTGGATCCTTGGCATCGAAGTCTCCATTTATTTGGGATATTGCAAGGTTCGAATCCACTCGCACCTCTAGGCGTTGAATGCCCATGGATACTGCCATCCGGAGACCATGTAAAAGGGCCTCATATTCGGCTGCATTGTTGGAGTCTGTGTAGAAAATCTGGAGTACGTATTGAACTGTGTCTCCCGTGGGGGACGTCAAAATGACGCCAGCCCCTAGACCGGCCAACATTTTAAAGCTGTCGAAATGCATGATCCAGTATGAATATGTGCCGTACTCTTTAGGGAGTTCGGCCTCCGTCCATTCTGCGACGAAGTCAGCCAAAACTTGCGACTTAATAGCTCGTCGTGGCTTATAAGTTATGTCAAATGGGAGGAGCTCGATGGCCCATTTTGCAATCCGGCCCGTTGCGTCACGGTTGTTTATAATATCATTGAGTTGTACTTCGGAGGCTACTATTATCGAACACTCTTGAAAGTAGTGCCGCAGCTTCCGGGATGCCATGAATACCGCGCATGCAATCTTTTGATAATGCGGGTACTGTGATTTGCATGGAGTGAGGACAGTGGACACATAGTAGACCGACTTTTGAAGGGGGAATTTGTGTCCGTCCGTTTCTCGTTCGACAACGAGCACTGCGCTTACAACCTGATGGGTTACTGCAATGTACAATAGCATTGGTTCGCCAATGTTTGGCTCGGCCAGGACTGGGTTTGTTGCCAATATGGCCTTTATTTCATCGAGTCCGGCCGTGGCGGCATCCGTCCACTCGAAGTGTTCGGTGCGCCGAAGGAGGCAGTAGAGAGGTAGTGCCTTTTCTCCCAGGCGGGAGATAAAGCGGCTTAGAGCCGCCACGCATCCTGTTAATTTTTGTATTTGTTTGAGGTCCTTTGGGATATCTAATTGTGACATAGCTCGGATCTTGGCTGGATTTGCTTCAATTCCTCTACCGGATACAATGAAGCCCAAGAGCTTTTTGGCTAGAACGCCGAAAACCCATTTTTCCGGGTTGAGCTTGATGTCATATGCTCGGAGATTATCAAATGTGAGCCTCAATTCGTCTACTAGAGTTTCGACATGTCTTGTTTTTACGACCACATCATCTACGTATGCCTCCACTGTTTTGCCGATCTGGTTTGCCAGACATGTCTGAATCATGCGCTGATATGTTGCGCCGGCGTTTTTGAGCCCGAAGGGCATTGTATTGAAGCAGAATGGGACGTATGGTGTGATGAGTGTCGTTGCGGCTTGGTCTATCTCTGCCATCTTAATTTGATGATAGCCGGAGTATGCGTCGAGGAAACACAATGAATCGTGTACTGCGGTAGCATCGATAATTTGATCGATGCGGGGGAGGGGGAAGGGATCCTTTGGGCAAGCCTTGTTAAGGTCTTTAAAATCAACGCACAGGCGCCAGGATTTATCCTTCTTTGGTACCATCACCAGGTTTGCTAGCCAGCCCGGATGTTTTATATCTCTGATGAATCCGGCCTCCAATAGCTTGGCTAGCTCCTCTCCCATGGCCTGTCTCTTAGGTTCGGAGAAATGCTGGAGAGCTTGTTTGACAGGTTTGAATCCTTTTAGGATATTTAAGCTGTGTTCGGCCAGCCTGCGTGGGATTCCTGGCATGTCTGAAGGGTGCCAGGCGAAAATGTCCCAGTTCTCCCGTAGGAATTCTCGCAGTGCGGCGTCTACATCAGGGTTTAATTGTGCCCCGATGGAAGCTCTCTTGTTGGGGTCTGTTGGATGGACCTGGAATTTGACTATTTCGTCTGCTAGTTTAAAGGAAGTGGACTTGGATCTTTTGTCAAGTATCACATCGTTCTTATTCACCGTGGAGCGCAACGCAGTTCGTTCCTCAGCCGCTAGGGCATCGGATAGTGCCTCAAGGGCCAGTGCGGCTGTCTTATTTTCGGCGCGGAGTGCTATGTCCGGATCACTAGCGAGAGTGATAATTCCGTTCGGCCCGGGCATCTTGAGCTTCATGTACCCGTAATGGGGTATTGCTTGGAAGATTGTAAACGCTTCGCGCCCTAGCAGAGCGTGGTATTCGCTACTAAACGGGGCCACCTGAAACATGACCTCTTCGGACCTGTAATTATCCGGCGTGACGAACACCACATCTAGTGTGATTTTTCCTGTACAACGCGCTTCCCGACTGGGGATTATTCCTCTAAAGGTTGTACTGCTTCGCTCAATGCGGTTCCAGTCTATTTCCATTTTTTGAATGGTTTCCTCGTAAATGAGGTTCAATCCGCTGCCTCCATCCATGAGTACCTTGGTGAGGCGAAAGCCGTCCACTATTGGACTGAGGACCAGTGCGGCTGGTGCTCGGGCTGTTCGGAATTTAGGTTCATCACTGGCATTAAAAGTAATAGTCGTGTCACTCCATGGGTTTATTGTTGCTACTTGGTAGACTTCGGCGAGGCTGCGGAGTGTTCTTTTTTGCATATTATTTGATGCGAAAGTCTCAAAGACTGTTAAGACTGTACTGGTGACCCTGGGGTGGCTTTCTGCGGCCTCCGGAATTAGGAGATCTTCGCCAATTTTGGCCACCTGCCGGAGTATCCAACATGCTCTAAGGCTATGAGTTTGCGTGGTGCCCTCTGTACTGTGAATTTTACAGGGTCCATTAAGCCATCCTTCCAGTACGGTTCCATGCCCTATAGAGGGTTTTTGTTTCTTGGTGTTTAACCCGGAAGTCTGTCGATGATGCACCCTTTTATTTCGGACGGGGTTTCTATTTAGGGCCGGATTATCCCAAAATTTTATTTCAGTTTTCCAGGCGCTTTCCATCACACAGTACTTTTGTACTATGGACGCCAAGTCAGCAAAGCATGTAATATCACGACGACTTATGGCCTTGAGGATTCCCTTGTCCGTGCAATTATTGCAGAAGATTGAGATTGCGTCTTCCTCGTGGCACTCCTTTATCCTCTTCATAACCAGGAGGAATCTGGCCCAGTAATGATGTACTGTTTCTTCGGGCTGTTGTCTGATTTGGGATAGATCGCTTATGTTTGGGTGGGCGGGTGTTATTAAATCTGAAACCTCACCCAATTTGAGACTCCGAGGCCAAGGAGTTTCCGAACTCTGATGTTTGGGCCCTTGGATGTTATCCAATCAATCTAGCCCGTCGCCTGATTCTAAGTTCAGGTCTTGAATTATATCCTTCCCTCCGCGGATATCCGGCCTGGAGGGATCGGGAATCCGGACGTAGTTAGTCCTTAAGATAGATGAAGGGTCGCCGCACTGCTCCTCTACCACGGCAACGTGATGGGTGGCTTGGGGAGAGTTAATTTCTCTTAGATCGGGTTTAGGCCCAACCTGGTCGTAATCCATAGCGACCCCCAGGGCGGCGATGCGATCCAGGAGCTCGTTCATGGAAGAGAGATCCATTGGATCTAACTGCTCGGCGAGCTCCGAGCTGACATGAAGATTGCTTTTGATGACCCGAGAGGTCATCGTCCGCGTAGCAGCCGAACAAGCGGTCATAAGAAAACCACCTAGTCGGAGAGTTTGGCCGACAGCCAAAGCTCCCTTGGCGACGGTGCCGTCTTTAAAGACGGGGAGAGGCATCCTTCCTGATTGCGACGGCACAGAGGAACTCTCAATGAAAGCACCAATGTCGGTGTCAAAACCGGCGGATCTCGGGTAGGGGGTCCCGAACTGTGCGTCTAGGCGGATGGTAACAGGAGACAAGGGGCACGATGTTTTACCCAGGTTCGTGCCCTCTTGATGGAGGTAAAACCCTACGTCCTTCTTGATTAATATTGATGATATGGGTAGTACAAGAGTAGATCTACCACGAGATCTAGGAGGCTAAACCCTAGAAGCTAGGCTATGGGATGATTGTTGTTCGTCCTATGGACTAAAACCCTCCGATTTATATAGGCACCAGAGAGGGCTAGGGTTACACAGATTCGGTTACAATGGGAGGAGATCTACATATCCATATTGCCAAGCTTGCCTTCCACGCCAAGGAAAGTCCCTTCCGGACACGGGACGAAGTCTTCAATCTTGTATCTTCATAGTCCTGGAGTCCGGCTGAAGGTATAGTCCGGCTATCCGGACACCCCCTAATCCAAGACTCCCTTAGGCGGCGAGGAACGGAAAGGCGACGCGACGCGGCGAGGAGCGGAACACCGACGCGTCCTCCTCGACTAGTGGCGGCAAGGAACGGAACGGCGACGCGTGACCGTCCGCGCGGTACTGCGAGGGGCTCCTAGGGCTTGGGAGGGGCGATGCCATGGTGGTCGACGTGAGAGGGAGGGGGAGGAGATAGCGATGAACGTGAACGTGAGGGGGAGGAGATAGCGATGTCGTGGGAGGCACAGTATTTACAGCGAGCAATGGCACACCTACGTAAGATATGGACTGAGCTGCACTGACTTAACTGCAGGTCCAGTTGCGTCACTAACATGTGGGCCAGACCCATGTTGGGCCCATATGTCAGTGACCGAATGCACCTGCAGTTAAGTAACAACTACGTGGGCATATTTGTTAGAGTAAATTATGGGGGAGTGAAGGGGTGGAAATATTGCTGGTCACAATGGATTGGACGAGCGTGGGGGGAGGAGAGTCATGCATGCAGATTTTTTCACACGGGGTGGAGTGGTGGGACCGCCGGAGGGAGAAGGAGAGTTTGGCAGGCATATTATTTCCACACATGGAGAGGAAAAGATTTGGAGACGAACGGGCTTCCTGCAGGTATGGGGAACGGTGCATAATAAGTCATCTTGCATGTCGGGCTAGGTATAGTCTCAAGTCATTAAAAACAAACACGCCCCACACATGTTCATATTTCAAGGTGCACTAAATTATTGCATGCGGTGATTAAGGCTGGCCATAAAGGTGGTATCTTAGCTGGTATATCATGCACACGGGAATAGCAAACATGCTGATGTGGCAAAGAATTAAAGAAGAGAGGGGGGTTAGAGTAACCAGTGTTCATGCATGCATTGGTAAACACATTTTTTGTGGAGAACGATAGCACTAGTTGAGTACTTTTGCAAACTTCAAAAACTATTCCACAATGTGTCAACATTCACAATGTCAAATCAATATTTTTACACTCATTATAAAACTTAGTTCTTATACTCATTATAATCAGTACTCCCTCCGTCTAGGTGAGCAAGTCATCTTAGATTGTGCACTGTGACCAAGAAGGAGGGGAAAATGAGAGATCTTAATGTTTATTTGCTAATTAATAACATTGCATGCAATGAACTAACCACTGCATGTCGTGTTTGGTAGTCTCAAGTCATTAAAAGCATGCACACCCACATCTCCTATTGGTTCATATGTCAAGAAACAAGAAACGAGGTAGAAGTTAATGCACTGCGCCTAAGTATTTTGGGAATATTGTATCGAATGAGTGTACTGGTGTGGCTGGTTAATTAATATAAGGTGGTGTTCAAAAAAAGTATATATTTGGTCAAACACTTTGCAAACGGTTGACGGGAGTAAAAAGGACCGGAGGGAGTATCATGCATGCGGAGTAGGCAAAAAAATTGCTTTTCTAAAAAAGGCAAAAACATTTGCTCATTTATAGCCGGTCGAAGTCTCCAAGGGCGCGACCGCGTGAGGGAGGCGAAGGTCGTGGGAGGCGCGACGATTGACGGAATTAAGTGAAGTTACATCCACGCGCCGGCATGGCGTGCGAATAGGCAGAAGCTATACTGTCAGGCCTAAGATATGGGTCTAGTAGACATGACATCTAGTGGGTCCCGCATAGTTCTCGAGAACTCTATGGGGGCTTGCAGCCGTTTATCCACTGGGCAAGCCAGCAACCCCACGCCGTCCGCATGCCCTACTCGTCCCCTTATTCTACCTTACAACAGTTCGCTCCCAGTCGTCCCGTCCTTTCACATTAGTTCGCTCCCAATTTTTTTGCAGGGTACAACAGTTCAACTTCTCCTAACCCTCCTTCAAAATCCATGGCCTCCCAAATCTCCATGGTCGTCGCTGAGTACCAGGTTAGAGCCATCACCGGTGATTAGTTCATCTCCATCTACACACGTGGATCCGAGACGGTGAAAGCATTGCTTGCTCGCTTCCTACGCATGTTCAACAGTTCAACCGATGAGTGGGTCGCTGGGCTAGATGTTGAGTACACCACAGTCCTGGGACGAGAGAAGGATCTAAAGGACGAAGAGAGGAAGAAGCCCGCCATGATCCAGGTTTGCGTACATAACGTTTGCTTGGTCTACCGCATATGCCATGCCGACGTTGAGTGCCAGGATTTTAAGAACTTCCTCAAGGACAAAAGAGTGAAATCCGTTACTGTAGGCTTTAAGAACGACAGTGACGTCCTGCGTCAGATAGGTCTCGTTGTAGGACAGCCCTTCGATCTCCATAAGGCAAGCCTGGTGTCCTCCTCTCAACCTTCAATGCTGACCCTGGCAGCAGCCATGATTGATCCTTCGTACGCTAAACTGAAGAAACCTCATCACGAGTTTCATCATGCATGGGAGTCGAAGACATTAGATGAAGATCACATCCTGTACGCAGCAATGGATGCCTACCTTTGTTTAAATATCTACAAGGTTTGGATGAAGAAGCAGAGCTCAGTGTCCGGTTCAAGCAAAGAAGCGTCAGCGAAGAGGAAGAGGAAGAGGGACGAGGACAAAGTCGAGGACGTGGACTCGGACTCCAAGTAGGTGGCAGTGTCGTCGCTCATGTTGGTTCTACTCCAGTGTCAAGCGGACTAGTTGCTTATTAGTTTATTTTCAAGGGTGTGTTGTGCTGAGGCCCCAGCAGAACTATGTTTATGTTCTTTCTCGTTATTTGAACTCTTTAGTACGTACAGTAGTACTAGTACTATGTCTTACTACTGTTCTTCTTGCAGTTGGTACTACTGCTCGTATCTTCGTGTTCCTACTGTACTTAATACGTTCGTACTAGTAGTATAATTTGGGTCAGTTGATTTGTGAAAGAAGTTCGATGGAGCGAAGGAAGAAGACGGCAGAAGAGGTGGAAGAAGCCCTTCTAGCCATCCATGTAGCATCAAAACGGCTCACATGAGTCGACTGACCCAAATTGCTCCTTCGGATTGCAGGATCCACGTGGGATTCAAGGTCTCGAAGGTAGATTCCGCGTCCGCACCCGGTTTGCAGGCTCGACGCGCGCGCAACCGGCTTACGCCGTGACAGCCACCATGCGCGCCTCCTCCGCACGGGCGGAGACGAGAATGACACGCTAGTTCCTCCTCGCCGGCGTGCTAGAGCACACGCTCGTCCTCCTCTTCGTACGATGCGTGCAAAGACGCGGCTCCACCAGCTGCTCACGTGCTTGGCAGCGCGGCGGCATCGCGAGGAGGGACTGCAGACGACGTGAGCGGGCGAGCGTTTGACTTCATGGCACAGGGATGGCAGTGATGGGCGAGAAATTGCGGCAGGCGGGCGCCGGCATGCGCAACGGAGGCGGAGGCATATTGATGAGTGCGCGTGTGGGAGCTTACTTTAGTTTTAAATATAAGGTTGGTCAAACTTAAAAGAAAACCGTACTAGTACACATAAACATTAGACTTAGGCAGCGCTTTTATCAGTTAGTACCACAGCCACGATACGGAATCCTATGCAAGCGCGTGAACCGCGGCCGCGCGGTCGATCAAACGGTTCGTCACCGTGTCGCTCTCGAAGGACATCCACCGAACCTTTTTGTCTGTGTGAAAACAATCCTCGAGTATTACTCAACTTTTTTTTCCTGTGAAAGTTCTTGACGCTGCAATATTTCCATATATTTGAATTTAGCTGCAGTTCGTGTTTATTTGGATTTGGACGTTTTAGGTGCGCCCTAGTTTTTTTAATACTGATTTTGTGTGTGTGACTGAGAGAGAACGTGTGTATGTGTCCATATGTGTGTTGTGGCGGAAGGGCAATGTGGAGACGGTGTGCGTGTGATACAGACATAGAGAGGTGTGAATGTGCAAATGATCATGCATGAGTGAGACATAGACAGATGCCGATACGTTGTGTATACATGAGAGAACGGTCTTCTAGTTTACTTGTGTGTGTGTGTGTGAGAGAGAGAGAGAGAGAGGAGCATCCGTAACACAACAACCATCTCTCTCGATTCGTCCGTCCCTCGCACGGTTGCACGCAACACATGCATCAACGCGCACATTTTGACACCCTCACCCGGCCCCTGCCCACCTCAAGGCCCGCACAATCTCTTCGTGAACACCCATTTCTCTCCTTAGGTTTGTTTTCTCTCAATATCTGACACACACACACACACAGAGACACGCAGCACAACACACACACACATACACTCCCCCGAGCACACAATTCATCCCCATCCAAGGTTATACGGCGACCACTCTCGCTTGTGCTTCTTTGCACCCCAACATGCACAACACCTCAATCTTCAAAGAGGGAAACGATCAGATCGAAGACGGCGACCACACAGCGCTAGAGAATGCGGGATCATTTGGAAGCAGGGTGATGTGACGGCGGCTGACTGACTCCTCCCCCCGCCCTCTCTCTCTCTTGCACAAAATTACCAATCCCTCTCTCCCCCGCACAAAATTGTCAATCCCTCAACCCACGAGATCCTTCCCCTCTCGTCCATGTTTTTCCTGCTCTCTCATCAAACATGTTGTCTCTTCTCCTTCCACGTATACAGAATCCAGACGCACACGCATCTCATGTATATTACATGTATGCATCTTTCTCACAGACCTAACTTCTTCCTATCTCTTTCTCTCTCTATCTCCCTCTCTCTGTCTCGTTAGGTTTGATTCCTACTCTCTCGTCCACATACATACAATCTTCCCGCCCTATCTGCTCCATCTTCAAAAGCTCTCTCTGCACGTTTCATTCACACATTGGGATATGTCAAAATGTTGCTTCTATAATGGCTGATGTAGAGTTATGGTTGTTCTTGTTGCATCCTACAAAGTAATAACTATGAAATGCATTTAGATTCTCATTTGACTGGGATTATGTGAGTTTGAGCATGTTGTGAAGTACTATAGACCTTGTATACATCTTGGGATTCGACAATGATTGTAACTATTGAATTGTATAGACCATTACATTCGAAGTCAATAGCCTAATATATTTATTTCACAATTTCAACAAATCATTAGTTCACTACAAACTAAGAAAACAAATGTGTACTCCCTCCGTTTTTATTTAAGTCCGCGTATTAGCATTGGTCAAAGTCAAGTTTTGTAAACTCTCAGAAAGCTTATAACAAAAAATATTAACATATACAATAACAAATAAATACCATTAGATTCATTATTGATTGTACTTTCACATCATACATATTTGTTATGGTAAATGTTTATATTTTTCTATAAACTTGGTCAAACTTTAGGAAGTTTGACTTCGGTCAAACCTAATATGCAGAGTTTACTACTACTACTCGCTAGTTGCTTAGCCCAATCACTCAACACGCCACACGGGGAGTCCAGTGTCACAAAATTTTGAGGTCGGCGGGAAAATCTCCCGCGACCCTGATTCGAGCAGTGGGAAGTTACCATCATAGCCTTCGGAACAGGCCTACGGATGACCTTTGGTAGGGGGCTGTTTTCGTAACTTCAGGTTCACCCTACACAGCCAACCCCACCCCGGCACCCAGAGTAGTACACCTGAATACTCCCCAATTTCTATCCCCACCGCAAAATAGACTTCTCCACGGCACTTCAGCCTTCGTGCTCCTCCCCTTTACATCGGCGAACTCGTCCACCGCAGCACATCTGCCTCATCGATGACCTCGTACGCCGCACTGGAGCCGGTCCACCGTCGTCGTCGTACACGAAGCCTCTTCCCCGGCATCGTCTTCCACGGTCTCGGATCTGCTTCCCGGAAGCCGACGCCAAGCACAGAAGTACCACCGTCGTGGACAATGAACTGACTCTCGTTGCCGACCATGACTCACAGAGGCCGCCGCGACCATCGTTCTCCTCCTCGAATGGTAATGTGTGTATTGAATCACTTAGCAGTACATGTGCAGTTCCCATTTTGTTCATACCTACCCTTCAAATTTCCTGGGTGCTATTGTTCCCGTAAAAGTAATTGGTTATAGCCTCCATTGTCCAATAGAATATTAGCTTGTAATTGTGCGTCGCTCCTGTATCGCGCTTTGCTTGGGTAGGTTTTTCATCTGCAACCAGTAGTGTGGCAAATGATGGAAAGGTTTTTAGAACTAGCAAAATGCCCATGCGTTGCACACATCAAGATGCATTTGTATGAGTAGTTTATCTTGTTGGAGATGCTCTAACATGGCAGACGAGTGCTTTAATGTTGCCCACAAGATGCGCGAGTATTACTAGTAGTACATTTTTCTTGCCATGTTGAGATTTTAAAACCACGAGTGCGAACATGCAGAGGAGCAATGAAGACCAAACACGGGATATTCAGGACATCTTCAAGGAACGTGGCAAGTTAAAGAGGAGCTGCACCGAACCTGTAAAACGAGCTTTGGTAAGTAACACCATTTCAATTACTTTCGTGTAGCCTCGTGTTCTCGATGTGTATATGTTGTAGTTTCTGTTTCTCTTAAGTGTGGTGTTCTTCGATGTGTAATAAGAAGAGTCTTAATCGTCCTAATGCTTTTGTTTTTAGCTTGATGTAGGAAGTGGGTGTTCTCACCTTGTAGTATGTTTTTATTTATTTTTTCCTTTTGAATTCACTTCTCCGAGTTCTGTTTATCTGGCTTCTACTAAATGGATCTAGGTTGCTCTGAGTATTGATCTAAAAAAGAAGTAACTTCATGTCAGGATGCAGTTCCTGTGAGGAGGGAAGTATGGTCAACCTTGAGATCATGTTTCCAAAATGAGGCTGGATTACACACAAGGTGCCAGTTCCCTAATGATGCTGGATTAGACACAAGGTGCAAATTCCCAGATGATGCTGGATTACACACAAGCCAGGTGGAGTCGTCAGATGTTCGTGTCCTCGTGGCATTAGTAAAGGCTGAAAGAAAGCGTGCAGCAGCCCTTGAGAATGTAGCTGAGTTCCTGAAGAAGCGAAACGAGCAATCAGATGCTCTCTTCACCCAAGCCAAAGAAGAGATGGAAGAAGCGAGAAATAAGCTAGCAGAGGCAGAGCAGGCCAGGCGTCTCCTGCTATCTAAAAATGTTGTCAATACAAAATTTCCTTCATAATAGCAGGTTCAAATGTTTATCCAGTCAGCATGCCTGTTGTGATGTCCGTGCATCTACTGATGTGGCACAAAATTTTTTTTGGGTCATGTAATAACAACAATTACTTTCCAAACAATAACAGACGAAGCATTGGACATGGTATAGTTCACGCGCAAGCCCGACATTCCAAGTTCAACTTCCACATCAAACTCATGCTCATAGATATCTGCACATTCACACATAATGTTCACAACCATGATTCACTTCAAAGCCAAAAAAAATGTGAGGAGAGTTATAAATAAAGAAAATCCTCTACTAGTTCCTGCTACCAGTGCAAGCACAACAAGTCAAGACCATGCGTAAATTAATTATATTTTAGTCATTTTTTGTGTTCTAAAATGCCTGCCGGCTCGAGGAAGGACGTGTTGCCGGCACACGCGCGGATTCAATGCGTAAATTAATTATATTTAAGCTGGTTGCACGCGGCGAGGAGGCGTGCTCAGCCGGCCTGCAGCGAGTGCGGTCCTCTTGGCCGGCGCGCCGGTTCAATGCCTGCGCTATGAGAGTTCGCGTCCGTGTCAGAGCAATCACTCCCTCCAGTCCTTTTTTGTTTGAGTATAGTGAAATCTCATTTTCCATTCACATTCTACAAGTAAAGTTCATTTACAAACTTTGACCCAAAGTACAATGGGGACTAGTAAACCAGAATGGAGGTAGTAGTTTTTTTAATCGAAGAAGGGTTTCCCCTTCCAAATTTCATTAAAGAAAGCCAGCATCTAAATCTAAACCATAGTATTTGCCCTAGAACTACCAGGTTCAACATCTCGCAACATAAACCCATACAACCTCCATCGAAGAAACAAACAAACCATACAACCATACGCCAAGGAGGTACCTAGTACTATGAATTCCATTTTCTCTCCGTACCAATCGTTCTAAAAACTACTTACTACTTATAACACGCCATTGAAAATCGGAACTCTTAACCCCGCTAAAAAACGATATTTTAAACGTGGCTACACGATTTGTGGCAACTGGCGAGCCACCGCGCTCCAAGTCGTTCACCTGTGGTCCCGACCATCAACTCCTACGGATAAAATTATCACGCGAGCTGACTATTCCTACAAAGGTTCTCCACCATGTACCCGGTCCCCGCGAATGCAGCAATCGTGCCCCTAGGGTTTTAGAGTTTATTTGTTAACGTCGCCTTTACGTAACACTCATGTGTGCGAGATAGCGAGAGGCCGACTGTGTGCGTGCGCCTCTTCTCTTCGTATATGTAGTCCACCATTTGTCTGGTGTCCAAAAAATTATAATAACTACTAGCAATGTGCCAATGCGTTGCCAAACGTTCAAAGTAGATTACATATTCACCGATTTGATAGAAAAAAAAGTCTAGCTTTGAAATACCTATATCACTAAAAATATGTTATGTTTCACTCAAAATATATTCCTTTGGCGGTTTTGACAAGATAAGGGAGGAATGTTGTTGGTTTCAAGATTCGAGAGGTGGTATATGTCTAATTTCTACTCTTACTAGCAAGATGCCCGTGCGTTGCACGGAACATCAAGATCTTGTGGGAGAAAAGGATGAACGAGGGAAGGCCTTATCTGCAAATGTGGTGAAGAGTGCGGGTAAATTGCCATATTTTCCTTCCTATCCGTCAGATATAAATCAGACGACCTACATTGCAGGATGGCAGGCCCACCATCATCACCAACTCTATTTTTATCCCTACTCTTATAATAAGCATTGTCGGTGATGATCGTGTGCCTGCCATCCTGCAATATAGGCCGTCCGATCTATATCTGACGGATAGGAAGGAAACTATGGCAATTTTGCAAAAAGATACCCACACCCCTCTCAACATTTGCAAATAAGGCCTTCCCTCGTTCATCCTTTTCCCCCACAAGATAAACTACTCATACAAATGCATCTTGATGTTCTGTGCAACGCATGGGCATCTTGCTAGTTGTTGCAAAAAACCCATGTGTGTGTGAGAGAGAGGGCGAGTGGAGGAGGACGGAGTGCATGTGTGTTAAAGACACAAGGAGTGTGTGTGTGATAGGTATCAGCTTAAAATGAGGCGATAGTGTGTGTGTGCACGATCGAGAGGGCGTGTCTCAAGAAGGGAAGAAATATCTACATAGATACAAGGAGCGGGAGAGAGACATGTATGCGATGGTGGAAGCACGAGTGTGCGGGTGTATAAACCTATCTAGAGGCTAGCTAGTCGATAAATGTTTGTGAGAGAAATACGAGTTGGGGTGCGAAAGCAAGAGTTTTGTGTGTGTGTGTGTGTGAGAGAGAGAGAGAGACGGTAGTCGGGAAGGGGAGTGGAAGCAGGAGTTGTGTGTGTGTCTGTGAGAGAGAGAGAGGAGACGGTAGTCGGGGTTGTCTGATCGATAAACAAATGAATAATGTCAGTCTAGGATGGAGACGAAAAGGAGACCGCAACAAATGTTGTGTCTACAGGAGAGATAGAGAGAGTAATTTTAGTGGTATGAGTCATATGTAGAGACATATAGGGTGTGTGAGAGAATCCCATAGAGAGAAAGACAAAGTGAAAGACGAGTGGAGACTGTGTGTTTGGCGGTGAAAAAGAAAGCTTAGGTACCGAGTGATACCAGAGAATAGTAGAGACGTGAGAGATAATGAAAACCGTGTAATGTATAATGATAGGGAGAGTGTGACACTTCTCAAGGGAGACCTCAAGAGACCATGTTTGCGAGGATAGGAGCAACATGAAGTGAGCGTGCGGGTGAGCTGGAGAAAATAGAGTGATAGCTACCTGAAGGAGCATGCATGCGAGAGAGATGGGCGTGAAAGGAGTGAACAAAAAAGGGATTCAAATATTTGAATTCGAGATGATGATACATGTAATCCATACTCGAACCAAAATTGATCTATCAAACATGCATACTCATATGAATTCACGCACATCTATGTTATTTAATATGTAGAACATAATTTGGTTAAGTTTTTTTGAATTCAACCTTAAGATTTCGAGATCATTGTATTTGTAAATCATATTATACATATAAAGGAGCAGAATTCTTTGTTGTGCTTTTGAAAGTATATATAAAAAATGATGTATATAGAATGTAATTCCAATTGAAAATGGATCCCGCCCAAAAAAAATAGAATACAAACGGGATTCAAATTGAGTTGGCACGGTAAATGTGCACTCTGCAAAATTTGAACGAAGCGGGGAAAGTCGCAGTAACCGCCCGAAACCAAAATCTGCGAGATGGAAATCACTACTGCTTATCCTTGCCACGCAAAGCCTATATGCTGGATTTCTATAGGTTTCGATAGGGGTAGGTTTGTAATTTCACCCAAACGTGACGTAACCGCCTCTCACCCGGATTCATACACGGTGGGTGCCAAAACATAGTGTGTCCTCGGCCGAAATCGACTCCCTCCCCGATTCATAATCATACACGGTGGGCGCCAAAAACAAACTCTCGTCGGCAAATATTTGGTGTATGCGAGATTACCGTCCTATCCCCAACCGACTAGTGTTGCTGTGATGTAGTAGAAATTTGGAACGGGGGCTAAGTTTGTAAATTTCCTCGCATTTGAGACAAGCGCGCCCTGAATACATGGTTCCCCCTTCCTCTCTACCTCCCTTTTCCCCATTCGTACTCCGTGGGCGCCAAAACACCCTCTCCACCCCACCCTCCTCCGTCCGCCGCCACCGTCCGCCACCCCATCCATCGCTGTCCTCCTCCACCATGCCGGAGCTCATACCCCGACGCCGCCGTCCATTACGACAGATCGACCTCTCTCATCCACGGCTTCGGACCAGGATCCTTGCATCCCGTCCTCTTGCTTCCTCCCCGCCGTCGTCCACCTTGCCGGCACCGCTCCTACGACCGTCTCGTCCACCGTGCCCCGCCGCCACCATCTACCCTCCTAGATCTGCTTCCACGCCGCCGACAGCCATCGCTACCGCAGCACCGTCAAATTCTCAGCAGATGCGTACACGGCGCCGCACCAGAGGCGGTACTCTTTCGTATCTGTCAACTTATTTATCGGAGCAAGAAAATAGATCGCCACTGCTTTACTCTGATTTCTTGTCTTGGTTGCGAAGTTGCCTTTGTCCGGTTTGCACCTTCAGATCCGCCATGGTACACTCAACACCATACTCGCAATGCTCATGGTTTTCCCCTTTTATATTCCACACTAGTTAAATCACAGTAGACTAAATTTCAAAATTGGGTCAGTCGATTTTACAGAGCTCGCGCGGAGTTCGCCGGTGCGATCGAAGGGGCTCGGGTGGGGGCGGTGGTTGTGGGGGGCGGTGGTGGGGCCTGGTCGAACAAAGAAAATTCGACGCGGGTGGGGGCGGGGGTGGGGGTGGGGGTGGCGGAGGAACACAGGCGATGGGGCCGGTGGTTCGGCCGGCGGCCCGTGCGGTGTTCTGTATGGGAAGCACAGTATGTTCCTTGTCAGGAAGGGGAGCAGGGACATCTGCAGTCTAACAGCTGATAGAGCTGGCCTGTACGTGATTGATAGGCTTTCAATTACTAGCGGCAATACAACACTGTAATTTCCAGCGAGTTCCACTTTCCCGATTTATATATCCTGGTTATGGTGTACCCCTGTTATGTACACTATGATCTGCCTAGTTGCTGTGTGCTCTTGTTATCATGGTTTGGCAAAAAACTCTCTATACAGTATATTATGAACCTATCATCTGCCGGCTATCCTTACTTCTGGAGCCTATTTTTTTGTGTACTTGTGCCAGATTATATAAATGCACGCACCATATTACAACACACATGAGCTCTCTCATCAGAATCTAGTAATAGCACACAAGTGTTTATAGGGGCGCCCCTATATTAGAATATCATCTGCATTACAATGATAATCTCACAACTATTTATGTTTTCATGTTTCTCAGATATCATACGCAATTACAGTGAATATCAGAATCTGCGCATCAGAAGAATATTGTGGAACACTGCAATGACTTACAAAATTGGCACCAAGGCATTGAGTGCCATTCTAGAAGCAATGAAACTCGTACGCTCCCCACCTGTTGATTCTTGTTCAGAATATCATCCTAATGACTATTCTAACCTCGAGGAGTCAAAGGCAGATGGCCTGTCCTGTTCACCCATCAAGGTGCCTGTACTAATTTGGCAAGGTTTTATTGATTGCGCGTATCTTACATATGTTGTCTTGCATTTCTTCTACTTTGTTGCACCGCCATCTGCTTAGTTTACTCATCATATATGTCGAGATGCCATGCCCATCCATTATCAATACATATTACATCTGTCAGCGTACCATGTTTTTTCACTCAAATGCTGTTCTGGTGCATCAGACATCAAAAAGGAAGAGGGTGATTGCTGAACCTGAAGGAGCACCAGCAAAGTCCTTGAAAAATGTGGTGGTGCCGGAGAAATCAGACAACACCCCACTTATATTGGCTATACAACCAGTGACACAAAACGTAGGACCGACTCCAGCAGACTATACCCATACTTCACTGGCCACACCACTAGCCCCACCACACAGGACCTGCACTCCAGCAAAAGGTACACCGATTTCATTTGCCATAGCACCAGCTGTACCACAGAAAAATCTCACTCCAGCAAAAAGTACAGCAAGTCCACCGGCCGAAGACCTATCCCAACTGCAGAGATGGCCAATTCCTGCAGATTGGAGCCCCATTCCATTTATTCCCAGTTTAAAAGACAATGCTTTCAATTTTGTTAGGGACTACGTGCATACATTCCCATCATGGGAAGATTATTGTGAAGACAAACACCATTTTCACATCTTCCTGTCCAACTTACGTGTAAGTGCTATTATTCATGGTTATTATTTTCCTGTTTTCTGCTGATTGAACACATCAATGATTTACATTACATTGTTGTAACTAGGCGAGGGTCAATCTGGATAGTCATGACGAGCAAAGCTTGCTTGTGCTTTTCAAGGAAGCATTGTAGCAGTATCGGTGTTACCTGAGGAAATCACACTTTGATGGCAAGTCTATAAACGAGTCTAAACTGTGATGCAAAGGAAAAATA
Organism: Aegilops umbellulata; assembly: GCA_032464435.1. Classification (NCBI taxonomy): domain Eukaryota; kingdom Viridiplantae; phylum Streptophyta; class Magnoliopsida; order Poales; family Poaceae; genus Aegilops; species Aegilops umbellulata. The sequence goes on along the minus strand of CP136054.1, from coordinate 404,801,406 downwards.
AGAAGGGAAAAACATAAAAAAACACACACTCCATACCCTCATGAGTATAAACTGGGGCACACAGAAAAATACGCTCCATACCCTCACGAGTCTAAACTGGAGCAGCTAAAAAAACATATACTCCAATAACGTACGAGTTTAAACTGTGCCTTATAACAAAAAAAACTCCAACAACTCACGAGTATAAACTGTGATGCAAAAAAACATCTAAAATACTCCGTACCCTCACGAACCATACCCTCACGAGTATAAACTAGGGAAGCCAAAAAATTTACTCCAACGACTTACGAGTATAAACTGTGATGCATAAAAAAAATACTCCACACTCTCATAAGTATAAACTAGGGTGGCATTTATCCCAAACTGTGTATCATATGGCATCTTTTGAAAGATGTCACCAAAAACAAATGTTACGTGTCAGAGGTTGGTGAGTAAAAGTAGCTAGGCTCATAAAAAAACTGAATGAAATCACCCTGGTGTTCGAGAATATAAACCATTGACATCTTGCAGAATAAATCGTATTAAATAGACACTCCAAGCTCTCGCGAGTATAAATTGTAGGCACCAAAATGAAAAAAAACTTGAAGTAGCTCCATACTTGATGAGCTGAAAACATAAATGACAATTTAAATTTCTTGGTGCAGCCTGAATAATGAGCTTTGCAAATGAACAAAAAAAATAGAATAGGCCAAATGCTCGAGCGCTCTGCCAACACATAATGTGAGCGTAAAACACTCCCAGGCTAGATGAGTATAAACTAGTAGCCTCATTTGATTAAAATGAATAAATATAATACTCCCAGGCTATACCAGTATAAACTTTTAGCCTCATGAAAAAAGAGCCTAACTCTTCAAGCTATATGAGAATAAACTATTAGTTTCATATATCCGGAAAGTTAATGCTCTAATCTATGAGCACAAATCATTTGCCTCATGAGGATAAACTGAAACCTCATACTGCTCCAATGCTATATGAGCCTAAACTATAAGCGTCATGTGGAATATTTTTACGCACATACAAAATGCACTAATGCTATATGATGCTAAACTGTAAGCATGTTTTAATAATGTTAAATTTGATCCAACCTTCATGAGTCTGAACTCCTAAGTGTTAAGTTGTGCGCTCCAAAAAAAAGTTCCAAACCTAAAGTGAAATTAAAAATGCATTGTGCGGATAAAACTGCACCGCCACGTAGCTGGCACACAATTGACTAAAAGTCATGAGCCCATATACTCACGGGCAGTGCTATAAACACAAGAAATATGTATAATCAAGTTTCGAGCACTGGGCCCGAGTCGAACAAATAAAATTCTCTTCGAACCCAGACTTCGAGGGGCATCTGTTGACATGGATTTTGACCAAGATAAAATGAAATTCATAAACCTTATAAAATATTAAAATATAAATACAAACGCGAAAATCTGTTTTATCATGAAAAAAATGAATTAAAAATATAATCAACCGCCTAATTAAGGACTGAAAAATAGGCATATGTTATATTTTTTTAATGTCAATTATGCATGCATTAAACCGACAATTATAAAATATGACGAAACAAATAAACGGTAGTCAAGTTTTCTCCTATGAAAAATGGAGGACACATGGTTTCTATGTACGAGCATCGACACTGACAAAAGAATATAGGCACAATATAGAGGACACATGGCTCGCCTACATATACGCCATCACGGGCCGCGGAATTCTAATGCTCATATAAATTTAAATTGTCATGACTGGCGCCAATGTTGCCAAAATATTATTCCGCAGAATAAATGTGAGCATGTCATTCTACGACATCTAATGAAATATTTGTTCAATGCTCTAATAAAAATGTGTCACACACCATCGTAGAATTTCAATGAAAGAATGTATTCTCATATGTCTGTCTCATGCACGTTAAGAAAATTAGCCTTAATCAGGCCTAACCCACTTTGAAAATGTCTACGTACCCGTGCATGTGTAGCCACATCCATCGGCCAATCACGCACATAAGTAAATGGGTTAGCGATGTTGCGGGTCAATTAGCGATTAAACAAATAGAAAAGAAAGGGAGCCAGCACGCTCCCACCATCCCACGATCGCACGTTAAGTGGACGTGGACGTGGGCGCACACACCTCCAGCCGCAGCGCTGCACACTCCGTCCCTATAAATAGATGGCTCTCATGCGTACAGGGAGGTTGGACTGCTCATTCTCTCTTGTTCTGCTGCTACTACACACATATATTGCTATAAGAAAAATCCCACACACACATACGTGAGGAGAGGGAGATTTGGAGGAGTTCAGCAAGAAGGTGAGATTCATGGTTCTCTCCTAATCCCTTTGCTTCTCTGATTGGTGCTCTTCCCTATGCTTGCTTAATTTTTGCTCTTGGTTTGGTCATATTGACATGAGCCAAGTAGCTTCTCCCCATAGGATGATTCTTGATTTGGTCACATTGACACAGATCATGAATTCTTTTCCATGTTGCCCAATTTTTGCTCTTGGCTTGGTCATATTGACATGAGTCAAGTAGCTTTTTTTTCTCATATAATGGTTCTTGATTTGGTCATATTGACACAGATCTAGGACTTTTCTTCAATTAGCATGATCCTTGCTTTTTCCTCCATATGATGGTTCTTTATTTGGTCAAATGGACACAGATCTTGAATTTTTTTTCTCCAAGTGACATGATTCTTGCTCTTGGCTTGGTCATATTGACACATCCCAAGTGGCCTTCATCCTCCACAAATTTGGTATTCTACTCTTGGCATGGTCATATTGACACATGTCAAGTAGTATTTTCAGCATATTCGAGAGCTCACTCTTGGCATGGTCATGTTGACACATGTCAAGTAGTATTCTCACAAGTTTAATATATTACTCTTGGCACGGTCATATTGACACATGTCAAGAGGTATTCTCACAAATTTGATAGTTTGTTCTTGCCATGGTCGTGTTGACACATGTCAAGAAATACAAGTTGCATGATGAGTTACTCTGGTTTGGTAACATTGACACAAATCAAGGTATTTCTTCCCTTATGTAGAGTGAAGGATTTGTTCTCAACAAAATCACGGCAAAGGTATAACTCGGGGAAAATCAACATAAAAAAATGAGGAACAAACCATATACTATAAGATGCATATAAAAAATATTGCCAAACAATAGGTGCTCGTCAAAAGACACCATACTTAGTCGCATGTTCGATGATCACATGTGTGCATGATATGCTAAAATTGAGTCATGTAGCAAAACTTAATGGGAAACACTTAGTATCTGTAGTATGAAGAGACAACCAGCGTCAGACCATTGGAACGCCGTCGATTCGGTCTAAATCTCACGCTCCAGTTTTTGCCTTGTGTACTTTAAATTTAAAACAAAACCGAGCCTAATCAGCGAGCGTAATCTTCTCTCCTTAATCTCTCGCGATTTCATCGTCCATAATCGTCCGCGCCGCCCGACCATGCACCCACCTCGCTCGCGGCTCTCCTCACTAATCGCCTCCACCTCGCTCTCCTCGCCACTTCTTCGCCCCGCCTCGCATCGCGTCTTCAACGGTCAGATCCTCCCAACTCGCGCGCGACCTCACCGCCCAGCTCGGCGAGCTCGGCCCGCCTCGCACAGCCACCTCACCGGCCATCTCCGACCCCTGCTCCACCTTCTATCCTCGTCGTCGAGCAGCAGGCTGCTCCCTAGTCAGGTCGAGCCCCCAGTTCCCATCTATGATTCGTGCTTCGCTAGCCTACTCAATCGAAGAGCCCCATCTCCAAATCGACTGTGTTCAGGGTTGTACTGGCCGGCCGGAGAACGGGCATTGGATTGCAAATTCCGCCCTAATTGAAGCACCCATCTCCAAATCAAAGATATTTGCACTGCGATCAATCACCCTTGATTCAGATATTTGTAATTTTTGCAACCGTATTTTGTTTGTATTTCATCCAGCAGCCGGTTACTCATTGCTATTTATGTTCATTGGCTGCCTAGTAATGTAACAATATTCCTTAGTTTCAATATTTTCAGAATTCCACTGAATTTGGCAAATGTTGTGAAAAATTAGTTCGATTCTTCCTGGAATGCTTCCTACTATATACAGAGCAAGTACATGTATGCACATTTGGCATTAATTTTGTTTTGTTTCATTTTTTCAAATTTTCATGCTTCCACCTATTACTAAATTTGCATCCATTGCATTTATTTCCTGCTTCTTACATGCATGCTTCAGTTTCAAAATCACGTGCTTCGCATTTTAAAAAAAGTGCTTCCACCATGTATAGTTATATTGAGAGTTTGAGACTGCTGGATATGGTCCTTTGAAATATCCATTTTGATTTCATCAAAAGATATACATGTTGCTAGGGTTCGTGATATTTCAACTACGTTTTCGTTCTTTAATTATATACTCTTTTCTTATGTTGAGATATCATGACACTGATGCTTCCAAATATCCATGTTTCATTAGTATTATATATGTGTTTCCTTAGCAGAGATAGCTTGTTGAGATATGAGCTCGCCAAATTGGTTTATTTTCCTAGAAATAGTTCATTTCCTATTCATATGTCTCGTTATATTCACATCAGCCTATGTTCATATTAGCTAGTGGATTTATACTCTTATTTTTTCACGAAGCACCAGAAACTGCTGTTAAAAAGAAGCGATTGCTTCCTAGGCATGTTTCCTACTTATATTTGTAGCATATGTTTCTATGTTCATGATTTTTTGCTTCAACCATTGTAAGTGTGCGGTTATTTTATTGTACATTATCTTCAACCATTAGCAACACTAGTGGTTGCTTCAATCACTACTAGTGTGTGCGTCAACCAGTACTAGCATGCTCTTCAAGCACTTGCTAGTGTTGCTTCCGGTAGTGAAATTTTATTGTACAAACGTTTTGCTTCTATTACTAAATATAGTATCAACCAATATCAGTGTGTGCTTCCTTCTTTCTCATTGAATGCTTCTATTGTACAAACAGTTTGCTACACCCAATTCCAGCTATGCTTCTTCACCGCATAATGGCCATGATGTTGAGTATTCTACGAGCTACTCCAAGTTGCCAGTTGTACTGTTCATATCGGAGAGCTCATGGCACGAGCTGATCTTGTCCATGACCAGCTTGTCGAGCGACTGCTGCTATGATGGCTGCGAAAAAGTGAAAATAGTGTGGTTGCAATATGATTCTACGTTTGTTGTAAAAAAGGAGTACATTTTATTGTTATAGCGGATTAATTTGTTTCCCTACTTGATCACTCTGACTAAAGTTACTATTCTTCCACATGAATTCTTTGCCAAGAAAATATTTCTGTTACACAAAAAGATTGCTTTCTATACACCACAATTTTGTTTCCAAAGCTCTTAAAAATATAGACTGCATCAAATGTTATTTTTAACAATATGTTCTTACCTTACCATAAAGTACAAGTTCATGTTTTGCCTATATATCGAATAACTTAGGAGAACAGTAAATATTTTCATCACACGTGAATATTGATTCTGCTACACCAAAATGAATTTCCAAATCGTCGAAACGCTACATACCATAGTAATAATGCTTCCATCGACACAAAAAAAATGGTCAGAAAAGACAACCAAATAATGCTTCCATCGCCCAAAAAAAAATGGTCTGAAGAGACAACCAAATAATGCTTCCATCGCCACAAAAAAATGGTCCGAAGAGACAGCCAAATAATGCTTCCATCGACACAAAAAATATGTTTCTATTATCCAAGCAAAAATATGTTTCCACCACAAAACAAATATGGTCCGAAGAGACAACCAAAGAATGCTTCTATCGATATAAAGTAATGCTTCCATGCCACTTAAGCATGTTGGGCTGCACAAAAATCATCTTCCTTAATAATTATTTTCATATATTTGTTTGTTGGAAGCAAATCACAACTTACCCAAAAAAAATCTGATAATAAAGGATATTTAGCGTAATTTATGGGAAGCAATTCCCAACAAGCGGCAAGTACTACCAATCTATAACATGATGCATGCACGTAGCTGTTACTAGGAAGCAGACAACTTATTAGGAAGCATTAAATCTTCGATCCAAATTTCATGGGGCGGGCTATTACAATCTGATCTGACGACCAGCGTGCATCTGATCCGATGGCTGTGGAGTGGTCTGATAGGTAGTGAATCATCAGCAGTCTGATGCCTAGTGCTTCCCAAACTTAATTAACCATGTTCAAAGTTGGGTGCGTACAAAATTGACAGCCCACTTCATGGTGCATAAACAAAATGCCGCCCAAATCATAAATGCTATTATATTAACCAAATGTCTCTAAAGTAGACTAAATGGTTGCACTATATAAAAATGTGTTCGCCCCAAATAATGCTAGCCGTCATCAACAAATAACTAGATATTGGCGAATCTAGTGTATGCGCATGCAAAGTAAAATGGACACGTCCTACCTAGAAAATTCTAGGTCAATTGGCGTACATCCACCAAACTAAAATAAATTCTATGGTCCCTCCATATGGACATACATTAAAAAAACTAAAAGATGACCAGAGTCATAGTCTGAGTCTGATCGCACTAGAAATATTGTAGTGCACTTGCATATGCCACCAAAACAAATTAAATATCTTTTATCTGCTCCATATATGTGTATGCTCAAAAAGGTCGCATCTAGCTTATCTTCGCATAAGATGAAAATTAGATCATGCATCCCCCATACGGCTTGCAGATATTAAGAAAACATAGATGCCATCTACTCATAAAACAAAGAATACTACAACTGTTAGTACTAATGTATTTTGCATACACAGAACATGCGTGTGCATGATTTTATGCCTCCATACGCATGCATCATGATGTTTGAATACTCATTTACCAGATTGGTTAACCATTAAGATGACTTTTTCATACAAAGTAAAGAAAATAAATTAAAGTTTATATGTTGGTTAATCAACATGGAAAAGTAAGAGAAGTCGTTCAAGCATGCGCACATGTACTGCCAATATCAGTACAAATCAAATAAAAGTAAAATATAAGTGAAAATCATCGCGTATGATAATATCAACAAAGTCCAAGGCTCCCCCGAGCATGTCGGCGTCGACGATCGCGAGGAGGAATTTCTTTTTTTTTGTAGCATGTTGTAATAGGAATGTGTTGCAATCTTATGTAATAGCTATGTTGGAATTCTTAATCAGGGGTTTTCTCTTCGGAGATGTAATTAACAGATCTTTTATATAAATGTAAGAGTGCTGGAAATAATGTACCTGCAATGTTTGATCTCCTTTTTATTGTATGCATTTACGCAGTTAAATATATTCATTCTGTATCAATGACGTGGACGCGTATTCTCACGCCCGCCATTTTCCCGTCATCAGATTCTGGCATGCCCGGTGGGACCTATTTCTCCCCTCATCTTCAAATTCCAACATAGGATTGCAACATATGACTTACCATAGTACATAAAATATAAAATATTATGTACGCATACATGAAAAAAAAGATGAAGAAAACTAATATATGGTTTTCTTTAGTTTGAAGGTATGGAAGGCCAGGTGCCACAGTCAGTGAGACTCCGCATTGGAGACAGTTGGCTTGATGTGCCAGTTGGTCCATGTGCTACTTCAGCAAATCGGCATCTGGATATTATGACTACATCACCAACTGAACATGACCAAGGAATGGAAGTATTCTCTCTACTCAAGTTTGGGGGAAGTATGAGGGTAGACAAAGAAGGAAAATGGAAGACAATGGACAAACTCCAATATGAGCAACCTATGAATGGGGGAAATACCATGGATATATTTCCCTCCTCACTGTTTCTGCATAGAAGGACGTCAAAGGTTCAGAATAAAGTTCAAGTTGATGCTTCAGAGCCTATTCTTCTGCTGGCCGATAAATCCATTGGACATTGTTCTCAGACGGTTCTCAAGTTTCCCCTTGAAAGCAAGAGAAAGCACCCGAATTCCCATGGCTATGAAACATGTCATGTGAACCCAACATCAACATTGTCAAGTCCCTTGTCGTCATCAACACCCGTTGCATACGATTCCTCTCTGATTTTGCTGTAGTCGGTGTGCCATCAACCTCAGCAAAGAAATGTTCGCCATGTCAACCTTCACAATATTAAGGTCGGCAAAGTACGTATCCAATTCCCCAAGAGTGTGGACAACAATCATCCAAACCGCCTGTTTCATATCAGCAAGGGTGGTATAAGAATTCATACTACGGTGACTAGAAACCCTTCAACAGTTGTTGCCTTCATCAGGTTCATCTGGAAAAAGTATCTTAATCATGCCAAGTGCCGTGTTGTCGGCCTCGACTGTGAATACACTAGATATGTCCACAGCTAAGAGCGTAAGAAGCTTCCACTTGAGCAACAAGTTGCTCTCTGTAATCAGAAGCCACAACACACCGCTGTCTTGCAGCTTTGTGTGGGTAAGCATTGCCTAATTTACCAGCTATACCAGGCTCATGCTAGGAGTTCTATCCCTCCACTTCTCCACAACTTCCTTGACAATGACACAATCAAATTCGCGGGTGCCGCCATTGGCAATGACATAGAAAAACTCAAGTTCTATAACTTGGGTATCAGAAAACCTATTGATGTGCAGGGATTCGGTATCAAGGTTCCTAACCAAAAAGCAGGCAATTTGGCTTCATTGGAGAAGCTAGCAAAGAAGGTCGCAAACATAAGTCTTAACAAGGACAAAAGCATCACTGTCAGTCAGTGGGAGAAGTCCAACCTGGACCATGACCAGATGAAGTATGCATGCTTGGATGCCTATGCGAGCTTCGAGGTTTATAGGTGACATTCCAACATAACTGGTTATCTTAGAACTCGTTGAAATCTTTATTCTTGAGTGAAATATGTAACTGGTTATCTTAGAACTCCTTGAAATGTCTGTTCCTAGGTGAAATATGTAAGGAAAGGTTGTTTAGTCTTTATCAAAGAAAAATATGTACACGACCATCGTTTCTTTATATTATGGTTATGCCTATTTCACTGGGTGCATTTTTTATATGATGATACAAGGAAACAAATGTTTTTTTATCATCATAAATTTTTCCTTGTAGGAGACCAGTGAAATTGGAATAGAAATTATATAGATTTTGTACTAATGCTTGCAATACAAACATTGCCACATTAGTTGTCACTATGCACTTAATTTAGGTGTTGTAAAAAAATCAACGAACATACTCCCATACCACACGAGTATAAAGTGTGGCACAAAATAAAATACTCCAATGACCTACGAGTATAAACTGTGATAAGAAAAATCGTCACGCGACTCCATATCCTCAAGAGTATAAAATGGGGCACACAAAAGAAAAACTCCACCGGCTTACGAGTATAAACTGTGTTGCCAAAAAAACATCTAAAACGCTCCATACCCTCATGAGTATAAACTGGGGCACACAGAAAAATACGCTCCATACCCTCACGAGTCTAAACTGGAGCAGCTAAAAAAACATATACTCGAATAAACTTACGAGTCTAAACTGTGATGAAAAAACACAAATCATAAAACTTACTCCACACACTACTAGAAAAAAGGCTATAGATGGAATTGACACTAATGGCGCACCAGACATGTGGTGCGCCATTACTATATACTAATGGCGCACCATGTGTTGGTACGCCATTAGTGTCCAAATACTAATGGCACACCACATCCGCGGGTGCCCCATTAGTAAAAAAAACAATTAAAACCATTTCAAAACTACTAATGCCGCACCGTGGGAGTGGTGCGCCATTACTAGTTAATGGCGCACCGTGGCATGGAGCGCCATTACTAGTTGAACTAGTAATGGCGCACCATGCCACGGTGCGCCATTAGTAACTTGGCCACCACTTCCACCGAATGCACCCCCCCCCCCCGCCCGTGGATCGCCTTTTCAGTTTTAAAAAAATAAAAGAAAATGATGAAAATGTCAAAAAAATAAAACAAAATAAGTTTCCCATGTGATATGTGGTCTAGTTGTTGAGAAAATTTGCAAATATGAATTTCGACTTCATTTGCAAAATCTCTCGAGAATTTGTAAAAATGGGCATAACTTTTGCATACTAACTCGGATGAAAAAGTTTTTTATATGAAAAATCATCTACTCAAAAATTTACATCCAAATTTAACCGGGGGAACCCCGTTAAACATTTTTAAAATCCTCAAAAACCTAACAGAAAAAAGATACGGGGCTTTTAAGATCTGGAGAGGCAAAAAATTCAAAAAATTCAAACTTACTAATGGCGCACCTGCCCATGGTGCGCCATTACTATCTTCCCGCCTTCAAAACTCAAAATAAGTCAACAAAATAAAAAAAGTTACTAATGGCGCACCTGCCCATGGTGCGCCATTAGTATCTTCCCGCCTTCCAAATTCAAAATAAATCAAAAAAATAAAAAAAGTTAGTAATGGCGCACCTGCCCACGGTGCTCCATTACTATGTCGTATGTATGGCTGGGCGCCCCTCCTCCACTCCACACCTCTCCTCCATTCCATCTCCTCTCCTCTCCTCCACTCCATCTCCTCCTCTCCTCCACTCCATCTTCCCTTCTCTCCTCCATCATACTACCCTCCTCCTCTCCGGCGACCTCCTTCTCCTCTCTGACGACCTCATCCTCCTCCTCTCCGGCGACCTCCTTCTCCTCTCCGGCGACCTCCTCCTCCTCCTCTCCGGCGACCTCTTCCTCCTCTCCGGCGACCTCCTCCTCTTCGGCGACCTCCTCCTCCTCTCCGGCGACCTCCTCCTCTCCGGGAACCTCCTCCTCCCTCCTCTCCTCCCCTCCCCTCACGGTTTCTCCTCCCTCCTCTCCGGTGAGCTCCTACTCCCTCCTCTCCTCCCATTCCCTCATGGTTTCTCCTTCCTCCTCTCCGATGCTTCGGTGAACTCCTCTCCGGCGACCTCCTCCTCCTCTCCGGTGACCTCCTCCTCCTCTCCAGCGATGTAGGCGAGCGCCTCTCCGGTGACCTCCTCCTCCTCCTCTCCGGTGAACTCCTCTTCGGCAAAAGAACACGGCAAAAGAACGTACAAGATCCAAAAACAGGAACAAAATTTGAAATAATATCGTGCCAAAAAACGAGCAAAAAAACTAGCAAAAAATGGGCAAAAAAATCACGATCCAGATCCAAATTCAAAATTCAAAAATAGCAATGGCGCACGGTGGGGGTTAGACGGTGCGCCACTACTATTTTTCCGCCTTCAAAATTCAAAAATACTAATGGCGCACCGTGGCCTATACTAATGGCGCACCGTGGCCTATACTAATGGCGCACCAGTGGTGCGCCATTAGTATACCAGATACAAATGGCGCACCAGTGGTGCGCCATTAGTAAAAATTACTAATGGCGTACTAGTAATGGCGCACCAGTGATGCGCCATTAGTAGGCAAAACTGGTGCGCCATTAGTAGGCCTTTTCCTAGTAGTGACACTCTCATGAGTATAAACTGCGGCATAAAAAATATACTCCAACAACTTACGAGTCTAAACTGTGATGCAAAGGAAAAATAAGAAGGGAAAAACATAAAAAAAAACACTCCATACCCTCATGAGTATAAACTGGGGCACACAGAAAAATACGCTCCATACCCTCACGAGTCTAAACTGGAGCAGCTAAAAAAACATATACTCCAATAAACTACGAGTTTAAACTGTGCCTTATAACAAAAAAAAACTCCAACAACTCACGAGTATAAACTGTGATGCAAAAAAAAACATCTAAAATACTCCGTACCCTCACGAACCATACCCTCACGAGTATAAACTAGGGAAGCCAAAAAATTTACTCCAACGACTTACGAGTATAAACTGTGATGCATAAAAAAAATACTCCACACTCTCATAAGTATAAACTAGGGTGGCATTTATCCCAAACTGTGTATCATATGGCATCTTTTGAAAGATGTCACCAAAAACAAATGTTACGTGTCAGAGGTTGGTGAGTAAAAGTAGCTAGGCTCATAAAAAAAACTGAATGAAATCACCCTGGTGTTCGAGAATATAAACCATTGACATCTTGCAGAATAAATCGTATTAAATAGACACTCCAAGCTCTCGCGAGTATAAATTGTAGGCACCAAAATGAAAAAAAAACTTGAAGTAGCTCCATACTTGATGAGCTGAAAACATAAATGACAATTTAAATTTCTTGGTGCAGCCTGAATAATGAGCTTTGCAAATGAACAAAAAAAATAGAATAGGCCAAATGCTCGAGCGCTCTGCCAACACATAATGTGAGCGTAAAACACTCCCAGGCTAGATGAGTATAAACTAGTAGCCTCATTTGATTAAAATGAATAAATATAATACTCCCAGGCTATACCAGTATAAACTTTTAGCCTCATGAAAAAAGAGCCTAACTCTTCAAGCTATATGAGAATAAACTATTAGTTTCATATATCCGGAAAGTTAATGCTCTAATCTATGAGCACAAATCATTTGCCTCATGAGGATAAACTGAAACCTCATACTGCTCCAATGCTATATGAGCCTAAACTATAAGCGTCATGTGGAATATTTTTACGCACATACAAAATGCACTAATGCTATATGATGCTAAACTGTAAGCATGTTTTAATAATGTTAAATTTGATCCAACCTTCATGAGTCTGAACTCCTAAGTGTTAAGTTGTGCGCTCCAAAAAAAAGTTCCAAACCTAAATTGAAATTAAAAAATGCATTGTGCGGATAAAACTGCACCGCCATGTAGCTGGCACACAATTGACTAAAAGTCATGAGCCCATATACTCACGGGCAGTGCTATAAACACAAGAAATATGTATAATCAAGTTTCGAGCACTGGGCCCGAGTCGAACAAATAAAATTATCTTCGAACCCAGACTTCGAGGGGCATCTGTTGACATGGATTTTGACCAAGATAAAATGAAATTCATAAACCTTATAAAATATTAAAATATAAATACAAACGCGAAAATCTGTTTTATCATGAAAAAAATGAATTAAAAATATAATCAACCGCCTAATTAAGGACTGAAAAATAGGCATATGTTATATTTTTTTAATGTCAATTATGCATGCATTAAACCGACAATTATAAAATATGACGAAACAAATAAACGGTAGTCAAGTTTTCTCCTATGAAAAATGGAGGACACATGGTTTCTATGTACGCGCATCGACACTGACAAAAGAATATAGGCACAATATAGCGGACACATGGCTCGCCTACATATACGCCATCACGGGCGGCGGAATTCTAATGCTCATATAAATTTAAATTGTCATGACTGGCGCCAATGTTGCCAAAATATTATTCCACAGAATAAATGTGAGCATGTCATTCTACGACATCTAATGAAATATTGGTTCAATGCTTGAATAAAAATGTGTCACACACCATCGTAGAATTATCAATGCGAGAATGTATTCTCATATCTCTGTCTCATGCACGTTAAGAAAATTAGCCTTAATCAGGCCTAACCCACTTTGAAAATGTCTACGTACCCGTGCATGTGTAGCCACATCCATCGGCCAATCATGCACATAAGTAAATGGGTTAGCGATGTTGCGGGTCAATTAGCGATTAAACAAATAGAAAAGAAAGGGAGCCAGCACGCTCCCACCATCCCACGATCCCACGTTAAGTGGACGTGGACGTGGGCGCACACACCTCCATCCGCAGCGCTGCACACTCCGTCCCTATAAATAGCTGGCTCTCATGCGTACAGGGAGGTTGGACTGCTCATTCTCTCTTGTTCTGCTGCTACTACACACATATATTGCTATAAGAAAAATCCCACACACACATACGTGAGGAGAGGGAGATTTGGAGGAGTTCAGCAAGAAGGTGAGATTCATGGTTCTCTCCTAATCCCTTTGCTTCTCTGATTGGTGCTCTTCCCTATGCTTGCTTAATTTTTTCTCTTGGTTTGGTCATATTGACATGAGCCAAGTAGCTTCTCCCCATAGGATGATTCTTGATTTGGTCACATTGACATAGATCACGAATTCTTTTCCATGTTGCCCAATTTTTGCTCTTGGCTTGGTCATATTGACATGAGTCAAGTAGCTTTTTTTCTCATATAATGGTTCTTGATTTGGTCATATTGACACGGATCTAGGACTTTTCTTCAATTAGCATGATCCTTGCTTTTTCCTCCATATGATGGTTCTTGATTTGGTCATATTGACACAGATCTTGAATTTTTTTTCTCCAAGTGACATGATTCTTGCTCTTGGCTTGGTCATATTGACACATCCCAAGTGGCCTTCATCCTCCACAAATTTGGCATTCTACTCTTGGCATGGTCATATTGACACATGTCAAGTAGTATTTTCACCATATTCGAGAGCTCACTCTTGGCATGGTCATGTTGACACATGTCAAGTAGTATTCTCACAAGTTTAATATCTTACTCTTGGCACGGTCATATTGACACATGTCAAGAGGTATTCTCACAAATTTGATAGTTTGTTCTTGCCATGGTCATGTTGACACATGTCAAGAAATACAAGTTGCATGATGAGTTCCTCTGGTTTGGTCACATTGACACAAATCAAGGTATTTCTTCCCTTATGTAGAGTGAAGGCTTTGTTCTCAACAAAATCACGGCAAAGGTATGACTCGGGGAAAATCAACATAAAAAAATGAGGAACAAACCATATACTATAATATGCATATAAAAAATATTGCCAAACAATAGGTGCTCGTCAGAAGACACCATACTTAGTCGCATGTTCGATGATCACATGTGTGCATGATATGCTAAAATTGAGTCATGTAGCAAAACTTAATTAACCATGTTCAAAGTTGGGTGCGTACAAAATTGACAGCCCACTTCATGGTGCATAAACAAAATGCCGCCCAAATCATAAATGCTATTATATTAACCAAATGTCTCTAAAGTAGACTAAATGGTTGCACTATATAAAAATGTGTTCGCCCCAAATAATGCTAGCCGTCATCAACAAATAACTAGATATTGGTGAATCTAGTGTATGCGCATGCAAAGTAAAATGGACACGTCCTACCTAGCAAATTCTAGGTCAATTGGCGTACATCCACCCAACTAAAATAAATTCTATGGTCCCTCCAAATGGACATACATTAAAAAAACTAAAAGATGACCAGAGTCATAGTCTGAGTCTGATCACACTAGAAATATTGTAGTGCACTTGCATATGCCACCAAAACAAATTAAATATCTTTTATCTGCTCCATATATGTGTATGCTCAAAAGGGTCGCATCTAGCTTATCTTCGCATAAGATGAAAATTAGATCATGCATCCCCCATACGGCTTGCAGATATTAAGAAAACATAGATGCCATCTACTCATAAAACAAAGAATACTACAACTATTAGTACTAATGTATTTTGCATACACAGAACATGCGCGTGCATGATTTTATGCCCCATATGCAAGCATCATGATGTTTGAATACTCTTTTACCAGATTGGTTAACCATTAAGATGACTTTTTCATACAAAGTAAAGAAAATAAATTAAAGTTTATATATTGGTTAATCAACATGGAAAAGGAAGAGAAGTCGTTCAAGCATGCGCACATGTACTGCCAATATCAGTACAAATCAAATAAAAGTAAAATATAAGTGAAAATCATCGCGTATGATAATATCAACAAAGTCCAAGGCTCCCCCGAGCATGCCGGCGTCGACGATCGCGAGGAGGAATTTCTTTTTTTTGTAGCATGTTGTAATGGGAATGTGTTGCAATCTTATGTAATAGCTATGTTGGAATTCTTAATCAGGGGTTTTCTCTTCGGAGATGTAATTAACAGATCTTTTATGTAAATGTAAGAGTTCTGGAAATAATGTACCTGCAATGTTTGATCTCCTTTTTATTGTATGCATTTACGCAGTTAAATATATTCATTCTGTATCAATGACGTGGACGCGTATTCTCACGCCCGCCATTTTCCCGTCATCACACATCTATATTTACTCTGAACAAAATGTAGAATAAAGGCAATGCTTTTGAAGAAGATTATGTGGTAAACTTGTTGAATTGCCCCCCCCCCCATCAGCATGGACAAGGCCTTTATAGAGCATGTCTTCACCAATAATGTAAGTTTGTCCATCTCAAGCCTTCAAATTTTGTTGTATATATTTAGTTAGGCATGACTGCAACAGCTGTTTATTTTTGGTGTTTACATCAAATTGATTGTTTAAAGTTTATTATATGTAGTTCATAAACAAAAGTTCGTCCTTTCTCAATTTAAGTTTTTAGTTGTACAACCAAGTTCCTTCTTCATACCATGTAAATTAAACAATACAGAGCAAGTGATCTTCTTCATGTATGCTTCTGTTCTTCATCTGTAATCCAGTGGTGTGGTGAACGTACCCACTACAGCACAATGTCATATACTGCAATGTCTTAACTATGAACAATGTCATATCATTCTACTATTATTTAAACCGTCTATTTATTTGCCAATCTGAAATGGTATAAATTGACAACACACTAACCATTGATACTTATGAGTTCTTGATCTGTAATTCAGTGGTGTCGTGAAGTTGCCAACTCCTTCACAATGTCATTTCCTGCCATGTCTTGACCTGAACAGTACCATATTGTGTTAATGCAAATTTAAATGTGTCACTTTATTCGTCAGTAAGAAATGTGATGAATTGTCAGCACTGATACTTTTATGTGCAAAACCTGTCATCTGTCTGCTTGTTTATCTTTCAGAGTGAGGAAGATATAAGTGTTGAACAAGCGCAGTCTCATCATCTTGCTCAGCTCCTTGCGCTGCAGCTCCCTAGCAGGGCTAACCTTTCTTGAACTCTATTGAAGTGCTGTCGGTTTTGTATATTATTTTGTCGGCGTGTTTATTTGCACTGGTGGCGATCTTTGATGCCCAGTGTATGTAATCTGCTGTCAGCTTGTGCTTTATTATCATAGTGGCAAACTTTGATGCCCAGTGGATGTAATATGCCGTAATTTCTTTATTGTATAGTCTAGGTTTTTTCTTATTCACGATGCTGCAGTTATTTTACTGTATATATATATCCTGTTTTCGCAGTAAACCGGCCAAACCGTAAAATTACGGTACATAATCAGGCCGTCGCGCAATCACGATGTAGGTTGGGCCTGAAAACGTGCAGATCAGCTCACGGGCCGGCAGCAGCCCGAAATGAACCCTAGCCCATGATTGTGGGAATCAAATCACGGGCTTTTAACAGGCCGAAAAATTGTCTTGGTCCTTGTTTGGCCCAATCAGATATCGGCTGCGAGCAGGCCGGATGCAAACCGGGCCGTAGTTAGGCTCAACTATATGACGGGCTTTTAACAGGCTGAAATTAATATAGGGCCGAAATGTTAAACGGGCCCTTAACAGGCCAAAACTAATATCAGGCCGAATTACTAAGTGGGCCTTTAGCAAGTGGGCCCAAAAGCATAGTGTCCAGTTGACGGGTGAAAGTGCAACTATCCCTGGGTGGTTTTGGTAATTCCTAACAACATATAGCTCATTGAGCTAACATTATTGCAAGATTAATATTTCAGGAAAAGCTCAATGAATGGCATGGCATGGATGAGGAAAGTGGATCCCTCAAAATTCTAAGGACAAAGGATTGGCTCAAGCTTCAAGATTAAGACTCTACATTTTACATTTTTAGTGGTCCAAGATCACATTGAGTCCATAGGAAAAGCCAATACTATCAAGGAGGGATGAGGTCTTGTTTAATGACCCTCTTGCTTCATGTGCTTAGTGATATGCTCCAAAACCCTCAACTACCTTCCCACATCCACATATGACCTATACCAAAAGTCTATCTCGGCCCCACCGATTCTTTCTATCCGGTGCCACCGAGTTTCGAATGTCATAGCCACTGCCACAAACCCTAGCCAAATCGGTTTCACCGATAGGGATCTCGGTCTCACCGAGATGGGATTGAAATCTCTTGTTTCCCTTCGTAACATTTCGGTCTAACCGAAGTGAGCGATCGGTCCCACCGAGATTGCAATGTTAACTCTCTGTTTCCCTTTTGTAACATTTCGGTCTCACCGAGATGAGCGAATCGGTCCCACCGAGTTTACCTAACCAACTCTTTGGTTAGCTTATTACCAAAATCGGTCCCACCGAGTTTGTGTAATCGGTCACACCGATACTACATTATGCCCTAACCCTAACCGTATCGGCCTACCGAGTTGCATCTCAGTCCCACCGAAAATCCTAACGGTCACTAGGTTTGCTGAATCAGTCCGACCGAGTTTGGCAAATTGTGTGTAACAGTTAGATTTTGTGTGGAGGCTATATATACCCCTCCACCCACTCTTCATTCGTGGAGAAAGCCATCAGAACACATCTACACTTCCAATACACATGTTCTGAGAGAGAACCACCTACACTTGTGTTGAGCTCAAGATATTCCATTCCTACCATATGAATCTTGATCTCTAGCCTTCCCCAAGTTGCTTTCCACTCAAATCTTATTTCTACCAAATTCAAATCCTGTGAGAGAGAGTTGAGTGTTGGGGAGACTATCATTTGAAGCACAAGAGCAAGGAGTTCATCATCAACACACCATTTGTTACTTCTTGGAGAGTGGTGTCTCCTAGATTGGCTAGGTGTCACTTGGGAGCCTCCGACAAGATTGTGGAGTTGAACTAAGGAGTTTTTAAGGGCAAGGAGATCGCCTACTTCGTGAAGATCTACCGCTAGTGAGGCAAGTCCTTCGTGGGCGATGGTCGTGATGGAATAGACAAGGTTGCTTCTTCCTGGACACTTCATGGGTGGAGCCCTCCGTGGACTCACGCAACCGTTACCCTCCGTGGGTTGAAGTCTCCATCAACGTGGATGTACGATAGCACAACCTATCGGAACCACGCCAAAAACTGTTGGGCAACGTAGTAATTTCAAAAAGATTCCTACGCACACGCAAGATCATGGTGATGCATAGAACCGAGAGGGGAGAGTGTTGTCTACGTACCCTTGTAGACCAAAGCGGAAGCTTGACACAACGTAGAGGAAGTAGTCGTACGTCTTCACGATCCGACCGATCCAAGCACCGAACGGACGGCACCTCCGAGTTCAGCACACGTTCAGCTCGATGACGATCCTCAGACTCCAATCCAGCAGGGTGTCGGGGATGAGTTCCGTCAGCACAACGGCGTGGTGACGATGATGATGTTCTACCGACGCAGGGCTTCGCCTAAGCACCGCAACGATATGACCGACGTGGAATATGGTGGAGGGGGGCACCACACACGGCTAAGGAACGATCACGAAGATCAACTTGTGTGTTCTAGGGTGCCCCCTGCCCCCGTATATAAAGGAGGGAGGGGGAGGTGCGGCCGGCCCCTTTGGGGTGCGCCTGGAGGATACCTACTCCCACAGGGAGTAGGACTCCCCCCTCTTGCCTTGTTGGAGAAGGAAAGGGGGAAGGGGAAGAGGAAAGGGGGGCGCCGCCCCCCCTTCCTTGTCCTATTCGGACTAGAGGGAGGGGCGCTCGGCCTGCCCTGGCCGGCCCTCCTCTTCTCCCTTAAGGCCCATGTAGGCCCAATAACCCCCGGGGGGTTCCGGTAACCCCCCGGTACTCCGGTAAATCCTGATTTCACCCGGAACGATTCCGATGTCCAAATATAGGATTCCAATATATCGATCTTTATGTCTCGGCCATTTCGAGACTCCTCGTCATGTCCATGATCACATCCGGGACTCCGAACAACCTTCGGTAAATCAAAACATAAACTCATAATAAAACTGTCATCGTAACGATAAGCATGCGGACCCTACGGGTTCGAGAACTATGTAGACATGACCTAGAACCATTCTTGGTCAATAACAAATAGAGGAACCTGGATGCTCATATTGGCTCCCACATATTCTACGAAGATCTTTATCGGTCGGACCGCATAACAACATACGTTTGTTCCCTTTGTCATCGGTATGTTACTTGCCCGAGATTCGATCGTCAGTATCCAATACCTAGTTCAATCTCGTTACTGGCAAGTCTCTTTTCTCGTCCCGTAATACATCATCTCGCAACTAACTCATTAGCTGCAATGCTTGCAAGGCTTAAGTGATGTGCATTACCGAGAGGGCCCAGAGATACCTCTCCGACACTCGGAGTGACAAATCCTAATCTCGAAATACGCCAACCCAACAAGTACCTTCGGAGACACCTGTAGAGCACCTTTATAATCACCCAGTTACGTTGTGACGTTTGGTAGCACACAAAGTGTTCCTCTGGTAAACGGGAGTTGCATAATCTCATAGTCATAGGAACATGTATAAGTCATGAAGAAAGCAATAGCAAGAAACTAAACAATCAAGTGCTAAGCTAACGGAATGGGTCAAGTCAATCAGATCATTCACCTAATAATGTGATCTCATTAATCAAATAACAACTCTTTGTCTATGGTTAGGAAACATAACCATCTTTGATTAACGAGCTAGTCAAGTAGAGGCATACTAGTGACACTCTGTTTGTTTATGTATTCACACATGTATTATGTTTCCGGTTAATACAATTCTAGCATGAATAAAAAACATTTATCATGATATAAGGAAATATATAATAACTTTATTATTGCCTCTAGGGCATATTTCCTTCAGTCTCCCACTTGCACTAGAGTCAATAATCTAGATTACACAGTAATGATTCTAACACCCATGGAGTCTTGGTGCTGATCATGTTTTGCTCGTGGAAGAGGCTTAGTCAACGGGTCTGCAACATTCAGATCCATATGTATCTTGCAAATTTCTATGTCTCCCACCTGGACTAGATCCCGGATGGAATTGAAGCGTCTCTTGATGTGCTTGGTTCTCTTGTGAAATCTGGATTCCTTCGCTAAGGCAATTGCTCCAGTATTGTCACAAAAGATTTTCATTGGACCCGATGCACTAGGTATAACACTTAGATCGGATATGAACTCCTTCGTCCAGACTCCTTCATTTGCTGCTTCCGAAGCAGCTATGTATTCCGCTTCACACATAGATCCCGCCACGACGCTTTGTTTAGAACTGCACCAATTGACAGCTCCACCGTTTAAAGTAAACATGTATCCGGTTTGCGATTTAGAATCGTCCGGATCAGTGTCAAAGCTTGCATCAACGTTACCTCCGTATACGAGAAACATATCCTTAGTCCTTTTCAGGTATTTCAGGATGTTCTTGACCGCTGTCCAGTGATCCACTACTGGATTACTTTGGTACCTCCCTGCTAGACTTATAGCAAGGCACACATCAGGTCTGGTACACAACATTGCATACATGATAGAGCCTATGGCTGAAGCATAGGGAACATCTTTCATTTTCTCTCTATCTTCTGCAGTGGTCGGGCATTGAGTCTTACTCAACTTCACACCTTGTAACATAGGCAATAACCCTTTCTTTGCTTGATCCATTTTGAACTTCTTCAAAACTTTGTCAAGGTATGTGCTTTGTGAAAATCCAATTAAGCGTGTTGATCTATCTCTATAGATCTTAATGCCCAAAATGTAAGCAGCTTCACCGAGGTCTTTCATTGAAAAACTCTTATTCAAGTATCCCTTTATGCTATCCAGAAATTCTATATCATTTCCAGTCAGTAATATGTCATCCACATATAATATTAGAAATGCTACAGAGCTCCCACTCACTTTCTTGTAAATACAGGCTTCTCCAAAAGTCTGTATAAAACCAAATGCTTTGATCACACTATCAAAGCGTTTATTCCAACTCCGAGAGGCTTGCACCAGTCCATAAATGGATCGCTGGAGCTTGCACACTTTGTGAGCTCCCTTTGGATCGACAAAACCTTCTGGTTGCATCATATACAACTCTTCTTCCAGAAATCCAGTCAAGAAAGCAGTTTTGACATCCATTTGCCAAATTTCATAGTCATAAATGCGGCAATTGCTAACATGATTCGGACAGACTTAAGCATCGCTACGGGTGAGAAGGTCTCATCGTAGTCAATCCCTTGAACTTGTCGAAACCATTTTGCAACAAGTCAAGCTTTGTAGACAGTAACATTACCGTCAGCGTCAGTCTTCTTTTTGAAGATCCATTTATTCTCAATTGCTTGCCGATCATCGGGCAAGTCAACCAAAGTCCACACTTTGTTCTCATACATGGATCCCATCTCAGATTTCATGGCTTCAAGCCATTTTGCGGAATCTGGGCTCACCATCGCTTCTTCATAGTTCGTAGGTTCATCATGATCTAGTAGCATGACTTCCAGAATAGGATTGCCGTACCACTCTGGTGCGGATCTTACTTTGTTTAATCTACGAGGTTCTGTAGCAACTTGATCTGAAGTTCTATGATCATCATCATTAACTTCCTCATTAATTGGTTCTGACGTCACAGAAACCGGTTCCTGTGATGTATTATTTTCCAATAAGGGAGCAGGTACAGTTACCTCATCAACTTCTACTTTCCTCCCACTCACTTCTTTCGAGAGAAACTCCTTCTCTAGAAAGGATCCATTCTTAGCAACGAATGTCTTGCCTTCGGATCTGTGATAGAAGGTGTACCCAATAGTCTCCTTTGGGTATCCTATGAAGACACATTTCTCCGATTTGGGTTCGAGATTATCAGGTTGAAGATTTTTCACATAAGCATCGCAGCCCCAAACTTTAAGAAACGACAACTTTGGTTTCTTGCCAAACCACAGTTCATAAGGCGTCGTCTCAACGGATTTTGATGGTGCCCTATTTATTGTGAATGCGGCTGTCTCTAAAGCATAACCGCAAAACGATAGCGGTAAATCTGTAAGAGACATCATAGATCGTACCATATCAAGTAAAGTACGATTACGACGTTCGGACACACCATTACGCTATGGTGTTCCGGGTGGCGTGAGTTGCGAAACTATTCCGCATTGTTTCAAATGTAGACCAAACTCGTAACTCAAATATTCTCCTCCACGATCAGATCACAGAAACTTTATTTTCTTGTTACGATGATTTTCCACTTCACTCTGAAATTCTTTGAACTTTTCAAATGTTTCAGATTTATGCTTTATTAAGTAGACATACCTGAGGGAGTCCTAGATTACGGGGTGTTCGGGTAGCCGGACTATACCTTCGCTGGACTCCTGGACTATGAAGATACAAGATTGAAGACTTCGTCCCGTGTCCGGATGGGACTTTCCTTGGCGTGGAAGGCAAGCTTGGCGATGCGGATATTCAAGATCTCCTACCATTGTAACCGACTTTGTGTAACCCCAACCCTATTCGGTGTCTATATAAACCGGAGGGTTGTACTTCGTAGGACAATCATCTTCATACACAATCATACCATAGGCTAGCTTCTAGGGTTTAGCCTCCTTGATCTCGTGGTAGATCTACTCTTGTACTACCCATATCATCAATATTAATCAAGCAGGAGTAGGGTATTACCTCCATCGAGAGGGCCCGAACCTGGGTAAACATCGTGTCCCTTGTCTCCTGTTACCATCCGGCCTTGACACACAGTTCGGGACCCCCTACCCGAGATCCGCCGGTTTTGACACCGACATTGGTGCTTTCATTGAGAGTTCCTCTGTGTCGTCGCCTTTAGGCCCGATGGCTCCATCGATCATCAGCAACGATGAGGTCCAGGGCGAGACTTTTCTCCCCGGGCAGATCTTCGTCTTCGGCGGCTTCTCTCTGCGGGCCAACTCGCTTGGTCACCTGGAGCAGATCGAAAGCTACGCCCCTGGCCATCAAGTCAGGTTTGGAAGCTTAAACTACACGGCTGACATCTGCGGGGACTTGATCTTCGACGGTTTCGAGCCACAGCCAAGCGCGCCGCACTACCTTGAGGGGCATAATCTAGCTCTGCCTTCGAACAGTGTCCTGGAGGCCGCACACGCACCGGCTCCGACCCTAGACTCGGAGCCTATTACGCCAATCGGTGATGAGCGGTTGGACGTCACCTCGGGGGCGGCGATCTCAAAGGCAATCGAGCTGAACACTAGCCCCGCACTCTGTGTGACCCGTGACTCTGAACCCCCTATGCCCCTACCAATCGAATCCTATTGGGCACCTACAATGGAGTTCACCGCCGCGGATATCCTTCAGCACTCGCCTTTTGGTGACATCCTGAATTCTCTCAAGTCTCTCTCTTTATCAGGAGAGCCCTGGCTGGATTACAGTCAGCAAGAATGGGATACGGACGATGAAGAAATTCAAAGACCACCCACCACCCACTTTGTAGCCACCGTCGACAACCTAAACGACATGCTCAACTTCAACTCCGCAGACATCGACAGCATGGATGACGATGCAGGAGAAACCGATGAACCAACACCCATAGGGCATTGGACAACCACCTCATCTCACGATGTGTACATGGTGGATAACCCTAGAGGAAGTGACAACGAGGAAAAAGGGGATGGAACGGGAGATAGACCCCCCGGAAAGCAATCAAAGCGTCAGCATAAACGCCGACCCAAGCCCCGCCTCAATAAAAACCCAGCCATAGAGCGGGACAAGCCGGTAGGCGACGACTAGGCCTTAGAGCAGCCGTCCGAACAGGGCAACACGGATAGAGAAACCGAAACTCCCTCCCCCGGCGAAAACGGCATTCCGGACGACCTTATGCCGGATAAATCCATGGAGCAGAAGACTCTTCACAAGAGGCTCGTTGCAACTGCACGCAGCCTGAAAAAGCAGAAGCGGAAGCTAAAGACAGCGGAAGATGCACTCCAGATTAGATGGAGTAAAGTAATCAACACCGCAGATAAATACGGCGACGTTCGCCGTACTAAAAGCTATCCGAAGAGAAAGCTACTGCCTGAATTCGACGAAGAGGCCGTAGAGTCCTCGCATTCAAAAAATAAGAAAGCCGCACGGTCGGATAGACGACCCCATAAAGCGGCAAGCGGCGCCGCACTTAAATCGGCATGCGACCCACTCAAGGATTGCATCATGCCCCAGTTCGGTCCATTTATGGGCCAAGAAAGCAAGCTCTCACAAGCAATACAATAAAGCCATCATCAGTATCCGGCACACCCAAATACAGGGGCGCCGCACACCCCCTATGTTTCACCGATGATGTTCTGGATTATGAATTTCCAGAGGGATTCAAGCCCGTCAACATAGAGGCATATGATGGAACAACAAACCCCGGAGTCTGGATCGAGGACTATATCCTCCACATACATATGGCCAGAGGAGATGATCTCCACGCCATTAAATATTTACCCCTCAAGCTTTAAGGGCCAGCCCGGCATTGGCTCAAGAGCCTCCCCGAAAACACAATTGGAAGTTGGGAAGAGCTCGAGGATGCTTTCCGAGCAAATTTTCAAGGGACCTATGTCTGCCCTCCGGATGCAGACGATCTTAGTCACATAACTCAACAACCCGGAGAATCAGCTCGGCAGTTCTGGAATAGATTTCTCACTAAAAAGAGTCAGATAGTCGACTGTCCGGACGCCGAAGCCTTAGCAGCTTTCAGGCATAATGTCCAAGACGAATGGCTCGCCAGACACCTCGGCCAGGAAAAGCCAAGAACAATGGCTGCACTCACAAGCCTCATGACCCGCTTTTGCGCAGGAGAGCGCAGCTGGTTGGCAAGGTGCAGCCCCAGCGACCCAAGTACATCCGAAACTAGGAATGGAAACGGAAAACCATGACGCAACAAGGATCGTCGCCGGACTAAATAAAAAAGTCCGAAGAGCACGGCAGTCAATGCCGGATTCAAAGGCTCACGACAAAATCAGACAAAACCACCCCTCAAGGATAACAGGGATGATCCGTCCAACTTAAATAGAATCCTGGACAGATTATGTCAGATACACAGTACTCCTGGGAAGCCTGCTAACCATACCCACAGAGATTGTTGGGTTTTCAAACAATCCTGCAGACTCAATGCCGAACACAAGGGGCTCGACACACCAAGCGAAGACGAGGACGAACCCCAAAAGCAGAGCACCAGGAAACAAAATAACTTCCCACAGGAAGTAAAAACAGTGATCTTACTTCACGTAACAAAACGTGTGGCACCCATAAAGGTACGCACCACACGACCTATCCCCAAGGGGTCCCGCCACTGGTTATTAAAACCAATCACCTTCGATCAGCTAGACTATTCTAGAAATATCAAGAACGCAGGCTGGACTGCCCTGATACTCGATCCAATAATTGGCGGACTCCAATTTTCAAATGTCCTTATGGACGGCGGCAGTGGACTAAACCTGATACCTCAGGATACAATCCATCACATGGGGATAAACCCAGCAAGAATCCGCCGCAGCAACACCTCTTTTCAAGGGGTAACACCTGGTCCGTACACCCATTGTACGGGTTGTCTTCGGCTCGAAGTTATATTCAGCTCTGCCGATAACTTCCATCGCGAAAAGCTGACCTTCCACGTCGTCCCATTCTCAAGTCGCTATCAAGCACTACTGGGACGCGAAGCTTTCGCTCGCTTTAACGCAATACCGCATTACGCATCTCTCATGCTTAAGATGCCCGGTCCACGAGGCATCATCTCTTTAAAGGGGAAACACTAAAGTGCACCTTCCCCAAGCGAAGGACTGTGCGGTCGCTTTGACAGCCCCACAGTAAAATGGCCTCACCGGCCAAAAAAACCATCAAAATAGGTCATTAAAGACCACGAACACGGATAGTCGAGTTCGGTATAAAATCATCATTAATGCAGGCTTAATAGCCATATACCCCCGCACTAGGGGCTGCATGCAGAGACAATAAAGCTCAATTTTATATATTACACTTCATTTATTTTAAACTTTTTTATTCGGCACGACCCGTTTTCAATTTAGTTCCTCTCTTTTACAGATGAATGGCGTGCAGCGCCCGTTCAGGATACGGAGACACAGGCGCAGACGTGCAGTAGGGACCCGTCCTAAAGGATTCTTTTTAGATTAAGACCCTGCGTAAACCTTTTTTTACTATCTCTTGTTGCTACACATCCACTGGTTTTCTCTAACATAACCAAGGAGGAGGCTGGCGTCTTGGCATGTGGCCACGTCAGAATTTTTTGCACGTACCTGGACACTAGGGGCTTTTTTAGCAAGGAGTGTTGTTTCGCCCGCACTCATAAAAGACCGAACACCTTAGGGAGTGTTCGGCGTCGCGAGTTTTGGCATCATATGCATCAGCTTCGAATCATGTCTTTGGTCAAATGTTGGGTTGCCCGGCTCCTGAGTTCGGCTACCTTACGTTCCGCTCTATCGGCTAAGGTAGCACTAGGAGAACTACTATGATTGTTCCCCGGTTCGGCCGGGCGAGCACCTCAGTAGAGAAAGCCGAAAACTGACTTTCATGATGTAGCGTGAGACTGGTCAGCCACTCGATGACCTATCAGAATCTATCGGATTCCCCCGCCCCGCTTTAATGAAGGGCCGCTTCCCGGTCAGGCACATACGCGCCCCGAACTCGGGCGAGCGCAGTCACCACTAATGGGCTACCTAAATAGTCCCACTGTCAAGCTCCTATGGCTAAGTGAAAGTGTTAAAGCATTATAGTCCGGTTGCCTGGCCCGCTGCGCTATCACCTCCTTTGTAGGACCAAGACGTTGGGTTAAGTGTGAAAATGTGTCTTCTGCGAGCACCCCCGCACTATGTGCGTGGGGGCTGAAGCCAACGACTCCCATCTTTCAGATTTTATACATATTTTAAAACGGCCCACAAGAGGTGTTCACAATACTTGAAGGCACAAGTATAAAAAGGCCACTACAGTTTATCAAAATATTACTTCATCATTACATATGCTATAATAACATAGCATCCTTCGAGCACTGCGTCTCTATTACACGAGCGCCTTCAAGGACTTCCTGAAAATAGTGCTCAGAGGACACTCGGCTTTTATCCGAATCTCGGGACGCAATAACGGTGGTATCCATCTCTGCCCAGTATGTCTTGACACGGGCAAGAGCCATCCTTGCACCCTCTATGCACGCCGACCTCTTCATTGCATTAATGCGCGGCACCGCGTCAAGGAATTGCTGCACCAAGCTGAAATAACTCTTCGGCTCCGACCTCCCCGGCCACAGATGACCCATGACATACTTCATGGCGAGTCCGGACAACCAATTAAGTTCGGCCCATTAAGCCAAACGATCGTCCACTGCCAGTGGACGCTCCGGATTGTGAAATTGCGACTAGAACAGCTTTTCCAGTTCGTGATCTTTCAGATCTCGAAAGTGTTCGGTCGCATCAGCAGCACTCACTGCCAAATCCAGATAGGTGTCCTCCACACTCCACATCCGGTCCAACGGAGCAAACTTCGGATCGCAAAATTTTCTTCGCAGCATGAAGGGCTTTCTAGCCGCAATCTGTTCGGCCTGACGCAGCTCCTCCTTCGCAGCTCTCATCGCAGAACGCGCGTCCTTGGCATCAGTAACGGCCTTCTCTAGAACCGTCTGTCTCGCCTGGTCTTCTTTCTCAAGAAGTCTGCAACGGTCCGCAGTGCTCTTTAACTTTTCGGCCGTCACGGCCATCTCTTCCTTGCTTCGGCAGTGAGCAGCCTGTTCGGCTCTCAACTCTTCAAGGGCTTTCTTGGCAGCCGCATCACTCTTCCTGGCTTGATCTTTAGCTCGGGCAAGTTCTGCCCTAAGACTCTCCACGGCGGCCGCACCATCTGCGTCAAGCACACACATAGTAAGACATTGGCATAAAACTCTTCTTACCTAATGCTGCCCAAGGAATCACATACCTTGAGCCTCATCAAACCGCTTGTTGACAAGCGCGATGTCGGCATCTGCCACGTCCAGTTGCCGCTTTAGTTCGGCGAAATTAGCAGTTCGGCTTGATTCCGGACACCCTGCAGCCTACATTAAAAGGTGATAGGTTAGACCTGAGATTATGATCCTCCGTGTGCCGTCATTTCTTGACGACGCGCAGAGTCTCAGGGGCTACTATCTACACAGGGCGCATCTTATTTATGCGCAACTGACAAAAGTGTACATTTTCTAATGTACCTCAAAACCCGTCAATAAACTCTCGACAGCCTCATGCAATCCGCTCTCTGCGGATGAAACCCTTCCAATCACCGTGCCCATTAATGCATGGTGCTCCTCCGAAATAGAAGCTTACCCCAGCAAAACCTTCAGCTCCTCCTGCCGAGCACCAGACGGTGTCGGACTAGTCCCATGACCTCTTTCGAAGGCCGGACACGGAGAACCTCGGGGGGCCCCATAGCTATCTTCCGCCCCTGCCGGACTTGGAGAAACCCTCTATGACGACACCTCAGGGTCGCCCGCCTCGTTAGGCGGCACAGCAGAAGGAGGCGTCCCGCTCTCCATCATCTCCAGAAGAAGCTCCCCCGAAGACGAGCTCTGCTGAGAAGGGCTGAGGTCCGAACTACAAGGTAAAAATTCGGTTAAAACTTCTCAGATATAAATCATGGATTTCTCTCATCCCTCTAAAGGAAAATCTTTCTCTACTCACGGCTCGCTGGAGGGCTGATCTCCTTGAGTACGTAGTCCGGCCGAGGAACTCCTCGGCGTAGGACCCTCTGACGAAGACTTTTCTCCCGCTTCGAGGCCATGGTCTCCGGGTCGTCAGAGGCAGCTCTCTTTTTCCCTTTAGGAGAGGAATTGTCGGTTCCTCCCTTCAGAGCAGCCTCCTTCGAGGAGGCCATAATTTCCTTGTCCTCCCCCTCGCTTCCCTCCAAAGGCATTATCTCCAGCATCCTGACTAGCATGGGATCCGGCCTGGTTTCGGGAAGGGGAGCCGGACACCTTATCAGTTTTGCCTTCGCTATCCACTCCTGTTTAAAAGGACAGCTCTTTTAAGGGCAAGTTTTTAACAATTATGCGAATAGAAGGTCCAGGCACAAGGTTACTTACTTGAGTATCCGGGCGATTGCAGCTTAGGCCTGCGTCCTCGGTTAAATCCGGACACGCTTCTTGTTATCCGAAGAACAGTTTATACAGCTCCACGGGCATTGCGCCCAGGAAATTCTGGAGACCTCGCGGTCCCTCCGGATTGAACTCCCACAGGCGAAGGGAGCGACGTTTGCCGGGAAATATTCAGCGAATCAGCATGACCTGCGTCACCTTGACCAGGCTGAGGTCTCCTTCCAAGAGATCCTTAATGCGGCCCTGCAACAAGGGCACGTCTTTGGGCAAGCCCCAATCTAACCCTCTATTGACCCATGACGCTAGCCGTGGTGGGGGACCCGAGCGAAAGGCAGGAGGCGCCACCCACTTGGAGCCCCGGGGAGCGGTGATATAAAACCACTCTCATTGCCACAAGCCTAGCTCCTCTTGAAAAGAGCCCTCAGGCCATGGAGCATCGGCATTTTTGCTTATAACAGCACCTCCGCACTCTGCATGACGTCCCTTGATCATCTTCGGCTCCACTTTGAAGGTCTTGAGCCATAATCCGAAGTGAGGGGTGACGCGGAGGAATGCTTCACACACGACGATAAACGAGGAGATATGGAGGATGGACTCCGGAGCTAAATCATGAAATTCCAGCCCGTAATAAAACAACAGTCCCCTCACAAAGGGATCCATTGGGAAGCCCAACCCTCGGAGGAAGTGAGACATGAACACCATGCTCTCACCGGACTGGGGACTGGGAATAACCTGCCCTTGAGCAGGCAACCTGTGTGAAATTTCACCGGTCAGGAACTTAGCCTCCCTCAACTTTAGCACGTCCTCCTCCGTGACGGAGGAGGGCATCCACCGGCCTTGAAGGTCAGAACCGGACATTATCGAAGGTCCAAAGCGCCTGGAATCTGGAGCCTGGGGTGTTGGAACTCGAGGCGACGGGCAAACACGATTGAGATTGAAAAAAGAAGTAAGGACTTGGTCTCTTTATAAGAGGTTGAATACCAAGAGCCCTCCCCGTAACCGTTTGGGACTCACCTTTAATCGAGGGAAACGTGCTAACGGGCATGGTTGGGTTACCCACGTCCGTATTGATGAGAATCCTGTAAAAAGGGCACACGATCTCTGCTTTGACAAGACGTGCCAAGGAAACCGCCTCGCTAAACATACTGAGGTGGAAAAGTAAAAATGATTCATGTAAAGAACTTGGCCTAGTGCGATGGTGCACTGCGGGATACGTCAGCAGATTTGATTTGTGTTAATATTATTCTCTCTATGGCACTATGTGGAAACTTATTTTGCAGAGACACTATTCTTGGTGCTTACAATCTTCTATGAAGGACTTGGAGGAGGAACCCGCCTTGCAATGCCGAAGACAATCTGCGCGCCGGACTCGTCGTCATTGAAGCCTGGTTCAGGGGCTACTGAGGGAGTCCTGGATTAGGGGGTGTTCGGGTAGCCAGACTCCTGGACTATGAAGATACAAGATTGAAGATTTCGTCCCGTGTCCCTTGTCTCCTTGTTTCGGGCCCGAACCTGGGTAAACATCGTGTCCCTTGTCTCCTGTTACCATCCGGCCTTGACGCACAGTTCGGGACCCCCTACCCGAGATCCGCCGGTTTTGACACCGACAATACCCATATCTGCTTAAATCATCTGTGAAGGTGAGAAAATAATGATATCCGCCACGAGCCTCAACATTCATCGGACCACATACATATGTATGTATGATTTCCAATAAATCTGTTGCTTTCTCCATAGTACCGGAGAACGGCGTTTTAGTCATCTTGCCCATGAGGCACGGTTCGCAAGTACCGAGTGATTCATAATCAAGCGGTTCCAAAAGTCCATCAGTATGGAGTTTCTTCATGCGTTTTACACCGATATGACCTAAACGGCAGTGCCACAAATAAGTTGCACTATCATTATCAACTCTGCATCTTTTGGCTTCAACATTATGAATGTGTGTATCACTACTATCGAGATTCATCAAAAATAGACCACTCTTCAAAGGTGCATGACCATAAAAGATAATACTCATATAAATAAAACAACCATTATTCTCTGATTTAAATGAATAACCGTCCCGCATCAAACAAGATCCAGATATAATGTTCATGCTCAATGCTGGCACCAAATAACACTTATTTAGGTCTAATACTAATCCCGAAGGTAGATGTAGAGGTAGCGTGCCGACCGCGATCACATCGACTTTGGAACCATTTCCCACGCGCATCGTCACCTCGTCCTTTGCCAGTGTTCGCTTAACCCGTAGTCCCTGTTTTGAGTTGCAAATATTAGCAATAGAACCAGTATCAAATACCCAGGTGCTACTGCGAGCTCTAGTAAGGTACACATCAATAACATGTATATCACATATACCTTTGTTCACCTTGCCATCCTTCTTATCCGCCAAATACTTGGGGAAGTTCCGCTTCCAGTGTCCAGTCTTCTTGCAGTAGAAGCATTCAGTTTCAGGCTTAGGTCCAGACTTGGGTTTCTTCTCCTGAGTAGCAACTTGCTTGCTGTTCTTCTTGAAGTTCCCCTTTCTTTTCCCTTTGCCCTTTTTCTTGAAACTAGTGGTCTTGTTGACCATCAACACTTGATGCTCCTTCTTGATTTCTACCTCCGCGGCCTTTAGCATTGCGAAGAGCTCGGGAATTGTCTTATCCATCCCTTGCATATTATAGTTCAGCACGAAGCTCTTGTAGCTAGGTGGAAGTGATTGGAGAATTCTGTCAATGACGCTATCATCCGGAAGAGTAACTCCCAGTTGAATCAAGTGATTACAATACCCAGACATCACTATTCTCCTCCATCTTGCAGCTATAGAACTTATTGGAGACTTCATATCTCTCAATCCGGGCATTCTTTTGGAATATTAACTTCAACTCCTGGAACATCTCATATGCTCCATGTCGTTCAAAACGTCGTTCAAGTCCCGGTTCTAAGCCGTAAAGCATGGCACATTGAACTATCGAGTAGTCATCATCTTTGCTCTGCCAGACATTCTTAACGTCGTCAGTTGCATCAGCAGCAGGCCTGGCACCCAGCGGTGCTTCTAGGACGTAACTTTTCTGTGCAGCAATGAGTATAATCCTCAAGTTATGGACCCAGCCCGCGTAATTGCTACCATCATCTTTCAACTTTGCTTTCTCAAGGAACGCATTAAAATTCAACGGAACAACAGCACGGGCCATCTATCTACAATCAACATAGACAAGCAAGATACTATCAGGTAGTAAGTTCATGATAAATTTAAGTTCAATTAATCATATTACTTAAGAACTCCCACTTAGATAGACATCCCTCTAATCCTCTAAGTGATCACGTGATCCAAATCAACTAAACCATAACCGATCATCACGTGAAATGGAATAGCTTTCAATGGTGAACATCACTATGTTGATCATATCTACTATATGATTCACGCTCGACCTTTCGGTCTCCGTGTTCCGAGGCCATATCTTCATATGCTAGGCTCGTCAAGTTTAACCCGAGTATTCTGCGTGTGCAAAACTGGCTTGCACCCGTTGTAGATGGACGTAGAGCTTATCACACCCGATCATCACATGGTGTCTGGGCATGACGAACTTTGGCAACGGTGCATACTCAGGGAGAACACTTTTATCTTGAAATTTAGTGAGAGATCATCTTATAATGCTACCGTCAATCAAAGCAAGATAAGATGCATAAAAAGATAAACATCACATGCAATCAATATAAGTGATATGATATGGCCATCATCATCTTGTGCTTGTGATCTCCATCTCCGAAGCACCTCCATGATTGCCATCGTCACCGGCGCGACACCTTGCTCTACATCATAGCATCATTGTCGTATCGCCAATCTTTATGCTTCTACGACTATCTCTACCGCTTAGTGATAAAGTAAAGCATTACAGGGCGATTGCATTGCATACAATAAAGCGACAACCATATGGCTCCTGCCAGTTGCCGATAACTCAGTTACAAAACATGATCATCTCATACAATAAAATTTAGCATCATGTCTTGACCATATCACATCACAACATGCCCTACAAAAATAAGTTAGACGTCCTCTACTTTGTTGTTGCAAGTTTTACGTGGCTGCTACGGGCTTAGCAAGAACCAATCTTACCTACGCATCAAACCACAACGATAGTTTGTCAAATTGGTGATGTTTTAACCTTCGCAAGGACCGGGCGTAGCCACACTCGGTTCAACTAAAGTTGGAGAAACTGACACCCGCTAGCCACATGTGTGTAAAGCACGGCGGTAGAACGAGTCTCGCGTAAGCGTACACGTAATGTCGGTCCGGGCCGCTTCATCCAACAATACCGCCGAACCAAAGTATGACATGCTGGTAAGCAGTATGACTTATATCGCCCACAACTCACTTGTGTTCTACTCGTGCATATAACATCAAACCATAAAACATGGCTCTGACACCACTGTTGGGGAACGTAGTAATTTCAAAAAAATTCCTACGCACATGCAAGATCATGGTGATGCATAGCAACGAGAGGGGAGAGTGTTGTCTACTTACCCTCGTAGACCAAAGCGGAAGCATTGACACAACATAGAGGAAGTAGTCGTACGTCCTCCCGATCCGACCGATCCAAGCACCGAACGGACGGCACCTCCGAGTTCAGCACACGTTCAGCTCGATGACGATCCCCGGACTCCGATCCAGCAGGGTGTCGGGGATGAGTTCCGTCAGCACGACGGCATGGTGACGATGATGATGTTCTACCGACGCAGGGCTTCGCCTAAGCACCGCAACGATATGACCGAGGTGGAATATGGTGGAGGGGGCACCGCACACGGCTAAGGAACGATCACGCAGATCAACTTGTGTGTTCTAGGGTGCCCCCTGCCCCCGTATATAAAGGAGGGAGGGGGAGGTGCGGCCGGCCCCTTTGGGGTGCGCCTGGAGGAGTCCTACTCCCACCGGGAGTAGGACTCCCC
Source organism: Aegilops umbellulata (assembly GCA_032464435.1). NCBI lineage: Eukaryota > Viridiplantae > Streptophyta > Magnoliopsida > Poales > Poaceae > Aegilops > Aegilops umbellulata. Next base: position 404,766,814 of record CP136054.1, on the reverse strand, counting down.
CCTCTTGCCTTGTTGGAGAAGGAAAGGGGGAAGGGGAAAAGGAAAGGGGGGCGCCCCCCTTCCTTGTCCTATTCGGACTAGGGGGGGAGGGGGCGTGCGGCCTGCCCTGGCCGGCCCTCCTCTTCTCCCTTAAGGCCCATGTAGGCCCAATAACCCCCGGGGGGGTTCCGATAACCCCCCGGTACTCCGATAAATCCCGATTTCACCCAGAACGATTCTGATGTCCAAATATAGGCTTCCAATATATCGATCTTTATGTCTCGGCCATTTCGAGACTCCTCGTCATGTCCATGATCACATCCGAGACTCTGAACAACCTTCGGTACATCAAAACATAAACTCATAATAAAACTGTCATCATAACGTTAAGCGTGCGGACCCTACGGGTTCGAGAACTATGTAGACATGACCTAGAACCATTCTCGGTCAATAACCAATAGAGGAACCTGGATGCTCATATTGGCTCCCACATATTCTACGAAGATCTTTATCGATCAGACCGCATAACAACATACGTTTGTTCCCTTTGTCATCGGTATGTTACTTGCCCGAGATTCGATCGTCAGTATCCAATACCTAGTTCAATCTCGTTACTGGCAAGTCTCTTTTCTCGTCCCGTAATACATCATCTCGCAACTAACTCATTAGCTGCAATGCTTGCAAGGCTTAAGTGATGTGCATTACCGAGAGGGCCCAGAGATACCTCTCCGACACTCGGAGTGACAAATCCTAATCTCGAAATACGCCAACCCAACAAGTACCTTCGGAGACACCTGTAGAGCACCTTTATAATCACCCAGTTACGTTGTGACGTTTGGTAGCACACAAAGTGTTCCTCCGGTAAATGGGAGTTGCATAATCTCATAGTCATAGGAACATGTATAAGTCATGAAGAAAGCAATAGCAACAAACTAAACGATCAAGTGCTAAGCTAACGGAATGGGTCAAGTCAATCAGATCATTCACCTAATGATGTGATCTCATTAATCAAATAACAACTCTTTGTCTATGGTTAGGAAACATAACCATCGTTGATTAACAAGCTAGTCAAGCAGAGGCATACTAGTGACACTCTGTTTGTTTATGTATTCACACATGTATTATGTTTCCGGTTAATACAATTCTAGCATGAATAATAAACATTTATCATGATATAAGGAAATAAATAATAACTTTATTATTACCTCTAGGGCATATTTCCTTCAAAGACATCCGTGTCTCCAATTGCGTTTGAATCCTCGAAACCCTTCCCTTTACATTCTTGCAAGTTACATGCTTTACTTTCCGCTGCTCATATACTCTTTTGCATGCTTGCTTGAATTGTGTTGAGATTGCTTGACTTGTGCTAAGATAGCTAAAATAAGCCAAGAACTAAAATTGGGAAAAGGCTAGATTTTTATTTGGTCAAGTAGTCTAATCACCCCCCCCCCTCTATACATACTTCCGATCCTACAACGGGCCAAATTTGATATAGGCCATAATTAAGCCCAAAGCATCTTAAAGTGCCGGACCTGATCTGGGTCGTAATTTGGCCTAGAACGTGGTAGGCCTTTAACAGGCCGGATCTCATATGGGCCACTATTAGGCCCGGAGTGTGGCAGGCCATTAATGGACCGGATCAAATATGGACCGGCATTTGGCCCAAAACATGGCAGGCAGTTAATGGGCCAGCCTACTAGGGTCCACAAAATCTTGTGGGCCTACAGCTAGGCCGACCCATTAATGTTGGCGACATCTCGTGGGCCTTTAGCTGGGCCGACCCATTATGACCCGCAAGAATCTTGTGGGCTTTACCTAGGCTGGCCCATTATGGCACAAAAAAAATCTTGTGGGCCTTTACCTGCGTCGGCCCATTATGGCCCGCAAAATCTTGTGGGCCTTTAGCTGGGCCAGCCCATTATGGTCCGCAAAATCTCGTGGGCCTTTAGCTGGGCCGGCCCATTATGGTCCGCAAAATCTTGTGGGCCTTCAGTTGGGCCGGCCCATTTAAACTTGATGGGCCGGTCCACGTGTCAACATATCATAGGCGCGTCTCGCCCATTGGATGAGTTGACACATGTCTCCTCCAGCCAATGATGATTTTACACGTGGAAAATCCCCATTGGTCGGGGCTGTTAACGGGTTATCGGATCCAAAACCCGACCCGATAGCTTAACGGTGTTCCGTTACGGTGGATGCCACGTGTCGGTCACCCTTGACAAAAGCACTTCTATGACGCGCGATTTATTTTCATGGAAGTGGACACTTCCGTGATGATAATTTTGGTAATGTCATGGAACACTTCTACGACAACACAAGTATGACTATCTTGATTCTGTCATAAATTTGTCATGGATGTACATGCATGACAAAAAAGCGACCTACTGTGATAAACATGTATCATCACGGAAGTGTATTTTTTTGTAGTGCATGGTGGTATCCGGCCGGAGGTATGCAAGCCAGTCTTCGTTGGCACCGACCCAGACCTATATATAAGACGGTGGGCAGCAGAGAAATTACGGGATGGAAATGGAATAACTAAGTACTACATGATCAAACTCCATTACTGACCTGCTCATCGGACAAAATCCGACTACCTCTCAACGTCGTTAACTCTAGCGGAGTCAACGTGCAACCATGGCCAGGGAGCGGTGGACTGTTCGAAGAATTGTCCCATAGAAGAACCTTCTCCTCGAGGACGCATGGAAGACCAACAAGAATGGCCTTTTCCCAAGCCTGTTTAAGCAGTGTCTTGAAAAAGTTGGTGCAGGAAGCACCGAGTCTTGCGGCGGTGAGGACGTCGGAGTGGCGTGCAATTTCTCCCAGAGAATCATCGTCCAAGCTCTCCCAGCCCCGACGAGGAGGAGAACCGCCTGACGAATCCATGGGAGCAGCGACGAACTGCCTTCTCTTCGGGGCGAGGGGAACTGGCGAGGAGGAGATAAGAGCGTAGTAACCGCAGGGGCTCGTCCCTTCCAACTATAGATCGTTCCTCAGCGAAGGGGTGAGGCTATTATTTACTACTCTAAATAATAGCACTAGTAAGAAATTTTTGGCACTAGGTAGTAGTTTTTGGTACCATGGAGTAGTAGTACTAGCATTATGGAACATTATGGGATTGCATTATACTGTAAATAATAGCACTAGTAAGAAATTTTTGGCACTAGGTAGTAGTTTTTGGCGTGGATTAAGAAATTTTGGGTATGTTTTTGCCATTTTTTTTACACGCCAACTAGTGTCAACAAACGTCATACATTATGTGACGGAGGAGTACGTACTCGTACTGTAGTAGTACTAGTACTACTTTCCTCCATTAGTAGTGCGATGTACTGTACTTCTAGTCTAGTCTTGTATAGTGCACCAGTTTTGAACTCTTGAATCTCAGGGCCAAGGAGCTACAGTTGGAAGTGGAGGGTACTACTGTTCTCTAGAACCATCGCTGTACTATCAATGCAGGGGAAGTACACCTGCGTAGTGGTCTAGTGGGTACTCTCGGTGCTCTATTCAGCCGCTCCTCTCACGTAGCTGGCCTACTCAGCCGCTCCTTTCACGCACACACTAGCAGCCTGTTTATCAGCGACGGTTACTGTGGGGGCAGAACATTTGAGTTATTTGATACAGTGAGACTAGGCTTTTCGCTTCCATTTGTGGAGGTGTAATGGATCTCGTCGAACTTTGTTAGTAGTTCCTTCTTTATGAATGAGATGAAGCAAAGCTTTTGCCTCCGTTTCAAAAAAACACATCAAGAGGAATTTATTTTATAGTAGAGCCGATAATGGAGTGAAGTCCATGCATGCAACGCCAGAAGCTATAGAGTAGTAGTAGAGCACTTTACGTACAGAGCCATATTGCACAGTTCCCAATGCCCCGCCAGGCTTTTCCGGCTCCTCGGGCTTAATTGGGAGGCTCTAGTTTAAATATGCTACTAGCTGGAAGCTGCAAGCGAGGTGCGGCTAGGGCGAGCACGCGAGCCACGGGATGCTGGGAAGGAAAACCCGTTCACGTGGCTAGGTTGTCCAGTGCACCCAGATTGTGGGGCCGCACGTCCGTTTGACTTCAATACTTAAACTACCCGTGTAAAATATTGGCTCGCAGCGAAGTGTAGTAGTATACTATTTTAAAAAAGGCCGCCGTGCGTTCGGCCGGGATCGAACCCACAAAACAAGGTATACACTCCCGCGACCACTAGTAGTACTCGTTGGAGTACAACGCAACCTAGAATCGCCTTTTGTCGCTAGTAGTACGTACATTGTTCCTTACAAGAAACCCCTAAGAGCATGGTTAATAGTATAGCCAGCTGCTGGCTATAAGCCAGTGCCATGTCATCTACAGCCCATCTTATAGCCAACATGTAGTAGTAGTTTATTTCTTATAGCCCGCTGACTCAGCTCTATTGTACTTGCTCTGATAATGCAAGAAACCACTAAAATGCCAAGAAACTACTACCACTTGCATACGTGGCAGACTTAAGATAAGACTACCCTATCAACCATTGTACATGCTCTTACCAACAAAAATCCTCGAGTGACCTCCTACCTCCGGCCCTTCTACCTAGTCATCCTTGGCTATGGGACGCAGCTACCGCCGACGGTAGAAGGCGAGGTCAAAACCGCTGGCGGTGCGGAGCCCATGTTGCGGTAGCCCGGATGCCAGCTCCGTCCGGCGCTCGCGGCCGCTAGCTAGCCAAGATAGCTCCGTCCAGCTGCTTGTCTGCAAGGTTTGCTAGCTAGATTGGCACGATAGCGCGGCGGCTTGCTCGCGCGCGCCGCGCTAAGGCCAGCCATCTGGCTCGAGCGAAGGCCAGCGCGTCGGCTTGCTCGCTCGTGAGTCACGCTCAGGCCAGCCTGCCAACCCGTGCGGAGGCCAGCGCGGCGTCCAGCCCGTCCGGCGGAGCGATGGCCAACTCGCTCATCATCGGCGCCACCAACGAACATGCATCAATACTGTTTGGAGTAATGTTCAGGAAAAATAATGATTTGAGGGGGAATAATAGAATAGAAGGTCGGATGTGGGTCCCTCGTGTCAACGGTCAAACAAAATGTGTTGGTTTAAGCTGCCTCGTCAGCACGGACATGTGGGCCAACCCTGTCATAAATGGGTTTAAACGAACCTAATCGGTAGGAGTACTAGGTAGTTTTTGGCGTGGATTAAGAAATTTTGGGTATGTTTTTGCTATTTTTTGTACAATAGATTCCTCCTAGGGCTGGTTGAAAGTGGTAGTTTTTTTGTTAAATACTCTACATATTGTAAGTAGGAGTGAAAGTTAAGCTTTGGAAGCCAATAAGCAAGGCTAGTTACATAGTGCATATGTGTACATGATTGAAAGTAAATATCAACCATGAGTGACTAATATCTTGATGGAAAACTCGAAACAGTGGAATACTAGGAAAAGAAATGCATGGTTCGAAATACTAGCAATGTTCATGTCCGTTGCAACGAATCATAATTAGAATAATACTTATTCACAAACTTGGTACAAAACACTCTAATTTTGATATACATATGTCACTAGAGATATATTATGTTTCAATTAGAATATATTCCTTGAGCTGTTTTGGTGAGGTCAAGGAGGGATGTGGTTGGTTTTAAGATACTAATTATGGGTTTTTCGGCAAGTTGGTAGACAAGTGGGATGTTGGTGAGAAAAGGCAACAACTTACCTCACAATCGTTAGATGTAGATCTAATGGTCAGAAACGACGGATGGCAGACACACCAGCATCACCAACTTAGTCTTGTGTAGGAGTACCAGCAAGATCCGTGCATTGCACGGAACATCAAGACGCATTTTTTTATAAAACACTTGTTGTGATTGACCCTTGCGGGAGTAATCCCATGTGTAAAAACTAATGATATCTCGATAAATATGAGATAAGGTGAAGAGGAGTGGGGTGTGGTGGTGGTTGGTGGTCGGACTGAGCAAAGGCATGGGGATTGACGACGCCGGCAGCGGCCACCAGGGCAGTTTGTTCCAGAGGCTTCCTTTCTTAATTTCTCAACAATGAGGTTTGTTGGAGATAAGGATGAACGAGGGAAGGCCTTGTCTGCAAATGTGGAGCGGGGTGCGGGTATCTTTCAGTTTAATTTCCATCCGTCAGATATAGATCGAACGGTCTCTATTGCAATATGGCACACGTACCATCATCACCAACTCAATTTTTTATAAGAGAAGAAATATAAGTATGGAGATACAAACGTATTATCGATACTTGCTTCCGTAAACTAGCATCTACATTCTATTGAACGCCTCGGCATGTGGGGCCTTAGCACAATGACTTCTCGACTGTGTAAAACGAAGATTTTCCCGTCGCCGACAAGGAGGGGGTGACGGCGTGTAGATTTATTCTTTTTCACGTCTCGTGTTCGCCGTACTGCCATGACTGTTCATGAATAGATGGTAAGTTATTCACGGGGAAACCCTTGTTGAGCGTGTTTGCGAGAGAGAGAGAGAGAGAGAGAGAGAGAGAGAGAGAGAGAGAGAGAGAGAGAGAGAGAGAGAGAGAGTGATATGTTAGAGACTGAGGCAATGATAACAGATTCTTTGTGTCTATGTGTTTGGAGGATAGAGAGAGACATGTACATGGGGCTTTGTGTTGTGTAACATGGAGACACATATACATAATTAGAGAGTGAGTGTGTGAGATACACATGCGGACATGAGGAGAGATGAGGATCCAGGTAAATGGGTGTTTGTGCGTGTCTGTGTGTGTGTGTTTGTGCACGCGTTTGTGTGTGAGAGGGAGAGAGTGTATGTGGAGTAGAGAGACCATTGATGATGTAAACCTAGTATAAGTGGCGAGATAGCACGGGTGCGGGCGGGGGAGCAGACTATTTGGAAGAGACATCGAGTGTGTGTGTGGGAGAGGGGTGTGAGAGCGAGAGAAAGAGAGAGCTAGAGACGGAGAGAGAGAGAGAGAGAGAGGAAGAGAGGGGGCGAGAGGGGTCGTTTGTGTCCATAAATGGCGTATAGATAGGGAGACAATGTTGATGTTATCTGAAATTGGCCTATGAACGGAGACGCAAGGGAAGCGAGTCATCGTGTGTGTGATAGGGACTTCATGAGAGATCTAGAATAGATGGTGTAGAGAACAATGTGCGAAATCGAGAATGATTATACATTAGGGAGCTATGCAAAGAGTCACGACATATATGTATACAGGGAAGGAGCTCGGGCTGGTCCGCATGTGGGAGAGATAGAAAGAGGAGAGTGGTGCACAAGGAGACAAAGTGTGCTTGTTTGCAGTGGGGGTGGTGTGTGAGGTGAGTGCGCGAGAACCACATAACTAGGGAGATAGACATTTGGGGGCGACGTTTTGTGTGTATGGGAAATATACACTCTACATAGTGCGTGTGCTTGGGTAAGAGAGATAGCGGGAAACCTAGAGAGTGAGGGAAGAGATGTGTGCATGCCCGAGAGACAAAGTGATAGATACCTATGTTGGGGTCCGGACTTTACAAGAGAGAGGGGTGTTAATGTGCTCATATGTTGGTGTTTGGGGGAGAGAACGACTTCTCTGTGTGTGTGTGTGTGTGTGTGTGTGTGCGCGCGCTGGTGGGGGGTGACTTCAGATAAAGAGTGAGGTGTTTATATTTGAGGGACTTTAGCGTAATTGAGATATTTTGCACTCATGGTTGATCAATTTGTTTCACAGCTTGTACTATGAGATAACGATACTTTTGAACATGCGTGATATACCTTGATGTACTAGAATTACAAACCTAAGATTGGAATTTTGGAATTCGACTCCATCATTAGCTTTTGTAATTCATTTAAACGGAGGTACATTTTTAAGCCGGGATTTTGTGATTTCAAATTCATATATCAAACCTAGAGATATACACATACGGGCATGTTCAAACTTTATAATCATCAACTTTATTCATACACATACACATTTTTGCTTTTGTCATCATATTTAGGATAAACACATTTGGAATTTCATTTGAATTGGACTGTATGATGGTATTTGCTTGTAGTAGCTCAATGATCCATATTTGAATTGAATGGACAATCTAAGTTTCGAGTTGGAGACATTGATTTTCAAAACTTGCACTTTTTGCGTGCAAAACAAACAAATTGTCGGCCATGATATCATAGTCGGCCGTACGAGAGCAGAATACTTATAATTTTAGGTGCCAAAAGCTTTCAAACTTCCCGCTCACATCGAAATATCACGCGCCCGAAAGTTTAGCCCTGCGATATTCCTGTTTTACCCCTGCCACATGAACGGAAAAGGGCTGCTTTGGTAACTCCATTGTTTTCCCCTCTTTGCCCCCAACATTCTTCCATAGAGCCCCTCCCCTTCCCCTCCCCGACCCCCCCAACCACGGCAATCCACCAAATCTAGTCCTCCGCCGCAGCGGTGGACCTCACACCCCGCCGGATCTACCTTCCGCACCTTGGAACCCCCAACTACCAACTCACCACTTCACCGGAGCTGCTTCAGTGACTGGCTTGTCCACTGCTCCAGATCTCCTTGACCGCCATCATGGTCCACCGCACCGGACCTGCTTAACCAGCGCCCTCGTCCACCACAACGTAGATCCTTCACTGACTCCCTCGTCCGCCCCTTCGCTGGCCCTTCATACAAGCCCTCATCCGCCGCAACAGATCCGCCTCACCGAAAGCACTATACAACGCGCCCGCTGAAGCCTTCGTCCATTGCACCAGACCCACTCCACGGACGCCATACTCAACTCCACCGGCCCTGCTTTACCGACGCCGCAGCCTCATCAGGTTATTTCGATTTGTACTCCTTCGGTTTTCTCTTTATCGTGCAACTGTTCACTTACCATAGATGAGCTTTCTTGTATGTCGACAGGCGCCGCAACCGTAGCACCGGAGCCGCTTCAGTGACGGCGACAGCCAGCCCAAACTCAACCACAACACGAGCACCATCGACGATCCTTAGCTATCAAGTATGACAACGATACCCATACACCGCCGAGAATCAGGTACTATTATCCAACGGCTGGCGCCTACGTTCACTTTCCTAGCATAAGCACCGCACCTTTGAATTTCTTCAGGGCATCATTTAGTTTTTCCTGAGACGCGTTATTCTGGTTGCACCTGTAGGGCCATACTTCTGGCAGTGAACATGTTACATGTGCTAAATTACATATCAGTGCACATATAGTTAATATGCTTTAGTTTTGTTATGATGCCACCTGTTGGTTCCATCAGACTACTTAATGTTCTCTATGCTTAATTACACATCAGCAAACTAGCATGTGGTTCCGCTGCTTTTTGTTTGTTTTACCCTACATTTTCTGATGCTAGCTATTACATCACTGCTCCGAGCCTCTGTTCATTACTTGTTTGTGTGTTCTTGATCTTCCCAAGTTGCATGACTAATTTGATGCTTCTATTAATTATGGAGCTGCCAACCCCATCAAGCAAAATATTTGTTCTTTTGGGGCTAGCACCTCGAACAAGCATAAAAATAGAGGGAAGCAGATATACTACCTTCGATTCTATTTACTCTGTGCATAACTCTTGACCCGCATACCAAGGAGGGCACTGGTTTAATTTTTCTGGACTAATTTGCCAATTAATTAGGGCAGAGGCAGATGGGGCGGGGCACAAAAGGAAACCAGCGCTAGGAATCGGCAACGCGCATACTAATACGAGAAAACTGACAAAAAGTTATACGCAAAGTAAAAAGAATCGGAGGGATTATTGTCTTGTATGCACACACCCTTCTTTCATTAGTTTAGATGAACCATTGATGATCAATTCGGACCAGTGCATGCGATTAAAATTAATTTTACCTAAATAGATGGTGCGGAATAAACAACAACAACTAGATTTGCAACCACGGGATGCTGACGATATCTTCAAAGAACATTGCAACAGCAGCTAGGCTTCACAGCAACATATGGTAAGCCAGTGTGTTTTAGTACATGTGAAATGTAATGCGAGTGGGCTGCTTTCTTGGCTTGTGCCCTCAACGTGTAATCCTACCGAATTACAAATAGTTTAGTTGTATGCTTTGCTGTATTGCTTGATTCGAGTGCTTATTTGTTGTTACACTATACCTGAGTTGGCCAATATGTCAGCAGTGCCTGCTGTACTATCGTAAAGAAATGCATGCCTATTTCATTTGAGTCCTTAACTTTTCCTCTCAACTTCATCACAAGACTGTCTTCGTAGTTTATATGAGGCCACACTGTTAAGTGCTTTCTCAGATTATTTTAACTACTTAGATGCCTTGGCAACTTAAATATAGTGGTTGTACACTCCCTTTCAACTAGGGATGTCAACTGGGTCCGGTTTAATCCCGATTAAAGTCCACTAGTGGTATGATAGTTCAAAAGAGTTTTTGTTTTTTCTAGGAAAATGAACTAGGGAGGTAGCAAAAACTAACTAGATGGGACTCGCGGATTTCGTTTATTTGCCACTTACATCCCTAGTTTCATCTTACAAATTTAATTTCTTTTCGGCTGATGCTGCTTCGAACCATTTAAATATAGTTTGCCATGCTCAGCAATAATTCGTACGTCGTTTACCATGTAAGCTTACTGCCTAGATCATACGATAACTATCTCTTACTGATGTCCAGCGGAAACCTTTCAGGATGCCGTTCACACTAAGACACAATGTACAACACTAGAATATATTTGTGGAAGCAGTGCGCCATCCATGTTACCAGATGGCAGCAGTTTAGAGGCAACACCGCCGGAGAGCAGTCTGAGCACAGATATTATAGTGCTTGAGGCTCTAATAGAGGCAGAAAGAGATGGTGTGGCTTCCATGAATGAGGTAATATTTATCTTGAGGCTGGAAATTACGGAATTAGCGGCACGCATTATGCAAGCAACCCAAGAATTGGAGGAAGTAAGAATGTTGCATTTGAAGACGGAGGAGGTCCTGCTGTTTCTGCTATTTGAAGCCCAAGATAATCCCGGTTCTTCTTTAGATACCAGTTGAAATTTTCATTAGATTATTGTACTTGCATGTTGTGTCATGTCTCTGAATGGATTATGTTGCAAGACCCCCTATGTTGTCCATGTGTTGTAATGATCCTAATTTTTTAGGTGAGGTAATCCTTAGTACTTGTATGATTGACATAAGGTGAAATGTTTGTCGTGTGAGCATATTGTATTGGATGAAATAACTATTTGACTCAGAGTGTATCCAACCTACTGAATTCGAAGATCACGGCATTTCTAAATCATAACATATATAAAGGTGGAATAAATCTTTGTTGCGGTTTTGAAGAAATAAATAACAAAACGTATAATTATTTGTGGATATTCATAATCGAATCCCTCGAATTTAGTTTGCCAGGTCCCAGGGCAAACGTGAATGCTAATTCTCCCAAGTTTTGATCGAAGCGGCTAAACACCCACTATAATTTGTGGGTTGCTCTAAGCAAGTGTTTGCGAGATGGAAATTACTGTCTACCCCTGAAACTTGACATCCTTATCGACAGGATTTACACTGCTGTCAATACGGGTAGACTAGTAACTTCAATCAGACGTGACATGACAGCCTCTGAGCCCATTCAGACACGGTGGGCGCCAAACGTGGGTGGAAAAACACATTTGATTCAAGCTCATCCGAAAGACATTTGTCTCTTCCTCCATTTCCCCATTCATACACGGTGGGCGGCAAAACAAACTCTCCTCGTCCGAAATCAATGTAGGCCTATATTTTAAATAGGAGCAGATGTGTAACTTCCATCAGACGTGACACAACCGCCCTACCTGTCAGCCCCGCTCATACACCATGGGCGCCAACCGTGGGCGCCAAAACATCCTCTCCTCGCCCAAAATCGATGTAGGCAAATATTTTAAATAGGGGCAGATGTGTAACTTCCATCAGACGTGACACAACCGCCCTACCTGTCAGCCCCGTTCATACACCGTGGGCGCCAACTATGGGCGGCAAAACACTCTCTCCTCGCCCGAAATAGTTATTGGCAAATATTTGGGAGATGCGAGATTACCGTCCTATCCCCAACCGATGCGATGTCCGAAATTTTAAATGGGGGATAAGTTCGTAACTTTCCCCCATTTCAGAGAAGCACGTCCCAAAGTTTGAGATCCCCCCTCCCCTCCATTTCCCCATTCATACACCGTCGGCGGCACAACAACCTCCGCAGTACGGCCAGCCTCCTCCGTCCGCCACCCCATCCTCCACCTTGCTGGAGCCGCTACCCCTACCCCGTCGTCCACTGCAAGAGATGGACGTCTCTCATCCACGGCGCTGGACCAGGATCCTTTCATCGCCTCCTCTCGCTTCATCAGCGCTGTCGTCCACCTTGCCGTTGCCGCTCCTACGACCGCCTCGTCCACGACAACAGGATATATCCCCTGACCCGGCCGTCTGCCGTCGAAAGTCTTCTTCCCCGCCGCCGACAGCCATCGCACCCGCAGCACCCTCAACGTATCAGCTTAGGGCTACACGGCGTCACAAGAGAGGTCGTACTCTTCCATATGTGGTTAAGTTAATGATCTCACCCGTAAAATAGATCGTAATTTGTTTACTCGACTTTTCTTGTCTGTACCAAATCATAGTGGCTAGTTGAAAGCAAACATTGGTTGCGAAGCAGCTTTGTCGGGTTTGCACCTTCAGATCTGCCATGGCACAGGCACTATACTCGTAAATCTTATGGTTTCCCCCCTTTATATTCACTACCATCATCGTAGGTGCTTCGTGTCGTGCTAGCACTGCTCCTCAAGACCTCAACCCAAAGCTTACGTGTTGAAATACGAATCTGATATGATGCTCATATCACTAAAACAGAGAACGTTTAATTGGTCACCTAATGTTCCTATATTCGTTTCGAAAAGCATGTGTGCCACCCACTGGTCCAGCTAGTTCCACTTTCCTAATTTTTCTCTTGATGCTTAGGGTTTTCCCCTTTTATCTACTCTACTATGATCTGCGTAGGTGCTTTCTGTCATACTAGCATTGCTCCACCCTTCAAGCTAAACAACACAACACTCAAAATTCGAAAGCTTAGTTGTTCAAATATGATTGTGATATGATACTGATATTAGTTAACCGACACATTTAATTGGTTAGCTAAAGGTCCCACTTGAGTTTCCAAATGCATGTCACGACATATAGAGAGACAGCATAATTGCACTTCTTTTTCACTTGTTCACCGTACTTTCTTGTCCATACCAAATCTTAGTTGTTATTTCAAAGCAAACATCGGTTGCTAACTACCCTTTGCGCGGTTTGCAGCTTCAGATCTGCCATCCCACTACCACGGTCAACACTGTACTCATCATGCTTATGTTTTCCCCATTTTATGATGACCACAATCAGCCTACGTGGTTCGTGTCATAATAGCACTACTCCACCCATCAAGCTAAACAAGCTTAGTTGTACAAATTCATATATGATATTATTGCTGATATTAGTAAAACTGAGAGATGTTTAATTGGTTAGCTAAATGTTCCTACTTTAGTTTCGAAATGCATGTGAGCCACATATGGAGAGACCGAAAAGAATAGTATTTCTCTGTGCGCTCTGGTTCATCATGGGTGGCCAACCGACATTGTATTAAAAGACTTGTAATATCTTCAATCTGCTTGCTCTTATGCTCTTCTTTAAGATGATACTCTTCTCTTGCGGTCGACTGGTCAGGTCGAGTTGTTCTACCTTAGTATATTTTGAATCTGTCAGGTCAGGTCGACTTGTTCTTCTTTACTATATGTTGAAGCTGTCATCTGCGAAGTGTCATCACTTTTGGAGCTCTCATATTTTGAGTAGTAGGCCACATTATATTAATGCACACAAAAAATTACAGCATGCATGGCATCTTTTAAAAGAATTGCAGAGATAGCACAAAGGGTTTTACAGGGAGGCAGTATTGGATTAGAATCACTTCTGCATTACAAAGAAAATCACACTTGTTTTTATGTTTTCATGCATGTCAGATATTGAACATTATCAAAATGATTATGAGAATGGGCACACGAGAGGAATATTGCGGAACGATCCACTAGCTAACAAACTTGGCATGGTGGAGGATGTCCTATCTTATTCACCCATCAAGGTGCTTGCTCTAACTTTGCAAAGTTTTATTGGTCGCACATATTTTGCTTCTGAACTCTTGCATTACTTATACTTTGTTACACAATCTGCTTAGTTTAAGCATCATATATGAGTATATGACATACCTATCCATTTTATGTACCTATTCCATGTGTCGTCACACTATGTTTTTCCAGTCAAATGTTGTTCTTTTGTAATAGATGTCCAAAAGGAAGAGGGTGAGTGCAGATCCTCAAGGAGTACAAACTAGGTATTTGGAAAAGGTAGTGATACCTGTTAAATCAGATAGATCAGCAGCCACAGAAAACACAGGCCCAACTGTACCACACTTTACCCCTACTCCAGTGGCCAAACCCCTATTAGAACTGCTGGGAGCCCAGCGTCAGGTACTGTCTATGATATCAATTCAAAATTTGAACTCCTAAATTTCTGCTTGTGCCTTACCTTCTCTCTTGTATGAAAACTAATTTCAGATGAATCTCCTTGCTCAAAGGATTATACAATTTCAAAAAAATAATGGGCTCTGCATTGCTCTTGTCAGTACCTCTCTCCCTTTTGCCTTGTAACACTGTACTTAACTAATTGCTATTTGATTATGTATCATCAGTCTGCACTAGAGCTTCATTATCCTCTATTTCTTCCAATATTATTTGATCTATATTTACTCTTTGCAAAATGTAGAATAATGGCAACGCTTATAAAGAATTTTCTTTGGGGAATTTATTGAATTATCCTTCCATCAACATGGAGAAGGGCTTTGTCCAACCCGTGTTAACATGTAACGTAAGTTCATCCTTCTCAAGCCTTTAAACTTTATTCTAGTATAGATTAGGATAGGCATCATTTCCTCCACTGATGTTTGCTTTGCTATTTACATCAGATTGGATGTTTGCAACAACTACCAGTTTCAAATTGTAGTTGTAAAAACATGTTCCTTATGCAGAACATATCCATTTATTTGCTTATATAATTGTGAAACCTGTTATGTGTCTCCTTGTTTCTCTTTCAGACTCGTATCTCTTAGGATAGGCAGAACTTTAGGGAAGATAGTGAGCCAAACCATCTTGAGGACAGCGAGATGACCCCGAGGTCCTGTCTTGATGAAGACAGTGAGTTGAAGCTACTCACCAGCAGGTGTGAGACAACCTCTGTGCAGTCGCTGCCTCAATCAGTTCGATTTCTTCAGTCTCAACTTAAAGTGGAAAGGCTTGCTTCAGCTCAGCTCCGACTTGAAGTCAAAGATGCAATGAAGATGTCAGAGGACTGCTGTGCGCACCATCATGCCTTAAATCTAGTGTTGATTCATCTATCGTTGACACAACTGAGGTCTACTCAGCTTCTTCAGCTGTTTGGGGGGCCCGACCTGGCCAGGCCTAGTGCCTTCTGAAGTGCTCTCAGTTTTGTATATTCTTTTGTCGGTGCGTTTATTTGCACTGGTGGCGAACTTTGATGCCCAATGGATGTAATATGTGTGATAGCTGTGATAGCCTAGCGTAAGTTGCTTGCTTATTTATTTCCTTGTTGTCTTTGTTTATTTGTTTGCTTCTAGTCATTGCAGTTCTTTTTCCGCGGTTTGCTAGTGGCTGCAATAACCTATTTTCTAAAACTAGGCCACAATAACCATGGGCTAACATTTACTGTAGTGACACTAGGCCTCCTACGGGCCGTAGAAACAGCGTGCCTTCTGCGGGCCGTAGAAACAACGGGCCTTCTACGGTTCGTACCATCAATGGGCCTTATACGGGCAGTATGATCGATGGCCAAACATGGGCCAATAACAGGCCGCATTATGGTCGTAAACGGGCTAGAGTTGGAATCGCTCGTTCATGGGCCGACCATAACGGGCCATCGTTAATAGGCCGTATTTGATGACACTATGAAAACGGCCCAACGTATTAACGGACCACAAACGGGCCGGCTGTAACCACAGGCTGAATTTGGCCCACAAGCATAAAATGACAGTAACGGGCCGTAAGTAAACGAATGCTGGAAATAAGCCCAAGAATAAATGGGCTCTGAGAAGGCCGAAAGATAACATGGGCTGGAAACGGCCCAATGGAATAACGGGCCGTTAATGGGTATAAAGTGATACACTGTTCATTACGGGCCAGTTTCACCACGGGCCATAAATGGGTGTAAAGTGATACACTGTTCATTACGGGCCAGTTTCACCACGGGTCGTTAGTAGGCCAAGAGTTACATAGGGCCTCATATGGGCCGAAAGACGTCATGGGCCAGGAGTGAAAACGGGCTGGAATCATATTGGATGGCCCAGATGACGCTATTGAGCCTAATTCGGATAGGGCGTAACGGGCCTTGGGTTAGCGGGCTGTAAATGGGCTATATGCGAACAGGCCGTAAACAGGCTTTCCATGGGCCGGCCCGCCACCTTTTGACCAAGTCAAACGGGCCAGCCTTTTCACAGGAATGGGCCTCTGTTGGGTCGTGCCACGTGTCGACGTATCATAGGCGCCTATCTGACCCACTGATGAGCTAACACGTGTTTCGTCCGGCCAATAAGAATTTTACACGTGGAAATTTCCCATTGGTCGGGGCTGTTAACGGGTAATCGGATCCAAAACCCGACCCGATAGCTTAACAGCGTTCCGTTATGGTGGATGCCATGTGTCGGTCACCCTTGAAGAAATCACTTCTGGGATGCGCGATTTATCGTCATGGAAGTGGACACTTCCGTGATGATAATTTTGGTAATGTCATGGAACACTTCTACGACAGCACAGGTATGACTATCTTGATTCTGTCATAAATTTGTCATGGATGCACATGCATGGCAAAAAACGCGACCTACTGTGACAAACACGTATCATCATGCAAGTGTATTTTTTGTAGTGATGTTTATCATTTGTGAGTAGTTACTTTTGTTCTTGAGGTCACGGGAGAAATCATGTTGCAAGTAATCATGTGAACTTGATATGTGTTCGATATTTTGATAGTATGTATGTGGTTATTCCCTTAGTGGTGTCATGTGAACGTCGACTATATGACACTTCACCATATTTGGGCCTAAGGGAATGCATTGTGGAGTTGCAATTAGATGGTGGGTAGCGAGAGTGACAGAAGCTTAAACCCCAGTTTATGCGCTATTTCCTAAGGGACCGATTGGATCCAAAAGTTTAATGCTATGGTTAGAATTTTTTCTTAATACTTTTCTCGTAGTTGTAGATGCTTGCGGGAGGGTTAATCATAGGTAGGATGTTTGTTCAAGTAAGAACAACACCTAAGCACCAGTCCACCCACATATCAAATTATCAAATTAGCGAACACAAATCAAACCAACATGATGAAAGTGACTAGATGAAATTCCCGTGTACCCTCAAGAACGCCTTGCTTATCATAAGAGACCGTTTTGTCCTGTACTTTGCCTCAAAAGGATTGGGATACCCTTCTACACTTTTTTTACTACTATCATTACTTGCTCATTACAAATTATCTTGCTATCAAACTACTCCGCTACTTACAATTTCAGCACCTGCAGACATTACCTTACTGAAAACTACTTGTCATTTCCTTCTGCTCCTCGTTGGGTTCGACACTCTTACTTATCGAAAAGAGATACAATTGATCCCCTATACTTGTGGTTCATCAAGCCCGCAAGGGGTGGCACGGGCCCCCCTCCAAGGGAGTCCGAATTGGACAAGGACGAGGGGGTGCGGCCCCATTTCCCTCTCCCTCTCCCTCTCCTTCCTTTTCCCCCTCCGATGAGAAAGAAAAAGGGGGGCCGAATCCTACTAGGAGTGGAGTCATAATAGGACTCCCCCAAGCCCCCTTGGTGGTCGGCCTCCTCCTCCCCTCCTTTATAGATGGCGGCAGGGGGGCACCCCAAAACACAATAGTTGTTCTCTTAGCCGTGTGCAGTGCCCCCCTCCACAGTTTACTCCTCCGGTCATAGTGTCGTAGTGCTTAGGTGAAGCCCTATGCGGATCACATCACCATCACCATCACCAAGCCGTCGTGCTGACGAAACTCTCCCTCAACCCTCTGCTGGATCAAGAGTTCGAGGGACGTCATTGAGCTGAACGTGTGCTGAACTCGGAGGTGTCGTACATTCGGTACTATATCGGTTGGATCATGAAGACATTCAACTACATCAACCGCGTTAACCTAACGCTTCCGCTTTCGGTCTATGAGGGTACGTCGACACACTCTTCCCCTCTCATTGTTATGAATCTCCTAGATAGATCTTGCGTGAGTGTAGGATTTTTTTAAATTGCATGCTACGTTTCCCAACATCAATGGTTGAGCATAATGGGCTAGGGTTAGCTTTCTTTGGCGTTGATATTTTGAAAGACATGGTTGCTTGTTCATATGCTTGAGTATGCTTTGAATCATTCAGGTCCAAATGTCCATGCTACAAAAGAAAAGAATATATGATGAATATATTAGGTTGGAGTCCACATCAAAAATTCTGTTTTATCATTCACCTACTCAAGAACGAGCAGGAATTAAGCTTGGGGATGCCTGATGCGTCTCCAATGTATCTATAATTTTTTTATTGTTCCAACTATTATATTATCAATCTTGGATGTTTGATATACAATTTCAAGCAACGATATGTCATTTTTTGGGACTAACCTATTAACAAAGTGCCTAGTGCCAGTTGCTATTTTTTGCTTGTTTTTGGTTTCGCAGAATATCAGTACCAAACGAAGTCCAAATGCCACGAAACTTTTTGGCAATTTTTTTAGACATGAGATACCCTGGAAGCTTCGAGAGGGTACGAGAAGATGGAGCAGAGGCCCATGAGGCACCAGGGTGCGCCCTGGTGGCTCATGGGGCCCACGTGGCTCTGTTTCACCTATCTCCGCCTCTATAAATTCTCTAAAATCGTGAAAGCAACAGAGGAGTGCATGAAATACTTTTTCCGGTGCCGCAAGTTCCAGAACCACGAGATCCCATCTGGAGGCCTTTTCTGGCACTCTGCCGGAGGAGGATTCAACCACGGAGCGGCTCTACATCATCCGTGCTGCCTCTTCGATGATGTGTGAGTGTTTACCACAGACCTATGGGTCCATAGTAAGTAGCTAGATGGCTTCTTATCTCTATTTGATATTAAATATGATACTCTCATCAGTGTTCTTGGAGATCTATTTGATGTAATGACTTTTTGCGATGTGTTTGTTGGGATCCGATGAATTTTGAGTTTATGGTCAGATCTATCCATGAATATTATTTGAGTTTTCTCTTAACTCTTTTATGCATGATTACTATAGCTTCATATTTCTTCTCCGATTTATTCTTTTGGTTTGGCCGACTAGATTGATTTATCTTGCCATGCATGCAAAGAGGTGCTTTGTAATGGGTTCGATCTTACGGTGCTCAATCCTGGTGACACAAGGGGACATGACACGTATGTATAGTTTCTATTAAGGGTAAAAATATGGATTTTATTCATACGTGAGTTTATCTTGTCTACATCATGTCACCTCGCTTAAGGCGTTACTCCATTTTTCCACGAAATTAATACACTAGATGCATGTTGGATAGCGGTCAATGTGTGGATTAATAGTAGTAGATGCAGGCAGGAGTCGGTCTACTTGTCTCGGGCGTGATGCCAATGTATGATCATTGTATTGGATATCTTTATAATTATTTTATTTTCTATCAATTTCCCAACAGTAATTTGTTTACCCACTGTATGCTATTTTCTTGAGAGAAGCCTCCAGTGAAAACTTTGGGCCCCAGGTCTATATTTTATCATATATTAAAATAAAAAACACCTTGCTAAAATTTCCCTTTATTTATTTAATTTATATTTTTGTCTGATATATCTATCAAAAACTATACAATTTAATCTTGCTCGTAACCATTGAGGGATTGACAACCCCTGTGCGCGTTGGGTTGCAAGTATTTGTTGTTTGTGTGCAGGTGATGTTAACGAGTCATTTCTTGGTTCTCCTACTGGATTGATAACCTTAGTTTCATAACCGAGGAAAATACTTATCTCTATTGTACTGCATCATCCTCTCCTCTTTGGGGAAATCCCAACGCAGCTCACAAGTAGCAAGGATGCATAGCGAGCTTCGACAGATACGACATGGTGCGTTGTCCTTGACTTGACCAAGGTCCCAGCCCCCAAGCCCGAGGTAACCGAGCAAGGACCTTGGCTTGACCAAGTGGCGACGTGATAACCCTCAAGTATAGGGGATCAATTGTAGCTTTTTCGATAAATAAGGGTTTTGAACCCAACGAGGAGCTAAAGTCAGAATTTATATTCCCTTCAAGTTCTATCAATCATCGATACAACTCTACGCACACTTTGTAGAACAAGTATGAAACTAGAAGTACTTTGTATGTGTAATGCTAGAGCTAATTTGCAAGAACTTTGTGAGATAATAAAAGTTAGCCATTTAGTAGAAAGCTTTTTTGTTACACAAGAAAAAGATTTTGTCCCTAGGCAATCGATACCTAGACCGGTAATCATTATTGCAATTTTATATGAAGGAGAGGCATGAGCTAACATACTTTATGTAATTCGATCATATGAACTTATGATTGGAAATCTAGCAAGCGTCCGCAACTACTAAAGGTCATTAAGGTAAAACCTAACCATAGAATTAAGTAACAAGTTCTCTTTACTCCCATATGCAACACCCCCTTACTCGGGAATAACATTCTATCACTCTCGCCACCCACTATAAGCGAATTATGAATGTATCGCAACACCCAAGAGCAGTAATTCCACACGCTTGCATGACATGGAGGGCACCATAGGACAACACAAAAATAAAACATGCAACTCAAACCAATCACGATCATCAATCAACCCATAGGACAACACGAATCTACTCAAACAACATAGGATGGCCATACATCATTGCGTAATAATATATAGCATTGAGCACCATGTTTAAGTAGAGATTACAGCTAAGAGAAGAGGTATTACACCGCTGCATAAAGGGGGAGAGATTTGGTGACAACGGCAGCGAAGTTGTTGGTGTAGATCGCCGTCACGATGGTTGCCCTGGTGGCGTTCCGTCGCCACCGGGAGAGAGGGGGAGAGAGCCCCCCTCCTTGTTCTTTTTGATTGGTGATACGTCTCCAATGTATCTATAATTTTTGATTGCTCCATGCTATATTATCTACTGTTTTGGACATTATTGGGCTTTATTATTCACTTTTATATTACTTTTGGGACTAACCTATTAACCGGAGGCCCAGCCCAGAATTGTTGTTTTTTGCCTATTTCAGAGTTTCGCAGAAAAAGAATATCAAACGGAGTCCAAACGGAATGAAACCTTCGGGAACGTGATTTTTGGAACGAATAAGATCCAGGAGACTTGGGCCCTACGTCAAGAAACAAAGGAGGAGGCCACGAGGTAGGAGGCGCGCCTACCCCCCCCCCCCCAGGGCGCGCCCTCCACCCTCGTGGGCCCCCTGTTGCTCCACCGACGTACTCCTTCCTCCTATATATACCTACGTACCCCCAAACGATCAGATACGAAGCAAAAAATCTAATTCCACCACCGCAACCTTCTGTACCCAAATATCCCATCTTGGGGCCTATTCCGGAGCTCCGCCGGAGGGGGCATCGATCACAAAGGGCTTCTACATCAACACCGTAGCCCCTCCGATGAAGTGTGAGTAGTTTACCTCAGACCTTCGGGTCCATAGATATTAGCTAGGTGGCTTCTTCTCTCTTTTTGGATCTCAATACAATGTTCTCCCCCTCTCTCATGGAGATCTATTCGATGTAATCTTCTTTTGCGGTGTGTTTGTTGAGACCGATGAATTGTGGGTTTATGATCAAGTTTATCTATGAACAATATTTGAATCTTCTCTGAATTCTTTTATGTATGATTGGATATCTTTGCAAGTCTCTTCAAATTATCAGTTTGGTTTCGCCTACTAGATTGATCTTTCTTGCAATGGGAGAAGTGCTTAGCTTTGGGTTCAATCTTGTGGTGTCCTTTCCCAGTGACAGTAGGGGCAGCAAGGCACGTATTGTATTGTTGCCATCGAGGATAACAAGATGGTGTTTTTATCATATTGCATGAATTTGTCCCTCTACATCATGTCATCTTGCTTAAGGCGTTACTCTGTTTTTATGAACTTAATACTCTAGATGCATGCTGGATAGCGCTCGATGAGTGGAGTAATAGTAGTAGATGCAGGCAGGAGTCGGTCTACTTGTTTCAGATGTGATGCCTATATACATGATCATACCTAGATATTCTCATAACTATGCTCAATTCTGTCAATTGCTCAACAGTAATTTGTTCACCCACCGTAAAATACTTATGCTCTTGAGAGAAGTCACTAGTGAAACCTATGGCCCCCGGGTCTATCTTCATCATATTAATCTTCCAACACTTAGTTATTTCTTTTGCTTTTTACTTTGCTTTTATTTTACTTTGCATCTTTATCACAAAAATACCAAAAATATTATGCTATCATATCTATCAGATCTCACTCTCGTAAGTGACCGTGAAGGGATTGACAACCCCTTATCGCGTTGGTTGCGAGGATTTATTTGTTTTGTGTAGGTGCGAGGGACTCGCGCGTAGCCTCCTACTGGATTGATACCTTGGTTCTCAAAAACTGAGGGAAATACTTACGCTACTTTGCTGCATCACCCTTTCCTCTTCAAGGGAAAACCAACGCAGTGCTCAAGAGGTAGCAAGAAGGATTTCAGGCGTCGTTGCTGGGGAGGTCTACGCAAAAGTCAACATACCAAGTACCCATCACAAACCCTTATCTCCCGCATTACATTATTTGCCATTTGCCTCTCGTTTTCCTCTCCCCCACTTCACCCTTGCCGTTTTATTCGCCTTTTCTTCGCCCTCTTCATGTATGTCTTTTTTGTGTTTCCATGCGCCTTCTATTTGCTTGCATCTTTGCTTGCTAAAAATCTATTGATATGGATCCACTTAAAGTGTTCTACTTGGATCATCTTCGATCCTTATGCGCTCGTGCTGAAACCCCAACTAGCCTAGTTGATGGGAAATATTTAGATGAGCATGCTCATTTTGAGCGTCACCATTTGTCTGAAAAAGGGAAACCCTTATGGGGTCAAATAAACAGATTGCTATGTTATGCTTGGAAACTTTGTGAAATTTGTGGTTTTACTTGTTGCTCTAAGAACCCTAAAAAACACCTTCCCTACCTATGTCAGATTAATGATAACGAAATATTATCTTCTTATGTGAAGGGTGTTTATAGTTACTCTGATATCGAACAAATTCAAGAATTTGTTGCTTTTAAGGGTGCTTATGAAGTTGCTTCTTTGATTGAAAAGTATGCTACTACTCTCTACGAATCTGAAAATTTTGACATACTTAAATATTGCTATGAAAACTATGCCCATAATGTCTATGTCAAAGAATTTATTAAGAGAATGACCGTTGCTTTGGAAGAAAATAATGATATGCATGAATCTATAGATAATGATGATTCCAATGATTTGATTGAAATATCCCTTGATGAACATGATGCTTGCTATTCTTGTGGCCATGATGCTAATATTTATGAAGATGAATTTGCTATAGCTCATTATGTTAAACATGAGATCGTTGCTATTGCACCCATACTTGGTAGTTCCTTCGATGAAAAGCATGATTGCAATGATTTTACTATAAATTCTTTTGATGTCAATCGTCCTACTAATATGAAAAACCCTAAGCTCGGGGATGCTAGTTTTGCTAGGTCCACTATTTGTTGCAATGATCATGATTGGGGTGATTCTTCTTTTGATCTTGAAAATTTATTTAAACCCTGTGATGAATATGAGATTGATAATAGTGTTTGCAATATTATTGAAAGTGGGTTTGGAAGAGTGTCAACTTTAGATCCCACATATTTGGAGAATGTTCAATCTTATGAAATTTTTGATAAAAGTGGGTTTGGAGAGGTCATGACTTTAGCTAATGTTAATCCCACTATTTTGGAAGAGTGTTAACTTTGCATACATGTGGATCGTGCTAAGCATATGTTTTGTGATAGCTATATTGTTTAATTTGCTTATGATCCTACATGTAATTATTATGAGAGAGGAAAATATGGCTGTAGAAAATTTCATGTTACTAAATTATACCTCGTTATGTTGAGATTGCTATTGTTTCTTTCCGCTTCCTTGCATATGCTAGTTTTTGCTTGCCTTGATAATTTGTTTGCCTATAAGATGCCTATGCATAGGAATTATGTTAGACTTAGATGTGTTATTCACGTGTTTTATGATGCTCTCTTTGTGCTTCAATTCTTGTCTTTCTTGTGAGCATCATTGGATTATCAATGCCTAGCTAGGGGCATTAAACGATAGCGCTTGTTGGGAGGCAACCCAATTTTATTTTTAGTTTTTTGCTTTTTGCTTCTGTTTAGGAATAAATATTTGATCTAGCCTCTGGTTAGATGTGTTTTATGTTTTAATTACTGTTTGTGCCAAGTTAAACCTATCGGATCTTCTTGGATGATAGTTATTTGATCTTGCTGTAATTTCCAGATACTTTCTGTTCATGAAAATAATTGTTAAAAATCACCAGAACGTGATAAAAAACTGATTTCAATTGCTGCTGATCAATAAACAAATTGTCTAGGTCTTTCTATTTTGGCTGATGTTTTGGATTACCAGAAGTGTGCGTTAGTTACAGATTACTACAGACTGTTCTGTTTTTGACACATTCCGTTTTTCGTGTGTTCTTTGCTTATTTTGATGAATATATGGCTTGTAAAATAGTTTATAAACCATAGAGAAGTTGGAACACAGTAGGTTTAACACCAATATAAATAAAGAATGAATTCATTATAGTACATTGAAGTGGTCTTTTGTTTTCTTTCACTAACGGAGCTCACGAGATTTTCTGTTGAGTTTTGTGTTGTGAAGTTTTCAAGTTTGTGTGAAAGATTTGATGGATTATGGAACAAGGAGTGGAAAGAGCCTAATCTTGGGGATTCCCATGGCACCCCCAAGATAATATAAGGACACCATAAAGCCAAATCTTGGGGATGCCCCGGAAGGCATCCCCTCTTTCGTCTACTTACATCGGTAACTTTACTTGGAACTATATTTTTATTCACCACATGATATGTGTTTTTCTTGGAGCGTCTTGTATGATTTGAGTCTTTTATTTTTATTTTTTCCACAATCATCCTTGCTGTACACACCTTTTGAGAGAGCCATACATGATTTGGAATTTGTTAGAATACTCTATGTGCTTCGCTTATATCTTTTGAGTTATATAGTATTGCTCTAGTACTTCACTTATATCTTTTAGAGCACGGTGGCGGATTTGTTTTATAGAAACTATTGATCTATCATGCTTCACTTAGATTATTTTGAGAGTCTTAAATAGCATGGTAATTTGCTTAAATAATCCTAATATGCTTGGTATTCAAGATTAGTAAAAAACCTTCTTATGAGTGTGTTGAATACTAAGAAAAGTTTGATGCTTGATAATTGTTTTGAGATATAAAGATGGTGATATTAGGGTCATGCTAGTTGAGTAGTTGTGAATTTGAGAAATACTTGTGTTAAAGTTTGTGGTTCCCGTAGCATGCACGTATGGTGAACCGTTATGTGATGAAGTCGGAGCATAATTTATTGGGCCAATTCCAGTTCTGCCCCTAACTCGAACCCACTACTCAGTTTTCCCCTAATTTTCAGGTATGCTCAGTTTTGCCCCTCCGCCGTTAGTGTCACTTATAGAAATGCCCTTTTGTGTCATTACATTCCGGTCAAAGTACTTTGACCATCCATAACAAATAGCAAAAAAAATCAAAAAATATGAAATTTGGTGGGATCGAAGATAGTCATGTCCGCAAGGCGCGTGCACATTTTTGTGTTGGTTGGACACTCCGGGAGCTCGTGGCAAAGGAAAACAAAAATAATTTATGCCTATGAACAGTAAATTCGAAAAAAATAGCAAAAAAGTTCAAAAAAATTGAACTTATTTGGCGTCAAAGAGGCTTGAGTGCACAAGGTGCTTGCAAGTTTTGGTGATCAAATGACGTACGAGGCGCTCTAGAGAAAAAAACGAAATAGTGCATTTTTTCAAAGTTATTTTGAGCTAAAATTTGTTTTTTTCTCCACGAGCTCCTACGATGTCCAAACACAACAAAAACGTGCACACATCTTGCGCACCTGAATATCTTCACTCCCACAAAATTTCATATTTTTTTGATTTTTTTCTATTTTTTTTGAATTTACTGCTCGCATGCGTACAAAATTTATGTTTTCCTTTGACACGAGCTTCCGGAGTGTCCGAACGACATGAAAATGTGCACGCGCCTTGCGGACATGACTATCTTCGATCCCACCAAATTTCATATATTTTTGATTTTTTTGCTATTTTTTCAGGATGGTCAAAGACCTTTGACCGGACGGTAACGGCAGAGAAGGGCATTTCTATAAGTGAAACTAACGGCGGAGGGGCAAAACTGAGCATACCCAAAAATTAGGGGCAGAATTGAGTAGTGGGTTCGAGTTAAGGGCATAGATGTAAATGTTTTATTTATTGATTGTCTTCCTTATGAGTGGCGGTCGGGGACGAGCGATGGTATTTTCCTACCAATCTATCCCCCTAGGAGCATGCGTGTAATACTTTGATTTGATAACTTGTAGATTTTTGCAATAAGTATATGAGTTCTTTCTGACTAATGTTGAGTCCATGGATTATACGCACCCTTCTTTCTTCCACCATTGCTAGCCTCTCTAATACCGCGCACTTTTCGCCGGTATCATACACCCATCATATACCTTCCTCAAAACAGCCACCAAACCTACCTATCATGGCATTTCCATAGCCATTCCGAGATATATTGCCATGCAACTTTCCACTGTTCTGTTTACTATGACACGCTCCATCATTGTCATATTGCTTTGCATGATCATGTAGTTGACATTGTATTTGTGGCAAAGCCACTGTCGGTGTACTAAAGTAGGGGTACCTTAGTACCCCAGACTTGTGCACGGGCAGTTGTAGCACCCTGCGGCAAGGCCCGCCCAGGAAGCGCCAAGAGAAGACCAAGCATTCAAGACAAGGCCCCCGGCAAGAGGAGCTTGCCGGGCCAAGAAGACAAGGCCCCCGGCAAGAGGAGCTTGCCGGGCCAAGAAGACAAGACCCCGGCAAGAGGAGCTTGCCGGGACGACCGAGCCCATGTAAGGCCATCCAAGAACAAAGTATACGAGACAGAAGATCGAGACCCCGACAAGAGGAGATTGTCGGGAAGGCCGAACCCAGGCACCACAAGAGAAGCCCGCCATGGCGCGCCAAGCGCCCCGGCAAGGCCTGATAGCTGGCACGCTATCAGGCACAGGAAGACGACCCCCGCGGCAAGCCACTTGCCGCGGCAAGATCGCCACCTCAAGACTGCGCTCCAGCTCGCCCGCCCACGCGTCGCTCCGGGGCTTCCCCCAAGGGCACGTGGCGAGGCACCGCGCGGCCTGAGGCATGCGGTGGCATGCAGCCGCCATCGTGGCGAACGGTGGCGCACCTAACGGTCCGCCTCGGTGCTGTCCGGGCGACCGTGACGGGCATTTAATGCCCTTGTCCCCTACCGTCAGAAGTAGGTATGATAACACTGTGCCGCACTGTAGCGCCACCGTTCCAGCACTATTACAGCTACCACCCCTTTTACACTTTTACCCCTTTCTCTTACGTTGACACCTGTCGGTGACCCCTTTGCGCTATAAAAGGAGGCCCGTGTGCAACGTAGAGGGGGGTCCGGGGTTCGGAGATTCGGCATCCAGACAGCCATACGCTCGGTGCAGCTAGCTCTTCAAGCTCCCGAGCTCCCCAGTTCAATACAACCAAGCAGGAGTAGGGTTTTACGCGTCCATCGCGGCCCGAACCTGGGTAAACCGCCCGTGTGCTCGCCTCGATCTGCTCTCTGTGCTCCCTCCGCCCCCCTCACCGGACAACGAAAGGGGCTCCGGCCCCATAGGTGCTCGCGGGGGACGCAGTCCGCCCCGACATCTTTGGCGCGCCAGGTAGGGGCTTCGTCGAGGTTGTGCGGATCAGATCCGGCGTTCGCGCGAGCGCGCTCTTCGTCAGCTTCTCCGAACTCGCTAGCTTCATCAACACCATGGCCCCGAAGAAGAAGGCTTCGGAGGCCGCGGGCCCGTCCGCGTCACTCCCACCGCTACCGGAGCCAACGGTGGGCGGGGGAGACGCCGTCGGAGGGGTGGCCACCGGCGAGAACACTCGCGGTGCCACCAAATCCAAGAACAGGGCGGACGACCGAGCCTCGGCCTCCGAGGACGCGCCGCATCCGTCCCTTCAAACGACGACCCAGCAGCGCCATGCCACGGGAGGTGGCATCCGCTTGCTGGAACAAGGGCAAACAGGAGGTTCATGGGACGCCACGGGCCCCCGTCTGGACACGGGCAAGGCGAAGGCGCCGGGGAGGGACCCCGCTCTTTCTAACATTGTTAGGAGTCCGAGCGTGTCCCGCTCCTCGCGCCACTCGCCCCCGCTCCCCTCCACTCCGGCAGAAGCGCTCGCGAGAGCGCAACTGCTCCTCGACTACCCTCCAGCGGCTGGCAAGGCCGAAAGCTGGAGGGCCACCATCCAGAGCCTGATCGCCTTCGCCAACAACGACACGCCGCAGCGGCCGGCGACCTCACGGCCCCGGCAGGTCGAGAAGACGAAGGCCGACGGCGACAAGACCGCCGGAATTGCAACCACCATGCACTCCCCGGCGCAGAAGCAGAAGACGCCGCCCCGCTGGAACAACGCCGACGACGGCTCCACAGCGTCGTCGGACCCGCGGACTCGCCGGGACCAGCGCCAAGTCCTCGACGAGCGGCAGCAAGAAGACGCTCGAACAAGGATTGAGCGCCGCCGAGAAACTCGGCGGCAATCAGACCAGCGGGCTGGGAACGCTGTCGACGCGCACGCGCCCGGTGAACCAGGTGACTTACCGTACGCGGCAGGTTGCCCTGCGTTCACCCGCGAGCTGCGGCGCGTCCGGTGGCCCAGCACGAAGAACTTCAAGCCCGACGTACCGGAGAAGTACGACGGCAGGACGCACCCCTCGGAGTTTCTCAGCATCTACACGATCGCTGTACAAGCTGCCGGGGGGCGCGACGAGAGGATATTGGCGAACTACTTCCCGCTCGTGCTTAAGCCGAACGTTCGTTCGTGGCTTATGCACTTGCCGGAAGGCTCCATTTCTTCCTGGGCGGATCTTTGCCATCAGTTTGTTGGCGCCTTCACAGGCGGCCACAAACCTCATGGCCAGGATAGCGACCTCCACATCCTAGCCCAGAAGGAAGGAGAACCCCTGCGCAAGTACATCCAGCGCTTCAGCCGCGTGCATCGCAACATCCCCGACGTTCACCCTGCCGCGGTTATCAGCGCGTTCCACCAGAACGTGCGTAACCGCCGCATGCGTGAAGAGATGGCCATGACCAAGATCCGGGACGTCAGCGAGCTATATGCCTTGGCTGACAAGTGCGCGCGAGCGGAGGAGGGGAGGAAACTCCCCGGGGAGGATGCTGGCGCAGGAGAAAGCGACAGTGACGACACCGCCCCGGCGAAGAGAAGCCAGCGGCGGAATAATAGGAGGAAGAACAGGAAAGAGGTGCTTGCCGTCGAGGGGTCCGGCAAGGAGGCTCCCGCCAAGCAAACGCAGGCTGGCGGCTCCGGCAAGGAGCCTGCCCCCGTGGCGGCAGCCGACAAGCAGGACGGCTCCGACAAGCAATACTGCAAGATCCACCGCACCAAGGGCCACGATCTCTCCAACTGCAAGAGCGTCGAATACCTCGTCGTGCAGCAGAAGGCTGAGTACGAGAGGCGCGACAAGGGGAAGGCCCAGGGTGGGGGTGGCGAACCAAGCAAGAAGCGGCCGCCTGTCGGCCGGGGAGGACGCCGCGGCAAGGCCAAGCAGCGGCAAGGCGATCGGCCTCCCCGGGGCCGCGACGAGGATGAAGAAGACGACGACGAAGACGTGGAAGACGAAGATAACAGCGAACAGGAGTTCCAGAAGGCCACGGAGGTCCTATGCGTTGACGGCGGCGCCTCTCTGCACACCTCCCACCGCCAGCTTAAGCGGTGGGCGCGAGAGGTGAACGCAGCAGAGCCGCCC
Organism: Aegilops umbellulata; assembly: GCA_032464435.1. Classification (NCBI taxonomy): domain Eukaryota; kingdom Viridiplantae; phylum Streptophyta; class Magnoliopsida; order Poales; family Poaceae; genus Aegilops; species Aegilops umbellulata. Next base: position 404,736,781 of record CP136054.1, on the reverse strand, counting down.
GTGGAGTCGCGCAGGCTCCTCAAATGGTCCAGCACGCCCATCATTTTCGATCTTGAGGATCACCCCGACCGCACAACCGCGGTCGGGTGCTTGCCGATGCTGGTCTCACCCACCATCCGCAACCTCAAGGTCACCAAAATGTTGGTAGACGGCGGGGCCGGGCTGAACTTGATCTCCTCCGCTGTGATCAAGAAACTCCAGATCCCAGACGGCGAGCTCGAAGAGACCGGATCCTTCCAAGGAATCAACCCGGGGAGGAGCAGGCCCAAGGGGAAGATTACTCTGCCGGTGACCTTTGGCGGTGAGCTTAACTTCAGGACTGAGCGTATCACGTTCGACGTCGCCGATATCCCGTTACCATACAATGGGATCCTCGGCCGTCCCGCTCTCGCCAAGTTCATGGCGGCTTCCCACCACGCCTACAACGTACTCAAGATGCCGGGGCCGATAAGCGTCATCACTGTCCATGGCGACAAAAAGGATGCGCTTATCTGCGCCGACAAGATCTACCGGGATGTAGCAGCCGCGGCAGAGAAAGACACACTTGCCGCTGAAGCCCCCGGGGGGAAGAAGACAAAGACCAAGCCCGGTAAGTGCTCTGGGGCCCACTCCGGCAACCGCACCTCTTCGGAGTGCTGCGCCGCCGTCGAGGACGTTCCATCGAGCTCCGCCGGCAAGTACAAGAAGGGAATGACCGCTCCTCCGGCAACCAAGAAGGTGTCCGCCAAGGAGGACGGCACTGGCGGTACCTTCACCATCAGTGCCACGCTTGACAGCAAATAGGAAAGCGCGCTCGTCGCCTTCCTGCGGGCGAATGACGACGTGTTTGCATGGCAACCGTCCGACATCCCCGGTGTTCCCAGGAGGGTGATTGAGCACAAGCTCGCTGTCTGTCCTCACGCGCGACCCGTCAAGCAGAAAGTGAGAAAGCAAGCCGTGGAGCGCCAAGAATTCATCAGCGAAGAGATCAAGAAGCTAGAGGCAGCAGGCCTAGTGAGAGGTGTGATCCATCCAACGTGGCTGGCCAATCCGGTCGTCGTGCGCAAAGCCAATGGGAAGTGGAGACTGTGCATAGACTTCACCGACGTGAATAAAGCATGTCCCAAGGATCCATTTCCCTTGCCGCGCATTGACCAGATTGTTGACTCCACTGCCGGATGTGAGCTACTCTCTTTCCTTGATGCATATTCAGGCTACCACCAAGTCTTTATGGCCAAGGAAGATGAAGAGAAGACCGCATTTATCACTCCGTGCGGCACCTATTGCTTCATACGCATGCCGTTTGGACTGAAGAATGCGGGATCAACGTTTGCAAGGGTAGTGCACACCGCTTTCGAGCCGCAGATCCATAGGAACGTGGAGGCCTACATGGATGACATCGTGGTGAAGAGCAGGAGCAAGGAAACCCTGGTCCAAGATCTGGAAGAGACATTTCAGAACCTGCGCAAGATACAGCTCAAGCTGAACCCCGAGAAGTGCGTTTTCGGAGTCCCCTCCGGCAAGCTTCTCGGGTTCTTTGTGTCACAGAGGGGGATTGAAGCTAATCCCGACAAGATCAAAGCCATCGAGCAGATCGAAGCCCCAGAGCGCGTCAAGGACGTCAGAAAGCTTGCAGGTTGTGTGGCCGCCCTCAGTCGGTTCATTTCAAGGTCTGCAGAACGCGCCCTGCCCTTCTTTAAAATCTTGAAGAAGGCAGGCCCCATGCAGTGGACTCCGGAAGCGGAGGCAGCGCTGCAAGATTTGAAAAGGTACCTATCCTCCACTCCAATACTTGTCGCACCTAGACCACAGGAGAAGTTGTTGCTATACCTAGCGGCAACCAACCAGGTGGTTAGTGCTGCGTTAGTGGCGGAGAGGGAGGCCGACGAGGAGCCTATACCACCTACAAGCGAGTCCAACGACGAGCGGGGGGCTGCTACGGCAAGCTCTGGCCCCGACAAGGACCACCCTGCGCAGGAACAGGATGGAGCGCGGAAGAAGATGGTGCAGCGCCCGGTGTATTTTGTAAGTTCCCTCTTGCAGGGGGCTAGATCAAGATACTCCGGGGTGCAGAAATTGCTTTTCGGCCTCCTCATGGCCTCGAGAAAGCTGCGCCATTACTTCCAAGCGCATGAGATAACAGTAGTCACTCGCTTTCCGCTGAAGAGGATATTGCACAATCCAGAGGCAACAGGCAGGATCGTCGAGTGGGCACTGGAGCTGTCGAGCTTTGGGCTCAAGTTTGAAAGTACTTCAACCATACAGAGCCGAGCTTTGGCAGAATTCATAGCTGAGTGGACCCCGACGCCAGATGGAGAAGCCCAAGAAACAAGCGCGCCCGTACAAGGAGCAACAAGCGAGTGGGTAATGTACTTCGATGGTGCCTTTTCGCTGCAAGGCGCCGGTGCTGGCGTGGTACTCATCGCGCCCACCGGAGAGCACCTCAAGTATGTTATCCAGATGCACTTCCCAAGAGAGCAAGCAACCAACAATACTGCTGAGTATGAAGGCTTGCTCGCCGGCCTCAGGATTGCGGCCGAACTTGGGATCAGAAAGCTGATCGTGCGGGGAGATTCTCAACTGGTGGTCCGGCAAGTCAACAAGAGCTACCAGAGCCCTCTGATGGAAGCTTATGTAGATGAAGTGAGGAAGCTGGAAGGACACTTTGAAGGGCTGCAAATGGAGCACGTCGCGAGAGCTCAGAATGAGATAGCAGACGGCCTTTCGAAGTGTGCTTCGTTGAAGTTACCTGTGGAACCAGGGACCTTCTTACTCAAGCTGACTCAACCATCCGTTACACCATCAGTTGGGCAGTCCAAGAAAAGGAAGTTGGTCTCCGGCGACTACTCGCAGGCGGACCTCCCTGAGACCGCCGCCAAGGTCCCCAAGATCAACAACCAGAACGCCGGGGGACAGCCCGCTCCTGCGGATCCCAGGATCCGTCCAGTCGAAGCCGGTGTCCCCGGTAAGCCTTGCTCCGGCGAGCAGATCAGCAGTCTGAACACCGAGGGACAGCCCGCTCCTGCGGATCCAAGGATCCGTCCAGTCGAAGCAGGTGTCCCCGATAAGCCTTGCTCCGGCAAGCGGATCAGCAGTCTGAACGCTGAGGAACAGTCCGCTCCTGCGGGTCCGAGGATCCGTCCAGTTGAAGCGGGGGTTCCCGACAAGCTTTGCCCCGGCAAGCTTGCCGGGGGATCACCGGCTCCGGCTGAACCAGAGGTTCTTGCCGTAGAAGCCGGGGTCCCCGCAGCGGCCTTCATGCCTTTAGTCCTTGCCGTCGAGCCCCGGGCTCCGGCATGGGCGCAGCAGATCGTCCGTTTTCTGCAAACTGGAGAACTTCCCGACGACCCAGAAGAGATGGAGAAGATCACCAGGCAGTCAAGTATGTACCAGTTCGTGGACAACGAGCTGTACAGAAGGAGACTCAACGGTGTCAGATTGAAGTGCATCTCCAGGGAAGACGGACAGAAGCTGTTGGCAGAGATACACGGAGGCATGTGCGGCCATCACATTGGCGCAAGAGCACTTGCCGGGAAAGCCTTCCGGCAAGGGTTCTTCTGGCAAGAAGCCCTCCAAGATGCAACTGCACTAGTAACCAAGTGTGAAGCGTGCCAGTTCCATGCAAAACAGATTCATCAGCCAGCTCAAGCTCTCCAAACAATCCCTTTCCTGGCCCTTCTCGGTCTGGGGGCTCGATATCCTCGGCCCTTTTCCCCGAGCCGTCGGGGGCTTCGAGTACTTGTACGTTGCAATCGACAAGTTCACGAAGTGGCCAGAAGTGGAGCCAGTGAGGAAGGTGACCGCGCAGTCAGCAGTCAAGTTCTTCCGGTCGATCGTCTGCCGTTTCGGAATCCCCAACAGAGTCATCACCGACAACGGGACACAATTTACAAGTCGCGCCTTCATGCAATACGCCCAGGATCTCGGCACCAAGGTCTGTTTCGCTTCGGTTGCTCACCCCAGGAGCAACGGTCAAGCAGAAAGGGCCAACGCTGAAGTGCTGCGCGGACTCAAGACCAGGACCTTCGACAGGCTGCACAAGTGCGGAAGAAATTGGATTGAGGAGCTGCCGGCGGCTCTTTGGTCAATCAGGACGACACCAAGTCGAGCCACCGGACAGACACCTTTTGCTCTAGTCTATGGAGCGGAAGCAGTTATCCCCACGGAACTCGTATACGGATCTCCTCGGGTGCTCGCTTATGACGAGCTCGAGCAAGAGCGGCTGCGCCAAGATGACGCGCTGCTCCTTGAGGAAGGACGTCTCCAGGCTGCGGTACGAGCTGCTCGATACCAGCAAGCCTTGCGTCGCTACCATAGCCGCAAGGTCAAGGCCAGGAGTCTCGAAGAGGGCGACCTTGTTCTTCGGCGCACTCAGTCGGCCAAGAATTCCAACAAGTTGACGCCAAAGTGGGAAGGACCTTACCGGGTGAGACAAGTCACGAGGCCTGGCGCTGTCCGCCTCGAGACCGAAGAAGGCGTACCAGTGAGCAACTCCTGGAACATAGAGCATCTTCGCAAGTTTCACCCATAAGGCGCGGTTGCCGTGACCCGCTCCGGCAACCATCGGTTTGTACAGGCCTTGCCGCTGCTGCATGTAACCCCTTGTACAAAGCCAGGCGAAGCCCCTGGCACCAGATAAAGTTGCCCTGTTAGGCGACCTTGTTCTTAGGCACGTTCAGTCGGCCAAGAATTATAACAAGTTGACGCCGAAGCAGGAAGGCCCTTGTCGGGTGGAACGAGTCGCGAGGCCCGGCGCTGTCCGCCTCAAGACCGAAGAGGGCCTACCAGTGAGCAACTCCTGGGAATATAGAGCATCTTCGCAAGTTCCGCCCACTAGGCGCGGTTGCCGTGATCCGCTCCGGCAACCATCGGTTTGTACAGGCCTTGCCGCTGCTGCATGTAACCCCTTGTACAAAGCCAGGCGAAGCCCCTGGCACCAGATAAAGTTGCCCTGTTAGGCGACCTTGTTCTTAGGCACGTTCAGTCGGCCAAGAATTATAACAAGTCGACGCCGAAGCAGGAAGGCCCTTATCGGGTGAGACGAGTCGCGAGGCCCGGCGCTGTCCGCCTCAAGACCGAAGAGGGCCTACCAGTGAGCAACTCCTGGGAACATAGAGCATCTTCGCAAGTTTCGCCCATAAGGCGCGGTTGCCGTGATCCGCTCCGGCAACCACCGGTTTGTGCAGGCCTTGCCGATGTTGCATTTAAGCCCTCGTACAAAGCCAGGCGAAGCCCCTGGCCGAAGATAAAGAAGCGCTGGCGCCCTAGATTTTAGCATGCATGCTGAGTCAGAGTCTCGTCCTTGGTTAGGGTTGTCAGTTCCTAACTGTCGCTAACCCCTAACTTAGAGGTCGAGCCCGCGTCTTTTTCCCATCCTTCCCCTTTTGGCTCGCAGGAATTGAATGTCCTTGCCGGGCCGCTCGAGGACAAGGAAGAGGAGAAGGACGAGCCAACACCTGCCCCCCGGCGGGCCAGAGTCGCCGGGGGCTGCAACCTCAGATAAGTTTTTACATCCCTCATCATGCATTCTCTTATGGACTGTGGAATTTGAAAGCCTCCTTCCCCCCTGAAAAGCTACCGTGCTCTCTTAGCGGCGAGCCCCAGAGCGCGTTCCTGGGGCCCGTTTCGATAGCAGCCGCGGCAGCAAGGGGGAGGGAAGCGAGGGGCCGGAACCCACCTGCTCCCCGCCTCCGCCAAGGGCGTGAGAAAGGTCGAGCAGTGCGGGGGAGCGGCTGGGCGTATTGCCGGGCGAGAAACTGTCTATCTTAACGATGTAAAGGATTCGTTCCCTACCGCGGTTTCCACCCGCGAGACAAATGATCCGGCAAACATCCCCTTTTCATTAAAAACATTCAACTCAGGTACAGTTCAGAGAGAATGAAAAACATGAAAAGAGGGATTACAAGGCTTAAACGCAACTGAGGCCCGAAGGCTTACGAGCTGAAAAGAGATAAGGTGCCCGTAATCCCTTTCTTGTCTCTCTCCCCAGGAGGTAGGGCAAGCAGGCGAAGAGGGCGAAAGGGGCACCTAGATGAGCTACGGATGGCAGAAGGCACCAAGAGAAGATCCGGGGGCTCCGCCCGGGGGTCTCCGGAGGCTGAAGAAGACGGAGGCGCCGGAGGCAGAGCTGGAAGATGAGGCAGCGGCCTTGCCGCCAGCCTCTTCCTCTTCCGCAGCCTCGCCACTCCGGCCGCCCGAGGAGATCAAGCCCCCGGCAAGAGGAGCTTGCCGGGCCGAAGAGAAGACCCCGGTGGTCGTCACCGAGAGCAAGGGTGATGACGGCGTCCGGGGCGCATCTGGAACACGAGGCACCGGAGCGTCAGCCAGCTGTCGAAGTCGTCCCGTACTCCGACTTCGCGGCCTTCGACGTCCGCCCTCTGTCCTCCTCAGCAGCCCCCCCTACGCCAGTCGCCTAGGGAGACGACCCCGGGGAGTTCACGGAGCCCGGCGCGGTCGATGGGGCCGCCGGTGCCGCGCGGAGCTGCGGCCGACGCCTAGTCGTACCCGTCATCCCGGCGGCTGCTCCCCTCGTCGTCGCTGTCGCTCCCCTCCTCGTCACTCTCGCTCGAGGAGGAGCCTTCGCTGTCGGAGGAGCTATCTTCGCAGCACCGGGCCCGGATGCCGAAGCCCCAAAAGGCCTTGACGGAGAGGAGGTCCTCCCCCACTAGCTTAAAGTGGAGGGTGAACCCCTCCGTCAAGCTGTGGATTCGGGCGAACGTCTTCCACCCGCGACCCAGACACACTACGCCGGGGGCTCGGGACTCGACGTGGACTCGCGTCCCACTGATCCCGCAGCCCCTCATGCGCAGGTTTAGCGTCTCGGGCTGCTCCACCTCCAACACGCTCGCGAATGGGACGGGAAGCCGGAGGCGGCGACGAGGCGCCCGGCGCAGCCTGATAATGAACTCACGGGGGTCGTCCCCGAGATGGACCGCGGGAAGGAACGGAGCCGCTGGCGGAGGCAAGGACGGCGCACCGACCCGTCCGCCCCGAGCGCCTCGGCCCCGTCCACGACCTCGTCCGCGACCTCGCCCTCTCCCTCTTCCCCCGACGACCGGCTCCGCCGCCGCGGGCGCAAGGGGAGGAGGGGCGCGTTGCCTAGCAGACACCCTCGCGGCAACCGACGAAGAACCAGGGTTCCCCCCCTCCATCACAGACGGGGGAAGGAAACCAGAAGCAGAAGGAGGAAGGAGATGGAGTGCGTATTTCCGTCGCCCCCTTTCGCTCCTTATAAAGGAGCGGAGTGGGACCGCGGCCGCCCCGCTCCTCCAATAGAAGCGGAGGAAGGGCAGGCGACTGGGGCCGACCCACTGCATCGACCCGCGCCGGCCCGACTCCCTGCCTCCGCCGCCGCGACTCCGAGTGCATGAGGACCGCGTGGTGGGCGCGCAGAACCGAGGCGACGGGTGGGACGACCTCTCCCCATCCCGTAATTATGGGGAACGGACGCCTCGAAAGCCGCGCCCCACCCCCGTTCATTTATTGAGCCGCGCCTCCGCACCTCCCTCCACTTAAAGAGGGAACGGGCGTTTTCGCCCCCACGACGCCGCGGTAAGCGCGCGCCGCCTGGGGAAGGCGCGGCGGATGCGGAGTTAAGGAGCAGCGCGACCAAGGCCATGCGTGCCCGTGCACCGTTAGGGCCTGGCCCAACGACGCTCGGCACCGTGTGTGGCCCAGGCCCGGGGGCTCCTGTCGGTGTACTAAAGTAGGGGTACCTTAGTACCCCAGACTTGTGCACGGGCAGTTGTAGCACCCTGCGGCAAGGCCCGCCCAGGAAGCGCCAAGAGAAGACCAAGCATTCAAGACAAGGCCCCCGGCAAGAGGAGCTTGCCGGGCCAAGAAGACAAGGCCCCCGGCAAGAGGAGCTTGCCGGGCCAAGAAGACAAGACCCCGGCAAGAGGAGCTTGCCGGGACGACCGAGCCCATGTAAGGCCATCCAAGAACAAAGTATACGAGACAGAAGATCGAGACCCCAACAAGAGGAGCTTGTCGGGAAGGCCGAACCCAGGCACCACAAGAGAAGCCCGCCATGGCGCGCCAAGCGCCCCGGCAAGGCCTGATAGCTGGCACGCTATCAGGCACAGGAAGACGACCCCCGCGGCAAGCCACTTGCCGCGGCAAGATCGCCACCTCAAGACTGCGCTCCAGCTCGCCCACGCGTCGCTCCGGGGCTTCCCCCAAGGGCACGTGGCGAGGCACCGCGCGGCCTGAGGCATGCGGTGGCATGCAGCCGCCATCGTGGCGAACGGTGGCGCACCTAACGGTCCGCCTCGGTGCTGTCCGGGCGACCGTGACGGGCATTTAATGCCCTTGTCCCCTACCGTCAGAAGTAGGTATGATAACACTGTGCCGCACTGTAGCGCCACCGTTCCAGCACTATTACAGCTACCACCCCTTTTACACTTTTACCCCTTTCTCTTACGTTGACACCTGTCGGTGACCCCTTTGCGCTATAAAAGGAGGCCCGTGTGCAACGTAGAGGGGGGTCCGGGGTTCGGAGATTCGGCATCCAGACAGCCATACGCTCGGTGCAGCTAGCTCTTCAAGCTCCCGAGCTCCCCAGTTCAATACAACCAAGCAGGAGTAGGGTTTTACGCGTCCATCGCGGCCCGAACCTGGGTAAACCGCCCGTGTGCTCGCCTCGATCTGCTCTCTGTGCTCCCTCCGCCCCCCTCACCGGACAACGAAAGGGGCTCCGGCCCCATAGGTGCTCGCGGGGGACGCAGTCCGCCCCGACAGCCACCGTTCATAATTCTTTCATACATGTCACTCTTGATTCATTGCATATCCCGGTACACCGCCGGAGGCATTCATATAGAGTCATATTTTGTTCTAAATATCAAGTTGTAATTATTGAGTTGTAAGAAAATAAAAGTGTGATGATCTTCATTGTTAGAGCTTTGTCCCAAGTGAGTAAAAGGATGATTGAGACTATGATTCCCCCACAAGTCGGGATGAGACTCCGGACGAAAAAAGAGGCCATAAAAAAAGAGAAAAGGCCCAAATAAAAAATGAGAGAAAAAGAGAGAAGGGACAATGTTACTATCCTTTTACCACAGTTGTGTTTCAAAGTAGCACCATGATCTTCATGATAGAGAGTCTCTCATTTTGTCACTTTCATATACTAGTGGGAATTTTTCATTATAGAACTTGGCTTGTATATTCCAATGACAGGCTTCCTCAAAATGCCCTAGGTCATCGTGAGCAAGCGAGTTGGACGCACACCCACTTAGTTTCTTTTGTTGAGCTTTCATATACTTATAGCTCTAGTGCATCCGTTTTATGGCAATCCCTACTCACTCACATTGATATCTATTGACGTGCATCTCCATATCTCGTTCATACGCCTAGTTGATGTGAGACTATCTTCTCCTTTTTGTCTTCTCCACAACCACCATTCTATTCCACATATAGTGCTATGTCCATGGCTCACGCTCATGTATTGCGTGAAGATTGAAAAAGTTTGAGAACGTCAAAAGTATGAAACAATTGCTTGGCTTGTCATCGGGGTTGTGCATGATTTAAATACTTTGTGTGGTGAAGATAGAGCATAGCCAGACTATATGATTTTGTAGGGATAACTTTCTTTGGCCATGTTATTTTGAGAAGACATAATTGCTTTGTTAGTATGCTTGAAGTATTATTATTTTTATGTTAATATTAAACTTTTGTCTTGAATATTTCGGATCTGAATATTCATACCACAATTAAGAATAATTACATTGAAATTATCCCAAGTTGCACTCCGCATCAAAAATTCTGTTTTTATCATTTACCTACTCGAGGATGAGCAGGAATTAAGCTTGGGGATGCTTGATATGTCTCCAACGTATCTATAATTTTTGATTGCTCCATGCTATATTATCTACTATTTTGAACATTATTGAGCTTTATTATTCAATTTTATATTATTTTTGGGACTAACCTATTAACCGGAGGCCCAACCCAGAATTGTTGTTTTTTGCCTATTTCAGAGTTCCGCAGAAAAAGAATATCAAACGGAGTCCAAACGGAATGAAACCTTCGGGAACGTGATTTTTTGAACGAATAAGATCCAGGAGACTTGGACCCTACGTCAAGAAACAAAGGAGGAGGCCACGAGGTAGGGGGGCACGCCTACCCCCTAGGGTGCACCCTCCACCCTCGTGGGCCCCCTGTTCCTCCACCGACGTACTTCTTCCTCCTATATATACCTATGTACCCCCAAATGATCAGATACGGAGCCAAAAACCTAATTCCACCACCGCAACATTCTGTACCCACGAGATCCCATCTTGGGGCCTGTTCTAGAGCTCCGCCGGAGGGGGCATCGATCACAGAGGGCTTCTACATCAACACCATAACCCCTCCGATGAAGTGTGAGTAGTTTACCTCAGACCTTCGGGTCCATAGTTATTAGCTAGGTGGCTTCTTCTCTCTTTTTGGATCTCAATACAATCTTCTCCCCCTCTATCGTGGAGATATATTCGATGTAATCTTCTTTTGCGTTGTGTTTGTTGAGACCGATGAATTGTGGGTTTATGATCAAGTTTATCTATGAACAATATTTGAATCTTCTCTGAATTCTTTTATGTACGATTGGTTATCTTTGCAAGTCTCTTCGAATTATCAGTTTGGTTTGGACTACTAGATTGATCTTTCTTGCAATAGGAGAAGTGCTTAGCTTTGGGTTTAATCTTGCGGTGTCCTTTCCCAGTGACAGTAGGGGCAGCAAGGCACGTATTGTATTGTTGCCATCGAGGATAACATGATGGGGTTTTTATCATATTGCATGAATTTATCCGTCTACATCATGTCATCTTGCTTAAAGCATTACTCTATTTTTATGAACTTAATACTCTAGATGCATGCTGGATAGCGGTCGATGAGTGGAGTAATAGTAGTAGATGCAGGCAGGAGTCGATCTACTTGTTTCGGACGTGATGCCTATATACATGATCATACCTAGATATTCTCATAACTATGCCCAATTCTGTCAATTGCTCAGTAGTAATTTGTTCACCCACCGTAAAATACTTATGCTCTTGAGAGAAGCCACTAGTGAAACCTATGGCCCCCGGGTCTATCTTCATCATATTAATCTTCCAACAATTGGCGTCACCCCTAGATGGGAGGACGTTTTCCCGTCTGGACCATGGCCTGCATGGCTCCCAGAGGGCAGGAGCCCCTCCGAGATTGGATCTCTCTCTCTCTCTCTCTCTCTCTCTCTCTCTCTCTCTCTCTCTTTTCTTCTGTTTCACGTTCATGTTTTCTAGCCCTTCATTGTTTTCTAAATTCTCAAAGATCCTTAACTCCGATTGGGCTGAAATTTTAACATGATTTCTTCTAGATATTATATTTCTTGCGGTGAACAAAGGGAAGCAACCGACTTACGAGGGTGCTATGAGCTACCTGGGCGCTTCCGACCCCATGGGCACGCCCAAGTGCCTCATGGCCCTCTCGCAAACCGTCTTGCATTGATTCTTCTTCCCAAAAATCACATATATTCCAAAATAAATCTCAATAAATTTTTTTCGCGTTTGCACTTAGTTCGATATGGATATTCCGTGAAAAAAAACATGCAACTTATAGGAACTGACACTAGGCACTGGATCAATATGTTAGTCCTAAAAATAATATAAAATGTCGCCGAAAGTATAAGAAAGTTGTAGAATATTGGCATGATACAATAAAAAATTATAGATATACGGAGACATATTAGCATTCCAAGCTTAATTCCTACTCGTCCTCAAGTAGATTAATGATGAAAAAGATATTTTTTTATGTGGAATGCTACCTAGCGTAATCTTGATCATGAAATCTAATCATGGCATGAATATTAAGACACGAGGGATTCAAATAAATAGTATATAATTTGACATAAAGACATCAATACTCAGGCATACCAACAAATAATCATGCCTTTTAGAATAAAAATGCTTAAGAACGCTATCCCTACAAAACTATATAGCCTTGTGATGCTCCATCTTCTTAACACAAACTATAAATCATGTACAACCCTGATGTCAGCCGAGCAACTGGTTCATACTTTTTTAGCGCGCTTCAGCTTTTTCAGCCCCCATGCAATACATGAGAGTGAGCCATGGACATAGCACTATGGGTGGAATAGAATGCGGTGGTAAGGTTTAATACAGAGAAGACAAAAAATGAAGAAAGTCTCAAATTGACGAGGCTAATCAATGGGCTATGGAGACTCCCATCAATTGATATCAATGCGAGGAGTAGGGATTGGCATGCAATGGATGCACTAAGATATGAATGCAGTGTATGAAAGCTCAAAAACTAAGTGGGTGTGCATCCAACATGCTTGCTCATGAATACCTTGAGCGCTTGAGGAAGCCCATCATCGGAATATACAAGCCAAGTTCTATAATGAAAAATTCCCACTAGTATATGAAAGTGACAACATAGGAGACTCTCTATACAAAAAGCATGGTGCTACTCTGAAGCACAAGTGTGGTAAAGGATGGTAACATTGCCCCTTCTCTCTTTTTCTTTCATTTTTTGTTTTCTCTTTTTTCTCTTTCTGGCCTCTTTTTTTCGTTTTTTCGTTCGGAGTCTCATCCCAACTTGTGGGGGAGTCATAGTCTCCATCATCCCTTACTCATTGGGACAATGCCCTAAAAATGATGACCATCACACTTTTATTTACTTAGGACTCAATATTACAACTGGATATCTAGAACAATATGACTCTATATGAATGCCTCTAGCAGTGTACCAGGATGTGCAATGATCTAGCATAGCTAGGGTATCAAAAAAAGGAGAAGACATGAAAATATCATGCTAGCTATCTTACGATCATGCAAAGCAATATGACAATGAATGCTCAAGTCATGTATATGATGATCATGGAAGTTGCATGGCAATATATCTTGGAATGGCTATGGAAATGCCATAATAGGTACGTATGGTGGCTGTTTTGAGGAAGATATAAGGAGGCTTATGTGTGATAGAGCGTATCATATCACAGATTTTGGATGCGCCGGCGAAGTTTGCACCAACTCTTGGGGTGAGAAAGCACAATGCACGGTACCAAAGAGGCTAGCAAATTGCAGAAAGGTGAGAGTGCTTATAATCCATGGACTCACATTAGTAATAAAGAACTCACACACTTATTGCGAAAGTTTATTAGCCCTCGAAGCAAAGTACTACTATGCATGACCCTAGTAGGGAGGTTGGTCGGAGATAACCATCGCATGCCCCTGACCTCCATGCAAAGGAAGACACTCAATAATAAATCATGCTCCAATTTCTTAGCATAATTAAAGAGTATACATGCATGTGTAACATCCCAAATTTTCAATTTGGAATGTTATACATAGGTCATCATAAGCATATCATATTTTAAATTTGCATTTTGGTTTTGATCCTAGAAATTCAAAGCAACTCAAGGACCAACAGAGAGAGTTGGGGATTTCATTCATTTTTTGTATTTGAATTTTCTCCAATATTGAAAAGAGGATCATTTTGGTTTTAATTATTTTTTTCTCTCCAAAATATTTTCAATATCAATATAAAAGAGAGGAGATAATATGACTTCTCCAAAATAAAAGAAATATTGGAGAAAAAATGTTAAGATCAAATAATTATTTTATTTGGATTTTTATTGCTATTTTATTCGAATTAGAAAAATATGCATTTTTCAAAAATTGCATTTTTAGGCCAAGAAATTGTTCACTATGTTCTAATATTTTATTTAGACGGTGAAAATTGTTTTTGGCATTTTAAGAATTTTTTTATATTTATTTAGGATTTTTCCTTTCGGCGGAATTTATTTAAAAAAAAGTTCCTGGACCGAACTGGGCCAAAGGCCGAGCCGCTCGCCGCCACCTTCCCCGCGCGCCGCCGCACCTCGCCAGGACTCCGAGGGAGTCCGAGCTCGCCCCGACGCCGCCCGACCCCCTTTAAATAGCCACACGGGGCCCCCTTGGATCCCGAGCCACCCCGCCGCCTGCGCCGCGCACCGCCGCCGCACTCCGCCACCGCCGAGCGCCGCTGCCTCGCCACGCCGTTGCCCCGCCGCCGCCCGCCAGCGCCGGCCGACGCCGCCTCGCCCCGCCGAAACCCCGCCGGAGCCGCCGGACCTCGCCGATCTTGCTTCCGGTTTTTTCAGTTTTAGGTATAAAACTGATCGTTTTTTTTGTATAAACCCTAGTTTCGGTTCTTTTAGATCGGTTTGGTTTTCTTGGTTTAGGTTACTTTGCGAACGTTTGTTCACCCGTTTTCAACGAACAAATTCGCCCGTTCGTCTCTGTTATCGGACGGTCGTCCGATAGATTTTTCTTTTTTCCATTTATTTTTGGCCAGGCACCTATCCATGATTATTTTTATCGCAGATTAGCCCCTGATCTTCAAGCCCTCGCAACTTTTCAACCGTTCGTCAAAATCCATTGAAACCAACGCCAAAATATTCGCCTCGAGCCCCTCTTTGTGTTTAATCAACCTGAACTTGGTTTTGACAATTTAAAATTTGGCTTCAAGCAGATTTGATTTGGAAGTTCTTTTGATCGTAGTTTTAGTTTCGTAGCTTCGATTTGATCGATTCTTTTTGCAAATCGAATCTCTTCAGTTGAACTTTCAGATTGGATCTTCTTATTTGAGTTTTACCCTTGCATCTAAGCTTGCGTGCTTATGTATGCTATTGTTTCTTTGCGATAGAATTCCCGGAGTGCGAAGCATCCTACTACGAGTCTCTAGGTTTTGCAGATCATCAGCAAGGCAAGTAACACATTGATCATACTATTTTCATACCCAGTTTTTATGCATTAGTTACAATCCTCAAACACTGCATGATTAGGATGTGATTAACTTGTGGGTATTGGGAAGTAGATGATTAGGTAGAACCTATTGCCCTTTTATTATCAAACCCTTGGGAGTTACTTCTACATTATGCTTATATTGCCATGCTATGCTTGTAGACGTGGATTGAGTTTGAGTGTATCCATGATACGTGTGAGATTATTAATTTATAGTTAACTTAAGGTGGCTACTTGAATACACATCTGCGTGGATTGGTTGCGGGCACCTGGGGATATACCAGTGTTGTCTTTTGGTTCGCCACCCAGGCTCAAAGGGATCATAAGATTATTCATGCTAGAAACTTCCGTGTGCAGCCACAAGCTATTATTTGCTCTAGCATAGTTGAGTATGTTGCATGACCTCTTTCAGTGGTGGGCTACCAGATGTAGGGGGAAGTAGGTGTAACTGTCCACCCAGAGTAAAGAGTTAGTGCTTCTGAAAGACTGTGTCTCGGTCATCCGTTTCTCAAACAGCATGTAGTGCGAGAAATCCAACGGAGGAGATCGAGTCTTGTGGGGAAAAGTGTGCAAACCTCTGGAGAGTGTACAAACTAATCATGGTTAGCCGTGTCCCCGGTTATGGACAACTTGAGTATCTGGTTCTTGGATTATCATGTTGATCTCATCACTCTAAACTAATTTGTTGGGTTATTAATTACTTTTTAATTGGGATTGAGATGGGGGTACTGAAAGTGCGTTATATCGACTAGAGGGGGGTGAATAGGCGATTTTTATGAAATTCTTCACCGAGGAATTTGCCAGTGAGGAAATTCCTTAGTGAAGAACTACTAGCAGCGGAATAAGTACTCAGAAGTAAACATAGCACAATACATGCATGGTCATCATGATGAAATGAAGACAAACACAGAGTATAGAAAGCGTAAGCACAGGATAGCAGAAGATGAAGACAAACAGACTGAAGAAATTGAACTGAGGAAATTGGGAAAGTCTTCAATCAAAGTCTTCAAACACAAATATGAACAAACATGCAACACAGTAATGAGGAAATGAAAGTTTTGAGGAAATAGAACCAGTTGGCTTGGTGAAGACAATGATTTGGTAGACCAGTTCCAACTGCTGTCTCAGTTGTACGTCTGGTTGGAGCGGCTGAGTATTTAAACTCGAGGACACCTAGTCCCGGACACACAGTCCTCACCGTATTCTCCTTGAGCTAAGGACACGCAGTCCTCGCCCAATCACTCGTGGTAAGTCTTCAGGTGACTTCCAAACCTACACAAACTCAGTTACTCGGCGATCCACAATTGCTCTTGGATGCTCTAGACCATGACGCCTAACCGTCTGGAAGAAGCACAGTCTTCAAAGGTAACAAGTATCGGATCCACATAGGATCAATATCTTCAGTGATGCTCAATCACTTTGGGTTTGTAGGTGTTTGGGTTTGGGTTTGGATTTTTCTCACTTGATAATTTTCGCTCAAAGTCCTCGGAGGATGGGTTTCTCTCAAATGACAAGTGTCAGTTTCTCTCGGAGCAGCCAAACAGCTAGTGGTTGTAGGGGGCGGCTATTTATAGCCTAGGGAGCAGCCCGACATGATAAGACATAAATGCCCTTCAATGATATGATCGTTAGGTGGATAAGATATTTTGGGACAGCTGGCGCGTAGCACAGCAACGGTCGGAAACTTGAGGTACAAATTCCTCAGGGCTATCATGATCCTCACTATGTAGGCAATTCGCACTGGCGAATTCCTAACTCCTCAGTCAGAGCAAGATTCTCAGTGACCAGAAGAACTGCGTCTCTGTCACTGAAGAAATTGACTGAACTGTATGAGATTTCCAATGGCTTCACTCGAAGGGATTGGTAGGTGTAGGATTTGAGTTGAGCACCATGTGGAAATATTCTCCTTAGTATTTCCTCGACCCCCTTTAACAGTACGGTGTTTCCTATGACTCAAGAAAGAGAAAATGAAACTACGAAAACAAAAATCTTCACGCTTCATGTTCCTCGAATGATAACCAAGTCTTCAAGGTCACACCAATTTCTTCACTTTCAAAGTCTTCAGAAAGTCTTCAGAATATCAAAGTCTTCAGTTGAAGAACTTCATTTTTAGGGGTTGACTTTCTCTGTAAATATCAAACTCCTCATAGACTTACAGACCTGTGTACACTCATAAACACGTTAGATCCTTAACCTATAAGTCTTCAATACACCAAAATCACTAGGGGGCACTAGATGCACTTACAATCTCCCCCTTTTTGGTGATTGATGACAATATAGGTTAAGTTTTCAACGGGGATAAATATATGAAGAGTAAATACTGATATTGAGGAATTGGATTACAAGATATAGAGGAACTCCCCCTGAAGATGTGCATAGTGAGGAACTTGCTTTTGAAGCAATGCACACTTGAAGAGTTGAATCATGGAGATCTCCCCCTATATCTTGTAATTCATACACGCATTTGATATATAATATGAAGGATTTGAAATGCATGATGAAATATGGTGCCTGATGTAATTCAGTATGCGTGCAATAATATTAACGAGGAATAAGCATGCCGAATAGTGCATCAAAAGTATCAGAGTATAGTGCAACAAAATTATCAGAGCACCATCGGGTTTAAGATTACAACTCGATCCAATAAAGTTTCAGAAGAACGAGAGTTGTAACTTAGCAAAAAAACGATATAATAGACCCGCTGAAGAATAACTCAAATTTCTCCCCCTTTGTCATCAAATGACCAAAAGGATCAAAACTGAGGACTAACGCTCTTGAGGATAATCATGATGATGAAGGAGCGCCAGCGTTGTTGGGGTCGGTTGTTGAAGTAGGTCCTGCCGCAGTGTCGTCCAAGTCTTCATTTTCATCAGTCTCACGCGATGAAGAATATGAGCTGGCCACCAAAGAAGGAACCTTGACCTTCTTGTATTTCTTCGGAGGAGGTGCAAACCAGTCAAACTCTTCTTTGAGACCCATTTGCTTCAAATCATCAGCGTTGTATACTTGAGACAGAACAACCTAGGTGCGGTTGAGGGTTTCATGAAGGTAGTAGTGTTTTTCTTCACTGCATTATGTGCTGCAGTCATGTTGTGAAGAATTGAACCAAACTGACGCTTGACCCATTTGTGATTGCGATCAACCTTCTGATGAAGACTCAGGAGTAACTCACGATCAGTCATCACCCTGGGTGCTGTGGCTTGAGGATTTGGATTGGCATTGTTGGCGGCAGAGTCATGTGTGGCAGTCATCATTGGTGGAGTAAGATGCAGCCTTGCAAAATTGACCATCCAATGGACGAATGCCTTCATCTATCACAGTAGTAGCCTTGCCCTTTTCTTCAGCTGAGGAAAATGTCCTTTTGAGGACTTCAATAGGGGGCAAGTAGCTGCAGTGGTTCAGAGTTTCAGCTTTGTAATTGAGTCAAGACCTTGTCCTGATGAATCTCATAATCCATGGTGCATAAGGCTTCAGCTCAAATGGTGACATGGCAATATTGGCCAGAGTCCTCATGAAGAAATCATGGAAGTTGACGGGAACGCCATGACAGATGTTGAAAAGCATATTCTTCATGATGCCAACGACTTCTTCATCATTTGAGTCGTGGCCTTTGATAGGACTCATTGTCTTCGTCAGAATGCGATAGACAGTCCGAGGCACATACAACAATTCCTTGACAAGGAATTTGGTTTGAGGGGCCTGCCCTGGCTTCAAAGGTTTCATCAGCACTTGCATATAGTGATTTGAAAGCTCGGGTTCGTTGTAAACACAACGTGCATCTTCAAGGGGAGGACTTAGAGGAAGGGCACGAAGCAATTCAGTTGCTGGTGCCTTGTAATGAGTGTTCTCTGTCATCCAGTCCAGAACCCATGGATTCACATCTTCAGAGTTGCCGGTGATGTGCAGCGTTGCGTAGAACTGAAGAATGAGTTCTTCATTCCAATCACAGATGTCAGTGCAGAAATTGAGTAGCCCAGCATCATGAAGAACACTGAGGACTGGCGTGAAGCACGGCATGGACTCCATATCCACGTGAGGAATATGTGCATGGTCGAAGACTTTGTCTTTATTGAATAGCACTGAGGAATAGAAGTTGGCTTGACTTGCAGTCCAGAAGCGCCTCTTCCTTATGCGAGCAGAGTCATAAGGGTTGTAATTTGTGAAGAATACATGCTCGCCAAAGAAGTCTTCAGCCTTGAACTTTTGTTTCCTTGAGAACGGATCCTTTGGCTTTCGAGCGGGCTTCTTAATCATTGATTTTCTCGGCTTGACAGAGGCCTCAGTGGCAGCAGCAGCAGAATCTTCATTGAATTTCCTCACTGCTTCTCTGGCTTGTCTTGCCAATTTGGCTTGGCGCTTGGCCCATTCTTCAGGAAAATCCTCACCGCGTTTGACGCTAGTGGGATCAGCCACTTGGCCAGGTGTCAATGGGGCTCTTTGGCATGGAGGAGTCAGTGTGAATTTCTTCATATACTTTGGAGTAACATATCTGTACTCCCTCCATTCACGTGCCCATCTCTGTTCTATCTTCTGAATGCGCACCTTGCGCTGATCTTTGGTCTCTTTGCCAAACTTGGCTTCATCAGGCGTGTAGTACTCAGTATATATATCCTCAGGGATTTCAAACGCAGTCATGACCTCCGGCTTATTTCCTCCTTTCTGCGGCCATTTACCGTCAGCCATTTTCTTCAGTCGAGGAATTTGAACAATCGAATTCTCTGAAGAAGTGTGCAACTTTTCTTCAAGGAACGTTGCAAATGAGTTAAGTTGATGAGAACCTAGTGATTAAGCAGCGGACATGTGTACATGTGAACAGAGTATAGTTGCGAGGAATTTGGAAAGGTCATGTGCGTTCTCAGAGGGTTTTTCAAAAAGAACAAGTTTGAGGAATTTGACCAGATGCGTCTTGAAGAATTTCACTAAGCACGCTATATCTTAGGTTCCAGAGTTGTATAGATCGAAGATCCACACAATTGAGGAATCTTGAAGAAAATGATGCTTAGGGAAATGAATCAAGGACAGATGACATGTGAGGTGTTTTGTGTGTGAGGATTTGAAGAATAAAACACCTTTGAAGATTTTTAGAAAAATTTCGAATCAAAGAGGGCAGTAAAAGTAACTTTTAATTACCCTGAATGAAGAACACGACGAACAGAGAGGTGAAACAGTGAAGTTCGTCGATGTAGATCTTCCACAACCTAACTTGGCGGAGGAAGACATCTACGGCGGCGGCGGAGGTGAAGATTTCCGCGGTCGGCGCGAGTACGACGGCGACGAGGTCGAGGCAGTGAAGCTCTTCCTCACCGGCGAAGATGGAGTAGCGGCGGCGCTAGGGTTTGAGAAGCTCGAGCGGGAGAGTGAGATCGAACGGAGTAAAAGAAGTGAGGAAGGGGCGAGGGGTATTTATAAAGGCAGTGAAAAACTGTTCGCCTGAAGATTTAGGACGAACGTGCCCCTGACCATTCTCCTTCTCACGACATGTGTCACCCACGTACTGTGTAGTGGAGATCATGTAAGATCGTGGGTGAGTTGAATAATGCATCATGGGATGCGGAACGGTTTGAGCGGCAAAACCGAAACTGTGGATAAGATTAGTTTTAACGTTCCGTTCGCAATTTCTTCAGCTAACAAGGACACAGTGAAGAATTTTAACGAGTTTCAAATAGAACGCACATGAAGAATTTGTGAACGGATTGGATTGAGTATAGCATAGAGGGGAAGGGTCCGATCACATTCACTTAGAAGAAGAACCAACTTGAAGAAATAGCTATAAATGAATGATGTAGAGGACTTAAACTCATATATATATATATATATATATATATATATATATATATATATATATATATATATATATATATATATATATATATATATATAGCCAATGAAGAAAAACGACGGCATAAGTGAAGATTTTGCAAGTTGAAGAATTTGAACAACTGAGGAATTTCAAAACTGAGGAAAAACTCAAATTTAAGATTTTCAACTTTTGTGGTGGCGTGACCCACCGTATAAGAATGATGATTTTAGACACCCCGTACAATTGTCGTAGGGTTCTGAGAATCAAATTCTTCATTAATTTCTTCACACTTAGAGTGTTATTCTTCATTGATTGAAGAAAAACGTTTCTTCATGTGTTGCACATCTAAGTCATCAATTTTGCATAAGTGTTAGGATGAGTGCCTTTTTCAAAGTACATTCGAAGACTGTAAGATATTTAGCTCACATCGCAACTTGCTAAATCTCTTCTCATCCAAGGGCTTAGTGAAGATATCAGCTAGCTGTTCTTTAGTCTTCACATGCTCAATAGAAATGTCACCCTTCAACACATGATCGCGAAGAAAATGATGACGAATCTGAATGTGCTTTGTCTTCGAGTGCTGAACTGGGTTGTGAGCAATCTTGATGGCACTCTCATTGTCACAGAGTAGAGGCACATTCTTCACGTTGACGCCATAGTCCTTGAGTGTTTGCTTCATCCATAGCAGATGAGCACAGCAAGAACCAGCAGGAATGTACTCAGCTTCAGTAGTAGACAGTGATACGCAGTTCTGTTTCTTCGAGGACCAACAGACCAATGATCGTCCGAGGAAATGACAAGTACCAGATGTTGACTTGCGGTCCACACGGTGACCAGCATACTCAGAGTCAGAATATCCAATGAGATCAAAATCCGAGCCCTTGGGATACCATAATCCAAGTGTTGGTGTGTGAGCTAGATATCGAAGAATATGCTTCACAGCTTTATGGTGTGATTCCTTCGGTGCAGCTTGAAATCGGGCACACATGCAAACACTAAGCATTATATCTGGCCAAGATGCACATAAGTACAATAAAGAGCCAATCATGGAGCGGTATACCTTATGATCGAAGTCAATACCATTTTCATCAGTGCATAGATGACCATTTGTGGGCATAGGAATTTTGATGCCTTTGCAATCTTGCATGCTGAATTTCTTCAGAACATCCTTGAGGTATTTCTCCTGAGATATTAATATGCCATTGCGCTGTTGACGAATTTGAAGACCTAAGAAGAATTTCAACTCTCCCATCATAGACATTTGATATTCTTCACTCATCATATAGGCAAATTCATCACTATAACGTTGGTCAGTACAGCCAAAGATGATATCATCAACATATATTTGGCACACAAACAGTTCACAATCATAAGACTTAGTAAAGAGAGTGGGATCGAGTGAACCGGGTGTGAAGCCTTTCTTCATGAAGAATTCCTTCAAAGTATCATACCACGCCCGTGGGGCCTGCTTGAGGCCATAGAGGGCCTTGTTAAGTCTGAATACTTTGTCAGGATGTTTTGGATCTTCAAAACTGGGGGTTGAGCAACATATACTTCTTCCTCAAGCTTACCATTGAGGAATGCACTTTTTACATCCATGTGATATAAGATGATATCATGATGGTTAGCATAAGCAAGCAATATGCGAATAGCCTCAAGTCTAGCAACAGGTGCAAAAGTTTCATCGAAATCAACTCCTTCAACATGTGTGTAGCCTTGAGCTACTAGTCCTGCCTTATTCCTCACCACAACACCATTTTCATCTTGCTTGTTGCGGTAGATCCACTTTGTGCCAATGATGTTATGCTTGCAAGGATCGGGACGATTGACTATTTCCCAGACGTTGTTGAGCTTGAACTGATGTAATTCTTCTTGCATGGCCTGAATCCATTCAGGCTCCAGAAATGCTTCATCTACCTTAGTGGGCTCTGTGATAGAGACAAAAGCAAAGTGCCCACAAAAGTTAGATAAGTGTGAAGCTTTTGAGCGTGTGAGAGGACCTGGTGCTCTAATGTCATCGATGATCTTCTCCACTTGCACTTCTTTTGCAACGCGAGGATGAGCTGGTTGTCGTTGAGGAATTTGATTAGCATTTTCTTCAGCATCAATTTCCTCAGCATTTTCTTCAGGTGCATCAGCTTGACGTTCTTCACATTCTGGAATGAATTCTTCAGCAGATTCTTCAGTAGGAATGACATCTTCAATAGCCTTGTGTTTGATAGAATCCTCGGGTGCTGGTTCATCTAACACAGAAGGTAGGTGCTCTCTTTGCGAGCCATTAGTTTCATCAAACCGCACATATATAGTTTCAACAATCTTGTGAAGAACATTGTTGAAGACTCTGTAGGTGTGCGAGTCCTTTCCGTAACCAAGCATAAAACCACCATGTGCTTTCGGTGCAAATTTAGAGTTTTGATGAGGATCTCTAATCCAGCATTTAGCATCGAAGACTTTAAAATAACTCACATTGGGTTTCTTGTCAGTGAGGAGTTCATAGGCACTCTTCTTGAAGAATCTGTGAAGATATACTCTGTTGATGATATGGCACGCAGTATCAATTGCATCAACCCAGAAACGACAAGGGCTTTTGTACTCATCGAGCATAGTGCGAGCCATCTCAGCAAGAGTCATGTTCTTGCGCTCCATGACGCCATTCTGTTGAGGAGTATAAGGAGCAGATAACTCATGAGTAATACCAAGTTCATCAAGATATTCATTGAGACCCGAATTCTTGAACTCAGTGCCATTGTCACTTCTGATGTGCTTGATCTTCACACCAAAGTTGGTTGAAGCCCTCGAGGAAAATCGTTTGAAGACTTCCTGCACTTCATGTTCGTAAGAGACAAGGTGTACCCATGTGTAACAAGAGTAATCATCAACAATAACAAAGCCATATTGAGATGCTTCATTTGAAACAGAAGAATAATGATTAGGACCGAAGAGATCCATGTGAAGCAATTCGAATGGTCGAGTAGTGG
This sequence comes from Aegilops umbellulata, assembly GCA_032464435.1. NCBI lineage: Eukaryota > Viridiplantae > Streptophyta > Magnoliopsida > Poales > Poaceae > Aegilops > Aegilops umbellulata. The sequence continues at coordinate 404,713,265 of CP136054.1, read as the reverse complement.
TCATGATGGTCTTTGCTGGATGCTTGGCCTTGGTCATCTTTCCAGCTTCACAGGCACCGCACAAGTCATCCTTGAGGAATTTGACATTCCCAATGCCAATAACATGCTTCTTCTTCGCAAGCGTGTGCAAATTCCTCATGCCTGCATGACCAAGTTGTCGATGCCATAGCCATCCTTCTGAAGCTTTTGCAAGTAGGCACACGGCTGGTTGTGAATCTGCAGAGAAATCAACAATATACAAGTCTCCTTTCCTAAAGCCTTCGAAGACTTTGGAATTGTCAGCTTCCATAATCACAACACAACGATACTTGCCAAAGACAACAACCATGTCAAGATCACAAAGCATTGAGACAGACATAAGGTTGTATCCTAAGGACTCAACAAGCATGACTTTGTCCATGTGTCAATCCTTTGTGATAGCAACTTTACCTAGACCCAATACCTGACTTTTGCTTTTATCAGCAAAGATGATATGCTTCGAATGTGATGACGATAAGGGAGCATCCATCAACAGATTCCTGTCACCAGTCATGTGGTTTGTACATCCACTATCAAGTACCCACTCAGTGGCTTTGGGTTGATCATCCTGCAGATGAATTAGTGCAACTTACGAACTCATATACTTCAGCAGTGAAGAATATGATATCATAATTCATTAGATCAATTTCATCAAACAGTAGGGCAGATAAAGCAGAGGGAGGACGTGTGAAATGAAAGTTCATTTCATCATGGTTAGCCTGCGTCCTTTCAGGCATTTTGTCAGGTCCCCAGCAAATTCTTCAGACGTTACAGTACGTCTGGAGACCTGACCCTGCATAAGAGATTAGTTCTTTTTCTTCACCACCCACATCTGAAGGGGTGGCAAAGAGTTCATCACTCTGCGAGCTCCATATGAGAATGGTGGCATGGCGGCCAAACCATTATGTTTCACATAAGAGGGGTTAGGGTAAGCATATGAATAAGCAGAGAAATTCTTCGAGGACTTATGAACATCATAATTTGAAGAATAATGCTCATATTCATAGCCCTTGGCTTTTCCCTGCGAAACAGAGTTGGTAGCACGATGATGTTCATATGAGGACTTTGATCCATGTGAGGAATTTGATCCATATGAAGAATTTGATCTGGGGTTCCTATTCTTCACTGGTGGTGTCATGAGGACATTCACCTGAAGACTTTCAAGGCACTTTTTGGGAACCCAGATCTTCTTCATAGGGGAACCATTCCTGAAGTTAGTGCCAACATATCTAGCAAATACTTCACCATTCTGATTTTTGAACAGTTTATAGTTGGAGTCAAATGACTCATCAGAAGAATGAGAAGATTCACATGTATAACCAGATAAATTAGATGGATCAACTGGAGGTCCCTTTGCAGCAACCCATGAGGTTTTGGGGTACTGCTCAGGCTTCCAATATGTACCATCAGCATTGAGTTTCCTCTCAAAGGCAATACCCTCTTTCCTAGGGTTCCTGTTGAGGATCTGCTTTTTAAGCACATCACAAAGAGTCTGATGCCCTTTGAGGCTTTTGTACATGCCTGTCATGTACAATTCTTTCAACCCTGCCTCGTCAGTGATACTAGCAATGTCCTCAGATGAGGAATAAATGATAGCAGAGACAGGTGAAGAATTTGTAACATTAGAAGCATTTGAACATTCCGGTGAAGAATTAGCAGATTCTCGTTCAATGCATTTTCAACATGGATGAATAAATTCTTCCTGAGCAGCGCTGATTTGTTGAGCAAGTAATGAATCGCGCTCCTTCTGAAGATCTTCATAACTCACTCTTACCTCCTGAAGATCTTGCTTTCTTTGAAGAAATTCATAAGAAAGCTTCTCATGATCACATAAGAGAGTGTTATGATGACCTTGAAGGTTATCAAACCTGGTCTGAAGTCTCTGAAGATTTTCAGATAAGGCTTTAGTGCGATCCATTTCTTCACCCAACATATCATCACTTTTGTCTAGCAAGTTTTGAACCTTTTCAAAAGCCTTTTGTTGTTGCACAGCAATCTTAGCAAGTTTAGAGTAGCTAGGCTTAAGATTTTCATCAGATTCATCATCACTAGATTCAGAGGAGGTATATTTAGGTACCTTGGAACCCTTTGCCATGAAGCAATAGGTGGGAGCATAGTCATCGTTGCCTTCATCTGCCTTGTTGGTGAGGTCATTTTCTTCAGAGTTGAAGATAGACTTCCTGACGAATGCAGTAGCGAGGGCTAGGCTTGCCACACCAGACTCAGAGTCCCCAGAGGCCTCCTCTTCTTCTTGTTCCTCAGATTCAGCTTCAGAGTCCATTTCCTTGCCAATGAATGCCCGAGCCTTCTTGGAGCTTCTCTTCTTGTGAGATGAAGACCTTGAGGATTTTGATGATGAAGATTTTGAGGACTTCTTCTTTTTCTTCGCATCATTAGAACTGTAATCCTTGTATTTCTTCTTCTTTGATTCCTTTTCCCACTGAGGACAATCTTGAATGTAATGTCCTGGTTTCTTGCACTTGTGACAAAGCCTCTTCTTGTAGTCACTAGATGAGGAATCATTGCTCCTTGAGGGTTTTCCAAAGCGACCACGTCTTGAGAACTTCTGGAATTTCTTCACAAGAAGTGCTAGATCATGACTTAGTTCTTCAGGGTCACCAAGGCTGCTACCAGAGTCTTCATCTTCGGATTCTGATACTGCCTTGGCCTTCAGTGCACGTGATCTGCCATAGCTCGAACCATAGAGATCTCTCTTTTCAGCAAGCTGGAATGCATGAGTGTTTAGCCCTCATCGAGGATATCAGCGGGGTCAAGTGACTTGTAATCAGCACGCTCTTGTATCATCAGTGCCAGAGTATCAAATGAGGAATCAAACGATCTCAGCAATTTCTTCACCACCTCATGGTCGGTGATGTCAGTGGCACCAAGTGCTTGAAGCTCATTAGAGATGTCAGTGAGGCGATCGAAGGTTTGCTGAACATTTTCATTGTCGAGTCTTTTGAAGCGGTTGAAGAGATTGCGAAGAACATCAACTCGAGAGTCACGCTGAGTTGAAAATACAAACATAGAGTACAGAAAGCGTAAGCACAGGATAGCACAAGATGAAGACAAACAGACTGAAGAAATTGAACTGAGTAAGTTGAGAAAGTATTCAGTCAAAGTCTTCAAACACAGATATGAACAAACATGCAACACAGTAATGAGGAAATGAAAGTTTTGAGGAAATAGAACCAGTTGGCTTGGTGAAGACAATGATTTGGTAGACCAGTTCCAACTGTTGTCTCAGTTGTATGTCTGGTTGGAGCGGCTGAGTATTTAAACTCGAGGACACCTAGTCCCGGACACACAGTCCTCACCGTATTCTCCTTGAGCTAAGGACACACAGTCCTCGCCCAATCACTCGTGGTAAGTCTTCAGGTGACTTCCAAACCTTCACAAACGCGGTCACTCGGCGATCCACAATTCCTCTTGGATGCTCTAGACCATGACACCTAACCGTCTGGAAGAAGCACAGTCTTCAAAGGTAACAAGCGTCGGATCCACACAGGATCAATCTCTTCAGTGATGCTCAATCACTTTGGGTTTGTAGGTGTTTGGGTTTGGGTTTGGATTTTCCTCACTTCATGATTTTCGCTCAAAGTCCTCGGAGGATGGGTTGCTCTCAAATGACAACTGTCAGTTTCTCTCGGAGTAGCCAACCAGCTAGTGGTTGTAGGGGGCGGCTATTTATAGCCTAGGGAGCAGCCCGACATGATAAGACATAAATGCCCTTCAATGATACGACCGTTAGGTGGATAAGATATTTTGGGACAGCTGGCGCGTAGCACAGCAATGGTCGGAAACTTGAGGTACAAATTCCTCAGGGCTATCATGATCCTCACTGTGTAGGCAATTCGCACTGGCGAATTCCTAACTCCTCAGTCAGAGCAAGATTGTCGGTGTCAAAACCGGCGGATCTCGGGTAGGGGGTCCCGAACTGTGCGTCAAGGCCGGATGGTAACAGGAGACAAGGGACACGATGTTTACCCAGGTTCGGGCCCTCTCGATGGAGGTAATACTCTACTCCTGCTTGATTAATATTGATGATATGGGTAATACAAGAGAAGATCTACCACGAGATCAAGGAGGCTAAACCCTAGAAGCTAGCCTATGGTATGATTGTGTATGAAGATGATTGTCCTATGGAGTACAACCCTCCGGTTTATATATACACCGGATAGGGTTAGGGTTACACAGAGTCAGTTACAGTATGTCAACAGCGGGACTTTACTCTGTGGGAGTTCGACCCGGCGCAGCACCGAGCCCTTAACAGGCTCTTCGACATGACGTATGAAGACGTCTGGAAGGTGCTAATCAAAGGGGCCGAGGCTCCCGCATCCGCTTCCGAGGACAGCGGATACAGCTCGCAGCGTGACGCTGGCGAGGTAAGCTATTCTCACCCTTCACAGGATGTTAAGTTCTTTCATAGTTTGACTCTATGCGGGATCTAAACTCCCTTACCTTTAACAGGCTTGGCAGGTGATATCCGGACGGATTAACTATCCGTCTCCCTTGCCCGAAGACCCAGCCCCTGCTCTCTTAGAGAAGCTGCTGGCTCCGGCACCTTATGTGGTGCTTGAGAAGAAGGCCAAGAAGAAGAAGACCACGGGGACTCGAAAGAGTGCCCGTAATGTGGTGGTGTCGGACTCGTCGTCTGACGAGTCCGAGACGCCCTCCTCCCACGAAAACGAGGAGGAGGAAGAAGAAAGCTCTCCCCCCCCCAGCGGAGGGAGGAGAGAAGAAGAAGGCCGCACCAAAGATGTAATTTTTGAATGAACTCGCTCGTGTTTATCTTGTGCGCTGAAATCTTGTTCATATGCGCTAAGCAATGCTTATTGAATTTAAAATATTATTTTCTGTGTGGCCACTTATCAAAAAATTGAGAGATGGCCAGTCGTCGGCTTCTGCCCCGTGCCACTAGTGCTGAGGTGTTCGGGATAAACCTGAGCGCTCTTTTTCCCATGGTTGGGTCCTTCGAGGGAGGCGCTCAGCACAACGAACCAGGCAATCGGACTATAATGCTTGAACACTCTCACTTAGCCATAGAACTTTATAATTTTAAATTTCGGCGAAGCCCCTAGTTCGGAAGACCGAGTTCGGGGCGCTATCCACGCCTTTGGCCAGACAAAGCCAGCTCCTCGCTCGAAGCGGCATAAGTCTTTAGGGACTCGAAAAACCTCTCGAACAGCGACCGGTCTCTCGCCTCATCATGACAGTCAGTTTCAGCTTTCTCCACTGAGGTGCTTAACCCAGCTGAACCGGGGCACAATCGCAGTGGTTCTCCTAGTGCTACCTTAACCGATATAGCGGAATGTAAGGCACCAAAACATAGGAGCGGGGCAAACCCAACATGTGACCAAAATCATGACTCGGAGCCGATGCATATAGTGCTATAAGTTCGGGGTGCCGCACTTGTGAAAGCTGACGGACTTCTCACACCATAATAAGGGGTACTGAAGCCCCTGGCGTATTTGCCGTACCATGATGTACGGGTGCGATCATGTCAAAACATATATATATATATATAAACAGGATAATGCAAAAAATAGACAAAAAGCTATGCATTGTTTATAGAGAGGCTATTTATCAAAGCCGAACGATACAAGTAGTGCAATAAGCAAAAATATACTGGACTATTTAACATGTACTGACCAGGGGCAGGTCGCGGAGTTGTATTTGAAACAGGTATACCGCTCGTAACAGAGACCACCTGGGAGTTCCACAATGCGGCATGGCTTTGTCTGCTTCCCTGGATCTTGCATCGCGTGTGCGGCAATCGAATTGCCGAACAGGTCATCCAAAACGTGGAGTCCTAAAAGTAAGAAAAAAGAATCCGGCAGCCCCTAGTACGTTTTAAGCCGTATTTTGGGCGTGTCGTTATTGTGCCCCTTCCCCTGTGCCCATGGTATCTCAAGGGCGTTGTTATGTATGCGAGGGCTGGGGTTGGGGCTGCATTGCTACGCCTGCTCAAAACGTGTCGGGCGGTCTGGATGTAGGTTACTCCGGGCGCGCTTGGCAGTGTCTGGCTTTTTGACGGCCGGACTGGAGAATTGCCTAAGAAGGCTGCTTTGTACTTCCGCCGCGAGAGCCTCCATGTGCTCCTCCGTACGGAGGGAGCGTTCGGTGTTTCCGTTGACCGTGATTACTCCTCGAGGGCCTGGCATCTTGAGCTTGAGGTATGCGTAGTGCGGCACCGCATTGAATTTTGCGAATGCGGTTCGTCCGAGCAGGGCATGATAGCCACTGCGGAACTTGACTATATCGAAGATTAACTCTTCGCTTCGGAAATTATCCGGAGATCCGAAGACCACGTCAAGTGTTACTGAGCCTGTGCAATTGGCCTCTACACCTGGTATAACGCCTTTAAAGGTCGTCCTTGTGGGCTTAATCCTTGAGGGATTTATGCCCATTTTCCGCACTGTATCCTGGTAAAGCAGGTTCAGGCTACTGCCACCGTCCATTAGGACTCTTGTGAGATGAAATTCGTCGATGATTGGGTCGAGAACCAATGCGGCAAAGCCGCCATGACGGATGCTTGTGGGGTGGTCCCTTCGATCAAAAGTGATCGGGCAAGAGGACCATGGGTTGAACTTTGGGGCGACTGGCTCCATCGCGTATACGTCCCGTAGCGCACGCTTCCGCTCCCTCTTGGGAATGTGGGTTGCGTATATCATGTTCACCGTCCGCACTTGTGGGGGAAACCCCTTCTGTCAATTGTTGTTAGGCGGCCTGGGCTCCTCCTCGTCATCGCTATGCAGCCCCTTGTATTTGTTTTCGGCTCTTAACTTGCCTGCCTGCTTGAACACCCAACAATCCCTGTTGGTGTGATTGGCTGGTCTTTCGGGGTGCCATGGATCTGGCACAAGCGGTCGAGTATTCGGTCCAAACTGGACGGGCCCTGAGTATTCTTTTTGAATGGCTTTTTCCGCTGACCGGATTTATAGCCTCTGAATCCGGCATTAACTGCCATATCTTCATTGCTGTCGCTGCTGACGCGGCGCTTTTGCTTATTTCAACGTGTCCTGCCACTTTTGTCCTTGGTATCCGAATTACCAGGGTTCTTTGATAAGTTGTTGCTGCGAGCTAGCCAGCTATCTTCTCCCGCGAAAAAGCGGGTCATGAGTGTCGTGAGGGCTGCCATAGATTTCGGCTTTTCCTGTCCCAGGTGCCGGGCAAGCCACTCGTCGTGTATGTTATGCTTAAAGGCTGCTAGGGCCTCTGCGTCCGGACAATCAACTATCTGGTTTTTCTTTGTTAGGAACCGTGTCTAGAATTGCCTGGCCGATTCTTCTGGCTGCTGAATGATGTGGCTTAAGTCGTCGGCATTCGGTGGTCGCACGTAGGTGCCCTGGAAGTTGTCGAGGAATGCGGCCTCCAGGTCCTCCCAAGAACCGAATGAGTCCGCTGGCAAGCTGTTAAGCCAATGTCGGGCCGGTCCTTTAAGTTTGAGCGGGAGGTATTTGATGGCGTGTAAATCATCGCCACGTGCCATGTGGATGTGAAGGAGATAATCCTCGATCCGTACCGCCGGGTCCTTGGTGCCATCGTATGATTCGATGTTCACGGGTTTGAAACCCTCTCGGATTTTATGATCCATTACTTTGTCTGTGAAGCATAATGGGTGTGCGGCGCCCCTGTACTGGGCTATGTCACGACGCAGCTCGGAAGAGCTATGTCTATTGTGTTCGGCCCGGCCGGATTTGTAGTATCCGGAGTGAGGATCATCGTCATGTGCCGTGGGGCGCCTACGCGATCCGTAGATCGATCTTGTTTGTCTTGCTTTGTCCTCCAGTACATCTCGTAGGTCTGGCACATCTTCCCGTGCCTAGGTTGAGCGGCGTCGGGGCATGGCTTGGGTGGAGGGCCGACAGTCCTCTCTGTCGCGGCCGCGAGGTGGTCGGTCTGTCATGTCGTGCGCTGGTGATGTAGGCGCTTCCTCCTCTAATCGGGGTAGCGGCCTGCGCTTTGGGTAACTCTTGGAGGGGCGCTCGAGTTCATACTCTTCGTCCGCAAGGACTTCAGTCCATCTATTAGCTAGCAAATCTTGATCAGCTCTAAGTTGTTGCTGCTTTTTCTTTAGGCTGTTTGCCATGGCTAAAAGCCTGCGTTTGAAACGCTCTTATTTGGTGGGGTCTGATGGTACGACGAATTCATCGTCATCGAGGCTTGCCTCGTCTTCGGAGGGAGGCATATAGTTATCAACCTCAACCTCTCGTTCGGCCGCTCTCTCATGAGGGATGGCTTCTCCATCTTCTTGCGTCGAATCTTGCTGGGTTGGGAGTTCTTCGGTGCTATCCGGGGTAGTATTATCTTCCGTGCCGGAATCACCGTTTTTGCTTTGACGGGATTTAGAGCGGCGCCGCTGACGCCGGCGCTTTGGCTGTTTCTTGGGGGTGTCACCCCCCGCTGTTCCATCGCCATCTCCATCTTTTGGAGTATCCACCATATATATGTCATATGACGAGGTGGCCTTCCAGCGCCCTACAGGTGCTGGTTCCTGTTCGTCTCCTACCTCGTCATCCATACCGTCGAAGTCTTCGGAGCCGAAGTCAAGCATGTCGGTTAAATCGTCGACAGTGGCTACACAGTGGGTGGTGGGTGGGCTTTGAATTTCTTCATCGTCCGAATCCCATCCTCGCTGACCATAATCCGGCCAGGGCTCTCCTGATAAAGAGAGAGACTTGAGAGAATTTAGGATGTCGCCAAAAGGTGAGTGCTGAAAGATGTCCGCGGCGGTGAACTCCATTATGGGTGCCCAATCGGATTCGATTGGTAGGGGCACGGGGGGTTCGGAGTCCGGAGAAGAGTCTGGACCCTCAGAGTCACGAGTCACGCGGAGTGTGGGGCTGGCGTTTGGCTCGATCGCCTTTGAGATCGTAGCCCCCGAGGCGACGTCCAACCGCTCATCCTCGATTGACGCAATAGGCTCCGAATTAAGGGTCGGAACCGGTGCGTGTGCGGCCTCCAAGACACTGTTCGGAGGCAGAGCTAGATCGTGCCCCTCGAGATAGTGCGGCGCGCTTGGCTGTGGCTCAAACCCATCGCAGATCAAGTCTCTGCGGATATCAGCCGTGTAGTTTAAGCTTCCAAACCTGACTTGATGGCCAGGGGCGTAGCTTTCGATATGCTCCAGGTGACCAAGCGAGTTAGCCCACAGAGCGAAGCCGCCGAAGATGAAGATCTGCCCGGGGAGAAAAGTCTCACCCTAGACCTCGTCGTTGTTGATGATCGAAAGAGCCATCAGGCCTAAAGGCGATGACATAGAGGAACTCTCAATGAAAGCACCAATGTCGGTGTCAAAACCGGCGGATCTCGGGTAGGGGGTCCCGAACTGTGTGTCAAGGCCGGATGGTAACACGAGACAAGGGACACAATGTTTACCCAGGTTCGGGCCCTCTCGATGGAGGTAATACCCTACTCCTGCTTGATTAATATTGATGATATGGGTAGTACAAGAGTAGATCTACCACGAGATCAAGGAGGCTAAACCCTAGAAGCTAGCCTATGGTATGATTGTGTATGAAGATGATTGTCCTACGGACTACAACCCTCCGGTTTACATAGACACCGGATAGGGTTAGGGTTACATAGAGTCGGTTACAATGGTAGGAGATCTTGAATATCCGCATCGCCAAGCTTGCCTTCCACGCCAAGGAAAGTCCCATCCGGACAGGGGACAAAGTCGTCAATCTTGTATCTTCATAGTCCAGGAGTTCGGCGAATGTATAGTCTGGCTACCCGAACACCCCCTAATCCAGGACTCCCTCAAAGATCCTCAGTGACCAGAAGAACTGCGTCTCTGTCACTGAAGAAATTGACTGAACTGTATGAGATTTCCAATGGCTTCACTCGAAGGGATTGGTAGGTGTAGGATTTGAGTTGAGCATCACGTGGAAATATTCTCCTTAGTATTTCCTCGACCCCCTTTAACAGTACGGTGTTTCCTATGACTCAAGAAAGAGAAAATGAAACTACGAAAACAAAAGTCTTCACGCATCATGTTCCTCGAATGATAACCAAGTCTTCAAGGTCACACCAATTTCTTCACTTTCAAAGTCTTCGGAAAGTCTTCATAATATCAAAGTCTTCAGTTCAAGAACTTCATTTTTAGGGGTCGAATTTCTCTGTAAATATCAAACTCCTCATAGACTTATAGACCTGTGTACACTCATAAACACGTTAGATCCTTAACCTATAAGTCTTCAATACACCAAAATCACTAAGGGGCACTAGATGCACTTACAGGTACCATTCTCAATGTTTATCAACTACCATGATAGTTAAATAAAATATATTCCTTTGTTGTAGGAAAAAATTGGCTTTTCGCAAAAACCTTATAACCATACAGCCTCCACCAGCCATATATGCATGTAGTGATAGCATTTATTCTGTTCGTTGATCTACTATGTTATATTGCGAGTATATTCCATGTGCTGACCCGTTTTGGGCTGCAACATATCATGTTGCAGACTTTTCATATGAAGAGTAAGGTGCCGTAGGTCGTTGTCGTGCACTCAGCTATACCGTTGGAGTTGATGTACTCACTTTATCTTCCAAGCCTTCCGCTGTTATTGTATTTACATGGCCTTAAGCCATATTATTGTATTAAGTTCTCTTTTGAGACATTCGATGTAATAAGTGTGTGATTGCACTCTGTTATAAATCCTTCATGTACTATGTGTGTCTGCATTACCGATCCAGGGATGACACTTATGCACAGAGATTTGACCGTTTGAGGTCAGATCGCTACAAGATGGTGTCAGAGCACACGCTAATTGTAAGACACGACCACTAAGATGAGCCATAGGTCACTCTTCTCTACTCATTTCTGACTCCTCTACATTTTCCACTCTATAGGATGGCGGACTCAAGTAACAAGTTTGCACAACCGGATGAAGACACACCTTTTGGATGACACTTGAAGGAAGTCACAAGGTACCTGAACATAGGAATACCAAGCTTCACCGGGACCTACACCGCCACTTTACCAGAAGAGGAGTGTTGGATGATTCGAGTTCAAGTTCCAGGAAGGACATTCATGCCAGTCACTGAACCCATAGAGTTTTTTGTTGATGCACCAACCTGGAGTCTAGGAAAGAGCATGGTAGCCCACATCGCCATGGGACACATCGGCGAAGTTTATCACAAAGATCTTAAGGACACCATCTACCAGATATGTGGCCACCGAGATGAGCAATGGGAGATGATCAGCACCAGGAGGGACAAGTCCATTGCAGCTTTCATCCAGGAGATACACCAGCACATTCGTCGCCAGGAGAACCAAATGTGCGCAAGCATGATAGAACTGAAGAAGGTGATGACCAGGAAAATGGAGCTTGAAGAGGAACTCAAGTCTACACGCGACGGATATGAGGAGGAAATCGCAATACTAGTGGATAAGAATGACGACCTGACAAGGAAGCTAGGATTGTTCATGGGAGACCCCGCTCCAGGAGGAGATGACGAGCCTTCTGAGGACACTCATTCTGAAGACTACATCATCATCGACGACAACGACTCCGACCCCGACAGTAGTGATGATGATTACGAAGACGAAGCTGGAGCGGATATCATGGAGTCTTCCACCGATCAAAATTTCTAGTCGCCACCATATTATTAGTAGTATTTCCCCCATGTATATAGTAGTAGTCTGAGCACTGTAACGATAGTTAGATCGATTGTATGCCCTTTCTTGTAATGATTTGGTGTGATATGAATGTGTTTGTCTCATGTGCATATGGTTAGTGCTTTCTCACTAGACCTCATTCTATTCTAATCTCTCGGTTTCAGAAGGGCAATGCAGAGTCAATCTGTTATGGAGTCTTCGTAAGTGTAAACAGAGGAAGGGCTTGCTGAAAGTGGCAGATGGCATCCCTCTCGGGCTCTGGCGATGGCGCTGGCGCCGCGCTCCTCTCCGCGCTGGTGGACGCCTCCGTCTCCGTCCCGTGCTCCGGGGCCGCCCCAGAGACCGCTTCCCCCGCCGCCTCGCCGGCCCTCCCCGCTCCGACGACTCCTGGTGTGCCCCCCATCCCGCGGCCCTCTTCGCCCGCCCCGGCTGCGTCGCCGCGATTCCGTTGGGCGGACTACGCCGACGAGCCTGCCTTCCCTCCTCCCCCCCCCCCCGGCCGTCGCCTCCCCTCCCCTGGCCTCCTTGCCCCGTCGCGTTGCGCGACCCTGCTGGGCCGGTAACCTAGCCCCCCGCGTGCGGGGCTCGGTCGCCGGCTCGCGGCCGCCGCATGCGCAGGACTCGCCCTCGAGCTCGTCTCGGGCGTCCGGGCCGCAAGGAACGCCCTTGGGGGCTGGTGGGACTCGGCGCCGGCGCCTCCGATCTTGGGGAGTGGTCGGCCATTCGGAGCGGGGCGGCGAAGGCTCTTCCTGGCGTCTTCCGGCCGCCGGCGACCCGCCGGAGCTGTCCCCGTTGTTATCCTCTCTCTTGCCTGCCACGGCCCCGCTCGTCCGTCCAAAGCCGTTCCGCCCCTTCATTGCCTCGTTTGGATCCTCCGCGCTGTGCCTCCGCGTTGGTTTCTCCCGTCGGTGTGCGCCCCCGCCTCCCTCCTCGGTCACGCCGGCGGCGGCGCTGGGAGGCGTCGTGCCCCTCGGGGAAACCCTACGGGTCGTGCCTACCGGCCGCCTGCTGGGCTATGGCCCGTTGGGCCGAGGCATCCTGGGCCGCGCACCGGCCCAACCAGCCTCCCCCTCCCCTGGGCCCGCGCGCCCCCGGTTGGGTTGGCTGCCCCCGCCCGGGCCTGGGTCGTGCCCTAGGCCTGCTCCCCCGGTTCGTTCGATCTAGATCCCAGGAGGTCGCCCGTGCTCCTCATTCCCCCACCCCCCGCCGCCGCTTCGTAGGTTCCCTTCCGCCCCGACTCAGCCGCCTCGTCGGTCGTTGCTCGCCCCGACCCCGTCCCTCACTCGATCTCCCCGGCGGCCGCCCCTCCCCCATCCTCCGCACCTCCCCCTCCCGCGCCGAGCCCTGCCATGCCGCGCGAATGGGAGGACGGGGCGTCTCGCCCCAAGCGCCGCTCGGACGACCGCTGGGATCCCCCTCGCCCCTCCCCCGACGCCCTCCGCCGCGAGGAGGAGCTCCGGCGCGAGCTCCGTGAGCTTCGCGAAGGGCGCCGGGACGACCGTCGTTCCCCGCCCGCCGTGAGACGTGGGGGCGCTCCCGCTCCCCCCGCCCTGCCACCTCAGGGGACTGGCACCGGCGCCTTTCACCCTCCCCTCCTTCGCGTTGGGGCCGTAGCCCCTCTCCGTCTCGCGTGGCGCGCCCCCCCATCCCCCCATGTCCAAGCCCCGGCCGGCGTGCCGGCCTCCCGGAAATACGTTCCGCCCCACGCCACTGGCCCTTCGACTTCTGCCCCGACAGCCAATTCGGGTGGCGCTCCTGCTCGCGGCTGCCAAGGCCCGGCCAAGAAAAAGAAGCGACGCGGCCAAGGCCGGGCCAACCCGGCTGCCCCTCCGCCCTCGGCCCCGGGCACCTCCGCTGCCCTGGGTCCCGTCTCCAACCGTCCCCGCCCCCCGTGCTTCAACTACGGGGTGCCGGGACACTCGCAAGTCAACTGCGTCAACCCTCAGTGCTGCTACATTTGCTCCGATCCTGGTCATCCCGCTCTCGTGTGCCCTGACCTGCCGGTGACGTCGGAGCTCATGATATACGGCCACGGCATCGAGGGGCTTGGGTTCTTCCATCTTGAGGTCCCGGATCTTCCCCCGCCCACCCCCTCCCTTCAGGCGATTGTTACGGTAGTCGACGGGGTTGCTTCCCCGGAGATGATCGAGGCCGAACTCAACCACCTCTACCGTCGCCAGTTGGACTGGGCGGTCACTCCCACTGCTGGTCACATCTTCACCGTCATCTTCCCCGACACCATCAGCTACGGCTACGCCACTCGTAGTGGCCAGATCACCCTCGCCCAGAACCAGCTCGTCATCGACATCACCAAGCCTGTCCTCGACGCCCCGGCGGTGGCTGTCCTGGACACTGCTTGGCTCCTCGTGGGTGGCCTCCCTGACATCGCCCGGTCCGAGCGCGTCATCCGCCAGATGTCCCGGATCTTGGGAAAGGTGGTGGTGGTTGACGAGCTCTCCCTCCGTAAGGAGGAAGAGGTCCGGGTCAAGGTCAAGTGTCTCGACTCCTCCAAGCTCCACGTAACCGTCCGTGTTTTCTTCAACGACCAGGGCTACGACCTCCGCATCGCCCCCGAGCCTCCCAACCACGTCGGCCATCCCCACTTCACCGACGATGGGCCCCATGACGGTAACCCGGGTGCTGGGCGGGACTACCACGGCAGACACCACCCCCGCTCCCGCAGGTCCAAGGATGGGGAGGGCTTGGATGACTCGGCCTCCAGGTCGCAGTCCCGGTCGCCTTCTTTCACGGCCGATGGGGGCATGGGCGCCAGGTCGCGACGGCCCTTTCCCTCGAGCCCCTCCTCAACCCGGTGGTCGTGTCTCCCGCCGCCAGCGACGCCTCCAGCGTGGGACTGGTCGTCTGCCCCGCTTCCTCGCCGCGCTCCCCGGTCTCCGCCGACCTGCCCTCCCCGCTTGGCGATGGCGGGGTGCCCGGATCTGGCCTCGCCCCCCCCCCCCCCCGACTCCTCCCCCGCTGTCACCCAGCCGGCCGCCTCGCCACCTCCGGCCACTTCTCCCAGGTCGTCCCCGACCTCCCCTGGGGCCCGGACGGACCTCGTCATCGACTCGGCCTTGCCTCCGTCTTCCCCGACTCTGATGCCTTCGCCACCTTCTTCTCCGACCACGGCTCTTCAGACGATCCCCGCGGTGGGCTCTGGCTTGGAGCAGGAGTTCCAGGTGGTCACCCCCGAGGCCGCTCCCCCTCCGCCTCCTCGTGTCGTGGCCCTCTCCCGGCGCCCCCGTTCGGCCTCCTCTCCGGCGACCGCCTCTCGTCGAAGTGCTCGGCTGGACGCGGCGCGCCCGGAGGGCTGCCCGGTGCTGCCCATCCGCGAGCGGGCCGAGATTCATGCTGCCGCATGGAACCTGGAGCCAGGTACCCCCCCCCAGTCCCTCCCTCGGCTGCTACTTGTTCCTTCTCTGCTCTCGAGTCGATCCCTCTTGGGAACCTTGTGAAGATCGCGACTGACTCCGCGATCATATTTAGGGGGGAGGTTGGCGCCCCCTTAGCCCGGATCGAGGCCATTAGGGCCCGTGAGATCCTCGATGGTAGGCTGGTTGCAGTTAGAGCAGCCCTGCTCCTACCCCCTAACTCGTCGTCCGAGTCAGTGGACCCGAGACCTCGTCCTCCTCCTCGGATTGGTGGAATTCCCCCCTGGCCGTTACCGAGCTTCGGGGTCGTACCCGTTCTCGCACGGCTGCCCTTCGCGTGCAAAGCGCATCTCGTGTCCTGGGGTCAAGCAGCCCCTCAATGGCTGCTTGATGCGTGCCTTATTCTGGAACATCCGCGGTTTCGGCCACGATGGCCGCCGTCGCCAACTCATCGAGTACATTCGTGACGAGCACATTGACATTGTGGCCATCCAAGAGACCATCCGTTCGGAGTTCTCCCTTTCGGAGCTTGACCGCTTGAGCTCCCACCTTTTTGCCTGGCATTGGCTCCCATCTAGTGGGACCGCGGGCCATTCCGGTGGCATACTGTTAGGTGTGAAGGATGCCACCTTCGAGGTGGGCAGTATGGACCAGGGCCAGTTCTTCGTTAGCATGGAGCTTTTCGAGCGCTCCCTGAACCTCAAATGGGAGGTCATTATTGTCTACAGCCCTGCCGATCACAGCCGATCTGCTACCTTCCTCGAGGAGCTTCACCGGAAGGTGTCGATGGCATCGCTTCCGGTGGTGGTCGGGGGTGACTTTAACCTCCTTATATGCGTGGAGGACAAGAGCAATGGCAACGTCAACCTCGGTCTTATGCAAATGTTCAATGACTGCATTGCTAATCTTGGCCTCCGCGAGATCGACCGGGTTGGTGCCATGTTCACTTGGACCAACTGTCAGTCTGCCCCAACCGAGTCAGTGCTGGACCGGGTCCTAGTCTCCCCGGAATGGGACCTCCGCTGCCCTCTCGCCTCCCTCCGGGCCATCACCCGGATTGGTTCTGACCACGTCCCCCTCCTCCTCTCCTCTGCTGACGAACGTCCCCCGGTTCAACCCCGCTTCCGGTTTGAGACCTTCTGGTTGTCCCAACCTGGCTTCATTGATGCGGTCAGTGCCCGCTGGGTGGAGACTCGGGCTCTCTCCCTGTCCCCTGGCCGTCCCCTCTCTGCGGTCGATTCTTGGCACAGCTGCGCCAAACGGAGCCGACAGTTCATGAAGGGTTGGAGCGCCAATCTGGGGCGTGACCTCCATGAGCGTAAGAAGGCTCTTCTGTCTGCGATCCAAGCCCTGGATCTTCGGGCCGACGCGCACGGCCTCTCCACCGAGGAGTGGCTGTCCCGATACGACCTGGAGGACCAGCTCTCTATCATCTACACAGACGAAGAGGCTTACTGGCGACTGCGCGGCGCCCCGAAATGTGTCCTGAAAGGTGACGCGAATACGGCTTACTTCCAAGCCATCGCGAATGGACGTCGCAGGCACAACACCATCCCCCTCCTTTGGGATGGCTCGACCCTCCTGCAATCCCCGCGGGACATTGGGTCCCACGTCGACGGCTTCTATAGGGCCCTGTTCACCGCTGCTCCTCGGAGTGGCTTATCCCTTGCCCATGACTTTTGGTCTGGTCGTCAACTTGTCTCCGCTTCTGAGAACGCGGCTCTTACGGCCCCCTTCTCTGAGGACGAAGTCTGGGCGGCCATTAAGGGCATGAACCCATCTTCGGCCCCTGGCCCGGGTGGTCTTCCAGTAAAGTTCTTCCAGAGCTTCTGGAATGTGGTTAAGTCGGAGATCATGGCTATCTTGGACGAGTTCTATGTCGGGTCCATCGACCTCGGACGCCTGAACTACGGGACGATCTCGCTCATCCCCAAGATCCCTGAGGCTACCGACATCCGCCAGTTCCATCCTATCACAGTGATTAACGTGATCTTCCGGATTCAGGCTAAAGGGTACGCCAATAGGGAGACCCTGTTGGCCGACCATATTACCCACCCCAACCAATCGGCCTTCATCCAAGGCCAATATATTCTGGATGGGGTGTTGGTCCTCCATGATATCCTTCATGAAGTCCGCTCCAAGCACCTCAAAGCGGTCTTTCTGAAGATAGACTTTCATAAGGCCTATGACACTGTTAGTTGGCCCTTCCTTCGGGAAGTTCTTCTGCGAAAAGGCTTCGATGACCGCTGGGTTACTCGGGTGATGCAGATGGTGTCGTGTGGACGCACGGCCGTTAACATTAACGGGGAGATTGACCCCTACTTCCCCACATCCTATGGCGTGAGACAGGGTGACCCCTTTTCCCCGTTCTTGTTTAATATGGTGGTTGATGCCCTTGCGGCCATCTTGGTCAAAGCCAAGGCTGCTGGTCATATCTGTGGCATCACCCCTCACCTGACCGGCGGCACGGGCATCTCACTGCTCCAATACGCTGACGACACCATCATCATGGTCGAAGGCTCGGATGCGGACTTCGCTAGTCTCAAATTCCTCCTCCTTTCCTTCCAACATTTGTCTGGTCTCAAGATCAACTTGGATAAAAGCGATGTGATGGTGATGGGCTACTCCCCGGCTGAGGCCACCGGCATTGCCAACCGCCTCAACTTCCGCCTGGGCTCCTTCCCTACGACTTACTTGGGAACGCCCATTAGCGACTCCCGGCTCATTGTGGCAGACCTTCGCCCTACGGTCTCCAATTTGCAAACGCGTATGGATCCGTGGCAAGGTCGATGGCTCTCGAAGGGGCCCCGGACAATCCTCATCAACTCCTCGCTCTCTAGTCTCCTCATATTCCTTATGAGCTTCTACAGTCTCCACGAGACTCTACATCACGAGATTGCTAAAATTCAATCCCGCTTCTATTGGGCGGGAGAGAATAACAGGCAGAAGTATCATATGGTTAGTTGACCCGACATCTGCAAGCCTCAGGACCAGGGAGGCCTTGGCATCATGTGCTCTAAGCGCATGAACATTGCCCTCCTTTCCCGCTGGCTCTGGCGCATCACTCAGGGCTATGGCGGCCTGTGGCTAGACATTATACGGAACAAATACCTGCGTGGTCAACCCTTGGCCTTTTGCCAGCGGTCGGGCGGGTCCCAGTTCTGGCAGTCGGTCATCCAGCTGCTTCCCGTCCTCCGCATTGGTACTTCCATATCGGTTGGCTCCGGAGCCGCGACCCTGTTCTGGTTCGACCGCTGGGCTGGGGACGCGCCCTTCGCTGCCCGATTCCTTGACCTCTTCTCCATCGCGGTCGCCCCTACAATCTCAGTTCAGCAGGCCCTTATTGACCTAGGGCGCCTCGCGTTCCAGAGGCCATTTGGGCCTCCGGAAGTGGCCGCCTGGCATGAGCTGCTTGATTGTATTAAGCTCCATGAGCCGACTGTCGATGTTGGCCCGGATAAGCTTCGGTGGCACCTTGAGCCTTCGGGTCAATTTTCCACCAAGTCCCTCTATGCGGCTATCGCCCCCTCCTCTGCCCCTCCCCCCCTCCAGGCAGTTTGGCCATTAGACTGCCCCTTAAAATCTGGATTTTCATGTGGCAGTGGATCCGAGGTCGGCTTCCGTCGGGTGTCGAGGTCCGCAAGCGCAATGGCCTTGGCTCGGGCCTCTGCCCCCTCTGCGATTCCCCTGAAGACTCGAACCACATTTTCTTCTCCTGTGTGTCTGCGCAGTTTGTCTGGAGCTACTTTAGGGAGGCAGTTGGCGGGAATTGGTGCCACTCCAACTTCCCGGACCTCTTTGCCGAACTACAGGCTTCCCCGCTTCCATCTCGCCACATTAGGTGGCTTGAGATTGGGGTGCTCGCGTGGACCCTTTGGACTACTCACAATAAACTTGTGATTCAGCGCTCCCCTCTCCGACGCTCTACTGACGCCCTCTACAAACTGTTTGGTTACTTGCAGCTCTGGCGGCCGCTTAGCCGCCCTCGGGACCGGTATGCCATCTCCGCCTTCATCACCGACCTCCGCTCGATGGCCATCCGTCTGTCGCCGCCCCCTCCGCCGCCTCCTCCTGAGCCTGACTAGGCATGTGTTGCTCCCAGCTCTGGCTTCGGCCTTGGTCCTGGCTGAGCTGTCTTTTATGTTGTGTTGCATTTTTGGGCTTGTTGAGCTGTGCCCTCAGCAGTACCTTTGGACCTTTGTTGTGTGACTTGTGTGTGTGTGTGTTGGACTCGTCTTGTATGTGCTCTTGGCGGTTTGCTTTATTTATAAAGCGGAGCCAAAGCCTTTTTCGGTATTCTAATCTCTCCCCTCTAAACCCATCAGATGCCTCCGAGACGTGACCCCGGATTTGTCTTCCCACCGGAGCTCACTCAGTTGATCCAACAGCAGAATGCCTTGATGCAGTTACTAGTCCAGAACCAAGGCAATAACAACAACAACCCACCGCCACCACCTCCAGTTGACAACTTAGCCCGTTTTCAAAGGTTGCAGCCGTCGGTGTTTTCCAGTGGCACCGAGCCAATAGTTGCTCATGATTGGTTACGTAGGATTGGAAGGGAGTTGGCCACCACAGGTTGCACAAATGCTGAGAAGGTGCGTTTTGCCGCACATCAATTGGATGGACCCTCAGCCGCATGGTGGGAGAATTACACAACCACCTTCCCCAAAGCCAATGTCACTTGGGAGCAGTTTCAGCAAGCTTTCTGCATAACACATGTCTCAACTGGATCTTTGAGCATGAAGAAGCGTGAGTTTCGCAACTTACGCGAGGGAAACCGTACTATGGGGCAGTACGTGGATGAGTTCAGCAAGTTAGCCTGTTATGCCCCAGATGACGTGGCCACAGATGCCGCTAAGCAGGAGAAGTTTATGGAAGGGATGAATGATATGATGAGTATGCAGTTAATGGTGGCAACATGTAACAACTACCGGGAGTTAGTAGAAAAGGCTCTTATGATTGAAGGGAAGCAGCAGCAGATTGAGAGCCGCAAAAGGAAGTATGGACAAGGGAAGAACAATTCAGGAGCTCATCAGAAGCCTCGGTTTACCCCGAACTCGGGAGGATATACTCATAACCATGGAGGCCATACCCACAATGAAGGAAGTCCGCATAACCACAGTGGCCCCAATAATGGAAATGGGAATGGAGCAGGCAGCAACCAGAACCGCTCTAACCCAGCCACACCCGCCAAGAAGGACCAAAGTCACATTACTTGTTTCAAGTGCGGGAAGACTGGACACTATGCCAATGAGTGTCCTGAAGCAAAGAATGGAAATGACAATGGAAGCTCTGGGAAGAAGCCCAACCCTTTGTATAGGGGACAAGTGAACCACGTTAACATGGAGGAGGTTGAAGAGCAGCCAGGTGCAGTTATAGGTAAGTTTTTGGTGAAGTCAATTACTGCAATCATTCTTTTTGATACTGGTGCATTTCATTCATACATTTCAAGGAGCGGAGTATATGGCAAGCCAAGGATGTTTTCAGATGCCAGTGACCATAGGTAGGCATGTTTTCCCCTCAGACTTAATAATTCTGGAGTCGCAAGGATTGGATGTGATAGTAGGAATGGATTGGCTATCGATGTATGGAGGAAATATCGATTGCGCCAGTAAGCCAATTCTACTCACCACCCCGGAGGGAAAAAGGATCAAGTATGTATCCCGGCATGCGCCGAGGAGGACCCAAGTAAATTCTCTCACGGGAGTTGTTCAGGAGGAAGTGCATGTAGTGAAGGATTGCCCGGATGTATTTCCAGAGGAATTATCAGGCATACCACCGGATCGAGACATTTAGTTTTTAATAGAGTTGTTGCGAGGCACCGGACTGATATCGAAGAGACCATACCGGATGCCCGCAAATGATCTGGAGGAGATTAAGAAGCAGATCAAGGAGTTATTGGACAAAGGTTATATTCGACGAAGTTCGTCACCGTGGGGAGCCCCAGTGCTCTTGGTTGAGAAGAAGGATGGATCTTTGACAATGGTTGTTGATTATCGAGCATTTAATGAAGTGACGATCAAAAACAAGTACCCACTGCCGATGATCAATGATTTGTTTGACTAGCTTCAAGGATCTAAAGTATTCTCCAAGATCGACCTACAATCAGGATACCACCAGCTGAAGATCCGAGAACAGGATATACATAAGACAGCCTTCACCACAAGGTACGGGCTATATGAGTACACGGTTATGTCATTTGGATTGACTAACGCCCCTGCCTATTTCATGTGTATGATGAATAAGGTGTTCACGGAGTTCTTGGATAAGTTTGTCGTGGTGTTCATTGATGATATTTTGGTGTACTCGAAGAATGAAGAGGAACACAAGGAGCATTTGCGTTTAGTTCTCGAGAAGCTCAGGGAACATCAGTTGTATGCCAAGTTTAGCAAATGTGAGTTTTGGTTGAAGGAAGTTGGATTTCTTGGCCATGTTATATCAGGAGAAGGTATAGCAGTGGATCCTACCAAGGTTCAGTCTGTCACTGAGTGGTTGGCACCCACCTCGGTTGGAGAGATCCACAGTTTTCTTGGACTCGCGGGATATTATCGGAGATTCATTGAGAATTTTTTTAAGATTGCGAAGCCCATGATGGAGTCGTTGAAGAAAGACACTAAGTTTAAGTGGACAGATGAATGTGAGGTAAGTTTTCAGGAGCTGAAGAAACGTTTGGTTACAGTCCCAGTGCTGATTCTGCCAGATATACGCAAGGATTTCCAAGTGTATTGCGACGCTTCTCGCTTAGGACTTGGAGGTGTACTTATGCAAGATGGAAGAGTGGTTTCGTATGCCTCATGTCAGCTTCGACCGCATGAGTTGAATTATGCCATGCATGATTTGGAGTTAGTAGCTGTAGTTCATGCGCTCAAGACCTGGAGACATTTTCTTATTGGAAATCGTTGTGATGTGTACATGGATTATAAGAGTTTGAAGTACATTTTCACACAGAAGGAGTTGAATCTCAGGCAAAGGAGATGTTTGGAGATTATAAAGGATTATGACATGAAGCTGCATTATCATCGAGGAAAGGCCAATGTCGTAGCAGACACTTTGAGTCGGAAGAGTTATGCGAATACCCTCGTAAGCGGAGGATTACCAAAGGAGTTAGCTGAACATCTCAGGGAGCTTCATTTGGAGATAGTCCCTAGAGGTTTTGTCGCAGCGATGGATGTTCAGTCAACATTATTGGGAAAGATTCGAGAAGCTCAAAAGCATGACCAAGAGATTGTCGAGATAAAGGAGGGGATGAGTAAAGGAAAAGCCAAAGGTTTTCGTGAGGATGAGCACGACACCTTCTGGTTTGAGGATCGTGTTTATGTACCCAATAATGCAGAGATCAAGAAGTTAATACTACAGGAAGCTCATGACTCGCCATACTCGATACACCCTGGAAAAACCAAGATGTATTTGGATTAGAAGGAGCATTTCTGGTGGACTGATATGAAGAAAGATATTGCTGAGTATGTGGCTGTCGGTGTCAAAACCGGCGGATCTCGGGTAGGGGGTCCCGAACTGTGCGTCAAGGCCGGATGGTAACAGGAGACAAGGGACACGATGTTTTTACCCAGGTTCGGGCCCTCTCGATGGAGGTAATACCCTACTCCTGCTTGATTAATATTGATGATATGGGTAGTACAAGAGTAGATCTACCACGAGATCAAGGAGGCTAAACCCTAGAAGCTAGCCTATGGTATGATTGTTGTGTATGGAGTTGATTGTCCTACGGACTACAACCCTCCGGTTTATATAGACACCGGATAGGGTTAGGGTTACACAGAGTCGGTTACAATGGTAGGAGATCTTGAATATCTGCATCGCCAAGCTTGCCTTCCACGCCAAGGAAAGTTCCATCCGGACACGGGACGAAGTCTTCAATCTTGTATCTTCATAGTCCAGGAGTCCGGTGAAGGTATAGTCCGGCTACCCGAACACCCCCTAATCCAGGACTCCCTCAGTAGCCCCTGAACCAGGCTTCAATGACGGCGAGTCCGGCGCGCAGATTGTCTTCGGCATTGCAAGGCGGGTTCCTCCTCCAAGTCCTTCATAGAAGATTGTAAATACCAAGGATAGTGTCCGGCTCTGCAAAATAAATTTCCACATATTGCCATAGAGAGAATAATATTAACACAAATCAAATCTGCTGACGCATTCCGTAGTGCGTCATCACACTACGGCCAAGTCCTTTACGAATCGTTTTTACTTTTCCACCTCAGCACGTTTTGCCAGGCGGTTTCCTTGGCACGTCTTGTCAAAGCAGAGATCGTGTGCCCTTTTTACGGGATTCTCATCAATACGGACGTGGGTAACCCAACCGTGCCATTTACCATGGCGCTCGGGAGGCGAGCGAGTTTTATTAGGCAGGTGGGGACGCATAACCGCATCCGCCCATATAAGGGGATAAGGATCCACCTTTTTTACCTACGCCTTCTTCCTCCTTTGCCTATCCATCTCCTGCGCACTCGAGCTCCAGCGCCCAAGCCTGTTTTTCCCACCTCAACCTTCTCCAGCAATGTCCGGAGCGGGAGGCAAGTGGATGGTCTCCTCCGTCACGGAGGTTCAAGTGAAAAAGTTAAGGAAGGCCGGATACCTGTCCAAGGACATCCCGCACCGGCTTCCCGAGGAGGGGCAGCTTCTCCCCACCCCAAGGCCCCATGAGAGTGTAGTGTTCCTTCCCCACTTCCTCCGCGGACTGGGTTTTCCACTTCACCCATTCGTCCGGGGGCTCGTGTTCTACTACGGCCTGGATTTCCACGATCAGGCCCCAAACTTCATCCTCAACATCTCGGCGTTTATCGTCGTGTGTGAGGCCATCCTCCGCGTCCGCCCCCATTTCGGCCTCTGGCTCAAGACCTTCAATGTCAAGCCCAAGGTGGTGCGCGGCAGCCAGGCGGAGTGCGGAGGCGCCATGGCGGGCAAGATGGCCAACGTCCTATGGTTCGAGGGCTCCTTCATGGAGACCCTAAAGGGGTGGCAAGCCGGGTGGTTTTATATCACCGAGCCACGCGATCCGAAATGGATCGCAGCCCTCGAGTTCCGATCCGGACCCCCCATGCGGCTTATGTCCTGGAAAGAGACGGGCATGTCGTGGGGTAACGAAGAAGAGGTGACCGGACTGAAGACATGCATCCAGTCCCTGGTAAACAAGCCAATCAGGCTTGTCAATGTAGTCCGGGTCATGCTCGTTCGCTGAATCCTCCCGTGTCAACAACGGGACTTTACTCTGTGGGAGTTCGACCCGGCGCAGCACCGAGCCCTTAACAGGCTCTTCGACACGACGTATGAAGACGGCTGGAAGGTGCTAATCAAAGTTGTCGAGGCTCGCGCATTCGCTTCCGAGGACCGGGGATACAGCTCGCAGCGTCACGCTGGCGAGGTAAGCTATTTTCACCTTTTACAGGATGTTAAGTTCTTTCATAGTTTGACTCTATGCCGGATCTAAACTCCCTTACCTTTAACAGGCTTGGCAGGCGATATCCGGACCGATTAACTGTCCGGCTCCCTTGCCCGAAGACCCAGCCCCTGCTCTCTTAGAGAAGCTGCTGGCTCCGGCACCTTATGTGGTGCCGGAGAAGAAGGCCAAGAAGAAGAAGGCCAAGAAGAAGAAAACCACGGGAACTCGAAAGAGTGCCCGCAATGTGGCAGTGTCGGACTCGTCATCTGACAAGTCCGAGACGCTCTCCCCTTGTGAGAACAAGGAGGAGGAAGAAGAAACCTCTCCCCCTCCAGCGGGGGGAGGAGAAAAAGGGAAGGCCGCCCCAACGGGGGAGGCTGGAGGGTCCAGAAAGAGGAAGACCCCTCCGCCGGACTACTCCCCCGACGCCGACGAGGACGACGAGGGGTGGTCGAACAGGGCCAAGCGTCCGGCGAAATCGTAAGTATTCGGATACCAGAGTGACTCATGATATTCCTAGGTCGTTCAACTTTCCATAATGCCGAACATAAAAGTGCAGCCCGCCCCGGGCCGAACTCGATGATTCGTCGAGCGGCTCCCTGGATTCGTCGGACGTGAACTCAGTTCCGCCCGCTGTCTCCCCCCGCACTGCAGACGACACAGAAGTGGCGTCGCAACGAGCTTCGGGGCAGGAGGAGGTGGTCCTGGAGGAGCCGAAAGGCGACCTCCCGGACCCCAGGAATAAAGGGGACAAGACCCCCCAGGGCTCCGAGTCCGGCTTTGTGCCGGATGCCGCGCCGGACTCTTCAACAGTTCTGGTCCGCGGTAGGCGAACTCCTTCCAAGAGGAGCAAGCCTTCTGAGCCGGCGGCCTCCATCCAATCGGAGGTGCTGGACAATCTGCTGGAGGTTCTTGACGACGCCTCCATCGACGAGGAGCACCGTACTATTATGAGTACAGTGATCCAGAGGGTTCAGTTCGCCAAGAGCGGACTGACTGAAGCTTGCGCTAGCCTTCTGACAGGCTTCGAGGTAAGCAAAAATATATCAAAATATTACCACATAGACAGTAGCCCCTGATGCTCTGTTTGGCGTTTGGAAAGAAAAGCCGAATAGAGGATCTAATAAATTACGCAGGAGTCTAACAAAAAGGAGTCAATATGCGTATGCAGGCTTCGCTGCTATCCACCGCCGCACTGACTGCAGAGGTGGGTGTCCTAAAATAGGACCTCGGGCGGACCGAGCAAGAGCTCGGCCTTGCCAAGCGGCAGCTCGAGGAAAAAGAAGGTAAGAAATACCTTACAGAAAAAGTGCCTATAAAAAGGCGTGATTGCAAAAAGTAACAGGATTGTACTTCTTATTCTAGGGGCCACGACTGAGGTGGCGACCCTCAAGCAGGCACTGTCTGAGGCCAAAAAGAAAACGGCCGTGGAGCGCCCCGAGCAAGAGAGACTTGGGGCTCAGGTCGGCAAGGTGCAGCAAGAGCTTCAGGCTCTCATGAAAAAACATGAGAGTTTGGAGCTTGAGTCAAAGGCGCAGCATCCGAGCTCGCGTCGGCCCTTGAGACCGCCAAGTCTGCCAAGGCCGAAGCCCAAAAGGCCCTTCAAGAGTTGGAGGAGATGAGGAAGATAGCAGCGAGTAAGGCATTCTTTATGCAAAGCAGAAATATAAAAGTAAACTACTTGTTACTTACCTGAATCCGGAGTTCTCCAGGGGCATTCGCAGATCTTCCTCGCAGCGTATCCGCCGCCGCCGCATTCGACCGAGCTGAAGAGGGCAGCTCGACGGAGAAGGTGTTCTGGTCTCAATATTCTGAGGCCGGACTCCCTGTGCCCTTGAGCGACCAACTGAAACAGCTGGTCGAGCTCCACAAGGCGGCCGAACAGGCCATGAAGGGCTTCATAGTTCGGCTTTGGCCCGGAGAGGCCCTGGCAGGGAGCTATTTCGGGCTGGTGCGGCGGCTGGTGGAGGCCTGTCCAAGGCTCGAGGTCATCAAGCGCTCCGTCTGCATTGAAGGTGCCCAGAGGGCCCTTGCCCGTGCAAAGGTGCACTGGGGTAAGATGGACGGTGAGAAGCTTGTTAGGGACGGGCCGCCGCCGGGGAAGGAGCATCGCAAGCCTGAGAACTACTACAAGGATGTTCTTGCAGGTGCCCGCCTTGTGGCGGATGAATGTACCAAGGATGTAATCTTTGAATGAACTCGCTCGTGTTTATCCTGTGCGCTGAAAACTTGTTCATATGCGCTAAGCAAAGCTTATTGAATTTAAAATATTATTTTCTGTGCGGTCGTTTATCAAAAATTGAGAGATGGCCAGTCGTCGGCTTCTGCCCCCGTGCCACTAGTGCTGAGGTGTACGGGATAAACCCGAGCGCTCTTTTTCCCATGGTTGGGTCCTTCGAGGGAGGCGCTCAGCACAACGAACCAGGCAATCGGACTATAATGGTTGAACACTCTCACTTAGCCATAGAACTTTATAATTTTAAATTTCGGCAAAGCCCCTAGTTCGGAAGACCGAGTTTAGGGCGCTATCCACGCCTTGGCCGGACGAAGCCAGCTCCTCGCTTGAAGCGGCATAAGTCTTTAGGGACTCGAAAAAACCTCTCGAACAGCGACCGGTCTCTCGCCTCATCATGACAGTCAGTTTTAGCTTTCTCCACTGAGGTGCTTAACCCAGCTGAACCGAGGCACAATCGCAGTGGTTCTCCTAGTGCTACCTTAGCCGATATAGCGGAACATAAGGCACCAAAACATAGGAGCCGGGCAAACCCAACTATTGACCCAAATCATGATTCGGAGCCGATGCATATAGTGCTATAAGTTCGGGGTGCCGCACTTGTGAAAGTGTACGGACTTCTCACACCATAATGAGGGGTACTGAAGCCCCTGGTGTGTTTGCCGTACCATGGTGTACGGGTGCAATCATGTTATTTAATAAACAGATATATGAAAATAGGATAATGCAAAAATTAGACAAAAGCTGTGCATTGTTTATAGAGCGGCTCTTTATCAAAGTCGGACGATACAAGTAGTGCGATAAACAAAAAGATATTGGACTATTTAACATGTCCTGACCAGGGGCAGGCCGCGGAATTGTATTTAAAACAGGTATACTGCTCGTAACAGAGACCACCTGGGAGTTCCATAATGCGGCATGGCTTGTCTGCCTCCCTGGATCTTGCATCATTTGAGCGGCGATCGAGTTGCCGAACAGGTCGTCTCAAGTGTGGAGTCCTGAAAGTAAGAAAAAAATCCGGCAGCCCCTAGTACGTTTTAAGCCGTATTTTGGGTGTGTCGTTATTGTGCCCCTTCCCCTGTGCCCATGGTATTTCAAAGGCGTAGTTATGTACGCGAGGTACTGGTTTCGCTATGTCGCGAGGGCTGGGGTTGGGGCCGCATTGCTACGCCTGCTCGGAATGTGCCAGGTGGTCTTGTTGTAGGTTACTCCGGGCGCGCTTGGCAGTGTCTGGCTTTTTAACAGCCGTACTGGAGAGTTGCCTAAGAAGGCTACTTTGTACTTCCGCTGTGAGAGCCGCTGTGTGCTCCTCCGTACGGAGGGAGCGTTCGGTGTTTCCGTTGACCGTGATTACTCCTCGAGGGCCTGGCAACTTGAGCTTGAGATATGCGTAGTGCGGCACCGCATTGAACTTTGCGAATGCAGATCGTCCGAGCAGGGGCGTGATAGCCACTGCAAAACGGGACTATATCGAAGATTAACTCTTCGCTTCGGAAATTGTCCGGGGATCCGAAGACCACGTCAAGTGTTACTGAGCCTGTACAGTTGGCTTCTGCACCTGGTATAACGCCTTTAAAGGTCGTTTTTGTGGGCTTAATCCTTGAGGGATCTATGCCCATTTTTCGCACTGTATCCTGGTAAAGCAGGTTCAGGCTACTGCCGCCGTCCATGAGGACTCTTGTGAGATGAAATCCGTCGATGATTGGGTCGAGAACCAGTGCGGCGAAGCCGCCATGACGGATGCTAGTGGGATGGTCCCTTCGATCAAAGGTGATCGGGCAGGAGGACCATGGGTTGAACTTTGGGGCGACTGGCTCCATCGCGTATACGTCCCGTAGCGCACGCTTCTGCTCCCTCTTGGGAATGTGGATTGCGTATATCATGTTCACCGTCCGCACTTGTGAGGGAAAGCCCTTCTGTCCATTGTTGTTCGGCGGCCTGGGCTCCTCCTCGTCGTCGCTATGCAGCCCCTTGTCTTTGTTTTCGGCTCTTAACTTGCCTGCCTGCTTGAACACGCAACAATCCCTGTTGGTGTGATTGGCTGGCCTTTCGGGGGTGCCATGTATCTGGCACAAGCGGTCGAGTATTCGGTCCAAACTGGACGGGCCCTGAGTATTCTTTTTGAATGGCTTTTTGCGCTGACTAGATTTATAGCCTCTGAATCCGGCATTAACTGCCGTATCTCCATTATTGTCGCTGCTAACGCGGCGTTTTTGCTTATTCCGACGTGTCCTGCCACTTTTGTCCTTGGTATCCGAATTACCATGGGTTTTAGCTAAGTTATTGTTGCAAGCTAGCCAGCTGTCTTCTCCCGCACAAAAGCGGGTCATGAGTGTCGTGAGGGCTGCCATAGATTTCGGCTTTTCGTGTTCCAGGTACCGGGCAAGCCACTCGTCGCGGATGTTATGTTTGAAGGCTGCTAGGGCCTCTGCGTCCGGACAGTCGACTATCTGGTTTTTCTTTGTTAGGAACCGTGTCCAGAATTGCCTGGCCGATTCCTCTGGCTGCTGAATTATGTGGCTTAAGTCGTCGGCATCCGGTGGTCGCACGTAAGTGCCCTAGAAGATGTCGAGGAATGCGGCCTCCGGGTCCTCCCAAGAACCGATTGAGTCTTCTGGCAAGCTGTTGAGCCAATGCCGGGCCGGTCCTTTAAGTTTGAGCGGGAGATATTTGATGGCGTGTAAATCATCATCGCGTGCCATGTGGATGTGAAGGAGATAATCCTCGATCCATACCGCCGGGTCTGTGGTGCCATCGTATGATTCGATGTTCACGGGTTTGAAACCCTCTCGGATTTTATGATCCATTACTTTGTCTGTGAAGCATAATGGGTGTGCGGCGCCCCTGTACTGGGCTATGTCACGACGCAGCTCGGAAGAGCTATGTCTATTGTGTTCGGCCTGGCCGGATTTGTAGTATCCGGAGTGAGGATCATCGTCACGTGTCGTGGGGCGCCTACGCGATCCGTAGATCGATCTTGTTTGTCTTGCTTTGTCCTCCAGTACATCTCGCAGGTCTGGCACATCTTCCCGTGCCTAGGTTGAGCGGCGTCGGGGCATGGCTTGGGTGGAGGGCCGACAGTCCTCTCTGTCGCGGCCGCGAGGTGGTCGGTCTGTCATGTCGTGCGCTGGTGATGTAGGCGCTTCCTCCTCTGATCAGGGTTGCGGACTGCGCTTTGGGTAACTCTTGGAGGGGCGTTCGAGTTCATACTCTTCGGCCGCAAGGACTTCAGTCCATCTATCAGCTAAAAAATCTTGGTCAACTCTAAGTTGTTGCTGCTTTTTCTTGAGGCTGTTTGTCGTGGCTAAAAGCCTGTGTTTGAAACGCTCTTGTTCCGCGGGGTCTGATGGTACGACGAATTCGTCGTCATCGAAAGCACCAATGTCGGTGTCAAAACTGGCGGATCTCGGGTAGGGGGTCCCGAACTGTGCGTCAAGGCCGGATGGTAACAGGAGACAAGGGACACGATGTTTTTACCCAGGTTCGGGCCCTCTTGATGGAGGTAATACCCTACTCCTGCTTGATTAATATTGATGATATGCGTAGTACAAGAGTAGATCTACCACGAGATCAAGGAGGCTAAACCCTAGAAGCTAGCCTATGGTATGATTGTTGTGTATGGAGTTGATTGTCCTACGGACTACAACCCTCCGGTTTATATAGACACCGGATAGGGTTTGGGTTACACAGAGTTGGTTACAATGGTAGGAGATCTTGAATATCCGCATCGCCAAGCTTGCCTTCCACGCCAAGGAAAGTTCCATCCGAACACGGGACGAAGTCTTCAATCTTATATCTTCATAGTCCAGGAGTCCGACGAAGGTATAGTCCGGCTACCCGAACACCCCCTAATCCAGGACTCCCTCAGTGGTCGTATGTGATGTATGTCAGAGAGTGAAGGCAGAACATCATAAGCCAGCAGGATTACTACAGCCTATGCCGATACCCGAATGGAAGTGGGATAAGCTTGGCATGGATTTTATCACCGGATTACCCAGGACCCGATCGGGATATGAGTCTATCTAGGTAGTAGGGGATCGTATGACCAAAGTGGCTCACTTTATCCCAGTGAAAACCACTTATACAAGTGCAATGTTGGCCAAGATATACATGACCAGGATCATATGTCTGCATGGAGTTCCGAGGACCATCGTATCAGATAGAGGGACCCAGTTTACTTTGAAATTTTGGAATCAGCTGCACCAGACTTTGGGTACCAGGCTAGAGTTTAGTACAGCCTTTCATCCGCAGACAGACGGACAGACCAACAGAGTCAATCAGATTATGGAGGACATGTTGAGATCTTGTGCGCTAGATTATGGATCTAGCTGGGATGATAATTTGCCCTACGCGGAGTTCTCATATAACAACAGCTACCAGGCCAGTTTGAAAATGGCACCTTTCGAAGCTTTGTATGGAAGGAGGTGTAGGACACCGTTGATGTGGGATGAAGCTGGAGACCGTCAGTTGTTTGGACCAGATTTGGTCAAAGAGTCCGAAGAGAAGGTTAAGTTGATTCGCAATAGACTGAAGGTAGCTCAGTCCAGGCAGAAGAGTTATGCAGACTCAAAACGCAAGGAGGTAGTCTATGAAATCAGAGACAGAGCATATCTTCGAGTGTCACCTCTGTGAGGAGTTAAACGCTTTGGAGTTAAGGGAAAGTTAGCCCCAAGATTTGTAGGACCATATCGAGTTTTGGAACGTATGGGAGAAGTGGCCTACAAGTTGGAGTTACCCGAAGGACTGTCAGGAGTTCATGATGTGCTTCACGTTTCCCAGTTGAAGAAGTGTCATGCGGGGATGGCCAATATTCCTCTGAGAGATACAGTGCCCTGATAACCCACAAGTATAGGGGATCAATTGTAGCCTCTTTCGATAAGTAAAAGTGTCGAACCCAACGAGGAGCTAAAGGTAGGACAAATATTCCCTCAACTTCTATCGACCACCGATACAACTCTACGCACGCTTAGCGTTTGCTTTACCTAGAACAAGTATAAAACTAGAAGTACTTTGTATGTGTTTTTGGATAGGTTTGCAAGATAACAAAGAGCGCATAAATAAAAACTAGGGGCTGTTTAGATAAAGACACAAATAAATTAAATATAGCGAGTGTGTAGAAGTGGTGGTAGGAGTTGCGAAATTGTCCCTAAGCAATTGACTACTTTACTAGACCGATAGCAAGTTTTATGTGGGGGAGGCCACTGCTAGCATGTCATCCCTGACTTGGAATTCTATGCACTTATGATTGGAACTATTAGCAAGCATCCGCAACTACTAACATTCATTAAGGTAAAACCCAACCATAGCATTAAGATATATTGGTCCCCCTTCAATCCCGTATGCATCAATTTCTATGCTAGGCTGAAGCTTCTGTCACCCTTGCCCTCCAATACATAGTCCTATCAACATACAACTAACCTTATGGTGTGATCCATGCGCGCACTCATATG
The DNA here is from genome assembly GCA_032464435.1 of Aegilops umbellulata. Taxonomy (NCBI): domain Eukaryota; kingdom Viridiplantae; phylum Streptophyta; class Magnoliopsida; order Poales; family Poaceae; genus Aegilops; species Aegilops umbellulata. The sequence goes on along the minus strand of CP136054.1, from coordinate 404,681,176 downwards.
ATGGGCACCAAAGGACAGCAACATAACCACAAGCAAATTAAATCAATCATAGCAATTCATCAACCACCGATAGGACAACGAAAATCTACTCAGACATCATAGGATGGCAACACATCATTGAATAATAATATGAAGCATAAAGCACCATGTTCAAGTAGAGGGTACAGCGGGTTGCGGGAGAGTGGACCGTTGTAGATAGATGGGCGAAGGTGATGGAGATGTTGGTGAAGATGGCGGAGGTGTTGGTGTAGATCGCGGTGATGATGATGGCCCCCGGCGGCGTTCCGGCGCAACCGGAAGCGAGGGGGAGAGAGCCCCCCTCCTCCTTCTTCTTCCTTACCTTCTCCCTATATGGGAGAAGGGTTTCCCCTCTGGTCTATGGTCTCCATGGCGTGGGATGTGTGAGAGCCCCTCCGAGATTGGACTTGTCTCTCTGTTTCTGCGCTCCCCGATTCTGCCCTGGCACCGTTTCCTTTATATCCGGAGATCCGTAACTCCGATTGGGGTGAATCTTTCGCCCAGATCTTTCTCATAAAATTAGCATTCTTGCGGCAAAAGAAGAGTGTCAACCGCCTTACGGGGTGCCCACGAGGGTCCAGGGTGCGCCTACCCCCCTAGGGCGCGCCCCCTGCCTCGTGGCCCCCTCGGGCACCGTCTCGCGTTGATTTTACTTCCCAAAAATCATAAATATTCCAAAATAATTCTCCGTCCGTTTTTTCCTGTTTGGATTCCGTTTGATATGGGGTTTCTGCGAAACATAAAGCATGCAACAAACAGGAACTGGCACTAGGCACTGCATCACTATGTTAGTCCCAAAAATAGTATAAAAAGTTACCAAAAGTATATGAAAGTTGTAGAATATTGGCATGGAACAATCAAAAATTATAGATACGACGGAGACGTATCAGCATCCCCAAGCTTAATTCCTGCTCGTCCTCGAGTAGGTAAATGATAAAAAAGATAATTTTTGATGTGGAATGCTACCTAGCATAATCTTGATCATGTATCTAATCATGGCATGAATATTAAGATACGAGTGATTCAAAGCAATAGTCTATCTTTTCACATAAAAACAACAATACTTCAAGCCTACTAATAAAGCAATCATGTCCTTTCAAAATAACATGGCCAAAGAAAGTTATCCCTACAAAATTATATAGTCTGGCTATGCTCCATCTTCACCACACAACATATTCACATCATGCACAACCCCGATGACAAGCCAAGCAATTGTTTCATACTTTTGATGTTCTCAAACCTTTTCAACTTTCACGCAATACATGAGCGTGAGCCATGGACATAGCACTATAGGTGGAATAGAATATGATGGTGGGGGTTATGTGGAGAAGACAAAAAGGAGAAGATAGTCTCACATCAACTAGGCGTATCAACGGGCTATGGAGATGCCCATCAATAGATATCAATGTGAGTGAGTAGGGATTGCCATGCAACGAATGCACTAGAGCTATAAGTATATGAAAGCTCAAACTGAAACTAAGTGGGTGTGCATCCAACTTGCTTGCTCATGAAGACCTAGGGCATTTGAGGAAGCCCATCATTGGAATATATATATGAAAGTGATAACTCAAGAGACTCTCTATATGAAGAACATGGTGCTACTTTGAAGCACAAGTGTGGTAAAAGGATAGTAACATTGCCCCTTCTCTCTTTTTCTCTCATTTTTTTTTGGGCCTTCCCTTTTTTTGGCCTTTCTCTTTCTTTTTTTCCGGAGTCTAGTCTCCATCATCCTTTCCTCACTGGGGCAATGCTCTAATAATGATGATCATCACACTTTTATTTACTTACAACTCAATATTACAACTCGATACTAGAACAAAGATATGACTCTATATGAATGCCTCCGGCGGTGTACCGGGATGTGCAATGATCTAGCATAGCAATGACATCAAAAACGGACAAGCCATAAAAATATCATGCTAGCTATCTTACGATCATGCAAAGCAATATGACAATAAATGCTCAAGTCATGTACATGATGATGATGGAAGTTGCATGGCAATATATCTCGGAATGGCTATGGAAATACCATGATACGTAGGTATGGTGCCTGTTTTGAGGAAGATATAAGGAGGTTTATGTGTGATAGAGCGTATCGTATCACGGTGTTTGGATGCACCGGCGAAGTTTGGACCAACTCTCGAGGTGAGAAAGGGCAATGCACGGTACCGAAGAGGCTAGCAATGATGGAAGGTTGAGAGTGCGTATAATCCATGGACTCACATTAGTCATAAAGAAATCATATACTTATTGCAAAAGTTTATTAGCCCTCAAAGCAAAGTACTACTAAGAATGCCCCTAGGGGGACAAATTGGTAGGAAAGGACCATCGCTCGTCCCCGACCGCCACTCATAAGGAAAGCAATGAAAGAACACCTCATGCTCCGACTTCGTTACATAACGGTTCACCATACGTGCATGCTACGGGACTTGCAAGCCTCAACACAAGTATTCCTCAATTTCATAATTACTCAACTAGCACGACTCTAATATCGCCATCTTTATATCGCAAAACTATTGCAAGGAATCAAACATATCATATTCAGTGATCTACAAGTTTTATGTAGGATTTTATGACTAACCATGTGAATGACCAGTTCCTGTCATCTCTCTAAATAGATATAAGTGAAGCAAGAGAGTTTAATTCTTTCTACAAAAGATATGCCCACGCTCTAACAAATATAAGTGAAGCAAAAGAGCATTCTACAAATGGTGGTTTTCTATATGAAGAGAAACACGCAATCCTAACTTCGAATAATATAAGTGAAGCACATGGAGCATTCTATAAAGCCATACTCAAAAGATAAAAGTGAAGTGCAAAGAGCATTCTATAAATCAACCAAGGACCATCTCATACCAGCATGGTGCATAAAATAAAAATGAAAACTAAATGCAAAAGATGCTCCAAGATTGCACATATCGCATGAATGAAACGAATCCGAAAACATACCGATACTTGTTGAAGAAAGAGGGGATGCCTTCTGGGGCATCCCCAAGCTTAGACGCTTGAGTATCCTTGAATATTTACTTGGGTTGCCTCGGGCATCCCCAATCTTGAGATCTTGCCTCTCTTCTTTCTTCTCACATCGAGATCTTCTCGATCATCGAACACTTCGTCCACACAAAACTTCAACAGAAAACTCGGTAAGATCCATTAGTATAATAAAGCAAATCACTACTCTAAGTACTGTTGCAAACCAATTCAAATTGTTTTGGAATTGTGTCTACTGTAGTATAACTTTTCCATGGCTTAATCCACTGATATAAATCGATAGTTTCATCAAAACAAGCAAACTATGCACCAAAAACAGAATCTGTCTAAAACAGAATAGTCTATAATAATATGAACATTCACCATACTTATGATACTTTAAAAATTCTGAAAAAAATAGGAAAAATAAAAAATTTGTATAGAAAGACACTACAACAGGAATCAGAACCATTTGACGTTCCAGTAAAAAATTAAAAATCGCACACTACAGCAAAAGTTTCTGTCCTGCACCGCACAAACCAACAAGCATTGTAAACATCCTAAAGGCAAACCTTGGCACATTATTTTTATAATACAATGTAATTGTAAAAGGGGATAATTATTTTTGTTGAAAAGTTTCTGTAATCAAGATTCACAAAGTTTCCGTGAGCATGAACAAAGTTCAAGGAGCTCTCCCACTTCAACAATGCTTGTCTTTCTCACTTTCGCTTTTCTTTTTTGAAAATTTTTTGGGTTCCCCTATTTATTTTTGTTGTTTTTAAACTATATGAAAGCACACAACAGAAATAAATGACTCTATAAAACTTCCGGGTTGTCCCCCTGGCAGCGCTTTCTTTAAAGCCATTAAGTTAGGCATATTGTGCTCAAGTAATGGATCCACCCGGATCCCAAGGTATATCAAAGTCAATTTTAATTAACAATGATTTGTAATTTAGTAGTGAGAACAAATTAACATATATCACGCAATGACGAAGTATAACTCTCTTCCTATGCATCGACATGTCATAAAAGAACAATTCATGCACGCAAAGTAAAGGCCAATGCATAGTATAAGTAGTTTCTTGCAATTCTATCGTGTTGGAAACATAAAGAGGCGGAAATGTAGTTCCTCTCTCATAATAATTGCAAGTAGGAGCAGCAAGCACATGCATATTATATCTATCAAAATTATCATGTGCAATGGTAAAAGGCAACCCATCAATATAATCCTTAATAAGTACAAACTTTTCCGATATAGTGTAGTTGGGAGAATTCAAAAAGATAATAGGACTATCATGCGTGGGTGCAATAGAAACAATTTCATGTTTAACATAAGGAACTATAGCAAGTTCATCTCCATAAGCATAATTCATATTGGCATCTTGGCCACAAGCATAGCAAGCATCATCAAAAAGGGATATTTCAAGAGAATCAACGGGATCATAACAGTCATCATAGCAATCATCCTTCGGTAAGCACGAAGGGAAATTAAACAATGTATGAGTTGAAGAGTTACTCTCATTAGAAGGTGGGCAGGGGTAGCTAATCCGCTCTTCCTCCTTTTGTTCTTCGCTCTCCTCCTCATCTTTTTCATCCAATGAGCTCACAGTTTCGTCAATTTCTTCTTCCATAGATTCCTGCAAAATATTAGTCTCTTCTTGGACAGCAGAGTAGTCCTCAATATATGATTCAACATAGGCATTAGAAGCATAATTATCATAGCGATATTTAAGTATGGCAAAAATTTCAGATTTGTAAAGAGTAGCACCATACTTTTCAATCAAAGAAGAAATTTACATAAGCTCCCTTAAAAGCAACAAATTCTTCAATTTGTTGAACATCATAGTAATTATAAACACCCTTAGCATACGAAGATAAGATTCCATTATCAATAAACTCACATTGGTAGGGAAAGTGTTTCTTAGGGTTTTCAGAACAACAAGTAAAATCATATATATATAACATAAATTACAAGCATATTATGGCAAACGATGAATTTGACCCAGTAAAAGTTTCCCTTTTTCAGATATGCGGTGTCGCACATAATAAGCATGCTCATCTAAGGATTTGCCCTCAACTAAGCTAGTCGGGGTTTCAGCACGAGCACATAGGGATCAAAGATTATCCAAGTAATAAGCTTTAGGAGTGTGATAGATTTCGAGTGGTTCTTCAACCATTGGTTCAGTAGGTACAACTAATTTTTTTGGTATTTTGCGTTTCCTACCCATAACTAAAGATAGAAAACAACTAAGAACAGCAAATAAAAATTACTTAGTGATAAAGCAAACAAGCACACACGAGAATATTCACCCCACGCTATTGCTCCCCAGCAACAGCGCCAGAAAAAGGTCTTGATAACCCACAAGTATAGGGGATCAATTGTAGCCTCTTTCGATAAGTAAGAGTGTCGAACCCAACGAGGAGCTAAAGGTAGAACAAATATTCCCTCAAGTTCTATCGACCACCGGTACAACTCTACGCACGCTTAGCGTTTGCTTTACCTAGAACAAGTATAAAACTAGAAGTACTTTGTAGGTGTTTTTGGATAGGTTTGCAAGATAATAAAGAGCACGTAAATAAAAACTAGGGGCTGTGTAGATAAAGACACAAATAAAGTAAATATAGCGAGTGTGGAAAAGTGGTGGTAGGAGTTGCGAAATTGTCCCTAAGCAATTGACTACTTTAATAGACCGATAGCAAGTTTTATGTGGGGGAGGCCACTACTAGCATGTCATCCCTGACTTGGAACTTATGCACTTATGATTGGAACTATTAGCAAGCATCCGCAACTACTAACGTTCATTAAGGTAAAACCCAACCAGAGCATTAAGATATATTGGTCCCCCTTCAATCTCGTATGCATCAATTTCTATGCTAGGCTGAAGCTTCTGTCGCCCTTGCCCTCCAATACATAGTCCTATCAACATACAAGTAACCCTATGGTGTGATCCACGCGCGCGCTCATATGATGGGCACCAAAGGACAGCAACATAACCACAAGCAAATTAAATCAATCAAAGCAATTCATCAACCACTGATAGGACAACGAAAATCTACTCAGACATCATAGGATGGCAACACATCATTGAATAATAATACGAAGCATAAAGCACCATGTTCAAGTAGAGGGTACAGCGGGTTGCGGGATAGTGAACCGCTGTAGATAGATGGGGGAAGGTGATGGAGATGTTGGTGAAGATGGCGAAGGTATTGGTGTAGATCGTGGTGATGATGACGGCCCCCGGCGGCGTTCCGGCGGCACCGGAAGCGAGGGGGGAGAGCCCCCCTACTTCTTATTTTTCTTCCTTGACCTTCTCCCTAGATGGGAGAAGGGTTTCCCCTCTAGTCCATGGTCTCCATGGCGTGGGAGGGGCGAGAGCCCCTCTGAGATTGGATCTGTCTCTTTGTTTCTCTCTGTTTCTGCGCTCCCCGATTCTGCCCTGGCACTGTTTCTTTTATATCCGGAGATCCGTAACTCCGATGGGGGTGAATCGTTCGCCTAGATCTTTCTCATAAAATTAGCTTTCTTGTGGCAAAAGAAGAGCGTCAACCGCCTTACGGGGTGCCCATGAGGGTCCAGGGCGCCCCTGACCCCCTGGGGCGCGCCCCCTGCCTCGTGGCCCCCTCAGGCACCGTCTCTTGTTGATTTTACTTCCCAAAAATCATAAATATTCCAAATTAATTCTCCGTCCGTTTTTGTCCCGTTTGGATTCCATTTGATACGGGGTTTCTACGAAACATAAAACATGCAACAAACAGGAACTGGCACTGGGCACTGGATCAATATGTTAGTCCCAAAAATAGTATAAAAAGTTGCCAATAGTATAAGAAAGTTTTGGGATATTGGCATGGAACAATCAAAAATTATAGATACGACGGAGACGTATCATGCCCCTGGAAGCAATTCAGTTGGATAGTGATCTAACCTACGAGGAGAAACTTGTCAAGATTCTCGAATTTGCCAGCCGAGTTACCCGCGGCAAGGATATCAAGTTTTGCAAAGTTTAGTGGAGCCACCATACCGAGGATGAAGCCACCTGGGAACGAGAGGAAGATCTACGGAAAGACCACCCACACCTATTTTCTAGAGAACCCGAATCTCGAGGGCGAGATTCACCTTGAGGGGGTAGGTTTGAAACATCCCAAATTTTCAATTTGGAATGTTATACATAGGTCATCATATGCATATCATATTTTCAATTTGCATTTTGGTTTTGATCCTAGAAATTCTAAGCAACTCAAGGACCCACAGAGAGAGTTGGGGATTTCATTCATTTTTCGTATTTGAATTTTCTCAAATATTGAAAAGAGGATCATTTTTGTTTTAATTATTTTTTCTCCAAAATACTTTCAATATCAAAATAAAAGAGAGGAGATAATATGACTTCTCCAAAATAAAAGAAATATAGGAGGAAAATGTTAAAATCAAACAATTATTTTATTTGGATTTTTATTGCTATTTTATTCGAATCAGAAAAATATGCATTTTTCAAAAATTGCATTTTTAGGCCAAGAAATTGTTCACTATGTTCTAAATATTTTATTTAGACGGTGAAAATTGTTTTTGGCATTTTTAGAATTTTTTTATATTTATTTAGGATTTTTCCTTTCGGCGGAATTTATTTAAAAAAAGTTCCCGCACCGAACTGGGCCAAAGGCCCAGCCGCTCGCCGCCGCCTTCCCTGCGCGCCGCCGCGCCTCGCCAGGACTCCGAGCTTGCTCCGACGCCGCCCGACCCCCTCCCCAAGTCGGTTCACTGCCGCCGCCCGACCCCCTTTAAATAGCCACCCGGGGCCTCCTTTTGGACCCTGAGCCACCCCGCCGCCTGCACCGCACACTGCCGTCGCATCCGCCGCACTCCGCCGCTGCGTCGCCGCGCCGTTGCCTAGCCGCCGCGCCGCTGCTTCGCCGCCGCCCGCCAGCGCCGCCTGACACCGCCTCACCCCGCCGCAACCACGCCGGAGCCGTCGGACCTCGCCGATCTCGCCGCCGTTTTTTCGGTTTTAGGTATAAAACCGATCGGTTTTTAAAATAAACCCTAGTTTCGGTTTTTTTAGATCAGTTCAGTTTTCTCGGTTTTGGTTACTTTGCGAACGTTCGTTCGTTTGTTTTCAACAAACGAATTCGCCCGTTCGTCTATGTTAGCGGACATTCGTCCGATAGATTTTTCTTTTTCCGTTTATTTTCGGCCAGGGATCTATCCGCAATTATTTTTATTGCAGATTAGGCCCAGATCTTCAAGCCCTCGCAACTTTTGAACCATTCGTCCAAATCCAGTGAAAGCAACACCAAAACCTTCATCTCGGGCCCCTCTTTCTATTTAATCAACTTGAACATGGTTTTAACAATTTGAAATTTGGTTTCAAGCAGATTTAATTTCGAAGTTCTTTTGACCGTAGTTTCAGTTCCGTAGCTCCGATTCAATTGATTCTTTTTGCAAATCGAATCTCTTCAGTTGAACTTTCGAATTGGATCTTCTTATTTGAGTTTTACCCTTGCATCTATGCTTGAGTGCTTATGTATGCTATTGTTTGTTTAAGATAGAATTCCCGGAGTGCGAAGCGTGTTACTACGAGTCTCTAGGTTTTGCAGATCGTCAGCAAGGCAAGTAACACATTGATCATACTCTTTTCATACCCAATTTTTATGCATTAGTTATAATCCTCAAACACTACATGATTAGGATGTGATTAACTTGTGGGTATTGGGAAGTAGATGATGAGGTAGAACCTATTGCCCTTTTATTATCAAACCCTTGGGAGTTACTTCTACGATATGCTTATATTGCCATGCTATGCTCGTAGACGTGGATTGGGTTTGAGTGTATCCATGACATATGTGAGTTTATTAATTAATGGTTAACTTAAGGTGGCTACTTGAATACACATCTGGGTGGATTGGTTGCGGGCACCTGGGGATATACTAGTGTTGTCTTTTGGTTCACCACCCAGGCTCAAAGGGATCATAAGATTATTCATGCTAGAAACTTCTGTGTGCAGCCACAAGCTATTATGGGCTCTAGCATAGTTGAGTATGTTGCATGACCTCTTTCAGTGGTGGGCAAGCAGATGTAGGGGAAAGTAGGTGTAACTATCCACCCAGAGTAAAGAGTTAGTGCTTCTGAAAAACTGTGTCTCGGTCATCCGTTTATCAAACACCATGTAGTGCGAGAAATCCAATGGAGGAGATCGAGTCTTGTGGGGAAAAGTGCGCAAACTTCTGCAGAGTGTACAAACTAATCATAGTTAGCCGTGTCCCCGGTTATGGACAACTTGAGTATCTGGTTCTTGGATTATCATGTTGATCTCATCACTCTAAACTAATTTGTCGGGTTATTAATTACTTTTTAATTAGGATTGAGATGGGGGTACCATTCTCAATATTTATCAACTACCATGATAGTTAAATAAAATATATTCCTTTGTTGTAGGAAAAATAGGCTTTTCGCAAAAACCTTATAACCATACAGCCTCCACCAGCCATATATGCATGTAGTGATAGCATTTATTCTGTTCATTGCTCTACTGTGTTATATTGCCAGCATATTCCATGTGCTGGCCCGTTTCGGGCTGCAACATATCATGTTGCAGACTTTTCAGATGAAGAGTAAGGTGCGCTAGGCCGTTGTCGTGCACTCAGCTATGTCGTTGAAGTTGATGGACTCACTTTATCTTCCAAGCCTTCCGTTGTTATCGTATTTGGATGGCCTTAAGCCATACTATTGTATTAAGTTCTCTTTTGATATTTCGACGTAATAAGTGTGTGATTGCACTCTGTTATAAATCCTTCAAGTATTGTGTGTGTCAGCATTACCATTCCAGGGATGACACTTATGCACACAGAATTGACCGTTTAAGGTCGGATCACTACAGCATGCTTCGGGAATCACAAACCTTAACACCAATATTCTTAGTAAACCACAATCAATCACTAGTAACTCACACATATTACCCTCTCTATATCGCTAAACTATTGCAAGGAGTTAAACATATCATATTCGGTGATCTACAAGTTTTAAGTAGGATTTTATGACTAACCATGTGAATGACCAATTCCTGTTGACTCTCTAAAAAGATATAAGTGAGGCAAGATAGTTTAATTCTTTCTAAAAAAGACCACTCTCTAATAAATATAAGTGAAGCAAAAGAGCGTTCTACAAATAGCGGTTTTATAGGTGTAGAGGAACATGCATCCAAACTTCAAAGGATCTAAGTGAAGCACATGAAGCATTATATAAAGCCATACTCAAAAGATATAAGTGAAGTGCAAAGAGAATTCTATAAATCAGGATAGGACTATCTCATACGATCATGGTGCATCACTAAAGGAAAAATAAAAAGCACACGACGCTCCAAGAATTTACGCATATCAAGTGAACAAAACAAAAAGTGAAACATACCGATAATTGTCGAAGAAAGATGGGATGCCTAGTGGGGCATCCCCAAGCTTAGACGCTTGTGTCTCCTTGAATATTTACTTGTGGTGACTTGGTCATCCTGGCCCAAGCTTGAACTCTTCCCTCTCAGTATTATCCTCACATCGATACCTCTTCGATCTTCAAACATTTCATCCACACAAAACTTAACCGAACTTTTTATTAGAGGGGTTTGTACATATAACATTAAATCCTATCATGTCCTGTTGTACATTATTGTATAATTATAATCAAACATTACCCACTGCATGTTATCACAATTCTATAGCTCACAAGTCAATTACGCTCAACAATATTACAAACATAAGCAAATAATGAAACTATAACAACAATCTAAGAAAACAGGACAGTCCGTAAAGATGGAGATGGTACATATACTTCTGTAAATCAATTTTTTTGAAAAATTAGAACAAAATGAACAATTTGCATAGCAGTACTGTGTCAAAGTTTTAGAATTTTTGCATGTTCCAGTAAATTATTATAATTCATGCACTACAGCAAAAGTTTCTGTTTTTGCACGACACACACCAAACAAGCAATTTAAACATCCTAAAGGTAAATTTTGGCACATTATATTCATAATACAATGGATTTGTACAAGGGGAAAATTATTATTGCGAGAAACTTCTATGAAATATTCTAGATTGTTTTTGTGAGCTTGAAGACAAGTGTTCAAGGTCAACCCTCACTTCTCCAATGCATAACCTTCCAAACGTGTCTCTTTTTGAAAAAGTTTTTACGTTCCCCTCTATATTTTTTGTTTTAAAACATTTTAAAAGCACACAGAAATAAATGACTCTCTAAAACTTTTGGGTTGTCTCCCAAGCAGCACTTTCTCCTTAAAGCCATTAAGCTAGGCATAAAGTGCTCAAGTAATTGATCCACCCGGATCTAAAGGTATATCAAAGCAAATATTAATTAACAATGATTTGTAATTTAGTAGTGAGCACAGAGTAACATATATCTGCTACTTGTGAGTTGCGTTAGGATTTCCTCGGAGAGGAGAGGATGATGTTGTACGGTAGAGATAAGTATTTCCCCCGGTTATGAAACCAAGGTTATCAATCCAGTAGGAGAACCAAGCAACGACTCGTTAACAGCACCTGCACACAAACAACAAATACTTGCAACCCAACACGTATAGGGGTTGTCAATCCCTCAACGGTTACGAGAGCAATGTATTTTTAGTTTTAATATATGATAAAATATAGACCGGGGGGCCATAGTTTTCACTAGAGGCTTCTCTCGAGAAAATAGCATATGGTGGGTAGACAAATTACTATTGGGCAATTGATAGAAAAGCAAATAATTATGACGATATCCAAGGAAATGATCATATGTAGGCATCATGTCCGAGATTAGTACACCATAAAGATTCTGCATCTACTTCTATTACTCCACACATCGACCGCTATCCATCATGCATCTAGTGTATTAAGTTCATGGAAAACTGGAGTAATGTTTTAAGCAAGATGGCATGATGTAGACAAGATAAACTCACGTATGAATAAACCCCATGTTTTTACCCTTAATAGCAATGATACATACGTGTCATTTCCCTTTCTGTCACTGGGACTGAGCACTGCAAGATCGAACCCATTACAAAGCACCTCTTCCCATGGCAACATAAATCAATTTAGTTAGCCAAACCAAACCACTAAATCGGAGAAGAAATATGAAGCTATATTAATCATGCATAAAAGAGTTTAGAGAAAACCCAAATAATATTCATGGATATATCTGATCATAAACTCACAAATCATTGAATCCCAACAAACACACCGCAAAAAAAGAATTACATTGGGTAGAACTCCAAGAACGTCAAGGAGAACATTGTATTCAAGAACATCGAGAGAGAAGAAGCGATCTAGCTACTAACTATGGACCCGTAGGTCTATGGTAAAATACTCACGTGTCGGGACCCCGATCCTAAGTCACACCGATCTAGCATGTAACACATCATATCACCTTGCGGCCTCACGCACGGTATTCCCACGGGTGCCACCTTACCTGGCCCGGGACCGTTTGCGCCTTTTGGCTCACGTATATGACAGTGTCGCTAGCATCCATATGACAGAGAACCCGGGCCGACATGGCTAGTCGTGAACCCAAAGCGGCACTAACCCATGAGGACAGGCATACATGAATCGCATCGAGCATGTCGGTCAACAACGTATAAATCCGGGCTGTAGCACTGGGCTAACAGGACACCGGTAAACCGGGCTGTAGCAGGCTAGGCAGGACTCCGGATAACACCGTGTGACATTTCCCCAAAGGGACAGACACAGGAACGACGTGAAACACATGTCGGCCAGTCAAGTGTTCCGAGCAGTAGTGCTGGGCTAGCAGGACTCCGGTGAACCGGGCTGTAGCGGACTACTATCGCTCAGAAAGCACTAGACTACATTTCCCCATATGATAGGCTGCCAAGGATAAACAACTAGATTGTCGGATCCCACACATAGCAATACACATTACACGTACGCATAACATGCAAGTATGTGTTGTACAACATGGCATCACAACATAACGCAAACTCAATAGATAAAGGCTCAGAAGAGCCACATAGCATTAAATACAAACAGGGGTCACATGACCCATCATTCAGAGCATACAAGCAACAAGCGGAAGCATTACATGTCTGAGTACAGACAACTACAAAAGAAAAAGGCTGAAAAGCCTGACTATCTACAAGACCCTCCCAAGGGTACAAGATCGTAGCTGAGGTAGCAAGCTACTCGTCGAAGTCCAAGCGGAATTACTAGAAAGACCGAAGTCTCCGCTGCAAAACATAAATAAAGCAACCATGAGTACAAAGGTACTCAGCAAGACTTACATCAGATCCTATCATACATGCATTGGTATCAAGGAGGTAATGTGGGGTTTAGTTGCAGCAAGCCAGCTTTGACTCTGTGGCTATCCTGTTCTACGACTGTTGGTAACTCTTTTGAAAAGGCGCACACGAGTCCACTAATCACCACATCAATACACTACTATGGATTCATCCCCGTCTCACTACGAGAAGGCCATCCATAGCACTCACACTTATCTTGAGCATTTTATGGTATCCACTTCAAGTTGTCTATGTACCACGTAAGCATCCAAGAAGTCCATAACCGAGGACACGGCTATTCGAATAGATCATGATAACCCTGCAGGGGTGTACTTCTTCACACACGCTCTCGCCACTTATCGCCCTGTACACGTCATGTACCTCGGCAACCTTCAAGCGGAAGCCGGGCGAGGGAGTCGGCCACGACCTGACTAACCACACAAGACTCTAGTCCAGGTTTATCGCCTATTCGGGTTCCATCCGCAAGGAGATCCGGCCGGGGTGTCACTCACGGCCCCGAACGATGTGTACAGGGTTCCCGAGCCCACCAACCGGGTGCCACTCGGTACACCGGGCCACGTGTGCCTAGTCTGTCCCAAGCCCACCCTGCCGGGTGCCACTTGGTAGAAAAATAACACTGCCTACAAACACCAGAAACTAGTTGCAACTCCTGGACAGAGATCGAGTTGGTTAATAAGTCGAGAGGGGCACTTAAGCATTCCAATGTGTGGTAGTAGCTAGTCATTGGACAACATACATAGAACTCGGTGCTTAAGGACGGTTCCAGTGAGACAACCCACCATGTAGTCCTACATGGCCTCTCACCGCTACCTTTACCAAATCGTGTTCACACACTTAACTCTCAGCATCAGAACATATCATATCACTCCAATCCATTCCCAATGAATCAGACCCGACACAACTCTAAGCAATAGCAGGCATAGCATGGTAGGAACACAACATGGCTCAATCAACTCCTACACATGCTAGTGGGTTTCATCTATTTACTGTGGCAATGACAGGTCATGCAGAGGAATGGGTTCAACTACCGCAGCATAAAGTAGCAGTTGAATCGTTGTTGTCCTAATGCAATAAAACAAAGCAGGAGCGAGAGAGTGGGATCATATCGAAATGAACAAGGGGGTTTGCTTGCCTGGTAGATCAACAGGGGGGCACTGCTTCACAGACAGGTACTCTGGAACGGTCTCCGGAGCAGGACCTATCGAGATGGAACGGTGCCAACAATCAATACTCAAGCATATGCAACAATATGATGCATGAACACGGCATGAAGATGTGATGCTGTTTGAGCTAATGCAACTAGCATTCATTTGTTTGAGGTCCATTTGCACTAAAGGTTCAAATACAACTCCAATTAAGTTCTTATATATGCCATTCATATGTTTTCATCTATACAGCAGGTTTAACTTGGTTTTTCATGCATGAAACTGGTACAGATGGATAGTTTGCATTTTTCTGATGATTTTTCATATATAACTTATTTCAATCTAAGCTACGGTTGAATTGATATGAATTTTAGAAGTTTATATCATTTTCTGGAATTTCCTGTTTAAAATTAAATCCAGAAAATAAATAATTGCGTCAGCACTGCATCATGCTTGCGTCAGCAAGTCAACAGCGCTGACTAGTCAAACCTGACGTGTGGGGTCCACACGTCAGTTTCAAGGTTAATTAGCAGCGGGTTAATTAGTTGCTAAACTAATCCTAAGTTAAAAAATTAACAGGGCCGGGCCCACATGTCATTGACCTTGGCGGGGTCAAACGCCAGGTCAACAGGGGGTTAGACCCGGTCAACCTCGGCTAACCCCACCGGCGACTCGACGCCGGCGAGGCCAGACGCGGCGGCGGCCTGCGGAATTGCGTCTCCGGCGACCAAATGGGCCGCGGAGACCATCTCCGAGGAGCTGGTGCTCGGGCGCATCCACTGGTGCCCTCCGTTTCACCGGAGACGGCCTATATCGACGGCGGCGACCTCTTGGGCGGCGGCCGGAGTTCGGTGGCGTGCGGGCTCAGCGCTGCGGTGCATGGCAGGGGATGCGGAGGGCCTCTACGGCCTCCTGGCGTCACCAGGAACACGATGACGCGCGTGGAAGTGGCTGGCTCGGGCTCTGGCCACCGTGGCACCATGGCCGGCGGTGTGGAGCTCGCGGGTGCGGTGGTTGAGCTAGCTAGACGGGGAAACTAGCACGGGGAGGAGGGGGAAATGGAGGAGAGCTCACGGCGGTTCGGACGAGGCGGTCAGCGAGCTCGGGGAGGGGCTGGAGTCGGCGGGGCGGCGAAGACGATCTCCGACGACCGAAGATGAAGGCGGCGGCGATGGCGGCTCCACGGGGCACTCCGGCTTGCGTTGCTCGGCAAGGAGGTAGCTAGCGACGAGGCGGAGCTCCTGGGCACGGGGAGAGGGCGAGGGGACGGCGGGGAGCGCGTCGGCGGTAATCGTCGGTGGCGGCGGGCGCGTTCGGACGCGAGAGAGGGAGAGATCCAGGGGAGGAGGGAGAGCGAGGGAGAGGGAGAGAGGTGCGGGCGTCGCGTGGCGACGTTCGACGAGGCCAGGTCGAAGAGGGGAGGGCAGGCAGGCAGCTGCCGTGGCACACATGCGCGCGGCGCGCGGCGACCACGCTCCCGGCGTCCTCCTGGCGCGGTGGAGACGACGATTGGCACTGCCAGTCGGCTGGGCCGGCCTGTTGGCCACTGGGCCAGGCCAGGGAGGTAAGTGCAGGTAAGTTTTCCCATTTATTTCTCTTTTCTATTTTCTGACATTTGTTTTGATTTAGTAATAATACTAAATCATTTTATTTAATTATGCCAATTTTTGTAGGGGCTAATGGTATTATTCCAGAGCTCCTCAACAAATGGCACAACTTTTGGACATATAAAATATATATAACATTTATATATCCAATGCAAATAATTATGCATTAACTCCAAATGCCCAAAATAAATACCTATGAGCTCCCAAAAATATTGGTTTGATTTTTATCTCTGCCCAATATTTTCAGAGAGAGACATGAACATTTCTTGGACCTTTTTGGAGAAATTTTTATTTGGGTCATTCCCAGAAATGGTTTCTGAGGGTTTTACAAATCCCCAATTCAAATTTAAATGAAATTTAAACATGATGCACACATGACTAGCTAGCCTTGAGCATACCAGAACTAGGGATGTGACAACTCGCCCCCACTCGAAAGAATCTCGTCCCGAGATTCAGGGGTCGACGGAAAGAAGGCGGGGTACTCCAGTCGAAGACGATCTTCTCGCTCCCAAGTAGCTTCTCTCTCAGAATGATGAGACCACTGAACTTTGAGAAACTTGATGTTCTGACGTCGAGTGACACGCTCTGCTTGATCAAGAATGCGAACAGGGTACTCTCGATATGTGAGGTTATCTTGGAGATCAAGCGTTTCGTGGTCCACTCCGCGGATGGGATCTGAGAAGCAACGCCTGAGTTGAGAGACGTGGAAGACATCATGTACTCGAGAAAGGTGTGGCGGTAGTTCCAACTGGTAGGCAACCTCTCCTCGTTTAGCGAGAATGCGAAAAGGACCAATGTAACGAGGAGCCAACTTGCCCTTGATACCGAAACGATGGGTACCCTTCAAAGGAGTAACCCGAAGGTAAGCCTTGTCGCCAACTTCATAAGACACTTCCTTATGACGACGGTCATACTGGCTCTTTTGACGAGATTGGGCTGTTTTCAAATTCTCACGAATGATGCGAACTTGCTCTTCTGCCTCCTGGATCATGTCCGGTCCAAAGAATTGTCTTTCACCGGTTTCTGACCAGTTCAAAGGTGTTCGACATCTTCGTCCATACAGAATCTCAAAAGGAGCTTTCTTGAGACTGGATTGGTAGCTATTGTTATAAGCAAACTCGGCGAAAGGAAGGCACTTCTCCCAATCCATACCGAATGAGATAACGCAAGCTCTAAGCATGTCTTCGAGGATTTGGTTAACCCTTTCCACCTGACCACTTGATTGAGGGTGGAAAGCGGTACTGAAGGAAAGATGGGTGCCCATGGCAGTTTGGAAACTCTCCCAGAAATGAGAAGTGAAAAGACTACCACGGTCTGAATTGATCTCTAGTGGAACACCATGAAGTGAAACTATTCGAGAAATATATAAGTCAGCGAGCTGACTAGCGGTGATACTCTCTCGAACAGGTAGGAAGTGAGCCACTTTGGAAAGACGATCAATGACTACGAAGATAGCATTATTCCCTTTCTTGGTCCTGGGAAAGCCGGTGATGAAGTCCATACCAACCTTATCCCATTTCCATTCAGGAATAGCTAAAGGCTGAAGGGTGCCAGCAGGTCTTTGATGTTCTGCCTTAACGCGACGACAAACGTCACAGTTAGCAATGAACTGAGCGATTTCTCTCTTCATCCTAGTCCACCAGAACCTCTGGCGTAGGTCCTGATACATCTTTGTACTACCGGGATGAATCGTGAGAGGAGATTCATGCGCCTCCTTAAGAATCAATTGTCGCAGATGTTGATTCTTGGGAACCACCAAGCGATTCTCAAAGAAAACAACACCTCGATCATCCATGGAGAAACATCCACCAACTCCCTTCTTAATGTTTCTCTTCATGCGGATAACACCCCTATCAAACTTCTGGTTAGAAATGATCTGATCTTCAAGGGTAGGTTTCGCCACCAAGGTAGAAAGGAATCCGTGAGGAGCAATGTGAAGGTTAAGCTTACAGAATTCCTCATGGAGAAGTGGTTGGCCCTGCTGCAACATGAGATTGTTGCAATAGGACTTACGACTTAGCGCATCAGCCATGACATTGCCCTTGCCTGGGGTGTAGGTAATCCCTAAGTCGTAATCTGAGATCAACTCCAACCAACGTCTTTGCCTAAGGTTCAAATCTGGTTGGGTGAAGATATACTTGAGACTTTGGTGATCGGTGTAAATCTCGCAACGTTTACCAAGAAGGTAATGTCGCCATGTCTTAAGTGCATAGACTACGGCTGCAAGCTCTAGATCATGTGTAGGATAATTATCCTCGTGTGGATGCAATTGTCGAGATGCATAGGCAATCACATGACGATCCTGCATAAGAATGCAACCTAGTCCCTGTCGTGAGGCGTCGCAGTAGATAACAAAGTCTTTAGTGAAATCCGGTGGCACAAGTATGGGAGCAGAAGTCAGGCGTCTTTTCAGTTCCTGAAAACTGTACTCACACTGTGGGGACCACTCAAACTTTTCATCTTTCTTGAGAAGTTCCGTGAGGGGTTTGGCCACTTTGGAGAAGTTTTCAACGAAGCGGCGACAATAACTGGCTAGACCAAGGAAACTCCTAACTTGTTTAACTGTTTCAGGTGGAGTCCAATCAAGAATGGCCTGAACTCTTTCGGGATTGACAGCAATGCCCTTACCAGAGATCACGTGGCCTAGGTAGGTCACTTCTGGCAACCAAAATTCGCACTTGGAGAACTCGGCATAAAGGCGGTGCTCTCTGAGTTTTTCTAGCACAAGTCTAAGATGTTTGGCATGCTCTTCCTCGTTCTTCGAGTAAATAAGAATATCATCGAGGTAAACCACGACGAACTTATCTAAGTACTCCATGAAGATCGAGTTCATCAAGCGGGAAAAGGTAGCTGGAGCATTGGTTAGACCAAAGGACATGACGGTGTACTCGCACTGGCCATAACGAGTGACAAAAGCCGTCTTAGGAATGTCCCCGTTTCTGATCTTGATTTGGTGGTAGCCTAACCTTCAATCCATCTTGGAAAAGACTGAGGATCCAGCGAGCTGATCATAAAGATCGTTGATCCTGGGGATCGGATACTTGTTCTTTATCGTGACCAGATTAACGGGACGATAATCTACAACCATCCGGTCCGTACCATCCTTCTTCTTGATGAAGAGAACGGGGCAAGCCCAGGGAGAAGAACTAGGACGGATGAAACCCTTTTGCAAGGACTCATCAAGTTGTTTCTTAAGCTCGGCTAGTTCTAAGGGTGCCATCTTGTAAGGTCTCCTAGAGATTGGAGCGGTTCCTGGGAGAAGATCTATGACAAATTCTACATCCCTGTCAGGTGGAATACCTGGCAGTTCTTCTGGAAAGACATCCGGAAAGTCACGGACTACCGGGATATCTTCAAGGTCTGGAAGAGGGCTGGCATTAAGAGAATAGAGTTGGCGCTTTGCAACTCTAGTGGAGACAGTTACTATATTGCCAGATGGGTGTGTGAGCTGAACAGACCTGGTGTAACAATCAATCTTGGCATAATGAGCTTTCATCCAGTCCATACCCAAGATGATGTTAATATCTGTAGACTTGAGGGCTATAAGTGATGCAAGGAATACAAGTCTATCGACAAGGATTTCATTACCATGGCTTATTCTGGTAGTTTGCCATCTAGACCCTGGAGTTTGGATTTCAAGTGGAGTTGGCATATCACAAAATGACATGTCGTGCAACCGAGCATAGCCCTCAGAGATGAAGGAGTGAGATGCTCCGGTATCGAAAAGAACCGAAGCTGGATGGCAATTGACAAGGAGTGTACCAAGAACGACATCTGGATCATCATAAGCGTCTTCAGCCGAGACGTGATGCACACGTCCATGTTCAGTAGGAGATGTCTTGACACTGATCATCTTGCGTGATGGCTTATCACAGCCAACAGACTTCTCGGGCTGGGGTGGAGCATAACTGGCTTGAGAGCAGTCACGTGCATAGTGTCCTGGCTCTCCGCATGTGAAGCAAGTCCCTGAAGTAGGACGTGGACCCGCATTGACAAGCGGTCTGCCAATAGGCTTGGGTGGTGCAAATGGCTGAACTGGGTGAGGCGCCACACAAGATGGCCTCGGTGAATAACCGGGTGGAAGAGCGGAGTTCGGAATCCAAATCCGGCGCTTCTGAGAACTAGAACCGGAGGAAGAAACCAAATCACGGGTGTGCTTGCGAGACTCCTCGTAGGTGAGCTGAGCTGTCTCCACGTTAATGGCCTTGTTCACAAGAGCCTGGAATGTATTGCATTGGTGCAAGTGGAGATCACGACGCAACTTGGGGTTGAGACCCTTCCGGAACCTAGCTTGCTTCTTGGCGTCTGTGGACACTTCTTCTGTAGCATAGCGGGCGAGATTCTCAAACTCTCTACTGTAAGCATCAACAGCCATCTTACCCTGGGTGAAACTACAGAACTCTTCTCTCTTGCGATCGATGAGGGCTTCAGGAATGTGATGCTCGCGAAAAGCCTCAGTGAAACCTCTCCAGGTAGGTATCTGACCAGCTGGAAGCATAGCCTCATAGTTTTGCCACCAAAGACTAGCAGGACCTTCCAGGTGATATGCAGCATAGATGACCTTGTCACCTTCAGCTACGTTCGCAGAACGGAGCTTGTGTGTGATACTACGGAGCCAGTCATCTGCATCGAGTGGTTCAATGGAATGATGGAAGGTGGGTGGTTTCAGACGAATGAAATCATAGATGGTCGCTGACTCTTTACATTGGGGTGCGGTGTTCTCCTCGATACGTGCCAACAAGCGGTTAGACTCACGCTTGTTCTTCTCCATCTCTAACATGAACTCTGCCAACGAAGACCGATCGGGAGGATCCTCATCCCTACCACCTCCGTGGTTCAGGCAACGAGCAACAGAACTTCGGTTAACTGGCAACATCCTAAGGAACGAAACCAAGGAAAACAAGGATGGATTCAACATCAACTATAGGATGCAGAAGGTAGCACAAGAATTTAGTATCTCCCAACTCCTAGGACAATTCCGGCAGCATAACGGCAGTAAAATGCTTAAAATGAGACATTCAGCTAAAATGGGGTAGTAACATAATCAGCATCATCACTCAAGGTTCTGAGATATTACTAAACAGGATACACCGGAAGTACTAGAAAACTGGATAAGACTCTGATCAACCAATCCTAAGAGACTACAGAGTAGTAACACGTGATCCTGATAGACAGAAGAGAAAGCCTAGTTCCTTAACCCCGTAGGAAAGATAGAATGACTCAGATCAGAAGGGCATGAGATATAAGGAGTAAAAAGAGCCTTACGTTCCCTTCCACAATCAATTCCCTTACATAACTAAAGCATTTCTAGACTCAACTTCGACCAGGTTGGCTTGGAAATCCTACAGGCAGTCAGGCTCTGATACCAAAGCTGTCGGGACCCCGATCCTAAGTCACACCGATCTAGCATGTAACACATCATATCACCTTGCGGCCTCACGCACGGTATTCCCACGGGTGCCACCTTACCTGGCCCGGGACCGTTTGCGCCTTTTGGCTCACGTATATGACAGTGTCGCTAGCATCCATATGACAGAGAACCCGGGCCGACATGGCTAGTCGTGAACCCAAAGCGGCACTAACCCATGAGGACAGGCATACATGAATCGCATCGAGCATGTCGGTCAACAACGTATAAATCCGGGCTATAGCACTGGGCTAACAGGACACCGGTAAACCGGGCTGTAGCAGGCTAGGCAGGACTCCGGATAACACCGTGTGACATTTCCCCAAAGGGACAGACACAGGAACGACGTGAAACACATGCCGGCCAGTCAAGTGTTCCGAGCAGTAGTGCTGGGCTAGCAGGACTCCGGTGAACCGGGCTGTAGCGGACTACTATCGCTCAGAAAGCACTAGACTACATTTCCCCATATGATAGGCTACCAAGGATAAACAACTAGATTGTCGGATCCCACACATAGCAATACACATTACACGTACGCATAACATGCAAGTATGTGCTGTACAACATGGCATCACAACATCACATAGCATTAAATACAAACAGGGGTCACATGACCCATCATTCAGAGCATACAAGCAACAAGCGGAAGCATTACATGTCTGAGTACAGACAACTACAAAAGAAAAAGGCTGAAAAGCCTGACTATCTACAAGACCCTCCCAAGGGTACAAGATCGTAGCTGAGGTAGCAAGCTACTCGTCGAAGTCCAAGCGGAATTACTAGAAAGACCGAAGTCTCCGCTGCAAAACATAAATAAAGCAACCATGAGTACAAAGGTACTCAGCAAGACTTACATCAGATCCTATCATACATGCATTGGTATCAAGGAGGTAATGTGGGGTTTAGTTGCAGCAAGCCAGCTTTGACTCTGTGGCTATCCTGTTCTACGACTGTTGGTAACTCTTTTGAAAAGGCGCACACGAGTCCACTAATCACCACATCAATACACTACTATGGATTCATCCCCGTCTCACTACGAGAAGGCCATCCATAGCACTCACACTTATCTTGAGCATTTTATGGTATCCACTTCAAGTTGTCTATGTACCACGTAAGCATCCAAGAAGTCCATAATCGAGGACACGGCTATTCGAATAGATCATGATAACCCTGCAGGGGTGTACTTCTTCACACACGCTCTCGCCACTTATCGCCCTGTACACGTCATGTACCTCGGCAACCTTCAAGCGGAAGCCGGGCGAGGGAGTCGGCCACGACCTGACTAACCACACAAGACTCTAGTCCAGGTTTATCGCCTATTCGGGTTCCATCCGCAAGGAGATCCGGCCGGGGTGTCTCTCACGGCCCCGAACGATGTGTACAGGGTTCCCGAGCCCACCAACCGGGTGCCACTCGGTACACCGGGCCACGTGTGGCTAGTCTGTCCCAAGCCCACCCTGCCGGGTGCCACTTGGTAGAAAAATAACACTGCCTACAAACACCAGAAACTAGTTGCAACTCCTGGACAGAGATCGAGTTGGTTAATAAGTCGAGAGGGGAACTTAAGCATTCCAATGTGTGGTAGTAGCTAGTCATTGGACAACATACACAGAACTCGGTGCTTAAGGATGGTGCCAGTGAGACAACCCACCATGTACTCCTACATGGCCTCTCACCGCTACCTTTACCAAATCGTGTTCACACGCTTAACTCTCAGCATCAGAACATATCATATCACTCCAATCCATTCCCAATGAATCAGACCCGACACAACTCTAAGCAATAGCAGGCATAGCATGGTAGGAACACAACATGGCTCAATCAACTCCTACACATGCTAGTGGGTTTCATCTATTTACTGTGGCAATGACAGGTCATGCAGAGGAATGGGTTCAACTACCGCAGCATAAAGTAGCAGTTGAATCGTTGTTGTCCTAATGCAATAAAACAGAGCAGGAGCGAGAGAGTGGGATCATATCGAAATGAACAAGGGGGTTTGCTTGCCTGGTAGATCAACAGGGGGGCACTGCTTCACAGACAGGTACTCTGGAACGGTCTCCGGAGCAGGACCTATCGAGAAGGAACGGTGCCAACAATCAATACTCAAGCATATGCAACAATATGATGCATGAACATGGCATGAAGATGTGATGCTGTTTGAGCTAATGCAACTAGCATTCATTTGTTTGAGGTCCATTTGCACTAAAGGTTCAAATGCAACTCCAAGTAAGTTCTTATATATGCCATTCATATGTTTTCATCTATACAGCAGGTTTAACTTGGTTTTTCATGCATGAAACTGGTACAGATGGATAGCTTGCATTTTTCTGATGATTTTTCATATATAACTTATTTCAATCTGAGCTACGGTTGAATTGATATGAATTTTAGAAGTTTATATCATTTTCTGGAATTTCCTGTTTAAAATTAAATCCAGAAAATAAATAATTGCGTCAGCACTGCATCATGCTTGCGTCAGCAAGTCAAGAGCGCTGACTAGTCAAACCTGACGTGTGGGGTCCACACGTCAGTTTCAAGGTTAATTAGCAGCGGGTTAATTAGTTGCTAAACTAATCCTAAGTTAAAAAATTAACAGGGCCGGGCCCACATGTCATTGACCTTGGCGGGGTCAAACGCCAGGTCAACAGGGGGTTAGACCCGGTCAACCCCGGCTAACCCCACCGGCGACTCGACGCCGGCGAGGCCAGACGCGGCGGCGGCCTGCGGAATTGCGTCTCCGGCGACCAAATGGGCCGCGGAGACCATCTCCGAGGAGCTGGTGCTCGCGCGCATCCACTGGTGCCCTCCGTTTCATCGGAGACGGCCTATATCGACGGCGGCGACCTCTTGGGCGGCGGCCGGAGTTCGGTGGCGTGCGGGCTCAGCGCTGCGGTGCATGGCAGGGGATGCGGAGGGCCTCTACGGCCTCCTGGCGTCACCAGGAACACGATGTCACGCGTGGAAGTGGCTGGCTCGGGCTCTGGCCACCGTGGCGCCATGGCCGGCGGCGTGGAGCTTGCGGGTGCAGTGGTTGAGCTAGCTAGACGGGGCAACTAGCACGGGGAGGAGGGGGAAATGGAGGAGAGCTCACGGCGGTTCGGACGAGGCGGTCAGCGAGCTCGGGGAGGGGCTGGAGTCGGCGGGGCGGCGAAGACGATCTCCGGCGACCGAAGATGAAGGCGGCGGCGATGGCGGCTCCACGGGGCACTCCGGCTTGCGTTGCTCGGCGAGGAGGTAGCTAGCGACAAGGCGGAGCTCCTGGGCACGGGGAGAGGGCGAGGGGACGGCGGGGAGTGCGTCGGCGGTAATCGTCGGTGGAGGCGGGCGCGTTCGGACGCGAGAGAGGGAGAGATCCAGGGGAGGAGGGAGAGCGAGGGAGAGGGAGAGAGGTGCGGGCGTCGCGTGGCGACGTTCGACGAGGCCAGGTCGAAGAGGGGAGGGCAGGCAGGCAGCTGCCGTGGCACACATGCGCGCGGCGCGCGGCGACCACGCTCCCGGCGTCCTCCTGGCGCGGTGGAGACGACGACTGGCACTGCCAGTCGGCTGGGCCGGCCTGTTGGCCACTGGGCCAGGCCAGGGAGGTAAGTGCAGGTAAGTTTTCCCATTTATTTCTCTTTTCTATTTTCTGACATTTGTTTTGATTTAGTAATAATACTAAATCATTTTATTTAATTATGCCAATTTTTGTAGGGACTAATGGTATTATTCCAGAGCTCCTCAACAAATGGCACAACTTTTGGACATATAAAATATATATAACATTTATATATCCAATGCAAATAATTATGCATTAACTCCAAATGCCCAAAATAAATACCTATGAGCTCCCAAAAATATTGGTTTGATTTTTATCTCTGCCCAATATTTTCAGAGAGAGACATGAACATTTCTTGGACCTTTTTGGAGAAATTTTTATTTGGGTCATTCCCAGAAATGGTTTCTGAGGGTTTTACAAATCCCCAATTCAAATTTAAATGAAATTTAAACATGATGCACACATGACTAGCTAGCCTTGAGCATACCAGAACTAGGGATGTGACATCACGCATCATCGAAGGGGAAGGAAGGATGATGAAGAACCCCTCCTGATTGTTTCACCCTCCAGCTGAGAGCGACAAAGGGTCCCCAGATGGGATCTCTAAAGTATAGAGGCTTACGACGGCGGAAAAAGTATTTCATGGATTCCCTTGTAGGTTTTCTAATTTTTGGGAACTTATAGACGCGGAGTTGGGTCAAACGAAGGCTTGTGGTCCCCACTACCCACCAGGGCACGCCCTGGTGCCTAGTAGGCCACTCCTTCGTCTTCTCGTTCCTTCCCGAAGCTTCCAAGGTCTCTTGTTGCCAGAGAAAAATCTCCAAAAAGTTACATGACCTTTGGACTTCGGTTGGTACTGATACTCTGTGAAACCAAAAACAAGCAAAAAACAGCAAGTGACGCTGGGCACTAAGTTAGTAGGTTACTCCCAAAAAATGATATAAAGTTGCTTGTAAATGTATATGAAATATCCAAGATTGATACTATAATAGCATGGAACAATCAAATATTATAGATACATTGGAGACGTATCAAGCATCCCCAAGCTTAAATCCTGCTCGTCCTCGAGTAGGTAAACGATAAAAACAAGATTTTTCATGTGGAATGCTACCTATCATATTCATCATATAATCTTTTCTTTTATAGCATGGACATTTAGACTTGAATGATTCAAATCAAAGTCAATAATTTTGACATGAAAACATCAGTACTCAAGCATATCAATAAGCAACCATGTCTTTCAAAATATCAACGCTAAAGAAAGTTATCCCTAGCCCATTATGCTCAATCATTTGTCAATTCATGAAACACACTCAAATATTAGCTACATCCAATGCACAAGTATGACAATAGTGTTCCCTAATTGGTGCTTTATAAGAGAAGATGGAGACTAGAAATAAAAATAAAAATTGCATAAAAGTAAATAGATGTGCCCTTCGCAGAGGAAAGTAGAGATTTGCAGAGGTGCCAGAGCTCAAAGCTTAAATTGAAAGATAAAAATATTTTGGGAGGCATGCTTCTCCTGTCAACGAAAACAACAGAGAATTCCCAATATCTTCCATGCTAGATAAATCATAGGCGGTTCCCAAACAGAAAGTAAAGTTTATTTCCTTTCCACCATTCTTACATAATCCATGGCTGGTCGTAACCACGGGTGCCTTCTGTACCAACACTTTCCAAGGAATTTATTATCATAGTATTTTTTGTTTTGGGACTGGGCATCCCTATTACCTGCCACACTCTCGTGCAATGAAAAGTGAATAAACACTCATCGTGAGAATAAAATACCTAGCATGGAAAATATTGGCCACCCCCTGCCGCTTCATGAGCGGTACGGGCACACAAAACAGAAATTCATTTTGAAAATTAGAGTTGGCACATGCAAATTTACTTGGAACGGCATGGAAATACCGCATATAGGCAAGTATGGTGGACTCATTTGGCACATCTTTTGTTTAAGGAGTTGGATGCACAAGCGGCATTCCCGTTTAATACAAATGAAGGCTAGCAAATAGATTGAGAAGCGACCAACCGAAAAACAAAAACGGTCACAAACATCCATTAAACATAATTAACACTGAATAATGCACCATAAATAGGATGTAACTTCGTTGCATAACTGTTGACTTTCATCCTTGCATAGGGAATCACAAACCTTAACACCAATATTCTTACTAAAGCATAATTACTCACCAACATGACTCACATATCACTATCTCCATATTAAAAAAATATTGCAAGGAATCAAGTCTATAATATCCAATTATCATCATGAAAGTTTTTAAAATATCCCTATTGAATATTCATCACTTTGGGACCAAATTCATATCTCGTGCAAATTGCCAGTACTATTATCAACTCTCAAAAATATTCAAGTGAAGCATGAAAGCATAAATATTTCTTCAAAATTTATCATATCAACTCTCAAAATAATATAAGTGAAGCATGAGAGTGTGTTTCTTTAAAATTTACTAACTCTCAAAATAATATCAGTGAAGCATGAGAGTGCATTTCTTCAAAATAAAATCATCACCGTCCTAAAAAAGATTTAAGTCAAGCACTAAAGCAATTGTCTAGCCCAAAAAATATAAGTGAAGGACATAGAGCAATTCTAACAAATCATAATAGAATATGGCTCTCTCAAATAGGTGTGTCCAACAATGATGATTGTGACAAACTAAAAAAAATCAAGGACTCATATAATACAAGAAGTTCCAAGCAAAACCATGATATGTGATGAATAAAAATATAGCTCCAAGTAAAATTACCAATGGTCATTGGAAGAAAGAGGGGATGCCTTCCGGGGCATCCCCAAGCTTAGTTGCTTGAGTCCTTGAATATTACCTTGGGGTGCCTCAGGTGTCCCAACCTTAGGCTCTTGCCACTCCTTATTCCTTCATCCATCGTGATCTCACCCAAAACATGAAAACTTCAATCACACAAAACTTAAAAAAACCTTTATGAGATCTGTTAGTATAATAAAGCAAATCACCACTTTAAGTATTATTGCAAACCCATCATATTTTGTCATTGCATTATACCTACTGTATTCTAACTTCACCGTGGCTCATACCCCTCAATCCATAGATTCATCAAAATAAGCACACAATGCAACAAATATAGAATCTGACAAAAATAGGACAGTTTGTAGTAATCTAAACATTGACCATACTTCTATAACTCCAAAATTCTGAAACATTAGGACAACGTAGGAAATTAGTATACAAATTATGTGTAAAAAATTCACAGCAAAAGCATGTTTCTGTGAATTTACAAAATTCCAGAACTGGGCGCAAAAGTTTCTGTCTTTCAACAAAATCAAGTCAACTATCACCCAAACCATCCTAAAGGCTTCACTTGGCAAAAACACTAATTAAAACATAAAAAGCACCATCATAACAGTAGCATAATTGTGTAAACACATAAAAATAGAAAATAAAAATATTGGGTTGTCTCCCAACAAGCGCTTTTCTTTAAAGCCTTTTAGCTAGGCATTGATAATTTTAATGATGCTCGCATGAAAGACAAGAATTGAAGTACAAAGGGAGCATCATATAGCACGTGAAAATCACATTTAAGTCTAACATACTTCCTATGCATAGGCATTTTATAAGCAAACAAATTTTAAAAACAAGCAAAAACTAGCATATGCAAGGAAGAAGGATAAAACATTGAAAATCTCAACATGAAGAGAGGTAATTTAGTGACATAAAAATTTCTGCAACCATATTTTCCTCTCTCATAATAATTACAAGTAGGATCATAACCAAATTCAACAATATAGCTATCATACAAAATTTTCTCTTCGTGATCCACATGCATAAAACTTTTATAATCTTCCAAGATAGTGGGATTAATATCAACTAAAGTCATGATCTCTCCAAGCCCACCTTTATAAAAAAAATCATAAGATTGAACACTCTCCAAATATGTGGGATTATTTTTACCTAAAGTTGACACTCTTCCAAATCAACTTTCAATATTATTGAAAAATTATTATCAATAACATATTCATCATGAGGATTAAATACAGTTTCAAGATCATAAGAAGCATCACCCCAATCATGATCATTACAATAAGTAGAATGCATAACAAATTCATCATCCCCAAGCTTAGGGTTTTTCGTATTATTAAAACAACTGAAATTAATAGAATATATAATAACGTCATTGAAATCATGTTTTTTATTGAAGGAGCTATCATGAATCAATTTATAAATTTCTTCTTCTAACAATTCACCACAATTTTCAAATTCATTATTTTTAATCAAAACTTTGTAAAGATGATCTAGTGCACTCAACTCATAGCAATTGGCTCATCACAATTGGATCTTTTGAAAATATTAGCAAGTGGATGAGGATCCATTCTAATTTTTCTTGATTATTTTTCTATTTTTGAGTGTTGACATGCAGGCAAAAAGCAAGCAAACGAGCAAACAAGCAAAATGCAAAGGGAAAATATTTTTGTAATTTTTGCAAAAACGTTTATAAGTGGGGGAGATGAACACGAGAGGCAAATGGAAAATAAAGTAAATACAAGGAGATGAAAGTTTATGTGTAGGTACTTGATAGTTGTTGATGGTGTCTCCCCGGCAACGGCGCCAGAAATTATTCCTGCTACTTGTGAGCTGCGCTGGGATTTCCGCGAAGAGGACACGATGATGCACTACGGTAGAGATAAGTATTTCCCTCAGTTATGAAACCAAAGTTATCAATCCACTAGGATAACCAAGCAACACTATGTAAACAACACCTGCACACAAACAACAAATACTTGCAACCCAACGCGTAGAGGGGTTGTCAATCCCTCAACGGTTACAAGCAATATTGAATTATATAGGTTTTGATAAATAGATCTAACAAAAATACAACATAAAATAAATAAAATAAAATTATGGCAATGTATTTTTAGTTGTAATATATGATAAAAGATAGACCAGGGGGCCATAGTTTTCAATAGAGGCTTCTCTCGAGAAAATAGCATACAGTGGGTAAAGAAATTATTGTTGGGAAATTGATAAAAAAAGCAAACAATTATGACAATATCCAATGCAATGATCATACCGGCATCACATCCGAGATTAGTAGACCAAAACGATTCTACATCTACTACTATTATCCACACATCAGCCGCTATCCAGCATGCATCTAGTGTATTAAGTTCATGGAAAATGGAGAATGTTTTAAGCAAGATGGCATGATGTAGACAAGATAAACTCACGTATGAATAAACCCCATCTTTTTACCCTTCATAGCAACAATACATACGTGCCATGTCCCTTTCTGTCACTGGGATTGAGCACCGCAAGATCGAATCCATTACAAAGTACCTCTTCCCATGGCAAGATAAATCAATTTAGTTGGCCAAACCAAACCAATAAATCAGACAAGAAATACGAAGCTATATTAATCATGCATAAAAGGGTTTAGAGAAAACCCAAATAATATTCATGGATATATCTTATCATAAACTCACAATTCATCGGATCCCAACAAACACATCGCAAAAAAGAATTACATCGGGTAGAAACCCAAATAATATTCACGCATCATTGGAGGGGCAACAAGGATGATGAAGAACCCCTCTGTGATTGTTTCACCCTCCGGCAGAGTGCCAGAAAGGGTCCCCAGATGGGATCCCTCGAGAACAAAGGCTTACGGCGGCGGAAAAATTATTTCATGGATTTCCTTGTAGGTTTTCTAATTTTTGGGAATTTATGGAGGTAGAGTTAGGTCAAACGGAGTCTTGTGGGCCCCACTACCCACCAGGGCGCGCGCCAAGCCCCTAGCACACCCGGGTGCCTAGTGGGCCACTCCTTGGTCTTCTCGTTCCTTCTCGAAGCTTCCAAGGTCTCTTGTTGCGAGAAAAAAATCTCTAAAAAGTTACGTGGCATTTGAACTTCATTTGGTAATCATATTCTGCAAAGTCAAAACAAGCAAAAAACAGCAACTGACACTGGGCACTAAGTTAGTAGGTTAGTCCCAAAAAATGATATAAAGTTGCTTGTAAATGTATATAAAACATCCAAGATTGATACTATAATAGCATCGAACAATAAAAAATTATAGATACGTTGGAGACATATCAATATCACATAACAAAGGAGTCTAACTCTCTTCCTATGCATCAGCGTGTCATAAAAGAACAATTTGTGCACACATAATAAAGGCTGATGCATAGCCTAAATAGTTTCTTGCAATATTATCGTATTGGAAACATAGAGAGGTGGAGATGTAGTTCCTCTCTCATAATAATTGCAAGTAGGAGCAGCAAGCACATGCATATTATATTCATCAAAATCATCATGTGTAATGGTAAAATGCAGCCCATCAATATAATCCTTAATAAGCGCAAATTTCTACGATATAGTGTTGTTGGGAGAATTCAAAAAGATAATTGGACCATCATGTGTGGGTGCAATAGAGATAATTTCATTCTTAACATAGGGACCTATAGCAAGCTCATATCCATAATCACAATTCAAATTGGCATAATGGCCACAAGCATAGCAAGCATCAATTTCATCAAAGGGATATTTCAAATGAATCAAAGGTATCATAGCAATCATCCTTCGGTAAGCATGAAGGGAAGTTAAACAATGTATGAGTTCAAGAGTTACTCTCATTAGAAGGTGAGCACGGGTAGCTAATCCTCTCTTCCTCCTTTTGTTCTTCACTCTCCTCGTCATCTTTTTCACCCAATGAGCTCACAGTTTCACCAGTTTCTTCTTCCATAGATTCCTGCAAAATATTACTCTCCTCTTGGACAGTGGAGGAGTCCTCAATATATCCATTAACATAGGCATTAGCAGCATAGTTTTCATAGCAATATTTTAAGTATGGCAAAAAAATTAGACTTGTAAAGATTAGCATCATACTTTTCAATCAAAGAAGCAATTTCATAGGTACCCTTAATAGAAACAAATTCTTCAATCTATTCAACATCATAATAATTATAAACACCTTTGGCAGAAGAATATATGATTCCATTATCCTTAAACTCACATTGGAAGGGAAAGTGTTTTTTACGGTCTTCAAAACAAGAAGTAATGTCATGTATTTCGCATAAATTCCAAGCATAGCATTGCAAACCATTAATTTGATGTCGTAAAAGTTTCCCTTTTTGAGATAAGCGGTGTCGCAGAAAATGAGCATGCTTATCTAATGATTTTCCCTCAACTAAGCTAGTTGGGTTTTCAGCACGAGCACAAAGGGATCGAAGATGATCCAAGTAGAAAGCTTCAGAAGTATGATGATTTTGGGTGCTTCTTAAACCATTGGCTTAGCAAGTACAACTACTTTTTTGGTATTTTATGTTCCTACCCATAACTAAAGATAGTAAACAAGATCACAAAACAAAAACTACTTAGTGATAAAGCGAACAAGCACACATGAGAATATTCACCCCACGCTATTGCACCTCGGCAACAGCGCCAGAAAAAGGTCTTGATATCCAACAAGTATAGGGGATCAATTATATCTTTTTCAATAAATAAGAGTGCCGAACCCAATCAGGAGCTAAAGGTACAATTTATATTCGCTTCAAGTTCTATCGACCACCGGCGCAACTCTAGCACACTTAATGTTTGCTTTACCTAGAACAACTATGAAACTAGAAGTACTTTGTAGGTGTAATTCTAGAGCTACTTAGTAAGAACTTTGAGGTATAATAAAAGTTATTTATTTGGTAGAAAGCTTTGTGTAACACA
Organism: Aegilops umbellulata; assembly: GCA_032464435.1. Classification (NCBI taxonomy): domain Eukaryota; kingdom Viridiplantae; phylum Streptophyta; class Magnoliopsida; order Poales; family Poaceae; genus Aegilops; species Aegilops umbellulata. The sequence goes on along the minus strand of CP136054.1, from coordinate 404,648,496 downwards.
AGAGAAAGATTTTGTCCCTGGACAATCGATAACTAGACCGGTAATCATTATTGCAATTTTATATGAGAGAGAGGCATGAGCTAACATAGTTTCTGTACTTGGATCATATGAACTTATGATTGGAACTCTAGCAAGTATCCGCAAGTACTAAAGGTCATTAAGGTAAAACCCAACCATAGCATTAAGTAACAAGTCCTCTTTACTCCCATATGCAACAACCCCCTTACTCGGGTATAAGCTTCTGTCACTCTCGCCACCCACTATAAGTGAATTATGAATGTAATGCAACACCCTACAACGGTAATCCCACACGCTTGCGCGACATGGAGGGCACCATAGGACATCACCAAAATAAAACATACAACTCAAACCAATCACGATCATCAATCAACCCATAGGACAAGATCAATCTACTCAAACATCATAGGATGGCCATACATCATTGGCTAATAATACTAGCACTAAGCACCATGTTTAAGTGGACATTACAGCGGGGAGAAGAGGTGTTATGCCACTTCATTGAAGAGGAGAGAGTTGGGGATGACGGCGGCGAAGTTGTTGGTGTAGGTCGTCGTCATGATGGTTGCCCTGGTGGCGTTCTGGTGCCACCAGGAGAGAGGGGGAGAGAGCCCCCTCCTTCTTCTTCTTGCTTGTCCTCCCCCCTAGATGGGAGGCGGTTTTCCCCTCTGGTCCATGGCAACCGACTTATGAGGAGCCCATGAGCCAGCTGGGTGCACCTTACCCCCCTGGGAGCGCCCAGGTGCCTCGTGGCCCCCTCGGGCACTTTCTTGTGTTGCTTCTTCTTCCCAAAAATCACATATATTCCAAAATAAGTCTCCGTAAATTTTTATCGTGTTTGGACTTTACTTGATATGGATATTCTACAAAACAAAAGACATGCAACAAACAGGAACAAACACTGGACATTGAATCAATATGTTACTCCCAAAAATAATATAAAATGTTGCCAAAAGTATATGAAACTTGTAGAATATTGGCATGAAACAATCAAAGCCGAGGTAACGGAGCACGTCGGTAAGGTGACATTGCATCCCCCATGCGAGCCCAGGTGTCGATGCAGGTCAGTATGGTTGACATCGGCTGGAAGAAGCAACGACGCATCGACGCTGATGCAAGTCGGAACTTGTGACGCGATCAATGTCGGCTTGATAAAGTGACCGTGCGATGATGCCAGCGCGTCCGACCCGTGCAATCCATGGGGTGATGATGTTGTCATGACGATTATTTGGCCTCCATGATCCTAAACTCTAGGTTGGCTCGCCGAGGTGATGATCCGATGAGCTTGACCTCGGCTCGACGAAGCGACGACCTGTCTCGAGTAGGTCGTTTGCCATGGAGCAATGTTGTCGGGCTGGTTTGACACCGGTGTGATGGTGAAGATTGCCTAGAAAAATACTCAAAAATTTGTAGGCACATGTCTGAGAACAACACTTAATACCCTAGAAAAAATAATCCTCCAAAAAGGATGTCCAATATCCCGTTCATGAAGAAAGATGAACTCGGGTCAGATTCATTTTCGCGGATAAAACATATCTGAAACTTGATGCACTCATTGGACGTTTCCTGTAGTTTGAATGGTCGGATCGAGCAAAAAAATTGACCGGTCGTCGATATAGGAATTCTACAGCCGATGAACGGTTGGATCTTCCAAAATATTTGCAATCTCGTCATTGTACCCCTTGCCCCAAACTTGTCCAAAGTTGACAGGGCTCCAATATATTGTAGATTGCCAGAGATTCCTCCATCGGAATACGACGAAATTTTACAAGGTTGTTGTAGACTCAATTCCGCACAATTCCACCAAAGCAATCGTCAAAGCGATGCTCGAGGAGATGGGGACGGCGAACCCGAATCCGATATTCTAAAAAAACTACATGATCGCATGAGGGCAATGTTGACGTTGAGACCCCGAGCTCCATGGACGATTCTTCCATGATCTCGGATGAGATCAGAGTTAATGATGTTGAAGACATCCGTCCGATCTTGACAATCCCAAGAGGATCCTAACCCATAGTCCAGCCAAGGTGACAAGGCGAGCCGGCAATGGAGAGGCCGATGTCGCACTTGATCCACAGGAAAGCCATTGATCCTTTTCGACCACACAACGAAACTCTCAATGAAAGCACCAATATCGGTAGTAAAACCGACAGACCTTTGGGTAGGGGGTCCTGAGCCGTGGATCTCGGATCAAGGGATAACAAGCTACGAAGGAGATAATATTTACCCAGTTCGGGCCCTCTCGAACCGTAATACCCTACGTCCTGCTTTGATTGTATTGATTGTTGTGTATCGGGTACAAGCTTGATCTCCCTTGAGATTGTAAGTTGTGTTCCAACCCTAAGGCTAGGTTGATGTGATTATGATCATCATGATCTGGAATCTCCCCTATCGACTAGCCCGGCCTTGGTTTATATAATGTACCAGAGGCGTAGGATAACAAGAGTCCTAGTCGGATACGTTGGTGGAGAGAAGTCCTTGTCTTGATCACCAAGTCTTGTGGAATCTTCCTCGTATATGTCATGGGCTACCCGAAGTGGCCCATTAGTGAACCACCATGGGGGTCCTTGGGCCAACCCACCTGGTCGGGAGACAACGTGGTGAGTACCCCATAGCCCTGGACACCGTCACATATCATCAATTTTATGTAGTTTTTGTTCTGCCATGGCATTAAAAAACTTTTGAGAACTAATAAATTCTTTAAAGTTGTTCTCAAGTTCAGTAGGTATCCTATTATTATTACTACTATTATTACCTTAAGAATTATCATAATTATTGTAGGGATTACCGGGATACGGTCTAGGATTGAAATTCCCTTTATTAGCGTTGTTGTTGAAATTATTTCTATTGACAAATTCACATCAATAGAATTATTATTTTTCTCAATCCAAGTAGATAATGGAACATCATTGGAACCAACATGAGCATTTTTACTAGTAAGCATATTCATAAGAGCATCCGTTTTATCACTTAAAGTAGAAACTTCTTCGACAAAGTTTACCTTCTTACAATTGGAGCTTGTTCGGTGTGCCATTGAGAAAATTTGTCATCATATTATCAAGAAGCTTCGTGGCCTCTCCCAATGTAGTTCCCATAAATGGACCACCTGCAGTAGAGTCTAGAAGATTTCTAGACACATAGTTCAGTACCACATAATAATTTTGTACTATAATCCATAAGCTTAATCCATGAGTGGGACAATTTTTCATCATTAATTTCATTTTCTCCCGGGATTGTGCAAATGTTTTTCGAGTTGCTTACAGTTCTTGATTTGATTTCTAAAAGATATAATCTTAGCGGGAGGAAAATACTTAGTAATAAAAGCATCCTTACACTTATCCCAAGAACTATGAGGTAAGGATGAAAAACAAGTTTTAGCATAGTCTATTAGATAGAAAGGAAATTGTTTCAACTTAACAATATCATTATGCGCATCCTTTTTCTTTTGCATGTCACATAATTAAACAAAGGTATTAAGATAGGATGCGACATCTTCATTAGGATTTCCAGAAAATTGTTATTTCATGATAAGATTTAGCAATTCAACATTAATATCATATGACTCTACACTAGTGGCGGGAGGAGCAATTAGAGTACTACTAAAATCATTATTATTAGTATTCGAGAAGTCACACAACTTAGTGTTTTCTTGAGACATATTGGCAAAGCAAGAAATAAAGCAAACAAGCAAAATAAAATATTTTTGTGTTTTTTATTTTTTAGAGAAGTGTAGGGAGATGAAAAATAGAAGGAAAATAAAAGAAAATGAAAAGTAGAACAAGTAAATGATAATGTGAATGTAGGAACCTAGGTGTTTGATGATGTCTCCCCAACAACGGTGCTAGAAATTCTTTCTGCTACTTGTGAGCTGCGTTGGGATTTTCCCCGAAGAGGAAGGGTGAAGCAATATGGTAGTGGATAGTATTTCCCTCTGTAGAGAACCAACGTTATCGAACCAAAAGGAGAACCGTGCAAATGTCTGCCAATAGTACCTACACACACAAGAGCAAATACTTGCACCCAACGCTGGCAAGAGGGTTGTCAATCCCCTTGTACTCGTTAATCACAAGGATTAATCTGTAATGGTAGATAAATCGCAAAGTAAAATAAAAAGACTAAAGTTGCAGGAAGGTATTTTTGGTTTTTGTAATATGATTAAATAGACCCGGGGGTCATAATTTTTACTAGAGGTTCCTCTCTCATAAAAATAGCATATGGTGGGTAGACAAATTACTGTTGGGCAGTTGATAGAAAACGCATAGTTATGAAGATATTCATGAGAATGATCATGTACATAGGCATTACGTCAGTGACAAGTAGACCAACTCCTGCCTACAAGCAATACTATTACTCCACGAATCAACCGACTCATGCCTCCATCTATGGTCTTAAGTACATGACAAACAGAGTAACGCTTTAAGCAAAATGACATAATGTTGACACAATAAAACCTAGCAATATGATTAAACCCCGTTGTTTTACCCTTACTATCAACAATATAGTACATTCCTCGCTACCCCTTCTATCACGAGGTTAGGACACCGAAAGATTGAACCTACTACAAAGCACCTCTCCTGCTGAAGATAAATCAATCTATTCGGCCAAACCAAACGAATAGATCAGAGAGAAATACAAAGCTATAATGATGATGCATAAGAAAGTTCAAAAAAGACTCAATAACTTCCAATGAATATTACAATCATAGACCCACAATTCATCGGATCCCAACAAACACACCACAAAAAAGAGATTACATCAGATAGAACTCCAAGGAGAACATCATATTGAAGATCAAAGAGAGAGAAGTGATGTCTACTAGCAACCTTCTTCTTGTAGATGTTGTTGGGCCTCCAAGTGTAGAGGTTTGTAGGATAGTAGCAAATTTCCCTCAAGTGGATGACCTAAGGTTTATCAATCCGTGGGAGGCATAGGATGAAGATGATATCTCTCAAACAACCCTGCAACCAAATAGCAAAGAGTCTCTTGTGTCCCCAACACACCCAATACAATGGTAAATTGTATAGGTGCACTAGTTCGGTGAAGAAATGGTGATACAAGTGCAATATGGATGGTAGATATAGGTTTTTGTAATATAAAAACAGCAAGGTAATAAGTGGTAAAAGTGAGCGTAAATGGTATTACAATGCTAGGAAACAAGGCCTAGGGTTCATACTTTCACTAGTGCAAGTTCTCTCAACAATAATAACATAATTGGATCATATAACTATCCCTCAACATGCAACAAAGAGTCACTCCTAAAGTCACTAAAAGCGGAGAACAAACGAAGAGATTATGGTAGGGTACAAAACCACCTCAAAGTTATTCTTTTCGATCAATCCATTGGGCTATTCCTATAAGTGTCACAAACAGCCCTAGAGTTCGTAGTAAAATAACACCTTAAGACACACATCAACCAAAACCCTAATGTCACCTAGATACTCCAATGTCACCTCAAGTATCCGTGGGTATGATTATACGATATGCATCACACAATCTCAAATTCATCTATTCAACCAACACATAGAACCTCAAAGAATGCCCCAAAGTTTCTACCAGAGAGTCAAGACGACGTGTGCCAACCCCTATGCATAGGTTCATGGGCGGAACCCGCAAGTTGATCACCAAAACATACATCAAGTGGATCAATAGAATACCCCATTGTCACCACAGGTATCCCACACAAGACATACATCAAGTGTTCTCAAATCCTTAAAGACTCAATCCGATAAGATAACTCAAAAGGGGAAACTCAATCCATTACAAGAGAGTAGAGGGGGAGAAACATCATAAGATCCAATGCTACCTCTTGAGCTTGCGTTGGATTTCCCCGAAGAGGAAAGGATGATGCAGCAGAGTAGCGTAAGTATTTCCCTCAGTTTTTGAGAACCAAGGTATCAATCCAGTAGGAGGCCACGCGCAAGTCCCTTGTACCTACACGAAACAATAGCTCAACGCAACCAACGCGATTAGGGGTTGTCAATCCCTTCACGTTCACTTACGAGAGTGAGATCTGATAGAGATGATAGATAATATTTTTGGTATTTTTGGTATAAAGATGCAAAGTGAAAAGTAAAAGGCAAAGTAAAAAAGAAAAGCAAAATTAAAGTGATGGAGATTGATATGATGAGAATAGACCCGGGGGCCATAGGTTTCACTAGTGGCTTCTCTCAAGAGCATAAGTATTCTACGGTGGGTGAACAAATTACTGTTGCGCAATTGACAAAATTGAGAATAGTTATGAGAATATCTAGGTATGATCATGTATATAGGCATCATGTCCGAGACAAGTAGACCGAAACGATTCTACATCTACTACTATTACTCCACTCATCGACCGCTATCCAGCATACATCTAGAGTATTAAGTTAAAAACAGAGTAACGCCTTAAGCAAGATGACATGATGTAGAGAGATAAATTCATGCAATATGAAATAAACCCCATCTTGTTATCCTCGATGGCAACGATGCAATACGTGCCTTGCTGCCCCTTCTGGCACTGGGAAAGGACACCGCAAGATCGAACCCAAAGCTAAGCACTTCTCCCATGGCAAGAAAAACCAATCTAGTAGGCCAAACCAAACTGATAATTCGAAGAGACTTGCAAAGACAACCAATCATACATAAAAGAATTCAGAGAAGATTCAAATATTATTCATAGATAGACTTGATCAAAAACCCACAATTCATCGGTCTCAACAGACACACCGCAAGAAGAAGATTACATCGAATAGATCTCCACGAGAGAGGGGGAGAACATTGTATTGAGATCCAAAAAGAGAGAAGAAGCCATCTCGCTACTAACTATGGACCCGAAGGTCTGAGGTAAACTACTCACACTTCATCGGAGAGGCTATGATGATGTAGAAGCCCTCCATGATGATGGCCCTCTCCGGCGGAGCTCCGGAACAGGCCCCAAGATGGGATCTCGTGGATACAGAAAGTTGCGACGGTGGAATTAGGTTTTTGGCTCCGTATTGGATCGTTTGGGGGTACGTACGTATATATAGGAGGAAGGAGTACGTCGGTGGAGCAACAGGGGGGCCACGAGGCAGGGGCGCGCCCTAGGGGGGGCGCGCCCCCCACCCTCGTGACCACCTCTTTTGTTCCTTGGAGCAGGGTCCAAGTCTCCTGGATCACGTTCGGTGAGAAAAACACGTTCCCGAAGGTTTCATTCCGTTTGGACTCCGTTTGATATTCCGTTTCTTTGAAACACTGAAATAGGCAAAAAACAGCAATTCTGGGTTGGGCCTCCGATTAATAGGTTAGTCCCAAAAATAATATAAAAGTGGAAAATAAAGCCCAATATAGTCCAAAACTGTAGATAATATAGCATGGAGCAATCAAAAATTATAGATACGTTGGAGACATATCAGGCATCCCCAAGCTTAATTCCTGCCCGTCCTCGAGTAGGTAAATGATAAAAAGAGAATTTTTTTATGCGGAGTGCTACTTGGCATAATTTCAATGCAAATCTTCTTAATTGTGGTATGAATATTCAGATTACAAAGATTCAAGACAAAAGTTCATATTGACATGAAAATAATAATACTTCAAGCATACTAACAAAGCAATTATGTCTTCTCAAAATAACATGGCCAAAGAAAGTTATCCCTACAAAATCATATAGTCTGGCTATGCTCTATCTTTACCACACAAAGTATTTAAATCATGCACAATCTCGATGACAAGCCAAGCAATTGTTTCATACTTTAACATTTTCAAAACTTTTTCGATCTTCACGCAATACATGAGCGTGAGCCATGGATATAGCACTTGTATGTGGAATAGAATGGTGGTTGTGGAGAAGACAAAAGGAGGGGAAGATAGTCTCACATCAACTAGGCGTATCAACGGGCTATGGAGATGCCCATCAATAGATATCAATGTGAGTGAGTAGGGATTGCCATGCAACGGATGCCCTAGAGCTATAAGTATATGAAAGCTCATCAAAAGAAACTAAGTGGGTGTGCATCCAACTCGCTTGCTCACGAAGACCTAGGGCAATTTTGAGGAAGCCCATCATTGGAATATATAAGCCAAGTTCTATAATGAAAAATTCCCACAAGTATATGAAAGTGACAAAATGAGAGACTCTCTTTCATGAAGATCATGGTGCTACTTTGAAGCACAAGTGTGGTAAAAGGATAGTAACATTGTCCCTTCTCTCTTTTTCTCTCATTTTTTTATTTGGGCCTTTTTTTATGGCCTCTTTTCCCTTTTTTTTATTTTTTGTCCGGAGTCTCAGTCCGACTTATGGGGGAATCATAGTCTCCATCATTCTTTCCTCACTTGGGACAATGCTCTAAAAATTGATGATCATCACACTTTTATTTTTCTTACAACTCAACAATTACAACTCGATACTTAGCACAAATATGACTCTATATGAATGCCTCCGGCGGTGTATCGGGATATGCAATGAATCAAGAGTGACATGTATGAAAGAATTATGAATGGTGGCTTTGCCACAAATACGATGTCAACTACATGATCATGCTAGCAATATGACAGTGATGGAGCGTGTCACAATAAACGGAACGGTGGAAAGTTGCATGGCAATATATCTCGGAATGGCTATGGAAATGCCATGATAGGTAGGTATGGTGGCTGTTTTGAGGAAGGTATATGGTGGGTGTATGATACCGGTGAAAAGTGCGCGGTATTAGAGAGGCTAGCAATGGTGGAAGGATGGAAAAAAGTGCGTACAATCCATGGACTCAACATTAGTCATAAAGAACTCATATACTTATTGCAAAAATCTAGAAGTTATCAAAGCAAAGTATTACACGCATGCTCCTAGGGGGATAGATTGGTAGGAAAAGACCATCGCTCGTCCCCGACCGCCACTCATAAGGAAGACAATCAATAAATAAATCATGCTCCGACTTCATCACATAACGGTTCACCATACGTGCATGCTACGGGAATCACAAATTTTAACACAAGAATTTCTCAAATTCACAACTACTCAACTAGCATGACTCTAATATGACCATCTTCATATCTCAAAACAATTATCAATCATCAATCCTTTTTTAGTATTCAACGCGGAATTAAAGGGGAAGCCGAACGGCCAGGAATATCGGCAGGCCCTGATGGCAGTTCTAATTTGAAGCATGTAAATCCATCGTGCCACATGTAACTGCATCGCGTGGCAACGCAGGCGGTGCAACCGCATGCATACGGGGCCCCCGACGTGATCGTGCGCACGCCCAACCGTTGGCAGAGCGCGCACGGAGGGTCGCGAGCAGAGCGCTCCGCGGTCACCTCAATGGTGAGCACCCATATATATATATATATATATATGCATATCGCTGTTGAACAGGCAAGGAAAAGCTGTCCACAAGCCGAGCGCGCTGAGAGACACGAGCAGAGCGCGCCAACGGACGCGAGCAGAGCACGCCGCGGTGCCTAACGGCGAGCACAGCGCGCTGCGACGCCTAATGGCGGGATAGACCTTCATTCAAGCCAATCAAAATAAGACTGGAACGGACATGTCTGTATTGAGCAAAGGGATCGCACATGTCTGTATTGGCTGGAACGAGAATGCAATAGCAAAATAAGAATTAAGGTCACGGTTATGCGATCGCAGTGGTGGTTACATGAGGGAAGAAGAAAGATGCATCCATCAATTAATGTACGACCTCCTCCTCCTCAACTCAGTGCGCCGGCCGGGCCACCGACCAGCGGCTAAGAAGCGGCGGCTTTTGTGGCGAGGTCAAGGTGCTTCTCAGCAAAGGCATCCAGGGCTTCCAGCCGGCTGAAGAAGGCCAACGCCGTAGCGTCCTCACTGGCCTTGTAGATACCTATGTACACGATTTGCTCGTACACATGGATGTGTAGGTCGACGGTTTCTTGCAGGGCGAGGCGCCTCGCAGCGAGCGCGACCTGCACGTGGACATTCTTTGTGGCATCGGCGGGCAGTCGCAGGGCCACCAATGCTTGAAAGAGGTTTCGACCATGGAGGCCGATTAGGGTGGCAGGCAATGAGGAGCTCGGGCGCGCGGGCTGGAGGAGTACGGTGATGTCATCCGCGAGCTTCTTGACGACGGTGAACCTATTGGTGGTGCGAACGATCATCTGGTCCAACTGAGAGACGTAGTTGGCGTCGAAGGCGGCCATCCACTAGCCGATTGCCAACACCGTATGGAGACGATTCACGGTGCCAAGCTGCAGGCCGACGTCATGGACCAACTGGCACAGCTGCTGGCTGCTCGCGCGCATCGCCGCCATGGGTCTGGAGTGGGCACTTTTGCGCTTATTAGTGTAGGTGCTTAGGAAAATGCTTAGGTGCGTACGATGTGGTAAATGCATTGGAATGGAGGGGCGCCTTTATATGGGTGCAAACTGCGTTGCATTCACATTGTGCTGCCTCTTTTCCTGGTCCTCCCATTACTTTCCTCATGCATTCACATGATGATAATTGAAGGAGGATGCATCATTGGCCATTCAACATTTCAGGAACCGCTACCCTCTCCCTCCTCTACATTAAAGCCGTATCGGGAACCACGCCGCCTGTCAAATCGAATTGTACTGCGCCGCCCGCTGCACGCCTGGCTGAACACGCCTCCTCGCCTCCATCTATGTTTAATTACTGAATTTTAGTTGCAAAAATTAGATACTGCTAGTGATTTTTAGCTTCATATTTTGACAAATCGCAGTGTTACAAGGTTAGCAAATGACAATGTTACTAGATCAACAAATGTCAATCTTTCTAGTTTGACAAATGGCAATACCCAATATGACAGATCCAAATCGCACCAAATTGTTTGTAAGTGGTTCACACGGGTCATCCAAAAGAATCGTTTGTGTTCAAGAGATGCACAAATCCCGCTCTCACTTTGCATACGGGCGTTCCCTACCGAACCCATCATGCTTGTTGTGAGAAGCTCTGGTTTGTGAGAAGCATATACCCAAACCTGCCCCAAACGGGACAAAAAATTTACCACGGCATGTTGATGCCACTCCATGATAGCATGCCAAGTTTCATGAATTTCAGAAGAGTTTTGGATTTACTAGAATTTAAAAACCAGGTATCTCAATGTTTGCGGCCGTGTGACAGTGGCAGGGTGTTTGACATTCATTCTCATTTCTTACATGGGACCTAAGCATGCACCCAAGGACAAAGATTTGATTTTTCAACCAATTTATATGCACTGGAGCATGTGCATGTAGTTCAAATTTGAATTATGCACATAAATGCATTGAAAACTCACTTCATGCATAAAGATGTCCAAACGAACCCCGAAAAATCACAAAAAATAACACAACACTCCTGTTGTTCTATGTTCACACGAGAAAAAAATTGAAAGCAATAAGAGGCAATGGATATCGTTTCGCCCCCAAAGTTGAGGCGTTCCCTACCGAAACCATCATGCTTGTTGTGAGAAGCTCTGGTTTGTGAGAAGCATATACCAAAACCTGCCCCAAATGGGACAAAAAAATTACCACGACATGTTGATGCCGCTCCATGATAGCATGCCAAGTTTCATGAATTTCAGACGAGTTTTGGATTTACTAGAATTTAAAAACCAGGTATCTCAATGTTTGCGGCCGAGTGACGGTGGCAGGGTGTCTGACATTCATTCCCATTTCTTGCATGGGATCTAAGCATGCACCCAACACTACTAGGAAAAGGCCTACTAGTGGCGCACCTATTTTGCCTACTAATGGCGCATTACAGGTGCGCCACTAGCACCACACCATTAGAATTTTTTACTAATGGCGCACCACGCAGTGCGCCATTAGTATAGCCCACGGTGCGCCATTAGTATGCCTCCCAGGGGCATATTTACCCATGTGCTTTGGCATACTAATGGCGCACTAGGTAATGATGCGCCATTAGAGTCCTTTTTGCAGTGCGCCATTAGTGTGTTGAGTGGTGCGCCACTAGTATGAATATTAGGGATTTTTTTTCTTTTCTGATATTTTCACAAGTTACAAAATATATTATTGGACAGAATATAGACAGCACCACAGAGCAACAACAGATTCATCGAATATAATAGAAAATTAGTCTCCGAATACAATTCATCAGATTAGTCTCTGAATTCAAAAGACCGAACAAAGATAGAACATTACAAGTCTCGAGACCGCGAGTAGCGAGTTTTTCTTCACATTACAAGTCGATATCGATCATCTAAACTACCATCACATAGAAGAGAGCTGCGGTCATCACGATGAGCATCATCTCGATGAAACTGGCCTTCATCCGGTTCCTCCAACGCTCCCTCCTCTCTCCCGCTAGATAGCGTGCGTATCTAGATTCCGCCTCCGCCCTAGTGGTGTACCCTTTGTAACTGTTACCGCTGAAATGGTGAACCTGTCTCCGACACTCCTCCCAGTCATCGTAGACTCCGGGAACCTTACCCTTGTACATGACATACGATGGCATCTCTATGCACTAGCCAAACAAAATGTTAGTAGCAATTCACAGACAATACATAAGCAATATATAAGTATGCAACAAAAGGATCGGAAGAGAAAAAGCAACACATTAATAGCACGATTCATGGTCCTACTAATAAATAGCATCGATTACATCTAAGTTGAACGACTGTCCAAACCAAAGAGACATACAAGTTCATTAAAGTTTAATTACAACATGAGCTAATCGATGTTTCAGAACTACACATAGCATCACTACTTTCGACTCGACTCAGGGACCGGAGCATGGATGAAGCCACCGTCTCTCGTGATGGTCATGAAATCGCAGGCGTTGTCAGCCTGCATTTGTAGCATTGTGTTTATATCACAGTTGAACGGTTGATATCTAAGGTAGAACTATCCCGAGGTACGAAGGACATCTTGATGGATGATTTCTGCAAACTCTGATTGGATGCGAAAGAATTCTTGTCTGATGTCCGCGTCCTGGATTGTCGACAAGCGTGCGGCCCAATCTTTGAGATTATTTGGTAGCAGAAGGTGATTATGGTCACGTACGATCGCCCGCATGTGATGGAGGGCGTAGTAGGCATCCTTCTGACCGCCAGGTGGCTACTTGACGCAGGGGAACGTCGTATTGTGGGTGAATATGTGCTTGCCGTACTTACAAATTGGCCTGCTGAAGGTGCCTCCAGATTGGGCGTAGCCGGGGAGAACATCATCAAGAACTTTCTTGATATTTGTGTAGTCTTTCTTCGACTGACGGTCCGAGTATTGGCCATGGAATATTTCGGGCTTAAGAGGATGAGTGTGCAATGTGTGTCACTGCACAAAACATGGAATGTTAGAAAAAAAAGAACGATCGAAATCTAACAAATCATATGTTACGGGGTGGTGAGGGGATGACTTACTCGGGAAAGTAAGGCACGAGGAAGTTGTCCTTATCTAGGTTTGCCAGAATGACGCCTTCGAGGTATGAACTCGTGACTTGCCGGTCCCCAGCTCTGCCCAAGATCTTGGCACACATGTAGAAGGGGTCGACTATCACGATGTCCGGGGTCTTGTCTCTAATCATCCGCATCTCCATACTCAGCGAAAATAACCGAACGAAGGTGTAGTGCAGCGGATGAAGGTTAAACATAGCGGAGATGTCATCAAACCACAGGACGATCGTACCCCCGATGGCGTTATCCACATAGCCCTTGCCCTTTGGCACCTTGGCCACGAAAACCGAGTATGTCACATCATTCTCGGTGAGACACCGCTTCTCCAAAGAAAGAACACTGTCATGCAGACTCCGCATAGCACCGGTTGCAGCATTGAGTAGATTAGTCGGTAGCATCGGCCTACCCGCCACATGCACCCTCCTCAAGATATCCTTAGGTGAAGGTGGACCGTCCTGAGCACGGATCGTACTCGGTGCTGGCTGGCTCGCACCCTTGTTACTCTTTCTTTTCCGTCCCTTCTTCTTCTGCTGTATTGGGATCGAGTTCTGCTCACAGACCGCCTTCTTGAGTGTGTTGGGGCTGATAATATTTCGCACCTCGGCTATCTGAGGCTCGGTGAAGGCGGTAGCTGGAGGCGTCTCCTGAGAACTAAACGCCAGACGACGCCTATTGCAATTGGGTTTCTCCATGGTATCAGCTAGATCGCGATCGTCTTTTGTAGGGTTGGGTTCTCGAGAAGGAGGCCCCAAGAATTCGTCATCGTACCCATGTTCGGCAAAGTACTTATCGACGTTGGTAAATGTACCGTCGTCGTTGTCGTCGTCGACCCGATCCTGTGCCATATGCATGTTCGGATCCTGTGCCATAGGGATGTCCGGCATGTCCGGTAGCGTTGTGGCGGTCTTGCCATGGCTTGGCGCCGGCACGACTGGCGGTGTTGTCTTTGGGGTGGTGTCCCCCACCCCCAAACGAATCTGGCTCTTCGGCCAAATTAGGCGCCAGCTTACGCAGGTGCTGAGGGTCATCACATCATCTTCGTCGGCCCCGGCGGGTCGAATCGGAGGTAACAACCAGTTGAACCCTATACACGGTGGGTGGCATTGGATTACCGTGGAACACTGGGTTGCCCGATCGAACGATTCTGCCCTTGGCGACATCGACCAACTCGTCGTTCATGAAGTGCAGGAGAGTGCACGGAACGTCGGCGGCGCCCTGCGAAAACATGTAGGGCATCAGGGATGCCCAGTCAAAGGCAAGGAGATGAAGTCCTCGGCCAAGAGGCTTAATTAGTTACCGTGATGGCGTCGAGCTCAGCTAATGACGAGCCACCGCCAATGGCGGGCGTGCAACTGACGGAGGGGCCGCTTGCTGCCGAGGTGCCGGCCGGCGTACACCCGGGTGCATTAAGCTCCAATGCCCGTGCCGGCGTTGGAGACACCAATACCGCCTCCGCCGGAGACACCAATGGCGCCGCCTGCGCGTTGTGCGAGTTGCTGGCCGTGAAGTTGGGAACCGGGGGCGGCCCCTGTTGGCCACCCGCAATCCACGCCTGCAACCCCTCAATCAAGGTAGGCACAATGGCGGTGAGCGTCGTTCCCAGTTGTTGTTGCACTTGCTCTTGGACAATCTCTGGAATCCGCGCCACTTGTGCCTTGAGTTCTTGAACCTCGCGCGACTGGCTTTCCGAGCTGGTCTTTCTCTCCTTTCGTCCACCAGCGTTATAGTATGACGACCATTTTGTAGACAAGCCTTTGTCGGCCACATGACCAGCTGACGAGGGCTTACTGACCTTATCCTTGTTTTTCATTACGTTCAACGCCCTATTTAGAGTGATGTCCCAAGGGGAGCTCTGAGCCGACCCCGCGCTACTGCTTTCAGTCTCCTGCGTAAGGAATGTGAACCATTTAGAAATTTGGCTTCATTAATTAGAATGCAACCATATGGAGCTAATTACGCGGGGGTGTATTCCTTACCAGAACAAGCTCAAGCGCCCTGGTCTTCGGATCCGTGGTAAGCTCCTTTGTTACCGGGTCCTCCTTGTACCGGGCCCTGACATAGTTCTTGGTCTGCTTGTCACGGTATTTCTCGAAGCGGGGCGGTAGGCCTTGCTCGGCACGCTCCGCGTCCTCCTTGTCCCATATAGGCTCCGCCACTCTGTAACCGTCGGGACCGAGTTGGTGGACCCCTAAGTTCAACTCCCGGATTTCTTTCCCCCACTGACTTGATTCAGAGGTTGCGCTGCTCTCGCACTTGATCTTGAACTCCTTGTAGTCATCTTCGTTGATCGAAGAATTTTTCGCCTTGATCTTCTCATAACTATCACCTTTGTCAATCATTCTCTTCACCGCGCTTCTCCAAGTAGACAGGGTCGTGCTCATCCTCATGAGGGCGACACTATTCACTTTATTCCCTGAGAGGCGTGTGCTTTCAAATTCAGTGGGGAACTTGTATCGTTCGTGCAGCTTCGTGAAGAGGAGGTTCGGCAAATTCCCTCGGTCCTTATGCCTTAGGTTCTCGGTGTTGATCGAGACGGTGCTCCGGAGAATGCACCCGAGCTGAACCGAGTACCCCTTGACTATTTCTTTGGGCGCCGTTGGATGCCCGTCGGAGTTCACTTCAGTAAATTCCTCCTTGACGGTGCCGAGCACGTTCGGGCGTCGGTCCTTCCGTTGCCTCCTTGGTTGGCTGCCATCTGTGCGTGCGCTGCCATCATCAGTGGTGGCATCCTCGGCGGCACCATTAGTGGTGTCATCCCCGACGCTACTAGGGGTTGTGTAGTCAGGATCGGTGTCTTCCGCGGCGTCCTCATAGCGGTGAGGTTCTTCCTCTATCTCCTGGGACAGCTCCTAGAATTGCTTGCCCGAACCGCCGACCTCATCGTTGTGGGCCATGTTTCGCACTAAATAGGAAAAAAGTTTGGTCAAAAAGTTGGTTATTGTCAAGGAACAAGATCTCATCATTTAGGGTTTGTGAGGAATTATCATGGTCTCATCATTTAGGGTTTTTCGACACCGAGGCATCCTAAAAGCTAAGGTTTTATCATTTAGGGTTTGTCGACGCCGAGGCACCCTAAAAGCCTAAGCTTTCATCATTTAGGTTCTTATCGACACCGAGGCACCCTAAAAGCCAAGGTTTTATCATTTAGGGTTTGTCGACGCTGAGGCACCCTAAATGCTAAGTTAAGTTTTCATCATTTAGGGTTTATCGATGCCAAGGCATCCTAAGTTGACTGATATATATATATGGGTATCTTCTAATAATATACCCTATCAAGAAAAGGGAAGGAGAAATCTAAGTTGGGCCTAATCACTTGGCTCTATTGCCACCTATGGCAGTTGCTTTCGTCTGTCCACACGTGAATTCATCATATGTGTTTAATGCAGCAAGAATAAAGGGGCAGTTGATCCTACTTAATTTAAGTACTAAGATACCCCGACCCATGCATTAGTTGCAAGTACCCCATATGTCCTATTTTTCGCAAAGTCATGCTAAAATTCACAGAAAATTTCAACATGACCTTTGCTGAAAATAGGACATATGGAGTACCCGAATTTGCCAAAAAGGAAGTTAATCGATATTCCGGCAAACTCAAGGGCCTCTCGGGGTACAGCAGCAGCATCACAAGTTGATAAAATTCCCAAGTAGTACAGGAGCAGCATCACAAGTAGTACCAATGAACATATAGTCCAACAAGTTGAAAAAGCTGAAGTTCTCAGCATGAAGTAAACAGGAGTATCCAGAACAGTTATTTGCTTGATCTCAAGTTTGACATATACGATAGTGATAGATGTAAGGAGCAGAACAATGCCAAAGCCACAACCTCAAATCAGGAACAAATAAAAAGACAAACTACAAATTGATGTGATCTAAATATACTTTTCCCTTACAACAAAATAGCACTGTGATTTACAATATAATTACTCTGAAAATAACACTGTGATTACTCTAAAATTACACTGTAAATAAAATGGAATTACATTCATGAAGCTGTTGTAAACTTAGATGCAATACTGCACAAAACATAGAAAAACAGAAGAAATGGTTTTAAAATGGATGCAAATACTACCCAAGAAAGACAAACCACAAAGAATAGGGTTCCAAAATGCTTGCAGATCCAACATGGAGAAACCCCTAGGGAAAAAATTGGATTGAAAATTTTATTGTGATTTAGTGTAAATACACTGAAAAAAATAATGTAATTAACCTGAAATTGCACTGCAATTGCAGTGATTATAAAACTAGCAATCTCAGAGTTACAGTAAAAGTTGCAATGTTATTACCCATGGAATTATGCTGTAACAACTCTGTAGTGTCACTGCTCTATAATTTCAGAGGAACTAGAGTTATGAAGCTGTTGTAACTTTAGATGCAGTTACTACCTAAAAACGCACACCATATAGGAAAAAAGCCAGCAGAATCAAAAATCACAAGTCAAGGGCTCCAGCCTCCAGGCCATCAGCTAGTAAATCGACAGGGCAATTGAGTTTTGAGTCCAGCGCTACATCCACGCACCGACCACTAGAGCTGCAACATAATTGCCAGCAAAATCCACCGCTAAGACCACACATACACCTACATCAAACACCAGGGAATCGAATATGGGGCACTTAATATGTAACTAGATTTTCTAAATTTTGAAATTTTAGTACTGATTATGCATATCACCGTTTTTCATCTAAAATGTGTAGTACATTCATATTTATGGGCACCACAGAATTTCAAAATTTTACTATGGGGCATTATATTTCTAGAGAAGTACTACACATGTTGTTTTTGTTAAACATTCAATATGTTACAGAGAAAGAGGAGGCGCATTGGTCACTTGGCATGGGCCAGCTGCGATTCATGTAATCTTCTTCAGTTGTACTAGTACTTACATTAGTTCTCCCCTCCCATCGATCGACTAGTGATGTGCATATGGTTTCTTTTCATAAGGCCAGCCATGGGATAAATTCATGCCCACACTCTTGTTCGCCCAGGTTCAGAGTTTCAGACATAGTGCATATATAGAGTTTCAGGCATACATACGTTCACTGGTAAAGTGAGTCGCTGGCCTAGCTACACGTAGCTCTACGATGCCTATGCAAATACCCAACACATTCAGATTGCCCCGGGGAGCGATGCCACCACGATCCTAGAGCATCTTCAAGGGCTATGCAACAAATGTTGTTTAGGTCCAATTTTGCCGACAAGTTCGGACGTCTTCATGAATATTTTCATATTTATCTGCAAAATCATGGTACCCACTACCCAAAGGGCATTTCTACTTGTCCGCCTTAGCGGATTTTAATCAAACGGTTCATATGCGCCATGGAGTTTCAACCAGAACAAGAAACTGTCGCGGCCGATGTCAGTGCTGAAGACACGGCTATGGGCACGGAGAGCAGCAGGGGGGAGAGGGGAAGCTCACCGGGTGGCTCAAGGAGGCCGGCGAGAGCTTAGTAGCAGCAGAGGGTGGCGGTGCCCGAGGGGGAAGACGAGGGCGATGCAGTGGAGACAAGCTCGAGGCCGGGGTCGGGAAGGACGAAGCGGAGCTCGTGGACTTGTCGCCGAGGTGCGGGGACGGTGATGGCCGCGGCTAACACGGCGGCGAGGGGGAAGACGAGGGCGATGCAGCGGAGACGAGCTCGAGGCCGGGGTCGGGGAGGATGAAGCGGAGCTCGTGGACTTGCCGCTGAGGTGCGGGGACGGTGATGGCCGCGGCTAACACGGCGGCGAGGCTCGAGATCTGGCGGAGAAGGCGAGCGGGGGAGAGGGCGAGAGGTGGCGCAGCTATGGCGTCGGGGGACGACGACCGGGCGGCGGAAGGAGGGGGCGCGCGTGAGGGTGTAGCGAGGGGGGAAGTGGATCTGGGGAGGGAGGGACGAAGGGATCGGGCGAATAAGGGGAAGATTACTGATGGCGCGCCATTAGTATGCTTTATTATAGTAATGCTCGAGTGGTGCGCCATAAGTAAATTTTTTTAGATAGTAATGGCGTGCGTAATAAGTAACTTTTTTTTTGCATAGCAATGGCGCACCAGCCAGCGATGCGCCATAAGTAATTTTATTATTATTATTTTTGTTGCATCTAATGATTGTTTAGAAAATGAATATGAATATGAAACAGTAATAAATTTTTATTAAAACAATAATAATTTTTTTAAAAATATCATTAAATTTGTTATTTGAAAATATTTATGAATATGAAAAAATATCATCAAATTTGTTATTTGAAAATATAATCAAATTTGTTTTTTTATTTTTAGGTGCATTCATTTGTGACGGTGGAGCGAGGGAGGGTGCGGGGGGTCGGCGGCGGCGGTGGAGCGGGGGAGGGTGCGGGGGGTCGGCGGCGGCGGTGGAGCGGGGGAGGGTGCGGGGATCCTCGGCGGCGGTGGAGCGGGGGAGGGTGCAGTGGGTCGTCGGCAGCGGTGGAGCGGGGAAGGGTGCGGTGGGTCGTCGTCGGCGGTGGAGCGGGGGAGGGTGCAGGGGTCGTCAGCGGCGGTGGAGCGGGGGAGGGTGCGGGGGTGCTCGGCGGCGAGGGGGGTCTGGCGAGGGGGATAGCGATCGAGATGGAGGGGCATCGAGATCGAGTGTCCTCATGAATATTCAATATATTTTTTCATATTGAATATGAAAAAATATCATCAAATTTGAAAAAATATTCATGAATTCAAAAAGTGCCCATGAAATTTGAAAATATTCATGAGTTCAAAAAGTGCCCATGAAATACAATGGAGAAATGAAGGCTACAATTTAAATACAATTGATCTTAGCTAGCTATCTGTTCATAATCTTCTTGCCCTTATTTTTTGTAAATGGAGTTCTTCTCTTGAACGGACGTCCTTTAGGTAGGGTGGTCCTGCTTCTTCTTGTAGTGTATGCTGGTACTTCATCATCGTCGTCATGTTCCATTTTCGGGTCGCCGTACTTGTCGAAGTCTTGCTCATTGGCAACTCCATCCATTCGATCTTCCTTTTGCCTCTCCTCACGACAACACGACTGGGCTTTGACGGGTCGGTAATGAAGATGCGTTGGTCCACTTGGGAAGCCAGTACCCATGGCTCATTTTTCACGGTGACATTTGCGCCCGTGGTCTTGGATTTGGCTTCGGGTATAACCATGGTGGTGAAATACTGGTCTTCTTTTATGACGCTCTTGGCCCATCTGACACGGAACATCGGGACCTTCTCTCCAGCGTAGCTCAGCTCCCAGATCTCCTCGATCCTTCTGTAGTATCTGTCCTTGTCGTTACCGGTGTAGGATTTCATCGTTACCCTCATACGTCATCAGGTTGTGCTCGGCGCCCTGTGACAAGGTGAATATGAGTTGTTCTTCCGCGGAAGAATCCTCATGTAAAGGGTACGACAGAAGCTTCTGCTTGAACCAACGCGTGAAACATGAGTTGTGCTCTTTGATTATATCTCCGTCCGTCCTCTGTTGGCCTCGGTCATTGTACTTCTTCTCAATAAAGGTTTTGTGCTCTACCACCCAAGGATCGACCACGTCTATGTCTTGTAGCGCAACTAGGTTTGCTCTTTCAAAGTCGGTGAGTCGACCCTCGAAGTCGACATGCATTTCGCGGCGACCCTCACGGTGACCCCATCCAGCGAGCCTGCCGAGGTGCCTGTTGACGGGCAGACCAACGGGGTTCTCGATGCCTAGATAATTCGTGCAGTAGGAGATGCACTCTTCGGTCAGAAAGCCCCTGGCTATGCTTCCCTCTGGACGTGACATGTTGCGAACGTATCCTTTGATGACACCATTCATCCTTTCGAACGGCATCATGCTGTGCAGGAACGTCGGCCCGAGTTGGATGATATCCTCCATGATATGGACCAGCAGATGCACCAACGTCGAACAATGCGGGCGGGAAGTACATCTCAAGCTCGCATAGTATCACCACGATCTCTTCATGTAGCCTTCTGAGTTGCCTCACGCCAACCGACTTCCGAGAGATGACGTCGAAAAAGTTGCATAGGCCAAATAGCGTTTCACGGACGTGCGCGTCCATGATCCCACGGATTGCAACTGGAAGTATCTGCGTCATCTGCACATGACAATCGTGAGACTTCATCCCGCTAAACTTCTGCTTCACTGAGTCTAGGTATCTGCTTATCTTCCCCGCGTAACCGTAAGGAAGTTTTACTCCTATGAGGCAGGTGAAAAACCGATCGATCTCCTCCTGACTTAGAGTGCAGCACGCGGGAGGGAAGTCATTTCCGATCTTCTTGGCCTTTTTGCCTTTGCGACGACTTTCCGTGTCCTGCTTCGCCTCATCATCATCATCATTAGCGTGAAGCTCCTCCCTGATGCCCATTGAATTCAAGTCTTCCCTTGCTTTCGGCCCATCTTTGGTCCTCTCTGGCATGTTGAGCAGGGTACCAAGCAGACTCTCGCACACGTTCTTCGTGATATGCATGACATCAAGGCTGTGAGGCACACGGTGGATCTTCCAGTACGCCAAGTCCCAGAAAACAGACCTCGTTTTCCATACCTTCAGCAGCGGCTCTGGCGCCTTTCGCTTCTTTCCCAGCTCTGGCGCCTTTTGCTTCTTTCCCGGCAGTGGGCAATCTTTCCAATTTTTCAACAGCTCGCCTATTTCCTCGCAGCTCCTCGTACCCGGGCGTCTTCGGGGTTCGGTTTCACCATCGAAGAGATCCTTGCGTTTTCTCCATGGGTCATCATCGCGAAGCCACCTTCGATGTCACATGAACACGGTTTTCAAAGACCCGGGATCTCTATCTAGCTGGCGATACGTTGTGTCATCCATGCACCTGACGCATCCAGAAAATCCGTGGACCACCTGCCCCGCGACAAATCCGTAACCGAGATAGTCATGCACCGTCGTGAGCAGTGCGACTCTCATAGGGAAATATTCTTTCTCTGTGGCGTCCCACGTATTGGCTGGCGTTTTCCACAGCGTGTCTAGCTCCTCTTTCAGCAGCCCCAGATACAGATTTATGTCGTTCCCTAGTTGTTTTGGCCCTTCAATTAGCATACTCATGTGAATGTACTTCCTCTTCATGCACAACCAGGGGGGAAGGTTGTACATCCACACAAACACAGGCTAGGTGCTATGTGTGCTTCTCTGGCTGCCAAACGGATTGACTCCATCGGTGCTCGTGCCCATCACGATGTTCCTTGGATCCTTCCCAAATTCTGGGTGTTCGAAGTTCAAAGCTTGCCACTGGCTCCCATCCTTAGGGTGACTCAGCATCTTGTCTTTTTTATTTATCTCCGGATCATTAGCGTCATCCTCTTGCTTCTTCTCCTCCCTATCTGCATGCCAACGCAGGAGCTTTGCTACCTTAGGGTCCGTGAAATACCGCTGCAGACGAGGAGTGATCGAAAAGTACCACACCACTTTTCAAGGAGCTTTCTTCCTCTTCTTGTACCGAGTGACGCCGCACACCGGACGTATGGTAGACTCCGCGTGCTCGTCCCGATAAATGATGCAATTGTTCATGCACACATGGTATTTCACGTGCGGTAAATCCAGAGGACACACGATTTTATTTGCCTCCTCAAAACTGGTCGGGCACTTGTTCCCCTTGGGAAGACGTTCGTGCCAGAATGACATGTTCTCGTCGAAGCATGCGTCAGTCATTTTGTGTTTTACCTTCATCTCCAGAGCCATGAGCGTTACTTTCAGGCGGGTATCCTCGGGCCTGCATCCTTCATACAATGGAGTAACCGCGTCTATCTCCAGTTGATCCAGCTTGGCTTTCTCTCGGGCGGCAGCTCTTGCGTTATCCATCTGCTTGAGAAGCAGCTCTTGAATATGAGGGTCCTGCACCCAGCCCAACGATGGTCCATCGTCGTCTGCTCCGGCATCTTCATCTTCATGATCATGCCATTCGTCTTGATCTTCATCATCATCATGTCCTGCATCTTCTACATGATGATTGTGTACAGCATCACCGTCGTGATCATGTCCTGGAGATTCTTCGTCTTCTCGCCCGCCCGAGCCGCGGTGGTTGTCTTACTGCCCTTCCTCATTTCTGCCCGGCCCCCATGGACGACTTCATAGTCATCTTCATCACCTTGCCACCGATAGCCATCCATGAAACCATGCAAGAGCAGGTGGTCCCGCACCTGCCCGGAATCTGGGTCCGCAATAAGGCTCTTCAACTTGCATCTTCGACACGGACATCTTATCTCCGTCTCGTTCTTTTGAAGCATCTCGGCCTTTGCGGAGCTCAAAAACCTATTCACGATGCCTTCGGTCATCGTGCGGACCATGGTCGCCTACGAGGTAGAGCAAAATGATATTCAAGAACCAAGAAAAAAATTGGCATGACTTTCCCTAAAAATAGGACCAAAAAGAATGCATAGTGCCAAAATTCTCGCCGAAACGGAAATGAATCAACATTCCGGCAAAATATTGGCAACTATCGCATTTCAAATACCGGTACCTGCAAACACAAACATATATGCAACACCACAAACATACATAGATCTAGCAAGGCCATAAAAAGTGCTATCTAAAAAAAGTAGATCTACAACAAAAAGATACATTTCCCCTTACTTACCTATCAAAAAAAGGTAATTTAACCACTTAATTTGGATGAATCTATGGTGCAAATGAGGTGAGGAGGAGGAGGCAGCCGAGACAAGCTTGGAGGTGGAGGTGGAGAGAATGAAGTGGGGAAAGTGAGTGTGTAGGTGTCGCTGTCCAAAAAATCTAGCTAGTCCCAGGTTACTAATGGCGCAGCACCCACAAATGCGCCATTAGTAATGGCGCACTAGCTTGTGGTGTGCCATTAGTAGTTTTGCAAAAAAAATTAGTAGTGGCGCACTGTGTGGCAGGTGCGCCATTACTAGTTAAAACTAGTAATGGCGCACTGTGCCCTGGTGCGCCATTAGTATTTTTGGAAAAAAATTGTTACTAGTAGCGCACTGTGGGTCTGGTGCGCCATTAGTGTGTATCACACTAATGGCGCACCAACTCATGGTGCGCCACTGCTATATAGTAGTGGTGCACCACATGTCTGGTGCACCATTAGTGGCCATATAATCTATAGTCGTTTTCCTAGTAGTGCAAGGACAAAGATCATGACAAAAATCCAGAAGAACCCTTCTTGGAAATTGATGTCAAAGGGGGAGAGAGAGATCACATCAAAGCTTAATCACATCTATAGGGGGAGAGAATACTCTAGGGAAGAAAGAGACCCCAGATGCTTGGTGTTCAAGAGGAGAGGAGTCACATGTCTTCAAGAGGGGAAAGACATGTTCATATTTGCTCATTTGCATTAACTCTGTTTATTTGCTCATTTGCATTAACTCTGTTTATTTCCTTTGATCTCTGATTTTCTGTTCCCTATCTTCTCCTAGTATCCCATGCTAGATTCAGGGGGAGCAAGACATCTAAGGGAAAGAAATCCTTGAATTTATTGCACATCTTTACCTTTGGGGACAGTTCTATATCCAATGTGGTACTTAGTACTCACTCTACATGTCATCCCAGTCTTGGTACTCTTGTGGTTTTTCTTGTTTGCTCTGGCCAGTAGGTGTATCTGTGTTATCTAACCTTGTTTCCGCAGGCTCATCCCATCCTAAGCCAACTCAAGACCACAAGGTAAGTATATGCATCACAGTCATGTGTATGAGAAATTCTTGCTGATGTACATACTGTTTGCAAGAAGGACTCATGAGCATGAAGGTACATTTCTCATATTCACATCATTTGCTCTGATGCATATAGCCAAGATACATGTAACACATTGCTTACTCTGTCATGTTTATGCATTCACATGCTCCTATATTCCATATTCACATGATTGCATACATGTAGGGGGAGCCTATGCATGTTACATGTCTTTCCAAGGCTTTACTTTCTATTCTCTATATCTTTATCTAAAGCTTTGATGTATGTTGTCATCAATTACGAAAAAGGGGGAGATTGAAAGCACAAGTGCTCCCTAGGTGGTTTTGGTAATTAATGTCAACATATCTCTTGTTGGACAAACACTTTTACCTAGTATGTTTCAGATAAGTTCAACAATAAAGTGGGATGGACTAGAGGATGTGGAACCCCTTCAAGATGCGAAGGATAAAGGATTGGCTCAAGCTACAAGCTCAAGACTCTACATTTTCTATTTTAGTGATCCAAGATCACATTGAGTCTATAGGAAAAGCCAATACTATCAAGGAGGGATGAGGTGTTGCTTAATGAGGCTCTTGCTCAAAGTGCTTAGTGATATGCTCCAAAGCCCTCAACTACTTTCTCACGTCCACATATGACCCAAACCAAAAGTCAACGGCCCCACCGATTCTTTCTATCCGACGCCACCGAGTTTAGATGTTATAGCCACTGCCACAAACCCTAGGCAAATCGGTCTCACCGATAGGGATCTCGGTCCCACCGAGATGGGATTGCAATCTGTCTATACGGATCTATTACCAAAATCGATATCACCGAGTTTGCGTAATCGGTCCTACCGAGATTGCAATGTAAACTCTTTGTTTCCTTTTTGTAACATTTCGGTCTCACCAAAATGAGCGAATCGGTCCCACCGAGTTTACCTGACCAACTCTCTGGTTAGCTTATTACCAAAATCGGTCTCACCGAGTTTGTGTAATCGGTCTCACGGAGATTATGTTATGCCCTAACCCTAACCATATCGGTCCTACCGAGTTGCATGTCGGTCCCACCAAAAATCCTAATGGTCACTAGATTTGTTGAATCGGTCTGACCGAGTTTATCAATTCGGTCCCACCGAGATTGGCAAGTTGTGTGTGACGGTTAGATTTTGTGTGGAGGCTATATATACCCCTCCACCCCCTCTTCATTCGTGAAGAGAGCCATCAGAACAAACCTACACTTCCAATACGCATTTTCTGAGAGAGAACCACCTACACTTTTGTTGAGGCCAAGATATTCCATTCCTACCATATGAATCTTGATCTCTAGCCTTCCCCAAGTTGCTTTTCACTCAAATCTTCTTTCCACCAAATCCATATCCTGTGAGAGAGAGTTGAGTGTTGGGGAGACTATCATTTGAAGCACAAGAGCAAGGAGTTCATCATCAACACACCATTTGTTACTTCTTGGAGAGTGGTGTCTCCTAGATTGGCTAGGTGTCACTTGGGAGCCTCCAACAAGATTGTGGAGTTGAGCCGAGGAGTTTGTAAGGGCAAGGAGATTGCCTACTTCATGAAGATCTACCGCTAGTGAGGCAGGTCCTTCGTGGGCGACGGCCATGGTGGGATAGACAAGGTTGCTTCTTCGTGGATCCTTCATGGGTCTCCTCGGTGGACTCGCGCAACTGTTACCCTTCGTGGGTTGAAGTCTCCATCAACGTGGATGTACGATAGCACCACCTATCGGAACCACGACAAAAACATCCGTGTCTCCAATTGCGTTTGAATTCTCCAAACCCTTCCCTTTACATTCTTGCAAGTTGCATGCTTACTTTCCGCTGCTCATATACTCTTTGCATGCTTGCTTGATATGTATTGTGTTTGCTAAAGTAGTGCCAAAACTCCACTTCAACTTAAAGAAATTAAAAACTGCAACTTTTGGTACGTAGTGTCTAATCACCCCCCTCTAGACACCTCGTCTCGATCCTTTCAATTGGTATCAGAGCTTTGGTCTCCATTGCTTTGGTTTAAACACCATTGGAGGAAGATGGATGAGTCTACTTTGGGGAGTCTTAGACATAGAGTGCCTATACTTGATGGAGAGTATTTTCATGAGTGAAAAAATGAGATGCTTGTGATTTTCAATGAATATCATCTGAACAAGTATATTGCTAGCCCTTGTGCACCTCATGTTGATCCCATGGACCCTACCCTTGATGAGTCAATTGACATGATCCGCAATCTTAGAACTGTTAATCTTATCACTAGAGGCTTGCCTAGAAACTTGATTGGATGTTTGCCTACTCTTAAGTGTGCCTACACCATATGGAAATTTCTTGAGGTACGCTTTCCAAATTATTCCTTGGAAAATCTAGATGAAATTCTCCATATGTCTATTGCCTTGAGTAAGATGAGTTCCAATGATCCCATGTTTGGTGATTGTCTATTTGATCTTACAAACCTTATGCGTGCCAAAGGAGATGTTGGAATTATTAGTGAATTTATTTCCGAAGCTATTAAAATTCATAAATAAGATCATTGTCAAACTCACTCTAACGAATCACCCTCTCTAGGATTTAATCCACCACAAGATGATGTTGAACATGGATACTATGATGAGGATGATGATAGTGACTATGATTTTGATGATGCAATGAGACACTTTGGTCTTATGGCAAACCTTCGCGGCTACATGGCTGGAGGAAAGGAATGGGTCCTCGATAGTGGATGTACTGATCATATGACCGAAGATAAAGACATGTTCCGGGAGCTTGCCGAAAACGATGGTCCTCGAAAGTATGTCACTTTCGGTGACAACTCAAAGGGTAAGGTGGTTGGCCTCGGTAAGGTGTCCATCCCACATGATAGCTCCATACAAAATGTCATGCTCGTTGAATCTCTTAGGTACAATTTACTCTCGGTTTCTAGACTTGCTGATTTCGGTTTCAATGTCCTATTCACTGAAGTAGATTGCCAAGTGTTTCGTAGAGACAATCATAAAATGGTCTTTACCGTTATACATAGAGGTGATCTTTACATTGTTGATTTCACTAAAAAGGCTCAACCTAGAACTTGCTTAATTTCTAAATCCTCTAAAGGTTGGTTATGGCATAGACGATTAGGTCATGTGGGTATGCGAAATCTTGATAAGCTTATTAAAGGTGATCATATCCTTGGAATAAAAGATGTCATATTTGACAAGGATAGACTTTGTAGTGCTTGTCAGGCTGGGAAACAAGTTGGAGAAGTCATCGCGCGAAGAACATCATGACCACGAGAAGATCACTCGAGCTACTTCACATGGATCCTTTTGGTCCAAATGCCTACAAGAGTCTCGGCGGTAACTCATTTGGACTAGTCATAGTTGATGATTTTTCAAGATTTACGTGGGTGTTCTTTCTTGATGACAAATCGCAGGTCCAAAAGATCTTCAAGAACTTCGCTAGGAAGGCCCAAAATCAATTTTACGTGAAGATCAAGAAGGTTCGAAGCGACAACGGAACGGAAATGTGGATACCTTTCTTGACGAAGAAGGGATTTCACATGAGTTCTCGGCTACGTACACACCTCAACAAAATGGAGTCGTTGAGAGGAAGAACCGGACTCTTATTGAGATGGCGAGAACAATGCTTGATGAGTACAAGATGCCAGAGCACTTTTGGGCGGAAGCGGTTGAGACAGCTTGTCATGCAACAAATTGCTTGTATCTTCACAAGCTACTCGGCAAGACGGCATATGAGCTCCTCACCGGTAACAAACCCCAAGTTGGATACTTTCGAGTATTTGGCTCAAAGTGCTACATTCTTGATAAGCATCGTCGTTCTAAATTTGCTCCTAAATCTCATGAAGGTTTCCTACTTGGTTATGGCTCAAACTCTCACACTTACCGTGTCTACAACAATTTCACCCGAAAGGTTGAAGAGATGGTAGATGTGAAGTTTGATGAATCTAACGGCTCGCAAGTAGAGCAATTGCCAATTGATGTAGGAGACAAAGACCCTTCGGAAGCAATTCAAGACTTGTCTATTGGCAAGATTCGTCCAACGAAGGTAAAGGAGAGTACCTCGTCAGTCCAAGTGGAAGCTTCTACCTCACGACAAGGTGAACCAATAATTGATACGAAAGCATCCACGAGTGGGACACACCAAGACGAAGAAAACGAGGAAGCACACCAAGATGAACATCAACAACCTCCTTCTCCACCACGACAAGAGAATGACGACGTCAACAATGAAGAAGGCCAAGAAGAAGAACAAGATGAAGAAGATGTTCAACCAAGACCCAAGCAAAAGCTTTCACGAGTTCGAGCAAGAGTTGCTAAAGATCATCCCGTCGAGCAAATCTACAATGATATCCAAACCGGGAGAATCACTCGCTCTAAAACTTGTTTAGCTAACTTTTGTGAACACTATTCATTCATCTCTAGCATTCAACCTCTGAAGGTTGAAGAAGCTTTGGAAGATCCAGATTGGATAAATGCCATGCATGAAGAGCTACACAACTTTGAGAGAAATCAAGTTTGGACATTAGTTGAGAAGCCCGACAACAACCACAACATCATCGGTACCAAATGGGTGTTTCGCAACAAGCAAGATGAAGATGGTCAAGTCGTCCGCAACAAAGCACGCCTAGTCGCCCAAGGCTATACTCAAGTCGAAGGTATGGACTATGGTGAGACATATGCCCCCGTTGCTAGACTTGAGTCCATTCGCTCTTACTTGCTTATGCTAATCACCATGATATCACCTTGTACCAAATGGACATTAAAAGTGCTTTTCTAAATGGTGAAATTGAGGAGGAAGTTTATGTTAAGCAACCTCCCGGCTTTGTCAATCCTAAGAAACCTAATCATGTCTACAAACTTCACAAAGCTCTTTATGGTCTTAAACAAGCTCCTAGAGCATGGTATAAATGCTTGACCAAGTTCCTTATTGAAAAAGGCTTCGAAATTGGAAAAATAGATTCTACTCTTTTTACTAAAAGGGTTAATGGAGAACTATTTGTGTGCCAAATTTATGTTGATGATATTATATTTGGATCAACTAACCCTCATTTTAGTGAAAAGTTTGGAAAGCTAATGTCGGAGAAGTTTGAGATGTCGATGATGAGTGAACTCAAATTCTTTCTTGGTTTGCAAATCAAGCAAAATGAGGAAGGTACCTTTGTCTCTCAAACGAAGTACACCAAGGACTTATTCAAGAAGTTCAATATGCAAGAATGCAAAGGTATGACTACACCCATGCCTACTAGTGGACATCTTGATTTAACCAAAGATGGTGAACCGGTTGATCAAAAGGTTTATCGCTCTATGATTGGTTCATTGTTATATCTATGTGCTTCACGTCCCGATATTATGCTAAGTGTGTGCATGTGCACATGATATCAAGCCGCTCCTAAAGAATGTCATCTTAAGGCCATGAAAAGGATAGTGAGATACTTAATCCATACACCAAATTTTGGCATTTGGTATCCAAAGAGGGCTTCCTTTGATCTTGTTGGATACTCCGACTCGGACTATGCCGGAGACAAGGTTGATAGAAAGTCCACTTCGGGTACTTGTCAATTTCTTGGTAGATCTCTTGTGTCTTGATCCTCCAAGAAACAAAACTCGGTATCCTTATCCACCGCTAAAGCGGAATACATTGTCGCTGGATCATGTTGTGCTCAATTACTTTGGATGACCCAAACTCTTAAATATTATGGGATATATGTGAAACATGTTCCATTGCTTTGTGACAACGAAAGTTCTATTAAGACTGCTCACAATCCCGTGCAACATTCTCGAACTAAGCATATTGAAGTTCGTCATCATTTCATTCGAGATCATGTTGCCAAAGGGGACATAAATCTTAAGCATGTTCGCACTGATAAGCAATTAGCGGATATATTTACCAAACCGCTTGATGAGAAAGTGTTTTGCAGGTTAAGAGGTGAATTGAACATCATTGATGCTTCAAACTTGGAGTAGGAACTCCATTTGATACATGCAAGGCATGAGCCTATGACTAATCCTTGATACTTCTCTTATGTTGAATATTTTATGTCTTGGATATATTTGCACCTTGCATGTTATCTAACACGTGTAGGTACTTGGATGAATCTAAATCTATGAGATTGCAACTCACTCACATCTTGAGCAATTTATATATCACCAAGTCTTTACACAATGATGAATGAAGACAAGGAAGCACGCAACCATTCAAACATATCCTTTGACAAATTCTATGTTGAGTTTCATGAGTGTAATTTTGGATACACAAGTGCTCTTCCTTGCAAAAACTAACCCATGTAGGTAGATGAACTCAAACTCCAAGTGGTGCTCCCAACTCTTGATGAGCTACATCAAACTTGAGCAACCCACACAAGTTCAACTACATGATCATGATCAACACCACCACCCAAGGTATGTTATTCCATCTTAGAGACGCTTTACTCCAAGTCATGGGATAAAGCAACTCAACAATATGTGAATACATCAAGATACTTTAATGAAAAATGGTAACCCCAGTTTGAGCTTAAACGATGAGTATGACCTATGATCAAGTGGTCTCACTTGACTCCTAAGTCAATATACTCTAACATAGGTGACATTGTCACTGACCAATTCTAGATGAAGTTCTCTTGTGTTCTTTTCTGTGCTCTTGCATTTATCTCATGCATAAAAAAACTTCATCTAGACTCCTTTTTAGTTTCTTCTATTTTATTTTCTGTTCTGCATTCCTTGCATCCAATTCATTGCAAATATTTCAGTTAATTCCTTGCAAATCCTTGTGAGATCTTACTTGTCTAGTGAGTTGAGGTGACAAGTGTTTTCTCTGCGATGAACTCGATCTCACCGGTCTGATGCTTTCGGTCCAACCAAATCCTCTCGGTGCAACCGAACCATATAAATCGGTGTCACCGATTTCACTACAGGAAAGACATCTTGCCGCTTGTTTCTGCATTCCTTTTGATCCAGCTCCACTCAATGAATCTTGTCCTCGACCAGCATCCCATTCAACTTACAGCTTTGTTCTGTGACTCAAGGACCAAAGCCATCATAACAAAAATCCTGAAGAACCCTTCTTGGAAATTGATGTCAAAGGGGGAGAGAGAGATCACATCAAAGCTTAATCACATCTATAGGGGGAGAGAATACTCTAGGGAAGAAAGAGACCCCAGATGCTTGGTGTTCAAGAGGAGAGAAGTCGCATGTCTTCAAGAGGGGAAAGACATGTTCATATTTGCTCATTTGCATTAACTCTGTTTATTTCCTTTGAGCTCTGATTTTGCTCTGATTTTCTGTTCCCTATCTTCTCCTAGTATCCCATGCTAGATTCAGGGGGAGCAAGACATCTAAGGGAAGGAAATCCTTGAATTTATTGCACATCTTTACCTTTGGGGACATGTCTATATCCAATGTGGTACTTAGTACTCACTCTACATGTCATCCCAGTCTTGGTACTCTTGTGGTTTCTCTTGTTTGCTCTGGCCAGTAGGTGTATCTATGTTATCTAACCTTGTTTACGCAGGTTCATCCCATCCTAAGCCAACTCAAGACCACAAGGTAAGTATATGCATCACAGTCATGTGTATGAGAAATTCTTGCTGATGTACATACTGTTTGCAAGAATGACTCATGAGCATGAAGGTACATTTCTCATATTCACATCATTTTCTCTTATGCATATAGCCAAGATACATGTAACACATTGCTTACTCTGTCATGTTTATGCATTCACATGCTCCTATATTCCATATTCACATGATTGCATACATGTAGGGGGAGCCTATGCATGTTACATGTCTTTCCAAAGCTTTACTTACTATTCTCTATATCTTTATCTAAAGCTTTGATGTATGCTGTCATCAATTACCAAAAAGGGGGAGATTGACAGCACAAGTGCTCCCTAGGTGGTTTTGGTAATTAATGTCAACATATCTCTTGTTGGACTAACACTTTTACCTAGTATGTTTCAGATAAGTTCAACAATGAAGTGGCATTGACTAGAGGATGTGGAACCCCTTCAAGATGCTAAGGACAAAGGATTGGCTCAAGCTCCAAGCTCAAGACTCTACATTTTCTATTTTAGTGGTCCAAGATCACATTGAGTCTATAGGAAAAGCCAATACTATCAAGGAGGGATGAGGTGTTGCTTAATGAGGCTCTTGCTCAAAGTGCTTAGTGATATGCTCCAAAGCCCTCAACTACTTTCTCACGTCCACATATGACCCAAACCAAAAGTCAACAGCCCCACCGATTGTTTCTATCCGGCGCCACCGAGTTCAGATGTCATAGCCACTGCCACAAACCCTAGGCAAAACGGTCTCACCGATAGGGATCTCGGTCCCACCGAGATGGGATTGCAATCTGTCTGTATGGATCTATTACCAAAATCAGTCTCACCGAGTTTGCATAATCGGTCCTACCGAGATTGCAATGTAAACTCTCTTTTTCCTTTTTGTAACATTTTGGTCTCACCGAAATGAGCGAATCGGTCCCACCGAGTTTACCTGATCAACTCTCTGGTTAGCTTATTACCAAAATCGGTCTCACCGAGTTTGTGTAATCGGTCTCACCGAGATTACGTTATGCCCTAACCCTAACCATATCGGTCCTACCAAGTTGCATGTCGGTCCCACCGAAAATCCTAACAGTCACTAGATTTGCTGAATCGGTCTGACCGAGTTTATCAATTCGGTCCCACCGAGATTGGCAAGTTGTTGTAACGGTTAGATTTTATGTGGAGGCTATATATACCCCTCCACCTCCTCTTCATTCATGAAGAGAGCCATCAGAACAAACCTACACTTCCAATAAACATTTTCTGGGAGAGAACCACCTACACTTGTGTTGAGGCCAAGATATTCCATTCCTACCATTTGAATCTTGACCTCTAGCCTTCCCCAAGTTGCTTTCCACTCAAATCTTCTTTCCACCAAATCCATATCCTGTGAGAGAGAGTTGAGTGTTGGGGAGACTATCATTCGAAGCACAAGAGCAAGGAGTTCATCATCAACACACCATTTGTTACTTCTTGGAGAGTGGTGTCTCCTAGATTGGCTAGGTGTCACTTGGGAGCCTCCAACAAGATTGTGGAGTTGAACCCAGGAGTTTGTAAGGGCAAGGAGATCGCCTACTTCATTAAGATCTACCGCTAGTGAGGCAAGTCCTTTGTGGGCGACAGCCATGGTGGGATAGACAAGGTTGCTTCTTCGTGGACCCTTCGTGGGTGGAGCCCTCCATGGACTCGCGCAACTGTTACCCTTCGTGGGTTGAAGTCTCCATCAACGTGGATGTACGATAGCACCACCTATCGGAACCACGACAAAAACATCCGTGTCTCCAATTGCGTTTGAACTCTCCAAACCCTTCCCGTTACATTCTTGCAAGTTGCATGCTTTACTTTCCGCTGCTCATATACTCTTTGCATGCTTGCTTGATATGTGTTGTGTTTGCTAAACTAGTGCCAAAACTCCACTTCAACTTAAAGAAATTAAAAACTGTAACTTTTGGTACTTAGTGTCTAATCACCCCCCTCTAGAGACCTCTTCTCGATCCTTTCACCGGAGCGGCTCAGGCAACTCACCACTACAACGAGGGCACCCACGATGCGGAGGCCTCGCCCTCTTGCATGTCCAAGGAGCCAATCATCATCGATATCTCCGACAATGAGGAGTAGCTTGTCTTATTAGCTCACTATAAGGACACATGTTTAGTTTGCTAGCTACTACCTTTCCTTAACAAATTCTAGTGAATTGTGCTATCTACTTTTACCATGCAATCTTCTGCTATAGTGTATATGTTTTATATGTCGTGCAATGTGGTGTTCAATTAACTGCTTGGTTCAATTCTGCAAATGTGATGTTCAATTCTTCAGGGTGCAATATTTCCAAGTTGTTAAGCATGCTTGGTTTGGTTAACTGTCTGCTCTTCTATTAGGAGAATGTTATATTGTGCAATGTGGTGCTCAGTTAACGTTTGGTTTATTTGTTGTGGTGTTTAGTTAACTGCTTGGTTCAATTCTGCAATGCGGTGTTCAATTGGTGTGGCTGCTTTCAGTTATTGTATACCATGTGAGGAATAAATCGAATTTGGCTGTACTAAATACATGAGAAACAAATACAATTGCTATACTCCCAAGTTGTTAAGCATGCTTTGTTTGGTTAACTGTCTGATCTTCTATTAGGAGTATGTTATATTGTGCAATATGATGCTCAGTTAACGTTTGGTTCATTTGTTGTGGTGTTTAGTTAACTGCTTGGTTAAATTCTGCAATGCGGTGTTCAATTGTTGTGGCTGCATTCTCTTATTATATACCATGTGAGGAATAAATTGAATTTGGCTGCACTTAATACATGAGAAACATATACAAGTACTTTATTTCCTAGTTCTTAATCATGCTTGGTTTGGATAAAAGGGTTTTCCATGTGGCTTGAATTAATCTGATGAATTTGCAATGTGCTTATTTTTCATCAACATATTTTACTAATAACATGTGAACCCTTACTTAACCTGATGACTAACTACCTTATATGTGTTGCAGGTAAACAATGGGAAGCACTGAAGTTTACAGATGGTACTAACTATTATACCTTGCTTTTCTTATTCATTTGCCCCATTTCCAATATAGAGAAGATATTTATGCACATCCTTGTTTTCAGGCTTCACTGATGATTACCTCTAAAACCACCTCTGTGGTCAGGAGGCGAGGAAAGTTTACATACAACACTCACGGTTCAATATTGAAGTGTTCCTGAAGAGGTCGGAGGATGGACAGTCAATCATCCACAGGCACAAGCCTAAAGTTGCAAAGACCTTCAACATGAATGAAGGCTCAATATTCGCCTTCCGCTTCAGCAGTTTTCCAGATGAGATGCATCTCTCTATGTACCGTCTATGATGCTAATTTCGAAAGGTTCTAGATATTGCATGTGAAACTTGCTGCTGGTGCAGTTGTGTAATGGGGTGGCTGAGTGCTGAAGCTATATCATGTTGTACTACGATGTATTTAAATTATGAAATCTTGCTTCCTTAATATGGAGATGGAATATATTATGTGCTTAATATGAATGTCAATTAGATTAGTAGATAGATTATTAATAATAGATCAATTAGCCTGCTAATTGGCCAATTAGCTTGCTAATTGGGTTTTCCTATTGCAAACGGTTAATGAGAAAACTACGTGGGTGATGACCTCAGGCAACGCACACAGTTTCTAGGAATAAACCGTGTTGGATCAATGAACAATCACACACGGCATTCTCTTGAAAATTGTTTGCGTTACGCCACCTTGCGCAAACGTTTTCCTTGGAGTGACTGTGTGAGATGTATATACGAACGGAAACGTTTAGCGGTGACTAACTGTGTGGGATGTACTTATGACCGGAAATGATTCTGCCTGTATAATTGTATTTTTTAGCACCATTGTACGTATTTCTATATTTGAGTGCTCGCCGGTCGCACACGACCTCATTTTGCCGAGCGTGTGTGCCAGGATGGCATATCCCCGATGGTTTCTGGGTCATGTGGGAAGGACCCCTCTATCGCCCACACTCACTTGGTGACGATTCCGAATGTCGTCGCGGAAACGGGTTAAAACCGTTTGTTTAGGACCGACGCGTACCAGTGTTAGCTAGTTTGCCACAATCATTGTTTGTTGAACACACCTTTTGAGAGAGACACACATTCATCATGATTTGTTAGAATACTCCATGTGCCTCACTTATATCTGTTGAGTTATGCAGTTGCTCATGTGCTTCATTTACATCTTTAGAGCATAGTGGTGATTATATTTTATAGAAATATTCTGCACTCTCTTGCTTCACTTAAATCCTTTTGAGAGTCTTTTAATAGGAAGTGGCAATTTGCGCTGGTTATATGACTAGTCGAAAAACGATAGGTATACAAGGGTGGTATAATAAAAACTTTCATGTAGATCACTGAATATGATAAGTTTGATTCCTTGCATTAATTTTGCGAGATAAAGATGGTAATATATGGGTGTGCTAGTAGATTATCATGGTTTAGTAGAAATATCAATATTAAAGTTTGTGATTCCCGAAGCATGCATGTATAGTCTTTAGTTTTGTCATGATGTTGGAGCATGATTTATTATTGATTGTCTATGGCGGCCGAGGACGAGTGATGGTATTTTCCTCCCAATATATCCCCCTAGGGGTATGAAAAGTCATAATTTGCTTCGAGGGCTAATAAACTTTTGCAATAAGTACTTGAGTTCGTTATGACTAATGTGATGTTCTTGGACTCGAGCACTTCCACCTATCCATATTTTGCTAGCTTCTTCAATTGCTCAACAGTAATTTGTTTACCCACTGTATGTGTTCTTTCAAGAGAGAAGTCTCTAGCGAAAACTATGGCCCATGGGTCTATTTTTATCATATTATTTTCAGATCTACAAAACCAAAAACACAAAAATACCTTGCTGCAATTTTATTTACATTTACTTTATTTTACACTTTTATTTATCTTTTATACTTATCTCTATCAGATCTCATCCTTACAAGTAATCGTGAAGGGATTGACAACCCCTTTATCACGTTGGGTGCAAGTATTTGTTTGTTTTTGTAGGTGCAACCATTGGTGACTTGCGCGTTGTCTCCTACTGGATTGATATCTTGGTTCTCAAACTGAGGGCAATACTTATCTCCACTTTGCTGCATCACCCTTTCCTATTCAAGGGAAAAACCAACGCAAACTCAAGAAGTAGCAGGTGCAAGTATTTTGTTTGTGTGCGTATGTACGGTCGCCCTTTGTCTATGTTAATCGCCTATTGGTTCGATAACCTCGGTTCTCTACTGAGGAAAATACTATCTGCTACTATATTGTTTCTCCCTTCTTCTTCGAGGAAAAACCCAACACGGCTCACAAGTGGCAATGCTCCATAATTATTTTTTGCATAAGGCCTGTAGATCGACAATGTTAAGCAAAGATAACGAGAGGACACAGCAAATATGCTCAGTAATTGCCGATTGGACAACGTAAAGATGGATAACAAGACGAAGGAGTAAATGTGCTCCGTAATTTTTCGTGGGATAAGACCCAAGAAGCGATAATGTCAAATATAAATAAACAAAGGAATGAGTAATTTACTCTGTAATTATAGGTAGGATAAGAACTATGGAGCGATAACATGTGGAAGGAGTAAAGATGCTCCGTCATAGATAAGACTCACGGAGCGATAACATGGAACATACATAACTGGAGGAAAGAGTAAATACTCTCCATAATTCTCGGTAGGATAGGACCCATGGAGCAATACCATGGAGCAATGATAACGTGGCGAAGGAGTATATCTACTCCGTATTTATCGGTAGGATTGTCTATCCAACGTCAATGTGAAATAAAGATAATGAGTGGAAAGAATAAGTATGATCAGTAACTAGTGATAGAAAGATAGCGGTAGGAAATAGGAAATATATTCCATAATTATAGGTAGGATACGACCCACAAAGTGATAACATGGAGCAAGGATAACGGGAGGAAGGTGTAAATGTGCTCCATAATTATCGGTAGGATAAGACCTATGGAGCGATAACATGTAGAAGGAGTAAAGATGCTCCATCATAGATAAGACTCACGGAGCGATAACATGGAACAGGTAAATACTCTCCGTAATTCTCGGTAGGATAGGACCCATGAGCAATACCATGGAGCAATGATAATGTGGCGAAGGAGTATATCTACTCCGTATTTATCGGTAGGATTATCTATCCAACGTCAATGTGAAATAAAAGAAAGAATAAATATGATCCGTAACTAGTGGTAGAAAGATAGCGGTAGGAAATAGGGAATATATTCCATAATTATCGGTAGATACGATCCACAAAGTGATAAGGTGGAGCAAGGATAAGGGGAGGAAGGTGTAAATGTGCTCCGTAATTATCGGTAGGATAAGACGTATGGAGCGATAACATGTAGAAGGAGTAAAGATGCTCCATCATAGATAAGACTCACGGAGCGATAACATGGAGTAGGTAAATACTCTCCATAATTCTCGGTAGGATAGGACCCATGAAGCAATACCGTGGAGCAATGATAATGTGGCGAAGGAGTATATCTACTCCGTATTTATCAGTAGGATTATCTATCCAGCGTCAATGTGAAATAAAAGAAAGAATAAACATGATCCGTAACTAGTGGTAGAAAGATAGCGGTAGGAAATAGGGAATATATTCCGTAATTATCGGTA
Organism: Aegilops umbellulata; assembly: GCA_032464435.1. Taxonomy (NCBI): domain Eukaryota; kingdom Viridiplantae; phylum Streptophyta; class Magnoliopsida; order Poales; family Poaceae; genus Aegilops; species Aegilops umbellulata. The sequence goes on along the minus strand of CP136054.1, from coordinate 404,609,388 downwards.
GGATACGACCCACAAAGTGATAACATGGAGCAAGGATAAGGGGGGGAAGGTGTAAATGTGCTCCGTAATTATCGGTAGGATAAGACCTATGGAGCGATAACATGAAACAAAAATAACAGGAGGAAGGAGTACATTATGTGCAGATACTATGATTTCTTATTACCCGGTAGCCAAAAAAGCACACTCTAATATCTAACATTGATCTAGTACATTTTACAAGAAATGTGAGCTGGCCATAGGATTTCACACTGTGCCCCCGCGCGAGAAGCGTGAGCTCGCCCTTGTCGTGCTCATTCCATGGAACACGACTGCTGAACCTGGCCAGTGGCGCGGGCGCATGGGACCAAGTAGTTGGATCACAAAACCAAGGATTCCAACCATGCATCTTCCTTTCTGATGATGAAAGATTTTGGACCCCGATAAATCCCGAACGCTCGGATTTTAAACTTGTCATCCCGAACGTATTTTCATGGCAATTTTAGTTGACGTGAGGTGGCAACTTTAGTTGTTAGAACATGACAACTTTGCACCAGCTCTTTTTTTGTCCCAAAATTGTTATGTTTGCCTAACTCGCGGGAACTAAAGTTGCCATGAAAACATTCGGATTGCCATGCTTATAATCCGAACGTTCGGGGTTTAACGTTTTCGAAGATTTTTGACAGGAGACACTGACCCGCTCTCTGCTGCTGCGCTGATTCATTCACCAACCCGTTGTGTGTGGGAGGGGGGAACCGGGAAAGTAAAGAGCAGTCAGAGATGGTGGAAAACCAAGCAAGCAATGGGAGCCTAGCATGTCCCGAGGGAGGTGATGGGTGGGGGACAAGACAAGCCCTCGTCGTCGCTCACCTGAACAAAATCCACACACCTCGCTTTCTTTACCTGCGGGGGATGGGCCGATCCGCATAGATTTTTTCCCATTAACGCCTTGGTCGCTCTCGTGGTCACATCACTTAATGCCAGATCACACGCCCAACAGCAACACGAACCCCGTCCGCCCGTCCCTCCGTCCTCGGCAAATCAATGCCACAACGCAGCGGCTCCCCCAATCCATCCACATATCTTTCTTCGGACTCGTCAACGCAAATGCAGATCAGATCGGATCAGACATACTCCTCCTACGTGCGCTACATAGATGGCTACGGGGAATGTGGTTGAGCAAATCACATGACATCGTGGTACTCTCTGATCGTCACTGGCAAGTCAGCGAGTGTTTGAGAATTCAGATCCATGGTGCCACACGATCTATAATCTGCCCTGCTAAATTATCACTGCCAAGTTGCTCAGATGATCAGGTGGGCAAGATACTGTCAGCGTAGTTGGGAATGCATGCTTCACACCTGCTAGTGAATAGTGTGACGCGTTCACGCATTGGGAGAGCAGGAAAATACTGTTGATTTGAACATACCCCCAATTAAGCATCACTGTACGCGCACAATTCAAAGGTTTTCAACTTTTCTTTTGTTCCTCTCTCAGGGCTACAGGAAACAAAAAGCTTTTAAAATGGAGCAGGGAAGATTTACAAATGGTTACCACTACAAGAAACTCCAATTTGTGTTGCTCTGATTCATGATCCTAGCAGCAGCAGCAGCAGAATGTAAGAGCAACTAGTGCAATCCTTGCTACACATGTTCATCCTCCTGAAGCCCAAAGGACGAGGAGCTAAATTGTCATCATGCCGGTACAAACAAACTTTAAATTCACCTCCAAGCTCAGGGCGGGTGGGTCCTTGATATTATTCAATCCTGCCTATATCATCTCTACTCGACTCGACTCACCTATGCAATCTGCAATGGTAGATGATTGCATCACTTGTTTCGCGGGATCACAGCTCACATGCAGATGGTTGCATCACTCAAGGACCAAGTGTCAGTCGCCGGGATGAGCAGAGCAGACTGGCCCCTGGATCCTGGATCCTCCGCGCAATTCGCAAGGATTGAATTTTCTTTCCTCACAGAACCAACAACACGAATGAAAGTACCAGCAGGCAGCAAATTTTCACAACTTTTTTACCGTCTAAAATAATTGTCTCTAGGGCTAAGCTTTATGTCATCAACAGCAAAGAACAAGGAGAGAACGGGAACAGCAATGACAAATATCCGCAACACAAGAACAGAACAGCAGCACTGGCCAAGAGAGAGAGATAGACAGAAAATATGGATGGATTGGACGGATGGGTGGCGGAGCGCTAATTCCCAAGAATTCTTGGCCTCTATGATATGACGATGTGGGGCGTGAATCTTGCTGGGATTCCATGCCGATCTGTGGGAAGTAGCGGCGGCGGCAGAGGGGAAAACGAATTTTATATACCCGAGGAGGACGGACGTCCGCCATTCGATGCCGGTCACCGTCGATGTCGACGCTCAGTGCTCGCCGGAGGTCGGGAACAGCGTCAGCTCCCGGCGCCCGCCGCCGCCGCCGCCGCCGCGGGACCCTAGCTCCAGCTCCTCGGCGAAAGACGACGGCGCCATCATCCCCATCGCGGCCCCGCCGCCGACCATGCGGTGGTGCATCCCGGGCGGGCCGACTGGCGCGCCGCCGGCCACGGCGCGGCTCAGGAACCCGTGGTCGAAGCCGCCGCCTGGCCCGGCGCCGTAGTGGCCGAGCGGGCGCGCGGCGGGGTGGTGGAAGTGGCCGATCTGCTGCGGGTGGTGGTGATGGTGGTGCGCGGCGGGCATGGCGGCGTAGGGTGTGTAGGGGTCGGCGACGGCCGGGCCGCGGCCGGGCGGGAGGAACGGGGAGGGCCCGGTGGCGAAGAGGTGCTCGGTGGCCGCGTCGGTCCCGGAGCCGGAGGAGTGGCTGCCTCCCCCGCCGCCGCCGCCGCCGTTGCCGAGGCCCTGCATGCGCTTGAGGTAGAGGCGGTACTTCTGGAGGTGGGACGCGACGTTCTCGCGCGTGAGCCCGTCCACGCTCATCAGCTGCATTATGGTCTTGGGCACGGCGTTCTTGATGCCGAGGTGCGCCACGGCGTCGACGAAGCGCTTGTGCAGCTGCGGCGTCCACACGAGGCGCGGCCGCTTGAGCGTCCTGGCCGGCTCCTCCCCGTTGCCGCCGCCGTTGCCGCCGCTGGAGCCGGCGGCCGACGACGCGCCGCCGTTCATGTCCTGGCCGCCCGCGCCGCCGGCGCCGTCGGCTCCGCCGCTGAGCGGGCCGCCCCCGCCGTGCGTGGGGATGTCGAAGGCGGCTGCGAGATCGCGGGTGATGAGCGACTGCGAGAGCGGCATGAGCTCGTCGGGCGCCGGCAGGTCCTCGTCGAAGCGCGCGAACCAGCTGGGCTCCTCCTCCTCCCTCATCCTCCCGGCCCGGAGCAGAGCAATTCGCCGCCTTGGCAGCAGCAGCGTGCTCTCTCGCTGGGAGGAGGGCGTGGGGAGGAAGGAGATGATGGGGGAGGGAGGGAGGGGGGTTACTTCGAGGTGGATCTCTCTTCTTCTAAGCTTTCGTCGCTCTCTCTCTCCTCTCTCTCACTCGTTTGGGTCTTTCTTTCTGCCCGCTGCTGCTGCTGCTGCTGTGATATCCCCCTCTTTTCTCTCTCCCCCTCTATCTATCAACAATCTGCTCACACCTTTTCCACCCCTTCTCTCCCTCTCTCTCTCTCTAGGACGGAGGCTAGGCCGATGATGAGTGAGGAGGAGAGTATCTGATGAGTTCGGGAGTGGTGCGGTGCAGTTTAACTAGTGGGCTGCCCCGCCCCGCCCTGCCTCTGTCTGTCTGGCTTTAAAGCTATTTTTGTGTTATCCTTGGTTGCTTTGTTTGTTTGCTCGCTTGTTGGTCCTGCCTTCCCTTCTCACTCAATTCTGTGCGATTCTCCCCCTCTCCTCCTACATATCCTAGATAAATACTTACTAATAAAGAGGAAAAGAAAAAGATAAGTCGAGCGATTTCGTTTTCCCGGGATTTCCGGGGCACATATCTATACAACACATGCATCACACACAGCATGACAAAACAAAAACACTGGACTGGAAAAGGACGAGACGACGAGGAGATATCTTCTTAGCTGGAGTTTGGTTTGTCCTCATGTGGACATGTCGCTCGCCTCGTCTCGCCGGATCACACCGAACCGGGGAGCGGGGGGAGTGGTGGGGAGGGGGAATCTCGTGTGGCTCGTGTGTCCTCGGGGTCGAGGTGGATATCGCTCGCGTCCCGCGTTGGTTGCCTGGACGGACGGACGGACGGACGGACGACGGATCGATCGTCTGGACCGACTGGATCTATCTACGCAAGGGTGGGAGGGCTGGATCTCGTACGTGCTCCCACCTAGCTGCCGCTGCTGCTGCCGCCGCAGGTACAGCCGTTCAGCATCTAGGAATGTAGCAGTAGTAGGATTTGGTTGGGTGAATCTCATGTTGGTGTACCAGTTAATAATAAAAGTTAAGTAAAACATCGTATTCACTGGATTTAATTGGGAATGGAGCGGTCAAAGGCTCCTTGCATTCTCACTGTTTATTTTAATAATGGGTACTATAGAATCCACCTATATCTCGCTTTCAAGCAGATAAACATGGCCTATTGGGTCTACTCTCGCAGCTTCTTTTTTCTCTCTCTGCACAGAAAAGGGAAGTGGTAATGCTGGTAATAATTGGGAAAAGGCAGGATTCAATTTGGACTTGTTCTCGGCCGTGGCAATTTAAGCCGGGGACAGCCGTTTTACTGCAATTGATTGGTGATGTTATCCCAGTCTTATTACTTATACTTATGGTTCGGAATATTTAGTACTATTTAAGGGAGATATGGATGTATGTAGACGTATTTTAGTTTTAGATACAATTTATTCTTATACATTTCTGCGACAGGTAATTCCAAGCGAAGCGAATACTACTCTTCTACAGTGCATTACTCTTATCCATTGATAATGAAAATCAAATCCATACCTAAAACGAAAGATAATGTGTATCTTACAGGGAGGTGTAGCATTAATTTGTACCATATTTGAGTTCGGTTACACAACACAATCCCTAACAAAATTACTGCTGCAGGCTTATTTTGTTTCTAGGATCTAAAAAAAGATATAATTTTGATTTTAAAGAAATGGATTGCAAGACAAAGAATCCTCTACCCACCCCCGATTTGCCTAAAATCTTCTGCATTTTTTGTCAAGCGAAAGAAATGCCTAGTCCAATTTGTTCAGGACAAGAGGTTTTTTTCGCGAATGAAGAGGTTTTTTTGTTGTTAAAACTAAGGAAATCCACCTCAATACAATAGCTAGAATTAGGACAAAATTAATCTCGTGCGGCCCCTTGTACTTAATTCTACTCTCTAGATTAATTGTCACCATGCAGTTGGATTTTTCTATTTTATTTTTTTATTTTTATTTTCTGCAACGGCCACTCAAACTCCTTATCCTTTAGTGCCATCAAAGCTTTGTCCTTTACAGTAACAGCTTAGGCGATCCTCATTATCTGTGGAGTACGCCACTCAAACTCCTTATCCTTTAGTAGTTTTTCACCATTTTATGGTCTAATATGGTTGTAGTACAACAAAGCAAACATTCATTACACTGCATGCAAAATAGTTCATAGGAAAAGATTCCACCGCAGCTGTACTAATCAAACAAACCTTTAAAAATTTGTATTTATTCGCCGAAAAATATTTGAACGAGAAGGTCGTAATTTTAGACATATTAAAATGGGGAATAATAGTGAACTGAGCGTAATTCGGATGGTTCGCTTTCTTGTGGTGGACCCATCAGGGTTCAAGCCCTAAACTTGACACTGGTACTCGCGTTTGCTAGAGTTATTTCAGGCCATTCGGCGATCTACGTTCAGTGGGATGTATGAGCGTCTACGTCTGTACTGTGTTCAAAAAATAATAATATAAAAAATGGGGAATTATATCTTGTACAAAGTAGACCATGACTAACAAGAACAGTCGATGCGTCAACTGCAAGTGCAAATTGAGAGCCATATATATAGAAGCAAACATATCAGTTCCTTTTTTTCTGAAACTGTCTGTTTCTAGCAATTGCTACTCCATGGAATATTTCACTGCCGTAGGGTAGCCCGCCCATGGAATATCTGAGCAACTTTATCCCGGTAGCACTTTTCCACTTAACCCTACAGCCCCCTCCTTTTCACAAAACATTGGCCTTGGTGAAAAAGGGGCAGGCATGCTCTCGGGGGGAAGAAGAGGACCAGCAACCAAATCAGCTCCTAATCATTGTCTGCTGGGGATAAAGAGAACAGGATGTGGATTTGAAGGTTAAATCCCATGATCCCTGGGAGCCAAAAACGCCATGGAAAGAGGAAATGCGGATCAGATCAGATCAGATCAGCGGCATGCGCTGTGTGCTGCCCAGTTCATGCTCCACTCGATCTTGCCCCTATAGTCGCCGCTTCCCCACCAATCCATCACTCAAAGCTGAGCACGCGCCAGGACCCCAAGTACACGCATGATCATGGTGTGTGGCCCAGTAATCCTCAAACTGCGACAATCCTATTTGTGCATCCGGCTGAAAAAACTAATTCCCAAATGTCTAAGTATATTTCAAAAAGATACATCTTAATCCTCCTATCATTTTTTTTTCAGAAAACTTTACGCGGTGTGGAAAGAAAGAGCTTAGTACTAAAAACACATTTTTTGTCAATATGTAACAATACAATCAGGTCAGTGGACCTATTCTTGAAACTTTTCTGGACATTCGTCAATGAATATGTACATATACTTCTTTTTGGATGAAAATGTGCAGATACTTACGAGAACAAAAACCTGCACCTCCTTTGTTCTTGAGACTTAGGGAAAGTGCCATGATTCTGAAATACAAAGGTTTCTTTTGGCTCTTATTACATGACAGAATAAATACAAGGAATTTGCTCCATCGAAAATCTTTTCATCTGTCGTGATACAATTGTGCCCTCTTCAATGACAATATTGAAGAAACCTTTATGCATCTCTTTTGGGATTGCTCTTTTGCTCTGCACTGTTGGGACACTGTTCTACCCCATGAGAAAAGATGCATTTGTATCTTTGTTGAAATTGTGCATGCTTGCCATGAGCTGCCGAAGAAGATCGACATGGATATTATCATCATGGCGTGACGAAATATTTGGCTCCAGCAAAATGAAAAGATATCCAGGAATGTGGCTCAACATATCCAAGGCTGGCTTGACAATCTCAATGAAAATCTCACCATTGATTTATGGTTTTCGGGTCAAAATAAATTACAATCTTATCGGTTTTAGGCTCCTCGGCAAAATAAATTACTAAAGGGAGACGTTTTTGCTAATTTTCCCTGATCCCTTGAAGCGCTTGTAGGTGGCTTGTAGCCGTTACCCGAATTCGCGCAAGTGTGTCCACACCCCCTGACTTGACGAGGAATCCATTCTCGTGAACAAACACACCCCCTACACACACCTAGGAGCACCCCTTCTTGCATATCCATACAAGACCTGAGTAGGCGGGTCGAGGTCCCTGCAATCTCCATATTCGTAGTTAAGGCCAACATGTGCGAAAAAACTAAAAAAATCATACACATGTCAAAGTGATGCAATAAAGATATAAAAGTAGTATGAAACAAACAAAAATTATAGATACGTTTGAGGTGTATCACGAACTAGTTGTGAAAAATATTAAAGCAAAAATGTTTTGTATGGACAGGATAGTGGGAACTCAACACATGAATTCCAGATAAAATAAGGGCACCAAGGATAGCGTAGAAAATTATACCATCCCTTATCCCAACATCGAGGTGATGCAATAGCACATAAGCGGAGGGGTGGGAGGGAGTATTTCACCACTCTTATTTTATTATGGCTTTCTCGTTACATATTAAGAATAAGGTTTTCTTGAATCATGGTCTACCTCGTTCATGGAGGTCTCGTCGAGGGCGTAGATGAAGGTGGATGATTATTTGGTCGCTAGTCTTCTAGATTGCTGTATCTAGTAGTGTCTTCGTGTTATGCAGACGGTCTTTAAACGTTCCTTCTCACAAGGGAACCGAGCCACTTTATGTCTTGGTCCTCTGGCTCCTTCTCCGACTAGCGACGTTCAGCTAGCTGCTTCGGCGTCTTCGGAGAGGTTGTGAGGTTACATTTTCCCGATTGGTCTAAACAGATCAGGGGTGGTCGTCGATCGTCTTCATTGCCTTCTACTCTGGGACGACGATGTATTTCTTGGATCGTTTTCACTGGCATAATCTGGTTCCGACCAACAACTTCCGAACAACTAAGTCAACAATCTTTTCTGACACTGTTAGTGTTTTAGAGGTCCAAAGGCGGCATCAAGTTTGCTCGCCGTGCATTGCAAACGGGTGCAGGAAGAAGACCACATCAATTTCCGCAAAACTGATGCGTAATTTATAATTCAATGTAAGGGTTGGTCGACTTTAGTATATTGTCTTCGACCTATTCCGCAAAATAAAATAAAATAAAATATTCAAGAACTTTGTGTATGACTTACATGAGTCACGGCCACATGGCCCCCTTAAACTCTATCTCCATGGTCAAAGCCTATTGATCTTGACACGCCCCACGCGTCCTTTCCTCCTCCACAAGAAAATACCTTAGGTTGTCCTTCTCCTCTCACTGGTACCGCGACGAGTTCGCCCTGTCTCTGATGGCCTTTGGGACGTGGAGATGTCGAGGACATTGGGCCCCTCAGCGGAAGGAGGGACCCCATTGTTGTTTTTGTTAGGTTTGAGGGCATCTCCAACACCGACCCTTAAACCGCCCGTATCCGTCTAGACCGAGCTGTTCGGACCCATTCTGCCATCCAACGTGGTGCGCGAGCAGTTCGAACGTCCATTTTCCCGCATATCAAAAACAAATGGGGGGGGGGGGGGGGCATACCGTCGCCACATAGGACTCCGTCATCCTCGGCCTACTCAAGCCCCTCCCATGGTCCAATTCTCTTCCACTCTGCCCCAGCCCCCTTGCTTAGTATCTGCACACTCCTTGTCTGATGCTGCCGTTGTACCTCTCCAACCGTCGCCCAGGCATTGTCGGACATCCGCAGCCCCCACCCAGATGCCCGCTCGCCTTGTACAGTTGCACTACGCCGCTTCCACCCAGGATCCGTCCATAGTCAGATACCCTCCGCCCGCTGTCGATGGCGGACACCACGTCCGACAAGTGTTCGTCAAATGCAATTAAGCTTATTTTCGAATTTCATGTTGTTTTTTAGAGTAAGCATGATGGTGCGTACTCGGTGAAGAAGGATCAGTTTTTGTGCAATGCGTGGTTGGTCGTATCTGCGTACTTTGCAGACATGAGCGCAAGGGGCGGGGTCTTTTGGCAGCGTGTGCATGGTTTGTTTCATGCATGAAATCATATTGCGCCCTACGACATGCACATCATCCATGAACGTAATATGAATTCACTGGGGGCATCGATGGTACACCATCCAGAACTCCATCACGAAGTTTTGTGGCGCGATTGAACGGCTCCAGGCACTGTGGCCATTGTGCGCGACAACCATGGAGGTCGTAAGTTTTGCTTCTCCTTGCTCTGCATGTTGATTAATTTACTCATTCACTCAATGTTGCTCTACATGTTGCGTAGCCTACATGCGTTGCCATGATGTACTACAGGTCAGAGCACAGACCGTTCACTCACATCCATTGTTGGATGAAGCTCAAGGGGTAGTATGTGACTATGTGTGGGACAACCTGTGCCGGCTCTTATTATTCTAGTATCGTCGAACTGGATATATACATGAAAAACTTGTTGAACATCTAGTTATCTCATTGAATTTGAACTATTGTTCTACTAGAGATATTTGCATGCTATTTATGAATGAATTGTGCAATTTCTATCTGAACTTTGATGAATTCCATCGTTTTTTAGGAAAATTGTTCGGTTTGTTGAAATCATTTTGAAATGCATGCGGCTATGGTCGGATGGTCGACTCCCGCAGTAGTGTCTGTGAACCAGTCCCCACTGGTCTGCAGAAGAATATAGTGTCTGGTTTGGGGTTCAACCTTGGAGATGCCCTTGCTGGGGAACGTAGCAGAATTTTAAAATTTTCCTACGTGTCACCAAGATCAATCTATGGAGTCTTCTAGCAACGAGAGGGAGAGGAGTGCATCTACATACCCTTGTAGATCGCGAGCGGAAGCGTTCAAGAGAACGGGGCTGATGGAGTCATACTCGTCGTGATCCAAATCACCGATGATCCTAGCGCCGAACGGAAGGCACCTCCGCGTTCAACACACGTACGGAGCGAGGACGTCTCCCACGCCTTGATCCAGCAAGGAGGAGGGAGAGGTTGATGAAGAAAGCTCCAACAGCAGCACGACGGCGTGGTGGTGGTGGAGCAGCAGTACTCCGGCAGGGCTTCACCAAGCTCTTAACGGAGGAGGAGAGGTGTTGGGGAGGGGAGGGGCTACGCCTTGGGAAGGGGTGCGGCTCCCATGTGCCTCCCCACCATATATAGGGGTGGAGGGGGCTGGTTTCTTGCCCTCCAAGTCCATTGGGGCGTTGGCAAAGGTGGGGGAAAGAAATCCCATCATTTCCCTTCCCCACCGATTGTTATCCCCCTTTTTTAGGGATCTTGATCTTATCCCTTTGGGATATGATCTTATTCCTTCTAAGGAGGGATCTTCGTGCGCCTTGACCAGGAGTGTGGGGCCTTGCCCCCACTACCCACGTTCATGTGGGTCCCCACATGCAGGTGGGCCCCACTCCGGAACCTTCTAGAATCTTCCCGGTACAATACCGAAAAATCCCTCCGGTGGCCAAAATAGGACTTCCCATATATACATCTTTACCTCCGGACTATTCCAGAACTCCTCGTGACGTCTGGGATCTCATCCGGGACTCCGAACAACATTCGGTAATCACATACAAGTCTTCCTAATAACCCTAACGTCATCAAACCTTAAGTGTGTAGACCCTACGGGTTCGGGAAACATGCAGACATGACCGAGATAACTCTCCGACCAATAACCAACAGCGGGATCTGGATACCCATGTTGGCTCCCACATGTTCCACGATGATCTCATCGGATGAACCGCGATGTCGAGGATTCAAGCAATCCCGTATACAATTCCCTTTGTCAATCGGTACGTTACTTGCCCGAGATTCGATCGTCGGTATCCCAATACCTCGTTCAATCTCGTTACCGGCAAGTCACTTTACTCGTACCGTAATGCATGATCCCGTGATCAACCACTTGGTCACATTGAGTTCATTATGATGATGCATTACCGAGTGGGCCCAGAGATACCTCTCCGTCATACGGAGTGACAAATCCCAGTCTCGATTCGTGTCAACCCAACAGACACTTTCGGAGATACCCGTAGTGCACCTCTATAGCCACCCAGTTACGTTGTGACGTTTGGCACACCCAAAGCACTCCTACGGTATCCGGGAGTTGCACAATCTCATGGTCTAAGGAAATGATACTTGACATTAGAAAAGCTCTAGAAGACGAACTACATGATCTTGTGCTATGCTTAGGATTGGGTCTTGTCCGTCACATCATTCTCCTAAGATGTGATCCCGTTATCAATGACATCCAATGTCCATAGTCAGGAAACCATGACCATCCGTTGATCAACGAGCTAGTCAACTCGAGGCTCACTAGGGACATGTTGTGGTCTATGTATTCACACATGTATTACGATTTCCGGATAACACAATTATAGCATGAATAATAGACAATTTTCATGAACAAGGAAATATAATAATAACCATTTTATTATTGCTTCTAGGGCATATTTCCAACACTCTCCCACTTGCACTAGAGTCAATAATCTAGTTACATTGTGATGAATCGAACACCCATAAAGTTCTGGTGTTGATCATGTTTTGCTCGCGGAAGAGGTTTAGTCAATGGATCTGTGACATTCAGATCCGTATGCACTTTGCAAATATCTATGTCTCCATGTTGAACATTTTCACGAATGGAGTTGAAGCGACGCTTGATGTGCCTGGTCTTCTTGTGAAACCTGGGCTCCTTGGTAAGGGCAATAGCTCCAGTGTTGTCACAGAAGAGAGTGATCGGCCCCGACGCATTGGGTATGACTCCTAGGTCGGTGATGAACTCCTTCATCTAGATTGCTTCATGCGCTACCTCCGAGGCTGCCATGTACTCCGCTTCACATGTAGATCCCGCCACGACGCTTTGCTTGCAACTGCACTAGCTTACTGCTCCACCATTCAAAATATACACGTATCCGGTTTGTGACTTAGAGTCATCCAGATCTGTATCAAAGCTAGAGTCTAAGTAACCCTTTACGATGAGCTCTTCGTCACCTCCATAAATGAGAAACATATCCTTAGTCCTTTTCAGGTACTTCAGGATGTTCTTGACCGCTGTGTAGTGTTCCATGCTAGGATTACTTTGGTACCTTCCTACCAAACTTACGGCAAGGTTTACATCAGGTCTGGTACACAGCATGGCATACATAATAGACCCTATGGCCGAGGCATAGGGGATGACACACATCTTTTCTCTATCTTCTGCCGTGGTCGGGCATTGAGCCGAGCTCAATTTCACACCTTGCAACACAGGCAAGAACCCCTTCTTGGACTGATCCATATTGAACTTCTTCAATATCTTATCAAGGTATGTGCTTTGTGAAAGACCTATGAGGCGTCCCGATCTATCTCTATAGATCTTGATGCCTAATATGTAAGCAGCTTCTCCAAGGTCCTTCATCGAAAAACACTTATTCAAATAGGCCTTAATGCTGTCCAAAAGTTCTATATCATTTCCCATCAAAAGTATGTCATCCAGATATAATATGAGAAATGCTACAGAGCTCCCACTCACTTTCTTGTAAGTGCAGGCTTCTCCATAAGTCTGCATAAACCCAAACGCTTTGATCATTTCATTAAAGCGAATGTTCCAACTCCGAGATGCTTGCACCAGCCCATAGATGGAGCGCTGGAGCTTGCATACCTTGTTAGCATTCTTAGGATCGACAAAACCTTCCGGCTGCATCATATACAATTCTTCCTTAAGAAAGTGGTTAAGGAATGCCGTTTTGACGTCCATTTGCCATATCTCATAATCATAGTATGCGGCAATTGCTAACATGATTCAGACGGACTTCAGCTTCGCTACGGGTGAGAAGGTCTCATCGTAGTCAACCCCTTGAACTTGTCGATAACCCTTAGTGACAAGTCGAGCATTATAGATGGTAACATTACCATCCACGTCCGTCTTCTTCTTAAAGATCCATTTATTCTCTATCGCTCGCCGATCATCGGGCAAGTCTATCAAAGTCCATAATTTATTTTCATACATGGATCCTATCTCGGATTGCATGGCTTCAAGCCATTTGTTGGAACCTGGGCCCGCCATCGCTTCTTCATAGTTCAAAGGTTCACCGTTGTCTAACAACATGATTTCCAGGACAGGGTTGCCGTACTACTCTGGTGCGGAACGTGTCCTTGTGGACCTACGAAGTTCAGTAGGAGCTTGATCCGAAGTACCTTGATCATCATCATTAACTTCCTCTCCAGTTGGTGCAGGCACCACAGGAACATCTTCCTGAGCTGCGCCACTTTCGGTTTCAAGAGGTAGTACTTCATCAAGCTCTGTTTTCCTACCACTTACTTCTTTCGAGAGAAACTCTTTCTCCAGAAAGGACCCATTCTTGGCAACAAAGATCTTGCCTTCGGATCTGAGGTAGAAGGTATACACAATGGTTTCCTTAGGGTATCCTATGAAGACGCATTTTTCCGACTTGGGTTCGAGCTTTTCAGGTTGAAGTTTCTTGACATAAGCATCGCATCCCCAAACTTTTAGAATCGACAGCTTAGGTTTCTTCCCAAACCATAATTCATACGGTGTCGTCTCAACGGATTTAGATGGTGCCCTATTTGAAGTGAATGTAGCTGTCTCTAGAGCGTATCCCCAAAATGATAGCGGTAAATCAGTGAGTGACATCATTGATCGCACCATATCCAATAGAGTGCGATTACGACGTTCGGACACTCCGTTACGCTGAGGTGTTCCAGGAGGCGTGAGTTGTGAAACGATTCCACATTTCCTTAAGTGCGTACCAAACTCGTGACTTCAATATTCTCCCCCACGATCTGATCGTAAGAACTTGATTTTTCTGTCACGTTGATTCTCAACCTCACTCTGAAATTCCTTGAACTTTTCAAAGGTCTCAGACTTGTGTTTCATTAAGTAGACATACCCATATCTACCCAAGTCATCAGTGAGAGTGAGAACATAACGATAGCCACGGCGAGCCTCAACGCTCATTGGACCGCACACATCAGTATGTATAATTTTCAATAAGTTGGTTGCTCGCTCCATTGTTCCGGAGAACGGAGTCTTGGTCATTTTACCCATGAGGCATGGTTCGCACGTGTCAAATGATTCAAAATCAAGAGACTCCAAAAGTCCATCTGTATGGAGCTTCTTCATGCGTTTGACACCGATGTGACCAAGGCTGCAGTGCCACATATATGTGGGACTATCATTATCAATCTTACATTTTTTGGTATTCACACTATGAATATGTGTAACATCACGTTCGAGATTCATTAAGAATAAACCATTGACCAGCGGGGCATGACCATGAAACATATCTCTCATATAAATAGAACAACCATTATTCTCGGTTTTAAATGAGTAGCCATCTCGCATCAAACGAGATCCAGATACAATGTTCATGCTCAAAGCTGGCACTAAATAACAATTATTGAGGTTTAAAACTAATCCCGTAGGTAAATGTAGAGGTAGCATGCCGACGGTGATCACATCGACCTTGGAAGCATTCCCGACGTGCATCGTTACCTCGTCCTTCGCCAGTCTCCACTTATTCCGCAGCTCCTGCTTTTAGTTGCAAATATGAGCAACGGCACCGGTATTAAATACCCAGGAGCTACTACGAGTAATGATAAGGTACACATCAATTACATCTATATCACATATACCTTTAGTGTTGTCGGCCTTCTTGTCCGCTAAGTATTTGGGGCAGTTCCGCTTCCAGTGTCCCTTTCCCTTGCAATAAAAGCACTCAGTCTCAGGTTTGGGTCCATTCTTTGGCTTCTTCCCGGCAGCTAGTTTACCGGGCACGGAAACTCCCTTGCCTTCCTTCTTGAATTTCTTCTTACCCTTGCCTTTCTTGAAACTAGTGGTTTGATTGACCATCAACACTTGATGTTCCTTTTTGATTTCCACCTCCGCTGATTTCAGCATTGAATATACCTCAGGAATGGTCTTCTCCATCCCCTGCATATTGTAGTTCATCACAAAGATCTTGTGGCTAGGTGGGAGCGACTGAAGGATTCTGTCAATGACCGCCTCGCCCGGGAGGTTAATGTCCAGATGGGACAAACGGTTGTGCAATCCAGACATTTAGAGTATGTGCTCACTGACAGAACTATTTTTCTCCATCTTACAACTGTAGAACTTGTCGGAGACTTCATATCTCTCGACCCGGGCATGAGCTTGGAAAACCATTTTCAGCTCTTCGAACATCTCATATGCTCCGTGTTTCTCAAAACGCTTTTGGAGCCCCGGTTCTAAGCTGTAAACCATGCCGCACTGAACGAGGGGGTAATCATCAGCACGCTGCTGCCAAGCGTTCATAACGTCTTGGTTCTCTGGGATGTGTGCTTCGCCTAGTGGTGCTTCTAGGACATATTGTTTCCTGGCAGCTATGAGGATGATCCTCAGGTTCCGGACCCAGTCCGTATAGTTGCTGCCATCATCTTTCAGCTTGGTTTTCTCTAGGAACGCGTTGAAGTTGAGGTTGACATTAGCGTGGGCCATTTGATCTACAAGACATATTGCAAAGTTTTAGACTATGTTCATGATAATTAAGTTCATCTAATCAAATTATTGAATGAACTCCCACTCAGATTAGACATCCCTCTAGTCATCTAAGTGATACATGATCCGAGTTAACTAGGCTGTGTCCGATCATCACGTGAGACGGACTAGTCATCATCGGTGAACATCTCCATGTTGATCGTATCTTCCATATGACTCATGTTCGACCTTTCGGTCTCTTGTGTTCCGAGGCCATGTCTGTACATGCTAGGCTCGTCAAGTCAACCTAAGTGTATTGCGTGTGTAAATCTGGCTTACACCCGTTGTATGCGAACGTTAGAACCTATCACACCCGATCATCACATGGTGCTTCGGAACAACAAAACTTCGCAACGGTGCATAGTTAGGGGGAACACTTTCTTGAAATTGTTATGAGGGATCATCTTATTTACTACCGTCGTTCTAAGCAAATAAGATGCAAAAACATGATAAACATCACATGCAATCAAATAGTGACATGATATGGCCAATATCATATTGCTCCTTTGATCTCCATCTTCAGGGCGCCATGATCATCTTCGTCACCGACATGACACCATGATCTCCATCATCGTGTCTTCATAAAGTTGTCACGTCAACTATTACTTCTACTACTATGGCTAACGATTTAGCAATAAAGTAAAGTAATTACATGACGTTTATGTTGACACGCAGGTCATAAATAAATTAAGACAACTCCTATGGCTCCTGCCGGTTGTCATACTCATCGACATGCAAGTCGTGATTCCTATTACAAGAACATGATCAATCTCATACATCACATATAGCATTCATCATTTATCACAACCTTGTTTTGGCCATATCACATCACAAGGCATATGCTGCAAAAACAAGTTAGACGTCCTCTAATTGTTGTTGCATGTTTTTTACGTGGCAGCAATAGGGTTCTAGCAAGAACGTTTCTTACCTACGTCAAAACCACAACGTGATATGCCAATTTCTATTTAACCTTCATAAGGACCCTTTTCATCGAATCCGATCCGACTAAAGTGGGAGAGACAGACATACGCTAGCCACCTTATGCAACTAGTGCATGTCAGTCGGTGGAACCTGTCTCACGTAAGCGTACGTGTAAGGTCGGTCCGGGCCGCTTCATCCCACGATGCCACCGAATCAAGATAAGACTAGTAACGGCAAGCAAATTGACAAAATCGACGCCCACAACAAGTTGTGTTCTACTCGTGCATAGAAACTACGCATAGACCTATCTCTGATACCACTGTTGGGGAACGTAGCAGAATTTTAAAATTTTCCTACGTGTCACCAAGATCAATCTATGGAGTCTTCTAGCAACAAGAGGGAGAGGAGCGCATCTACATACCCTTGTAGATCGCGAGCGGAAGCGTTCAAGAGAACGGGGTTGATGGAGTCGTACTCGTCGTGATCCAAATCACCGATGATCCTAGTGCTGAACGGACGGCAACTCCGCGTTCAACATACGTACGGAGCGAGGACGTCTCCCGCCCCTTGATCCAACAAGGAGGAGGGAGAGGTTGAGGAAGAAAGCTCCAACAGCAGCACGACGGCGTGGTGGTGGTGGAGCAGCAGTACTCCGGCAGGGCTTCGCCAAGCTCTTAACAGAGGAGGAGAGGTGTTGGGGAGGGGAGGGGCTGCGCCTTGGGAAGGGGTGCGGCTCCCATGTGCCTCCCCACCATATATAGGGGTGGAGGGGGCTGGTTTCTTGCCCTTCAAGTCCATTGGGGCGTTGGCAAAGGTGGGGGAAAGAAATCCCATCATTTCCCTTCCCCACCGATTGTTATCCCCCTTTTTTAGGGATCTTGATCTTATCCCTTTGGGATATGATCTTATTCCTTCTAAGGGGGGATCTTCGTGCGCCTTGACCAGGGGTGTGGGGCCTTGCCCCCACTACCCACGTTCATGTGGGTCCCCACATGCAGGTGGGCCCCACTCCGGAACCTTCTAGAATCTTCCCGGTACAATACCGAAAAATCCCAAACATTTTCCGGTGGCTAAAATAGGACTTCCCATATATAAATCTTTACCTCCGGACTATTCCGGAACTTCTCGTGACGTCTGGGATCTCATCCGGGACTCCGAACAACGTTCGGTAATCACATACAAGTCTTCCTAATAACCCTAGCGTCATCAAACCTTAAGTGTGTAGACCATACGGGTTCGGGAAACATGCAGACATGACCGAGACAACTCTCCGGCCAGTAACCAACAGCGGGATCTGGATAACCATGTTGGCTCCCACATGTTCCATGATGATCTCATCGGATGAACCACGATGTCGAGGATTCAAGCAATCCTGTATACAATTCCCTTTGTCAATCGGTACGTTACTTGCCCGAGATTCGATCGCCGGTATCCCAATACCTCGTTCAATCTCGTTACCGGCAAGTCCCTTTACTCGTACCGTAATGCATGATCCCGTGTTCAACCACTTGGTCACATTAAGCTCATTATGATGATGCATTACCGAGTGGGCCCAGAGATACCTCTCCGTCATACGGAGTGACATATCCCAGTCTCGATTCGTGCCAACCCAACAGACACTTTCGGAGATACCCGTAGTGCACCTTTGTAGCCACCCAGTTACGTTGTGACGTTTGGCACACGCAAAGCACTCCTACGGTATCCGGGAGTTGCACAATCTCATGGTCTAAGGAAATGATAGACATTAGAAAAGCTCTAGCAGACGAACTACACGATCTTGTGCTATGCTTAGGATTGGGTCTTGTCCGTCACATCATTCTCCTAATGATATGATCCCTTATCAATGACATCCAATGTCCATAGTCAGGAAACCATGACCATCCGTTGATCAACGAGCTAGTCAACTAGAGGCTCACTAGGGACATGTTGTGGTCTATGTATTCACACATGTATTACGATTTCCGGATAACACAATTATAGCATGAATAATAGACAATTATCATGAACAAGAAAATATAATAATAACCATTTTATTATTGCTTCTAGGGCATATTTACAACAGCCCTAACGTCTTGGTTTGGATTGTGTGGCGGCGGCGATGCCACTCATTAGAAATAATCTCTCCCACATTCGATCCCCATCCCAATGGTGGGTCAAGCGACATCAGAGGGGTGTGTGGAGGTGTGTTTCCGTTGGTTCATGCGAGATTCGACCGGTGCTGGTCTTCGGTGGATTTGTTTGCATCTAATCTTCGCTTGTCTTCGTTTGGCTGTTTACAAGTTTGATTCTTCCGATTTACAACTATCTTCACTGGCGATGATTGTCGTTGTGCTGCCCTGGTCCTATGGGTTTGAGCACGACGACTTTCTGATTGTCTATTACGACAAGATTTACCACACTTCAATGAGGGAGAGGTGATGACGGTGGCACACTTTTGACTCGATCATGTGATTGTAGTCGTAGCTAGATGGTCCACTGACCTGATTGTAATTTTTGTGACCTTTTTTACCGTCATGATTGATTATGAATAGATTATAAGTTTCTTCGAGAAAAAAGCCTACGGATCATGGAGAAGTATGCACACCTTGAATTAAGGGCACGCATAGCATAATGATCGCTGGCAGCACATTAATTGGGGATAACAACCCCGCAAAAAAAAAAGGATAACATTGGCACCAATAATAGGTTTCAAAACTGTAGCATCGTTTATCCCAACATCTACACGGTCTACCTTAGAAAAAATGTGATGTTTTTCCATAGGCTTTTCCCCAACGTGACTGGCCTCCAATACTACATCGAATAAGTGCGAGTGGACAGACGGGCGTGACCGCCATTGGAATGTTCTCGCTTCCGTAAGTGGTATAAGTACCTGAGTGCTCTAGAACCACACGATCCCTTGATGCCTCAGGAGCGAGAGACACATGTCTGGGCACACAAAGATGATAAGAGGGGGTGGATGAAGATCATTACTGGCTAGTCATGTCCACCAGCTACTAAGAGAACTGGCATCTGCCCACGAAAAAGTAACCGAATGATAAGTTCAATCAAAGGTTATGGCTCTTGTTTTGTTTTTTTCTGAGCAGCAAGAGCTCATTTTCATATACAAGAAGATAATCAACTACATAGTTAAGGATTCCCTAATAAAAAAAACTACATAGCTAAGGAAAAATGGCCAGAAACCGACTAGTATGACTTTTATTTTCCGGGTAATATAACATCGACCTTAGTTAAGTGGATTGAAGTATTGTCATTTTGACAAATAAAAGTAAATGATAGTATAAAGTTACGGTCAACGCTTGCAAAAGAGGGCCAAAGGCAACGGATCGAATAGCTCCCGGTCACAAGAGAGTATACTATTGGCCCAGAGAAGAATCTAGCCATAAGTTTTCATGTGACCACTTTTCCTCCAAAATATATCTAGCATATCATTGTGATAAAACAATTTCCGGTCGACGGCGAATCTTCACCTCCCCGACTAAACAAGGCCAATTCGGCACTGCATATATCTTGACAAGTCATGCGTCGATCCTTCTGTTTGTTCCGCCTTATCATCATGACCGTAATTGATTATACAATTCCGGGGGGAGATCGGGCGTGGCCGTTATTTTAAGAGCTGCTACACGTAGGTACGGCGGTGTTCGTGTTGGGAAAAGCCAGCCATAGATAGATTGATTAACAATCATGCCAAGCCAACGATTGCTTTGGCAGTGATAAACAAAGCGGAAGCCGGAGATTTCCGGGCTATCAGCTAGCATGGAGATTGCATAATGACAGCGATTCTGTCCGGCGATGGCGACCTTGAGATTCTTTCCATTATATTTCGGTGAGAGGGACATGGTGGCTTTGACGCCAGAGCTCTTGGTTTAGCTGCCTGTACAAGGTATTGATGTGGCAGATCTGAATCCTCTCCCCCACCAAACCATCATTTCTTCTATTATTATCGCCATCTTCACATGTTTTCACCAACAGCAGGATTTTCACATAGGACAAAACAGACCTGTCCTGCTTACTATTTCCCCTGTTCACAAATTTCCTTTATATTTATATTTCTTTACGGAGGGAGTGCTACCTTTATTAGGCATCTCCAACGCCGACCCGTAAACCTCCCGCAACCGTTCAGACCGCACTGTCCGGACCATGAAAGCCATCCAACGCCGAGTTGTATCTATCCGCGGGCGGTCCGGACGCGATTTCTCCCACAAACCGGAGACAAATGTGGTGGAGGTTTGCAGGAGTCCGGACATGCGAAACATCACTCTCCGCCCCCGGCCCACCCAAAAGGAAGGCCGAGCCCGCACTTTTGTAGCATCCCGCACTGTTTCCGCTCCAAAAACCCCCACTCTGTTCTTCCACTCCCAGCCGCTCTCCGGCCAATTCCCGCTCTTTTCTCCCACCCTCTCCTTCCCTCCGCCGCCGACGCACAGAACCGTCAGAGAACCTGTCGGAGATGAAGGCGGCGGAGTGTCGGAGGATCCGAGCATCACGCTCGCCCGTAAGATCATCTCGGAGACGCGGCAAAATCGCCGCGTCAAAGCAAAGGCCGCAAAGGAGGAGATGAGGAAGCGTCTGGCCGCCGGTGGGGCTGGTGGTGGCGATGATCGTGGCGGACAGGGCGGTCGGCGAGGTCGTGGCGGATGGGGGCGGTCGGCGAGGCCGTGGCGGACGTCGCCAGACGGGCACACCCACAGTACCGACGGCGCAATTATCATGCAATCCGTCCGCTATCAGATGCTGAAGTGGCAGAAAGATCTGTTGGCGGCGGCGCAAGATGAGGACGCGGCGGAGGCGGAGGCGGAGGTGGACGTGGACACGGAGGCTTCCTACGCGGTGGCAACGACACCTCCTTTATCGGGAAGCATCTTGCTGGGATGGCCGGTCCGGCAGGGTAGAAATGCACGGACTGCCGGATTGATGTTCTTTTGGATTCAGGTATATAAAAACTAAGCATATTTACCTTCTTTTGGTTGTTATCGGGGATGAGATCCGGCGCGTTGTGTGGATCAACATAGATTTGAATTTGAATTTGCTGGCGAACAGAATGCGGCTATAGTTGGATGGCTGCCTCCCGCATATACCTGGCCATACCTCGGGCCAGGCCGGACTTTGGGCCGGGCCTAGCCAAGCCCGACGCAAAAAACCCAGGCCCGAGCCCGGCCCGGGCCGGCCGTCGGGCCTGTTTTCCAGGCCCGAGCCCGGCCCGAACACGTAAAAGCCCATCGGGTTTCGGGCCGGCCCGGCCCGTCCTTCAAGAAAACGCGAAAATGATGGGCCCGGTCCGGCCTTCGGTCTCAAAATCTAGGCCCGAGCCTGGCCCGTCCTTCAGGAAAACGCGAAAATGATGGGCCTGGGCCCGGCCCGGCCCGGCCTTCAGGCTAAAAATCTAGGCCCGAACCCGCCCGTCCTTCAGGAAAACGCGAAAATGATGGGCCCGGGCCCGGCCTGGCCCGGCCTTCGTGCTCAAAATCTAGGCCCGAGCCCGGCCCGGAAGCGGCGTCGGGCGAGCTGCCCATGGCCAGAACTACTCCCGCACCTATGTCCGTGAACTGGTCCCCCCGTTCGCGGACAGATGCGAGAGGTCTTTTGCGGGTTGCCGTTGGAGATGTCCTTAAATCATTAAAAATAGAAGTAAAGAATACTAATTTTATCTTGTGACCAACCATTTTGTTTTGGTTCGATGCTGCTTAGTATTCCCCAGTTCCCATCTTGTACAAATTGCTAATAACTTTGGATTCTTGGCTTTTTGAAGGAGGGCCTAGATCAGCGAGATAGAAGTAGCTTTCTGAATTTATATTCTGTCTGCTCTAGGATAGTAGTTATTGGTGGGCACAGCATCTGCAGATTCGTCTAGAAAATCTAACTCGTGAAAAGCAGCTCGCAAATTCCCTCGAGTTAGGCAGGCCCAAAGTTACACGCACAAGTGATCTATCAGTAGTACTAGCAGCTAAGCTATGCCCGGTCAAACTGCGGCCACCACTATCTTTCTTTCACCACTGCTGCTTAGGTTCTGCTGATGGAATCATGAATAATAAACTAGAGCAGACATGCTTGCTTTGTGATGCCAAGAAAGTAACATTCCCTTGCTAATCCCTTGTAGTTTAATCCAAAGGCTGGCGCCCCTCTAGAGGAGAGGATAAAAAGTTGACTGGGAGCTAAGCATTGCCTAGCACTCAAGCCACTCTTATTACTAGTGTAAGTAGTTGGCAATTGTTAATTACTAGTCACCATCATGGCAAGCAGCTGAAAGCTCTTTCATGGACTGCCCAGGCTTTGCTGCTGCCGTTTGCTTGCTTGCTTGCTTGCTTGTTTGTTTGTTCCTCTCACACTTGCAAGTGGTCCAGATGTGGGTGGTGATGTGCTGATGTGAACAGTGACAGCACTTGGTGGTGGGATTTGAATTAGGTCTCACTTACTTGTGCACATCTGCACTTGCTGAGTTTAACTAAAGCAGTGACAGAGACGGCTATAAATCAATCTGGGACGTGCTACACTACACGGATGGTGAATTTTGGGCTCCAGATGTTGATTAGTCTTGTGACCAATGGACATGACTGGAGTGGGTTTTGCTGAACTGTCTTGTTGTGGAATAAAAAGGAGAAAAGAAGTGTTGAGGCCAGTCTTCTGTCATGACAGCATCACCTTTGGATGTTTGTTGCTGACTCAAGTTCCCAACCACAATCAGGACCAGAACCAGATAGATAACAACTCCATTTCCCAGACAGTGAACCGCTTTTATTCCCTCATGGAACCATGGGGTGGGTAACAGTGGCGCCAAGATCAATCCCAGCCCACTCACAAAAGGCCCCGAGGATGTATCCAAGCTGCAAATCCTTGTGCCGCTGTTTCAACAGGAGATGAACTCGGCTGGGAAAGGGGGGATAGATAGCTTCCAAGACCAAGAGTCCAAGGGAGAGAACAGCTATTGTAGACAGTAAGATATGGTTGCATCACATCAAGGCACATGCTTAGATGTCAACTGGATTTTAGTAAGTACAACTCCAGCTCGGGTGTTTTTGTGCATCAGAAACCAGAAGATCTGATCCCTGGTCACGACGCACACCATATGTTTATTATCACTAACGCCCATTTGATTTCGGCCTATATTAGTACTAGTACAGTTGGTGTCAGGGAAACTTTCTAATGCTGCGTGTCAGCATGTGTGGCGTCAGAGAGGAGAGCGCACATCCTGATCCAGCTGCTAGTGCTTAGTGGTGTACTGCTGTACTGTTTGTTGTAAGGTCATGCTCCTATTGTCGGTCCAGGATATATATATTCTCCTGGACGGACGCTAATCAACTACTAGTAACGTTAGATTAGATGAATACTCTAATCACCGTGCCATGCCTCCTCCGTTGGCAGGTTAGCGCTCGACCTACCTGCAGCCTGCAGGTTGAAGCCTTGAAGAAATGATTTCAGAGAGGAAATTCAGTTACTTCTAGCTCGGTGTGGTTAGCTACATCGAAACAACTTTGCTTGACTAATTCTGTATAATACTATAGGTGGAGTTCATTTCCATACGGAGGGAGTACATATGTAGCAGTAGCAGGACAGGAGGAAGGTTCAGAGGATCTGGAGGGCGGAGGGCACGCATCCATCATCTCTCGTCTCACCCACCCACGCACCAAGATCTTGGAGTAGATCAGGACGTATGCAAACACAGACAAGAGATGCTTCTTGCTGGGGATACATGAACCGGGAGATGCTGCCATTACATATCTTATTTGGCCCAGCTCCTCCATCAACACCTATTTTATTGTTCAACGATCAAGATCTCTCTCCCACACACACACACTGCATGATTAGTTAGTGGCTGATTTAATTTGTTTACAACGAACGAATATGTACACACACACTGATACACCTATCCACGAGGCGGGGAGATAAGTTATACTAGTACGGGGCCCCAATCATGGCTGCCATTCCATTGGTGCAGCCGAGAGAATCTGATTGCGTTTTAAAATGCGCGCCACTTGGTGGCAGTGAGCTCATGCCCTAATGCCATCACGGGGGGAGGTGACTAATCTAATCCTGTAGATATGGGCTCAAACTGTTTTTATATGCGTGGGGTGTAGAGAATGTGGTGGGGCTGGTTGAGGTTGAGGTTGAGGTCCGCCCCGAATGTGCTGTATCGTAGGTACACTGGATTCTGGTCTGGGGGGCAGAGCTCGGTTGCAGTTTACAATGTGAGCTTTTTCTTTCTCTTTTTTGAGACGAGAGACATGAGATTTTCTTAGGGAATGGTGTGAGTGGTTTAGAAAAATACTGCCCGAGTTCAAATATGGCTGGGCTGCGAAGAGTACTAGGCGCACAGGGCAGCGTCTGAATGGGCCTGGCATATTTCCTGGTCTCCCTGGTTTACCAGTTTTCATCGGTTTCTCCATGGTTTTCCTCTGCTATGTTTGTTATTTGGTTTTTAGGTGTGTTTTTGGTTTCTGTCGGTTTCCAATTGTTTTTTTGTGTTTATTAGACATTTTAGTTTTTAGGCTTGGATATTTTTCCGGTAGTATACTGAAACATATATTTATACATGTATTTGTTTTGGAAATGATTAGTAATACTCGATGGTCCCACTTAATTCTACTCCCTCCGTCCAAAATACTCGTCGTAGTTTTAGTTCATATTTGAACTAAAACCACGACGAGTATTTTGGATGGAGGGACTGTGGGATAAGTCCAGGCAAATTGTTATGATCAACTAGTCAAAAGAGCAAATAAAAATATAAACAAGAAGTCAACAAGAGGACAAGAAGCAAAGGGGTTGAAGAAAACGAGCCAAACGCAAAGAGTATCAACCCCAGTTCGGGCTAGGGGGAGCACCTATTCCCCGACGCATAGGGGGGGGGGGGGTGCAAATGCGCTCACACGCTCCCCCCCTAAACAACATGCGCAGTTTGGGCCGGCCAATGTGCAGGGCGGGCGGCCCGTTATTTCTTCATTTTTATTTTTGTTCTGCTTTTAGTTTTTTTTCTTTAAAAAATGTTCTGGATTTCAAAAAATCATTTGAATTTTAAAAAAGGTTCAAGAATGAAAGATGTTTATGAATTTCAAAAGGAATTTGTGAAATTGTAAAACATCTCTTAATTTTTAAAAATGTTGACAAAATTTAAGAATTTTCCCAGATTACAAAAAATGTTTTTGAATTTAATTTTTTAATCATATTTCAAAAAATATTCATGAATAAGAACATTATTATTCTATTTTTCTAAAAATAATTAGAATTATTCTGATGATTTAAAAAAGAGTTCATGGATTTGAAAAATGTCCCTAGATTCAAAACATGGCCATGATTTTGTTTTTCCCCATATTTGAGAAAAGTTCACAGTTTTAGGAATTGTCCCTATATTCTAAAAAATGTTCCTGCATAAAAAAATGTTCAAAATATCTTGCATTTCAAAAGCTGCTATGAATTTAAAAATGTTCCCATAGTATAAAAAAGGTTAAAAAAATTAAATGTGGTTCGTATTTCAATAAAATATTGATGAATTCAAATATTATTCCCTTTACTTCAATAAAGTTCAAAAGCTTTGAAATTATTCCCATATTCAAAAAATGTTGGTGGATTTGAAAATTGTTCCCGTATTTCGGAAACTAGGTAAAATTTTGGAAACTATCCCCATTTTTAAATGGTCATGAACTTCAAATATGTGCCTAGATTCAAAAGATGTTCAAGAATTTAGAATTTGATCCTAGCTTCAAAAAATGTTCACAAATTTGACAAAATTTCTTGCACTCCAAACACTGCTCATGAATTTTAAAGTTTCCCAATTACAAAATTGTCCATAAATTTGAATGTGTTTGTGCATTTCCAGAAAAATGCCGAGTTCATAAAGTATTCCCATATTTCAAAAAATGGGAACAAATTTGAGCATCATTTCCATATTTTAGAGAATTTTCATGGATTTGATTTCTCTTCATGCATATTCACGAATTTCAAAAATGTTTCCGTATTTTAGAAAATGTTCAACCATTTGAAAAAAAATCTTGGATTAGATAATTTTTTTCATAATTTTTAAAATTGTTCCCATATTTGATAATAAGGTTTCACCGGTTTAAAAATGGTTCCTGTATTTCAAAAATATTCATGATTTTTTTCTTCTGATTTTAAGTTTTGAATTTGAAAACTGTTCACAAATTAACTATTTTATTTTATTTGTAAAAATTAATGAAATCAAATATTTTACCCTTATTTCAAAAAATGTTCATGAATTTGAAAAATCTTCATAATTGGTCTTACGGCCAAATAACTCTCCACCACTAGGCCTTACTGTTAATTTCTTTAGACCTTTGACTCTAAATAAACAAATTATCTTAGCCCTCTATTATTTATGTTAGGTCCCCGAAAACAGTTTCGTCCTATGTACCATTTCCCGGTATTACTCGGTATTCCCCGAAACAGTTCAAGTAATCTTGTCGGTTTCCCTCGAAAGTATTTCTATAATTCCTGAAACTATTTCGAGAATATTTTCTTATATTCCTCGCTCCACTAAAACTCAACCGGTCAGAATTCCCTTAGGCGTGTGACCCTATAGGTTTAGTAAAATATAGATATGAACGAAAACCCCCTTCGTTCCATGATCAATAGAGGAATCGTGGACATCCGTATTGACCCCTATGTTTACATGAATGGGTATCCCCGTGAGTCATACACATACTCACAATATCAGTCTCCTCGTTACCGGTTTTGTTCTTCTTTCTCGTTGTCATGTTTTCTGGCATCCCTGCGAGCTAGTCACCTGTGTTTGGCCAGACGATGTTGAATGCCGTCACACAGAGAGGGCCCTAAGAATATATCTCCATCGTCGGAGGAGCAAATCCCACTCTTGAGCTATCTTGCCCCTTGTCACACTTTTCGATAAACACATAAGTTGTCGTTATGTCACCGAGTTACAAGTGATGTTGGAGCAACCCCAAAGTGTATTGTCCAGCATGAAGTGACTCGATACTCTCATGGTCTAGGGAACCGAGGATACGTTAACACTCCATGTTATAGACTATAGACTTGCGACGATAACATCTCTAAGTCTAACAAGCAAGTTGAGTCAATTCAATATGATCTTTCTTCCAACATCATACTCTCAAAGTTGTCGCGTCCTTGTTACACTAAACTTATGCCTATGACTAGGAAAACATAATCATCATGTAACACTTGAGCTAGTCCTAGGCGAGACTAGGAATCATGTTTTAGCGTTATAACTCTACACATGCTTATGTGTTTTTCTATGAATCACATATTCAAGAACCATAACACTTATAGAATAGAGTGTAAACATCTAATTATAAACGTGAAAATAAACAGCACAATTATTATTACCTCTAGGGATTGACACGTCTCCAACGTTTCTATAATTTTTTATTGTTCCATGCAGTTATATTATCATTTTTGGATATTTTACAATCATTTTATAGCAAATTTATATCATTTTTTGGGACTAACCTATTGACATAGTGCCCAGTGCGAGTTGCTATTTTTTGCTTGTTTTTTACTTCACAGAAAAATCAATACTAAACGGAGTCCAAACGCAGCGAAACTTTTTGGAGATTTTTTTGGACCAGAAGACACACGATGGGCCAAGGAAGTACCAAAGGGGGGCTCCGAGGGGAGCACAACCCACCTGGGCGCGCCTGGGGGCCCAGGCATGCCCTGGTGGGTTGTGCCCACCTCGGCCGCCTCCCGCACCGCCTCTTTGCTCCATAAATACGCCAATGTTCCAAAAACCCTAGGGGAGTCGACGAAACACAATTCCAGCCGCCGCAAGTTCCAGAAACCACAGATCCAATCTAGACACCATCACGAAGGGGTTCATCATCCTCATTGGTGCCTCTGCGATGATGCGTGAGTAGTTCATTGTAGGCCTACAGGTCCGTAGTTAGTAGGTAGATGGCTTCCTCTCTCTCTCTCTCTCTCTCTCTTTTGATTCTCAATACAATGGTCTCTTGGAGATCTATTTGATGTAACTCTTTTTGCGGTGTGTTTGTTGGGATCCGATGAACTTTGAGTTTATGATCAGATCTATTTTATCCATGAAAGTTATTTGAGTTTTGATCTACTTATAGCCTCGTATTTCTTCTTCTTCGAGTTCTTGGTTTAGTTAGGCCGACTAGATCGATTTTTCTTGCCATGGGAAGAGGTGCTTTGTGATGAGTTTGATCTTACGAGGCTCAATCCCAGTGAGAGAAGGGGAAATGACACGTATGTATCGTTGCTATTAAGGATAACAAGATGGGGTCGATTCCTACATGAATAGATCTTGTTTACATCATGTCATCGTTCTTACTGCATTACTCCGTTTCTCCATGAACTTAATACACTAGATGCATGCTGGATAGCGATTGATGTGTGGAGTAATAGTAGTAGATGCAAGCAGGAGTCGGTCTTCTAATCTTGGACGTGATGCCTATATAATGATCATTTCCTGGATATCATCATAATTATTTAAAGTTCTATCAATTGCCCAACAGTAATTTGTTTACCCACCGTATGCTATTTTTTCTCGAGAGAAGCTAGTGAAATCTACGGCCCCGGGTCTCTTCTTTATTATATTTGCATTCGAGATCTATTTTTATTCGCTTTTATTTTCAGATCTATTAATCCTGAAACCGAAAAATACCTTGCTGCAATTTTTTTTATTTATTTTATCTCGCGTTCCCGCGAGATCTATTTATCCGATCTACAACAATTTTATCTATCTTTTTAGCCGGGAGGGATTGACAACCCCTCTTTTACATCGGGTTGCAAGTATTTGTTATTTGTGTGTAGGTACCGTTTACGTAGTGTTGCGTGGTTCTCCTACTGGTTCGATAACCTTGGTCTCATCACTGAGGGAACTATCTACCGTAGTTGTGCTGCATCATCCCTTCCTCTTTGGGGAAATATCGACGTAGTTCAAGCCTCATCCGGCATATTCCAACAAGTCATTCGGCCATTGCGCTACAAGCCGCTGCAACCACTACCTCAAATCTCCGTTTGCAACAACCATAAAATGATGCAACTCACGGGCGAACCGCTCCTGCCGCTAACGATGATGACTTCTCTGTTATACGAATCATGATTGATCTTCTACAAACCACCATCATCATTGCATTCAATGCACGTGTGTCTGCATGATGGTTGTTGAAATTCGGAGGGACCACACAATGATACGTCTCCAACGTATCTATAATTTTTGATTGTTCCATGCTATTATATTATCTGTTTTGGATGTTTAGTGGGCTTTAATATACCTTTTTATATTATTTTTGGGACTAACCTATTAACCGAAAGCCCAGTGCAAATTGCTATTTTTTTGCTTATTTCAATGTTTCGTAGAAAAGGAATATCAAACGGATTCCAAACGGAATGAAACCTTCGTGACGATCGTTTATGGAACAAACGCAATCCAGGAGACTTGGAGTGGACGTCAAGGAAGCAACGAGGCGGCCACGAGGCAGGGAGGCGTGCCCCCCACCCTCGTGGGCCCCTCATAGCTCCACCGACCTACTTCTTTCGCCTATATATACTCTTATACCGTGAAAACATCCAGGGGAGCCATGAAACACTGTTTCCACCGCCGCAACCTTCTGTACCCATGAGATCCCATCTTGGGGCCTTTTACGGCGCTCCACCGGAGGGGGAATCGATCATGGAGGGCTTCTACATCAACACCATAGCCTCTCCGATGATGTGTGAGTAGTTTACCACAGACCTTCGGGTCCATAGTTATTAGCTAGATGGCTTCTCCTCTCTCTTTGGATCTCAATACAAAGTTCTCCTCGATCTTCTTGGAGATCTATTCGATGTAATACTTTTTGCAGTGTGTTTGTCGAGATCCGATGAATTGTGGGTTTATGATCAAGATTATCTATGAACAATATTTGATTCTTCTCTGAATTCTTATATGCATGATTTGATATCTTTGCAAGTCTCTTTGAATTATCGGTTTAGTTTGGCCTACTAGATTGATCTTTCTTGCAATGGGAAAAGTGCTTAGCTTTGGGTTCAATCTTGCGGTGTCCTTTCCCAGTGACAGCAGGGACAGCAAGGCACGTATTGTATTGTTGCCATTGAGGATAAAAAGATGGGATTTATATCATATTGCTTGAGTTTATCTCTCTACATCATGTCATCTTGCCTAATGCGTTACTCTGTTCTTATGAACTTAATACTCTAGATGCATGCTGGATAGCGGTCGATGTGTGGAGTAATAGTAGTAGATGCAGAATCGTTTCGGCCTACTTGTCACGGACGTGATGCCTATATACATGATCATGCCTAGATATTCTCATAACTATGCGCTTTTCTATCAATTGCTCGACAGTAATTTGTTCACCCACCGTAAAATATGCTATCTTGAGAGAAGCCACTAGTGAAACCTATGGCCCCCGGGTCTATTTCCCATCATATTAATCTCCCGTCAACTAGCTATTTCTGTCATTGTTTATTTTGCAATCTTTATTTCCAATCTATACAACAAAAATACCAAAAATATTTATCTTATTATCTCTATCGGATCTCACTTTTGCAAGTGGCCGTGAAGGGATTGACAACCCCTTTATCGCGTTGGTTGCAAGGTTCTTAATTGTTTGTGTAGGTACTAGGGATTTGCGTGTAGTCTCCTACTGGATTGATACCTTGGTTCTCAAAAACTAAGGGAAATACTTACGCTACTTTGCTGCATCACCCTTTCCTCTTCAAGGAAAAACCAACGCATGCTCAAGAGGTAGCAAGAAGAATTTCTGGCGCTGTTGCCGGGGAGGTTTACGCCAAGTCAAGTCAAGATTTGATCTCCCGTCAACTTGCCAATTTCTGGCGCCGTTGCCGGGGAGATCTACGCCAAGTCAAGACATATCAAGTACCCATCACAAACTCTTATCCCTCGCATTACATTATTTGCCATTTGCCTCTCGTTTTCCTATCCCCCACTTCACCCTTGCTGTTTTATTCGCCTTTTTCGTTCGCTTCTTTTTGCTTGCTCCTTATTTGCTCGTGTGTTGGATTGATTGCTTGTCACGATGGCTCAAGAAAATACTAGATTGTGTGACTTTTCCAATACCAACAACAATGATTTTATTAGCACTCCGATTATTGCTCCTATTACCGATGCTGAATCTTGTGAAATTAATGCTGCTTTGTTGAATCTTGTCATGAAAGATCAATTTTCTGGCCTTTCTAGTGAAGATGCCGCTACCCATCTAAAAAACTTTGTTGATCTGTGCGATATGCAAAAGAAGAAAGATGTGGATAATGATATTGTTAAATTGAAGCTATTTCCGTTTTCGCTTAGAGATCGTGCTAAAACTTGGTTCTCTTCTTTGCCTAAAAATAGTATTGATTCATGGAATAAGTGCAAAGATGCTTTTATCTCTAAGTATTTTCCTCCCGCTAAGATCATCTCTCTTAGAAACGATATTATGAATTTTAAGCAACTTGATCATGAGCATGTTGCACAAGCTTGGGAGAGGATGAAATTAATGATACGTAATTTCCCTACACATGGTTTGAATTTATGGATGATTATAAAAAAATTATGCCGGATTGAATTTTGCTTCTAGAAATCTTTTAGATTCGTCCGCGGGAGGCACTTTTATGGAAATCACCTTAGGAGAAGCTACTAAACTCCTAGATAATATTATGGTTAGTTATTCTCAATGGCACACCGAAAGATCTACTAGTAAAAAGGTTCATGCAATTTAAGAGATTAATGTTTTGAGTGGAAAGATGGATGAACTTATGAAATTTTTAGCTAATAAGAGTGTTTCTTCTGATCCTAATGATATGCCTTTGTCCACTTTGATTGAGAATAATAATGAATCAATGGATGTGAATTTTGTTGGTAGGAACAATTTTGGTAACAACGCGTATAGAGGAAACTTTAATTCTAGGTCGTTCCCTAGTAATTTCTCTAATAATTATGGTAATTCCTACAACAACTCTTATGGAAATTTTAATAAGATGCACTCTGATTTTGATAGTAGTGTTAAAGAATTTATGAATTCACAAAAGAATTTCAATGCTTTGCTTGAAGAAAAATTGCCTAAGATTGATGAGTTGGCTAGGAACGTGGATATAATTTCTCTTGATGTTGATTCTTTGAAACTTAGATCTATCCCACCTAAGCATGATATCAATTAGTCTCTCAAAGCCATGAGAATTTCCATTGATGAGTGTAAAGAATGAATCGCTAGGATGCGTGCTAAAAAAGATTGCTTTGTGAAATCGTGTTCTTCTAGTTTTCATGATAATAATGATGAAGATCTAAAAGTGATTGATGCGTCTCCTATTAAATCTTTGTTTTCCCATATGAATCTTGATAATGATGGGACTGGAGATGAGTCAACTTTAGTTAAAAGGCGTCCCAATGATTTGGAGTTTTTAGATCTTGATGCAAAAATTGGTAAAAGTGGGATTGAAGAGGTCAAAACTTTACATAGCAATGAACCCACTATTTTGGATTTCAAGGAGTTTAATTATGATAATTGTTCTTTAATAGATTGTATTTCCTTGTTGCAATCCGTGTTAAATTCCTCTCAAGCTTATAGTCAAAATAAAGCTTTTACCAAACATATCGTTGATACTTTAATGCAATCCTACGAAGAAAAACTTGAATTAGAAGTTTCTATCCCTAGAAAACTTTATGATGAGTGAGAACCTACTATTAAAATTAATATTAAAGACCATGAATGCAATGCTTTGTGTGATTTGGGTGCTAGTGTTTCCACGATTCCAAAAACTTTGTGTGATGTGTTAGGTTTTCGTGAATTTGATGATTGTTCTTTAAATTTACATCTTGCGGATTCCACCATTAAGAAAACTATGGGACGAATTAATGATGTTCTTATTGTTGAAAATAGGAATTATGTGCCCATAGATTTCATTGTTCTTAATATAGATTGCAATCCTACATGTCCTATTATTCTTGGTAGACCTTTCCTTAGAACGATTGGTGCAATTATTGATATGAAAGAAAGAAATATTAGATTCCAATTTCCATTAAGGAAAGGCATGGAACACTTTCCTAGAAAGAAAAATAAATTGCCTTATGAATCTACTATGAGAGCCACTTATGGATTGCATACCAAAGATGATAATACCTAGATCTATTCTTGTTTTTATGCGGGCGTTAAACGATAACGCTTGTTGGGAGGCAACCCAATTTTATTTTTATTCCTTGTTTTTTCCCTATTTAGTAATAAATATTTCATCTAGCCTATTGTTAGATGTGGCTTTATGTTTTAATTAGTGTTTGTGCTAAGTAGAACCAATAGGATCTTCTTGGGTGATAATTGTTTGATCTTGCTGAAAAAAACAAAAACTTAACGCTCACAAAAATAATTGTTAAAATTCACCAGAACGTGATAAAGTACCAATTATTTTTGCAGTATATCAATATACAAATTATCCAGGTTGTCCTAGTTTTTCAGAATTTTTTTAGTTCCATAAGTATTCGAACAAATCAGATGGTACAGACTGTTCTGTTTTTGACAGATTCTGTTTTCCGTGTGTTGTTTGCTTATTTTGATGAATCTATGGCTAGTATCGGGGGGTATGAACCATAGAGAAGTTGGAACACAGTAGGTCTAACACCAATATAAATAAATAATGAGTTCATTACAGTACCTTGAAGTGATGGTTTGTTTTATTTCGCTAACGGAGCTCATGAGGTTTTTTGTTGAGTTTTGTGTTGTGAAGTTTTCAAGTTTTTGGGTAAAGATTTGATGGATTTTGGAACAAGGAGTGGCAAGAGACTAAGCTTGGGGATTACCAAGGCACCCCAAGGTAAGATTCAAGGACAACCAAAAGCCTAAGCTTGGGGATGCCCCGGAAGGCATCCCCTCTTTCGTCTTCGTTTATCGGTAACTTTACTTGAGGCTATATTTTTATTCACCACATGATATGTGTTTTGCTTGGAGCGTCTTGTATGATTTGAGTCTTTTCTTTTTAGTTTACCACAATGATCCTTTCTTTACACACCTTTTGGGAGAGACACACATGAATCGGATTTTATTAGAATACTCTATGTGCTTCATTTATATCTTTTGAGCTAGATAATTTTGCTCTAGTGCTTCACCAATACCTTTTTAGAGCACGGTGGTGGTTTTATTTTTGTAGACATCATTGATCTCTCATGCTTCACTTATATTATTTTGAGAATCTTTTAAAACAGCATGGTAATTTCCTTTGGCTATAAAATTAGTCCTAATTTGATAGGCATCCAAGATGGGTATAATAAAAACTTTCATATAGAGTGCATTAAATACTATGATAAATTTGATACTTGATAATGGTTTTGAGATGTAAAGGTGGTAATGTTAGAGTTATGCTAGTTGGGTAATTGTGAAATTGAGAAATACTTGTGTTAAGGTTGGAAATTACCGTAGCATGCACTTATGGTAAACGTTGTGTGACAAATTTGAAGCATTGGGTGTTCTTTGATTGTTTTCGTTATGAGTGGCGGTCGGGGACGAGCGATGGTCTTTCCTACCAATCTATCCCCCTAGGGGCATGCATAGTAGTACTTTGCTTCGAGGGCTAATAAAATTTTGTAATAAGTATATGAGTTCTTTATGTCTAATGTGAGTCCATGGATTATACACACTCTTACCTTTCCGCAATTTGCTAGCCTCTACGGTGTCGTGCATTGCCCTTTCTCGCCTTGAGAGTTGGTGTAAACTTCACCGGTGCATCCAAACCCCGTGATATGATACACTCTATCACACGTAAGCCTCCTTATATCTTCCACAAAACAGCCACCATACCAACCTATTATGGCATTTCCATAGCCATTCCGAGATATATTGCCATGCAACTTTCCACCGTTCCGTCTATTATGACACGCTCCATCATTGTCATATTGCTTTGCATGATCATGTAGTTGACATCGTATTTGTGGCAAAGCCACCTTTATAATTCTTTCACACATGTCACTCTTAATTCATTGCATATCCCGGTACACCGCCGGAGGCATTCACATAGAGTCATATTTTGTTCTAAGTATCGACTTGTAATTCTTCAGTTGTAAGTAAATAAAAGTGTGATGATTTTCATTATTAGAGCATTATCCCATGTGAGGAAAGGATGATGGAGACTATGATTCCCCCACAAGTCGGTATGAGACTCCGGACTAAATAAAGAGAGGCCAAAGAAGCCCAAATAAAAAAAGAGGCCAAAGAAGCCAAAATAAAAAGAAAAAAATGAGAGAAAAAGAGAGAAGGGACAATGTTACTATCCTTTTTCCACACTTGTGCTTCAAAATAGCACCATGATCTTTATGATAGAGAGTTTCTTATTTTGTCACTTTCATATACTAGTGGGAATTTTTCATTATAGAACTTGGCTTGTATATTCCAATGATGGGCTTCCTCAAAATGCCCTAGGTCTTCGTGAGCAAGCAAGTTGGATGCACATCCACTTAGTTTCTTTTGATGAGCTTTCATACACCTATAGCTCTAGTGCATCCGTTGCATGGCAATCCCTACTCCTCGCATTGACATCAATTGATGGGCATTTCCATAGCCCATTGATTAGCCGCATCAATGTGAGACTTTCTCCTTTTTTATCTTCTGACATAACCCCTATCATCATACTCTACTCCACCCATAGTGCTATATCCATGGCTTGCGCTCATGTATTGTGTAAGGGTTGAAAAGGCTGAAGCGCGTTAAAAAGTATGAACCAATTGCTCGGCTTGTCATCGGGGTTGTGCATGATGGGAGCATTTTTTGTGACGAAAATGAAGTATGGCCAAACTATATGATTTTGTAGGGATAAGCTTTCTTTGGCTATGTTATTTTGATAAGACATAATTGCTTGGTTAGTATGCTTGAAGTATTATTATTTTATGTCAATATTAAACTTTTATCTTGAATTTTTTGGATCTGAACATTCATGCCACAATAAAGAGAATTACATTGAAAATTATGTTAGGTGGCATTCCACATCAAAAATTCTTTTTTTATCATTTACCTACTCGAGGATGAGCAGGAATTAAGCTTGGGGATGCTTGATACGTCTCCAACGTATCTATAATTTTTGATTGTTCCATGCTATTATATTATCTATTTTGGATGTTTGATGGGCTTTAATATACCTTTTTATATTATTTTTGGGACTAACCTATTAACCGAAAGCCCAGTGCAAATTGCGGTTTTTTTTGCCTATTTCAGTGTTTCACAGAAAAGGGATATCAAATGGAATGAATTCTTCGCGAGGATCATTTTTGGAATAACGCAATCTAGGAGACTTGGAGTGGACGTCAAGGAAGCAATGAGGCGGCCATGAGGCAGGGAGGCGCGCCCAGGGGGTAGGCGCGCCCCCACCCTCGTGGGCCCCTCGTAGATCCACCGACCTACTTCTTTCGCCTATATATATATATATACTCTTATACCCTGAAAACATCCAGGGGAGCCACGAAACACTTTTTCCTCTCTGCAACCTTCTGTACCCATGAGGTCCCATCTGAGCCTTTTTCGGCGCTCCGCCAGAGGGGGAATCTATCACAGAGGGCTTCTACATCAACCCCATAGCCTCTCCAATGATGTGTGAGTAGTTTACCACAAACCTTCGGGTCCATAGTTATTAGCTAGATGGCTTCTTATCTCTCTTTGGATCTCAATACAAAGTTCTCCTCGATCTTCTTGGAGATCTATTCGATGTAATACTTTTTGCGGTATGTTTGTTGAGATCTGATGAATTATGGGTTTATGATCAAGATTATGTATGAACAATATTTGATTCTTCTCTGAATTCTTATATGCATGATTTGATATCTTTGCAAGTCTCTTTGAATTATCGGTTTAGTTTGGCCTACTAGATTGATTTTTCTTGCAATGGGAGAAGTGCTTAGCTTTGGGTTCAATCTTGCAGCGTCCTTTCCTAGTGACAGCAGGGGCAACAAGGCATGTATTGTATTGTTGCCATCAAGTATAAAAACATGGGGTTTATATCATATTGCTTGAGTTTATCCCTCTACATCATGTCATCTTGCCTAATTCATTACTCTGTTCTTATGAACTTAATACTCTAGATGCATGCTGGATAGCGGTCGATGTGTGGAGTAATAGTAGTAGATGCAGAATCGTTTCGGTCTACTTGTCACAGACGTGATGCCTATATACATGATCATGCCTAGATATTCTCACAACTATGTGCTTTTCTATCAATTGCTCGACAGTAATTTGTTCACCCACCGTAAAATATGCTATCTTGAGAGAAATTAGTGAAACCTATGGCCCCCGGGTCTATTTTACATCATATTAATCTTCTGTCAACTAGCTATTTCTGTCGTCATTTATTTTGCAATCTTTATTTCCAATCTATACAACAAAAATACCAAACTATTTATCTTATTATCTCTATCAGATCTCACTTTTGCAAGTGGCCGTGAAGGGATTGACAACCCCTTTATTGTGTTGGTTGCAAGGTTCTTAATTGTTTGTGCAGGTACTAGGGATTTGCGTGTAGTCTCCTACTGGATTGATACCTTGATTCTCAAAAACTGAGGGAAATACTTACGCTACTTTGCTGCGTCACCCTTTTCTCTTCAAGGGAAAACAAACACATGCTCAAGAGGTAGCACACAACACCAACACAAATTGACATCGCCGTGCATGATGGGAAAAGGCATTCGTTAGGTTATGCAAAAAGGCGTCACAACGCGCATCTGTCGTGAACGGCTTCACAACATGTGTTGTGTTCTAACGGTCATCACAAAAAGTGTTGTGTTATAAAGAAGCATTGAGGCATGCGTAGGGATGGCAATTTTGACCATGGGTACGGGTATCCGCAAGTACCCTACCCCAAACAACGGGGATGGGCAAGATTTGGAGAGATTGTTTACCCATGGATAATGGGTATCAATACCCACAAAAAAAATATGGGTAGGGTATGGGTATGAAATTATGCCCATGGGTAACACAATGGATACCCAGAAAAAGTTAATAAATGAAAATAACTCCATTGATATGTGGGGTTAACATCCAAGTCCTATGGACCATCCTAATTCCTTATTCCTTAAATCAGCCATAGCTCATAGGCCCGTAACTACATGCTCGCCACTCCCCCTATGTCCTATGTGACTGCTCAAAAAGACAAAATCTTGACTCTTCTTTACCGGATTCCTGTCCAACTCTTGACCTAGCGATCCCGCATTCCCCACACCATCTCCCACTACGCCAAGCTTTCACCAACATACAAACATACTCCCTTGATGCCTCCAAGAGGCCACCCACCATAGGAGGCAGAATTAATGCTATACTACTTGCCCATCATCACATGAATTTTAAACTTATTTCTCTACCTTCTAAAATTTCAAATGCTATACATTGTACCCATTGGATACCATTGGGTATAGGAGACCTGATGGGTATGGGCATGGGTGCCAATTTATGCCCATGATGATTGAAGTGGGTGGGTATACACTACAAAAAAAAGACACATCCGTGACATTTTGGGCTGAACGAATTTTTTTTCTGTCATACATATGACAGTTCTATGACGATAATTGTGACAAAACCCGGTATCATCATAGATGTGGTGGGGTCCTACTTCTATGACAAAAAATCATGACAGAAAATGGGCTTTTTGTCTTGGGCGGGCCGGAGACGCAGCTGCATGACATTCTTTGGGCCGTCCATGACGGAAAAAACCGTGGTAGAAGCGAGGGGGAGGAAAATTTCGGGGAGTTCCCGGTTACGGTGGGAGGTCGGGGGCCAAGCGATGTGCGTTTCTCTCGTACACGTACGCGCGTGTGTGCGAAGCGTTGGCTCTAACTGAACCCGAGCGAGGCATTGGGCTCTAACTAAACCCGAGCGATTGCACTGCAGGCTACGCGTTACTGAACCCGAGCGATCGATCGATGGTTGTTAACTGAACCCGATCGAGCGATTCCTTGGCTACTGCTGCTAACTGAAGCCGATCGATGCTGCCTCTGGATGAACAGTGAGCGTTGCGGGGGGTTTGGATGAACAGTTCCCTGTCGGGGTGGATGAACAGGACCCCCCCGGTGTTGCCTCTGGATGAACAAGACCCCGACCGATCGAGCCGGTTGGGGCTGGATGAACAGGACCCCGTGGAGGGCTGGACGAACAGGACCACCCCGTGGAGGGCAGGATGAACAGTAGACGGTGGAGGGGTGACCGTGGAGGGGTGGTTGAATAGGACCCCGTGGTGTGGAGGGCTGGATGAACAGTAGACGGTGGAGGGGTGGTTGAACAATAGTCGATGGAGTAGCGTGCGGTGGAGGCTGGATGAACAGGAGCCCGTGGAGGCTGGTGGAGGTCGACGGTGGATGAACAGTAGCCCGTGGAGGCTGGAGGGGGTCGACGGTGGAGATGAACAGTATCCCGTGGAGTCCCGTTTTGCGGTACGCCACACCCCTCCCGATGAACAGGACCCCCATTTCGACCGTAGCGCTCCAACACAAGTCCGTTTCCTCCGTTTTGCGGTACGCCACACCCCTCCCGATCAACAGGACCCCCGTTTCGACCATAGGAGGTCCGTTTCCTCCGTTTTGCGGTACACCACACCCCTCCCGATCAACAGGACCCCCATTTCGACCGTAGGAGGTCCGTTTCCTCCGTTGTGCGGTACACCACACCCCTCCCGATCAACAGGACCCCCGTATCGACCATGGCCGTTCGAACACAAGGCCGTTTCCTCCGTTCTGCGGTACGCCAGGCCTCGTTTCCATCGCCTGTTCTGTCCAAGCCCTCCCGATGAACACGACGCATTCCGTTGCCTCCCCATGAACACGACGCATTCCGTTTCCTCCCCATGAACACGACGACGATGCTGTTTGTCCGTTCTGACCCAACCATGTACACGAGCCCTCGCCGTACGTATGCGTGAGTAGGCATTCGAGACCCCGCCCGTATGCACACATACGTGGCCGTATTTTCTTTCTTGCACCCTGGCCGCTGTATGTACGTGTACATGCTACGTGTGCGCCTCTACTACGACACGTGCGCGCCTCTAGATCCACCAGTATATATGTACGTACACGTTCGCGACCAAAATGACAACGCTACGTACGCTTCGACCAGGTGGGTCCCGATTGTCAGGCACTTCCTTGCTTGCGAAGATGTAGCTGGTGGGTCCCAGCAGTCAGGGGGGCGAATCGTTTTTTTGCCCGGACGCACTTCCTTGCGTGCGAAGGTGTAGCTGGTGGGTCCCAGCACTCAGGGGGAAACGTTTTTTTGCGAAATACGGTGGCCCGTCCGGTGGGTCCCTGCTGTCAGGTGGAGGAACCATTATTTTCCGCGTAATAAGGAGGCACTTCCTTGCTGCCGCCGTGGACCCAGCTGTCAGCCTCTCCACGTACAGTCCACGTCCGATGGAAGTCGTTCCTTGACCATGTTGACCATGCCGCGCCGAGAGCACTAGGGCGGTGGACGACGACGAGGCCTAGGAAGGGGACGACACGGAGGCAGGGAAGACTCGACAGTTGTTTCCCATGCGGAGGGGAGTACGACTGTACGAGGGTTTACTGGTTCGTCTGCCGTCGCCGGAGAATAACAACAGGTGTGGGTGAGTAGAGGGATGGCTAGGACAGCGATGGGAGTACGGTCGGGCGGTGAGGCCTGCGCGGCAGCACAGCTGGCCGCACGGAGGAGGGAGCAGGCAGTCCCGCCGGCGCTTGTTTGAGCAGCTGGAGCAGAAAGAGCAGAGATTGAAGAAGCACGACGGCCGTTGGATGGACATCCAACAGTCAGTGCTTGTGCGTCAACCTTTTTTTAGGAAGGCCTCAAATCTGTGGAAAACAGCATACAACCCATCTGCCATTATTTCTAATAATTTACAGCCCATTTGCTAATTCTTAAGGTTTTCTTTGGAGCCCATATTCTTTTTGTTAGCATTACAGCCCATATTGTGGCAACGGTTAAAAAATTATACGAAATTTTGCATATTTCGGTGCGGTCCGAACTGTTTTTAATCCCGAAATTTCGACTCACATTCAAACTGATTTTAATAATAAATGTATATCAATATAAAATCCAACAAATTCTCCACACATAAAATTTAATGTCATTTAAAATCTTGAAATAAAAAAAAAGATATTTGAAACTAATTGCCGGTTTGATGTGTTTTAAAAATGTACAACCCATTTCTCATTACTGATGGGCCATTTTCTCGGCCAGCCGAATGAAAGCTCTCCTCGTCTTGAAAGATTTGCAGCCCAACAGGCCTGACAAAGCGACTTACTTGGCAAATCACAAAAAAACTGGGCTGTGGCCGTGGACCCAGCTGTCAGTCTCTCCACGTACAGTACTCTTCCGATGGAAGTCGTTCCTTGACCACGCCGCGCGGAGAGCACCACGACGGTGGACGACGGCGATGCCTAGGAAGTGGACGACGCGAGAGTGGAAGCCCGCGCGGAGACGACTACGAGGGTTCACTGGTTCGGCTACAGTGTGAGGCTGCCGTCGCCGCAGTGCCTGGCCGGCGATGGGAATAGTAGGGGGCGGTGAGGCCTCTGCGGTAGCACAGCCGGCCACGGGAGGCAGGAGCATGCGGCACGACCGGCGCTGCTTTGGGCGGCTGGAGCAAGAAGACCGGAGGTTGAAGAAGCACTACGGCCGTTGGATGGACATCGTACGGTCACTGGAGCTAGAATCATTCATATTGACTAAGTTGACAAACCCTTCGTCCCCGTCAACTTAGTAGGCCCACAAGTCAGCCTCCCAGCAAGGTGGGTCCCAGCTAGCCGGGGGAGTATTCATTTTTTTGTGCGTAATAAGGTGACACTTCCGGTGGGTCCGAGCTGACAGCGGGGGGAACGCTTTTTTCGTGAAATATGGTGGCCCGTCCGGTGGGTCCCAGCTGTCAGGGGGAAATGATTTTTTTTGCAAAATAATGATGGCCCGTCTGGTGGGTCCCGGCTATCAGGTCGAGGAATAATTATTTTCTGCGTAATAAGGAGGCACTTCCTTGCGGCTGCCGTGGACCCGGCTGTCAGCCTCTCCACGTACAGTACTCTTCCGTTGGAAGTCGGTCGTTGACCACATTGACCACGCCGCGCGGAGAGCACCACGGCGGTGGACGACGGCGAGGCGTAGGAAGGGGACGACGCGGAGCCATGCAAGACGCGACAGTGGATGCCCACGCGGAGAGGAGTACGAGCGTTCACTGGTTCGGCTGCAGCGTGAGGCTGCCGTCGCCGCAGAATAACAGGGCGTGTGGGTGAGTGGAGGGATGGCCTGGCCAGTGGTGGGAGTAGTATGGGGGCGGTGAGGCCTCCGCGGTAGCACAGCCGGCCACGGGAGGCAGGAGCAGGTGGCACGACCCGCGCTGCTTTGGGCGGCTGGAGCAAGAAGACCAGAGGTTGAAGAAGCACTATGGCCGTTGGATGGACATCATACGGTCACTGGAGTATTTACTAAGTTGACAAAGCTCTCCGTCCATGTCAACTTAGTAGGCCCACAAGTCAGCCCAACAATATGGTGGGTCCCAGCTAGTAGGGGGGTATTGATTTTTTGGGCGTAATAAGGAGGCACTTCCTTGCGTGCGAAGATATAGCTGGTGGGTCCGACCTGTCAGCGGGGGGAACTTTTTTTCGCGAAATACAGAGGCCCTTCCTGTGGGTCCTAGCTGTCAGGTGGAGGAATACAGTCCACTTCCGATGGATGTCGTTCATTGACCACGTTGACCAGGCCGCGCCGAGAGCACCAGGGCGGTGGACGACGGCGAGGCCTAGGAAGGGAACGACACGGAGCCAGGGAATACTCGGCAGTTGTTTCCCACGCGGAGGGGAGTATGACTGTACGAGGGTTTACTGGTTCGTCTGCCGTAGCCCGAGAATAACAGCAGGTGTGGGTGAGTAGAGTGATGGCTAGGCCAGCGATGGGAGTACGGTTGGGCGGTGAGGCCTGTGCGGCAGCACAGCCGGCCACGCGGAGGAGGGAGCAGGCAGTCCCGCCAGCGCTTGTTTGAGCGGCTTGAGCATGAAGAGCAGAGATTGAAGAAGCACAACAGCCGTTGGATGGACATCCAATAGTCACTGCTCTCGTGTGTTGACTAAGTTGACAGGGCGTTGCGTGTGCGTCAACCTTTTTTTATGAAAGCATACGCGTCAACCTGTAGTAGGCGCACAAGTGAGCCTCAAATATGTGGAAAATAGCATACAACCCATCTGCCATTATTTCTAATAATGTACAGCCCATTTGCTAATTCTTAAGAATTTTTTGGAGCCCATCTTCTTTTTGTTAGCATCACACCCCATATTGTGGCCACGGTTAAAACGTATACGAAATTTTGCATATTTCGGTGCGGTCAACTGTTTTTAATCCAGAAGTATCGATTCACATTCAAACTATTTTGAAAAATAATTTATATAAATATAAAATCCAAATAATTGTCCACGCATAAAAATCAACGGAATTTAAGATCTTGTAATGAAAAAAAATTGAAACTAATTCCCGGTTTGATGTGTTTAAAAAATGT
This sequence comes from Aegilops umbellulata, assembly GCA_032464435.1. NCBI lineage: Eukaryota > Viridiplantae > Streptophyta > Magnoliopsida > Poales > Poaceae > Aegilops > Aegilops umbellulata. Next base: position 404,565,347 of record CP136054.1, on the reverse strand, counting down.
ACAACCCATTTCTAGACAAACCGAATGAAACTCTCCTTGTCTTGAAAGATTTGCAGCCCAGCAGGGCCGATAAAGCAAGTAGGCCTTGTTTGGGTATTTCTTTAAAAAAAATAGAACTGGGCTAGCCATTTTCAGCAAGAAAAAAACACAACTGGGCTCATGATGTGGTAAACATAAATAAAACCCTGGCTAGACGGGCCACAGCCCCCGCACAGCCCCGTTGTTACCCTGATGCATCACTAAAACTAGTATAAATAACAACTGCTTGTTCCTCAAAAAAAAAACCGCGTGACTTTCTGGGTCCCTGGTGTCAGCCGCTCGTAGTGTAACTCTCTCGTTTATTGACTACGTTGACAATGGCGTGAGCCCCAGATGTCCAGCCTTTCCTATGAAAATTTAGAGCCCATTTGATGTGCTAGTTCGAAATAAGTTTGTGGGTGCTGGTGGGGGCTAATCACTTGGCTTCTGTAATGCACAGTGAGCTTAAGCAGTCGGCGAGAGTGATGTTATTTCCCTTGGTTTGGATTTGTTACAATATTTCACTCTAAATTAAACGAATGGCAAGCCATTTGCCTTGTTTCAAAGAAAATATGACGGTCACAGCCGAGTTGAAAAGGGCAGGAACATCTAACTCCAGCTTACAAACTGTACAAAAGCACGAGGGTTAATTGTTCATCAGGTTTACAAAAAAAACCAGATTGAAAAGGGCAACAACATCTAACTCTAGCACTATTTTCGGCAGTCACAATCAAATGGATCGGTTAGGTCCATAGAATGAACATCCTGGGTCGTAAAATTTACTGGATTATGACCACAATATGTTGTAAATAGAAGCCCGACACGTTCAGAAGCTCTTTTGCCCACCTGAAACTCCTTTTTTTGCTCTTCGACATACCCATCCGTCAAAACCATGCTGCTGATAAACTTAAGCCTGATGGACAATAGTAACCTTGCATTCAGCAGGAAGAATGTGACAAATCTTGTGTTTGCACGGTTGGCTACATATCATTCTAGCGTTATTGTCTTCAATCGAATCTCATGAGAAGTGAGAAAATCCCGATGCTTACAAATCCACCGATTGGTTATAACTTTCTTACCCCGTCCTGTTGCCTAAATAGACATGAAGATTGAAAACAGTTAAGGTCTAAAAGAAGAGTGTCGAAAGAGCAACAGCTGAACGGTTAATTCTAGTACACTATATGCGGGCTTCCAATGTGCGTGAAATTATCACCTTTATATACAACTTCTCCAGACATGGAAAGCATTGCAGCAAGCCAATAATCTTGTTCAGATCAAAACTATTCATTTGGATATATAAGATCTTGACAGAATCCAGCACCATTGATAGGCCATCCATGGAGAAACTCTTCATTGAGCATAGAACATAATATTAGTACAAAATGTGTACTCCAAGATGATATATAAATTATGCACAGAAATTTAAAATGCAGCTTATGGTTACAAGTGTAGATGATAATATAAAGTACCTGAAGAATTGTGGAGCCAAACACCATATTGAAATGAGCACAGAGATCATGTATTACACCCAAGGTCTCCAGTTTAGGCGCAGAGAGGACGGTTATTTGCAACGGTGAATAACTAGAATCAAGGATCAACCTTTGAAGTGAAGGGGCATCTTGGATGATGAGCTGCCTTCCGTCAAAAGAAATTCCAATTCTTACAAGGTTAGGCGACTTTATTTGGAGACAACCAATTCTAACTGTGAAAACAAGCACCAAGCACTCCAGCGCAGGGCAACTGGAGTGGATGATGCTGTGCAATGAGGCCTCCGATATACGAACCCGCACAAGTGAAAGTTTCTTGAGAAATGGGAGTCGAAGGTTTAGTACCAGATTGTCTGGTAGGTAGCACTGCATAAGGGTGGCGGTGTGGAGACGGACAAAAGCCCCGAGATGGACATCGGTGCTGAGGGCACAAGTTCATGGCGTTCGGTATGTGGTATGTGATTTCCAGGGGAATAGTAGAACTCAAGCAGCTGTAGTTCTGTGAATTCAAGGGATTCCAGCCAGGCGTCCACCATGCAGGGCATGGTATGCTTGCTCAGGTAGCATGACGGGATGCAGAGGCTTTGAACGGAATCATTGAAGAGAGATAGCTGATGAAAGTCGAGATTAAGGGGAACGACGCGCCATAGAGGGCGCCACCGAATTGAGAGGATTTGGGTGTGGCAGCAATCCTTGGTGGGGAGAAGCGAGATGATCTCCCCAAGGATGGCGTCCGAGAGATCGCTGATGCGGTCCACCCGAGATTCTACGGGTTCCTGGGATCCGGTGGGGGGGGGGGGGGTCGCCGCTTCTCCCCGCGCTGCCGGGTGCGGGATCTACAACCAGCGGCGACGCCTCATCTTCTTGGCGCTGGGGTCAGCCAACTCCACTTTCCTCGAGGGCGTCGCGTCGCGCTCACGGATTTGAGCAGAGTAACGAATGACGAGCCTAGTTGTAGTGCGAGCGAAGAAGAAGGGGAGCTGGGGGTTTTCTGTAGGAGTGAGGAGGAAGGGGAGCTGGGGTTTTCTGTAGGAGCGAGGAGGAAGAAGAGCACCCAGGTTTTTTTGGGGGGGGGGGTGCTGGGTGTGGGTAGCTGTCGGGGTGGACGGCGTCCCCTTCGAGCACCTATGGGGCCGGAGCCCCTTTCGTTGTCCGGTGAGGGGGGCGGAGGGAGCACGGAGAGCAGATCGAGGCGAGCACACGGGCGGTTTACCCAGGTTCGGGCCGCGATGGACGCGTAAAACCCTACTCCTGCTTGGTTGTATTGAACTGGGGAGCTCGGGAGCTTGGAGAGCTAGCTACACCGAGCGTATGGCTGTCTGGATCCCGAACCTCCGAACCCCCTCTACGTTGCACACGGGCCTCCTTTTATAGCGCAAAGGGGTCACCGACAGGTGTCAACGTAAGAGAAAGGGGTAAAAGTGTAAAAGGGGTGGAAGTTGTAACAGTGCGGGAACAGTGGCGCTACAGTGCGGCACAGTGTTATCATACCTACTTCTGACGGTAGGGGACAAGGGCATTAAATGCCCGTCACGGTCGCCTGGACAGCACCGAGGCGGACCGTTAGGTGCGCCACCGCTCGCCACGGTGGTGGCTGCATGCCACCGCATACCCCAGGCTGCGCGGTGCCCCGCCACGTGCCCTTGGGGGAAACCCCGGAGCGACGCGTGGGCGGGTGAGCTGGAGCGCAGTCCTGAGGTGGCGATTTGCCGCGGCAAGTGGCTTGCCGCGGGGGTCGTCTTCCTGTGCCTGATAGCTTGCCGGCTATCAGGCCTTGCCGGGGCGCATGGCGCGCCGTGGCGGGCTTCTCTTGCGGTGCCTGGGTTCGGCCTTCCCGACAAGCTCCTCTTGTCGGGGTCTCGATCTTCTGTCTCGTATACTTTGTTCTTGGATGGTATTACACGGGCTTAGTCGTCCCGGCAAGCTCCTCTTGCCGGGGTCTTGTCTTCTTGGCCCGGCAAGCTCCTCTTGCCGGGGGCCTTGTCTTGAATGCTTGGTCTTCTCTTGGCGCTTCCTGGGCGGGCCTCGCCGCAGGGTGCTACAACTGCCCGTGCACAAGTCTGGGGTACTAAGGTACCCCTACTTTAGTACACCGACAGGAGCCCCCGGGCCTGGGCCACACACGGTGCCGAGCGTCGTTGGGCCAGGCCCTAACAGTGCACGGGCACGCGTGGCCTTGGTCGCGCTGCTCCTTAACTCCGCATTCGTTGCACCTTCCCCAGGCGGCGCGCGCTTATCGCGGCGTCGTGGGGGCGGGGCGTGCGGGGTGAGCGTGACGTGGGTGGCGTGCGCAGGACTGAACCGCGCAGGCGCGCGTCACGTCGCGCACGATCTCTTTATTCGGAAAGGCGAAGCGCCCCCCCACCTCTTCCTCTTATAAGCGGAGGAAAGTAGGGGCGGTTCGCCCTTCCCTTGGTTGCTACCTCTCTAAAACCTCTGCCACCTCCTTCTCCCAGAGACAGCAGCGATCTGTCCTTGGAGCGCCCGGCGTCGTCAACTTCGACGATCCCCCTCCCCCGCCCCCGCCATGGCCCCGAAGAGCGATAAGGCGAAGGGGAAGGCCGCGAAATCGGCCGAGGCGCTACGGCTTGAAGCGCTTCGGAAGGAGACGGCGACGTTCCCCCCCAGTTCGGTGCGGTGGAGCTGAGGGACAAGTACCGCCTCTTCTGGTCGACGAAGACGCGAGCGCATCCGTGCACGCGGGTGCTTCCCGCCGACGCCCAGAAGCAGTACCCGACCGGGTATCCTTTCTTCGTCGTCTTCTTCTACTGCGGGCTCTGCCCGCCTTACTCGGAGTTCTTCTGTGAAATCATGAACACTTATGGCCTCCACCTCCTCGACTTTACCCCCAATGCCGTCCTGACAATGGCGGTCTTCACGCACCTCTGCGAGAACTTCGTCGGAGTTCGTCCCAACGTGGCCCTCTTCCGGCACTTCTTTGCCCCTCGGGTGGAGAAAGGAGAGCCGCTGTCCGGTGGGATCGCCTGGGTTTCCCGGTCCGGCAAGAAGGAGGCCTACTTAGATGGGGACCTCCGCGGCAGGTGGGAGGAGTGGAGGCAGCTTGGCGAGGCGCGGACGGCCTTTATCCTTGAGAAGGCGGAGGCCGAGGAGCAGCAGAGGCTTGCCGCCGCGGAGTTATCCGCGCGGGAAGGCGAGCTGGTGCTGAAAACGGCCAGCCTCGCCAACCACGAGGAGGAGGTTGCCGCGCGCGAGCGGGCGCTCAGCGGAGACCTGAAGAAGGCGCAGGACGCTGCTGCAGCCGCTGAGGTCACCAAGAAGGGGTTGGAGGCGAGGGTGGCGCAGCTCGATTCCGACTTCAAGGCGAAGGACGAGGAGCTTGCCGCGCTCCGGCAGGAGCGCGAGAAGGGTGCGCTCACCCTCGGTGAGCTTCAGGGTCGCTTCGCCGAGAAGATCCAGGAGCTTGACGCCGCCAAGAACTCCAACTCCACTCTGGAACTGAAATTGGAGGCGCTCGGCAAGGCGCTGGACAGCGCTAAGGAGCGGGAGGCGGCTTTACGGAAGGAGGTCAACGGCAACGAGGAGCTGCTGAGGCGCGCCGCCGTTTCCCAGAACACCTTCAGGGATACGGTGGAGCGGTGGACCGAGGGCCTCGTCGACATCGCCGCCACCATCGACAAGGAGCTGACGCTGCTGGGGATCGAGGGCCACCAGTCCCTCACCGACGAGGACGTCGTGCCCAGCGCCAAGCTCACTTCCTTCTTCCAGGGGGTGGTGCAGGCGCTCCAGCACCTCCGAACGTCGCTTCCGAAGGAGCTGGCCGACGAGACGCGGGAGGCCATCTCCGGGGCCCTCGAGAGGGTGCTGGTGAAGATCGTTTTCCGCAACCCCGACATCAGGCTTACTAACGTCCTCAGGCCCTTGCCGGAGAACGCAGACCTGACGGGGATCCAGGCCCTCATCGCCCCTATCGTCAAGAAGGCGGCCGGGGTCAAGAGGATCGAGGGCGACCGCGTGGACTAGGCCGCCTGCCCCTTTCTTTTATCTCCTTTCCCTGCCGCTGTTAAATATGCCATGGAAACGGCTGGTTAGAGCAGCAGTAGGGCATTTTGTAATATAACTTTTTATCTTAGGCAATGCATCGCACTGTTATCTCCTCTACTTGACCGGCGCCTTGTTTGTTTCCGCCCTACGTCTTCGGGGACTTGCCGGCGTAGGCCTCCGCCTTGCCACGGGCGCCGAGTGCGGGACGTCAGCGACCCGCTAGCGGGGCTACCACCGGCAAGAAACCTCGCCGCGGCTGGTTGCCGCTCACTCAGATTGTTGAGCAGGCTCAAGGCAAAGTAAGAGGTGCGACTGCGGTCGCAGCACGCTTAGGGTGCCGGGCGAGCTCGAAACAAAGTGAGGACGCTACTCGGGGTGTAGCACACTCAAGTCGTTGAGCGGACTCGAAACGAAATGAGGGCGCAACCAGTCTCGTGCCGGTCCTTCCGCGCTCAGGCCTCTCAACCAAGGCTCGGTCGTTCGAGGGAGATAACTCTTAAAAATTGATGGGGCAATTGCTCGAGCTCCGGCAACTTATCTTTTCTTATCGCTCGCCGCCCGGTAGGGTAAAACCTCCTTGGGCAGCATCCAGCCCATCCTGGGGGTAGGCAAAGGCGCAGGGCCTCACGACCCTCCGGAGCTAGGCGTAGCTATGCTTGGGGATCCGCGCCCCTCTCTGCGCCAAGGATCACATGCAACTGCGGCAAGACTTGGGCAGAGAGGATGGTTGGCGGAACGGGTTCCGGCAACCGCGCTGGCAAGATTCCTCCCACGGTCGGCGTCAACTCGTTCGGCACCCCGGCGGACGAGGCGCGCCGGGGAACGAGGTCGCCTTTCTCGTGACTTCTGGTGCTAACTTCTGCGGCTACGGGAGCGGCGCAGAGTTCGCTGGAGGCGAATCGTTCGCCCAGCGGCCAGAAGGCGGTCCTCCTCAAGGAGCAGCTGCTTCTTGCCCAGTCTCTGCGCGAGTGGATACTCGAGGAGGGCCGCACACGAGCCCGTGGGAAAGAATGCCTCCGCAGCACGCGCTCCATGGCCCCCTACCTGGCGCGCCAAAGATGTCGGGGTGGACGGCGTCCCCTTCGAGCACCTATGGGGCCGGAGCCCCTTTCGTTGTCCGGTGAGGGGGGCGGAGGGAGCACGGAGAGCAGATCGAGGCGAGCACACGGGCGGTTTACCCAGGTTCGGGCCGCGATGGACGCGTAAAACCCTACTCCTGCTTGGTTGTATTGAACTGGGGAGCTCGGGAGCTTGGAGAGCTAGCTACACCGAGCGTATGGCTGTCTGGATCCCGAACCTCCGAACCCCCTCTACGTTGCACACGGGCCTCCTTTTATAGCGCAAAGGGGTCACCGACAGGTGTCAACGTAAGAGAAAGGGGTAAAAGTGTAAAAGGGGTGGAAGTTGTAACAGTGCGGGAACAGTGGCGCTACAGTGCGGCACAGTGTTATCATACCTACTTCTGACGGTAGGGGACAAGGGCATTAAATGCCCGTCACGGTTGCCTGGACAGCACCGAGGCGGACCGTTAGGTGCGCCACCGCTCGCCACGGTGGTGGCTGCATGCCACCGCATACCCCAGGCTGCGCGGTGCCCCGCCACGTGCCCTTGGGGGAAACCCCAGAGCGACGCGTGGGCGGGTGAGCTGGAGCGCAGTCCTGAGGTGGCGATTTGCCGCGGCAAGTGGCTTGCCGCGGGGGTCGTCTTCCTGTGCCTGATAGCTTGCCGGCTATCAGGCCTTGCCGGGACGCATGGCGCGCCGTGGCGGGCTTCTCTTGCGGTGCCTGGGTTCGGCCTTCCCGACAAGCTCCTCTTGTCGGGGTCTCGATCTTCTGTCTCGTATACTTTGTTCTTGGATGGTATTACACGGGCTTAGTCGTCCCGGCAAGCTCCTCTTGCCGGGGTCTTGTCTTCTTGGCCCGGCAAGCTCCTCTTGCCGGGGGCCTTGTCTTGAATGCTTGGTCTTCTCTTGGCGCTTCCTGGGCGGGCCTCGCCGCAGGGTGCTACAACTGCCCGTGCACAAGTCTGGGGTACTAAGGTACCCCTACTTTAGTACACCGACAGTAGCGCATCTCATTCAGTAAATATATGGGCTTTTGAAGTGATTTTACTATTTACTAGTGTGGATGGGCTGTTTTGTCTTGGGACCCAAGAAACAATTACTACTAGTACAGTGGAGACACTCTATAGCTACCCAGAAAAATGATTACTACTAGTACATTGGAGACACTCTACCGCTTCTGGCTCGTCCTAGGTCATTGAAACGTCTCCCTCTACTGAATGCCGTTATACTTTTGTTCACCGACATGCGGGCCATGCAGCGCGCGGGCCCAAATGCCATCCACAAAATTAGAAGGCAGTATGCAGGCGGAGAGTCACCCCGGTCGTAGCGCGGCAGTAACAAGCCGTCGTATCACAAAACCCCACGTCCCCGCAGTCTAAGTTTGACGGACGAAGCAACCATCATTTCACTCTTCGCTGAATCCCCTTCTCCCTCACCGTCTTCAAGAAAGGCAACACTTACATCTACCACTGTTCTTCTCTCCGAACGAAGGGAAGGTAAGCGGATCCGTGATGTTTATATTTTCGTTTAGAGGAAAAAAAGAACTTTTGCAAAGCAGTAACCGATCCTCACTCTCTTTTTTGTTTCATTGTCATTGCGATTGTGTTTTCCTTTCAGTGGTCTCCTAGTATTCGTCAGTTTCATGATGGACGAAGGAGAACCAGGCAAAGATCTGCCGATATTGGAGCAGACGCGGGAGGCTGATCCCCACAAGACAGAGAGCTCCAAGAAGATGGAGGCAATCACCGAGGCAACCCCAGATACTGAGATGGTCAACGCCCCGTTTGAGGTTACAGCCCCCGTGGCACTGCAGGAGCAGTTTCCCCCTTCGAGGATGTGTCCCCCCCCGCTGAGCTGCCCAAGGTGATTTCCTTCTTTGCCGATCTAGATTGTGGTTTTTCATCTAAGTATGTGGTGTTTTTTTTAGAAAAGGAAGTATGTGGTGATTAATAATGCAAAATTTTATTAGCTTCGATGCCATGGTATACGTAGTGGTTTAAATAACTTGTGTTTCTTATACTAAAAAGTAATTCAAAATTTGTTTATGTTTCAATTAGAGCCCTGATGCAGACAAGGATTGTGTGGTTGTACATGTCACTCGCTATGAGGCGGACGACCTGAATATACGCACTGGGAAAACAGAGTTCTTAGGCTGTTGGATCCTGGAAGCCATTTGTGGCTATACCAATGAAGAGTTGTATTCCAGCCTCACTATTGTCAGGCGTGTTGCCCAGGGTGTATTGAAGCACAAGAAGTTCAAAGCTACTCCTTGTTTGTGAGGAATACTGTTCTTGTCAAGCTTACGCAGGAAGATGATGTGGCATGCCTCCACAAACAAGTTTATCAGTGGCAAGGCCACAAGGTTGTCTTCATGAAGGTTCACAGGATTGAGCTGCTGCGGGACGTCCTCGATGATGTTCATGGCAAGGTCCGTCTTGTGTCCAGCCCAAATTAGATCGAGACATGAAATAGTTGCCCCAGCTAGTGTTTAATAGTAGTTTGGATTGTGTCTAATTATCCGAACCTTGCCTGTTATCGACCCCTCTGGGGCTAGTACTCTGTTTGAATCCGTCTATGGGAACTGCTGCTACTTTTGTGTGCCCGTGAATCATGTGAGAACCATCGTAATTGTTGCCGAAATAGATGCGTCATCACTAGTTTTTTCATGAATATGGCATGGTAAGACATAAGTTGTCATGGTTTATCATACGAGCAGTGTGTATTTTGATGAAATAGAGCACTCGTTCGAGAACCGTGCGCCGACGTATACATAAGTACTTGTAAACACTGTTGGTGCTACCCCACTTGTAAGCAGTTGTGCAAAACACGGCACATTGGCTCAGCTCGCTTCAACACTAGGCTATCGACCAGCTAACAATCAACAATCTGCTGTCTGACATATAAGCAACTATGTATCTTGTTACAGTGGTTCATGTAGTTAATTGAGGCCACAATGTAATAAATTCCAAACGTTCACACGCTAGTCCAACGCTCATGTGGAACACTCACATTAAACTCGTCTTCATAAAAAACTTGAAAAGCATAAGTTAAGCAATTTTATACATCTCAATGATTCATAGAACATATCAAACATATACTAGTTCACATCAAAAGACAAAGTTGTGAGAAGGTTTACGAATCAGGAAAAAACAAGAAAGGCTTCTCTCTAAGCAAAGGGCCTCCCGGCAGGTTTAAATTTCCTAGAGTTCACTCTGGTTTTTTCTTGTTGCCACCATTCAGGGTTAGGTTCTCTCATTCCAGAATAACCAATTATAATTGTGGTCTCAGACTGGAATGCTGAACTAAACCATGCAGTGTACTAACCAGGTGAAATTCTTGTGCATTCCACTAAATTTAAGCACCGCTATTTGCAGAAATAAGCAGACCACAATGCCTCTTGTCCGCGCACCTGTCGAAAAACCCGCCGTGCAGCCGTGCCAGCTAGTCGTCGGTCCATGGATGAATTGGTAGAAAGTGCATTCAAGACTAGGATGCAGTTGTTTTCGCTCGTCCCTGCACTGCAATCAGGAAGTAAAATGTACGAATCAGCTTCTTTTAGATTGCGTTGGTCATTCTACCTTAGTTACTACCAATGTAGGGATACCTTGAAGACGGGAGGTTAGACGATGGCAACGAGGGATAGCCATCTCATTTTGCGCAGTTGTACTAAAACTGAGGTGTGTGATTTTGATTGCGTGGATAGAAACGATACGGAGACAGACATCCCGAAACGATATGGAGACAGACATCCCTGTTTGCGCAAATAAGAACTACGGTTATTTAAAAAGTGATAGATATTAGTACTTTCCCCCGTTTCCTCTTAGAACCATGTCCTAGATTCATGCTACAGCTTTCCAACTTTCTTCCCTGTTTGAACCAACGCTTTGAGTCCACTGTATGAAATAGCTTTACTTCTAATAATAGTAGAAGTCTAGGTGGCTTTGGAACAGCGGACGGAAGTAGAAAAGGATCCTCACGAAGGGAGCTGGGGCAGTAGAGCAAGGCAGGTTTCGAAGGAATATATACCTGATGGTCGTCGGCATGTCGCAAAGACGGCGTCGGGAGGCCGCATCTTGGCCACAATACCGCAGGGAGGAAGAAGGGGTCGGAGGCCTTCCCGAGCCGGTGCTCTCTCGGAGAGAACAACACGGCCGCCGATCGGGACGCGCGGGCAGCCGTTGGTCTCCTCGCTCGCCGTCGACGACAGCGTGAACGATGCACCTACACCCCTGCCCCGGTCGAGGTTGTCCGGCCGGATTTGTGAACAGCCGTGAGCTGAGAGAGAGTGTGGCCAGCTATGTGTTGCTTAGATCTAGAGAGCATGAGAGAGTGAATGAGAGGAACCCTAGTAAAGCAAGCTCTAAGGCTCCCGCTTTTATGTATAGTGGAGTGATTTTGTTGTACCAGCTTCAAAAAAATGCACTCCTACGTGTACCCGCGAGTGGGTGTGAGAGAACTAGTGCGTGCGTGCACCGCTTCTCTTCGTGAGAGTACAATATACTATGCCCAAAGAACGTTCGCCGCAAGAGTAATAGTACAAGTGTGTGACGTGTGAGCTAAAATAAAATGTGCGCGCCGTCTTTTGTTTTTTAGAAGTTCTGAGGGTAGGGTGTGAAGGGCACATATGTGCGTGACATCTACCTGCAGATAGACGGTGGGTGCGACGTGCGAGTCTACGAGACTTGGGAGAGTCGTTACTCGTGAGGGTGCGTGTGCATGAGAGAGAGGGGACACGTATCAATGCAATGCATGTGTCCGTAAATCATTATCCGACAAACGTTCGCCACAAGCCTTTTCCTGACGAACGTTGTAAGAACCGTTAGATCAGCATCCGACAATGTCAGTTTTGCCATGTCATTTAACAGCACAGCCACTCCTCCTACACACAAATCTTCCACGTGAGTGTTAGCAACTGCCGTATGCTCCATTCGTTCCGAAATGCAGTGCATATAGCTTTATTGAAAATTCGAACCTCGCAAACTTTTACCGAGTTTTCGTGTACCAAATTGCACATGTAGAATACCATGTATATGTCATTTCATTCATCTTCGAGAGGTAACTATAAAGTTGGGTGAGGAGTCTACAAAGAAAGACCATCGTATCACCCGCAACAATTTCAAGCATTCTTTAGTGTCGAGGAATATCATAGGAACTCTATATGATATGATTTTTATAGGATTTTTTCCTTTAGAGACAATTGGTTCATAGGAATAGATTCATATACTCCACATTTCAAAGGAAATAAACATGATATCATTTCTATAGCTTTAGAGCCACTTGGTTCATATGAATGGATTCCTATACTCCCTTAATTTCAAAGGAAAATAAACATTAGCGTATATTCAATAGAAAAGTTCCTATGATGTGAACCAAATTACATCTCTTTTCTAATCCCTCCTCATAGGAATTGAGATACATGTCATCTCTAGATTCAATAGAAAAGTTCCTATGATGTGAACCAAATGACATCTCTTTTCCAATCCCTACTCATAGGAATTGAGATGCTCCATGTCATCTCTTTCCCTACAACTTCCATGTATACATCTTCTACTCCTAAATAGATAGTACAACCCACTAGTAGCTTTTTTCCAAAACATGCAACTATGGCACAAGAACTATATAGTGTGCCAATAACTTGGAAAGATGGTCGCTGGATGAAGCTAACCCGACAGTGCAGAGATAGGCAAATCCGAGCACTACTGGCCGTTGGATATCATCAACATTCCACCAGATCCGCCACATGTACAATTTAGAAGACTCCATGGTTGAACTTAAGCATAATGCACAAACCTCAAAACACAAGCACTTCTCCTTTGTTCTAGAATCTTCTGTATCATAATTGATTATTTTTTCTAAATGAATTGCCATTATTTGTTTTTTACTTTATGATTTACTCCCTCCGTTCCAAAATAGATGACCCAACTTTGCACTAACTCAAAAGTTAGTGCAAAGTTGGGTCATCTATTTTGGAACGGAGGGAGTACAATGCACAACCCCATGAATCTTAACATTTTTATAAAACTTATTGATTTTGAATGAGATGAACTATAAGAACTAAATGAACATCTACATCATCCATATATGACTCAAAGCTTTACATGCTATAGTCTGTATTTATTCATAATTTGGTTTCGAAATATCATGCGTTCAATACATGTGTACCTTACTAGTTTTGAGTAGAGTAGCAAATTTCACGCCGCCCCGGTATATCTGTATGCAGGGCCCATGCATCATTGCCTTTCGGTCGAACCTACGTCCACAATTTTTTCTACGTACTATATCTCCACTGGTCCCCGAACCCAAAATGCTGCCTCGTTCCCGTAAAACCAAGCAACCCACACATATTTAAGGCGTTGGCTCGAACCCATTTACTACGACGTGGCCCCGCACGCCATAGTACTCCTACAAACCCTATCGCCGCACTCATCATCGGTTTTCTTCTAGAGGACGAGGGAGAAGCCGATTTGTAGTGGAGGCGCTTTCAAAAAAAAGGATCTGCAGTGGATACCCCTACCCTAGGGTGCCCTAGGTAGCTGCCGCACGCATCATTGTTTTATCTTTTCTTTATGCTCTTGCGCCCTAGAGTGAAATGATGGTTGCTTCGTCCGTCCAGCTTAATGCGGGAAAGGTGGGGCTTTGTGATTTGACCCCTCGTCGCTCATTTTCTACTACTGCGGCGCTACGACCGGGGTGCCTCCAATTCCAACCGCTGCTCCGAACTGTAATTTGGTGCATCGCACGTGGAACAAGACGATGGATGAGCCACATGTCGGCCAAAGGGGTCCTGTTAAGTGTGTCGCTATTTCATGTGCGGACTGACCCTGGTTGAGTTTCTACACCAACACGACAGGAGCAGCTGTCGGATCACGGGTTCCGGCAGACCCTTAAGGTTCGAACTCTAGGGTGCGCGTGGAGATCGTGCCTTCTACCTCTCCGTCTCGTAAGGATCTAACTACAAGAAGAACAACACAAGATACATAGGGTTTATACTAGTTCGGGCCACCGTTGTGGTGTAATACCCTACTCTAGTTTGTGGTGGGTGGATTGCCTCTTGGGCTGATGAGGAAGAACAGTACAAGGAAGAACAGCCTCGCGAGGGGCAGTTCTTGGCTGGGGGATGAACTGTTGGAGGAGTCCAATCGCCCTTCTCTCTCTCTCTCTCTAGATGCCTCTTTTATGGCTGCCTCTACTGGTTTCTTGGTACTCGATCAGGTGCCTCTAGATACCGAATCAGGTGCCTCTACCCTGGGGGTGGCTAGTCCTATTTATAGGCAAAGGCCCTGGGCCTCTTCCCAAATATTGAGCGGGAAGGGCGCCAACAATTGGACAATTTGAAGGGGAACATCTGGTACACTTATCCTGACTAAAGTTGGTCTTCGCCTGCCAAAAGCCCTGTGGTGACGCCGTCCTGGGCTCCATGGTGACCTCCTTCCCACCGTTGGACTGGTCTTGGTCTCATTGCACCGAAATGGGTGCCTTTGCTTGATCCTCTCGCCTGCGCTTGCCCCCTTTGCAACAAAGAGGAAAGGGAGACGCTGCGCGGGCTGGCGCCCGCCTGGCACCCTTGGTCGTCATGGCTTGCGTCATGGGCACCTCGTGAGGTACCCGCCTTGATCTCTCCGCCTCCTCGCGAGCCAGCCTAAGGAGGCCGTGCTTGAGGAAGCACCATGTCGTCCGCCTCGCGAGGCTTGGCCCCTCGCGAGGGTCTTGAGCCTTGCGTTGATGAAGATGGGCCACGCTGGGCCCCCATTTGAGCCACGCCGCAGGCCGCAGGCAGGCAAGTCTGGGGACCCCCGTTCCCAGAACGCCGACAGTAGCCCCCGGGCCCAAGGCGCGCATGGACTTGGCCGTGCCGAGAGGTGAAAGGGCAAGGGCGAAGCGCCGCGGGCCCTAACAGCCTGCGGCCTTGGGCGCCGCGTGGCGGTTTGACAGGACGTGGGCGTCTCCGCTTCCCCACGACGCCTTGGCAACCACGTGACTTGACTAGTCCCTGCATGCGTAGATACGGGTCATTATTACCTGCGATCGCGGTGCTCGACGGTTGGCCTCTTCCGGCTATAAGTGCGAGGCCGCACAAGCTCCGCCAGTCCACCCCTTCCCGCTTCTCTTCTTCTTCCTCTCCTTCGCCGCCGCCGCTCGCATGGCTCCGAAGAGATTCTCAGCCGCGGAGAAGGGGAAGGCTAGTCGGGCGGGGCCCGACTCCTCTCCGGCCAAGCGCGGTCGGGGTCATCCCCGCAAGCATCCTGTGGTCCCCGCTGTGGCTCCCCGTGGGCACATGGGTGGTTCTCCGCGTGGTGGTGAGCGCTCGGCTGCCAAGGGGAGGCAGGCTGTGGCTGCGCGCCTCCCAGGCCGCGCTTTCGCTCGGCGGAGGTGCTGCCGGAGTTCGTCCTGTGGTCGGCGGACCCGACCAACACCTGGCTCCAGCTCCCTCGCTTCTTCATCAGCGAGCTGCCGGCCAGCGCACGGTGCGGCTTCTGGCTTCAGGCTGACGGTTGCTGCAGTAGGGCCTCCTGGGTTTCGCTCGAGGTTTCCCCTTCTGGGAATGGGGCCCTGACCCGCGGCTGGCAAACGTTTGCCCGCGCGCGCGGCCTGGGCCAGCGGTGCACCCTGCACTTCAAGTTCGACGGCGACGGCACCCTCTATGTGAGGGTGTTTGTGGAAGATGGTCGCCGCGCAGGATGCTACCCCGAGGACGACGACCGTGGCCAGGGGCCTTGCTCCGACGACGATGGAGGAGACAGCGCCCACTCCAATGGCGGCGCCCGATGCTCCCCAAGCTCCACCAACTCTTCTTCGGGCGGCTCCTCCAGCGGTGGCCGCAGCCAGCCCCCTCGCCACCGCGCCCCGGTGAAGTGCGAGAGGGAGTCCGCCTGAGCTCCGGAGGCATCCGGTGTTGCCTCTGCAGGCCGATGTGAGGCGGGCCGCGCCGGGCTCGCCCTTTCCTTTTCCTTTTGCTCCCTGTGTAAGATAAGACAGCTACATGGGGCCCCGTGGGGGCGTGTTGAGAATCATTGCCGTTGTAGCCATTACCTTGATTTTGTTGTTGCGCTTCTCAACTATTTGCCCTCGCGTAGGTAGTTTGCGGCCCCAGCCGGGGGGCGACCGACCCAGGCCCTGTGTGCATGTCGCGGTGCCCGAGGGGCACGGACCAGAGGGGTGCTCCTGTAGAGAGCCCGGGCTGTGAAACCTTTAAGCGGCTAGAGCAGAAACGCTCGCGAGGGCGTTCGAGTCCCATCCCTCGCGAGGCCTTTTATGAGAGAAAATCAAAACGAGGAGTGAAAATCGACAAACCACAAATCAACAACGGCGATAGTTTCGATAAGACTTCAGATGCTAGTAAAACACGTCAAATGCGGAAAGAAAATGAAAAAGCCGCGTCCGGCACCTAGTCTAGTCTTCGACGTCTTCTCACTAACGCGGAGCTAAGTGCTGCCACTGGGCGTGGGAGGGAGCCCCAGGGCCTGAGGCCGGCGCTCCTGAGACTCCGGGGCGTGTACAGCCCCACTCATTATTATGTGAGAGTGTCACGGGGCGGCGAGCTTCACAGGCATTGGCCTTCTTCGCAGGCTCCGGGCCTTTCTCCTTAGAGGTAATAAGATTCACAGGCATTCGCCTTCTTCACAGGCTCTGGGCCTTTCTCCTTAGAGGTAATAAGCTTCACAGGCATTCGCCTTCTTCACAGGCTCTGGGCCTTTCTCCTTAGAGGTAATAAGCTTCACAGGCATTCGCCTTCTTCACAGGCTCTGGGCCTTTTCCAAAAAGAGACGATCTTCACAGGCGTTCGCCTTCTTCACAGGCTCAGGGCCTTTTAGGGGTAGAACCTCCGGAGGTGCTGGATGTTCCACGCGTTCTGGATCGGCTCCCCCTTTCCGCTCTACGTCCTCGGGTCCCGGCCCTCGAGCTTGTCTCAGCCGTCGCTGGTATGCCAGGTCGCGATGCCGTGGACAAGGCCAGAGGGTGAGGGCTGGAGAGCCAGTAGGAGCCCTGAGTCGCGATGCTCAGGCACCCCCCCTTTAACGTGCAAGCGGTCGACATGAAGAAGAAAAGGTGCCGTGGACGGCATCGAGTAATCAAGCATGATGCATAATTGGAAATAAACGCGGAAGGGATACATGCCGCTGGGCCTAGCCCGAGTGGCCTGGGGATGATGTAGCCCGAGGGGCGCCCCCAGCAAAGCAAGCTAGCGACTGAAAAGATAATAAGGAATACATGCCACAGGGACGGACCCACGCGGTCTGGGAATGACGCAACCCTGGGAGGGCGCTCCCAGCTGGGAATGAAACTTGAAAGCTGTCACCTGAAGATGTCGTTGGTGCAGTGGCGTTGGTGCAGCAGACTCGGTGGGCTGCAGAAGCCGATCCTCACGAGCCCCCAGGCCCAGGGGCCTCGGGAGGCTCCAGGGGCACTGGTGGCTCCTCGTGAGCAGCCTCCATCTCCGCCAGGGCTGTGGAACGCCTGTCTTCTTGCGCCTCCAAGACGCTCCTCATGAGGCGCTGGTACGCCGCAGCCACGCTCGGCAGGCCATAAGGCATGCGAACATAGCTGTGGGGTGGTCCCCCGCAGCGCCCCACTTGTGAGGGCCAGAGGCGCTCCGCCGTGGTGATCTGATTGAGCCCTGGTACATCGACGCAGACACGCAGCCCACCATCCTCGCCTGGATGGGGAGCCACAGCTGGTGGGCGACGGCAACCTCTCATGATCCTTGACTCCTGTAGTTCTTGAATGGCCTTGCTAACAAACTCTTGCTGGTCTGACCTTCTTTCCCTGGCTTCCTTTCGAGGGAAACGTGCCTCGAAGCACGCCTCCACATGGTGCCCAAGCGCCTCCCTCGTGACCTTGGCTAGGTCGGTGGCCCTCCAGGTGAGAGCCCCCGAGCCCTGCCTGAGGAGGGCGTCAGGCGCGCTTTCCTATGCGATTGAAGGAGGATCCCCCTGGGCAGACGCGGGCCTTGAAGGGCCTGCCTCCTGAGGGGCTGAGCCTGACGTTGTCTTCTTCTTCTTGGGGGTGGTCTCAGGAAGCCTCCTGCTTCCGCGATCTAGGTCTTCTAGTGACGCGGCCTGAAAGGCTCGCTCCAGGGTACACACTGCATCCTTCTCTTGACATGACACCGTGATGACGCCGCCGCTTCCTGGCATCTTGAGGATGTTGTAGCCGTGGTGAGTCACGGCCATGAACTTGGCCAGCGCCGGGTACCCGAGGATGGCGTTGTATGGCAGGCGGATGTGGGCGACGTCGAAGTCGATGAGCTCGATGCGGTAGTTGTTGCGGGCCCCGAAGGTGACTGGGAGGCGGACCTGCCCGATCGGGACTGTGGAACCATCGGTGACTCCGGAGAAGGGCTTGGTTGGCTGAAGCTGGTCATAGGGCACTTGGAGGTTGTTGAATGTTTCCATGGACAAGACGTTGAGCCCTACCCCTCTGTCGATGAGGGTCCTGGTGACCAGAACGTTGCTGATGACTGGGGAACAAAGCATTGGGAGGACTCCGGCTGTGGCCGCGCACTTGAGCTGGTCTGCGGAGCTGAACGTGATGGCGCAGGCCGACCACCTGAGGGGGCGCATTGCTTCGAGCTTGGGAAGAACTGCATTCACTTCGCGAGCAAACTGCTTGAAGATATGTTGAGAGGCTGGGGCTTGAGCTCCGCACAGGATGCAGGCGATTGCACGAGGCTCTTGGAAGCCCCCAGCCCCCTCTTCTTGGTGGCGGTCTTCATTCCTTCTTGGCTGAGGCGGCAGGCCTAGGTTGCCATGAGGGCGATCCTCATGAGGCTGATCCCTCCAGTCCCCCTCGCGAGGCGGGTCACGCCAGTGGTCCTCGCGAGGTTTGTCACGCCAGCCTTGACGTGGGCCACGATCTTCCCAGCGTTCCGGGTTCCTTCCTCCTCCTCGGCCGTAGCCCCGGTCAGCACGGTCAGGGCGTCGGCCGACTCTTCCTTCTCGCACGGCGCGGAGTTCTTGGCATTCATTGGTGTTGTGGGTGTGGAGGTCATGGTACACACAGTACCTGCTGCCCCTGGAGGATTCGGGTAGATCCTTGCCCCGCTTGGTGTCCGGATCTGCCGCGAGCACGGCAGCCCCCTTGCGCTTCACGTCCTTGGCCTTGGGCTTCTTCTCTTCTGGGTCTGTGGCAGGCAGCTCGAGGTGGGGGAGGCGTCCCTCCTCAGCTCTGGCGCACTTGGTCGCCAGGTTGAACAGCTCCAGGGAGGTGCAGAGGTCTTCATGGATCGCCAACTCCTCCTTCATCTTGACGTCGCGCACGCCATTGGAGAAGGCCGAAATGATGGCTTCCTCGGACACCCTGGGGATCTTGAGGCGCGCACTGTTGAAGCGCTGGATGTACTTTTGCAGGGTCTCTCCAGGTTGCTGCTTGATGCGGCGCATGTCGCTCACGGCGGGAGGCCGGTCGCGGGTACCTTGGAAGTTGGCGATGAAGCGAGTACGCGTCTGGTCCCAGGAGGAGATCGTGCCTGGAGCCAGGTTTAGGAGCCAAGTGCGAGCACCTTCCTTCAGCGCCATGGGGAACCAGTTCGCCATGACCTTTTCGTCCCCGCTGGCAGCTTCGATTCCCAGCTTGTAAAGCTGGAGGAACTCTGTGGGATCAGTCGTGCCATCGTAGCGTGGGGGTAGGTCTGGCTTGAACTTGCCGGGCCATGCGACTCCGCGCAGCTCGGCGGTGTAGGCGCGGCAGCCAGCGGTGACCGCAGGAGGTTTTGGTTGAGGGAGAGCTTGGCATTGTGGGTCCCCTTGCGCTGCAGCTGGGAGCAGCACGGGGTCTTGACGTGCCGGAGCCGGAGCGGGGTCTCGGCGAACCAGAGCTGGGAGCGTCCGGGCGGCCTCTTGCGGTCGTGGGACTTCTTGGCAGCTCTGCTCCTGCTAGGCCGGCGCATGACGGAGCGGGTTCCGCCCAGGAGCTGCGCGCCTTGGGGCCATGGCATCTTCTTGGAAAGGAGGCGGCTGGAATGCCCCCGGGGCTTCATTGCCCGCGCGGGGCGGAGTGCAGCGCAGCGGTGCGGAAGGTGCAGGAGAGCCCCCTGCGGCGCGGACGAGCTCAGCGACGCGGTCAAGCCACTCCTCGTAGACGTCGTTGACGGGGCGGTAGCGCGGGAGATTGTTCGCCGCGATGAGCGCAGCTCGAGCCTCCAAGGGCGCGCGAAGCGCGTGCGACGAAGAACCGCCCGGGGTGAGCGACAGAGTGGCGGTGCGGCCATCCCGCCGCACGGACGGGTGCTGAGAGGATGCTTGCTTCTTGTTGCCCGCCGGGCCGGTGGCGGCGTTGACGGCGGGCGATGGGGAACGACGAGAACGCCCACCGACGGGGGCCGTCTGGACGGCGCGGGAAGCGATGGCGGCCCGGTGCTCGGCGTGGGCCCGACGAGCGTCAGACATGGATGCGACGGTCGGAGGAGAGAGGAGCGGTGGAAGACAGATTCCGGCGCACCCCTACCTGGCGCGCCAAATGTCGGATCATGGGTTCTGACAGACCCTTAAGGTTCGAACTCTGGGGTGCGCGCGGAGATCGTGCCTTCTTCCTCTCTGTCTCATAAGGATCTAACTACAAGAAGAACAACACAAGAGACACAGGGTTTATACTAGTTCGGGCCACCGTTGTGGTGTAATACCCTACTCTAGTTTGTGGTGGGTGGATTGCCTCTTGGGCTGATGAGGAAGAACAGTACAAGGAAGAACAGCCTCGCGAGGGGCAGTTCTTGGCTGGGGGATGAACTGTTGGAGGAGTCCAATCGCCCTTCTCTCTCTCTCTAGATGCCTCTTTTATGGCTGCCTCTACTGGTTTCTTGGTACTCGATCAGGTGCCTCTAGATACCGAATCAGGTGCCTCTACCCTGGGGGTGGCTAGTCCTATTTATAGGCAAAGGCCCTGGGCCTCTTCCCAAATATTGAGCGGGAAGGGCGCCAACAATTGGACAATTTGAAGGGGAACATCTGGTACACTTATCCTGACTAAAGTTGGTCTTCGCCTGCCAAAAGCCCTGTGGTGACGCCGTCCTGGGCTCCATGGTGACCTCCTTCCCACCGTTGGACTGGTCTTGGTCTCGTTGCACTGAAATGGGTGCCTTTGCTTGATCCTCTCGCCTGCGCTTGCCCCCTTTGCACCAAAGAGGAAAGGGAGACGCTGCGCGGGCTGGCGCCCGCCTGGCACCCTTGGTCGTCATGGCTTGCGTCATGGGCACCTCGTGAGGTACCCGCCTTGATCTCTCCGCCTCCTCGCGAGCCAGCCTAAGGAGGCCGTGCTTGAGGAAGCGCCATGTCGTCCGCCTCGCGAGGCTTGGCCCCTCGCGAGGGTCTTGAGCCTTGCGTTGATGAAGATGGGCCACGCTGGGCCCCCATTTGAGCCACGCCGCAGGCCGCAGGCAGGCAAGTCTGGGGACCCCCGTTCCCAGAACGCCGACAGCAGCCTACCACTTGGTTTTGCTCCTTGGTGAATCCCGGCTATATTGATCTAAAAAGATACGTGCTGAACTACCCTCTCCGTCTCGTTTTTTTATTTTTAGGCGTCTCGGTTTATAGGGCCTGCACGTAGTTCTAGGTCATCCATTTGACTAACTAAATAGGAGTTACTATGTCACAAAAAGTACTCCCTCCTTACCGGTTTATAGGGCTTATCTCAAAATTTTAGTTTTTCCATTTTATAAGGCTGAATTTGGTTGTTACCCATCACATGTTCAGAATCCAAGGTTCATTAAATCATTCCATGCAAGTATTAAGAGAAAATTGACCAATGCATGTAATTTATGCATGCATGCATTGCAATTAATGCATTGGTAAACATACTTTTTTGAGGAGAACAAGAGCACTAATTGGGTGCTTTTGCAAACTACAAAAAGTATTCCACCACTCACCATCTACCTTGGTTGGTGAGATTTTTGAATTGAGCCTTATAAACCGGAAAGGAGGGAGTATATCATTGGATTCTTAAGCGGATGTAGTTGTATTTAAAAGTCGAGGGCGGGGCTTTTCCTGCGCGGTAGGCGGCGGGGAAGTTCCGCCTAGTTGGTTCGACGGAGACGCGAGAAGACGAGGGAGTAGGCTGCTGCAAACGTAGGGCTGTGTGATTTGACAGCGAGTTACTGCTGGACAGGTGGGGCCTCGTGATTTGACTTGCCGTTATCATTTTAACTCCGGCGCTACGACCGGCGTGAGTCTGCCAGATTCCTGACCACCTCCATACAGGTGCCTCTCCCAATGCTCCACCATGTAGTAGAGGCTGGCTCTTGCATGAGAGCCCACTTCTCCACTTTTTCCTTGCCTCTGTTTCCTCCACATATGCAAAAATGCCATGTAAATCGCACTATTGTACTTACTTTTACTTGCTCCTACAGGTGATTAAGCCAACCACATAGGCATAAAGTCTGATGTGGCAAGTTAATCAAGAAGAGAGAGACTAGTTTGGTGACCCAAGGAAGAAACGGTGCTAAGCGCGGGTACCTAGGTGAAAAGACAATTTTGAGTCTATAGCTAATTAAATGAAGCAAACTTAGCAACACCATTTCATTGGAAGAGGCCACTCCTTGGCAAATGCAATAAATACATGCGCTTACCAGCACCGTTTCTTCCTTGAGTACGAAGAAAGAGATAGAGAGGAGTAACAAAAAATACACTTATAGCCAACCTTGTTGTAGTATGAGTGACTAAGTGATGACTATGTATGACATGCCAACATCAGATAGCCTAACGCACCGTGTTAAATCTCCAAGGGCACGACCGCGCGAGTGACGCGACGGTCGTGGTAGGCGCGACCACGATACGGGTTGCTGGCAGCCCTTGGATCTGAGATCAAACGGTCGCATGCTAAGTTGCTGAAAATTTGCAGAATAACCCTCCAGGATAGGACATTCACCCATAGGTCTAGAATCACGCAATGTAACTGTTCGATCTCAGACCCAAGGGCTCTCGGAAGCCCGTATCATAGGAGAATGGAAAGCCACTACCCTGCCGTTCGCACGCTGGCAGTTTTCTCCTACTCGTCCCCGCACGTCCTTCAATACTACGGCGGTTCGCTCCTAGTCGTCCCGTCCATTCTCATTACGGCAGTTCCACTAATCCTAACCCTCCTCCCAAATCCATGGCGTCCCAAATCTCCATGATCGATGGTGAGTACAAGGTTAGAACCATCACCGGCGATGAGTTCGACGTCATCTACATACGTTCTTCCGCGACGGTGAAAGGATGCCTTTCTCGCTTCAGACGCATGTTCGAAAACTCAGATGATGAGTGGGTCGCTGGGCTAGATGTTGAGTACACCACAGTCGTGGGACGAGAGAAGGATCTAAAGGACGAAGAGAGGAAGAAGCCCGCCATGATCCAGGTTTGCGTGCATGACTTATGCTTGGTCTACCACATATGCCATGCCGACATTGAGTGCCAGGATTTTAAGGACTTCCTCTGGAGCAACCTAGTCAAATTCGTTACTGTAGACTTTGGTAATGACAAAGAAATCCTGGGTCGGATAGGCCTCGTTGCAGGCAACCCCTTCGACCTCCAGAAGAATCGGCTGGTGCCCTCTCATCAGCCTTCAATGCTGACCCTGGCAGGAGCCATGGTTCATCCTTCGTACGGTAAACTGGTGAAACCTCCATACACGTTTCATCGTCATGCATGGCAGCGGAATGTACTAGATATAGACCACATCCACTACGCTGCAATGGATGGCTACCTTTGCTTCAATATCTACAAGGGTTGGATGAAGAGCAACAGCCAAGTGTGCGGTTCAAGCAAAGAAGTATCGGCCAAGAGGAATAGGGACAAGGACGAAGTCGAGGACGTGGACGAGGACTCCGAGTAAGGTGGCAGTGTCGTTACTCATGGTGGTTCTAAACTTCTAATGCAGTGTATACCAGATTAGTTGCATAGTTTAATTTCAGGTGTGCTTAGTTTAATATGAGGGGTGTGTTGTGCTGAGCCCCCAGCAGAACTATGTTATGTTTCTTCTCATTACTTTAACTCTTCAGTATGTACATACTAATAGTATTTCTTTAATTGAATTTAGCACCCCAATTAAGCACGTACTAGCTTTTTTAATAGTACTATATGCATAATTTGGCGACGAGCGCTCTCTATATGTACCACCTTTTTTTTAATTTCAAGTTTTGCTCCATGGCGCAATCCATCGATAGTACTACTGTACAAAAGTATACATTTTTTAAAAGGCTAGAGTACTGTTCATCACATATATAGCCAGTTAAATTCTCAACCTAGAACGACGTGCATGCCATGTAGTAAACCGATACGGAGGAAGTATAGTAAAAATGAGGTGATTTTACCGAGCGATCAGCGGGGGAGCATGGCCTGTCATGCGGTCCCACGTGTCATGATGTACCAAGGCGATGTGCGTGTCCCTCTTGAGGCAGAAGCGATACTAGTACTCCCTCCATTCCCTTATACAAGGCCACAAACTCAAATTACAGATACCAAGAGAAAATTTAATGATTGTTTTGCAAGACAACTTTTCTTTTCGTTAACCGGGATCATTAATACGTCACAAGCATGCAACGAATGAATGGGAAGGAAGTAGCTGAGTGTCATTATGACTACATGCATGTAAGTATTAAAAAGTTTATATTACGAGGAAACATCATTAATTTTTGCCTCGGTTACTGCTGGTGGCCTTATATTGATGCAAAATGTATTTTTGATAGTGGCCTTGTATTAGGGAATGGAGGGAGTACGTGGTTTGAGATGATGGCGAACCGAAGTGTGAAATAAGGGTTGCTTCGTCCGTCTGGGAAAGTGCGGCATTGTGATTTGACGTCTCATTGCTCATTACTACTACTGGGCCGGTACGAGTGGGGTGCGCCCCCCTGCTGTTTTGCACTGTTATTTGGTGATTGACACGTCGACCCGGTTGCTATATGTCCCACATGTCGGTGACAGGAAGTACAGAATTCATGAAAGGGAGCGTCGACGGAGGAGTATACTACTACAGAATTCATGAAAAGGAGCGACTTAGTTTTGGAAAAATCCGTTTTTACGGAGTACGTACCCACTAGTTTTTATAGGGCTCATCTAAAAAACATTCGTTTTTCCGTTTGATAAGTCTCAATTCTACTATACTACTAGTAGTACCATTACATGTTGGATTTCGAGGTGCGTTAGATCACCCGACGCAAGCAGTGTCAAGAGGAAACTAACCAATGCATGTACAAGTTCATGGAAATTTAGTGGTCATTCATGCATTCGTTCTAATTAATGCCTCGGTAAACACAACTTCTTGAGAAAAACGAGCGTACTAATTACTTATGCAAACTACGAAATTAATTCGACCACTCACCGTCTACCTTGGTTGGAGAGATTTTGAAATTGAGCCATAAACTGGAAAGGAGGGAGTAGTAACTTTTGTCTCGATTACTATTTGTGGCCTTGTATAGATGCAAAATGTATTTTTTATAGTGGCCTTGTATAAGTAAATGGAGGGAGTATTAACCAAAGTACGTAGTAGGGACGAGGAGTAAACGGAGGGAGTAGTAAAATTTTCTCCTCGGGCTGCGAGCCACCGCGCGCATGGGCGAGGGAGCGGGCGTAAGGCGTGGTAAGCAAGCTTCACCTCATCCTGCGAGCCACCGCGCCCGTGGGCGGGGGAGACGGCGTACTAAGCAAGCTTCTCCTCTTTCTGCGAGTTGACGGGACACATCAAAACTCCAGTGTATAGAGCCTTGCCTCTAAGGTAGGCCCCACATGGTTTGCCTCTTTTTTTTAATTTAACATAACGCGTCAAGTCGCAATTTGCTTGTTCACCCGTGGTAGACGATCCTCCCTCCACCAAGTGGACAACCAGTACACGTGCCAAATTACCACGTGGGCTGCCTTTTTCGTACAGAAATGAGCTCCACCGTGTACCCGCGCGGGTGTGGTCGGGAAATAGACGGGAGTTCGTGCGCCGTGCGTGCACCTCTTCTCTTCGTGCACGTCCCCCACCTACGTGGGTGTGTGTGAGAGAGATACAAACCTAGACATAATGCGCCGTCCATCCCCATGCCTCCGCCCAGTCCGACCACCAGTCACCACCACGCCCCACTCCTCCTCGCCTTATCTCTCATCTTTCTCCCTCCATTTTTATATACAAGGGGCCACTATCAAAATTACAATTTGCAGATATACATGGCCACTAACACTAATTGATGCAATATTAATGGTGTTTGCCTCGTGGTACTAGCAAAGGAGGACATTAATTATCCCTTGCATGCATGCGGGAGTTTGTAAAAAAAAATGCATCTTCATGTTCCGTGCAATGCACGGGCATCTTGCTAGTCCATGAAAATAACACATGGCCAAATTCCACGGCAAACGAGGGATTTGAATATGTTGGGAGGGGATGTTTGGATCTTGCCCGGGGTAGCCAAAATATTGGTGACTACTTCGCCATGGCCGGCACCGGCTCGAGTTCATCCTAACATTGCCCTCTTCTGTGGAGCCCATGCGGGGTCGACGAAGGTCCTCGCAACAAAAGGATCCGGCAAGACACCTGCTGTGTATGCCGGCGTCGCCTCCGCGGTGCCCTTCATGGGACCCAAGCGGCGGCGGCCTCTCGTGTTCTACTTCTCCTCGATGATGGCGGCGGACGCAGAGGCGCTGGCCACCGACTCGCCGCTCTCCGCGCACCCGGCTTCTGTCGCTGCTTGCATGGCACGGCCGCTGGCATGGGAGTCTCGGCCACAGAAACGGGAGACGCGGTACGAGGCGGCGGCGTGGACGGCAGCAATGACGGCCGTGCACCGCTCCTCATCGAGCTGGCCTGGAGCGGCGAGTTGCTGAACCGCGCGCCGTCTTGGGGCGGCAACTGGCTCCGTCGGGCGAGGGGACGGAGGTGGATCAGCGAGCTGCATAGCTCGTATCCGGCGGGCTACCCAGCCGGCTTGGATGCGGAATAACTACTCTTCGTAAGCCATTGTAAGAGTGGACAAAATGGTGGAGGAGATAGGGGAGCGGCGGAGGTGTGCGATTCTTGGCCGGCATTTGGCCTCGTTTAAATAGGAGATTAAGTAGATGGCGGACGGGAGGAGCTCGGCCGGCGTTGCATTTAACGCCGCCCGGTCATGAATGGACGTGTGTCCAGAGTGGGTTTCTCGGCTTCCACACGGGCGGGTTTCATGGAGGCGTGTTCAGCCAGGCGTGCCGCGAGTGGCGCCCTCGACTCTGACCTAGGACACCGCGCCGTTCTTCCATTGACGTGTGGGCTCTTTGGGTGCATGGCCTGCATGTCAGTGACCCAACGCAGGCAGCGCACAGCAGAGGAACCTTTGGTGGGCCAGGGCGGTCAGAAGCGGGCATTTCATAAACCGATGATTGTTCATTGAGTGTGACGTCATCATTTTCATGTAGATAAGCCTACTATGTTGATAGCCTGTTCGATACGTTGTGATTCATAAAGACTGCTGCAAACATCAATGTTCTGCTTATCACAAATAAGATTGATTAATACCCGTAACAATCCATGTCCTTAACAAAGGGTGCATGCACGTATAGGTTGAACGTGTGTCTTGCGTCATGTGCTGTGTGCATGCAGGCGTGCGAGTGTTGCGTGCGTGCAAGGGTACGTTTCAGTGTTGCATGCATGGGTGCGTACGTGCGTGTGTTCGTGAGTGCATGTGTACCTGTCAGTGTTGCACGCCAGCATGCGTGCGTGTGTACGTGTCAGTGTTGCACGCGTACATGCGTGCGTGTCTTGCGTGCGTGCATGTGTACGTGCGGGGTGAGGCTACATGTTAGTCGACTGACTTTTTCATCTCTGGTCATTAGATTTTCCAGCCACTGGATACGAAATCAAGGGCATCCAGTTTATCACCAAACTCCACCCCCCGGAGCCGCCAGCCACCACCGGCCGAACCGCCAGCCCCCGCCGCCCGAGGCCGGCCCGCCCTCCCCGAAACCACTCCCCACCGCCGGTCCGCCGTCGCACCGGCCATCCTTCTAGCCCCCCCCCCCCCCGCCGAGCTTTTTCTCCGGGGATCCCCACCGCACTGCCCAATGAACGCCCCCCAACCGCCGATGACTGCCAACCAGAGGTCTCACGACTTCGAGTACCCGCCGACCACTAATTTATTACCATTTCTGTCCTTTATATACGCGCTGACGGGTGGGCCCTATGGTAATGTGCGCTGCTGAGTGTGGACCGTTTGACTGGTCAATTGATCGTGTTATCAACAAATTACGGAGCTGTATGGTGAGCCAGTAACCGTACGATCACCCTAAAATGTACTCCTATTTTATTAACATAGTACAGACTCAAACTACCATTTCTTTCTTT
The DNA here is from genome assembly GCA_032464435.1 of Aegilops umbellulata. Classification (NCBI taxonomy): domain Eukaryota; kingdom Viridiplantae; phylum Streptophyta; class Magnoliopsida; order Poales; family Poaceae; genus Aegilops; species Aegilops umbellulata. The sequence continues at coordinate 404,537,519 of CP136054.1, read as the reverse complement.
CATATACGGGCTGACAGGTGGGCCCCACGGTTACGCGCCCCGATGGTGCAACACTAGTTGCGCCGCGTGGAACGTTTGACTGGTCAATGGATTGTGTCATCAACAAAATACGGAGTTGCACGGGTGAGCCAGTGACCGTATAATCATGATATGTATTTGTTTAACACGGTACAGACGCAATGGCTCATATATACACGCAAGCACTCACCGCTATAAGCGCACACACGCGAACCCGACCCCTATGAGCACCTTCGATAGAGTGGGCCAGCATATATGATCTTGAGATTTTACGAAGTCACCATAGGTGCCTCGTAGTCGAGTGGAACGTCTCCTCCCACTGAACGTACGTCGCCGGAAAATACTGAAATGAACACAAGATAAATGCGAGCACCGGGACTTTAACCTTGGTGGGCTCGAGAAACCATTGTCCTCTAACCATCCAACCACATGTTGGTTAGCACGACAAAATGTATGCGGTGACCGTGATGAGCTTATTCTGAAGTCCAGTGACCATATCGTGCTTTCGCTTCAAATACAATGACCGTAAGTGTCGTCAACAAAATACGGAGCACGCATCAAATGCAAAGTCCGTCAGTGTCATCAACAAAATATGGAGACGTATCGTGAGCTAGATACCGTTGTACTATTGTATATGCTTATTCTCTTAGTGGCCGATTGCGTGTGTGGTGTGGTGGGCACATCATTTCTAGTTGTGGTGGGTCAACATGAAGACTCAAGGGTCGGTTCCATCCTGCGCCACATATTGGTTGGACCAAGACGTGTTATACGAGGACCCATGTGGAGGACTCAGCGTACAACACGAAGCTACCAGAGTCGCGGAGGACTCTATCCCCACTGGTGATAAGCCGACTATATATGATTTGTAACCCTAGGCCCTTAGTATGTTATACAAGCTTGGGGGCTAGTTCGTCGATAGTATCCACACACGCACAATGCCTGGTATTCACGTGTACTTTGTACACACCCCTATCACTAATATATAGTACCAGGAGTAGGCTCTTTCTTCAACTGCAATTGAATTCTAGCATGTGCATGTGTTTATTTCATATTATCGATCCATAGAGTGAGAGCGGTTTGAAATACAGGCAATGGATGCTTTTGCAATTCATATATAAACATTAATTAGTGCACTCCATGTTGTTAGTGTGAAGAACTTTATAAATTTGTCACTTGCATGGATACATTCCAAATTGCTAGCTACGAAATAGAATACATGTCGAATTCAACATAAAGGGGGTTTCGAAGATTCGAATTCATATGAAGTGCATTCATCTATTTGAACCCGAGATAACGGCATTTGTAAATCAGATGTAAAAGAGGGCATCAATCTTTGTTGTGAGTTTGAACATGCTATATATATATTCATACGCATATCTAACTTTTTTTGGAACCAAGGAGATTATATCTGGAACCATGCATGAACTGAGGTAAGTAGCATATTCTTTAATATATACTCGTGTACAATGTATACTCAAATGTACCCCCTCCATTCCAAAATAATAGTAGCTTTAGGATTTTCAAGAGTAAAGATTTGTGAAGTTTGACAAATCCTGAAAGTTCAATTCAAGAGAACCGAAAACGTTAATGCTTCTGCTCCCAAATATTGAACGAAGCGCCAAATAGGCCTCTGGTCACCTGAAACCGCGCGAGACTAATGTTTTGGTGGTAGGAAATTACTGTCTCGACTCTGGCCCGTGTAGCCTATCGGCCCAATGTCCAAAGGTCTAAACCGGGGTAGGTTTGTAACTTCACCAAGACGGCAGAGAAGCATTCATACGCCGTGGGCGCCTACCCATGCGCTTGGCCAAAATCTATCCCGCCCACATTTGGGACACCTGACATGACTGTCCTACCCCCAACCCGCAATATGTCCGAAATTTTAGATGGGGGGAAAGTTTGTAACTTTCCCCAAATTTCAAACAAGTGCGTCTCAAACCGAAACATTGTTCCCCCTTAGTTCCCCGCCTCCCTCCGTTTCCCCATTCATACTCCCTGGGCGCGAAAATGCCCTCTCCACCAGCCGCGAAACCCCAGTCTCCTCCGTCCTCCACCCCATAGCGGCCAATCCACCGCCGCCCTCCTCCATCACGCCGGAGCCGGTACCCCGACGTCGTCGTCCAACGCAACCACAACTGCAACGCCCTCAAGGACTTAGCAGCTGAAGCCGAGGCAGAGTTGCCTCCATGACGCTGACGCCGACGTGCACCGTACCAGAACCACTCCGACCACGCCGTCCTGCGCCTCACTGCTACGGCTCCACTATCGCAACCGTCCACCGCACCGGAGCTATTCCCGCTACGCCGTCGTTCGCCGCCTCGGATCTGCTTCCCCGCCGCCGACAGACGGCCATCGCACCACACTCAACAACTTGGCCATGGGTTCGTCCAAGGCTGCACCGTCCTCCACAACTTCTGGTTTCCGGTGAACAACAAGAAGATCGTCGGAAAAACAGAAGGATGACACAGCACTGCCAGCAGAAAGAGGTACTCCTCTTCCCATATTCGTGGAAATCTTACGTCTCCGCTCACACCGTATTCATCCCACGAAAGAAACTAGTTGAGTGCTTCTTACTTCATCTTCTTCGTGATACTAAATGCACAAGGTTTCCTCCCTTTTACTATTTCACCTTTGCTAGAGGTCAGTAGCCCGCCTGGATTTCAATTCAGGTTCAGTCGAACCGCAATTAAAAGAAGCAGCACCCGCTTTGGCGCGCGGAGCACCTAGTCCGCCTGCTCCCCGGGGAAGCGGGGTGTGGGGCGCAGGAGCTGCTTGCGCCCGATCTGGAGGTCGGCGTGGCTTGAATGGATGGCCCGGGGGGAGGGGGCGGTGCCAAGCACGGCGGTGCGGTGAGGTCGAGGGGAGGGCGCAGGCAGGGGTGGAATACTGGGCCGGTGGTCGCTGGCGTTTCGAGGAAGATCGTCAACACTGATTGGCTGGAGGTAGATGAAGGTGATCTGCCCGTTCTTTGTACATCGAACGGTGCAGAAAAAATGGACTGACCTATTTGCTTTCAGTCGACTGTTATTTTCATACAATCCTGTAGTAATTTAGTGTGCCATGCATGTTGTCGAGCTATCATATGTCTCCCGTCATTTATTTCTCACCGACCTGTTATCTGCTACCTTTACACTATACTAATTGTGCACACACTTCACCCATACTCACACTATTGTTTTTATGCATGGGTATTTCAGACTCTGACGCAGTGTTGATGAATGCAGAAAAGAAAAGACAGAAGTCGCTCCAGTGTAATTCGAAGATAAGAACTAAGCGTTCCAGCGCTCTAACGGGTGCAGTGTCAGCAGTTGGAGACAGTAAACGTAGCTCTACAGTTGATGATCTCAATTGCCACACACAACCATCCCAGGTGCTTGCTTTAACTTCGCGCTGTCAAATGTGGTTGCATGTTGCATATGGTGTCTAGCTTGTATTGCTTCCAATTTGGTTAAATTGCATCTGCTTACTTTACACATTATACCTTTGATAATGACATGCCTTCCTGTTTTAGATACATACTACATATGTCTATTAACCATGTTCGTACATCAAACTAATGCTCTTTTGTATCCCTCGTCAATCACTTATGATGAGACAGTCACCCGGGTGGGTTACTGTGAGACCCCATACTCGTTTAAAGAGTGCAGTGTCATCCTCCCCACATGATTCTCAAGAAACAGCAAGGCTAAATGAAGATAGTCAACGTAGCTCTCTAGTTGATCACCGCAATTCCCCCACACCACCATCGCAGGTGCTTGCTCTTACTTGGCAGTGTGATATGTGGTTGCATGTTGCATACGGTGTCTAGCTTGTAATGCTTCTAATTAGGGTAAATTGCATCTGCTTAGTTTACACACTATACCTGTGAATATGACATGCCTTCCTATTTTTGGTACACACTACATCTATGTGTTAACCTTGTTCTTACATGAAACTACCTCTCTTCTGTATCCTGCATCAATCACTTACGATGAGTCACCTTTATTCATTGCATATTGCATATTATTTCTAGCCTGTTGCCATGTATTGCTTCTAATTTGGTCAAATACATTTGTTAAGGCACCCTTTTAATTTGGAAGAGTGATATTGGTTTCATCTTTCATATGGTTTCTAGCTTGCATCGATTCTAACAAGTTCAAGCACCTTGTGCTTAGTTTACACTTTATACATCATACATGTCAATATGTCACGCCGTCCTGTTTTTCATACATATTCCATCCTCCTATCATGCGGCTGCCTTACATGTAAGTAGTGTTCGTCAGTATCATGCATCAATGAGTTCTGAAGAGAAAATTTTATTCCTTTTTCTTGTGGGTTTGACTTGACAAGGCAAAATCAAGAAAGAGGAAGGAAAAGAGTAAGGAAGGCGATGATGGTGGTCCTCTGCAGCAACATAAACGGAGCATATGTACCGATTCTCCTTGTACTGATAGTGCATTACAAGGTCCAAGTCTCTGCTCCCCTACTCCACCATCCAAGGTGCTTGCTCTAACTTGGTAGTGTGATATCTGGTTGCATGTTGCATATGGTGTCTAGCTCGTATTGCTCCTAATTAGTGTAAACTGCATCTGCTTAGCTTACACATGATACATGTGAATATGGCACACTTTCCTGTTTTTGGTACATACTATATCTGTCTATCACACCATGTTCTTACATGAAACTACTCTTCTTGTGTATCCTGCATCAGTCACTTATGATAGGACACCTTTAAGTTGGCCGTGTGATATTGGTTTGCGTCTTGAATATGATTTGTAGCATGTATTGCTTCTAGTTTGATGAACGCCACCTATGACGAGACAATTTTAACTTGGCAGAGTGATATTGATTGCACCTTCCATATGGTGTCTTGCAGTGTTTCTAATCCCTTTTTCTTATCAGTTTGACTTCACAATGCAAAATCATTACAGCTGAAGGAAATTAGTCCGGCAGTGGATGATGGTGGTCCTTCGGAGCAACTCAAACAGGGGGTCTCTACAGATTCTACTCCGCCATCCTCCCAACAAGACTCGCAAGACAACACAAGGCTGGACAGTCAACGTAGTTATGTAGATGATGACTCCCCTACTCCACCATCACAGGTGCTTGCTCTAACTTGACACTATTATATGTGGTTGCATGTTGTGTATGATGTCTAGCTTGTATTGCTTCTAACTTGAATTGCATCTGCTTACTTTACACATAATGCCTGTGAATATGACACGTGTTCCTGTTTCTAGAACATACATGTACATGATGAGCACATCTCCCCTACTCCACCATCACAGGTGCTTGCTCTTACTTGGAACTGTTATACGTGGTTGCGTTTTCCGTATGATGTCTAGTTTGTATTGCTTCTGATTATGTTGAATTGCATATGCGTAGCTTACAACTTATACCTGCAACGATTACTTACCCATAAGACATGCTATTGTACGTGTGAATATGAAACGCTGTCTTTTCTTGTATATATTCTATCCTCCTATCCTACGCTTGCCTTACATCAAAGTAGTGTTCGTTTGTATCATGCATCAACCAGTTATGCAGAGCTAATTTTATTCATCTTCTTGTGGTTTTGACTTCATAAGGCAATATCAGAAAATAGGAAGGAAAATAGTAAGTTAGGGGATGTTGGTGGTCCTCCGCACCGACGCAAACAAAGACTCTCTAGATTTGCCACTTCTACTGCTAATGAAATTGAAGTCCCAAGTCTACATGATGAGTTCATCTCCCGTACTCCACCATCGCAGGTGCTTGCTCTAAGTTGACAGTGTGATAATTGGTTTCATGTTGCATATGTTGTCTAGCCTGTATTTCTTCTATTTTGATTAAATTGCACCTGCTGAGTTTATACGTTATACATGTGCATATGACATGGCTTTCTGTGTCTAGAATACACTGCATCTATCTATAATACCATGTTCTTACATCAAAGTACTGCTGTTGTGTATCCCGCATCAGTCACTCATGATTGGACGCTTTTAACATGGCAGTTTGATAGTGGTTGCATCTTGCATTGATTTCTACGTTGTACTGCTTCTAATTTTTCGAATTGCCACTTATGACAAGACACTTTTAACTTGGCAGAGTAATATTGGTTGCATCTTTCATATGGTGTCTAGCTTGCATTACTTCTATTTTCTTGAAAATCCTTCTGCTTAGTTTGCACATCGTAGCTGTGAATATGTCATGCCGTCCTATTTTTCTTACATATTCCATCCTCATAGGTTGTCTTACATCAAAGTACTGCTTGTCTGTATCATGCATCAATGAGTTCTGAAGAATGATTTTATTCTTTTGTGTTGTGGGTACAGCTTGACATGGCAAAGTCAAAAAAGAGCAAGGAAAATAATATAGCAGGGAGTGCTGTTACTCGTCGGGTGAAACGAAAAAGGTTCTGCCGTCGAGATTCTGTTGGTACTTATAGTGCAGTAGAAGGTCCAAGTCCACCAGCTAAATCACCTGCTCCACCAGCTGCAGCATCCGCTTCAACTGTACCAGCATCTCAACCAGTTACTCGTTCGTTTGCTCCGGAACTGGCCAGTTCCCAAGCTGCCTTCACACCTAACACTACTTCCGAAGCACTGCTGACACAACAGGACTTGGCAAGATCAGATGAACCTCATGAGCATCAACACCAAGACGGTACCTGACCGAGTTAAGTTGCAGTTGCATGCTCCTTTATATGTACTCTCACAGTTTGATGTACACTAACACTTTCCATATTCGTTGTTGAACTAGCACCACGGCGCAAGCGGAAACAGACATCAGGGATAATGCTTGACAGATTAACAAAATCTAAAGGAGGAAGAATGGAGATCCATTTTGAGGCAGGTTTAAAAAGGCCACGTGATGCTACAGAGTCAGCCAAGTTAGTATCAGAGGCAGCCGTTGCCGTTAGGTGTCATGCACGTATCTTCCCAACGTGGATCCAGTACAGGAATGAGAAAGACAATACCCAGTTTAACACCTTCCTTGACCATTTATCCGTAAGTAATGTTATTCATTGCAATTAGTAATATTATCTTGCTCTGTCCCATACTTTCTAGCTTCCTCCTAATAAGACTCACTTTCTTTTTTCAACAGATGAGGTTCAAGTTGGATCCGAAAGATGATGCAACTAGACAAGCATGCACTCATGTTTTTCAGTCTGCTCTGCGACGGTATCGGTACCACCTTAGAAAATATCACTTTGAAGGCAAGGCTAACAATGAAATCGCCCAAACATCTCCAGTGGAATATATTACTGATGAAGACTGGACAACCCTCGTTAAACACTGGTCTGATCCAAAGTATCAGGTAGGCTATATGTATTTGATCAGACCACATATTGAACTTGTATTTATGTATGTGCCTTACAAGTGTATCTTCTTCTAGGCTAACTGTTTGAAGAACAAAACCAACCTTTCTAAAGTGAAATTCCAATGGACCACAGGATCTCGTAGCTATATTGCACACTGCGAGGCTCTTGTAAATAGCTGCTACTTCCTTCTTTTTTGTGCCATATTATCGTATCTATATTGACTTGTTCCAAATACAGAGGAAATGCCGTGCGGACCAAAAAGAACCTGAACCGAATGCAGTGCAAATCTTCAAGGATTGCCACACCAGCAAGATGAAGGGCATGAGCACACCAGTTCAAGCCGCTGTTGTAAGTCCTTACTCCTGCTGCCTTGAACTGATTGGTACTGTGATGTGTTCATTTAACTACTTGGTTTGCAGCCAATGTCAGTTACTATGTTCACTTTTATTCACAGTTGTCTTAACGTATCATTTCACCTTACATGGTTTAAAAGAGATGAAGGATATTCTTTTTGTCTTGATCTGTAATCTAGTTGTTATGTTCACGTGCGCACACAATGATAAAATAGCCTGTTTGTTTTATATCTGTTTGCCCATGATATGAATGATGTCATACTATGTTCATCCTACTTTAAACCATGTCTCTTTATCCTTAGATGTCAACGAATGTGAGGAAATAGACAATACAGTAGGCATGCTACATGGACATATGTTCCGAAAGTGATTTTATTATGTAGTTGGCACTACAATACATGCTAATGTATTATAGTAGTTCACCAAAATAAGTTATGTATAAACGTTTAATCTACTTTGTTTGTTTTTGTCTCATTAGTAACTTATCTGGTACACTAATCTACAAGTTCAAACTTTCAGGAAGCTATGGAACAAATGATTGAACAACCACAACCACCTGAAGGTGACGAGGCTACTACAGGCACAATGTCACCTCTTGATGCAGTGTGTCAGTATCTCTCCACTAACAGTGCAAAAAGCACCTTCCTGCGTAATTCTGGGTTGGTTGTCAAGGTAACCTCGTCCAAATCGCCTACTGAACAAAATCTTCCTGCTAGATAGAGTGATATATCTGTGCTCCAGACACAAGTCCAATCCCTAATGGACGTTGTTTCGGAAACAAGAATAGTGGTTGAGAAATGTCGTCAAGATATGAATGGTTTTGAAACCAGACTATCAGACATTCGCTTCGTTGTTCAAGAGCAATGGCGGAAAAAAGGTGGAGATCGTGATGCTCCATCAGATTCTACAGCCTGAAACATTAGCACTCAGGTCAAATGATCTGTGCTTCTATACATCTGATGGTGCTTTTATCTGGAAGGACTGTAAACTTTATGCCAACGGGCCTTTTGTTGTATGGTTGGAATTTATTTTGTTGTGATACAACATTTATGATGCTGCCTCAGGCTGCAGTAATTACGCTATTTTTGTATAGTGTAGGTTTATCTTAGTAATGTAATCGGCCGAAAGCTTCGTAGGAGCCCAACAAGCCAAAATTCGTCGGGCCCATTCCAATTGGGCTAAAAACGATTACGGGCCGAAATTGGCATGTAGCCCACTAAAAATATCTGGGCCTAAATCAGCATAAGCTTTCATATTTTTCTGGTAGGCCTGTGGCCATAGTGGGCCTTTAACAGGCCTAAACATAATCTGGGCCCTCAAGTAAAATAGGCCGTTTACAGGTGTAAATATCTCGAGCCCATAAAATACATGGGCCTTTAATAGACCGAAAGTGAGATTGGGCCCTGATTGTGCCAAATAACCCACTGGACTTTAACAGGCCGAAATTCGGACGAGCCGTAAATGCGCCGACCTAATACACGGGCCTTTAACAGGCCGGAACTTCGGTCGGGCTAGATTATCATCCTTTCTATATGGGCCGTTAATGGGCCCGATATGACGTTGGGCCACATATGGCCCATGGTTTACGTCCGGCTTTAACAGGCCGAAAATGACAACAGGCCAAAAGTGGCCCAAAGCTATAGTGGGCCTCTAACAGGCCGAATGTCACACATGGCCGAATATGACCCAAATCCTTCATGGTCGTTTATGGGCCGAAAGTTTTGATGGTCTGTAAATGGGCCCAAATGAAGCCGGACCTTTAACAGGCCAGATATACACCGGGCCGTAATTCGGCCCATTTACTTAGCGGACTGTTAACGGGCCAGAAGTTACCATGGGCCGCGTTGATGACAAGTTTAGGACAGGCCGTTGACGGGCCGATTTGACCGAGAATGTTGGGCCTTTAGCTGGGCCAGCCCATTATGGTCAGCAGAATCTTGCGGGCCTTTAGCTGGCCCGACCCATTATGGTCCGCAAAATCTTGTGGGCCTTTAGCTGGGCCGACCCATTATTGTGTGCAAAATCGTGTGGGCCTTTATCTGGGCCGGCCCATTATGGTCCGCTAAATTTTGTGGGCCTTTAGCTGGGCCAGCCCATTATGGTCCGCTAAATCTTATGGGCCTTCGGTTGGGCCGGCCCATTTAATCTTTGTAGGCCACTTTTGGGTCGGTCCACGTGTCAACATATCATAGGCCCATCTCGCCCGTTGGATCCGTCAGCCAATGAGAATTTTACACATGGAAAATCGGCATTGGTCGTGGCTGTTAACGGGTTATCGGATCCAAAATCCGACCTAATAGCATAACGGCGTTCCGTTACGGTGGATGCCACGTGTCGGTCACCCTTGACGAAAGCACTTCTGTGACGCGCGATTTATCGTCATGGAAGTGGACACTTCTGTGATGATAATTTTGGCACTGTCGTGGAACACTTCTACGAGAGCACAGGTATGCCTATCTTGATTCTGTCATAAATTTGTCATGGATGTACATGCATGACAAAAAAAGCGACCTACTGTGACAAACACGTATCATCACGGAAGTGTATTTTTTTGTAGTGATAAAAAGTTTATGTGGGTATGGGTTTGGGCAGAAGGAGGTTGTAGCCGCCCTACCCTGCCCATTGCCATCCCTACATGCTCTACATTGTAAGAGGGCCACGATGCTCGACCGCTCGATCGTATCGATCCAACGGTTTGTGACCCAATCGACCTTCCCAAACGATCAGAAGGCCGGCGTGTAGCACATGCCATATTTTTTCAAATTCATGAACCTTTTTCAAACCATACATAGTGGAAAAAGAAAGAAAAGAAAAGAAAAGGAAAAAAATCATACTAGGCTATCAAAGCTAGCGATCGAGCTATAGGCAAGTATAGATGGTGTGCGCTAATGGGCCAGCCATCCAACACGCTAGTGACTGAGCTATAGGTGATTGCTGAGGGTTTCGTTAGGGCTCCAGCCGCCGCCGCTGTAAGGGAATTTTTGATCCCGTCGCCTTCGGCTGCCATCTTGGCGCTGAGAGGTGGGGGACCTCACATCTTCAAGAGTTTTACGTTCTTCATCATCGTTATCGTCTATTGATCATCTTATTTTGTGATAATAAATTTACTCGCGTTCTTTTGGCGGTGCCATGAGGTTAGATAGTTTTTTGTCCTCGCAGATCCGATCTATTCGGATATGATTAGTTTACATTGGTGTGTCAAACTATTTTTGTTGGTTGATTCTTTGTGGAGTTAAAGTCTTTCATCAACACCATGGTGAAGATGTTATGATCCGATGGCCTGCACTTCTAGGGGACCATCCCCGTCCCAAGTACGTTAGATGGGCGACACTTTTAAAAATCATTATTTGTAATGTTTGTGCAGGTGAAAGAGTGACAACATCATTGCTTTAGTGCAATTGCAGCCTCTTCAACGAAGTCTTTAGAGTATTTCTTCTAGTGGAGATTGATACCATAAACAAGGTGTTTCCAAGAGATTTCATTGTAATTCTCAGTCATAGGAGTTACTTTGTATTTTCTTGGAGTTTACATGCAAATCAATGTATCTGTAATTGTTATGAGTATGAATAAAACTACAGGCGTTTTAAAAAAGAGCCGTAGGTGATTGCTCGATGTGTAATCTTTATAAGTTATACAACTATGTAATCTTTATAAGTGATACATACTAGCACCCATTTTCCTTGGACTAGTGGATCAAGTTTTACCAATACATAGCCTTTACACCTACCACCACCTTGAGTAGCCTATGTAACGTCTTCAATGAACATTACTCTATTCAATTTCACTTGAGTAAACTCAAATGGGGCATGAGAACTCCAAGGGAAACATCAGGGAGTCTAGGGTCGAGTCGAGGGGTGTGTGTTTGATGAAGGCCAACATTGAGGGAAATGAGCTGGGAGTGTATGTCAAGGAGACGTGTTCGACTCAGGATTGCATCCAAATTTACCTCGAAGCCCTCCTCAATACAACTAGTCCGCGCTCCGTCATGACAGCTGAGACCACTTAAAAACATCATTGTGTCAAGGCATAAGGTCATTGTACACAACCTCGCTAATCTTTGAAACCATTTTGCTGACTACGCCTCCTAATCACACGTTGTTTCTGGTACAATAAAATGTATGAAAGAAAACTCAAAACTTATTTATTATATGAATATATGTATGTTTATACATGAACATATCGGGGGTGCTTCGATTCTCCGCTTAGGTCGAGAGTAACTAGATAAATCCTACACCCGAGGCCTCTCGTGGGCCGGACTAGTATCATCCCATTTTAAATTCTAAAAATAAAAATGTTTTTATTCTAGTAAAAGAGTTCATATATTTTATTCATCAAAATATTTTATTTATAAAATATATTGATGCACTTTTTGATTCATGGAAAAGTACGTTGGTTTTCCTATTTTTGTATTGTCTTGTATAAAATATTTCATGAATAAAAACATTCTAGTACAAGAGTTCATAGATTTTATTCATAAATATACCAAATTCTATGGACGAATTAATATGTTACAAAAAATGTTCACCAAATTTTAAAATATGTTCATGAATAAGAAATAGTTCATAGATTTTAAATAAAAGACTATGAATTTGAAAAGGGTTCATGATTTTTTAAATATGTTGTTGAATTCAGAAGTTTTTCATGAAGTAAATATAATATAATAAAATTAAATATAAAAGAATGAAAAATGGAAATTAAAATGAAAATCCAAGAGAACAATGTGCGAAAATTGTTGAAAAATATGAGAGAGAGTAGTTGGATCGAGCAAATGTAGCATCATCCGCTTGCCCCAGTGATGTTAGGTGTCTTATTGTACGCCCTAAGTGTAGAATAAGACTATCCTAACAACATGGGTGCACATTTTTTCTAAAATCTACGGACGAATATAGTTATATTTGTACATGAACTTTTTTTAAATATGGATGGAAATGCTTATTAAATATATGAAAGAACACTTTTTCAGATACACAATGAATATTTTGAAATAGGTGGCGGGCATTTTTCAAATACACAATGAACCATTTTCCATGTACGCATGTGAACCATTTTTTGTTTTCACAATATTTATATCCTTTTTTTGACAAGAGAAGTGTCCGGCCCCATATAAGGCGATATCTCGTCCCATGATGGTAGAAGATGGTCATCGTGCATGCTAGACTGGCCCAAGTGTTATATATTGTTGGGGGCTCAATCCCTCCCCGCGTCGACATGGAGAAGTACGTTGGTTTTCCTCTTTTTGTGCTGTCCTGTTTTTGTTTTTGATTTATTTTTTAATTTTTTAATATTAAAGCTCTCATCTTCAAAAAAAAAATTCTTGCTGGTTTCCTTTTTTACTACTAGTAAGCACGTGCAAACCTTAAACATGAATCTTATTGTTCATATCTGCAATCTGAATCAACTAATTCCTCTCTTCAAGCTGACGATTGCTCACATGTTAACCAGACAGAAAAAATCAGAAAATTTAATACTACATATATTTGAGCATACGTAGCAGGTCTATTTACATATTTTCTAAAAGTGATATGTATATCTTTATCAAAATCTTCTAACCTATAGTGCAACATCATATGCAGTTTTGTTTTGTTTCTAATGCTAGAAGCAAGCGGAGCACTCTTGCATGCCGACCTTCGCTTTGTTGATCACTCACCGTCCGTGTCGTCATTGTTGGGCGACTTTGCCTTTGGCATGTCCTACTGACTATGCCAACGATGGCAGGTTTTACTGGACATAAGTGCATGTCTGGAATAAGACCTGCATAACTTAAAAGCATCCGGTACTCATTAGGACTTCACTATTTAAAGAGAGAGCATTAGGAGGACATACACTCTGGTTGGTCAATATTTTGGTGCAATTGCAAAAGAAAAATGATGAATCTGTTAGGACATATAAACCGAGGAATGGATTAATAGTTGTACAGAGTGAAAAATATTTCAAAGTGGAAAAAATGAAACAAAAAGCATAGCACTAACTAACGCTTGGTTGGTTAATATTTTGGCGCAATTGCAAAATAAAAATGATGAATCTGTTAGCACATATAAACCTAGGAATGTAATAATAATTTTACAGCGTGAAAAATATTTCAATGTGGAAAAAAGGAAACAAAAAGCATAGCACTAACTAACGCTATGCTTTTCAATCCAACAACTTTTGTATTTTGTATAGAGGGTGCAATGTTAGTTCAGAAGAATTACACTAGTTTAATACCGAGGCAGCAAAGCATTTGTCATCATTATAACCCGAAAAGATCATATCATGTTGAAGAACCTTGCATTTCGTTCCTAATTGATATCAGAAATAAGAAGTAACTATTGACTGACAATGTCATCACACACGAAGTACTTTCACTATAAAAGTTAGGCTCATCCATAGCATGATGCCCGAATGATTCCATTATTACAAAGTGATGTTCAAAAAAATTTCATTACCTCAACATATGAAACAAATCTACTCACATATCTTAGCTCTGAGTAATATAAAAAGATAGCAAAGAACTCATGTTGCATTTTCAATAACACTGAAATTACATACACTCTTCCTTTCTAAAAAAATTAGCACCAGGAGATGTCTGCGACCCCCTTTTCAAAAATTAATATAAATCAGATGATTAACTAGCAATACTTTCATTTTAAAATTAAGCCAAATCAATTGATCATCCGACAGTAGTCTCGAATGTCATCTTATACCTCATCGACAAGCTAGTTCCACATAAACAAGGGAAGAATTCATTCGAAGATTAGAGAAGCTATAATATTTAGAATTGATTTGTATTAATAGCACATGGGTTATTGCTTCAAAGATCATAGAAGTTTACATGATATCCAAAATACGAATAATAAGTTCATTTATTATGAAGGGCAATGTAAACTGAAAAATCACAAACCACTTAATATATAACTTATCAAGTAAATTAAGATCAGCACCAAACGCACAATTGAACCGAAAAATAATTTCAGTATGACCACACTAATTAGAGCAGATGTTCTGACCCAACCTAAAACCAAGCACTGATTACCACCGCCATATACATACTTATTACAAGCTTACATGATGGAAAATGGATTACGGCAGCGTGACGATTATGGCTGTCCATATTTTTGACGAAAATTATGATTGTCCATATGATCCAGACAACAACCTGATTTGAAATATAACATCACGATTGGTTCTTTTGGACCAATAATAAATTATGCATTGGGAAATTTTACAAATTAGAAGCTGTAAAATGGATGAAGATAGTAGATAGGTGTAGCCAAGTGCACTGCGAAATTCAGTCATGTTAACAATGTAACAATAGAGCAAAATAAACTTGTTTTTTTGTACCGGAGGTTATTTGCACAATGGAATAACTGCAATGGACTGTCAAGTCCTGATGTAGATCCTCCAGGAGAATGGTCACAAGTAGAGTGTGAAAGCCTAAAATTTATATCTTCTCATAATTAATACAGGAGAATCGGTATGATATTCATACCTGACAATTTCCATTAGAGAACAACATTCTAAATAATTAGATAATTAGGAAAATGGAGATGCCAAATTTTGAAATTACCATCCAACAACTTCAAATTAGACAGAAGAACAGTAAATTAATGGAGCCGGGCATAAAAAACATACCTTGAGCCAAGCACAATGATCAACATGCACTTGCAGGGATCGAAGCCATTGCAAAAGACCAGTGAAGTATAAGCATAGTTGTGGATTTACATATTTCAGTTGGCACATGCAAATGCGACAACTTTGAATAAAAAGGAGACACAATTAATGATGTGAGACTGAGTGATGTTTGTAGATTCACATCTTGGAATATAAAGGATACATGAAGCAATGTTCTCTTTCCATCTCTTGTATCCATGTGACTATGTCAATAGACCATGTGTAAGACATATGGCAACGTGAAACAGTGCACCGACACTTGGAAGGTATATAAGCTAGATGTAAATCTCAATACCGAGACAAATTCCTGAACTAATATAGTTATACATCTATGGGGAAAGTTCTGGATGTTGGTAGATGGACCAAAATAAAAGAATAGTTTCAAAACGTTGCGGCAACAACACATGATCTAATTTTTCGAAAAGCAATTTAGTTGCATTTCATGTTTCTGTAGATTCTCTAGATAAACAGAGAACAAAGGAAAGGAACAAAATTAAAATGACTGATGGGAAAGAGGAAGACAGAGGAAGAGCTTAGGAGAAGCTTGAGATACAAAGGAAATGAAGACCAAAAAGTGGAAGACCTAGCGAGGACTAGAGCTGAAGAAAGAGACAATTATGGTAAGATTGTTGATCCCTATGATGTCAATAGTTCTTTGCTTCATATGGCTTCTCTTGTGGGGATTGACTTGGGGTGTTCTATTGAGATGATTGACAAGAATCTGGAGGTTATTCATAAAATGGAAATTGCTAGGAAGGAGATGTACTTGAAAAATCTAGCTAGACAGGTTAAAACTTCAGAAATAGTTCGTGACACACCAATATACATTGATACTGGAGATGCTACTTTAGGGGAGCTATGCTCTAATTTTGAGCACTCGGATGCTGAGTTGGAAGAAAATAAATTTGCGCATTTAAGAAAAAAATACTCTAGGGGAAAATGGACAGAGAATGCTCACCAGTTCTGAACTGTGTGAAGCACCATGTGTCAATTAGGGCTTTGAAGAGAAGGGGTAGAAGGGAAAAAATAGTGATACCTTCCCCCTTTTATTGCTTTTATTGTTTTTGGCTAAATCAATTTTTTGTTCTTATAGGTAACACAATGAAAGGTGTTTTTTTGGAATGCTAGACTTGTAGGAAAAGACCCTAAGAAAAGATATATCAGAGAGATGGTTATGGAGCATACTTTAGATTTCATAGGAATTTTGGAGACTATTACACAAAATTTTACTAAGAATGAGTTGTCTAATCTCTGTTTTGGTAAGAACTTTGACTGGCACTGGATTCTCCAAGAGGTCACTCTGGTGAGATTTTAGTTGGGGTTAATATAGATCACTTTGATGTGATGCATGTTGAACATGGGGATACTTTGTTAGAGTCATGGTTTTTGATAGAAAAGCAAAGTTCAATTGGAATTTGATTGCAGTTTATGCAGATTCTCAAACTGATTGGAAAGCTGGGTTCCTAAAAGAATTGGCTAGGGTTTATAATGATAATACCATACCCTGTTTGGTGGGAGGTGATTTTAACATCATTAGAAAAGAAACCAAGAAAAACAAACCTGTTAGTAATGAACATTGGAGCTTTATGTTCAATTCTATCATAGAAAATGCTGGACTGAGGGGATTCCCTTTGAATGGGAGGAATTTTACCTGGGCTAATAACCTACCTGATCCTACTTATGAGAAATTGGATAGAGCCTTGTGCTGCCGTGTGTGGGATGAAAAGTATCATCTTACTATTGTACTGGCTTTTGCTAGGGAAATATCTCAACATGCCCCTTTATTCTTAGATTTTGGGGTACATAGTAAGAGTGGGCTCATATCTAGATGTCAAAAACTATTGGAGTTTGAGAGAAGGTTTTAGGATCTTGTTTACAAAATTTGGAATGCTCCTTACGAAGGAGACAATTTAGAGAGATGGCGACTAAGGTTTAGGGAGTTGAGGAAGAAGGCTAAAGGCTAGAATAAGAATGTAGATTCCTGGTATATGGAAATCAAAACTGAGCTTATAGAAAAACTTGATGAGATAGATAAGATGGCAGAGAGACAAGGGCTGACTGCTTGTGATAGACAGGAGCAGAAAGAACTTAGAGAACAATTATAGAGACTCCTAAAACAAGAAGAAGTCAAGTGGCTCCAGAGAAGGCCAAGGAAATTACTGATGGTGATGAAATACTAGATATTACAATGCTAAAGTAAATGGTAGGAGGAGGAAAAACATGATCACATCTTTAGAGCAAGAAGAAGGGGTTATAGAGGGATATGAACAATTGATGAAATACATTACTGACTTTTATAAAAACCTCTTTGGGCATCCTGATGTGACTAACTACTTTGACTGATCAGAATCTGCCAAAAAATTCTGAAGATGATATTGAAAAAACTCACTAGACCTTTTTCTCTACAAGAAATTAAAGATGTTGTTTTTGGTATGAAGAGAAATAAGAGCCCAGGCCATGATTGGTTTCATGCAAATTTCTATTAGGATTTTTGGGATTTGGTCAAATGGGACTTGAAAACTTTGATTGATGATTTTGCCGTTGGAAAACTGGATATTTCTATATTAAACTATGGCATTATTACCTTGGTCCCTAAAACTGCTGATGCTAAACAAGTTTAGAAATTCAGGCCCATTTGTCTACTAAATGTTAGCTTTAAAATTATTATTAAAGTGCTCATGGAAAGATTAAGCAAACGTGTGTCCCCTGTGATTTCTCCTACTCAAACAGCTTTGTGAAGGGGAGATACATCATGGAGGGAGTGGTTATTTTGCATGAAGCCTTAAACTCTATTCATGTCAAGAAGCAAAATGCTTTGCTTTTTAAGGTTGATTTTGGAATAGCATATGACCAAATCAAGTGGCATTTTGTAATGAAAATGCTTAAACTTAAGGGTTTCCCTGGTTAATAGTGTGATTGCGTATGATGACCATCGTTCGGAAACATAGCATACAATTTCAAAAAAATTCCTACGCCCACGCAAGATCTATCTAGGAGATGCATAGCAACGAGAGGGGGAGAGTGTATCTATGTACCCTTGTAGACCGAAAGCGGAAGCGTTTGACAACGCGGTTGATGTAGTTGAACTTCTTCTCGTTTGGACCGACCAAGTACCGAACGTACGGCAGCTCCGAGTTCTACACACGTTCAACTCGATGATGTCCCTCGAACTCTTGATCCAGCAAAGTGTCGAGGAAGTAGTGAAGGAAATATGCTCTAGAGGCAATAATAAAGTTTTTATTTTATATTTCCTTACATCATGATAAATGTTTATTATCCATGCTAGAATTGTATTAACCGGAAACTTGATACATGTGCAGATACATAGACAAAACACCGTGTCCCTATTAAGCCTCTACTAGACTAGCTCGTTAATCAAAGATGGTTAAGTTTCCTGACCATAGACATGTGTTGTCATTTGATGAACGAGATCACATCATTAGGAGAATGATGTGATGGACAAGACCCATACGTTAGCTTAGCATAATGATCGTTAAGTTTTATTGCTATTGCTTTCTTCATGACTTATACATATTCCTTTGACTATGAGATTATGCAACTCCTGAATACCGAAGGAACACCTTGTGTGCTATCAAACGTCACAACGTAACTGGGTGATTATAAAGATGCACTACAGGTGTCTCTCAAGGTGTTTGTTGGGTTGGCATAGATCGAGATTAGGATTTGTCACTCCGAGTATCGGAGAGGTATCTCTGGGCCCTCTCGGTAATGCATATCATGATAAGCCTTGCAAGCAATGTAACTAATGAGTTAGTTGCGGGATGATGCATTGCATAATGAGTAAAGAGACTTGCCGGTAACGAGATTGAACGAGGTATAAAGATACCGACGATCGAATCTCGGGCAAGTACCATACCGATGACAAAGGGAATGACGTATGTTGTCATTGCGGTTTGACCGATAAAGATCTTCGTAGAATATGTGGGAACCAATATGAGCATCCAGGTTCCACTGTTGGTTATTGATCGGAGATGCGTCTCGGTCATGTCTACATAGTTCTCGAACCCGTAGGGTCCGCACGCTTAATGTTCGATGATGATTTGTATTATGAGTTATGTGTTTTGGTGACCGGAGATTGTTTGGATTCCCGGATGAGATCACGGACACGACGAGGAGTCTCGAAATGGTCGAGAGGTAAATATTGATATATTGGATGATAGTATTCGGACACCGGAAGGGTCCCTCCTTTATATACGTGGGCAGGGCACCCCTTGGAGACACACCAATTGTTCCAAGCCATGTGTGGCGTCTCTCTCCACGGTTTACTCCTCCGGTCATATTCACGTAGTGCTTAGGCAAAGCCTTGCACAGATCACATCACCATCACAATCACCACGCCATCGTGCTGACGAAACTCTCCTGCGACCCTCTGCTAGATCAAGAGTTCGAGGGACGTCATCAAGCCAAACGTGTGCTAAAATCGGAGGTGTCCTACATTCGGTACTTGATCGGTTGGATCGCGAAGACGCTCGACTACATCAATCGCGTTAACCTAACGCTTCCACTTTCAGTCTACGAGGGTACATGGGCACACTCTTGCCCTCTCGTTACTATGCATCTCCTAGATAGATCTTGCGTGATCGTAGGATTTTTTTGAACTTGCATGCAAATTCCCCAACAGTGGCATCCGAGCCAGGTTTATGCGTAGATGATCTGCACGAGTAGAACACAAAGAGTTGTAGGCGATAATAGTCATACTGCTTACCACCAACGTCTTATTTTGATTCAGCGGTATTGTTGGATGAAGTGGCCCAGACCAACCTTACCTGACCACGTTCATGAGACCGGTTCCACCGACAGACATGCAACTTGTTTTGCATAAAGGTGGTTGGCGGGTGTCTGTTTCTCCAACTTTAGTTGAATTGAATTTGACTACGGCCGGTCCTTGTTGAAGGTTAAAACAACACACTTGACGAAAAATCGTTGTGGTTTTGATGTGTAGGTAAGAACGGTTCTTTCTAGAAGCCGGTAGCAGCCACGTAAAACTTGCAACAACAAAGTAGAGGACGTCTAACTTGTTTTTGCAGGGCATGTTGTGATGTGATATGGTCAAGATGTGATGAGATATAAGTTGTTGTATGAGATGATCATGTTTTGTAAAAGTTATCGGCAACTGGCAGGAGCCTTATGGTTGTCGCTTTATTGTATGAAATGCAATCACCATGTAATTGCTTTACTTTATCACTAAGCAGTAGCGATAGTCGTAGAAGCAATAGTTGGCGAGACGACAACGATGCTACGATGGAGATCAAGGTGTCAAGCCGGTGACGATGGAGATCATGACGATGCTTTGGAGATGGAGATCAAAGGCACAAGATGATGATGGCCATATCATGTCACATATTTTGATTGCATGTGATGTTTATCTTTTATGCATCTTATTTTGCTTAGTATGGCGGTAGCATTATAAGATGATCCCTCACTAAATTTCAAGGTATAAGTGTTCTCCCTGAGTATGCATCGTTGCTACACTTCATCGTTCCGAGACACCACGTGATGATCGGGTGTGATGAGCTCTACGTTCACATACAACGGGTGCAAGACAGTTTTGCACATGCATAATACTTGGTTTAAACTTGACGAGCCTAGCATATGCAGATACGGCCTCGGAACACTAAGACCGAAAGGTCAAATGTGAATCATATAGTAGATATGATCAACATAGAGATGTTCACCATTGAGAACTACTCCATCTCACGTGATGATCGGAGATGGTTTAGTTGATTTGGATCACGTATCATTTAGATAACTTGAGGGATGTCTATTTAGTGGGAGTTCTTAAGTAATATGATTAATTGAACTTAATTTATCATGAACTTAGTCTTGATAGTATTTGCATATCTATGTTGTAGATCAATAACTTGCGATGTATCTCCCCGTTTATTTTTTATATGTTCCTAAAGAAAAATAAGTTGAAAGATGATAGTAGCAATGATGCGGACTAGGTCCTTGTGTCGGTGTTCTGGGAACGGGGGTCCCCAGACTTGCCTGCCTGCGGCCTGCGGCGTGGCTCAAAAGGGGGGCCCCAGCACGGCCCATCTTCATCAACACGAGACCCAAGACCCTCGCGAGGGGCAAAGCCTCGCAGGGCGGACGACACGGCGCTTCCTCAGGCACGGCCTCGTCAGGCTGGCTCACGAGGAGGCGGAGAGATCAAGGCGGGGTTCCTCGCGAGGTGCCCATGACGCAAGCCATGACGACCAAAGGCGCCAGGCGGGCGCCAGCCCGCGAAGTGTCCTCCCTTTCCTCTTTTGTGCAAAGGGAGCAAGCGCAGGCAGGAGGATCAAGCAACGGCACCCATTTCGGTGCAACGAGACCAAGACCAGCTCCACGACAAGGAGGAAGTCACCGTGGAGCCCAAGCCAGCGTCATCACCAGAGCCTTTGGCAGGCGAAGACCAACTTTAGTCAGGATAAGTGTACTTGATGTTCCCCTTCGAATTGGCCAATTGTTGGCGCCCTTCCCGCTCAATATTTGGGAAGAGGCCTAGGTCCTTTGCCTATAAATAGGACTAGCCACCCCCCAGGGTAGGGGATCCAGAGATCTGGCAAGTATCATCTAGGAAGATCAGAACGTCTAGCAACCCGGCAATCAGTTAGATAGGCATCAGAAAGAGAGAGAAGGGCGATCGAACTCCTCCTAGCAGTTCATCCCCCAGGCCAAGAACAGACCCTCGCGAGGCTGTTCTACCTTGTAGTGTTCATCATCATCAGCCCAAGAGGCAATCCACCACACCACACTGGAGTAGGGTATTACACCGCATCGGTGGCCTGAACTAGTATAAACTTTGTGTCTCTTGTGTTGTTCCTTCAGTAGTTAGATCTTTGCGAGGCAGAGAGGTAGAGGGCATAATCTCCGTGCGCACCCCAGAGTTCGAACCTTAAGGGTCTGCCGGAACCCGAAATCCGACATTTGGCGCGCCAGGTAGGGGTGCGCCGGAATTTGTCTTCCGCCGCTTCGTTCTCCTCCGACCGTCGCGTCAATGTACGACGCCCGTCGAGCCCGCGTCGCCCAGGCGGCCCCCGTAGGTGGGCGTCCTTGTCGTTCCCCGTCGCCCGCCATCAACGCCGCCACCGACCCGGCGGGGAACGAGCAGCAAGCGCCATCCCAGCATCTGCCTGTGCGACAAGGTGACCACACCGCTACATCAACACCTCCGGTCGTCGCGGCCCTCCTGGGCGGCTTGCAGGCGCCGCCCACAAGTCGCCACATCAAGCCGTTTGTCCACCGGGTCAGCGCCGCTTCTGCACGGCAGGGGGCTCCCTCGGACCAGGTGGCGCGCGACGTCGGTCTGACCTTCAGCTCGGAGGACCACCCCGCCAACTTGGCCGGCTCGGGCGCTGAAAGTGCAACTATCCCTAGGTGGTTTTGGTAATTCATAACAACATATAGCTCATTGAGCTAATGATATTCCAAGATAACTATTTCAGGAAAGCTCAATGATTGGCATGGCATGAATGGTGAAAGTGGAACCCTCAAAATACTAAGGACAAAGGATTGGCTCAAGCTCAAAATCTCAAGACTCTTCATTTTACATTTTAGTGATCCAAGATCACATTGAGTCAATAGGAAAAGCCAATACTATCAAGGAGGGATGAGGTGTTGCTTAATGAGCTCTTTGCCTTATGTGCTTAATGATATGCTCCAAAATCCTCAATTACTTTCCCATATCCACATATGACCTAAACCCTAAGCCAAACTCGGTCATACCGATTCTTTCTATCCGGCGCCACCGAGTCTTCATATGTCATAAGCCACTGCCAAAACCCTAGCAAATCGGTTTCACCGATAGGGATCTCGGTCTCACTGAGATGGGATTGCAATCTCTCTGTTTCCTTTTCGTAACTTTTCGGTCTCACCGAAAGAGCAGATCGGTCCCACCAAGATTGCAATGCAAACTCTCTGTTTCCCTTTTGTAACTTTTCGGTCTCACCGAAAGAGCAAATCGGTCCCACCAAGTTTGCCTGACCAACTCTCTGGTTAGCTACTTACCAAATCGGTCTCACCGAGTTTGTGTAATCGGTCTCACCAAGATTACGTTATGCCCAAACCCTAACCATATCGGTCCTACCGAGATGCATGTCAGTCCCACCGAAAATCTCTAACGGTCACTAGGTTTACCTTTTTGGTCCGACCAAGTTTGTTGATTCGGTCCCACCGAGATTGGTAAATTGTGTGTAACGGTTGGATTTTAAGTGGAGGCTATATATACCCCTCCACCTCCTCTTCATTCGTGGAGAGAGCCATCAGAACACATCTACACTTCCAACTCATATGTTCTGAGAGAGAACCACCTACTCATGTGTTGAGACCAAGATATTCCATTCCTACCATATGAATCTTGATCTCTAGCCTTCCCCAAGTTGCTTTCCACTCAAATCTTCTTTCCACCAAATCCAAATCCTGTGAGAGAGAGTTGAGTGTTGGGGAGACTATCATTTGAAGCACAAGAGCAAGGAGTTCATCATCAACACACCATTTGTTACTTCTTGGAGAGTGGTGTCTCCTAGATTGGCTAGGTGTCACTTGGGAGCCTCTGACAAGATTGTGGAGTTGAACCAAGGAGTTTGTAAGGGAAAGGAGATCGTCTACTTCGTGAAGATCTACCGCTAGTGAGGCAAATCCTTCGTGGGCGGTGGCCATGGTGGGATAGACAAGGTTGCTACTTTGTGGACCCTTCGTGGGTGGAGCTGTCGGTGTACTAAAGTAGGGGTACCTTAGTACCCCAGACTTGTGCACGGGCAGTTGTAGCACCCTGCGGCAAGGCCCGCCCAGGAAGCGCCAAGAGAAGACCAAGCATTCAAGACAAGGCCCCCGGCAAGAGGAGCTTGCCGGGCCAAGAAGACAAGGCCCCCGGCAAGAGGAGCTTGCCGGGCCAAGAAGACAAGACCCCGGCAAGAGGAGCTTGCCGGGACGACCGAGCCCATGTAAGGCCATCCAAGAACAAAGTATACGAGACAGAAGATCGAGACCCCGACAAGAGGAGCTTGTCGGGAAGGCCGAACCCAGGCACCACAAGAGAAGCCCGCCATGGCGCGCCAAGCGCCCCGGCAAGGCCTGATAGCTGGCACGCTATCAGGCACAGGAAGACGACCCCCGCGGCAAGCCACTTGCCGCGACAAGATCGCCACCTCAAGACTGCGCTCCAGCTCGCCCGCCCACGCGTCGCTCCGGGGCTTCCCCCAAGGGCACGTGGCGAGGCACCGCGCGGCCTGAGGCATGCGGTGGCATGCAGCCGCCATCGTGGCGAACGGTGGCGCACCTAACGGTCCGCCTCGGTGCTGTCCGGGCGACCGTGACGGGCATTTAATGCCCTTGTCCCCTACCGTCAGAAGTAGGTATGATAACACTGTGCCGCACTGTAGCGCCACCGTTCCCGCACTATTACAGCTACCACCCCTTTTACACTTTTACCCCTTTCTCTTACGTTGACACCTGTCGGTGACCCCTTTGCGCTATAAAAGGAGGCCCGTGTGCAACGTAGAAGGGGTTCCGGGGTTCGGAGATTCGGCATCCAGACAGCCATACGCTCGGTGCAGCTAGCTCTCCAAGCTCCCGAGCTCCCCAGTTCAATACAACCAAGCAGGAGTAGGGTTTTACGCGTCCATCGCGGCCCGAACCTGGGTAAACCGCCCGTGTGCTCGCCTCGATCTGCTCTCTGTGCTCCCTCCGCCCCCCTCACCGGACAACGAAAGGGGCTCCGGCCCCCATAGGTGCTCGCGGGGGACGCAGTCCGCCCCGACATCTTTGGCGCGCCAGGTAGGGGGCTGGCTACGCCGGGGGACAGCCCGCTCCTGCGGATCCCAGGATCCGTCCAGTCGAAGCAGGTGTCCCCGGTAAGCCTCGCTCCGGCGAGCAGATCAGCAGTCCGAACGCTGAGGAACAGTCCGCTCCTGCGGATCCGAGGATCTGTCCAGTTGAAGCGGGGGTTCCCGACAAGCTTTGGCATTCTTTCCCACGGGCTCGTGTGCGGCCCTCCTCGAGTATCCACTCGCGCAGAGACTGGGCAAGAAGCAGCTGCTCCTTGAGGAGGACCGCCTTCTGGCCGCTGGGCGAACGATTCGCCTCCAGCGAACTCTGCGCCGCTCCCGTAGCCGCAGGAGTTAGCGCCAGAAGTCACGAGAAAGGCGACCTCGTTCCCCGGCGCGCCTCGTCCGCCGGGGTGCCGAACGAGTTGACGCCGACCGGGGGGGGGGGGGGGGAGTCTTGCCAGCGCGGTTGCCGGAACCCGTTTCCGCCAACCATCCTCTCTGCCCAAGTCTTGCCGCAGTTGCATGTGATCCTTGGCGCAGAGAGGGGCGCGGATCTCCAAGCATAGCTATGCCTAGCTCCGGAGGGTCGTGAGGCCCTGCGCCTTCACCTACCCCCAGGATGGGCTGGACGCTGCCCAAGGAGGTTTTACCCCACCGGGCGGCAAGCGATAAGAAAAGATAAGTTGCCGGAGCTCGAGCAATTGCTCCATTAATTTTTAAGAGTTATCTCCCTCGAACGACCGAGCCTTGGTTGAGAGGCCTGAGCGCGGAAGGACCGGCACGAGACTGGTTGCGCCCTCGTTTCGTTTCGAGTCCGCTCAACGACTTGAGTGTGCTACACCCCGAGTAGCATCCTCACTTTGTTTCGAGCTCGCCCGACACCCTAAGCGTGCTGCGACCGCAGTCGCACCGTTTACTTTGCCTCGAGCCTGCTCAACAATCTGAGTGAGCGGCAACCAGCCACGGCGAGGTTTCTTGCCGGTGGTAGCCCCGCCAGCGGGTCGCTGACGTCCCGCACTCGGCGCCCGTGGCAAGGCGGAGGCCTACGCCGGCAAGTCCCCGAAAGCGTAGGGCGGAAACAAACAAGGCGCCGGTCAAGTAGAGGGGATAACAGTGCGATGCATAGCCTAAGATGAAAAGTTATATTACAAAATGCCTTACTGCTGCTCTAACCAGCCGTTTCCATGGCATATTTGACAGCGGCAGGGAAAGGAGATAAAAGAAAAGGGCAGGCGACTGGGGCCAACCCACTGCATCGACCCGCGCCGGCCCGACTCCCTGCCTCCGCCGCCGCGACTCCGAGTGCATGAGGACCGCGTGGTGGGCGCGCAGAACCGAGGCGACGGGTGGGACGACCTCTCCCCATCCCGTAATTATGGGGAACGGACGCCTCGAAAGCCGCGCCCCACCCCCGTTCATTTATTGAGCCGCGCCTCCGCACCTCCCTCCACTTAAAGAGGGAACGGGCGTTTTCGCCCCCACGACGCCGCGGTAAGCGCGCGCCGCCTGGGGAAGGCGCGGCGGATGCGGAGTTAAGGAGCAGCGCGACCAAGGCCATGCGCGCCCGTGCACCGTTAGGGCCTGGCCCAACGACGCTCGGCACCGTGTGTGGCCCAGGCCCGGGGGCTCTTGTCGGTGTACTAAAGTAGGGGTACCTTAGTACCCCAGACTTGTGCACGGGCAGTTGTAGCACCCTGCGGCAAGGCCCGCCCAGGAAGCGCCAAGAGAAGACCAAGCATTCAAGACAAGGCCCCCGGCAAGAGGAGCTTGCCGGGCCAAGAAGACAAGGCCCCCGGCAAGAGGAGCTTGCCGGGCCAAGAAGACAAGACCCCGGCAAGAGGAGCTTGCCGGGACGACCGAGCCCATGTAAGGCCATCCAAGAACAAAGTATACGAGACAGAAGATCGAGACCCCGACAAGAGGAGCTTGTCGGGAAGGCCGAACCCAGGCACCACAAGAGAAGCCCGCCATGGCGCGCCAAGCGCCCCGGCAAGGCCTGATAGCTGGCACGCTATCAGGCACAGGAAGACGACCCCCGCGGCAAGCCACTTGCCGCGGCAAGATCGCCACCTCAAGACTGCGCTCCAGCTCGCCCGCCCACGCGTCGCTCCGGGGCTTCCCCCAAGGGCACGTGGCGAGGCACCGCGCGGCCTGAGGCATGCGGTGGCATGCAGCCGCCATCGTGGCGAACGGTGGCGCACCTAACGGTCCGCCTCGGTGCTGTCCGGGCGACCGTGACGGGCATTTAATGCCCTTGTCCCCTACCGTCAGAAGTAGGTATGATAACACTGTGCCGCACTGTAGCGCCACCGTTCCCGCACTATTACAGCTACCACCCCTTTTACACTTTTACCCCTTTCTCTTACGTTGACACCTGTCGGTGACCCCTTTGCGCTATAAAAGGAGGCCCGTGTGCAACGTAGAAGGGGTTCCGGGGTTCGGAGATTCGGCATCCAGACAGCCATACGCTCGGTGCAGCTAGCTCTCCAAGCTCCCGAGCTCCCCAGTTCAATACAACCAAGCAGGAGTAGGGTTTTACGCGTCCATCGCGGCCCGAACCTGGGTAAACCGCCCGTGTGCTCGCCTCGATCTGCTCTCTGTGCTCCCTCCGCCCCCCTCACCGGACAACGAAAGGGGCTCCGGCCCCCATAGGTGCTCGCGGGGGACGCAGTCCGCCCCGACAGGAGCCCTCCGTGGACTCGCGCAACCGTTACCCTTCGTGGGTTGAAGTCTCCACTAACGTGGATGTAGGATAGCACCACCTATCCGAACCACGGGAAAAACATCCGTGTCTCCAATAGCGTTTGAATTCTCCAAACCCTTCCCTTTACATTCTTGCAAGTTGCATGCTTTACTTTCCGCTGCCTATATACTCTTTGCATGCTTGCTTGAATTGTGTGATGATTGCTTGACTTGTCCTAAAGTTGCTAAAATCTGCCAAGAACTAAAGTTGGGAAAAGGTTAAGTTTTTATTTGGTCAAGTAGTCTAATCACCCCCTCTAGACATACTTCTGATCCAACAAGTGGTATCAGAGCTTTGGTCTCCATTTGCTTTGATTTCCATAGCTTTTGGTGGTCATAGCCTTGGTTTCACAACCTAGGAGAGTATGGTGTCTAGTGAGGGAAATTATCACCATAGAGGTCCTTACTTTGATGGTACTAACTTTGCTAGTTGGAAGCATAAAATGAAAATGCATATTCTTGGACATAACCCGGCCGTTTGGGCTATTGTGTGTGTTGGCTTGCAAGGTGACTTCTTCGACGGGAAAGAACGAAACCGTGAAGCTACCGCGGATGAGTTGAAGATGCTACACTACAATGCTCAAGCTTGTGATATTCTCTTCAACGGATTGTGCTCCGAAGAATTCAACAAAATCAGCCGTCTTGAGAATGCAAAGGAAAATTGGGATACTTTGATTGATATGCACGAGGGTACCGACTCCGTCAAGGAATCCAAATTGGATGTGCTTCAAAGTCAACTTGACAAGTTCAAAATGAAGGATGGTGAAGGTCTCGCTGAAATGTACTCTAGGCTTGCTCTCATCACAAATGAGATTGCCGGCTTAGGGAGTGAAGAGATGACCGACAGATTCATCATCAAGAAGATCCTAAGAGCCTTGGATGGAAAATATGATACTGTGTGCACATTGATCCAAATGATGCCCAATTACAAAGATCTCAAGCCAACGGAAGTCATTGGAAGAATTGTTGCTCATGAGATGTCACTCAAGGATAAAGAGGAACTGCACAACAAATCAAGTGGTGCTTACAAAGCCTCATGTGAATCCCCCACATCATCAAGTGAGAAACAAAACTTCAATGAAGAACTGAGCTTAATGGTGAAGAACTTCAACAAGTTCTACAAGAGTAGAAGCAAAGATAGAATCTCCAAGTCAAGGTCCTACAATGACAAACGATCTTCTAGTCGAGAGCGAAACTGCTACAATTGTGGAAGACCCGGACACTATTCCAATGAGTGTATGGCTCCCTACAAAAGAAGAGAAGATTCTCCAAAAACAAGAAGCAAAAGAGAGGAATCACCATCACGAGAGAGAAGGAGTAGAGATGATCGTTATGAACGAAGATACTCACGGAGAAGCAAGGATTCGGAAAGGAAGGAAAAATCATCAAGGAGCTACACAAAACGAAGACATCAAGCTCATGTTGGTGAATGTGTATCCGGCTCCGACTCCGACAACCACTCCGAGAGAAGTTATCACTCCGACTCCAAATATACTCAAGATGAAGGTGTTGCCGGTCTAGCACTTTTGTCAACCAACTCCTACAACATATTTGATTCACCAAATGAAGGAATTGGAAGATGTTTCATGGCCAAAGGTCCTAAGGTAACTCATCCTGAGTATGTAGATTTTAATAGTGATGAAGATGACTTGTTAGGCGATGATGATTTACTTGTTGACAACTCTAGTGATGAATCCTATGATGAAACGTCAATTAATTATGCCAAAATGAATGAAAATGATAAGGAGAAAATTGAGGCTCTAACTAAAGAACTAAACACTCTTAAGTTAGCTCATGAAACTATCTTCGAAGATCATCGAGAACTTTTAAGGGCTCATGAGAAGTTACGCTTTGAAAAGCTCAATCTTGAGCAAGAGCATGAGCTTTTAAAGGCAATCAATGATGATCTCCGCAAGAAAAGTTCTTCTTACATTGCCAAACATTTACTCTTATCCACTTACATGCCTCAAGTCAAGTCTAATAACAAGAACAAGAAAGATTCTTCTTCTAGTAGTAACAATGATCATGTTAAATCCAATATTGTTGCTTTTAGTAGTTCTCTTGATTCCACTAATGATTCTCTTAGCCAAGTTACAATTGAGCAAGAAAATAGCATATTGAAGGAAATCATAGAGAAAGGAGTGTACAAAAGCCTTGCCGGAAGTAAGCAATTCGAGGAGATTTTACGCAAGCAAGGAAGGCACCGGAAGAATCAAGGTGTTGGTTTTGAATGAAAGTTCAATGCCAATGGAGTTGAGTGGGAAGAAGATCAATACCCCAAGACAAAGTTTGTTCCTCAACAAGAGAAGTATGACCCAACTTCTTTCAAGGGGACACAAACTCAAGATGATCTTCCACCACAAGACTACAAGCAAAAAGGCAAGGACAAGCTTCAAGAGGAAATAGATGCATTTGAAGAAGCTCCTAAGACCTTAGTCAAGTGGATTCCCAAGACTACTTCAAGTTCCACTTCATCAAGTACGACTACAACTCCAAGGATTCCCATCAAGATGGTGTGGATCCAAAAGAAGAAGAACTAGAGAGTTCTTGAGGGTGACTCCGCCAACAAACTTCACTCTTATCATTTTGGCAAGAACAAGTGCAATCAACTTCCACATCTTGCACTAGTTCAAGGAGTCACAAACCCTCTTGTTGGTAAGTCAAGGGACAAGGTAACCTAAAAGCTTTCATAGACATCATCTTGTATGTGCATCACTCTATGTCTATGGATATACTTGCTCGTTCCTTGTGGGACTAACCCATGTAGGTATTGAAAGTGCAATTCACTCAAAAGGATAGCTCCAAGTGATCTACATCAACATTGAGCATCCACATCTTCAACATCTACATGAAGTCATCATCGACAAAACCCAAGGTTAGTTCATCCCTCTTCGGGGGGGGGGGGGTATCACATCTAGGGGGAGCTTTACTCTTAAGACTTGAGCTAAAGCGACTCTAATGATGTGAACACAACAATGCTTTATGTAAAAGTGGTAACCCCACTTGAGCTTAAACGATGAGTATGACCTATGATCAAATGTTCTCATTTGACTCCTATGTCAATATACTCATATATAGATGACCTAGTCATCGCCAATTGCTTGATAGATGCTAGAATTGGCTGTGCATGTTTTGTCACATATTTCAATTGCCATTTTATTGTGTGAGCATGTTGGTTGCATATTTTACTCATTCGAGGACATCCACTTGTTGTTTTGATTGTTTGGTTTTTTGTCCTTTTGCCAAGTGGATGGACAAGAATGCCTAAGAACCCCCTCTAGCTATCTATGCTTTTCTCGTCTCAAACTCTATTCATGCTACATCACAAAATTGATCAAGTCAGATTCGAACCACTCTGTGTGAGGAGCACTCGGAGTCCCCGATTCGTCATAGACTTAAACTTCCAAAACCTCTTTGTGATTTTCGGTCTGACCGATACCCCACTTTCGGTCCTACCGAGATCATCAAGTTGATCTAAGTTTTTAATCTCGGTGCAACCGATTTGAACTATTCGGTCACACCGAGTTGCAATAACTGTACACAGTTTTGCATCTCGGTGCCACCGAGTTGTTCCACTCGGTCACACCGACAGGGTCGGGCTATATATAGACACGGGCAAAATTTTGGAAATTTCTCCGAACCTCTTCGCCCGCGCCATAGCTCGCTCTACCGGCGTGGTCTCCGGATCGTCTCCTCGCCGCCAGCAGCCTCCAGTCGCTGGTCTCCATCGCCGTCAATGGGAATCAACCCCGCCGTTGCCGCCGTAGCGAGTCTCCGCCGAACTAGGGTACGAACTCGATCTTTGTGCTATTCCCCAATCCGATTCCTAGCACATTGTGATCATAATGATTCTTGCCACGTTTGATAAACTTCTATCCAGTCAAAGAACTCGTAGATTAGTTTTGATTCGAAAATTTTAGGGTTAGGTTTCCGCCGAAACCATCTCGGACCCACCGAGTTGAAAAACTCGGTCCCACCGATTTGGCCTATGCCATTGCACAAGTGAAACTCGGTATGACCGAGTGTAACTAATCGGTGTGACCGATTTTTGAACTTTGTGAAACCCTAGCAGTCTCGGTGCCACCGAACTATGACTCGGTCTGACTGAGTTCACTAGTTTAGGTTCCAAAAACTGCTTCGGTATCACCGAGTTTAAAAATCGGTAGATCCGAGATGCTTTCTGTGGGAAACTAAAACTAAGTTTTTGAATCATTCTTTTTGCAAAAATCTCTGCATTTTGTGATGCTCATCCACTCTACCTCATCTATAAACTATTCACAGGGGTCAGAAGTCAGCTTGTTCATCATGTCAGATCAAAGTGATAGTCAGAATCAGTCAGAGCAGCTTGTGCACATGAGTGAGGGCACTAGTCCCTCCAGTTCCTCAGATGATGGCAGAAGGAGCACCCCTAGCAATCTGCCAAAAGCTGCCACAAGACAAAGAAAGAAGAGAACTTCAGACTCAGAGGATGAAGATTATGTGGCAGAGGAAGAGGCAACTTCCAAGAAAGTTGAACTCAAAAAGGAGCATGGTTCAAGGCAGAGCAACAAGCCAGGCTTAAAGGTCAAAAGGCCAGCAGGCAGGCAGCCCATGCCAAAGGCCAGAGCCTCAACAAAGATTGCTGAGAAGCCTGCACCCAAAGAGCCAGTTGCAGCTAAAACAAAGAAAGAAAGGAAAAGAGGCAGATGGTGCAAGAAAGTAGATCCCATGGCTGAATTTGAACAACATTCTTTTGATGAAGAAGAAGAAGAAGAAGAAGGTGCTGCACCAGCACCTAAGGCACCCAAGCTGATGGGTGATGCCATTAGATCAGGAGCAGCTACATCTAAGCCAAAGGAATCCCCCAAGTCTGCTTCCAAGGCCAAGCCAGCTCCAAAGCCAAAACCAAAGAGGAATACTAGGAGCATCCCAGCTGCTGAGAAAAACAAGGCCCCAGTGCCTGAACCTGCAGAAGAAGAGGAAGGCCAAGTGCTGAGAAAGTTGAAGCCCAAGATCCCAGACCACAATGATGCTCATCCTGTGGCTGAGGATATGAAAATCAGGAGAGACTCTGGATTGAGAAAATGGAGAGCAGAGGATCCCTATGCTACCAGGAGATGGACTGCTGTAGACTACAGGTTCCATACTAAGGAACAACAAGACTTCTATGAGACAGTCTTGTTAGACAAGAAGCCCATTGTATGTGACATGAGATGGGTCGATTGGCAATACATCAAGGACAACCAAGAGCACTACCCTGGAGTGCAGGATAGCTTTAAGGCGTGTGGAGTAGTAGACTTTGTTGGGTAAAAGCTCACAAAGTGGAATGAGGAACTTATCATGCAGTTCTACTCCACAGCACACTTTTACCCAGATGGAAGGATCACATGGATGTCTGAAGGTACAAGGTACCACTCAACTGTTGAGGAATGGGCAAAGTTGATCAATGCCCCAGAGGAAAATGAAGATGACTTGGATGTCTATTCCAAGAAGAAGATGGACCACAACTCCATGATCAACATGTACAAAGAGATCCCTGACAAGGCACTTGAAACTTTCAAGTATGGATCTGTACACTATCTTCTGTCAGGATTGCCAACCATCAATTGGATCTTAAGGCACACTCTGTTGCCCAAGTCAGATGATCACAAGATGATCAGAGGCCATGCAATCAATTTGCTTCATATCTTTGATATGCCTCAGAAGTTCAAAGTCATGAGCCTTATGATAGAAACAATCAAGAGGACTGCAGCAGACCAGAACAGGAGCTGTGGATATGCCCCTCAGATCCAGGAACTGATCAACTCCAAGATGGGCACTGGCATATATCTTTTGGATAAGGAACATCTGCCTATTCATCCTGATTTTGAAGACAATGAGGTTGTGATGAACAAAGATGAACCATCTTCAGCCCATCCAGAAGCACAGAAGGAGAAGGCGAGGAAGGAGAAAGCTGCAAGGATGCCAACTCAAGAGGAGGCATCTGAATACTTCTTGAAAACCAAGCAAGAGCAGCTTAGTTACCTGATTGCCTCCACCCTGCGGATTGAGAAAGGTTTGGCCAACCTAACTCAGAACCAGGCAAGCTTAGAGAGAATCGTAGAACAGAAGTTCTATGACTTGGATATCAAGGTGACAGAGATTCAGACTGCAGTGGAGCAACTCCAGGATGACATGCAGGAGAGGAGAGGGAAGACAACCACAGATGCATTTGCCAGAGTGCCATGAGGTCCAAGGTCGTCTGCAGTGCCAGTTCCTGACACAAGAGCAACCGCCTCAGCACCAGCCGCAGCACCAACCCAACCTGCTCCAGCATCCACTTCAGCTCCAACTCCAACAGCATCTACGGAAGCCTTCGTCCTTGGAGTGATCCAGACTCCACCACCACCTGAAGATCAAGCCTGAGTGTCGATCTAGCACTATGCATTTTCTAGGAACTTTTTGGTAACTTGTTGCCAAAGGGGGAGAAAAATGTATAGATCATAGGCTTCGAGAGAGAGAGTGTTGCTTTTATTCTCTCTTGCTTTTATTTGGTGGTCCTTAAAACATTGTTTGCTTTTGGTTGAGATACTTTGATATGCTTGTGAGACATTGATGATCATGTGTTTGATCATAAGCTACACTTATGCACGCTTGATATATCTTATCTGTCTTATGTGATCATTCACTTTGCCTTGGTGATGAGTGCATGTATTTCATTATTAATCATTTTGAGCGCTCCACCAAGATGTATGTGACATGGAAGAGTAACCCATAATTCTAACTTCTTGTGCATTTGCAGTCCAAAGCAAATTTTAAATATGCACAAATTTAGGGGGAGCTCTTACTTATCACATACTTCTCAAAGCGACGATGTAATTCATTCTTATTATCATTTGTCGAAGCTTTGATCTATATGTTGTCATCAATTACTAAAAAGGGGGAGATTGAAAGTGCAACTATCCCTAGATGGTTTTGGTAATTCATAACAACATATAGCTCATTGAGCTAATGATATTCCAAGATAACTATTTCAGGAAAGCTCAATGATTGGCATGGCATGAATGGTGAAAGTGGAACCCTCAAAATACTAAGGACAAAGGATTGGCTCAAGCTCAAAAGCTCAAGACTCTTCATTTTACATTTTAGTGATCCAAGATCACATTGAGTCCATAGGAAAAGCCAATACTATCAAGGAGGGATGAGGTGTTGCTTAATGAGCTCTTTGCCTTATGTGCTTAATGATATGCTCCAAAATCCTCAACTACTTTCCCATATCCACATATGACCTAAACCCTAAGCCAAACTCGGTCATACCGATTCTTTCTATCCGGCGCCACCGAGTCTTCATATGTCATAAGCCACTGCCAAAACCCTAGCAAATCGGTTTCAACGAGAGGGATCTCGGTCTCACCGAGATGGGATTGCAATCTCTCTGTTTCCTTTTCGTAACTTTTCGGTCTCACCGAAAGAGCGGATCGGTCCCACCGAGATTGCAATGCAAACTCTCTGTTTCCCTTTTGTAACTTTTCGGTCTCACCGAAAGAGCAAATCGGTCCCACCGAGTTTGCCTGACCAACTCTCTGGTTAGCTAATTACCAAATCGGTCTCACCGAGTTTGTGTAATCGGTCTCACCGAGATTACGTTATGCCCAAACCCTAACCATATTGGTCCTACCGAGATGCATGTCAGTCCCACCGAAAATCTCTAACGGTCACTAGGTTTACCTTTTCGGTCCGACCGAGTTTGTTGATTCGGTCCCACCGAGATTGGTAAATTGTGTGTAACGGTTGGATTTTAAGTGAAGGCTATATATACCCCTCCACCTCCTCTTCATTCGTGGAGAGAGCCATCAGAACACATCTACACTTCCAACTCATATGTTCTGAGAGAGAACCACCTACTCATGTGTTGAGACCAAGATATTCCATTCCTACCATATGAATCTTGATCTCTAGCCTTCCCCAAGTTGCTTTCCACTCAAATCTTCTTTCCACCAAATCCAAATCCTGTGAGAGAGAGTTGAGTGTTGGGGAGACTATCATTTGAAGCACAAGAGCAAGGAGTTCATCATCAACACACCATTTGTTACTTCTTGGAGAGTGGTGTCTCCTAGATTGGCTAGGTGTCACTTGGGAGCCTCCGACAAGATTGTGGAGTTGAACCAAGGAGTTTGTAAGGGCAAGGAGATCGCCTACTTCGTGAAGATCTACCGCTAGTGAGGCAAGTCCTTCGTGGGCGATGGCCGGATAGACAAGGTTGCTACTTCGTGGACCCTTCGTGGGTGGAGCCCTCTGTGGACTCGCGCAACCGTTACCCTTCGTGGGTTGAAGTCTCCACTAACGTGGATGTAGGATAGCACCACCTATCCGAACCACGGGAAAAACATTCGTGTCTCCAATAGCGTTTGAATTCTCCAAACCCTTCCCTTTACATTCTTGCAAGTTGCATGCTTTACTTTCCGCTGCCTATATACTCTTTGCATGCTTGCTTGAATTGTGTGATGATTGCTTGACTTGTCCTAAAGTTGCTAAAATCTGCCAAGAACTAAAATTGGGAAAAGGTTAAGTTTTTATTTGGTCAAGTAGTCTAATCACCCCCATCTAGACATACTTCCGATCCTACAGGCGCGCTCCCCATGTTGTGCACCCCCACCATCTGCCAGGTGGCCGTCACCAGAACCCTCGTCGACGGCGGCGCGGGCCTCAGTGTGCTTTCGGTTGAGACCTTCAATCTCCTCTGCATACCCCTGGAGCGGCTGCAACCTAGTCGGTCTTTCTTGGGCATTGGGGGCGGGTCATCCAGCTCCTTGGGACAGATCCGGCTCCCAGTAACCCTCGGCACCTACGACAACTTCCGCATGGAGATGGTCGACTTCGACATCGCCCCCATCGGCCTTCCTTACAATGCCATCCTCGGTTACCCAGCGCTGGCCCAGTTCATGGCCGCCACGCACCCGGCGTATAACGTCATGAAGATGCCCGGGAGCAGCGGTGTCCTCACCGTGCACGGGGACACTGGGGACGCCCTGCGGGTACTCAAGCTTGCCTTCAAGATGGCGGCATCGGCACAACCCGCCGACGCAGTGACCCTCGAGCCCAAGGGGGCTACGCTGGCCAAGAAGAAGCAGTTGTTCACCTAGGACAAGGCAGAAACCAAGTAGATACCCGTCGACGAGGACGGGTCCTCCAGTGCCACTTTCACCATAGGCGCCAACCTCGTGCCTGGGCAGGTGGAGGCCCTGATCTGGTTCCTGCGCGCAAATAAGAAGGTATTCGCTTGGGAGCCTGATCAGTTGGCAGGGATCCCCCGGAGCATCATCGAGCATCACCTCAACGTGTGCCCAAACGTGCGCCCCATGAAGCAGAAAGTCAGGCGGCAGTCCATAGAGAAGCAGGCCTTCATCATCCAAGAAACCCGCAAGTTAGAGGCCGCTGGGGTCATTCGCGAGGTCCGATACCCGGATTGGTTGGCCAACCCTGTCGTTGTGCCAAAGAAGGGGGGAAAGGAACGCATGTGTGTCGACTTCACCAACCTCAACAAGGCATGCCCGCAAGATCCGTTCCTGCTCCCCCGCATCGACCAGATCGTCGATTCCACCGCGGAGTGCGACCTGCTCTGCTTCCTGGACGCCTTCTCTGGGTATCACCAGATCAAGATGGCGGTAGAAGACGTCGAGAAGACCGCCTTCTTAACCCCATGCGGGGTGTACTGCTATACATGCATGCCATTTGGGCTGCGTAACGCAGGGGCGACCTTTCAGCGGCTGATGCACATCACCTTGGGCCCGCAGCTGGGAAGAATGTCGAAGCTTACGTTGACGACATTGTGGTGAAATCTTTGGAGGCCAAGACCCTGATACAAGACCTGGAGGAGACCTTCGCGAGCCTCGACGTAGTGAACCTGCGGCTCAACCCAGAGAAGTGTGTGTTCGGGGTCCCCTCAGGCAAGCTCTTGGGCTTTCTCGTGTCCCATCGAGGCATCGAGGCTAACCCGGAGAAGGTGAAGGCGGTCGAGGACATGAGCCCGCCGAAAACCCTCAGAGAAATGCAGAAGCTCACCGGACGCGTGACCGCGCTAGGGCGCTTCATCTCCAAACTGGGGGAGCGAGCACTGCCTTT
Organism: Aegilops umbellulata; assembly: GCA_032464435.1. Classification (NCBI taxonomy): domain Eukaryota; kingdom Viridiplantae; phylum Streptophyta; class Magnoliopsida; order Poales; family Poaceae; genus Aegilops; species Aegilops umbellulata. The sequence continues at coordinate 404,499,621 of CP136054.1, read as the reverse complement.
CTTCCAGCTAATGAAGAAGAAGGGGCCTTTTGAATGGACCGAAGAGGCAGTTAAGGCGTTTCAAGATCTCAAGAGGTACCTAACCAGTCCCCCAGTCATGGTGGCTCCGCGCCCTCGAGAGCCCCTGCTGCTCTACCTCGCCACCACTCCCTACTCTGCCAGCGCAGCCCTGGTGGCGGTTAGGGAGGAGCACCAAATCAGAGCCACATCAGCAGCTCGAGACAAGGCAAAGCAGGAACAAGGAAGGCCCACAGGGGACGTAACCGCAGCTGAGGAAGATCAGCCGCCGAAGAATGCACCGGAAGCAGGAGAGGCCACTAGCCTGCACGGTTGACCTCCCGAGGCCACGTCACCTCGTGGAGCGCCCTTGCCTCCGGAGGGCGCCGCAAACACTGATGCTCTCAGCCTTGTTGAGCACCCGGTCAACTTTGTCAGCACGGTGTTACGGGACGCAAGGGCACGGTACCCCATGCCTCAAAAGCTCCTCCTCACACTACTGGTGGCCTCGCGCAAACTGCATCACTACTTCCAAGGTCATCCCATCAAGGTCGTCTCGTCATACCCCTTGGAGAGAGTGCTCAGGAGCCCTAACTCAGCCGGAAGGGTCGCCGAGTGGAACATAGAACTGCAGGCGTTCCAGCTCGAGTTCAGCACGACCAGGGTCATCAAAGGAGCAGCGTTAGTGGATTTCGTGGCAGAATGGACGGAGGCACCAGGCCTCAAGGACAACTAGGATCGGTCCCTCTTCCCAGGGAGTGAGGCGCCAGAAGGCTGGGTCATGTACTTCGATGGGGCGTTCTCCAGGCACGGCGCTGGGGCTGGTGCGGTGCTGATATCGCCCACTCAGGACAAGCTCTACTACGCTGTACAGCTCTGTTTCCAGCAAGGCGAAAAGGTCTCCAACAACATAGCAGAATATGAGGGTCTGATAGCGGGGTTGAAGGCCGCAACAACTCTGGGGGTGAAGCGCCTCACCGTCAAGGGCGATTCGCAGCTCCTTGTCAATTTCTCCAACAAGGTGTATGAGCCGAAGGATTAGCACATGGAGGCCTATCTAGCGGAGGTTCGCAGGATGGAAAAGCATTTCTGGGGGTTGGAATTGAAGCATGTGCCCCGTGGCACCAATCAGGAAGCCGATGACATCGCCAGACGGGCGTCCAGGCGGTTACCTCAGGAGCCTGGCGTCTTTGAAGAGCGGCTTTTCAAGCCCTCGGCCTAGCCGTCATTATCAAACACTGCTCAGCCTCGGGAGGAACTCCCCCAGCCACCTGCCTCAGGAGCCCCGGCCTGCGGCCCTGCCCCAGGGGCACGCCTACTCCTGACTATGGAACCTCAGGAGGAGTGCTGGATCACGGAACTCCGGGGTTATTTAACACAAGGGGCCCTTCCGGAGAAGGAGGAAGAAGCGGAGCGTGTGGCGCGACAAGCTATGGCATAGTGCATCTAGGATGGAGAGCTCTACCGGAAGCGGCCGAACGACGTATCCCTGCGCTGCATTTCCAGGGAGCAAGGAAAGCAACTGCTGGAGGACATACACGGTGGGGACTGTGGGCGTCACTCATCATCACGGACCCTCGTTGGCAAGGCATTCCGCAGTGGGTTCTATTGGCCCACCGCACTCAACGACGCTGTCGAACTGGTGAAGGCCTGTGAAGCCTGCCAATTTCACACCAAATAGATCCATCAGCCGGCGGGAGGCTTGCAGACTATACCCCTTTCGTGGCCATTCGCAGTCTGGGGGCTGGACATTCCGGGCCCATTCCCTCGGGCGCCAGGGGGCTACCGCTACCTCTACGTCGCCATTGACAAATTCACGAAGTGGGCAGAAGTGTAGGCTGTCCGCACCATCCCCGCGGGTTCCGCGGTCAAGTTCATCAGGGGCATCGTGAGCCGGTTCGGGGTGCCGAACCGCATCATCACAGACAACGGTTCACAGTTCACCAGTAACCTCTTCAAAACATATTGTGCTAACCTTGGAACGCAGATATGCTACGCTTCGGTGGCGCACCCGCGAAGCAACGGCCAGGCCGAACGAGCCAACGCGGAGGTCCTGAGGGCCCTCAAGACCAGGACATTCAAGAAGAAGCTGGAGGCTTGCGGCAGAGGTTGGTACGACGAGCTCCAGTCCGTATTGTGGTCCATCCGCACAACCGCGACCAAGCCAACTGGGGAGACCCCGTTCTTCCTGGTCTATGGAGCCGAAGAAGTCCTCCCTCACGAGGTCAGACATCGCTCCGCGCGGGTCCTGGCGTTCGATGAGGCGCAGCAGGACGCCATGCGGGGGATGGACCTCATGCTGGGGGAGGAACGCCTCCGAGAAGCCGCGTTGCGAGCGGTGAGGTACCAACAGGCGCTACGATGATATCACTACCGCAACATTCGCCCCAGGACTCTTGAGGTAGGAGACCTCGTGCTTAGGCGGGTCCTCTCCAGGGAGGGGCTGCACAAGCTCTCTCCCATGTGGGAGGGCCCGTTCAAGGTTGCTCATGTTTCCAGGCCAGGCTCCGTGCGCTTGGAGACTCAGGAGGGGGAGCCGATCCAGAACGCATGGAACATCCAGCACCTCCAGAGGTTCTACCCCTAAAAGGCCCAGAGCCTGTGAAGAAGGCGAACGCCTGTGAAGACCATCCCTTTTTGGAAAAGGCCCAGAGCCTGTGAAGAAGGCGAACGCCTATGAAGACCATCCCTTTTTGGAAAAGGCCCGGAGCCTGTGAAGAAGGCGAACGCCTGTGAAGCTGCCGCGTTTCAGAAAAGGCCCGGAGCCTGTGAAGAGGGCAAGCGCCTGTGAAGCTCATTTCTCCTAAGAAGAAAGGCTCGGAGCCTGGGAAGAAGGCCAACGCCTGTGAAGCTCGCCGCCCGTGACACTCTCACGTAATAATGAGTGGGGATGTACACGCCCCGGAGTCTCAGGAGCGCCGGCCTCAGGCCCTAGGGCTCCCTCCCACGCCTAGTGGCAGCACTTAGCTCCGCGCTGGTGAGAAGACATCGAAGACTAGATTAGGTGCTGGACGCGGCTTTTTCATTTGCTTTTCGCAGTTGGCTCGCTTTGTTTGAAGTTGAAGTTTTATTAAAATTATTGCCGTCGTTGGTTTATATTTCGCCGATTTTCACTCCCCCGTTTTGATTCCTCTTGCAAAAGGCCTCGCGAGGGAGGGCAGCCAAACGCCCTCTCGAGGGTTCCTGTTCTAATCGCTCTAAGGTTTCACGACCCGGGTCCATTGCGGGAGCACCCCTCCAGTCCGTGCCCGTCGGGCACCGGGACACACACACAGGGCCTGGGTCGGTCGCCCCCCATGGCTGGGGTCGGGAACTATTTACGTGCAGACACACAGCTGAAAAGCGCGAAAGCTAAATCAAGGTAATTGTTAACAGCGGTAACCCCCAACGTGCCCCCGCGGAGCTCCATGCAGCTGTTCTCTTTTACGCAGGAAACAAAAGGAAAAGAAAGGACAAGCCCGGCGCGGCTCGCCTCGCTCCGGCCAGCGGAGGCGACTTGGGACATCTCCGGGGCTCAGGCGGACTCCCTCTCGCGCTTCACCGGGGCGCGGCAATGGGCGGACGAGTCACCGCCTCCCAGGCAAGCTCGACGGCGTGGGGGCTGACTGCGGCCACCGCTGGAGGAGTCGCCTGAAGAAGAGTTGGTGAAGCTTGGAGAGCCTCGGGCACCGCCATCCGCGCGGTCGCTGTCTCCTCCATCGTCGTCGGGGCGGGGCCCCCGGCCACGGTCGTCGTCCTCGGTGCAACACCCCGCGCGGCGACCATCTTCCCCAAACACCCTCACATAGAGGGTGGCATCGCCGTCAAACCTGAAGTGCAGGGTGCACCTATGCTCCAAGCCGCGAGCACGGGTGAACGCCTGCCAACCACGAGTCAAGGCCAAGCTCCCGGTGGCGGAGACCTCCAGCGCAGCCCACAAGGCCCGGCTGCAGCAGCTGTCCGCCTGAAGCCATAGGCCGTCCGGGGCACCAGCTGGGAGCTCACCAAGGAGGAAGCGAGGGAGACGGAGCCGGGCGCCAGCCGGCTCCGCCGCCCAAACAACGAACTCCGGCAGCACCTGCACAGTGCGAAAGCGCGGCCTGGGGGAGCGCACAACCCAGGCGCGTCCCCCGGCCACAGCGGCTCGCCCGCCACGATGCTGGGAGCCGTCTCCATGACCACTGAACGATGCCGGGGCGGCCACGGGATGCTTCCGAGGGCGCCCTCGACCGCGCTTGGGCGGAGGAGAGGCAGGCTCAACTTGGTGGGCCTTCCCCTTTTCCGCAGCCGAGAGCCGCCTCAATGGAGCCATGGAGGAGAAGGAGAAAGCAAGGAGAGATGTACTGGAAGGGCACGCGCGGTGCCGTACTTATAGCCGGCGGAGGCCAACCGTCGACCTCCACGATCCCAGGTAATCATGACACGATCTGCATGCAGGGACTTGTCCAATCCGCGCGGTCACCGAGGCGTCGTGGGGAAGCGGGGACGCCCACCTCTAATCAACCGCCACGCGGCGCCCAAGGCCGCAGGCTGTTAGGGCCCGCGGCGCTTTGCCCTTGCCCTTTCGCCTCTCAGCGCGGCCAAGTCCATGTGCGCCTTGGGCCCGGGGGCTACTGTCGGCGTTCTGGGAACGGGGGTCCCCAGACTTGCCTGCCTGCGGCCTGCGGCGTGGCTCAAAAGGGGGGGCCCAGCACGGCCCATCTTCATCAACACGAGACCCAAGACCCTCGCGAGGGGCAAAGCCTCGCGGGGCGGACGACACGGCGCTTCCTCAGGCACGGCCTCGTCAGGCTGGCTCACGAGGAGGCGGAGAGATCAAGGCGGGGTTCCTCGCGAGGTGCCCATGACGCAAGCCATGACGACCAAAGGTGCCAGGCGGGCGCCAGCCCGCGCAGTGTCCTCCCTTTCCTCTTTGGTGCAAAGGGAGCAAGCGCAGGCGGGAGGATCAAGCAAAGGCACCCATTTCGCTGCTGTCGGATCACGGGTTCCGGCAGACCCTTATGGTTCGAACTCTGGGGTGCGCGCGGAGATGATGCCCTATACCTCTCCGTCTCGCAAGGATCTAAACTACAGAAAGAACGACACAAAGAACACGGAGTTTATACTAGTTCGGGCCACCGTTGTGGTGTAATACCCTACTCTAGTTTGTGGGTGGATGGATTGCCTCTTGGGCTGATGATGATGATGATCAGTATAAAGGAGAACAGCCTCGCGAGGGCCTGTTCTTGGCTAGGACGATGAACTGCTAGGGAAGTTCAGCCTCCCTTCTCTCTCTCTTTCTCTCTACTTGCTCTATGATTGCTCTTAATACTCTCGATCCTCCCTCCCCTCTACTCTGGGGGTGGCTGGTCCTATTTATAGGCAAAGGCCCTGGGCCTCTTCCCAAATATTGAGCGGGAAGGGCGCCAACAATTGGCCAATTTGAAGGGGAACATCTGGTACACTTATCCTGACCAAAGTTGGTCCTCGCCTGCCAAAGGCCCTGTGGTGACGCCGCTCTGGGCTCCACGATGAGCTCATTCCCACTGTTGGACTGGTCTTGGTCTCGTTGCACCGAAATGGATGCCTTTGCTTGATCCTCTCGCCTGCGCTTGCCCCCTTTGCACCAAAGAGGAAAGGGGAGGACACTGTGCGGTATGGCGCCCGCCTGGCACCCTTGGTCGTCATGGCTTGCGTCATGGGCACCTCGTGAGGTACCCTGCCTTGATCTCTCCGCCTCCTCATAAGCCAGCCTGAGGAGGCCGCGCCTGAGGAAGCGCTGTGTCGTCCTCCCCACGAGGCTTGGCCCCTCGCGAGGGTCTTGAGTCTCGTGTTGATGAAGGTGGGCCGTACTGGGCCTCCATACGAGCCATGCCGCAGGCAGGCAAGTCTAGGGACCCCCGTTCCCAGAATGCCGACAGTAGCCCCCGGGCCCAAGGCGCGCCCGGACTTGGCCGTGCCGAGAGGCGAAAGGGTAAGGGCGAAGCGCCACGGGCCCTAACAGCCTGTGGCCTTGGGCGTCACGTGGCGGTTGACTGGACGCGGGCGTCTCCGCAACTGCGCAGGTTAAAGGCGCAATGTCTGCCCAGGCCTTGCTCTTCTCTTTCTTCCGTCGTTGCTCAGATCCCCTTTCTTGCGCCTCCCCTTCCTTCCTCCAGACTCCCAGATCTGCTCCCTTGTGACCTTGGAAGTCATGGCGCCGCGCCAGCCTCCCACTGAAGCTTGGTTCTCGCCGGCTCTGGACTCGCCGAATGTGTCGGTGGCGAGCCTCGCCCGGCTGTGCCGGATGGCGGCGGCATGGGGAGTCGACGGAACGTAGGTGTTGAAGGTCGGCTCCGCCATCCCTGAGGGCCGAGGAAGCACCTTCTACCCTCTCTTTGTAAGCTCCATTACTGCGTGCCTGGTGCCCCCTTTCTCCGAGTTCTTCCTCTCTGTCCTCTGCCACTATGACTTGCAAGCTCTGCATCTCCACCCCAACTCCATCCTTCTCCTGGCGATCTTCGCCTACTACTGCGAGGCTCATGTGGGGGTGCAACCCTCAGTGGGCTTGCTGCGCCACTACTTCTACCTCCGGGTCACCCGTGGCTTCCCTTCCGCGTGTGGCGGTGCCATGGCCATCTCAAATCCCGGGAAGAGGATTGAGGGCTTCAGGAGCAACTAGGTCTTGGTGGACGTTGGGCGCATCCACCCTCGGCTGATCCTACCCACGGAGCAACCCGTGAGTTCCAGCGACTGGTCCCGGGAGGAGCTTACGGACCCCCGCACGAAGCCGGTTCTGGAGAAGATGGACGCGGACCTGAAGCCGGCCGACGCGGCGGCAGCAAGGCTGACCGGCGCGTCGCTGCTGAGGGAGTTCCTGGAGCACCAGCTGGCCCCGCTTCGGCGGTACTCACCTCCGATGTGGAGGCCTCACCCGAGCCCCGCGGCCCTGGGCGACGAGGATGTAACTACGGCGCTCCAATCCCTGGTCGGGGGCGAGGTGGCGCGGCTGGAGGGCGCGCCTGTGCCCTTGTTCCTTTGCGACGACTGGCAGCAAGTGGTGGAGTCGATGCCTGTCTTCAACGGGGACGGACCCGTGCCTGTGGTGGCTCCTGAGGGACTGGTGGACGTGTCCTCCGGCGACCCCAGCGGAGAGGAGGGTGAAGAGGAGAGGGAGGAGGGCCCTGACTCCGAGGCAACTGACGGAGAGTCCAGGGCTCCCCTCCCCCGACGCAAGTCCCGTACTCTCCGCCTCTCATTGAGCGATGATGAGGAGGTTGACGACGTGCTGGGTAGCGGGATTTCGCCCCCGATCCCGAAGAAGGACAGGACCAGGCTGATCCTTCGCGGGTCCGCCCCAGCTCCGGGGCGATCCGCGGACGCGCCTTCTGCTTCTGAGGTTGACCCCTCCATCCGGCTCTCAGGCTTCAAGTATGGCAGGAGGCTGCTCGAGCCCTCCAGCGGCGACCTGTAAGTGCTTGATCCCTCATCCTTTGTTCCTTGTTCTGTCGCTGGGGCTTGATGTTTGCTTCTCTTTGAATAGGCTGACGCCCGCGGCGAAGAAGCCGAAGGGGGCTCCCGAGGCCTCATCCGTGGCAACGCCTCCGCCTGTAGGTGAGGGCGATCGTGAGGCACGGGCCTCTCCCGCTCGCTCATCTTTGCGAGGCCTGGCTGAGTTGGCTGGGGAGAGCCCAACCCCCATGGCCCAAGCGACTCCCGAGGTGCTCCTGCCTGCAACCGCCGCCACGGCCGTCGAGGCACAGCAGACTCCGCCTCAGGACACTGTGGTTTTGCCGCCGCTACCTTCTCCTCCCGTTCCACTGGCCGCTGCTTCCCCGACTCCTCCTGTTGTTTTGGCGCACGCCGATGTTTCTCCGCCTTCTTCTTCCATCCTGGAGCGTGCTGCTGCTGAACTGGACCGGCTGCGGCAGGATCTTCTTGGCGCCGACCCTCGCCTGGTGGCCGGGCGCCTGGAGTTGGCCTTGGGGTGGATTCGCTCTGATGCCTTGATTCGAGCGGCGCTGGTTCAGGCCTCAATGGCCTGTGACGGAGAGAGGGAGGCTACCCTCGAGGCGAAGGCCGCCCGAGACGCGGCCCTGGGAGAGGTAGTTGGAGTCCGTGGCCGCTGCAAGGAGCTGGAGGACGAGCTGCAGGGTCTGCGGGACCAGCTCGCGAGGGAGGTCCGCCTTCGCCAGGAGCAGGAAGAAAGTGCGAAGGCTCGCGAGGCGGCCATCGAGGATCGGGAGGCCAAGCTCAAGAAGCGCCGCGCCCACCTAGGCGCGCTGAAGAAAGAGCTGGAGGTGACGAAGGCCGAGCTGGACCACAAGGCTCGGGTTCTTGCCGAGGATCGTGTGGCCTTCGCAGACATGGAGAAAGATGCCCGTGCTTCGCTGAAGACACTCTACGAGAGCGGCCTGGAGAGCCCGCTGGCTGGTGACGGAGATGGCCCCGCCAAGCTGCTTCCCTTCCTGGTTAAGGACCTTGGAGATGTCGCCCTTGGCCTTGGGCCCACGGCTGAGGCCAAGGCGCGCGTCCTGTCTTCTGCTGCACTGACGCGGGTCTTCGCCCACATCTATCTTCGCGATCCCGGCGCCGACCTCGACAGTCTGCTGGAGCCGGTGAGCGGCGAGGGTGCGGCCGCCGCTGTCGAAGCCGTGAAGGGGCGCGCGGAGGCACTGCTGGGGAAGTTCCGGGCCTTCAGCACCAGGGCAAAGCGAGGCGCCGCCAGCCCTACTGCTCTACGAAGCGAGGCCATTCCGCGCTGCCCCACCACCGACAAGTGACTCCGCTGCCGCTCCTGTTCTTCTTTTACTTCCTGCACATGCACCACGCCTCGAGGAGGCATTTAAACTTGCGTTTGGTACTGAGACGACAGTATGGGTTGTAATATTTTGCTTTTAAATTCCTTGGGTTTTATGCTTTTCTTCCCTACTTGCATGTGCTCTACGCCGGCAGAGCCAGGCCGCGCGCGTACCTCACCCAGCATTAGCCCCGACCGGAAACCAGGACGGGACCAAAGGAGTGAGGGGCTACGTGACAAGTTAGGCTCTTGCGTCGCGATGCTCAGAAGTCCCCCTTGGCGCACGAACTACAAGTAGGGGAGCGTGATGTAGGTGTATCTTCTGTTCTACGTTTGCAGAGCCCGACTCCGCGCGTACCTCACCCAGCATAGCCTTTCGGAACTAAGGAGTGAGGGGCTACGGAGCCAGTTAGGCTCCTGAGTCGCGATGCTCAGGAGTCCCCCTTGACGCGCAAACAGCGGGCGATGAGGTGAGATGCGAGTGGGACCACCGTTCTACGTCTGCAGAGCCCGGCCCCGCGCGTACCTCCCCCAGCATAGCCTTTTGGAACTAAGGAGTAGGGGCTACGGGACCAGTTAGGCCCCTGAGTCGCAATGCTCAGGGGTCCCCCTTGACGCGCAAACGGCCTTCATACCTTGGCTCCGCTCGGGGAGAGACGTGCGACGAACCAGGTCTGAGGGACCTGGCTGGGTGGCGTACGCCTGGGCATGACCCAGTCATAGCCCCCGTGCCTAGCCCCCTCACGCGGCGCTCCCGAGGGGAGGCGTTGCGATGAGGCCAGCCACTGAGCTCTAGGCTCCCTGAGGTTAATGCGGCCCGGAGGCCACCCTCAGTTGTTTATCACCAGCGCGGAGCATAGCGCTTCCGTATGTGTACGGGCATAGCCGCTCCTCGGCAGTGTCGTCAGCCAGCGCGGAGCATGGTGCTTCCACTGGTACGTGGGAGGGGGCTCCTCTCCAGGAGGAGCCCCCGGGGCCTATACAGCCCCGCGCTGACACGTGGCCGGCACGGTAGGGCTAGGTGAGGTGTATCTGGGCACCCGTGAGCCAGCGCGGGACTCACGAGGCCCTACCTCTAGGCGGGTTGCGCCTGGCACTGGGCCGTATCTTGAGATGTGTTCCTGCAAAATTTGGTTAGATGCCGGCACTCTACGTCCTCGGGTCCCGGCCCTCGAGCTTGTCTCCGCCGTCGCTGGTATGCCAGGTCGCGATGCCGTGGACAAGGCCAGAGGGTGAGGGCTGGAGAGCCGGTAAGAGCCCTGAGTCGCGATGCTCAGGTACCCCCCCTTTAACATGCAAGTGGTCGACATGGAGAAGAAGTGTTGTAGTGGACAGGCATCAAGTGATCAAGCATGATAGGCAAATGCATAGTTGGAAATAAACGCGAGGGAGATACACGCCGCTGCGCCTAGCCCGAGCGGCTTGGGGATGATGCAGCCCGAGGGGCGCCCCCAACAAAGCAAGCTAACGATCGGAAACTAAAAAGGGATACATGCCGCAGGGACGGACCCACGCGGCCTGGGAGTAATGCAGCCCTAGGAGGGCGCTCCCAGCTGGGAATGGAGCTTGAAAGATGTCACCTGAAGATGTCGACGGCGAAACGACGTTGGTGCGGCAGACTCGGTGGGCTGCGGAAGCCGATCCTCACGAGCCCCCAGGCCCTGGGGCGTCGGGAGGCTCCGGAGGTGCTGGCGGCTCCTCGTGGATCATCTCCATCTCCGCCAGGACTGCGGAATGCCTGTCTTCCTGAGTCTCCATGATGCCCTTCATGAGGCACTGGTACGCAGCAGCCACGCTCGGCAAGCCGTAAGGCATGCGAACATAGCTGTGGGGTGGACCCCCACATTGCCGCACTCGTGAGGGCCAGAGGCACTCCGTCGTGGAGACTTGATTGAGCACTGGTATGTCGATGCAGACACGCAGCCCACCATCCTCGCCTGGATGGGGAGCCAGAGCCGGTAAGCGGCGGCAACCTCTCATGATTCTCGACTCCTGTAATTCTTGAATGGCCTGGTTAACGAACTCCTGCTGGTCTGACTCTGCTTGCTTTGCTCCTTCTTGAGGGAAACGTGCTTCGAAGCACGCCTCCACGTGGTGCCCAAGCGCCTCCCTCGTGACCCTAGCTAGGTCGGTGGCCCTCAAGGTGAGAGCCCCCGAGCCCTGCCTGAGGAGGGCGCCGGGCGCGCTTTCCTATGCGATGGGAGGAGGGTCCCCCTGGGCCGGCACGGGCCCTGAGGGGCCTGCCTCCTGAGGGGCGGAGTCTGACGACGTCTTGTTCTTCTTGGGTGTGGTCTCGGGAAGCCTCCTGCTTCCGCGATCTGGGTCTTCCAGCGATGCGGCCTGAAAGGCTCGCTCCGGGGAACACACTGCATCCCTCTCTTCACATGGCACCATGATGACGCCGCCACTCCCTGGCATCTTGAGGACATTGTAGCCGTGGTGAGTTACGGCCATGAATTTGGCCAGCGCTGGGTACCCGAGGATGGCGTTGTACGGTAGGCGGATGTGAGCGACGTCAAAGTCGATGAGCTCGGTGCGGTAGTTGCTGCGGGCCCCGAAGGTGACAGGGAGGCGGACCTGCCCGATCGGGATTGTGGAACCGTCGGTGACTCCGGAGAAAGGCTTGGTTCGCTGAAGCTGGTCATAGGGCACTTGGAGGTTGTCGAATGTTTCCACGGACAGGATGTTGAGCCCTGCTCCACCATTGATGAGGGTCCTGGTGACCAGTACGTTGCTGATGACTGGGGAGCAAAGCATCGGGAGGACCCCGGCTATGGCCGCGCACTTGAGCTGATCTGCTGAGCTGAACGTGAAGGCGCACGCCGACCACTTGAGGGGGCGCATTGCTTCGAGCTTGGGGAGGACTGCATTGACTTCATGGCCAAACTGCTTGAAGATGCGTTGGGAGGCTGGGGCTTGAGCTCCGCCTAGGATGCAGGCGATTGCGCACGGCTCTTGGAAGCCCCCAGCCCCCTCGTCTTGATGGCGGTCTTCGTTCCTCCTTGGCTGAGGCGGCAGCGGAGGGAGGCCTGCGTTGCCATGAGGGCAGTCCTCACGAGGCTGATCCCTCCAGTCCCCCTCGCGAGGCAGGTCCCGCCAACGGTCCTCGCGAGGTTGGTCGCGCCACCCCTCGCGCGGGCCACGATCTTCCCAACGTCCTGGGTTTCTTCCTCCTCCTCGGCCATAGCCCCGGTCGGCACGGTCAGGGCGACGGCCGATCATTCCTTCTCGCACAGCGCGGAGTTCTTGACATTCGTTGGTGTTGTGGGTGTGGAGGTCGTGGTACACACAGTACCGGCTGCCCCTGGAGGATTCGGGCAGATCCTTGCCCCGCTTGGTGTCTGGTTCTGCTATGAGTACGGTAGCCCCCTTGCGCTTCACGTCCTTGGCCTTGGGCTTCTTCTCTTCTGGATCTGCGGCGGGCAGCTCGAGGAGGGAGAGACGTCCCTCCTCAGCCCTGGCGCACCTGGTCGCCAAGTTGAACAGCTCCAGGGAGGTGCAGAGGTCTTCATGCATCGCCAGCTCCTCCTTCATCTTGACGTCACGCACGCCATCGGAGAAGGCCGAGATGATGGCTTCCTCGGACACCTTGGGGATCTTGAGGCGTGCACTGTTGAAGCGCTGGATGTACCTTTGCAAGGTCTCCCCAGGTTGCTGCTTGATGCGGTGCATGTCGCTCACGGCGGGCGGCCGATCGCGAGTACCTTGGAAGTTGGCGATGAAGCGGGTGCGCATCTGCTCCCAGGAGTAGATCGTGCCTGGAGCCAGATTCAGGAGCCAGGTGTGAGCTCCTTCCTTCAGCGCCATGGGGAACCAGTTCGCCATGACCTTTTCATCCCCGCTGGCAGCTTCGATGCCCAGCTCGTAGAGCTGGAGGAACTCTGCGAGATCAGTCGTGCCGTCGTAGCGGGGAGGCAGGTCTGGCTTGAACTTGCTGGGCCACGCGATGCTGCACAGCTCGGTGGTGTAGGCGCGGCAGCCTGCGTTGGCCACGGGAGGTTTCGGTTGCGGGAGAGCTTGTCCTTGCGGGCCCCCTTGCACTACAGCTGGGAGCAGCGCGGGGTCTTGACGTGCCGGAGCTGGAGCAGGGTCGCGGCGAGCTGGAGCCGGGAGCGCTCGGGCAGCCTCTTGCGGTCGAGGGACTTCTTGGCAGCTCCGTTCTTGCTGGGCTGGCGCCTGACGGAGCGGGTTCCGCCCAGGGGCCATGCGCCTTGGAGCCATGGCGTCTTCTTGGAGTGGAGGTGGCTGGTACGCCCCCGGAGCTTCATTTCCCGTGCGGGGCGGGGTGCAGCGCAGCGGAGCGAACGACGCAGGAGAGCCCCCTGCGGCGCTGACGAGCTCGGCGACGCGGTCGAGCCACTCTTCGTAGACGTCGTCGACGGGACGGTAGTGCAGCAGTTCGTTTGCCGCGATGAGTGCAGCTTGAGCCTCCAAGGGCGCACGGAGCACGTGGGACGAAGAGCCAGCTGGTGTGAGCGATGGAGTAGCGGTGCGGCCGTCTCGCCGCACGGACGGGTGCTGAGACAACGCTTGTTGCTCGTTCCCCGCCGGGCCGGTGGCGGCGTTGACGGCGGGCGACGGGGAACGACGAGGACGCCCGCCGACGGGAGCTGTCTAGGCAACGCGGGAAGCGATGGCGGCCCGGCGCTCGGCGCGGGCCCGACGAGCGTCAGACATGGATGCGACGGTCGGAGGAGAACGGAGCGGTGGAAGACAGATTCCGGTGCACCCCTACCTGGCGCGCCAAATGTCGGATCACGGGTTCCGGCAGACCCTTAAGGTTCGAACTCTGGGGTGCGCGCGGAGATGATTCCCTCTACCTCTCCGTCTCACAAGGATCTAAACTACAGAAAGAACGACACAAAGAACACGGAGTTTATACTAGTTCGGGCTACCATTGTGGTGTAATACCCTACTCTAGTTTGTGGGTGGATGGATTGCCTCTTGGGCTGATGATGATGGTGATCAGTACAAAGGAGAACAGCCTCGTGAGGGCCTATTCTTGGCTAGGACGATGAACTGCTAGGGAAGTTCAGCCGCCCTTCTCTCTCTCTTTCTCTCTACTTGCTCTATGATTGCTCTGAATACTCTCGATCCTCCCTCCCCTCTACTCTCGGGGTGGCTGGTCCTATTTATAGGCAAAGGCCCTGGGCCTCTTCCCAAATATTGAGAGGGAAGGGCGCCAACAATTGGCCAATTTGAAGGGGAACATCTGGTACACTTATCTTGACCAAAGTTGGTCCTCGCCTGCCAAAGGCCCTGTGGTGACGCCGCTCTGGGCTCAACGGTGAGGTCATTCCCCCCATTGGACTGGCTTTGGTCTCGTTGCACCGAAATGGATGCCTTTGCTTGATCCTCTCGCCTATGCTTGCCCCCTTTGCACCAAAGAGGAAAGGGGAGGACACTGTGCGGTCTGGCGCCCGCCTGGCACCGTTGGTCGTCATGGCTTGCGTCATGGGCACCTCGTGAGGTACCCTGCCTTGATCTCTCCGCCTCCTCATGAGCCAGCCTGAGGAGGCCGCGCCTGAGGAAGCGCTGTGTCGTCCTCCCCGCGAGGCTTGGCCCCTCGCGAGGGTCTTGAGTCTCGTGTTGATGAAGGTGGGCCGTACTGGGCCTCCATTCGAGCCACACCGCAGGCCGCAGGCCGCAGGCAGGCAAGTCTGGGGACCCCCGTTCCCAGAACGCCGACAGGTGCAACGAGACCAAGACCAGCTCCATGACAAGGAGGAAGTCACCGTGGAGCCCAAGCCAGCATCATCACCAGAGCCTTTGGCAGGCGAAGACCAACTTTAGTCAGGATAAGTGTACTAGATGTTCCCCTTCGAATTGGCCAATTGTTGGCGCCCTTCCCGCTCAATATTTGGGAAGAGGCCCAGGGCCTTTGCCTATAAATAGGACTAGCCACCCCCAGGGTAGGGGATCCAGAGATCTGGCAACTATCATCTAGGAAGATCGAAACGTCTAGCAACCCGACAATCAGTTAGATAGGCATCAGAGAGAGAGAGAGAAGGGCAATTGAACTCCTACTAGCAGTTCATCCCCCAAGCCAAGAACAGACCCTTGCGAGGCTGTTCTACGTTGTAGTGTTCATCATCATCAGCCCAAGAGGCAATCCACCACACCACACTGGAGTAGGGTATTACACCGCATCGGTGGCCTGAACCAGTATAAACTCTGTGTCTCTTGTGTTGTTCCTTCAATAGTTAGATCTTTGCGAGATGGAGAGGTAGAGGGCATAATCTCTGCGCGCACCCCAGAGTTCGAACCTTAAGGGTCTGCCGGAACCCGAAACCGACACCTTGATCTGAGGATTATCCTCATTGCTACACGGAAGAATTATGTCCTTGATGCACTGCTAGGTGACGGACCTATTGCAGGAGCAGATGCAGATGTTACGATCATTTGGCAAGCTTAGTATGATGACTACTTGATAGTTTAGTGCGCCATGCTTTACGGCTTAGAACCGGGACTTCAAAAACGTCTTGAACGCTGATACCGTCTCCAATGTATCTACAATTTTGATTGTTCCATGGTGTTATATTATCAATCTTGGATGTTTTATATGTTGGAAATATGCCCTAGAGGCAACAATAAAATGGTTATTATTGTATTTCCTTGTTCATGATAATTGTCTATTGTTCATGCTATAATTGTATTAACTGGAAACCGTAATACATGTGTGAATATATAGACCACAACATGTCCCTAGTAAGACCCTAGTTGACTAGCTCGTTGATCAATAGATGGTTATGGTTTCCTGACCATGGACATTGGATGTCATTGATAACGGGGTCACATCATTAGGAGAATGATGTGATGGACAAGATCCAATCCTAAGCATAGCACAAGATCGTGTAGTTCGTTTGCTAAGAGCTTTTCTAATGTCAAGTATCATTTCCTTCGACCATGAGATTGTGCAACTCTCGGATACCGTAGGAATGCTCTGGGTGTACCAAATGTCACAACGTAACTGGGTGGCTATAAAGGTGCACTACAGGTATCTCCGAAAGTGTCTGTTGGGTTGGCACGAATCGAGACTGGTATTTGTCACTCCGTATGACAGAGAGGTATCTCTGGGCCAACTCGGTAATGCATCATCATAATGAGCTCAAATGTGACTAATGAGTTAGTCACGGGATCATGCATTATGGAACGAGTAAAGTGACTTGCCGGTAACGAGATTGAACGAGGTATTGGGATACCGACGATCGAATCTCGGGCAAGTAACATACCGATTGACAAAGGGAATTGAATGCGAGATAGATAGAATCCCTGACATCGTGGTTCATCCGATGAGATCATCGTGGAACATGTGGGAGCCAATATGGGTATCCAGATCCTGCTATTGGTTATTGGCCGGAGAGGTGTCTCGGTCATGTCTGCATGGTTCCCGAACCCGTAGGGTCTACATACTTAAGGTTTGGTGACGCTAGAGTTGTTATGGGAAATAGTATGTGGTTACCGAAGGTTGTTCGGAGTCCCGGATGGGATCCCGGACGTGACGAGGAGCTCCGGAATGGTCCGGAGGTGATGATCGGTATATTGGACGAAGGGTATTGGAGTCCGGAATTGTTCTGGGAGTACCGGGTAACGACCAGCGTGACCGAAAGGTGTTTCGGAGGCCCCGGCAACCGTTGGGGGGCCTTATGGGCCAAGGGGAGGGGGCACACCAGCCCACTAAGGGGCTGAGCGCCCCTCCCACCCCATCTCACGTAACCTGGAGAGGTAGGGGCACCACCGCTAGGGCAGCCTCCCCTCCCGGCTTGGGGGGCAAGTTTCCTAGGGGGTGGGGGCGCCCAAAACCATCTAGGGTTTCCCCTGGCCACCGCCCCCTCCTCTAGATCCATCTAGAGGGGCCGGCCCCCTCTCCCCTTCCCCCTATATATATTGAGGGGGTGGGAGGGCAGCCATACAGCTTCCCTGGCGCAGCCCTCTCCTCCTCCAACACCTGCTCCTCCTCCATAGTGCTTGGCGAAGCCCTGCCGGAGAACCACGAGCTCCACTACCACCACGCCGTCGTGCTGCCGAAGCTTTCCCTCAACTTCTCCTTTCCCTTTGCTGGATCAAGAAGGAGGAGACGTCCCCGGGCTGTACGTGTGTTGAACGCGGAGGCGCCGTCCGTTCGGCGCTAGATCGGATCTTCCGTGATTTGAATCGCCACGAGTACGACTCCATCAACCGCGTTATTGTAACGCTTCTGCTTAGCAATCTTCAAGGGTATGAAGATGCATGAACAGTGGCATCATGAGCTAGGTCTATGCGTAGATTCTATGCACGAGCAGAACACAAAGTAGTTGTGGGCGATAATTTGTTCAATTCTCTTGCCGTTACTAGTCTTATCTTGATTCGGCGGCATTGTGGGATGAAGCGGCCTGGACCGACCTTACACGTACACTTACGTGAGACAGGTTGCACCGACTGACATGCACTTGATGCATAATGTGGCTAGCGGGTGTCTGTCTCTCCCACATTAGTCGGATCGGATTCGATGAAGAGGTTCCTTATGAAGGGTAAATAGCAATTGTCATATCGCCGTTGTGGCTTTTGCATAGATGACTAGAGGGATGACGAGAGTGAAGTGACTTGCAAGTAACATACCGATATCACTTATATGACTAGAGGGATGACGAGAGTGAAGTGACTTCCAAGTAACATACCGATTGACAAAGGGAATTGAATACGGGATTGATAGAATCCCTGACATCACGGTTCATCCGATGAGATCATCGTGGAACATGTGGGAGCCAATATGGGTATCCAGATCCCGCTATTGGTTATTGGCCGGAGAGGTGTCTCGGTCATGTCTGCATGGTTCCCGAACCCGTAGGGTCTACACACTTAACGTTCGGTGACGCTAGAGTTGTTATGGGAAATAGTATGTGGTTACCGAAGGTTGTTCGGAGTCCCGGATGAGATCCCGGACATGACGAGGAGCTCCAGAATGATCCGGAGGTGAAGATCGGTATATTGGACGAAGGGTATTCGAGTCCGGAATTGTTCTGGAAGTACCGGGTTCCGACCAGCGTGACCGAAAGGTGTTTCGGAGGCCCCGGCAACCGTTGGGGGGCCTTATGGGCCAAGGGGAGGGGGCACACCAGCCCACTAAGGGGCTGAGCGCCCCTCCCACCCCATCTCACGTAACCTGGAGAGGTAGGGGCACCACCGCTAGGGCAGCCTCCCCTCCCGGCTTGGGGGGCAAGTTTCCTAGGGGGTGGGGGCGCCCAAAACCATCTAGGGTTTCCCCTGGCCACCGCCCCCTCCTCTAGATCCATCTAGAGGGGCCAGCCCCCTCTCCCCTTCCCCCTATATATATTGAGGGGGTGGGAGGGCAGCCATACAGCTTCCCTGGCGCAGCCCTCTCCTCCTCCAACACCTGCTCCTCCTCCATAGTGCTTGGCGAAGCCCTGCCGGAGAACCACGAGCTCCACTACCACCACGCCGTCGTGCTGCCGAAGCTTTCCCTCAACTTCTCCTTTCCCTTTGCTGGATCAAGAAGGAGGAGACGTCCCCGGGCTGTACGTGTGTTGAACGCGGAGGCGCCGTCCGTTCGGCGCTAGATCGGATCTTCCGTGATTTGAATCGCCACGAGTACGACTCCATCAACCGCGTTATTGTAACGCTTCTGCTTAGCGATCTTCAAGGGTATGAAGATGCACGAACAGTGGCATCATGAGCTAGGTCTATGCGTAGATTCTATGCACGAGCAGAACACAAAGTAGTTGTGGGCGATAATTTGTTCAATTCTCTTGCCGTTACTAGTCTTATCTTGATTCGGCGGCATTGTGGGATGAAGCGGCCCGGACCGACCTTACACGTACACTTACGTGAGACAGGTTGCACCGACTGACATGCACTTGATGCATAATGTGGCTAGCGGGTGTCTGTCTCTCCCACATTAGTCGGATCGGATTCGATGAAGAGGTTCCTTATGAAGGGTAAATAGCAATTGTCATATCGCCGTTGTGGCTTTTGCATAGATGACTAGAGGGATGACGAGAGTGAAGTGACTTGCAAGTAACATACCGATATCACTTAGATGACTAGAGGGATGACGAGAGTGAAGTGACTTGCAAGTAACATACCGATTGACAAAGGGAATTGAATACGGGATTGATAGAATCCCTGACATCACGGTTCATCCGATGAGATCATCGTGGAACATGTGGGAGCCAATATGGGTATCCAGATCCCGCTATTGGTTATTGGCCGGAGAGGTGTCTCGGTCATGTCTGCATGGTTCCCGAACCCGTAGGGTCTACACACTTAACGTTCGGTGACGCTAGAGTTGTTATGGGAAATAGTATGTGGTTACCGAAGGTTGTTCGGAGTCCCGGATGAGATCCCGGACATGACGAGGAGCTCCAGAATGATCCGGAGGTGAAGATCGGTATATTGGACGAAGGGTATTGGAGTCCGGAATTGTTCTGGAAGTACCGGGTGACGACCAGCGTGACCGAAAGGTGTTTCGGAGGCCCCGGCAAGCGTTGGGGGGCCTTATGGGCCAAGGGGAGGGGGCACACCAGCCCACTAAGGGGCTGAGCGCCCCTCCCACCCCATCTCACGTAACCTGGAGAGGTAGGGGCACCACCCCTAGGGCAGCCTCCCCTCCCGGCTTGGGGGGGCAAGTTTCCTAGGGGGTGGGGGCGCCCAAACCCATCTAGGGTTTCCCCTGGCCGCCGCCCCCTCCTCTAGATCCATCTAGAGGGGCCGGCCCCCTCTCCCCTTCCCCCTATATATATTGAGGGGCTGGGAGGGCAGCCATACCCCTTCCCTGGCGCAGCCCTCTCCTCCTCCAACACCTCCTCCTCCTCCATAGTGCTTGGCGAAGCCCTGCCGGAGAACCACGAACTCCACTACCACCACGCCGTCGTGCTGCCAGAGCTTTCCCTCAACTTCTCCTCTCCCCTAGCCAGATCAAGAAGGAGGAGACGTCCCCGGGCTGTACGTGTGTTGAACGCGGAGGCGCCGTCCGTTCGGCGCTAGATCGGATCTTCCCGATTTGAATCGCCGCGAGTACGACTCCATCAACCGTGTTCTTGTAACGCTTCCGCTTAGCGATCTTCAAGGGTATGAAGATGCACTCTCTCTCTCTCTCTCTCTCGTTGCTAGCATCTCCTAGATTGATCTTGGTGACACGTAGGAAAATTTTGAATTATTGCTACGTTCCCACACAGTGGCATCATGAGCTAGGTCTATGCGTAGATTCTATGCATGAGTAGAACACAAAGTAGTTGTGGGCGATGATTTGTTCAATTTGCTTGCCGTTACTAGTCTTATCTTGATTCGGCGGCATTGTGGGATGAAGCGGCCCGGACCGACCTTACACGTACACTTACGTGAGACAGGTTCCATCGACTGACATGCACATGATGCATAAGGTGGCTAGCGGGTGTCTGTCTCTCCCACATTAGTCGGATCGGATTCGATGAAGAGGTTTCTTATGAAGGGTTAATAGCAATTGGCATATCGCCATTGTGGCTTTTGCGTAGGTAAGAAACGTTCTTGCTAGAAACCCATAGTAGCCATGTAAAACATGCAACAACAATTAGAGGACATCTAACTTGGTTTTGCAGGGTATGCTATGTGATGTGATATGGCCAAAAGGATGTGATGAATTATATATATGTGATGTATGCGATTGATCATGTTCTTGTAATAGGAATCACAACTTGCATGTCGATGAGTATGACAACCGGCAGGAGCCATAGGAGTTGTCTTAATTTGTTATATGACCTGCGTGTCAATGAAAACACCATGTAATTACTTTACTTTATTGCTAACCGTTACCCATAGTAGTAGAAGTAATAGTTGGAGAGACAACTTCATGAAGACACGATGATGGAGATCATGATGATGGAGATCATGGTGTCATGCCGGTGATGAAGGTGATCATGCCGTGCCTCGAAGATGGAGATCAAAAGGCGCAAAATGATATTGGCCATATCATGTCACTTTATGATTTGCATGTGATATTTGTCATGTTTACATCTTATTTGCTTAGAACTTTGATAGCATAAATAAGATGATCCCTCGCTAAAATTTCAAGAAAGTGTTCCCCCTAATTGTGTATCGTTGCGAAGGTTCGTTGTTTCGAAGCACCACGTGATGATCAGGTGTGATAGATTCTAACGTTCGAATACAACGGGTGTTAGCCAGATTTACACACGCAATACACTTAGGTTGACTTGATGAGCCTAGCATGTACAGACATGGCCTCGGAACACGGAAGACCGAAAGGTCGAACATGAGTCGTATAGAAGATACGATCAACATGAATATGTTCACCAATGATGACTAGTCCGTCTCACGTGATGATCGGACACGGCCTAGTTGACTCGGATCATGTATCACTTAGATGACTAGAGGGATGTCTATCTGAGTGGGAGTTCATTAAATAATCAGATGAACTTAATTATCATGAACATAGTCAAAAGGACTTTGCAAATTATGTCGTAGCTTACGCTTTCGTTTTACTGTTTTAGATATGTTCCTAGAGAAAATTTAGTTGAAAGTTGATAGTAGCAATTATGCGGACTGGGTCCGTAAACTGAGGATTGTCCTCATTTCTGCGCAGAAGGATTATGTCCTTAATGCACCGCTCAGTGAGCTGAACCTCGAGCGTCGGTTGTGGATGTTGCGAACATCTGACATACACGTTTTCACGACTACATGATAGTTCAGTGCATAATGATAAATGGTTTAGAATTGAGGCACCAAAGACGTTTTTTGAAACATCGCAGAACATATGAGATGTTCCAAGGACTGAAATTGGGATTTCAGGCTAGTGCCCACATCAAGAGGCATGAGACCTCTGACAAGTTTCTTAAGCCTGCAAACTAAGGAGGAAAGCTCAATCGTTGAGCATGTGCTCAGATTGTATGAGTACTACAATCGCTTGAATCGAGTGGGAGTTAATCTTCCAGATGAGATAGTGATGGTTCTCCATAGTCACTGCCACCAAGCTATTAGAGCTTCGTGATGAACTATAACATATCAGGGATAGACATGATGATCCTTGATCAATTCGCGACGTTTGACACTGCAAAAGTAGAAATCGAGTAGGAGCATCAATTGTTGATGGTTAGTAAAACCACTAGTTTCAAGAAGGGCAAGGGAAAGAAGGGATACTTCATGAAACGACAAATCAGTTGCTGCTCTAGTGAAGAAACCCAAGGTTGAACCCAAAACCCGAGACTTAGTGCTTCTGTAATGAGGGGAACGGGCACTGAAGCAGAACCACCCTAGATACTTGGTAGATGAGAAGGCTGGTAAGGTCGACATAAGTATATTGGATATACATTATATTAATGTGTACTTTACCAGTACTCCTAGTAGCACCAGGGTATTATATACCGGTTCGGTTGCTAAGTGTTAGTAACTCGAAATAAAAAGCTATGGAATAAACGGAGACTAGCTAAAGGTGAGATGACGATATATGTTGGAAGTGTTTACAAGGTTGATGTGATCAAGCATCGCATCCTCCCTCTACCATCGAGATTGGTGTTAAACCTAAATAATTGTTATTTGGTGTTTGCGTTGAGCATAGACATGATTGGATTATGTTTATCACAATACGATTATTCATTTAGGGAGAATAATGGTTACTCTGTTTATTTGAATAATACCTTCAACGGTCTTGCACCTAAAATGAATGGTTTATTAAATCTCGATCGTAGTGATACACATGTTCATGCCAAAAGATATATGATAGTACCACATACTTGTGGCACTGCCATTTGAGTCATACTGGTATAAAACGCATGAAGAAGCTCCATGTTGATGGATCTTTGGACTCACTCGTTTTTGAAAAGATTGAGACATGCGAACCACGTCTATTGGCATATATGCATGAAGAAACTCCATACAGATGGATCGTTTGGACTCACTTGATTTTGAATCACTTGAGACATGCAAATCATACCACATGGGCAAGATGACTGAAATGCCTCATTTTCAGTAAGATGGAACAAGAAAGCAACTTGTTGGAAATAATACATTTTGATGTGTGCAGTCCAATTAGTGCTGAGGCACGCAGTGGATATCGTTATGTTCTTACTTCAGAAATGATTTGAGTAGATGCTAAGTATATTTACTTGATGAACACAAGTCTGAATTATTGAAAGGTTCAAGTAATTTCAGAGTGAAGTTGAAGATCATCGTGACAAGAGGATAAAATGTCTATGATATGATCATAGAGATGAATATCTGAGTTACGAGTTTGGCACACAATTAAGACATTGTGGAAATTGTTTCACGACTAATACCGCCTGGAACACCATAGTGTGATGGTGTGTCCGAACATCATAGCTGCACCCTATTGGATGTGGTGCATACCATGATGTCTCTTATCAAATTACCACTATCGTCTATGGGTTAGGCATTAGAGACAACCACATTCACTTTTTATAGGGCACCACGCAATTCCGTTGAGACGACACCGTATGAACTATGGTTTAGAGAAACCTAAGCTGTCGTTTCTTAAAAGTTTGGGGTTGCGACGCTTATGTGAAAAAGTTTCAGGCTGATAAGCTCGAACCCAAAGCGGATAAATGCATCTTCATAGAATACCCAAAACAGTTGGCTATACCTCCTATTTCAAATCCAGAAGCAAAAGTGATTGTTTCTAGAAACGGGTCCTTTCTCGAGGAAAAGTTTCTGTCGAAAGAATTGAGTGGGAGGATGGTGGAGACTTGATGAGGTTATTGAACCGTCACTTCAACTAGTGTGTAGCAGGGCACAGGGAGTTGTTCCTGTGGCACCTACACCAATTGAAGTGGAAGCTTATGATAGTGATCATGAAACTTTGGATCAAGTCACTACCAAACCTCGTAGGATGACAAGGATGCGTACTACTTCAGAGTGGTACGTAATACTGTCTTGGAAGTCATGTTGCTAGACAACAATGAACCTACGAGCTATGGAGAAGCGATGGTGGGCCCGGATTCCGAAGAATGGATCGAGGCCATAAAATCCGAGAGAGGATCCATGTATAAAAACAAAGTATAGACTTTGGAAGAACTACTTGATGGTCGTAAGGCTGTTGGGTGCAGATGGATTTTAAAAGGAAGACGGACAATGATGGTAAGTTTCACCATTAAGAAAGCTCGACTTGTCGTTAAGATGTTTTCCGACAAGTTCAAGGAGTTGACTATGATGAGACTTTCTCACTCGTAGCGATGCTAAGAGTCTGTTGGAATTATATTAGCAGTTAATGCATTATTTATGAAATCTTGCAGATAGGATGTCAAAACATTGTTTCCTCGATGATTTTCTTGAGGAAAGGTTGTATGTGATACAAGCAGAAGGTTTTATCAATCCTAAAAGATGCTGGAAAAAAATGCAAAGCCCCAGCAATCCTTCTAAGGACTGGAGTAAGCATCTCGGAGTTGGAATGTATGCTTTGATGAGATGATCAAAGATTTTGGGTATATACAAAGTTTATGAGAAACTTGTATTTCCAAAGAAGTGAGTGGGAGCACTATAGAATTTTTGATAAGTATATGTTGTTAACATATTGTTGATCAGAAATGATGTAGAATTTCTGGAAAGCATACAGGGTTATTTGAAAAGTGTTTTTCAATGGAAAACCTGGATTAAGCTACTTGATCATTGAGCATCAAGATCTATAAGGATCGATCAAAAACGCTTAATAGTACTTTCAAATGAATATATACCGTGACAAGATTTTGAAGGAGTTCAAAATATATCAGCAAAGAAGGAGTTCTTGGTTGTGTTACAGGGTGTGAGTATTGAGTAAGACTCGAAACATGACCACGGCAGAAGATAGAGAAAGGACGAAGGTTGTCCCCTATGCTTTAGACGTAGGCTCTACAGTATGCTATGCTGTGTACCGCACCTGAAGTGTGCCTTGCCATGAGTCAGTCAAGGGGTACAAGAGTGATCCAGGAATGGATCACATGACAGTGGTCGAACTTATCCTTAGTAACTAGTGGACTAAGGAATTTTCTCAATTATGGAGGTGGTAAAAGATTTCGTCGTAAAGGGTTACGTCGATGCAAACTTTAACACTAATCCTGATGACTCTAAGTAGTAAACCGGATTCGTATAGTAGAGCAGTTATTTGGAATAGCTCCAAGTAGTGCGTGGTAGCTGCATCTACAAAATGACATAGAGATTTGTAAAGCACACACGGATCTGAAAGGTTTAGACCCATTGACTAATAACCTCTCTCACAAGCGAGATATGAACAAACCCCATGGGTGTTGGATTCATTACAATCACATAGTGATGTGAACTAGATTATTGACTCTAGTGCAAGTGGGAGACTGTTGGAAATATGCCCTAGAGGCAATAATAAAATGGTTATTATTGTATTTCCTTGTTCATGATAATTGTCTATTGTTCATGCTATAATTGTATTAACTGGAAACCGTAATACATGTGTGCATATATATAAGTTGACTAGCTCGTTGATCAATAGATGGTTATGGTTTCCTGACCATGGACATTGGATGTCATTGATAACGGGGTCACATCATTAGGAGAATGATGTGATGGACAAGACCCAATCCTAAGCATAGCACAAGATCATGTAGTTCGTTTGCTAAGAGATTTTCTAATGTCAAGTATCATTTCCTTCGACCATGAGATTGTGCAACTCCCGGATACCGTAGGAATGCTCTAGGTGTACCAAACATCACAACGTAACTGGGTGGCTATAAAGGTGCACTACAAGTATCTCTGAAAGTGTCTGTTGGGTTCGCACGAATCGAGACTGGGATTTGTCACTCCGTATGACGGAGAGGTATCTCTGGGCCCACTCGGTAATGCATCATCATAATGAGCTCAAATGTGACTAATGAGTTAGTCACGGGATCATGCGTTATGGAACGAGTAAAGTGACTTGCCGGTAATGATATTGAATGAGGTATTGGGATATCGACGATCGAATCTCGGGCAAGTAACATACCGATTGACAAAGGGAATTGAATACGGGATTGATAGAATCCCTGACATCGTGGTTCACCCGATGAGATCGTCGTGGAACATGTGGGAGCCAATATGGGTATCCAGATCGCGCTATTGGTTATTGGTCGGAGAGGTGTCTCGGTCATGTCTGCATGGTTCCCGAACCCGTAGGGTCTACACACTTAAGGTTCGGTGACGCTAGAGTTGTTATGGGAAATAGTATGTGGTTACCGAAGGTTGTTCGTAGTACCGGATGAGATCCCGGACGTGACGAGGAGCTCCGGAATGGTCCGTAGGTGAAGATCGGTATATTGGACGAAGGGTATTGGAGTCCGGAATTGTTCTGGGAGTACCGGGTGACGACCAGCATGACCGAAAGGTGTTTCGGAGGCCCCGACAAGCGTTGGGGGGCCTTATGGGCCAAGGGGAGGGGGCACACCAGCCCACTAAGGGGCTGAGCGCCCCTCCCACCCCATCTCACGTAACCTGGAGAGGTAGGGGCGCCACCCCTAGGGAAGCCTCCCCTCCCGTCTTGGGGGGCAAGTTTCCTAGGGGGTGGGGGCGCCCAAACCCATCTAGGGTTTCCCCTGGCCGCCGCCCCCTCCTCTAGATCCATCTAGAGGGGCCGGCCCCCTCTCCCCTTCCCCCTATATATATTGAGGGGGTGGGAGGGCAGCCATACCCCTTCCCTGGCGCAGCCCTCTCCTCCTCCAACACCTCCTCCTCCTCCATAGTGCTTGGCGAAGCCCTGCCGGAGAACCACGAGATCCACTACCACCACGCCGTCGTGCTGCCGGAGCTTTCCCTCAACTTCTCCTCTCCCCTTGCTGGATCAAGAAGGAGGAGACGTCCCCGGGATGTACGTGTGTTGAACATGGAGGCGCCGTCCGTTCGGCGCTAGATCGGATCTTCCACGATTTGAATCGCTACGAGTACGACTCCATCAACCGCGTTCTTGTAATGCTTCCGCTTAGCGATCTTCAAGGGTATGAAGATGCACTCTCTCTCTCTCTCTCTCGTTGCTAGCATCTCCTAGATTGATGTTGGTAACACGTAGGAAAATTTTGAATTATTGCTACGTTCCCGAACATTATAATCATTTTATATCATTTTTTGGTACTAACCTATTGACATAGTGCCAAGTGTCAGTTGCTGTTTTCTGCATGTTTTTTACATCGCAGGAAACCAATATCAAACGGAGTCCAAACGCAATGAAACTTTATGGAGATTTTTTGGGACCAAAAGGAACAAAATGGGCCCTGGCTGTGCCTGGGGGTGCTCCGAGTATAGCACAGCCCACCAGGGAACGCCAGGAGGCCCAGGCTTGACCTGGTGGGTTGTGCCTACCTCGGGTGCCCCCGGACCGCCTATTTGCTCTATAAATACCCCAATATTCCAGAAACCCTAGGGAGTCGACGAAATATTGATCCAGCCGCCGCAGAGTCTAGAACCACCAGATCCAATCTAGACACCATCTCGGATGGGGTTCACCCCCTCCATTGGTGCCTCTCCGATGATGCGTGAGTAGTTCTTTGTAGACCTTCACGTCCGTAGTTAGTAGCTATATGGCTTCCTCTCTCTCTCTGAATTCTCGATACAATGGTCTCTTGGAGATCCATATGATGTAACTCTTTTGCGGTGTGTTTGTTGGGATCGATGAACTTTGAGTTTATGATCAGATCTATCTTTTTATATCCATGAAAGTTATTTGAGTTTCTTTGATCTCTTATATGCATGATTTCTTATTGCCTCGTATTTCTTCTCTGATATTTGGGTTTTGTTTGGCCAACTTGATATGTTTATTTTGCAATGGGAAGATGTGCTTTGTAGTGGGTTCGATCTTATGGTGCTTGATCCTAGTGATAGAAGGGGAACCGACACGTATGTATCGTTGCAACTAAGGATAAAACGATGGGGTCTATCTCTACATAGATAGATATTGTCTACATCATGTCATCGTTCTTATTGCATTACTCCGTTTCTCCATGAACTTAATACACTAGATGCATGCTGGATAGCGGTCGATGTGTGGAGTAATAATAGTAGATGCTGGCAGGAGTTGGTCTACTAATCTTGGATGTGATGCCTATATAATGATCATTGCCTGGATATTGTCATGAGTATTTCAAGTTCTATCAATTTCCCAACAATAATTTGTTCACCCACCATTTGCTATTTTTCTTGAGAGAAGCCACTAGTGAAACCTACAACCCCCGGGTCTCTTTCTCATATATTTGCCTTTGCGATCTACTTTTCCTTTGCATTTATTTTCAGATCTATTAAACCAAAAATACAAAAATATCTTGCTGCAATTTATTCTTATTTATTTTATCTGGCGTTCGATCTATCAATCTACTACAATTTTATCTCACATCCTTTTGCCCATCTGGGGCGCCGCTACCCGAAAGGGATTGACAACCCCTTTTACACGTTGGGTTGCGAGGATTTGTTCTTTGTGTGCAGGGGCTGTTTACGTTGTGTTGCTTGGTTCTCCTACTGGTTCGATAACCTTGGTTTCATATCTGAGGGAAATACCTACCGCCGCTGTGCTGCATCATCCCTTCCTCTTTGGGGAAATATCGACGTAGCTTCAGGCGACATCAAAAGGAATTTCTTGCGCCGTTGCCGGGGAGGATCTTCAACATATACCAGGTTCCTAATCACAAATCTCATCTCCTCGCAATTTACATTATTTGCCATTTGCCTCTCATTTTCCTATCTCCCACTTCACAAAAAAATTGTCATTTTATTCGCCCCTCTTTTTCCGTTCGCCGTTTTCTCGCCGGATCTGTTTTTAGTGCAATCTTGTTGTGTGGTCATCATGACTCAAGAGAACAAGTTATGTGATTTCTCAAATGCCAACAACAATGATTTTATTGGCACTCCGATTGCTGCTCCCGCCACTAGTGCGGAGTCTTGTGATATTAATACTGCTTTGCTGAATCTTGTTATGAAAGATCAATATTCCGGTACTCCTAATGAGGAAGCCGCGGCCCATCTTAATACCTTCGTGGAATTATGCCATATGTAAAAGAAAAAAGATGTGGACAATGATGTGGTGAAGATGAAATTATTTCCGTTTTCTTTGCGTGATTCTGCAAAAATTTGGTTCTCTTCTTTGCCTTGCAATAGTATCAATTCCTGGAATAAGTGCAAAGATGCTTTTATCACTAAGTATTTTCTGCCCACAAAAATTATTTCCCTTAGAACCCAGATCATGAATTTCAAGCAACTTGAACATGAGCATGTTGCACAATATTGGGAAAGGATGAAAATGATGCTAAGGAATTGCCCAACTCATGGGTTAAATCTTTGGATGATCATACAAAATTTTTATGCGGGTTTGAATTTTGTATCTCGTAATCTTTTAGATTCCGCCGCGGGTGGTACTTTTATGGAAATTACTTTGGGAGAAGCCACCAAATTTCTTGATAATATCATGGCAAATTATTCACAATGGCATACCGAAAGAGCTCCTACTAGTAAAAAAGTTAATTCGGTTGAAGGAATTTCTTCTTTGAGTGAAAAAGTTGATGCTCTTATGAAATGTTGCTAGTAAAAGTGCACCCATTGATTTTAATGATATGCCTTTGTCTACTTTGATTGAGCAAAATAGTGATGCCATAGATGTGGATTTTATCTCTCAAAATAATTTCAACAACAATGCTTATAGAGGTAATTTTTATCCTAGGCCTTTTCCTAGTAATTCCCCTAATAATTTTAATAATTCCTATGGAAATCAATCTTATAATAATAATTGGAACACCTCTGATCTTGAGAACAATATTAAAGAATTTATCAACACGCAAAAGGTTTTCAACACTTCCATAGAAGAAAATTTGAGTAAGATTGATGGTTTGTCTAGAAGTGTTGATAGAATTGCTCAGGATGTGGAAAATCTCAAGATGAAATTTTTTGTGCCTAATGTAGATGAATCAATTAAAGCTCTTTATGTTTCTATGGATGAACGTAAGAAAAGAACCACTATGCTTAGAGCTAAAAGAGAATTTTTAGAAAAAGTGTTTTCTAGTGATTTCGTTTGTAAAAGTGATGAAGATCTTAAAATGATTGGTGTTTCTTCTATTGATTCCTTGTTTAGTAAAGCTAAGATTGATGAAAAAGGGACTGGAGAAGAGTCAACTTTAGGTAGAAGGCGTCCCAATATTTCAGAGGGTGAAAATCTTGTTGAGAAAATTGATGAAAGTGGGTTTGAAGAGGTCAAAACTTTAGCTAGTGATGTGCCCACTCTTTTGGATTACAAAGACTTTAATTATGATAGTTGCTCTTTGATTGGTTGTATTTCTTTGTTTCAAGCCATGATAAATTCACCCCATGCTTATGAACAAAATAAAGCTTTTACTAAACATATTGTTGATGCTATGATGAAAGCTTTGGAAGAGAAATTGGAATTAGAAGTTTCAATTCCTAGAAAATTGCATGATGAGTGGGAAACTACTATCAAAGTCAAGATTAAAAATTATGAGTGTTTTGCTTTATGTGACTTGGGTGCTAGTGTTTCTACAATTCCGAAATCTTTATGTGATGTGCTTGGTATTACCGATCTTGAAGAATGTTTTTTAAATTTGCACTTGGCGGATTATACTATTAAAAAGCCCATGGGAAAAAATAATGATGTTCTTATTCTTACAAATAGGAATTATGTGCCCACATATTTTATTGTTCTTGATATTGATTGCAATCTGTCTTGTCCAATTATTCTTGGTAGACCATTTCTACGCACTATCGATGCCGTGATTGATATGAAAGAAGGCAATATTAAGTTCCAATTTCCTTTGTGGAAGGGTATGGAACACTTCCCTAGAACAAGAATTAGGCCACCATATGAATCAATCATGAGGGCATCTTATCGATCTCGAAAGAAAGATGACAAAACTTACATCCTTGCTTTATGCCTAGCTAAGGGCGTAAAACTATAGCACTTGTTGGGAGGCAACCCAATGAATAAATTTATATTTTCTTTCTATTCTTGAGTGTTAGCACAATTATGCTAGTGTTATGATTCTGTTTTTTGTGTTTTAATTAGTGTTTGTGCCAAGTAAATCCTTTAGGATCTTCTTGGGTGATAGTTGTTTGATCTTGCTGGAAAAAAAACTTTTGCGCTTACGAAAACTATTCTCATTTTTTACCAGAGCGTGATAAAATACCAATTCGTTTTGGGGAAGATTAATATACAAATTTCCCAGGTCGTCCTAATTTTTCAGAATTTTTGGAGTTCCAGAAGTTTTCAAAATAGTCAGATTGCTATAGACGGTTCTGTTTTGATAGACTCTATTTTCTTTGCGTTGTGTGCATATTTTGATGGCTCTATGGTTTTTTTATGAGTTTTTGCCATATAAAAGTTGGAATACAGTAGATATAATGCAAAGATAAAAGATGAATTGGTTTGACACAACACTTATAGTAGTGATTTATTTTTCTTACACTAACAGATCTCACGAAGGTTTTGTTGAGTTTTGTGTGATTGAAGTTTTCAAGTTTTGGGTTATCTTACGATGGATGAAGGAATAAGGAGTAGAAGAGCCTAAGCTTGGGGATGCCGCGACATCCCAAGCTATTATCCAAAAATGAGCAACCAACTAAGCTTGGTGATGCCCCCGAGTGGCACCCCCTCTTTCTTCTAACGACCATCGGTATTTTACTCAAAGCTATATTTTTATTCGTCACATACTATGTGTTTTGCTTGGAGCGTCTTGTATGATATGAGTCTTTGCTTGTTTTATTTTGTGTTTTAAGTCTTGATCCCTTGCTGGACACACCTATTTGGGAGAGCTAAAATTATGTCATGACTTGTTAGAATTGCTCTCTATGCTTCACTAAATTTTTTATGAGCTATGGACTTGCTCTAGTGCTTCACTTATATCTTTTTGAGCATTGTGAGCTTTAGTATTTTTGAAGAAATTCTCTCTTGCTTCACTTAGATTTATTTGAGAGTTAGTAAAATTTTCAAGAAATTCTCTCTTGCTTCACTTAAATTAATTTGAGAGAAAGAAAAAATATGCTCATGATCTTCACTTATATTTGTTTGAGCTTATGAAAAGCAACACATGAAAATTAATCCCAAAGTGATAGATATCCAAGAAGGATATAATAAAAACTTTCATGTAGATCACTGGACAAAATAAACTTGCCTTTTAGTAACGGTTTTTACATATGACGATGTGATATGTGAGTTATGTTGACGAGTAATTATTCTTTAGTAAGAATATTGGTGTTAAGGTTTGTGATTCCCTATGCAGGCACGAAAGTCAATAGTCATGCAATAAAATTATATCCTACTTGTGGTGCATTATTCGGTGTTAATTATGCTTAATACTTGCTTATGATATTATCCGTTTCTTGGTTGGTCGCTTCTCAATCTTTTGCTAGCCTTCATTTTGCACTAAGTATGATCTCTACTTGTGCATCCAAAAACCCTTAAACCAGTTTTGCCACATGAGTCCACTATATCTACCTATATGCGGTATTCTTTTGCCGTTCTAAGCAAATTTGCACCTCTAATTTTCAAAATAAACTTCTCTTTTGTGTGTTCGTTTCACTCGCGGAGCGGTGAGGGTTGGCTAATGTTTTCCATGCTAGATGTGTTATTCTCAGATGAGTGTTTATTCACTTGTCATTGCACGAGAGTAAGGCAAAGGTATTAGGGATGCCCAGTCCCGAAACGAAAAATGAATTTACTTTATGTTGTCAAATAATAAATTCCTTAGAAAGTGTTGGTATGGAAGGCACTTGTGGATACGGTTAGCCATGGAAAGTGAAAGTATGGTGGAAAAAGGAATTAACTTTATTTTATGTTTGGGAACCGCCTATGATATATCTAGCATGGAAAGTGTTGGGAACTCTAAGTCATTTTCGTTGGTGGGATGGACACACCTCCCAAAATGTTTTTATCTCTAAGTTTTTTGCTCTAAGCTCTGGCACCTCTACAAATCCCTACTTCGCTCTGCGAAGGGCCTTTCTTTTACTTTATGCAATTTTTATTTATTTTTGGAATTTGAGTCTCCATCCTCTCTTACAAAGCACCAACTAGGAGGCAATATGATCGTACTTATGTATTGGGTGTAGCTAATATGCGAGTTTGTTTCATGAATGGATCAATGGTTGATACGGATGGGCTAGGGATAACTTATTTTAGCGTTGATATTTTGAAAGACATGGTCGCTTGTTGATATGCTTGAGTATTTAAATTGTCGTGTCAAAACTAGACTATTGCTTTGAACAATATAAAAGTCCAAATGTCCATGCTACAAAGAAATAAATATGATATGACATGTTAGGCAACATTCCACCCCAAAAATTCTATTTTTATAACTTACCTACTCTAGGAAGAGTAGGAGTTAAGCTTGGGGATGCTGATACGTCTCCAACGTATCTATAACTTTTTATTGTTCCATGCTGTTATACTATCAATCTTGGATGTTTTATATTCATTTTATACCATTTTTTGTACTAACCTATTGACATAGTGCCAAGTGCCAGTTGCTGTTTTCTGCATGTTTTTTACGGAGATTTTTTGGGACCAGAAGGAACATAATGGGCACTGGCTGCGCCTGGGGGTGCTCCGAGGAGATCACAACCCACCAGGGCGCGCCAGGAGGCCCAGGTGTGCCCTGGTGGGTTGTGCCAACCTCGGGTGCCCCTCGGACCGCCTCTTTGCTCTATAAATACCCCAATATTCCAGAAACCATAGGGGAGCCGACGAAATATTGATCCAGCCGCCGCAGAATCCAGAACCACCAGATCCAATCTAGACACCATCTCGGATGGGGTTCACCACCTCCATTGGTGCCTCCCCGATGATGCGTGAGTAGTAATTTGTAGGCCTTCGGGCCCGTAGTTAGTAACTAGATGACTTCCTCTCTCTCTCTCGCTGAATTCTCAATACAATGGTCTCTTGGAGATCCATATGATGTAACTCTTTTGCGGTGTGTTTGTTGGGATCGATGAACCTTGAGTTTATGATCAGATCTGTCTTTTTATATCCATGAAAGTTATTTGAGTTTCTTTGATCTCTTATATGCATGATTGCTTATAGCCTCGTATTTATTCTCCAATATTTGGGTTTTGTTTGGCCCACTTGATCTATTTATCTTGCAATGGGAAGAGGTGCTTTGTAGTGGGTTCGATCTTACGGTGCTTGATCCAAGTGACAGAAGGGGAACCGACACATATGTATCGTTGCTACTAAGGATAAAACGATGGGGTCTATCTCTACATAGATAGATCTTGTCTACATCATGCTATCGTTCTTATTGCATTACTCCATTTCTCCATGAACTTAATACACTAAATGCATGTTGGATAGCGGTCGATGTGTGGAGTAATAGTAGTAGATGCAAGCAGGAGTCAGTCTACAAATCTTGGATGTGATGCCTATATAATGATCATTGCCTGGATATCATCACGAGTATTTGAAGTTCTATCATTTTCCCAACGGTAATTTGTTCACCCACCATTTGCTATTTTGCTCGAGAGAAGCCACTAGTGAAACCTACGCCCCCCCGAGTCTCTTTCTCATATATTTGCCTTTGCAATCTACTTTTCCTTTGCAGATATTTTCAAATCTATTAAACCAAAAATACAAAAATACCTTGTTGTAATTTATTATTATTTGTTTTATCTGGCGTTCGATCTATCAATCTACTACAATTTTATCTCACGTCAGTTTGCCCATCTGGGGCGCCGCTACCCGAAAGGGATTGACAACCCCTTTTATACGTCGGGTTACGAGGAGTTTTTATTTGTGTGCAGGGGCTGTTTACATAGTGTTGCTTGGTTCTCCTACTGTTTTGATAACCTTGGTTTCATATATGAGGGAAATACCTACCGCCGCTGTGCTGCATCATCCCTTCCTGTTTGGGGAAATACCAACGTAGCTTCAAGCGACATCAAACGCCACAG
Source organism: Aegilops umbellulata (assembly GCA_032464435.1). Lineage (NCBI taxonomy): Eukaryota > Viridiplantae > Streptophyta > Magnoliopsida > Poales > Poaceae > Aegilops > Aegilops umbellulata. Next base: position 404,465,039 of record CP136054.1, on the reverse strand, counting down.
AGCATATAAGATGTTCCAAGAGCTGAAATTGGTATTTCAGACTCATACCCGAGTCGAGAGGTATGAGACCTCTGACAAGTACTTTGCCTACCAGATGGAGGAGAATAACTCAACCAGTGAGCATGTGCTCAGAATGTCTGAGTACTACAATCGCTTGAATCAAGTGGGAGTTAATCTTCCAGATAAGATAGTGATTGACAGAGTTCTCTAGTCACTATCACCAAGTTACTGGAACTTCGTGATGAACTATAATATGCAAGGGATGACGAAAATAATTTCGGAGCTCTTCACGATGCTAAAATCAGTGAAGGTAGAAATCAAGAAAGAACATCAAGTGTTGATGGTTAACAAGACCACTAGTTTCAAGAAAAGGGGCAAAGGAAAAGAAAGGGAACTTCAAGAAAGAATGGCAAGCAAGTTGCCATTCCCGTGAAGAAACCCAAAGCTAGACCTAAGCCTGAAACTGAGTGCTTCTACTGCAAAGGGAATGGTCACTGGAAGCGGAACTACCCCAAATACTTGGCGGATAAGAAGGATGGCAAAGCGAACAAAGGTATATTTGATATACATGTTATTGATGTGTACTTTACTAGTGTTCATAGTAACCCCAGGGTATTTGATACCAGTTTAGTTGCTAAGATTAGTAACTCGAAACAGGAATTGCAAAATGAACAGAGACTAGTTAAGGGCGAGGTGACGATGTGTGTTGGAAGTGATTCCAAGGTTGATAAGATCACCATCGCACACTCCCTCTACCTTCGAGATTAGTGTTGGACCAAAATAAATGTTATTTGGTGTTTGCGTTGAGCATGAATGTGATTGGATCGTGTTTATTGCAATACAGTTATTCATTTAAGTCAGAGAATAATTGTTGTTGTGTTTGCATGAATAAAACCTTCTATGGTCATACACCCAATGTAAATGGTTTATTGAATCTCGATCCTAGCAATACACATATTCATAATATTGATGCCAAAAGATGCAAAGTTGATAATGATAGTGCTATATATTTGTGGCACTGCCGTTTAGGTCATATTGGTGTAAAGCGCATGAAGAAACTCCATATGGATGGATTTTTGGTATCACTTGATTATGAATCATTTGATACTTGCGAACCATGCCTCATGGGCAAGATGACTAAAACTCGTTTATTCCGGAACAATGGAGCGAGCCACTAACTTATTGGAAATAATACATACCAATGTATGCGGTCCAATGAGTGTTGAGGCTCGCGGCGGGTATCATTATTTTCTGACCTTCACAGATGATTTGAGCAGATATGGGTACATCTACTTGATCAAACACAAGTCTAAAACATTAGAAAAGTTTAAATAGTTTCAGAGTGAAGTGGAGAATCATCGTAACAAGAAAATAAAGTTTCTACGATCTGATCATGGAGGTGTATATTTCAGTTACGAGTTTGGCCTTCATTTAAAACAATGTGGAAGAGTTTCACAACTCACGCGACCTGGAACACCACAACATAATGGTGTGTCCGAACGTCGTAACCGTACTTTATTAGATATGGTGTGATCTATGATGTCTCTTACCGATTTACCACTATCGTTTTTGGGTTATGCATTAGAGACAGCTGCATTCATGTTAAATAGGACACCATCTAAATCCGTTGAGACGACACCGTATGAACTATGGTTTGGCAAGAAACCTAACTATCCTTTCTTAAAGTTTGGGGTTGCGATGCTTATGTGAAAAAGCTTCAGCCTGATAGGCTCAAACCCAGATCAGAGAAATGTGTCTTCATAGGATACCCAAAGTAAACTGTTGGGTACACCTTCTATCATAGATCCGAAGGCAAGATATTCATTGCTAAGAATGGATCCTTTCTAGAGAAGGAGTTTCTCTCGAAACAAGTGAGTGGGAGGAAAGTAGAAGTTGATGAGGTAGTTGTACCTTCTCCCGAATTGGAAAGTAGTTCATCACAGAAATTAGTTCCAGTGATGCCTACACCAATTAGTGAGGAAGCTAATGATGATGATCATGAAACTTCAGATCAAGTTACTACCGAACCTCGTAGGTCAACCAGAGTGCGCTCCGCACCAGAGTAGTACGGTAATCCTGTTCTGGAAGTCATGTTACTAGACCATGACAAACCTATGAACTATGAGGAAGCGATGATGAGCCCAGATTCCATGAAATGGCTTGAGGCCATGAAATCTGAGATGGGATCCATGTATGAGAACAAAGTTTGGACTTTGGTTGACTTGCCCGATGATCGGCAAGCCATAGAGAATAAATGGATCTTCAAGAAGAAGACTGACGCTTATGGTAATGTTACTATCTAGAAAGCTCGACTTGTTGCGAAAGATTTTTGACAAGTTCAAGGAGTTGACTATGATGAGACTTTCTCACCTGTAGCGATGCTTAAGTCTGTCCGAATCATGTTAGCAGTTGCCACATTTTATGATTATGAAATTTGGCAAATGGATGTCAAAACTACATTCCTTAATGGATTTCTTAAAGAATAGTTGTATATGATGCAACCAGAAGGTTTTGTTAATCCTAAATATGCTAACAAAGTGTGCAAGCTCCTGCAATCCATCTATGGACTGGTGCAAGCATCTCGGAGTTGGAATATACGCTTTGATGAGTTGATCAAAGCATATAGTTTTATACAAACTTGAAGTGAAGCCTGTATTTGCAAGAAAGTAAGTGGGAGCACTACAGCCTTTTTGATAAGTAATATGTAAATGACATATTGTGGATCGGAAATGATGTAGAATTTTCTGGAAAAGCATAAAGGAGTGTTTGAAAAGAGTTTTTCAAAGAAAGACCTGAGTGAAGCTGCTTACACATTGGGCATCAAGATCTATAGCGATAGATAAAGATGCTTGCTAAGGTTTTTCAATGAGTACATACCCTGACAAGATTTTGAAGTAGTTCAAAATGGAACAGTCAAAGAAGGAGTTCTTGCCTGTGTTGCAAGGTGTAATGTTGAGTAAGACTCAAAACCCGACCACGGCAGAAAATAGAAAGAGAATGAAAGTCATTCCCTATGCCTCAGCCATAGGTTCTATAAAGTATGATATGTTGTGTACCATACCTATTGTGTACCTTGCCATAAGTTTGGCAAGGAGGTACGATAGTGATCAAGGAGTGGATCACTGGAAAGCGGTCAAAGTTATCCTTAGTTTTTTTTGACTAACTACTGCAAGGCACAGCCTCACAGTCTTTTATTCCAAGTAAAGCAATAGTCCAGTACAAGTTAACTATATACAGAAAGAAACAAAAGAGGGCCAAGGGAGGCAAACTTACCTAAACCTACTGATACAAAGGAGAACTCAAGGTAACCCTTCCAACCAGGCTAGGAGGAGGGGTCTAACATGAGCCTTAACTCTATTAGAAAGCAAAGTTAGATCAAGTACAAATTTACAACGCCAAGCACTAAATGTAGGTCGTTCCCCTCTGAAAGTCCTTCCATTTCGAAGAATCCAAATGTTCCAAGCTACTGTGAACACCACCTCAAAGAAAAAGAATTTAGCAAATCGTTGTCTGGCCAAATAGATGCATTGATGGACATTACAACCACCAGACCAGTCAATCTGCAAATAAGTCCAGATCCTCAAACTGAAGTTGCAGGAAAAAAACAGGTGTTGACGATCCTCATATATGCTGGTGGCACAACACACAAAGATTATCAGCATCCCCAGCCCGCCAGTGCCTCCTCACCAGCAGGTCCTTGGTGTTGAGTCTGTCAAAGAATAGGAGCCAAGCAAAAACCTTGATTTTCAGCATACATCGACTGCTCCATAACCATTTGCAAGGCTGAATGGTGACCATATGAGAGTGCATGATGGTGTAGTAGCTCGTTGATGTGTAAGATCCCATGGGTCCTACCCAAGACCAAACATCATTAGCCAACGGGTCCCTATCCAAATTGTTCACCCAGACGGTGAGCGAATCAAGTTCAATAGTAGCCTGCTGAGAAATAGGCAACTGAAAGAAAGAGGCCCTATCGTGACTGTCAATGAAATCTGCCATAGAAATCTTATCATCCAAAGCATAAGAGAACAACCGAGGCAATCTTTGTCTCAAAGGCATCGTTGAACCACCCAAATTCCAAGCATCAGACAAGAAAAAAAACGAGTCCCCTTTGTTAACTGAAACAGAGGCAACATCCTTAGTTACCTAAGAGGACTAAGGAAATATTTCTCGGTTATGGATGTGATAAAGAGTTATGTCGATGCAAGCTTTTACACCGATCCGGATGACTATGAGTCTCAATCTGGATACATATTGAAAGTGGGAGCAATTAGCTAGAGTAGCTCCATGCAGAGCATTCTACACATAGTAATTTTCAAAATACATACGGATCTGAATGTGGCAGACCCGTTGACTAAACATCTCTCACAAGCAAAACATGATCACACCTTAGTACTCTTTGGATGCTAATCACATGGTGATGTGAACTAGATTACTGACTCTAGTAAACCCTTTCATAGTAGCATCATCATAAGCATCATTCATAGTAGAAGTAGCATCATCAATAACTTGTGACATATCAGGATTAATAGCATGTGCTGGTGTTGCAAGTTTACTCATAACAGAAGGTTAATCTAAAGCAGAAATGGATGGCAGTTTCTTACCTCCTCTCATACTTGAGGGAAATATTCGGTTTAGGATCCTTCAGATTCTTCATAGTGATAAAATGATAATAATCCCAAGCGAATCAACAAATATAGCTATGCTCCCCGGCAACGGCGCTAGAAAAAGGTCTTGACAACCCACAAGTATAGGGGATCGCAACAGTTTTCGAGGGTAAGTATTTAACCCAAATTTATAGATTCGACACAAGGGAAGCCAGAGAATATTTGAAGGTATTAGCAGCTGAGTTGTAAATTCAACCACACCTGGAGATTAATTATCTGCAGCAAAGTGATCAGTAGCAAAGTAGTTTGATAGTTTTGATAATAGTGACAGCAGCAATGGTAACATTAACAGTGATAGCAGTAATTTGTAGCAAGTGTAACAGTGATGATACCAATAATAACGCAACAAGATCAATAAGGATAAATTCGTAGGCATTGGATCGGTGACTTGTTGGATGATATTATCATGTGACCGTTATAACCTAGGGTCATACGACACTAGCTCTAGTTCATCGATATAATGTAGGCATGTATTCCGTAAATAGTCATACGTGCTTTATTAAAAGAACTTACATGACATCTTTTGTCCTACCCTCTCGTGGCAGCGGGGTCCATATTGGAAACTAAGGGATATTAAGGCATCCTTTTAATAGAGAACCGGAACAAAGCATTAACACATAGTGAATACATGAACTCCCCAAACTACGGTCATCACCGAGAGTGGGCCCGGTTGTTGTCACTACGGGTTGTCGGATCATAACCGTAGTAGGTGACTATAACTTGCAAGATCGGATCTAAAACGTGGATATAATGTTGAATTCATAAACGGTTCAGATCTGAGTTCATGGCACCCGGGCCCAAAGTGACAAGCATTAAGCATAGCAAAGTCATAGCAACATGATGAATGTCATCCAACTCCTCACCGACCAGCGAGCCTACGAAGGAATTACTCACTCTCGGTGGGGAGCATCATGGAATTGGCGATGGAGATAGGTTGGTGATGAGGAAGAACGAAGATCCCCCTCTCCGGAGCCCCAAACAGACTCCAGATCTGCCCTCCCGAGGAAGAACAGGTCTTGGCGGCGGCTGCGTCTCGTGGATCACGATAATTCTTTTTCCCTGATTTTTTCTGGAATAATGTGATTTTATAGTATCAGGGGGATCATCAGCAGGGCCACCGGGTGGGTACAACCCACCTGGGCGCGCCAGGAGAGGGGGGCGTGCCCTGGTGGGTTGTGCCCAGCCAGGGGCCCCTCTCTGGTGGGTCTTGGCTCTAGAAATTATTATTATTGATATAAAAAATCCTCGCAAAGTTTTGTTCCATTCCGAGAACTTTTATTTCTGCACAAAAACAACACCATGGTAGTTATGCTGAAAACAGCGTCAGTCTGGGGTTAGTTTCATCAAAATCATGCAAATTAGAGTCCAAAACAGGAGGAGAAGCGTGAGAAAAAGTAGATACGTTGGATACGTATCACCTTCCCGCTAAGGTTTTCAGGGGAAGAGGACCAAGGCATGATATAAGGAGGGCAGGGTGCCATTGTAGTAAGGGGAACACCAACCAAAGCTCCCAACCTTTGTACTCTCTCTCTCTCTCCCTCTCTCTCTCTCGCAATCCCAACCAAGTAGAAGTAGGGTTTTACACCGCGAGGTGGCCCGAACTTGGGTAACCATCGTGGCGCCGATCTGTTCTCGCTAGCTCGCTCTCGCCATAGCCTCTTCGTGTTTAGTTGTTGGTAGGATGGAGTGGTAAGAAGGAGTTCACCCCACTGTTCGAACCTTTGGGTCCCCGGAGCCCCGATTCCGAAAGCGGTCACTTCTTTCTTGCGACGGCGGGACTCTCTTTTCTTTACTGCTTTTTGCCTTTTCTGCTCCTTTTGTTCGTCTTTGGCTGCCTCTTGCTCGACCACCCATTCGGCCATGACAGCTTCAAAGTCCGCTCATGTAGATGTGCGGCTGCAGGCGGTGATGACCTTGGTGCGGTGGGATGCCATCGCTTCCTTACCATTTAGTGTGTGGTCACGGGCGGCGAGGAATTCGGTGCGGCGGGATGCCAACACTTCCTTACGAGTTAGTGAGTGGCACGGTGGCATGAACGACGCTTGGAGAGAGCTTTGGGGCGGAGTGGCCGAACAACCGTACAATGCGGTGTTTTTTAGAGCTCAAGGACAAACGACGAAGGAAATTTGGCTTCCCCTACAATCTTGGTCATTCATTATCGCACACGGTTCATCTTCGTTGCCTCCGAAAACCGTGTGCGCTCACCATATTGTGTGTTGCATTCTGATTGGACATAACCCAAGCCGCACGGAACGCACGGGTTCACCGTAGGATGCATCGCGATCGAACGGCAATCCACGTCCCTCTCAACATGCCCGTGCAACTGTAGCTGGGATTGGATGTATTTGCGCTGAATGTCTAGAAAATGCACATAATCGCTTAAATATGGTAAATGAGCCCGGTAAAGTGCCAAATTTGAACATGGTGATCTGTAGGGTGTATGTTGATCATAGAAAAAAACTCAAGGACATAGGACGAAGGAAATTTGGATTCCCTTCAATCTTGGTGATTTCCCTCTGGAAACCACACAACTTCCTCGGTGATGGTTCGATTTATGAAGAGCATGCATGACGACATAAGCCAAACCTTCACAAAATTTTATCAGGGCATGGTGAGGCCATACCATGGAGCCATGTCAGGCGTCGTGTGTTTCAAGCATTTGTTTATTTTTTTCTATAGTTGAAAAACCAATAAATTACACGTTTGTAGTTGACTCTTGCGACACATATCCTTCAAACCTCTGCCCATTCCTTGTAAAAGGCATGAGAATTTACTAAATACCAGAAGCTTGGTTTTCCATACCGTTTTTGTGCACATTTTCATGCAACGATTGTTTGAATTTGAATTATGTGCATTAATGCCTAGAAAGGGCACATAATCACCTAAATATGGTAAATGATCCGGAAAAGTGCCAAATTTGAACACGATAATCTGTAGGGTGTATGTTCATCCTAGAAAAAAACTCAAGGACAAAGGACGAAGGAAATTTGGATCCCCCTTCAATCTTGGTGATTCCCCTCTCGAAACCACAAAACTTCCTTGGTGATGATTTGATTTATGAAGAGCATGCATGACTACATAACCAAAACTTCTAAAAATTTTACCAGGGCATGGTGAGGCCATACCATGGCACCATGCCAGGCATCATGTTTTTCAGGCATGTCTTTCCTTTTTCTATAGTTGAAAAACCAATAAACGACATATTTGTGGTTGAGTCTTGCCACACATATCCTTGGAATCTCTGCCCATTCCTTGTAAAAGGCATGAGAATTTACTAAATACCACGAGCATGGTTTTCCAGACCATTTTTTTGCACTTTTTCATGCACCGATTGTTTGAACTTGAATTATGTGCATTAATGCCTAGAAAATGCACATAATCGCCTAAATATGGTAAGTGAGCCCAGAAAAGTGCCAAATTTGAACATGGTGATCTGTAGGGTGTATGTTCATCGTAGGAAAAAAGTCAATGATAAAGGACTAAGGAAATTTGGATTCCCCTTTAATCTTGGTGAGTTCCCTCTCGAAACCACGAAACTTCCTCGGTGATGGTTTGATTTATGAAGAGCATGCATGATGACATAAGCAAAATATTCTCAATTTTTTACCGGGGCATGGTGAGGCCATACCATGGCACCATGCCAGGCGTCATGTTTTTCAAGCATGCCTTTCATTTTTCTATAGTTGAAAAACTAATAAATGACATGTTTGTGGTTGACTCCATCGAAATGTAAATAAAAGAGGCAGAAAAGGAGAGCGGAGCATAGCCACAACCCATTCATCATCATCATCCTCCATAAACCCTAGCCGTCGCCATCTTCACCTCCATAGCCATCTCCACCACCATAGCCATATCTCATCTAGTTCATACTTGTAATCCTGCATCGCACAAGGCATCTATTGTAAGACATATTACAATCAGTCAATCTCAAGATGTGTTCTTCAATGATTTCTTCTCACGATCTAATCTCCATGTGTGAGTAGTCTGGTAAGGTATGGGGTGAGGCATAAGCTTTGCAGCCCCAGGTATTTGGTGAAGGGGTCAATGGAAGTCTTCCACACAAGTCTTGTATGTGTGAAATAAAATTGCATCATGAAGTATCTCTGGTCTTGTCCCCGATCTACATGCCTGCAGGTATCCAGGATCATGAAGATCGAGCACTGGTAAGGCTAGGAACAAGGGGACCATGAAGTGTTATACCGAACACCGGTGACAATAAGGTTTAGTTGGGTAACATGGATCATATCCTTTGAGATTCACGAAGTGTAGTCATTGAACGCCAAAGCTTTTGTCTGATATTATTATCTTAATTATCGGGGAAACCACGCGAGACGGATAGGGCCTTTAGTAAGACAATTGATTCTTGATGCAGGACTCGTGCCGGTGGGGATGTTATTTGGACATATCCCCCATTCCAAACTAAGCAAGCACCTCCTGAGGGTGACTTCCCGAGCACAAACTAATATCATTTTTGATCCCAACACTAGTACATGGTTGCAAGCATTAAGACCTTACCCCATACCTTCTTTTAATTGTAAGTGTTTGAGTTAATTTTTGCTTGTTGATCTAGTCAAAAGCTGGATTTGACACTTTAGCAAAGGCTTGCTAGAGACCATCGCTTCCATGGAATCTTCCTCTCGTGGGTTCGATAACCCAGGGTCACCTCTAGGGAAATAGGTGCGAGATACTCTTTTTAGTTCCAATACTAGGTCAAAAAAGGAGATATCAGGGGTTAGACTCGGTAGTAGGTTTCTTCAGCAAAGTCATATCAACCAGGTCCGCGCGAGGTTAGCTGGGTTGTGGTGGGTGGGTGCTGCGCGACTCTTGCGTTTGCCGCTTCTCCTTCCCGCATAGCACGAGCAGCGTCGACAACCGCCTGTGCATCTGAAACAGCTGGCCGGGGTGGATTTTGCTGATGTTGCTGCTATAGGAGTGAAGTGCTGGAGACTGCCACAGACTCAGCTTGTCGGCTCCTGCTACGACATGGGTGTAGGGTGGAGCGAAGCCGATGCTGACAGTGAGAATAGTTTGCCTGTTGGGTGACCGAAATCATCAACATATCAATGGCATTCATGTCCTCGATTTCAATCATGGTATTCCCAGTAATCAGAATCGCAGCAAGATGCTGAGTCGCTGCAAGCACATTATCATCCGGGTTGGAATAATGACTCGCCGGGGTCTGGAAACGGCGAGAAGGAGTTGGACTGGCGATAGCTGGTGAGCCGGCTCATGTCGGCGCTGTTGAGCCGGCTGCGGTTGCACCTGAGTCACATTTGGGGGTATGGTTCGGGTTAACAGGGGTATAACAGGCTCGCTGGGTGTACCATTACCTGGCCTTGGAATAGGTGCGTCTTGCGGTGTACTAAACAAACATGTAGGCTCGAAATCGGGTGGCAGTCGACTCTGGTGCCACCTATGATGGACTACATCTGACCCATTCTGAAGGAAACTTAGGTGTAGCACCTCCACTCTCAAGTACTCGACTTCGTCATGGATATATGCATGTACCTCCACCATGCGAGTATTTTCAACATTGATGTCTTCCTGGATCTTGGCCATGTGGTCACGAAGTTTTGTCACCTTTGCGTTGCGTTCGGCCAGGTTCTCTGCCATCACCGGAGCAGCCAAGAAGGATCCTAAGGTAGTCATCAATTTTGCCAGAGCTTGAGCTGTCATCTGGCTTGAGCCGTCCTGATCTGGAGCTGGCACCGAGGTGCCAGTCCCTGCCACGACATCAACCATTGAGGAATCTAGAGCCGCTGTAGTCCCAACCGAGTTTAAGTTCCCTGCCATGTAGAAGGCTGCTCGAAGTGGCGGCTCAAAGGCATCCGGACCAATCTCGTCATTGGAGTTGCCCCCAAATTTGTCGTAAAAAAGCGGGAGAATCAAATCGGTTTCACCAACCGAGGACTTGCCATCAGAGTAGATGAGAGTGTCCCCGCCAGATGCATAGTTTCCCGCGAGATCGACTCCCTGAGTGAAGCCTATGAAGAAGTGAGCCCTGCGGGCTTGGGCCCAGCCAGGTCTAGCACGTTGAGCCGACTCGACAATATTGGTGAAAGATGTCTGGCACGTGGCCATATTCACCAGTCATGCCAATGAAAATGTGGATTTTGTCGAAGGGACCTGGTACCCATACTCGATTGAGTCAGCCCCGCGGCCTGATGCGGCTTGAAGCTACGTCGGTATTTCCCCAAAGAGAAAGGGATGATGCAGCACATCGACGGTAGGTATTTCTCTCAGTGATGAGACCAAGGTTATAGAACCAGTAGGAGAACCAAGCAACACAACGTAAGCAGCACTTGCACACAAATAACAAATACTCGCAACTCGACATGTAAAAGGGTTTGTCAATCCCTTCTGGGTAGCGGCGCCCCAAGATAGGCAAACGGACGTGAAATTAATTGCAGTAGCATTGGCACGCGTCAGTCCTAAACAAACGGTTTTAACCCCTTTTCGCAACGGCATTTGGATCCGTTGCCAAGTGAGTGTGGGCTATAGGGGGGTCCTTCCCACACGACCCAGAAACCGTCGGGGATAGGGCCCCTACAGTACTCCTACTCGTTTTTGCTCACATTGCCATGGCAGTCGGTATTCTGTGGTGCTATGTTTACGAGGTGCGGCCCATCACAAACGGTTCACTATTATAGAGCATGCATGATGAGCGGCCCATCACAAACGGTTCACCATTAAAAAGATTAGCAAATCGTCGTACGAGTGTCGGACAGGATTACGAAACGTCGGACCGTCGTAACATCGTCGTTCACGACAACTATCGCACACACTATCCTGTGGTGCAACATTTACGATGCATACTTCATCAGGAACAGTTCATGGTTGTGAAGCGTGTATGATAAGGCAGCTAACACAAACGTTTAGTTTGCCCACACCGTTTGTGATATTGTCTGACATCGCACATGGTTTGTAAACGGCAACTGTGTGCATGCTTGCACACGTTTCCTCTCTGTGAACCATCTCGGATTATGGTGCATATCGCAAATGTTTGTGTTTTACCAACCGTGTGTGCCGTAACAACCTGGAGAGCGCAATTTCACCCTAATTTAATTGTTGCTTTTCTAAATTGTACCGGATTTTAATTTGAATTTGATTTTGAATGTATGCTACAGCTTTATTCATATCCATCAGGTTCAGACAACCAATGCATTGTTCGATTCATAGGTACATATGTTCAAGAATTACATAAGAACCAAATAAAGAATGATGAACCACAGTTGTATACTTGTACTATTAAAGACAGTAAAGAAAGAGGCTAAATATATTCTGATTGCTGAACAAGGTGAAGCGTAATGCCCATATTGTGCCCTCCTCCATGCAGAAGGCACACGCGACTCTTACAACCCCTTGTCATGGCTGACCGCCCATCCTTCACGGTCTTCATGAAAACATCTAGATAATCATTGTGTTCTGGTAGAAATACTTTAACCTTTGCATGCCCATAAATCATGTAGTTTGAGAGGTAATCTTGAGTAAACTTCTTTGGCAACCACTGCAAAGGAAAAAGATTCAGACATTGTCATCTAACACAACTCATTATGGGCAGTAAAAATAAGGCTGCAGAGTTCTTACTTACCATCCTGTAGTTCGCTGTTGTCTTGAATAAAGTGTAAACAAATAGTTTAATTGCCATCTTTGGACCCATTTTACTAACAATCTTTATCAGCTTCCTCACTTGATGCTGGTTCATCGATATCTCATTGCCCCATACACAGAAAGGGTCGAAGCACGGATCTTTACCAATGACATATGTACCTAAAAGCACCAAGTTAATATTAGAAGCTAAATAACAATTGCACAATGATGTAGTACAACACTCTTTTATAATATGTCTATATACATCCTTATGTGGTAGTCCATTTGAAATCTCTAAAAAGACAAATATTTAGGAACAGAGGGAGTATCTTATAACATCCAATATACTCACATATTAGATGAATTAACATCTTATATTATGGGCCGGAAGGAGTTTAGTGCATTCCTACAAATTATCGGCTGATTAACTGCTGCTGTATCCATGGGTTACAGTTAGTTTGAGCTAGTTCGGGCTCAAATAGCCCTAAAGTATATCTAAACATGAGGCCTAGTTTGAGCTAGTTACATCTATAATCCACCCAAAAAAACTATCCAACCCAAGAGGTCCTAATTGGAGCTAGTTCTCCTAGTGCATTTATTGTCAATCTAACCCCGCCATCCAAACATCTCTTTGGATGGAGTTAGTTCAGAGTTAGTAATGAGCTAGAAACTAACTCTATCGTCTAGCTAAGTTGAGTATCCAAACAGGGCTCTGTTGTTGTTGTTGTTGTTGTTGTTGTTGTTGTTGTTGTTGCTGCTGCTCTTCTACGTATATCTAGACATCATTAGAACATTAATGTAACACTCTTCCTTGTTGCTATGTATCCTAGGATTGCATATTTAGACATTAAGTACAGTGCATGTTGCTATGTAGCCTCAGATATATTACATATGGCCCTAGTTAACCTAACAAAAAATGGGTTGCAGATATATTCAATTAAAAGTCCGATTCACAGATTAGTCCCTTATCAGCCACCGGCCTATATGGTACCAGCTACTGATATCCTGAACAGTGAGCAGATATAAGCCATGGGAACCTCAATGGAGAATAGCAGTCGTTCCCAAAATTGTCCTGTGTATGTAAATCGAGAAGCATCTTAAGCACAACAGGCAAAACATCAACCAAAATTATACATGGTAGACAAAATAATATCCAAAAGATAGCTTCAGTGTGCAGGTTTAAGCACACTAGTAAAGCAAAACAAGTGGAAAGGTGTGCTAACTGCAACAGGCCTAACATTTAACAACAAGCAAACATAGTCATTCAAACTGGTATTGTGCCGGTCTAAGTACAATGGTTATTGTTAAATAAAAATGGAAAGGCATGTTAACTACAAGATGCAGCAACCAAATGTAGTCATTCATAGTGGTATTGTTGAAACTGGTACTGATGAAATTGAACTGCACAGTTCATACTTGCACATATAGAACATCACGTTGTGAATAACTGGAATAAACAAGGCATACTACGAAAAACCAAAGATAGCATTTGAAACTGTACATATGCTAACTATAAACAACCAAACAATCAAAAAACTTTAAAAGAGGCATATGCTAGCTATAACAGGCTTAACGGCAAGCAAATATATGCATTCCAATCGGTATGTTTAAAACTGGACTGATGAAATGTACTGCATAGTAAATAATTGCACGTATAGAGCATCACATTGTGAACAACTGAAATAAACAAGGCATACTGCAAACAACCAGATATAGCAATTAAAACTGGACATATTCTCACTACACTACAAGAGGGACTCGACAAAACAAATCATGGGTTTCCTCCTGTGAAGAGGCACGGCAAAACAAATCATCGGTTTCCTCACTTGTCACAGATGGGCTCGTTCCCGTGGGAAGAGCACGAACCCTGGATGCGCTCCATGTTGTCGCAGATGGGCTCCTTCCCCTTGGAAGAGCACAGTTATAGGGTGCCCTTCCTGATGTCGCAGATGGGCGCTTCCCCTTGGAAGAGTAGATGGGCTCTTTCCTCTTGGAAGAGCCGGAGAGGGTGCCCTCCTTGTGGTCGCCGTCGATGAGGTCTTACTTGCAAGCTATGGATCCCAGGCCAGCGTCACAGAACGTGTCCTTCAGAAATGACAAAAGGGTCTTGATAGCGATGTAGAATGGCAAATTGTTGACAGCGAGCCAGAGGAGATCAGTGGCAGGGCCATGGATGAGATCGACGACAGTTGAACCCGGGGGGTTGGGGGTGGGCCACTTAACCTGTGACACAGCCTGCCTCAGGTCGTTGTTGTCGATGACCTCGATGTCGTAGCCGCCGGCCGAGACATGCCCGCATACTCTAGCCTGCTGCTTGAGTGCCTGCCGCTAGTAATGGTCGTCAGCTTCCTCGGGGACGTCGGGCGAAGAGACCGCTATACACCTCTTTTGGGCAGTCGCTCCTCGAGCTCCACGGGAAGCGTAGCTGGGCTTAGGCTGCAACGCTCTGGAGTGGGTGATGGGGATGGGGATGGGGATCTGTGGGAAAGGGGGCATTTGGCAGGCGTCATCTAAGAAACTCAGGGTGGCCTGGATATGGAGATCAGTGGGTAAGCTGCACGGGCAAACCGGCAGATGTTGACAATGGAGGCCTTGCGGCGGCGGCGGCAGCGGCTGCGGGGACCTTGCTAGGGTTTCGAGCAAGGGAGGGTGTGTGTGTGTGTGTGTGCGCACGCCCAAGGAGGTTTCATGTGTGTGTGTGTGTGTGTGGAAGGGGGGCACGGGGTGTTTAAGGAAATGACACGGGTACTAAAATTTTTACAACGCGGGAGTCAAACGCAGGATTGAAATGCTGGGCTATTGAAAATTTTGATGATAGTGCATCGCACACGGTCCGGAGATAACAATCGTGTGTTATGAAACAGAAAAACCCTCGAGGCGGGCAGATATTTTCTAGGGATGCAGGCGGGATTGGGAACAAGAAACATCGCACACGGTCCGGAGATAACAACCGTGTGTTATGAAACAGAAAAACCCTCGAGGCGGGCAGATATTTTTAAGAGGGGGAGCCTCGTGGATCCCAATGTACTATGCGGATGTGTGCGTGACAGGTGCACCGGCGTGGCACATGGTTAGTTTGAGTGAACCGTGTCTGTTGTGTCATCTGACTTATCTAATGTTCATAAATTTGGCAAAAAATGACGCGGGAGAGGGTCAGAACACGCACACTTGCATGTGGACCAAATTTATGTATCAAAAGGGTGGTCTGATTTTCAAATACCAAATGCAACTTCGATGTGGCACCTCTCTCGCAAAGCGCACTATATTGCTTGCCCATACCCCCCTCGTGTCGGCACGAAGGGAATCCTAAGCTATGATTGCATGCCCCTCCCCCCAACCGAGGTTCACCTAGTAAAGTGTGAACTAGCTAGCAGCCCCCCTCCTCCCTCGTGTCGGCATGAAGGGAATCCTAAGCTATGAATGCATGCCCCCCAACTGAGGTACATTCACCTAACAAAGTGCGAAGTAGCTAGCAGCCCCCTCCCCCTCCCTCGTGTCGCCACGAATGGAATCCTAAGCTATGAATGCATGCCCCTCCCAACCGAGGTTCACCCTAGCAAAGTGCGAAGTAGCTAGCAGCCCCCTCCCCCGTGTCGGCACGAAGGGAATCGTAAGCTATGAATGCATGCCCCCCAACCGAGGTTCACCCTTGCAAAGTGTGAAGTAGCTAGCAGCCCCCCTTCTTGTGTCGGCACGAAGGGAATCCTAAGCTATGAATGCATGCCCCCCCAACCGAGGTTCACCTAGCAAAGTGCGAAGTAGCTAGCAGCCCCCTCCCTCGTGTCGGCACAAAGGGATTCCTAAGCTATGAATGCATGCCCCCCTCCCAACCGAGGTTCACCTAGCAAAGTGCAAAGTAGCTAGCAGCCACCCTCCCTCGTGTCGGCACGGAAGGAATCCTAAGCTAGGAATGCATGCCCTCCCCCCCCCACTGAGGTTCACCCTAGCAAATTGCGAAGTAGCTAGCAGCCACACCTCCCTCGTGTCGGCACAAAGGGAATCCTAAGCTATGAATGCATGCCCCCTTCCCCCAACCGAGGTTCACCTAGCAAAGTGCAAAGTAGCTAGCAGCCCCCACCCACCCTCGTGTCGCCACGAAGGGAATCCTAAGCTATGAATGCATGCCCCTCCCCCCAACCAAGGTTCACCTAGCAAAGTGCGAAGTAGCAACCCCCCCTCCACACACACACACTTTCAGTCGGTGGGCCAGTGAAGCATATATCTCACCAAGATGGATCGTAAAACGGACCAAGAATAATCCACCTTGGTCATACAACCTCTCTCTTGTTGTTGGTCAAAGTGATGGCCGTCCATGCGACCCCGGAGATGGCTAGCTTGCCAATAATCACGGAAGTAGCTAGTCCCTAAAGACAACCACTGCATGCGTGTGGCCCAAACATATGTATGGACAGTTGTGTTTTTGAGTAACATTGGAACAACTTTGATGTGGCACCGTGATATCGAACTAGAAATCCCCAGACTGAGTGAGGGTTAGGTTGACGATGCATATGTATGTTACACCACACTTCAAGCCAACGACGGGGATTCATGCATGCATGCATGCATAGTATATGCGCTCAAACTTAGTTAGGTCTGAATCTCACCATGACCTACACTACGATAACACGAACCAAATGAAGAATCCGCCATGGTAACCTATCTTGTTGTTGGTCAGGTGATCATGGATGTCCACGCGGGCCCACGAATATATAGGCTTGTTGCTGATAACCACGCGAGGGAGTGTACCATTCGAAGGCAACCACTACATGCATATGTATGGAGGTGGTGCGTGCATGCATGTTTGAATACACAACATTGATGTGGCACGTGTGTCAAAAATCGTACACTAGCTCCCCACACAGAGCGAGATCGGTTCATGATGTGTCGTTGTACTAGCCACTTCGACTCGATGGGAGGGATTCATGTGTACACATGCATGTATGTGTGCTCAAGCTGTATCATGCATGTCATCCCAGAACAAAAATAATAATCCCCTCCTAAGTCAAATTAACCTCTCTTGTTGTCAGGCAAAAAGTAGTGATGGACCAAGCGGTCCCACAAATGGAAAGCATCGATATCGCTGATAACCGCTTAAGTGGGTGCGAGAGGACAACCACCACCGCTTTGCATGTGGGTCAAACATATATATGTTGAATATCCAAAATGTACAACTTTGATGTGCCACATGCCTCAAAAACCGTAAACCATGCACCCACATAGAGCGAGGTTCATATCAAGCATACTACATATGATGGTCCCCTTCCCCCCTATTCACCGCATACTATATGCTCCTGCCGTAATATATGTACAACCCAAAAGAATCCTCATCGATGGTGAAATTAATTAAATTCTCCTGATTCAGGTCAAAGTGATGCATGCATGCATCAACGATGGCCTCGTGGGCCCACAGATGGAAGCGTCACAAAAGTCCAAAAGGTGGATTGACGGAGGCGTGCTCGCTGTGCAGTGTCATCGGGAGGCGTTCGAGTAGCTGTGTGAAACTTTGGTAGGTATGCCAGCAGTCCGGTGCGTACGCTCACCGGGTGGCGAGCCATCGGTTTGACCGCCGCCCGCCTCTCTCCCACAAATCCCACTACTCCATATTAATGGTGCGCCCGAGCGGCCGCACCCCCCATCCTCGCTACGCACACACAATCCTCTCTCTCCGCTTGCATCCTCGACGCCGCTCTCAGTCCTCAAAGATGTCAGTGTATGAGGATGTCATTGAAGCACCCCATCAGAGGGAGTGGTGACGCCGGGGCTACTAAAGCACCAGAGCATGGTGTGGATATGGAGACAGAGGTTGCCGTCACTGCCGGCGAGTTATCGCTGCATCCTGACATCATCGACGGCGTCGAGCTTCCACAACCGGAGGCGGAGTTCCACACCGACTTTGACGACCACTCCGGCGACGACTCCGATGACCACTCCGGCGACGACTCCGACGACGACGGACAGCTGGTTAGTCATCTAAACCCATTTATGTGTCAAATAGATTATAGGGTTTCTCTGGTTACTCTTAACCCCCCCCCTTTTTGGAATAGAAATCCTATGGTTATGTTCTCCCAATCCATGAAATCTGAGTAAGTTTCGTTAGATCCGTGTAGTGTATTGATTGTTTGAATGGCACATGTGATAAGTGATTAGTTTTTTCATCTGTGCAAATGATTTCTGCTAATAATCCGACTAGGATTAGTGTTCGTGCAAATAATTCCTAGCCAGGGCTTGACAATTAATTTTGAATGACCTACATATGTTTGTGCCATTATTTTCTTCAAGATTAGTCTGTACATAGAGGAGTGTGCTTAAAAATCAAACCATAATCTCTAGATATGTATAAATAAATAGCCATAAATTCCTAATCCTACTTCACAGCATGTAATCATTGATTTGATGCCAAATTTGTTTTACTATTTGTATAGGTGCATTCTGACGATGTGGACAGCGAGGATGAAGATGGCTAGAGGAGGTACAAGAGGAAAATCCTGAGGGAGCTTTATGCGGGAATGCATAACAGGCGTATTAGGACCTGAAACGGCGCCTATGGATGCCCATTTTGCAACCAGAAGCTTCATGACACGCATCTAAGTGTTCTGGCGCATGCAAGTGGACGGGTCGTTGGCTCCTTCAAGCAGAAGTATTCTCGCAGGGTGGCGCACGGTGCACACGCCGAGTACATGGAGAAGCTTCAGGATCATGTCGGCCACATGTGAGATGAGATGTGGGATGGTGTCGGCGTTCTGGGAACGGGGGTCCCCAGACATGCCTCCCTACGGCCCACGGTGTGGCTGTGCTAGCAGGCCTGTACGACCATCTTCACCAACAAGGCATTCAAGACCCTCGCGAGGGACCAAGCCTCGCGAGGCGGACGACGCAAGACCTCCTAGGGAGTGGCCTCGCCAGGCAGGCTCGCGAAGGGCGGAGAGATCGAGGCAAGGCAAACCTTGCGAGGTTCTCGTGACGTGAGCCATGACGATCAAGGCCAGGCGGGCGCCAGCGCGTGAAGTGTCCTTGATTCCACTTTGGTGCTAAGGAAGCAAGCGTAGTCACGGAGTACCAAGGCATCAAGCCAAGGTTTCCATATCGGTGCAACGAGACCAAGACCAGCAGGACGGCAAGACGGAGGTCACCATGGAGCCCAAGGCGGCGTCATCACTAGAGCCTTTTGCAGGCAAAGACCGCTTTTGCCAGGATAAGCTGTACTAGCTGTCCCCTTTCAAATTGGCCATTGTTGGCTCCCTTCCCACTCAATATTTGGGGAGAGGACCAGGGCCTATATAAGTAGAACTAGACACCACAGCAGAGGCATGTGATCGAGAGGGGACTCCATCTTCCATCCTCTCACCCACAAGCACACCAAGCACAAGAACACCTCAACCTCAGGAGGCCGTTCTTCCCCTTGTACTGTTGATCATCAGCCCAAGAGGCAATCTACCACCACCACACTTGAGTAGAGTATTACACCACAACGGTGGCCCGAACCAGTATAAATCTTGTGTCTTTTGTGTTGTGAGTTCGTCGAGTTCGTGCTCGAGATCTTAGCCAGTTAGGACGCGGATCGGTAGGAGGGAAAGGACTTCACGCGCACCCCAGTGTTCGAACCTTGAGGGTTTTGCCGGAACCTGTGATCCGACATTTAGCACACCAGGTAGGGGTGCGCCGGAGCTTCCTTTCCGTCGCTCCGCCTCTAGTTGCTCCGTCGTCTCCATGGCGGACGCTCGCCGTGCTTGCGCTGAGCGCCGGGCCGCCCTCGCCACCCAGGTCGCTTAGACGGCTCCCATCAGCGGGCCACCTCGTTGTTCTCCGTCGCCTGCCGCCAACGCCTCCATCGGCCCGGCGGGGAACGAGCAGCAAGCATCCTCGCTGCACCCCTTGGTGCGGCGGGACGGCCGCACTGCCACTCCATCGCCGACTCCCACTGGTTCATCGTCCGACGCTCGTCATGCTCCCATGGACGCACGAGCTGCGCTCCTCATGGCGCACGAGCTCCTCCGCTACCGCCCGGTCGATGACCTCTACGAGGACTGGCTCGACCGCATCGCCGAGCTTGTCCGCGTTGCAGGGGCTCCCCTGCGCCATCCCTTTCGCCACCTCGCCCTCCGCCAGCTACAGGCGACGTAGCTCACGGAGCACCTCCGCCACCTCTGCCCCAAGATGGCGCCCCAGCGCCAAGGCGCGCGCCTCCACGGCACGACCCACCGCGTCCGGCGCCCGCGCGTGAAGAAAGAAGCTGCCAAGAAGTCCCTCGATCGCAAGAGAACGCTTCGCCGATCCTCGCACCACCGCGCCAGGATCGTCTGCCGCGGCCAGCCCCCACGCAGCTTGCTGCGGCGGCACATGGGCGTCAAGATCAAGCTCCACCTCCAAGACGGGCCCCGGCGACCACGGCCGGCTGCCACGCCTTCACACCCGAGCTGCATAGCGTCGCCTGGCCGGGCAAGTTCAAGCCGGATCTGCCCCTTCGCTATGACGGCACCCCTGACCCCGCGGAGTTCCTGCAGCTCTACGAGCTGAGCATCGAGGCGGCCAATGGCGACGAGAAAGTCATGGCGAACTGGTTCCCCATGGTGCTCAAAGACGGCGCCCGTTCGTGGCTCCTGAACCTGCCTCCAGGCTCATCTCCTCCTGGGACGAGATGTGCGTCCGCTTCGTCGCCAACTTCCAGGGCACTCGCGACCGCCCATCGGCCGCGGGAGACCTGCGTCGCGTCAAGCAACAACCAGGAGAGACCCTCCAGAAGTACATGCAGCGCTTCAACAACGTTCATCTCAAGATCCCCAAGGTGACGGACGAGGCCATCATCTCCGCGTTCTCTGTTGGCGTCCGCGACGTCAAGATGAAGGAGGAGATCGCTATCCACGAGGAGCTATGCACATCTCAGGAGCTGTTCGACCTGGCAACCAAGTGCGCGAGAGCTGAGGAAGGGTGCCTCTCCCTCCTCGAGCTCCCGGCTGCGGACACGGAGGAGAAGAAAGCCAAGGCCAAGTACGTGAAGCGCAAGGGAGGAGCCGTGCTCGTAGCGGAACCAGACACCAAGCGCGGCAGGGACCAGCCCGAGTCATCCAAGAGCAGCTGACCGTTCTGCGCCTTCCATAACCTGTATACCCACAACACCAGCGACTGTCAAGAGCTCAGAGCCATTCGAGAAGGACGCTTCGGTCGACGCCCCGAGCGCAATGACCGGGGCTACGACCGGGGAGGATGTCACAGCCCCAGTTTAGTCTTTGCTTGTCCTTGCATGATCACCATATCATCATGTTTAAATTCCAAAGACATTTGAAATGGGGATTGTTTAAACCCTAGCATTCAGGAATCAAACTAGGTTCAACTAAAATATTTTCAGTAAATCCAAATGGCTTTCAAAAATGTTCATCATTTATGGAAATACTATAAACAGTAACCAGAGGTGATGCACATTTTTCCATGACCATTTGGGCTCTGAATTAAATCTTATTCTATTTGCATTTGGGCATTTAAATGCTACTAATTATTTTTAAATGTCCAAATAATCCTAAACTAAAATGTTCCATGTTGTTTATTTCCTAAACAGTGGGCATGAGCAGTTTGGTGATTTTTGAAGATGCCTAAGCATTTTTAGAAAAGCCACAAACCTACAGAAATAATAGAAAACAGAAAATAAAAGGAAAAAGCACTTACCTGGCCAAACCCACGCCCCGGCCCACCTGGCGGCCCAGCACTGTGCTGGCCCGTGCCAGCAAGCTGCTTCTTCCCCGCCAGGCAGGCAGGGAGGTGACGCCGACGAGCGCGAGCTCGCCATGGCGCCACCTGCTTGCCGCTTCGCCGCTGGACGGGCTGGATGACCTCCACGTCGTGCCCTCGACCCCTTGGACACGTCCACTCTCCCCCTGCCTCTCTCCCTCGTTCCCCTCCGCCATGGCCGAAGCAGCCGCCGCCGTCCCGCCGCCGTAGCCGTAGCCACCGTCGTCTCTGCGCCGCCCGACCGTGTCCACGAGCTCCGCCACCCTTCTCTTCGTCGAGCTGGCCTAGCCCCGAGCGCTCACGTGCCTCGAAGCCACCACATCGACCTCGCCCGACTCCGCCACCGCCGGAGATCCCCTTCACCGTCACCGTCGCAGCAGGCCGTCCCCGACCTCGCCGTCAGCTCCGTCGCAACCGCTGTGAGCCTGGCTACCTCCCCACCCTCTCTGTTCCCTCTCTCTAGCCCCGTAGCGACTGCACGTAGCTCATCCGCACGCGCCGCCACGAAGCTCGTCGCCGACGAGGCTCCGGCAACCCAACGGCCGCGCCACCTTGTCCACTAGCCCTGCCGCACCCCCAGGAGCTCAACGCACTAACCCACGCGCCTCACCATGCCTCCTAGCGACGAGTCCGAGCTCACCCGAGCTCCGGCGGCCGCCAAACTCGTCGCCGGCGTCGTTTCCGGCGACCCCGAGGCCAGCCACCACCACCACTCGATGCGGTTCACTTCCCGCATCACGTAGACGTGCTCCGCCGTCGATTTGGTCGCCGGAGCGCGAAACTGCACTCCCTCCGCCGCGTCTGGCCCTGCCGGCGGCTAAACGCCGGCAGGTTTGACCCGTTGACCTTGACTGGTGGGCCCAGGTTGACCCTCCTGGGTCTATGACAGGTGGGCCCCGCCCGCTAACTAATCCAGGATTAGGATTAATCTAATTTAGTTAAACTAATGGCCCTGACACGCGGGTCCCACAGGTCAGGTTGACCTGGACCTGGCGTGTTGACCTGCTGATGTCACCCTGTTGTCATGCTGACGCAATAAACTAATTTCTGGATTTAATTTAATTCAGAAATTCTAGAAAATGTCTAAAACTTCTAAAAATCATAGAAATTAATCTATAGCTCCAAATGAAATAAGTTATATATGAAAAATTATCAGAAAATCCCAATCTATCCATCTGTACCATTTTCATGCATGTTAGAACAACTTACGGCTGCTGTTTAGGACAAACTAAGTGAATGGCATTTGAATAATCACATATGGAGTTGAATTTGAATCTTGGTTCAAACCAGCTTCATTTAATCTGGTTGCTAGCTGCATTAGCTCAAACCACATCATATTGCCATGTCATGATCACGCATCATATTGTCGCATTGCATTGATTGTATTCTTTCTCTATTGCCGGTGATTGTCCCCTCTCGATAGACGATGTTCCGACGATGAGTTCGATGACACCGATGAAGAACTATATTATCTTCAGAAGTGCCAGGCAAGCAAAACCCCCTTGTTCATTCCGATACAATCCCACTCTCTCGCTCCTGCTCTCTTTTACTGCATTAGGACAACATCGATTCAACTGTTACATGCTGCGGTAGTTGAACCCCTTATCCTCTGCATGACCTGTCATTGCCACAGTAAATAGATGAAACCCACTAGCATGAGTAGGAGTTGTTTGAGCCCTGATGTGCTTACTCATTCATGCTTGTTGTCATGCCTGCTACTGCTTAGAGTTGAGTCGGGTCTGATTCATCGGGAATGAATTGGAATGTGGTGAACATGTCCTACTGTGTGTGAGCTAAGTGTGTGAACACGATTTGGTAAAGGTAGCGGTGAGAGGCCATGTAGGAGTACATGGTGGGTTGTCTCATTGCAGCCGTCCTCAGGAACTGATTTCTGTGTTTGTGATCCATGAACAGTTACTACCACACATTGGGCTCCGGGCGCTCCAAGCCCTCTCGACTTATTAATCAACTTGATCTCTGTCCAGGAGTTGCAACTAGTTTCTGGTGTTTGTAGGTAGTGTTAGTAGTCTACCAAGTGGCACCCTGTACAGGTGGGCTTGGGATAGACTAGGCACCGTGGCTGGGTAAACCAAGCGCCGCCCGTTTGGTGGGCTTGGAACCCTGTACACATCGTTTGGGGCCGTGAGAGACACCCCGGCCGGATCTCCTTGCGGATGGAACCCGAATAGGCGATAAACCTGGACTAGAGACTTGTGTGGTTAGTCAGGTCGTGGCCGACTCCCTCGCCCGGCTTCCGCTTGAAGGTTGCCGAGGTACATGACGTGTACAGGGCGATAAGTGGCGAGAGCATGTGTGAAGAAGTACACCCCTGCAGGGTTATCATTATCTATTCGAATAGCCGGATTCCTCGGATATGGAAACTTGGACCCCTTGCATAGTTCATAGACAAGTGAAAGTGGATACTCTAAAATGCGCAAGATAAGCATGAGTGCTATGGGTGGCGTCCCCGTAGGGAGACGGGAGCGGATCCATAGTGGTGTATTGATATGGTGAATATGTGGACTCGTGTGCGCCACCTCAAAAGAGTTACTTGCAGTCGTAGTTCAGGTTAGCCACCGAGTCAAAGCTGGCTTGCTGCAGTTAAACTCCACTACCCCCTTTGTTGATACCAATGCATATGTAGATAGTTCTGATGTAAGTCTTGCTGAGTACATTTGTACTCACGTTTGCCTATTTTAGGTTTTGCAGAGAGACTTCAGTCTCGCTAGTAGTTCCGCGTGGACTTCTGATCTGAGTCAACCTCTTCTTTTCTACGGGGATTAAGAACTAGGCTTCTCTTCTATCTCTCAGGATGACGTGTTACTAAACCGTAGTTGCCTAGGATTGCTGTGTTTAAGCCCCTGATCAGTTCCTACTACTTCCATATGTTCATAACTGGCCTCAGAACCTTGATTTTGTGATGTTGAGTGGTTATGCCACCATTTTTGCAGGATGTCTCAAATCATTTTGAGCATTTACAGCCGTTATGTTGTCCGAGTCATCCCAGGTTTCTAAATAGTCTGATGCAATTGTAAACCCCTTCTTCCCGTTCTCGATGTTCTTTTGGGCCAGATTAATCACACTAATCGGTCTGTTGAGGTACTCCGTTGCCTCGACATATATGTTGGATCTATTATTATGACCCTAGGTGTCTTAGAGAGTCACCTAGTAATCTAGCCATGTTTTGTGTTCCCAGTGTGATGATTCTGGCCACCATTCTCGAAAGCATCCCGTGATGCCACTTAGTAGTAGGTATTCTACTCCTGGGTTTCTGAACCCGAGATTCACCCTACCTCATGTTGATAGTATTTGATAGTTCCCTTACGATATTAGTAACCTTTGCATTAGTCCTCGAGGTTCGCGGTATTTACTTCTTCCAAATACCATGAACCATCCTTGGCAGGAGTTCCTTTGAACCAAAAGATCACAATAAGAGTGCTCTTGATGAGTGCTTCATTCTACATTGTGAATCTGCCAGTTCCTTTTCTTCTGCATGGGTTATCCGGAAGAAATATGTTGAACTCGTTCGACATACTAATCCATGCATCCACAACTCAGAAAGTTATATGTTCCTTTGAGTTGTCCCCCTTCAGTTATATTCCGACCTTCATCTATCAATTGATAGTAAGGAGTAGTTGGCAATCGTGTTTATCGATGCATATTACTCTAGTGGTCTGTCAAGTCATTCTATTTCAGAATGACTAGGAGAAACAAACTCCAGTACCTCGTCCATTTCTGGGATTGGGTCAAAGTAGTTGTATTCCGCAGAATGAATGCCAATCCAGCTTTTGTTCTGTTCTACCCTGGAGTATTACCATCTTTATGTCAAGAATATCATAGGAATTGCACCATCTCTTATGAATTTTGATGCAGTGATACTTCTTGCCATCATTGTTCATTCCTCGGTTCCCGTGTTGTTGTAACCGGAATGCCGACAATTGAATCGTGATGTGTGAAATCAATACTCCTAGCAACCGTGTTGCTTGGTAGTAAATGGACAAAATCCTCATTCTTAGCGTGTTGGTTATTGAATTATCATTCTAAGATTGATCATGCTACCTAGTCCTTATTTCTGGTGCACTCTTCGATCAATGAGTTAGGATTGTGTAAATCCCTCACTCTTTTTGATCATATCATCTTGCCCTGAAAAGCAAGATTGTTCTCGAGCTTAGCAACATATCGGTGGTTCGTGATTTTCCGAATATCTTCTCGGAAGTGTTACCAGGTTGTTGTTGGGGAACGCAGTAAATTCAAAAATTTTCCTACGCACACGCAAGATCATGGTGATGCATAGCAACGAGAGGGGAGAGTGTTTGTCTACGTACCCTCGTAGACCGAAGCGGAAGCGTTGACACAACGTAGAGGAAGTAGTCGTACGTAGAGGAAGTAGTCGTACGTTCTCCTCGCGATCCAACCGATCACAGCACCGTTACTCCGGCACCTCCGAGTTCTTGGTACACGTTCAGCTCGATGACGATCCCCGGGCTCCGATCCAGCAAAGCGTCGGGGAAGAGTTCCGTCAGCACGACGGCGTGGTGACGATCTTGATGTGTTACCGGCGCAGGGCTTCGCCTAAGCACTGCAACGATATAATCGAGGTGGAATTTGGTGGAAGGGGGCACCGCACACGGCTAAGGAACGATCCGTAGATCAACTTGTGTGTCTTTGGGGTGCCCCCTGCCCCCGTATATAAAGGATCCAAGGGGGAGGGGCTGGCCGGCCAGGTTTGGTGCGCCAGGAGAGTCCTACTCCCTCTGGGAGTAGGATTCCCCCCCCCCCCCCCAATCCTAGTTGGACTAGGATTGCTCCAAGGGGGAGAGAGAGAGAGAGGGGGCGCCCCACTTCTCCTAGTCCTAATAGGACTAGGGAAGGGGGGGAGGCGCGCAGCCCCTAGGGCTGCCCTCTCACCTTTCCTCCAAGGCCCATGTTGGCCCATTATGCTCCCGGGGGGTTCCGGTAACCCTCCCGGTATTCCGGTAAAATCCTGATTTCACCTGGAATGCATCCGATGTCCAAACATAGGCTTCCAATATATAATTCTTTATGTCTCGACCATTTCGAGACTCCTCGTCACGTCCGTGATCACATCCGGGACTCCGAACTCCTTCGGTACATCAAAATGCATAAACTCATAATAACTGTCATCGTAACGTTAAGCGTGCGGACCCTACGGTTCGAGAACAATGTAGACATGACCGAGACACGTTTCCGGTCAATAACCAATAGCGGGACCTGGATGCCCATATTGGCTCCTACATATTCTACGAAGATCTTTATCGGTCAGACCGCATAACAACATACGTCGTTCCCTTTGTCATCGGTATGTTACTTACCCGAGATTCGATCGTCGGTATCCAATACCTAGTTCAATCTCGTTACCGGCAAGTCTCTTTTCTCGTTCCGTAATGCATCATCTCGCAACTAACTCATTGGTTGCAATGCTTGCAAGGCTTTATGTGATGTGCATTACCGAGAAGGCCCTGAGATACCTCTCCGACAATCGGAGTGACAAATCCTAATCTCGAAGTATGCCAACTCAACATGTACCTTCGGAGACACTTGTAGAGCACCTTTATAATCACCCAGTTACGTTGTGACGTTTGGTAGCACACAAAGTGTTCCTACGGTAAATGGGAGTTGCATATTCTCATAGTTAAAGGAACATGTATAAGTCATGGATAAAAGCAATAGCAATATACTAAATGATCGGGTGCTATGCTAATGCAATGGGTCATGTCAATCAGATCATTCAACTAATGATGTGATCTCGTTAATCAAACAACAACTCTTTGTTCATGGCTAGGAAACATAACCATCTTTGATTAATGAGCTAGTCAAGTAGAGGCATACTAGTGACACTCTGTTTGTCTATGTATTCACACATGTATTATGTTTCCAGTTAATACAATTCTAGCATGAATAATAAACATTTATCATGATATAAGGAAATAAATAATAACTTTATTATTGCCTCTAGGGCATATTTCCTTCAGTCTCCCACTTGCACTAGAGTCAATAATCTAGATTACAAAGTAATGATTCTAACACCCATGGAGTTTTGGTGCTGATCATGTTTTGCTCGTGGAAGAGGCTTAGTCAACGGGTCTGCAACATTCAGATCCGTATGTATCTTGCATATCTCTATGTCTCCCACCTGGACCAAATCCCGGATGGAGTTGAAGCGTCTCTTGATGTGTTTGGTTCTTTTGTGAAATCTGGATTCCTTTGCCAAGGCAATTGCACCAGTATTGTCACAAAAGATTTTCATTGGACCCGATACGCTAGGTACAACACCTAGATCGGATATGAACTCCTTCATCCAGACTCCTTCATTGGCTGCTTCTGAAGCGGCTATGTACTCAGCTTCACATGTAGATCCAGCCACGACGCTTTGTTTAGAACTGCACCAACTGACAGCTCCACCGTTTAATGTAAATACGTATCCGGTTTGCGATTTGGAATCGTCCGGATCAGTGTCAAAGCTTTCATCGACGTAACCGTTTATGACGAGCTCTTTGTCACCTCCAAAAATGAGAAACATATCCTTAGTCCTTCTCAAGTACTTAAGGATGTTCTTGACCGCTGTCCAGTGATCCACTCCTGGATTACTTTGGTACCTGCCTGCTAAACTTACAGCAAGGCACACATCAGGTCTGGTACACAGCATTGCATACATGATAGAGCCTATGGCTGAAGCATAGGGAACACTTTTCATCTTCTCTCTATCTTCTGCGGTGGTCGGGCATTGAGTCTTACTCAGTTTCACACCTTGTGCCACAGGCAAGAACCCTTTCTTTGCCTGATCCATTCTGAACTTTTTCAAAACTTTGTCAAGGTATGTGCTTTGTGAAAGTCCTATTAAGCGTCTTGATCTATCTCTATAGATCTTAATGTCCAATATGTAAGCAGCTTCCCCGAGGTCTTTCATTGAAAAACTTTTATTCAAGTATCCCTTTATGCTATCCAGAAATTCTATATTATTTCCGATCAGTAATATGTCATCTACATATAATATCAGAAATGCTACAGAGCTCCCACTCACTTTCTTGTAAATACAGGCTTCTCCGAAAGTCTGTATAAAACCAAAAGCTTTGATCACACTATCAAAGCGTTTATTCCAACTCCGAGAGGCTTGCACCAGTCCATAAATGGATTGCTGGAGCTTGCACACTTTGTTAGCTCCCTTTGGATCGACAAAACCTTCTGGTTGCATCATATACAACTCTTCTTCCAGAAATCCATTCAGGAATGCAGTTTTGACATCCATTTGCCAAATTTCATAATCATAAAATGCGGCAACTGCTAACATGATTCGGACAGACTTAAGCATCGCTACGGGTGAGAAAGTCTCATCGTAGTCAATCCCTTGAACTTGTCGAAAACCTTTTGCAACAAGTCGAGCTTTATAGACAGTAACATTACCATCAGCGTCAGTCTTCTTCTTGAAAATCCATTTATTTTCTATTGCTTGCCGATCATCGGGCAAGTCAACCAAAGTCCACACTTTGTTATCATACATGGATCCCATCTCAGATTTCATGGCCTCAAGCCATTTTGCGGAATCTGGGCTCACCATCGCTTCTTCATAGTTCGTAGGTTCATCATGGTCTAGTAACATGACTTCCAAAATAGGATTACCGTACCACTCTGGTGCGGATCTTACTTTGGTTGATCTACGAAGTTCAGTAGAAACTTGATCTGAAGTTTCATGATCATTATCATTAGCTTCCTCCCTATTTGATGTAGGTGTCACAGAAACAGATTTCTGTGATGTACTACTTCTCAATAAAGGAGCAGATACTGTTATCTCATCAAGTTCTACTTTCCTCCCACTCACTTCTTTCGAGAGAAACTCCTTCTCTAGAAAGTTTCCGACTTTGGCAACAAAAATTTTGCCTTCGGATCTTTGATAGAAGGTATACCCAATAGTCTCCTTTGGGTATCCTATGAAGACACATTTTTCCGATTTGGGTTCGAGCTTATCAGGTTGAAGCTTTTTCACATAAGCATCGCAGCCCCAAACTTTAAGAAACGATAACTTTGGTTTCTTGCCAAACCACAGTTCATAAGGCGTCGTCTCAACGGATTTTGATGGTGCCCTATTTAACGTGAATGCGGCCGTCTCTAGAGCATAACCCCAAAAAGATAGCGGTAAATCGGTAAGAGACATCATAGATCGCACCATATCCAGTAAAGTACGATTACGACGTTCGGACACACCATTACGTTGTGGTGTTCCGGGTGGCGTGAGTTGCGAAACTATTCCGCATTGTTTCAAATGTAGACCAAACTCGTAACTCAAATATTCTCCTCCACGATCAGATCGTAGAAACTTTATTTTCTTGTTACGATGATTTTCCACTTCACTCTGAAATTCTTTGAACTTTTCAAATGTTTCAGACTTGTGTTTCATTAAGTAGATATACCCATATCTGCTTAAATCATCAGTGAAGGTGAGAAAATAACGATATCCGCCACGAGCCTCAACATTCATTGGACCACATACATCAGTATGTATGATTTCCAATAAATCTGTTGCTCTCTCCACAGTACCGGAGAACGGTGTTTTAGTCATCTTGCCCATAAGGCACGGCTCGCAAGTGCCAAGTGATTCATAATCAAGTGACTCCAAAAGTCCATCAGTATGGAGTTTCTTCATGCGCTTTACGCCGATATGACCTAAACGGCAGTGCCACAAATAAGTTGCACTATCATTATTAACTCTGCATCTTTTGGCTTCAACATTATGAATATGTGTGTTACTACTATCGAGATTAAGTAAGAACAAACCACTCTTTAATGGCGCATGACCATAAAAGATATTACTCATATAAATAGAACAACCATTATTCTCTGATTTAAATGAATAACCGTCTCGCATTAAACAAGATCCAGATATAATGTTCATGCTCAACGCTGGTACTAAATAACAATTATTTAGATCTAATATTAATCCCGAAGGTAGATGTAGAGGTAGCGTGCCGACCGCGATCACATCGACTTTGGAACCATTTCCCACGCGCATCGTCACCTCGTCCTTAGCCAATCTTCGCTTAATCCGTAGCCCCTGTTTTGAGTTGCAAATATTAGCAACAGAACCAGTATCAAATACCCAGGTGCTACTGCGAGAATTAGTAAGGTACACATCAATAACATGTATATCACATATACCTTTGTTAACCTTGCCATCCTTCTTATCCGCCAAATACTTGGGGCAGTTCCGCTTCCAGTGACCAGTCTGCTTGCAATAGAAGCACTCAGTTTCAGGCTTAGGTCCAGACTTGGGTTTCTTCTCTTGAGTAGCAACTTGCTTGCTGTTCTTTTTGAAGTTCCCCTTTTTCTTCCCTTTGCCCTTTTTCTTGAAACTAGTGGTTTTGTTAACCATCAACACTTGATGCTCCTTTTTGATTTCTACCTCCGCGGCTTTTAGCATCGCGAAGAGCTCGGGCATAGTTTTGGTCATCCCTTGCATATTATAGTTCATCACGAAGCTCTTGTAGCTTGGTGGCAGTGATTGGAGAATTCTGTCAATGACGCAATCATCCGGAAGATTAACTCCCAGTTGAATCAAGTGATTGTTATACCCAGACATTCTGAGTATATGCTCACTGACAGAACCATTCTCCTCCATTTTACAGCTATAGAACTTATTGGAGACTTCATATCTCTCAATCCGGGCATTTGCTTGAAATATTAACTTCAACTCCTGGAACATCTCATATGCTCCATGGTGTTCAAAACGTCGTTGAAGTCCCGGTTCTAAGCCGTAAAGCATTGCACACTGAACTATAGAGTAGTCATCAGCTTTGCTTTGCCAGACGTTCATAACATCTGGCGTAGCTCTTGCACCAGGCCTGGCACCTAGCGGTGCTTCCAGGACGTAATTCTTCTGTGCAGCAATGAGGATAATCCTCAAGTTACGGACCCAGTCCGTGTAATTGCTACCATCATCTTTCAACTTTGCTTTCTCAAGGAACGCATTAAAATTCAACGGAACAACAGCACGAGCCATCTATCTACACAACATAGACAAGCAAGATACTATCAGGTACTAAGTTCATGATAAATTAAAGTTCAATTAATCATATTACTTAAGAACTCCCACTTAGATAGACATCTCTCTAATCCTCTAAGTGATCACGTGATCCAAATCAACTAAACCATGTCCGATCATCACGTGAGATGGAGTAGTTTCAATGGTGAACATCATTATGTTGATCATATCTACTATATGATTCACGCTCGACCTTTCGGTCTCTGTGTTCCGAGGCCATATCTGTATATGCTAGGCTCGTCAAGTTAAACCTGAGTATTCCGCGTGTGCAACTGTTTTGCACCCGTTGTATTTGAACGTAGAGCCTATCACACCCGATCATCACGTGGTGTCTCAGCACGAAGAACTTTCGCAACGGTGCATACTCAGGGAGAACACTTCTTGATAATTTAGTGAGAGATCATCTTATAATGCTACCGTCAAACAAAGCAAGATAAGATGCATAAAAGGATAAACATCACATGCAATCAATATAAGTGATATGATATGGCCATCATCATCTTGTGCTTGTGATCTCCATCTTCGAAGCACCGTCATGATTACCATCGTCACCGGCGCGACACCTTGATCTTCATCGCAGCATCGTTGTCGTCTCGCTAATCTTATGCTTCTACGACTATCACTACCGATTAGCAATAAAGTAAAGCATTACATCGCGATTGCATTGCATACAATAAAGCGACAACCATATGGCTCCTGCCAGTTGCCGATAACTCGGTTACAAAACATGATCATCTCATACAATAAAATTTAGCATCACATCTTGACCATATCACATCACAACATGCCCTGCAAAAACAAGTTAGACGTTCTCTACTTTGTTGTTGCAAGTTTTACGTGGCTGCTACGGGCTTTAAGCAAGAACTCATCTTACCTACGCATCAAAACCACAACGATAGTTTGTCAAATAGACTCCATTTTAACCTTCTCAAGGACCGGGCGTAGCCACACTCGGTTCAACTAAAGTTGGAGAGACAGTCTTCCGCAAGCCATCTCTGTGCAAAGCACGTCGAGGGAACCGGTCTCGCGGAAGCGTACGCGTAAGGTTGGTCCGGATCGTCTCATCCAACAATACCGCTGAACCAAAGTATGACATGCTGGTAGGCAGTATGACTTGTATCGTCCACAACTCACTTGTGTTCTACTCGTGCAAATAACATCAAACCATAAAACCTAGGCTCGGATGCCACTGTTGGGGAACGCAGTAAATTCAAAAATTTTCCTACGCACACGCAAGATCATGGTGATGCAT
The DNA here is from genome assembly GCA_032464435.1 of Aegilops umbellulata. Lineage (NCBI taxonomy): Eukaryota > Viridiplantae > Streptophyta > Magnoliopsida > Poales > Poaceae > Aegilops > Aegilops umbellulata. The sequence continues at coordinate 404,431,756 of CP136054.1, read as the reverse complement.
AGCAACGAGAGGGGAGAGTGTTTGTCTACGTACCCTCGTAGACCGAAGCGGAAGCGTTGACACAACGTAGAGGAAGTAGTCGTACGTAGAGGAAGTAGTCGTACGTTCTCCTCGCGATCCAACCGATCACAGCACCGTTACTCCGGCACCTCCGAGTTCTTGGTACACGTTCAGCTCGATGACGATCCCCGGGCTCCGATCCAGCAAAGCGTCGGGGAAGAGTTCCGTCAGCACGACGGCGTGGTGACGATCTTGATGTGTTACCGGCGCAGGGCTTCGCCTAAGCACTGCAACGATATAATCGAGGTGGAATTTGGTGGAAGGGGGCACCGCACACGGCTAAGGAACGATCCGTAGATCAACTTGTGTCTCTTTGGGGTGCCCCCTGCCCCCGTATATAAAGGATCCAAGGGGGAGGGGCTGGCCGGCCAGGTTTGGTGCGCCAGGAGAGTCCTACTCCCTCTGGGAGTAGGATTCCCCCCCCCCAATCCTAGTTGGACTAGGATTGCTCCAAGGGGGAGAGAGAGAGAGAGGGGGCGCCCCACTTCTCCTAGTCCTAATAGGACTAGGGAAGGGGGGGAGGCGCGCAGCCCCTAGGGCTGCCCTCTCACCTTTCCTCCAAGGCCCATGTTGGCCCATTATGCTCCCGGGGGGTTCCGGTAACCCTCCCGGTATTCCGGTAAAATCCTGATTTCACCTGGAATGCATCCGATGTCCAAACATAGGCTTCCAATATATAATTCTTTATGTCTCGACCATTTCGAGACTCCTCGTCACGTCCGTGATCACATCCGGGACTCCGAACTCCTTCGGTACATCAAAATGCATAAACTCATAATAACTGTCATCGTAACGTTAAGCGTGCGGACCCTACGGTTCGAGAACAATGTAGACATGACCGAGACACGTTTCCGGTCAATAACCAATAGCGGGACCTGGATGCCCATATTGGCTCCTACATATTCTACGAAGATCTTTATCGGTCAGACCGCATAACAACATACGTCGTTCCCTTTGTCATCGGTATGTTACTTACCCGAGATTCGATCGTCGGTATCCAATACCTAGTTCAATCTCGTTACCGGCAAGTCTCTTTTCTCGTTCCGTAATACATCATCTCGCAACTAACTCATTGGTTGCAATGCTTGCAAGGCTTTATGTGATGTGCATTACCGAGAAGGCCCTGAGATACCTCTCCGACAATCGGAGTGACAAATCCTAATCTCGAAGTATGCCAACTCAACATGTACCTTCGGAGACACTTGTAGAGCACCTTTATAATCACCCAGTTACGTTGTGACGTTTGGTAGCACACAAAGTGTTCCTACGGTAAATGGGAGTTGCATATTCTCATAGTTAAAGGAACATGTATAAGTCATGGATAAAAGCAATAGCAATATACTAAACGATCGGGTGCTATGCTAATGCAATGGGTCATGTCAATCAGATCATTCAACTAATGATGTGATCTCGTTAATCAAACAACAACTCTTTGTTCATGGCTAGGAAACATAACCATCTTTGATTAATGAGCTAGTCAAGTAGAGGCATACTAGTGACACTCTGTTTGTCTATGTATTCACACATGTATTATGTTTCCAGTTAATACAATTCTAGCATGAATAATAAACATTTATCATGATATAAGGAAATAAATAATAACTTTATTATTGCCTCTAGGGCATATTTCCTTCAGTTGTCACCTGACCGCTATGTTGAGTTCGTGATCAAGTTGGTTTCTTGTAAACCACCCTTTCTCCAAGAATCTATGTTGGATACTCCTGAGCTAGTTGGGTAAGCTAAACAACAACTTGGAGAGTTGGAAGATAAAAGCTTGCCTGACTTAGTTTTTCACTAAGGGATATCTTGTGTGTGTGTGTGTTGAAGAAAGATGATATCTCCATCGATTGGTCCTCGTGGTCAGTTGTTGGATCAATTGCCTTGTCAAAACTTTGACTTGAGTATGGGCTATCGTCCAGTCAAATCAGAACCAACGATGTTCGTAATTTTGTCTTACTCGTGGTTGATCCCTCGAGCATACACCATTACATCTTTTGGTCTGACCAATGCTATCACCGTGTTCACATGATGGTGGAAGTCCAGTGATATGGAAATTCCGATGAGCTGATGTTGAGCCCATCAGCAGCATTTTGTCTCCCCCATGATTCATGTTGAACATTACACTAGTATTGGAAATTTTGTAAACAATGCCTTCATGCTCCATTCATGAGGTATATGTTTGAATGTAAGAAGTGATTTCCTTTAATTCACGTGCATTTGATGTAAGTTGTCGCCGTGAATTCGAGAAAGTCAATGTTGCTTCCTCTGGAATCATTCCAAGTCAGTTATGCATGCGCGAAGTATTCTATGGTTTGATAGGTTTGGCCACCTCCATTCCATATGTAATTCCTAGCACACCAAGCCACTGATTGATTTGTTCAAGGATAAGAAGCTTCTTCATAAGAGCTAATCATATGACTTATGTAAGGACTTCGTTATCCGCAATGATGGTTCCCCACCTGAACTCGGTAGTGTTTTATTATAAGACTACCGTGTGGTCATGCTTGTCTGGGACAGCGTGTTCACATGTGTGTAGCAGAACCAGCTCATGTTTTGGAGCTTGCTATCGTAGTTCATTCCCGAGAATCTCGCAACGTCATCTCGTCGATTTGTGTTGCAACTCTTCTTTTCCAGACATGATGTCTGAAGTATCCTGTTACTAACCAGATCTGAATCTCAGGCACATATGATGGTTGGAACATTCCAACATTTGCATGTTGCTCCCAGCTTGCACCCCATCGTGCCAATTTTTCCCATGGGTTGTCCTTCTCAGCAGTTGTTGTCCAGGATCATCTTCAAAAATGGACTTACCATGGCTCCAACCATCTCTGATGATAAGCAGAGTCATCCATTGTGTTGTCTTCAACAAGTTACTCCACATCATCCATCCTAGTTCGAGTATGCCATTTCTTTGAGCTCTTTCAAACGATCAATCGTAAATTGCCTCAGGCTGGTGAAAAGAGTTCCAATGATATATGGATCAAAAGTAATTCTTTTTGCCACTTAAGGGAATAGTTCTTCGAGTCACCTTCCCCGAGGTGTCCCGTTATGGTATCATGGGCAACTTAACTCCTCGCTACTTTGAAACCCCCCCTCACCATCTAGATAAGCGTTGATTTGTTGCCTACCAATTTGAACCTTGTTCGTATGTTCCTCATCCATCATCTCTGATGTGTGTTTTGCGTCTCAGCTCCAGAGATGTTTCTACATCCCATTCGACGAGTTGATCCTGAGTGCTCGATCTTCGACGAGATCGTTTCCTATAGAATTTCTTTCTGTCGCCATCGTGTTGGATGAAGATCTCGAAAGCAAGGACGTCAAGAGCAATTGGAGTAATGAACCAACATCTTCGGGAACGGGAAATTGGATCATGAAGATCGTGTTAGCTTGTGCCCCCTCTGACCTCTTACCTCACGTCTTGAATCTCGGGACGAGATTCTTGTTTAGTGGGGGTGAGCTGTCACAACCCCAGTTTAGTCTTTGCTTGTCCTTGCATGATCACCATATCATCATGTTTAAATTCCAAAGAAATTTGAAATGGGGATTGTTTAAACCCTAGCATTAAGGAATCCAACTAGGTTCAACTAAAATATTTTCAGTAAATCCAAATGGCTTTCAAAAATGTTCATCATTTATGGAAATACTGTAAACAGTAACCAGAGGTGATGCACATTTTTCCATGACCATTTGGGCTCTGAATTAAATCTTATTCTATTTGCATTTGGGCATTTAAATGCTACTAATTATTTTTAAATGTCCAAATAATCCTAAACTAAAATGTTCCATGTTGTTTATATCCTAAACAGTGGGCATGAGCAGTTTGGTGATTTTTGAAGATGCCTAAGCATTTTTAGAAAAGCTACAAACCTACAGAAATAATAGAAAACAGAAAATAAAAGGAAAAAGCACTTACCTGGCCAAACCCACGCCCGGCCCACCTGGCGGCCCAGCATCGTGCTGGCTCGTGCCAGCCAGCTGCTTCGTCCCCGCCAGGCAGGCAAGGAGGTGACGCCGACGAGCGCGAGCTCGCCACGGCGCCACCTGCTTGCCGCTTCGCCGCTGGACGGGCTGGACGACCTCCACGTCGTGCCCCCGACCCCTTGGACACGTCCACTCTCCCCCAGCCTCTCTCCCTCGTTCCCCTCCGCCATGGACGAAGCAGCCGCCGCCATCCCGCCGCCGTAGCCATAGCCACCGTCGTCTCTGCGCCGCCCGACCGTGTCCACAAGCTCCGCCACCCTCCTCTCCGTCGAGCAGGCCAAGCCCCGAGCGCTCGCGTGCCTCAAAGCCACCACATCGACCTCGCCCGACTCCGCCACCGCCGGAGATCCCCTTCACCGTCACCGTCGCAGCAGGCCGTCCCCGACCTCGCCGTCAGCTCCGTCGCAACCGTTGTGAGCCTGGCTACCTCCCCACCCTCTTTGTTCCCTCTCTCTAGCCCCGTAGCGACTGCACGTAGCTCACCCGCACGCGCCGCCACGGAGCTCGTCGCCGACGAGGCTCCGGCCACCCAACGGCCGCGCCACCTTGTCCACTAGCCCTACCGCACCCCCAGGAGCTCAACGCACTAACCCATGTGCCTCACCATGCCCCCTAGCAACGAGTCCGAGCTCACCCGAGCTCCGGCCGCCGCCAAACTCGTCGCCGGCGTCGTTTCCGGCGACCCCGAGGCCAGCCACCACCACCACTCGATGCGGTTCACTTCCCGCATCACGTAGACGTGCTCCGCCGTCGATTTGGTCGCCGGAGCGCGAAACTGCACTCCCTCCGCCGCGTCTGGCCCTGCCGGCGGCTAAACGCCGGCAGGTTTGACCCGTTGACCTTGACTGGTGGGCCCAGGTTGACCCTCCTGGGTCTATGACAGGTGGGCCCCGCCCGCTAACTAATCCAGGATTAGGATTAATCTAATTTAGTTAAACTAATGGCCCTGACATGCGGGTCCCACAGTTCAGGTTGACCTGGACCTGGCGTGTTGACCTGCTGATGTCACCCTGTTGTCATGCTGACGCAATAAACTAATTTCTGGATTTAATTTAATTCAGAAATTCCGGAAAATGTCTAAAACTTCTAAAAATCATAGAAATTAATCTATAGCTCCAAATGAAATAAGTTATATATGAAAAATTATCAGAAAAATCCAATCTATCCATCTGTACCATTTTCATGCATGTTAGAACAACTTATGGCTGCTGTTTAGGACAAACTAAGTGAATGGCATTTGAATAATCACATATGGAGTTGAATTTGAATCTTGGTTCAAACCAGCTTCATTTAATCTGGTTGCTAGCTGCATTAGCTCAAACCACATCATATTGCCATGTCATGATCACACATCATATTGTCGCATTGCATTGATTGTATTCTTTCTCTATTGCCGGTGATTGTCCCCTCTCGATAGACGATGTTCCGACGATGAGTTCGATGACACCGATGAAGAACTATATTATCTTCAGAAGTGCCAGGCAAGCAAAACCCCCTTGTTCATTCTGATACAATCCCACTCTCTCGCTCCTGCTCTCTTTTACTGCATTAGGACAACATCGATTCAACTGTTACATGCTGCGGTAGTTGAACCCCTTATCCTCTGCATGACCTGTCATTGCCACAGTAAATAGATGAAACCCACTAGCATGAGTAGGAGTTGTTTGAGCCCTGATGTGCCTACTCATTCATGCTTGTTGTCATGCCTGCTACTGCTTAGAGTTGAGTCGGGTCTGATTCATCGGGAATGAATTGGAATGTGGTGAACATGTCCTACTGTGTGTGAGCTAAGTGTGTGAACACGATTTGGTAAAGGTAGCGGTGAGAGGCCATGTAGGAGTACATGGTGGGTTGTCTCATTGCAGCCGTCCTCAGGAACTGAGTTCTGTGTTTGTGATCCATGAACAGTTACTACCACAAATTGGGCTCCGGGCGCTCCAAGCCCTCTCAACTTATTAATCAACTTGATCTCTGTCCAGGAGTTGCAACTAGTTTCTGGTGTTTGTAGGTAGTGTTAGTAGTCTACCAAGTGGCACCCTGTACAGGTGGGCTTGGGACAGACTAGGCACCGTGGCCGGGTAAACCAAGCGCCGCCCGTTTGGTGGGCTTGGAACCCTGTACACATCGTTTGGGGCCGTGAGAGACACCCTGGCCGGATCTCCTTGCGGATGGAACCCGAATAGGCGATAAACCTGGACTAGAGACTTGTGTGGTTAGTCAGGTCGTGGCCGACTCCCTCGCCCAGCTTCCGCTTGAAGGTTGCCGAGGTACATGACGTGTACAGGGCGATAAGTGGCGAGAGCATGTGTGAAGAAGTACACCCCTGCAGGGTTATCATTATCTATTCGAATAGCCGGATTCCTCGGATATGGAAACTTGGACCCCTTGCATAGTTCATAGACAAGTGAAAGTGGATACTCTAAAATGCGCAAGATAAGCATGAGTGCTATGGGTGGCGTCCCCGTAGGGAGACGGGAGCGGATCCATAGTGGTGTATTGATATGGTGAATATGTGGACTCGTGTGCGCCACCTCAAAAGAGTTACTTGCAGTCGTAGTTCAGGTTAGCCACCGAGTCAAAGCTGGCTTGCTGCAGTTAAACTCCACTACCCCCTTTGTTGATACCAATGCATATGTAGATAGTTCTGATGTAAGTCTTGCTGAGTACATTTGTACTCACGTTTGCCTATTTTAGGTTTTGCAGAGAGACTTCAGTCTCGCTAGTAGTTCCGCGTGGACTTCGACGTTTAGCTTGATACCTCAGCTACGATCTTGTGCCCTCGGCAGGATCTGGTAGATAGTCAGGCTTCTCAGCCTTTTTCATTTGTAGATGTCTGTACTCAGACATGTTAAGCTTGCGCATGTGCTTTGACTTGTATGCTCTGAATGTTGGGTCATGAGGCCCATGTTTGTAATATCTCGCTCCTCGGAGCCTAATGAATAAATACTTGAGTCGTAGAGTCTTGTTGTGATGCCATGTTGTATTTACTCATATCGGGCATATTGTGTGTATGATTGAAATGCTTGGTATGAGTGGGATCCGACTATCTAGTTGTTTATCCTTGGCAGCCTCTCTTATGGGGAAATGTAGTCTAGTGCTTCCTGAGCGATAGTGGTCCGCTACAGCCCGGTTCACCGGAGTCCTGCTAGCCCAGCACTACTGCTTGGAACACTTGACTGGCCGGCATGTGTTTCACTTCGTTCCTATGTCTGTCCCTTCGGGGAAATGTCACGCGGTGTTATCCGGAGTCCTGCCTAGCCTGCTACAGCCCGGATTGCCGGAGTCCTGTTAGCCCAGTGCTACAGCCCGGATTTATACGTTGTTGACCGACATGCTCGATGTGATTCATGTATGCCTGTCCTCATAGGTTAGTGCCGCCTTGGGTTAACGACTAGCCATGTCGGCCCGGGTTCTCTGTCATATGGATGCTAGCGACACTATCATATACGTGAGCCAAAAGGCGCAAACGGTCCCGGGCCAGGTAAGGTGGCACCCGTGGGAGTACCGTGCGTGAGGCCGCAAGGTGATATGATGTGTTACATGCTGGATCGATGTGGCTTAGGATCGGGGTCCTGACAGAGGAGGACGTGGTGACGGACGCTGGGATGACCGTGGCCCGCGCCAGGAGTGGCGCGGCCGACCTCGTGAGGACCGCTGACATGATCATCCTCGCGAGGGTGCCTGGAGGGACCAGCCTCGTGAGGATCCCCCTCAGGGAAACACTGGCCTTCCTCCACTGCCGCCACCACCAAGAAGGAATGACGGCCACCATCAAGACAAGGGGGCTGGGGGCTTCCAGGAACCACGTGCTATCGCCTTAGCCAGAGCTCAGGCCCGATCCTCGCAGCGTATCTTCAAACAGTTTGCTCGTGAAGTGAATGCGGTCCTACCCAAGCTTGAGGCCACACGCCCGCTCAGGTGGTCCCAGTGTGCCATCACCTTCAGTTTGGCAGATCAGCTCAAGTGCGCAGCTACAGCTGGCGCCCTCCCAATGCTTTGCTGACCAGTCATTAGCAATGTGCAAGTTACCAAGACCCTCATCGACGGCGGCGCAGGGCTCAACGTCCTATCCGTCGATACGTTCGACAACCTCCAAGTGCCATATGACCAAGCCTTTCTCAGGAGTGACCGACGGCTCCACCACACCGATAGGGCAGGTCCGCCTCCTTGTCACCTTCGAAGAACGCAAGAACTACCGCACTGAGCTCATCGACTTCGACGTTGTGCATATCCGCCTGCCGTACAACACCATCCTTGGGTATCTAGCCCTGGCCAAGTTCATGGCGGTGACCCATCACAGCTACAATGTCCTCAAGATGTCGGCAAGCGGCGGAATCATCACGGTCCCATGCGAAGAAAGAGATGCGGTGTGCTCCCTTGAGCGTGCCTTTCAAGACGCAGCAATCGACGACCCCGACAGCAAGGGCGAGTGCCCTCTTGAGGCCACCCCCAAGAAGAAGAAGCAACTGCGCCGTGCAGGACCTCAGGAGGGTGGCGTCGCGGCTGGAACCTCGTCAGGATCAGCGCCCGCGCCAGGGGCACCTCCCTCCATCGCATAGGAAGGCGCGCCCGGTGCCCTTCTTTGGCAGGGCTTGGGGGCTCTCTTCTGGAGTGACTCTGACCTTGCCAACATCACGAGGGAGACGCTCGGGCACCACTTGGAAGCTTGCTTCATGGCACGTTTCCCTCAGGAGAACACATGGCGAGGAGCGCCCACCGCTCAGGAGTTCATCACCAAGACCGCTCAGGAACTGCAAGACGCAAGGGCCATGCGTGGAGATCGCTTGAGGGAGTCCTGGATTAGGGGGTGTCCGGACAGCTGGACTATAACCTTTGGCCGGACTGTTGGATTATGAAGATGCAAGATTGAAGACATCGTCCCGTGTCGGGATGGGACTTTCCTTGGCGTGGAAGGCAAGCTTGGCAATACGGATATGTAGATCTCCTTCCTTGTAACCGACTCTGTGTAACCCTAGCCCCCTCCGGTGTCTATATAAACCAGAGGGTTTAGTCCGTAGGACACAACAACAATCATACCATTGGGAGGGTTTAGCCTCTCTGATCTCGTGGTAGATCTACTGTTGTACTACCCATATCATCAATATTAATCAAGCAGGAGTAGGGTTTTACCTCCATCGAGAGGGGCCGAACGTGGGTAAAAACATCGTGTCCCTTGTCTCCTGTTACCATCCGCCTAGATGCACAGTTTGGGACCCCCTACCCGAGATCCGCCGGTTTTGACACCGACATTGGTGCTTTCATTGAGAGTTCCACTGTGTCGTCGCCATAAGGAAGGATGCCTCGTCTCGTCTTTAAAGACGACACTGTTGCTGAGGGAGCTTTGGTTGTCGGCCAAACTCTCCGGCTAGGTGGTTTCCTCATGACCGCCTGTTCGGCCGCTGCGCCGACGGTGACTTCTCGGGTCATCGAAAGCAATCTCCACGTCAACTCGGAATTCATCGAGCAGTTAGATCCAATAGAGCTCTCTTCCCTAAACGAGATCTTGGATCGCATCGCTGCCCTGGGAGTCGCTACGGACTACTATCAGATTGGGCCTAAACCCGATCCGGGAAAGATTAACTCCCTCCAGGTCACCCATCATGTTGCGGACAATGCGGCGACCCTTCCTCTATCTTGAGGACTAGCTATGTCCGGATTCCCGAGCCCCCCAAGCCGGATACCCATTCACGGGAGGACATCACCCAAGCCTAGAACCTAGAATCAGGCAGCGGGCCATATTCATCGGACAACATCCAAGAACCCGAATTTCCAAGATTGGAAACTCCTTGGCCCCCGGGTCTCAGATTGGTGAGGTTTCGGATTCAATTCCACCCACCCACCCAAGCATAGGCGATCTTTCCCAGATCAGGCAAGAGCCCCAGGAAACAGTACACCATTATTTGGCCAGATTCCTCCTGGTAATGAACAGGATCAAGGACTGCCGTGGGAAAGGCGCAATCTCATTCTTCTGCAATAATTGCACGGACAAGGGAATCCTCAACGCCATAAGTCGCCGTGAAATTACATGCTTTGCCGACTTGGCGTCCATAGTATGAAAGTACTGTGCGATGGAAAGTGCCTAGAAAACCGAAATAAAATTTTGGGACAATCCGACCCTAAATACGATCCCAGTCCGAAATAAAAGGGTGCATTATCACCAGACACCCGGGCTAAATAGCAAAAAGCAAAAACCCTCTACAGGCCATGGAACCGTACTGGAGGGATGGCTCAATGAACCCTGTAAAATTCACAGTACAGAGGGTGCCATACCAACTCATAGCCTGAGTGCATGTTGGATACTCCGGCAGGTAGCCAAAACTGGCGAAGATCTTCTAATTAAAGAAGCCACAGAGCACCATCCCAGGGATACCAGTACGGTATTAACAGTCTTCGAGACCTTCGCATCAAATAATATGCGAAAGCGAACACTCCGCAGCCTTGCCGAAATCTACCACGTGGCAACAATAAACCCATGGAGTGACACGGCTATTACTTTCAATGCCAGTGACGAACCTAAATTCCGAACCACCCGAGCACCAGCCGCATTGGTCCTTAGTCCAATAGTGGACGGCTTTCGACTCACCAAGGTACTCATGGACGGCGACAGCAGATAAAACCTCATCTATGAGGAAACCCTTCAAAAAATGGAAATAGACTGGAACCGCATTGAGCGATGCAGCACAACCTTTAGAGGAATAATCCCCAGTCGAGAAGCGCGCTGTACAGGCAAAATCACACTAAATGTGGTGTTCGGCACGCCGGATAATTACAGGTCCGAAGAGGTTACGTTCCAAGTGGCCCCGTTCAGTAGCGGATACCACACCCTGTTAGGGCGGGAGGCGTTCACAATCTTCCAAGCCATACCCCATTACGGGTACATCAAGGTCAAAATGCCCGGGCCCAACGGAATCATCACTCTTGCTAGTGATCCGGACATAGCACTCCGCGCCGAAAATAAGACAACCGCACTGGCCCTCGAGGCACTATCCGAAGCCCTAGCGGCTGAGGAATTAACTGCGCTACGCTCCAGGGTGCACATGGACGATGTGATACTCGATAAGAGAACTAAGTCCACCTCTTTTAAGCCAGCGGACGAAATAGTCAAATTCCAAGTCCATCCAATGGACCCTACAAAAACAGCTTCCATCGGGGCACTATGAGAGTTCTTACGCGAGAACTGGGACATTTTTGCCTGGCACCCTTCAGACATGCCAGGAATCCCACGCAGGCTGGCCGAACACAGCCTTAATATTCTAAAGGGATTCAAACCAGTCAAGCAGGCTCTTCGGCGTTTCTATGAACCTAAGAGACAAGCTATGGGAGAAGAACTATCCAAGTTATTGGAGGCCGGATTCATTATAGAGATAAAACATCCGGACTGGCTAGCAAACCTGGTGATGGTACCAAAGAAGGACAAATCCTGGCGCATGTGCGTCGATCTCAAGGACCTCAACAAGGCTTGCCCAAAGGATCCCTCCCCCCTCCCCCGCATCGATCAAATTATCGATGCTACCGCAGGACACAATTCATTGTGTTTCCTCGACGCATACTCTGGCTACCACCAAATTAAGATGGCGGAGTCCGACCAAGCCGCAATGGCATTCATCACACCATACGGTCCCTTCTGCTTCAACACAATGCCCTTTGGGCTAAAAAACATCGGCGCAACATATCAGCGCATGATTCAAACATGTCTGGCAAACCAGATCGGCAAAACAGTGGAGGCATACATAGATGATGTGGTCGTCAAAACCAAGCATGTCGACTCTCTAGTAGACGACCTAAGACTCACATTCTATAACCTCAGAACATATGATATCAAGCTCAACCCGAAAAAATGCGTCTTTGGTGTGCCAGCCGGAAAGCTCCTGGGCTTCATTGTATCCGGCAGAGGAATTGAAGCAAATCTGTCCAAGATCCGAGCCCTATCACAGTTGGATATCCCAACGGACCTCAAACAAATCCAGAAATTAACCGGATGTGTGGCGGCTCTAAGCCGCTTTATCTCCCGCCTAGGAGAAAATGCATTACCCCTTTGCCGCCTTCTACGACGCACCGAACACTTCGAGTGGACGGATCCCGCCACAGCCGGATTGGAAGAAATAAAGGCCATACTAGCAACCAAACCAATCCTGGCAGCGCCAAACATTGGCGAACCTATGCTGTTATACATTGCGGCAACCCATCAAGTTGTGAGCGCAGTGCTCGTCGTCAAATGAGAAACGAACGGACATAAATTCCCCCTTCAAAAGCCAGTCTACCATGTATCCACTGTCCTTACTCCATGCAAGTCACGGTACCTGCATTATCAAAAGATAGCATACGCGGTATTCATGGCATCCCGGAAGCTGCGGCATTACTTTCAAGAGTGTTCGATAATAGTAGTGTCGGTGTCAAAACCGGCGGATCTCGGGTAGAGGGTCCCGAACTGTGCGTCAAGGCGGGATGGTAACAGGAGACAAGGGACACGATGTTTTTACCCAGGTTCGGGCCCTCTCGATGGAGGTAAAACCCTACTCCTGCTTGATTAATATTGACGATATGGGTAGTACAAGAGTAGATCTACCACGAGATCAAGGAGGCTAAACCCTAGAAGCTAGCCTATGGTATGATTGTGTATGACGATTGGCCTTCTACGGACTACAACCCTCCGGTTTATATAGACACCGGATAGGGTTAGGGTTACATAGAGTCGGTTACAATGGTAGGAGATCTTGAGTATCCGCATCGCCTAGCTTGCGTTCCACGCCAAGGAAAGTTCCTTCCGGACACGGGACGAAGTCTTCAATCTTGTATCTTCATAGTCCAGGAGTCCGGCGAAGGTATAGTCTGGCTACCCGAACACCCCCTAATCTAGGACTCCCTCAGTAGCCCCTGAACCAGGCTTCAATGACGACGAGTCCGGCGCGCAGATTGTCTTCGGCATTGCAAGGCGGATTCCTCCTCCAAGTCCTTCATAGAAGATTGTAAACACCAAAAATAGTGTCCGGCTCTGCAAAATAAGTTTCCACATATTGCCATAGAGAGAATAATATTAACATACATCAAATCTGCTGACGTATTCCGCAGTGCATCAACACACTGCGGCCAAGCTCTTTATACACATTGTTTTCACTTTTCCACCTCAGCGTGTTTAGCGAGGCGGTTTCCTTGGCACGTCTTGTCAAAGCAGAGATCGTGTGCCCCTTTTAACGGGATTCTCATCAATACGGACGTGGGTAACCCAACCGTGCCCGTTAGCACATTCCCTTAATTAAGGGCGAGTCCAAAACGGTTACGGGGAGGGCTCTTGGTATTCAGCCTCTTATAAAGAGACCAAGGCCTCGCTCCTTTTCTTAATCTCAAATGAGTTCGCCTGTCGCCTCGAGTTCCAACACCCCCAGCTTCAGATTCCAGGCGCTTCGGACCCTCGACAATGTCCGGTTCTGACCTTCAAGGCCGATGGACGCCCTCCTCCGTCACGGAGGAGGACGTATTAAGGTTGAGGGAGGCTAAGTTCCTGACTGACGAGATTTCGCATAGGTTGCCTGCTCAAGGACAGGTTATTCCCAGTCCCTAGCCCGGCGAGAGCGTGGTGTTCCTGTCTCACTTCCTCCGGGGGTTAGGCTTCCCCATGGATCCCTTTGTGAGGGGACTGTTTTTTCATTACGGGTTGGATTTTCATGACTTAGCTCCGGAGTCCATCCTCCATATCTCCTCATTTATCATAGTGTGTGAAGCGTTCCTCCATGTTACCCCTCACTTCGGATTATGGCTTAAGACCTTCAAAGTGGAGCCGAAGATGATCGAGTGGCGACACGGAGAGTGCGGAGGCGCTGTCATAAGAAGGAATGACGATGCTCCATGGCCCGAGGGCCCTTTTCAAGAGGAGCTTGGCTTGTGGCAACGAGAGTGGTTTTATATCACCGCTCCTCGGGGCACCACATGGGTGGAGCCTCCGGCCTTTCGCTCGGGTCCCCCACCACGGCTAGCGTTGTGGATCAACCTAGGGTTAGATTGGGGCTTGCCCAAAGACGTACCCTTGCTTCAGGGCCACATTAAAGATCTCTTGGAAGGAGACATCAACCTGGTCAAGGTGACACAGGTCATGCTGATTCGCCGGACACTGCCCGGCAAACGTCGCCCCCTTTGCCTGTGGGAGTTCAATCCAGAGGGACCACGAGCTCTCCGGGATTTTATGAGCGCGACGCCCATGGAGATGTATAAAATGTTCTTCGGATCACAAGAAGTGTGTCCGGATTTAACCGAGGACGCAGGCCTAAGCCGCAATCGCCCGGATACTCAAGTAAGTAACCTTGTGCCCGGACCTTCTATCCGCATAATTAACGTGCCCTTAACAGAGCTCTCCTTTTAAACAGGAGTGGATAGCGAATGCAAAGCTGATCAGGTGTCCGGCTCCCATTCCCGAAACCAGGCCGGATCCCGTGCTAGTCAGGATGCTGGAGGTAGCGCCTTTGGGGGGAAGCAAAGGGGAGGACAAGGAAACTACGGCCTCCTCGAAGGAGGCTGCTCCGAAGGGAGGAACCGACGATTCCTTTCCTAGGGAAAAGAAGAGAGCCGCCTCTGACGATCCGAAGACCGTGGTCTTGAAGCGGGGGAAAAGATCCTCGTCAGAGGGTCCGGCGCCGGGGAGCCCCTCGGCCGGACCGCGTACTCAAGGAGATCAGCCCTCAAGCGAGCCGTAAGTAGAGAAAGATTTTCCTTTCAAGGGATGGGAGAAATCCATGATTTATATCTGAGAATTTTAACCGAATTCTTACCTTGTAGTTCGGACCTCAGCCCTTCTCAGCAGAGTTCGTCTTCGGGGGATCTTCTTCCGAAGATGATGGAGAGCGGGACGCCTCCTTCTGCTGGGCCGCCTAGCGAGGCGGGCGACCCTGAGGTATCGTCACGGAGGGTTTCTCCGAGTTCGGCAGGGGCGGAAGATGGCGATGGCCCCCCCAAAGTTCTCCGCGTCCGGCCTTCGAAAGAGGCCATGGGACGAGTTCGGCACCATCTGGTGCTCGGCCGGAGGAGCTGAAGGTTCTGCTAGGGCGAGCTTCTATTTCAGAGGAGCACCATGCATTAATGGGCACGGTGATTGAAAGGATTTCGTCCGCAGAGAGCGGACTGCGTGGGGCCGTCGAAAGTTTATTGACAGGTTTTGAGGTACATTAGATAATGTATACTTTTGTTAGTTGCGCGTAAATAAGATGCGCCCTATGTAGATAGTAGCCCCTGAGACTCTGCGTGTCGTCAAGAAATGACGGCACGTGGAGGATCATAATCCCAGGTCTAAAATGTCGCCTTTTAATGTAGGCTGTAGGGTGTCCGGAGTCAAGCCGAACTGCTGGTTTTGCCGAACTAAAGCGGCAACTGGACGTGGCATATGCCGACATCGCGCTTGGCAACAAGCGTTTGGATGAGGCTCAAGGTATGTGATTCCTCGGGCAGTATTTGGTAAGAAGAGTTTTATGCCAGCGTCTTACGATATGTGTGCTTGACGCAGATGGTGCGACCGCCGTGGAGAGTCTTAGGACAGAACTTGCCCAAGCTAAAGATGAAGCCAGGAGAAGTGATGCGGCTGCCAAGAAGACCCTTGAAGAGCTGAGAGCCGAACAGGCTGCTCATTGTCAAAGCAAGGAAAAGATGGCCACTCTGGCCAAAAAGTTAAAGAGCACTGCAGACCGTTGCAGACTTCTTGAGAAAGAAGACCAGGCGAGACAGGCGGTCCAAGAAAAGGTCGTTGCTGACGCCAAGGATGCGCGCTCTGCAATGAGAGCTGAGAAGGACGAGCCGCGTCAGGCCGAACAGATTGCGGCTGGAAAGCCCTTCATGCTGCGGAGAAAATTTTGCGGTCCGAAGTTTGCTCCGTTGGACCAGATGTGGAGTAAGGAGGACACCTATCTGGATTTGGCAGCGAGTGCTGTTGATGCAACCGAACACTTCTGAGATCTGGAAGATCGTGAAGTGGAAAAATTGTTCTGGTCGCAATTTCATAATACAGAGCGTCCACTAACAGTGGACGATCGTTTGGCTCAATGGGCCGAACTTAATAGGTTGTCCGAACTCGCCATGAAGTATGTCATGGGTCATCTGTGGCCGGGGAGGTCGGAGCCGAAGAGTTATTTTAGTTTGGTGCAGCAATTCCTTGACGCAGTGCCGCGCATTAATAAAATGAAGAGGTCGGCATGTATAGAGGGTGCAAGGATGGCTCTTGCCCGTGTCAAGACATACTGGGCAGAGATGGAGACCATCATTATTGCGTCCCGAGATTTAGAGAAAAGCCGAGTATCCTCCGAGCACTATTTTCAGGAAGTCCTTGAAGGCGCTCGTGTAATAGAGTCGCAGTGCTCGAAGGATGCTATGTTATTATAGCATATGTAATGATGAAGTAATATCTTTATAAACTGTAGTGGCCTTTTTATACTTGTGCCTTCAAGTATTGTGAACACCTCCTGTGCGGCCATTAAAATATATGTATAAAATTTGAAAGATTGAAGTCGTTGGCTTCAACCCCCACGCACATAGTGCGGGGGTGCTCGCAGAAGACGCATTTTCACACTTAACCCAATGTCTTGGTTCCACAAAGGAGGTGATAGCGCAGTGGGCCAGGCAACCGGACTATAATGCTTTAACACTTTCACTTAGCCATAGGAGCTTGACAGTGGGACTATTTAGGTAGCCCATTGGTGGCGCCCTAGTTCGGGGTGCGTATGTGCTTGACCGGGAAGCGGCCCTTCGTTAAAGCGGAGGAATCCGATAGATTCCAATAGGTCATCGAGTGGCTGACCAGTCTCACGCTACATCATGACAGTCAGTTTTCGGCTTTCTCTACTGAGGTGCTCGCCCGGCTGAACCGGGGCACAATCGCAGTAGTTCTCCTAGTGCTACCTTAGCCGATAGAGCGGAACGTAAGGTAGCCGAACTCAGGAGCCGGGCAACCCAACATTTTACCAAAGACATGACTCGGAGCTGATGCATATAGTGCCAAAACTCGCGACGCCGAACACTCCCTAAGGTGTTCGGTCTTTATGAGTCCGGGCTAAAGAACACTCTTTGCTAAAAATGCCCCTAGTGTCCAGGTACGTGCAAAAAATTCTGACGTGGCCACATGCCAAGATGCCAGCCTCCTCTTTGGTTATGTAGGAAAGAACCAGGGGATGTATTGCAACAAGAGACAGTAAAAAAGGTTTACGCAGGGTCTTAATCTATAAAGAATCCTTTAGGACGGGTCCCTACTGCACGTCTGCGCATGTGTCTCCGTTGTGCCGTATCCTGGACGGGCGCCGCACGACGTTCATCTGTAAAAGAGAGGAACTAAACTGAAAACGGGTCATGTCGAATAAAAGGTTTTAAAATAAATGAAATATAAAGTAAAATGTAAAATTGAGCTTTATTGTCTCTGCGTATAGCCCCTAGTACGGGGGTATATGGCCTCTAAGTCTGTGTTGATGATGGACTTGTGCCGAACTCGTCTATTCCGGGTCCGTGGCCTTTAATGACCTATATCGAAAAGTCTTTTGGCTGGTGAGGCCATTTTATTGTGCGGCTGTCTAAGCGGCCGCACAGTCCTCCGCTTGGGGGAGGCGCATTTTAGTGCATCCCCTTCAAAGAGATGATGCCTCGTGGACCGGGCATTTTAAGCGTGAGAGATGCATAGTGCGGTATTGCATTAAAGCGAGCAAAAGCTTCGCATCCCAGTAGTGCTTGATAGCGACTTGAAAACAGGACGACATGGAAGGTCAGCTTTTCTCGACGGAAGTTATCGACAGAGCCGAGTACAACTTTGAGCCGGAGGGAACCCATACAATGGGTGTCCGGACCAGGTGCTACCCCTTGAAAGGAGGTTTTGCTACGGCGGATTCTTGCTGGGTTTATCCCCATGTGATGGATTGTATCCTGATATATCAGGTTTAGTCCACTGCCGCCGTCCATAAGGACATTTGTAAACTGGAATCCGCCAATTATTGGGTTAAGTATCAGGGCAGTCCAGCCTGCTTTTTTGATATTTCTAGAATAGTCTAGTTGATCGAAAGTGATTGGTTTTAATAACTAGTGGCGGGACCCATTGGGGATAGGTCGTACTGTGCGTACCTTTATGGGTGCCATACGTTTTGTTACGTGAAGTAAGTTCACTGTTTTTACTTCTTGTGGGAAGTTATTTTGTCTCCTGGTGCTCTGCTTCTGGGGTTCGTCCTCGTCTTCGCTTGGAGTATCGAGCCCCTTGTGTTCGGCATTGAGTCTGCCGGATTGTTTGAAAACCCAACAATCTCTGTGGGTGTGGTTAGCAGGCTTCCCCAGAGTACTATGTATCTGACATATCCTGTCCAGGATTCTATTCAAGTTGGACGAATCATCCCTATTATCCTGGAGGGGTGGTTTTGTCTGATTTTGTCACAAGCCTTTGAATCCGGCATTGACTGCCGTGCTCTTCGGAATTTTTCCTTTAGTTCGGCGACGATCCTTGTTGCCTCGCGGTTTTCCGTTTCCATCCCTGATTTCGGATGTACTTGGGTCGCTGGGGTTACATCTTGCCAACCAGCTGTCCTCTCCTGCGCAAAAGTGGGTCATGAGGCTTGTGAGTGCGGCCATTGTTCTTGGCTTTTCCTGGCCGAGGTGTCTGGCGAGCCATTCGTCTTGAACATTATGCCTGAAAGCTGCTAAGGCTTCGGCGTTCGGACAGTCGACTATCTGATTCCTTTTAGTAAGGAATCTATTCCAGAACTGTCGGGCTGATTCTCCGGGCTGTTGAGTTATGTGACTGAGGTCGTCTGCATCCGGAGGGCGGACATAGGTCCCTTGAAAATTTGCTCAAAAAGCATCCTCGAGCTCTTCCCAACTTCCAATTGTGTTTTCGGGAAGGCTTTTAAGCCAGTGCCGGGCTTGCCCTTTAAGCTTAAGGGGTAAATATTTGATGGCGTGGAGACCATCTCCTCTGGCCATATGTATGTGGAGGATATAATCCTCGATCCAGACTGCGGGGTCTATTGTTCCATCATACGCCTCTATGTTGACGGGTTTGAATCCCTCTAGAAATTCATAGTCCAGAACCTCATCGGTGAAGCATAGGGGGTGTGCGGCGCCCCTGTATTTGTGTGTGCCGGATTCTGATGATGGCTTTTTTGCATTGCTCGCAGGAGCTTGCTTTCTTGGCCCATAAATGGACCTGGCTGGGCCATGATGCGACTCCTTAGGTGGGTCACATACCGATTAGAGTGCGATGCCACTTGCCGACTTATTGGGTCGTCTATCCGACCATATGGCTTTTTTGTTTTTTGAGTGCGAGGGCTCTAGGGCCTCTTCGTCGAATTCGGGCAGGAGCTTTCTCTTCGCCGTATCTGTCTGCAGTGTTGATTATTTTGTTCCATTTAATACGGAGTGCATCTTCCGCTGTCTTTAGCTTCCGCTTCTGCTTTTTCAGGCTTCGTGCAGTTGCAACGAGCCTCTTGTGGAGACTTTTCTGCTCCATGGACTTATCCGGTGTAAAGTTGTCCGGTATTCCGTTTTCGCCGGGAGAGGGAGTCTCAGTTTCTCTATCCGAGTTGCCCTGTTCGGACGGCTGCTCTAAGGCTTGCTCGTTGCCTACCAGCTTGTCCTGCTCTATGGCTGGGTTTTTATCGAGGCGAGGCTTGGGTCGGCGTTTATGCCGACGCTTTGATTGCTTTCCAAGGGGTCTATCTCCCGTTCCGTCCCCTTTGTCCTCGTTGTCGTTTCCCTTAGGGGTATCTACCATGCACACATCATGAGATGCGGTGGATTTCCAGTGCCCTATGAGTGTTGGTTCATCGGTTTCTCCTGCATCGTCATCCATGCTGTCGATGTCTGCGGAGTCGAAGTTGAGCACGTCGTTTAGGCTGTCGACGGTGGCTACAAAGTGGGTGGTGGGTGGGCTTGGAAGTTCCTCATCGTCCGTATCCCATCCTCGCTGGCCGTAATTCGGCTAGGGATCTCCTGAAACAGAGAGAGACTTGAGAGAATTCAAGATGTTGCCAAGAGGCGAGTGCTGAAAGATGTCTGCGGCGGTGAACTCCATTATGGGTGCCCAATCAGCTTTGATTGGCAGGGGCACGGGGGGTTCGGAGTCCGGATAGGAGTCCGGGCCCTCGGAGTCACGGGCCATGCGGAGTGCGGGGCTGGCGTTCGGCTCAATTGCCTTTGAGATCCAAGCCCCCGAGGTGACTTCCAACCGCTCATCCTCGATAGGTGTAATAGGCTCCGAGTTAAGGGTCGGAACCCGTGCGTGTGCGGCCTCCAGGGCACTGTTCGGGGGCAGAGCTAGATCATGCCCCTCGAGGTAGTGCGGCGCGCTTGGCTGTGGCTCGAATCCGTCGAAGATCAAATCTCCGCGGATATCAGCCGTGTAGTTTAGGCTTCCAAACCTGACTAGATGGCCAGGGGCGTAGCTTTCGATCTGCTCCAGACGACCAAGCGAATTGGCCCGCAGAGCGAAGCCACCGAAGACGAAGATCTGTCCAGGGAGAAAAGTCTCACAATGAACCTCATCGTTGTTGATGATCGAAGGAGCCATCGGGCCTAAAGGCGATGACACAGAGGAACTCTCAATGAAAGCACCAATGTCGGTGTCAAAACCGGCGGATCTCGGGTAGGGGGTCCCGAACTGTGCGTGAAGGCCGGATGGTAACAGGAGACAAGGGACACGATGTTTTTACCCAGGTCCGGGCCCTCTCGATGGAGGTAAAACCCTACTCCTGCTTGATTAATATTGATGATATGGGTAGTTCAAGAGTAGATCTACCACGAGATCAAGGAGGCTAAACACTAGAAGCTAGCCTATGGTATGATTGTGTATGACGATTGGCCTTCTACGGACTACAACCCTCCGGTTTATATAGACACCGGATAGGGTTAGGGTTACACAGAGTTGGTTACAATGGTAGGAGATCTTGAGTATCCGCATCGCCTAGCTTGCCTTCCACGCCAAGGAAAGTTCCTTCCGGACACGGGACGAAGTCTTCAATCTTGTATCTTCATAGTCCAGGAATCCGGCGAAGGTATAGTCCGGCTACCCGAACACCCCCTAATCCAGGACTCCCTCAAGTAGCCTCGGAAGTGCCACCCAATGATATTATAAACAACCGCGACGCCACATGCCAGATTGCCAAATGGGCCATTGAGCTTGTCGGCGTTCTGGTAACGGGGTTCCCCAGACTTGCCTGCCTGCGGCCTGCGGCGTGGCTCAAAGGGGGCCCAGCACGGCCCAACTTCATCAACACAAGACCCAAGACCCTCGCGAGGGGCCAAGCCTCGCGGGGCAGACGACACGGTGCTTCCTCAGGCGCGGCCTCGTCAGGCTGGCTCATGAGGAGGCGGAGAGATCAAGGCAGGGTACCTCGCGAGGTGCCCATGACGCAAGCCATGACGACCAAGGGCGCCGAGCGGGCGCCAGCCCGTGCAGCGTCCTCCCTTTCCTCTTTGGTGCAAAGGGGGAAGGCGTAGGCGAGAAGATCAAGCAAAGGCATCCATTTCGGTGCAACGAGACCAAGACCAGTCCAACGGTGGGAAGGAGGTCACCGTGGAGCCCAGAACGGCGTCACCACAGGGCCTTTGGCTGGCGAGGACCAACTTTAGCCAGGATAAGAGTACTGTATGTTCCCCTTTGAATTGGCCAATTGTTGGCGCCCTTCCCGCTCAATATTTGGGACGAGGCCCAGGGCCTTTGCCTATAAATAGGACTAGCCACCCCCAGGGTAGAGGCGGATTAGAATTGGACAGAACAGGCGCAAACACACTAAGAGAGAGAGAGAGAAGGGCGGCTGAACTCCCCTAGCAGTTCGTCGTCGCGGCAAGAACACGCCCTCGCGAGGCTGTTCTCCCTTGTACTGTTCATCATCATCAGCCCAAGAGGCAATCCACCCACCACACTGGAGTAGGGTATTACACCACATCGGTGGCCCGAACCAGTATAATCTTTATGTCCCTTGTGTTGTTCCTTTGGTAGTTTAGATCCTTGTGAGACGGAGAGGTAGAGGGCATAATCTCCGCATGCACCCCAGAGTTCGAACCTTAAGGGTCTGCCGGAACCCGAAATCCGACATTTGGCACGCTAGGTAGGGGTGTGCCAGAATTTGTCTTCCACCGCTTCGTTCTCCTTCGACCGTCGCGTCCATGTCCGACGCCCGACGAGCCCGCGCCAAACGCCGGGCCGCCATCGCCTCCCGTGTCGCCCAGACGGCTCCCGTCGGCGGGCGCCCTCGTCGTTCCCCGTCGCCCGCCGTCAACACCGCCACCAGCCCGGCGGGGAACGAGCAGCAAGCATCGTCTCAGCACCCGTCCGTGCGGCGAGACGGCCGCACCGCTACTCCGTCGCTTACACCAGCTGGCTCTTCGTCCCACGCGCTCCGCGCGCCCTTGGAGGCTCGAGCTGCGCTCATCGCGGCAAACAAGCTCCTGCGCTACCGTCCCGTCGACGACGTCTAGGAAGAGTGGCTCGACCGTGTCGCCGAGCTCGTCCATGCTGCAGGGGGCTCTCCTGCACCGTCCGCTCCGCTGCGCCGCACCCTGCCATGCGCTGGCAATGAAGTTCCGGGGACGTACCAGCCGCCCCCCTCCAAGAAGACGCCATGGCTCCAAGGCGCATGGCCCCTGGGCAGAACCCGCTCCGTCAGGCGCCAGCCCAGCAAGAACGGAGCTGCCAAGAAGTCCCTCGACCGCAAGAGGCTGCCCGAGCGCTCCCTGCTCCGGCTCGCCGTGACCCTGCTCCAGCTCCGGCACGTCAAGACCCCGCGCTGCTCCCAGCTGTAGGGCATGGGGACCCGCAAGACCAAGCTCTCCCTCGACCGAATCCTCCCGTGGCCACGGCCGGCTGCCGCGCCTACACCACCGAGCTGCGCAGCGTTGCGTGGCCCGGCAAGTTCAAGCCAGACCTGTCTCCTTGCTACGACGGCACGATTGACCCTGCCGAGTTCCTCCAGCTTTACGAGCTGGGCATCGAAGCCGCCAGCGGGGACGAAAAGGTCATGGCGAACTGGTTCCCCATGGCGCTCAAGGAAGGGGCCCGTACCTGGCTCCTTAACCTGGCCCCAGGCACGATCTCTTCCTGGGACCAGATGCGCATCCGCTTCATCGCCAACTTCCAAGGTACTCGCGACCGGCCGTCCACCGTGAGCGACATGCGCCGCATCAAGCAACAACCCGGAGATACCCTGCAAAAGTCCATCCAGCGCTTCAACAGCGCACGACTCAAGATCCCCAAGGTGTCCGAGGAAGCCATCATCTCAGCCTTCTCCGATGGCGTGCGCGACGTCAAGATGAAGGAGGAGCTGGCGATGCATGAAGACCTGTGCACCTCCCTGGAGCTGTTCAACTTGGCGACCAAGTGCGCCAGGGCTGAGGAGGGGCGTCTCTCCCTCCTCGAGCTGCCTGCCGCGGACCCAGAAGAGAAGAAACCCAAGGCCAAGGACGTGAAGCGCAAGGGGGCTGTCGTGCTCGCTGCCGAGCCTGACACCAAGCGGGGCAAGGATCTGCCCGAATCTTCCAGGGGCAGCCGATACTGCGTGTACCACGACCTCCACACCCACAACACCAACGAATGCCAAGAGCTCCGCGCCGTGCGAGAAGGAAGGATCGGCCGACGCCCAGACCGCGCTGACCGGGGCTACGGCCGAGGAGGAGGAAGAAACCCAGGACGCTAGGAAGATCGCGGCCCGTGCCAAGGGTGGCGTGATCAACCTCGCGAGGACCGCTGGCGGGACCTGCCACGCGAGGGGGATTGGAGGGATCAGCCTCATGAGGATCGCCTGCAGGGCAATGCAGGCCTTCCCCCGCTGCCGCCTCAGCCAAGGAGGAACGAGGACCGCCACCAAGACGAGGGGGCCGGGGGCTTCCAGGAGTCGCGCGCAATTGCCTGCATCCTGGGCGGAGCTCAAGCCCCAGCCTCCCAACGCATCTTCAAGCAGTTTGCCTGCGAAGTGAATGCAGTCGTACCCAGGCTCGAAGCAACGCGCCCTCTCAGGTGGTCGGCATGCACCATCACGTTCAGCTCAGCGGATCAGCTGAAGTGTGCGGCCACGGCCGGGGTCCTCCCGATGCTTTGCTCTCTAGTCATCAGCAACGTACAGGTCACCAGGACCCTCATCGACGATGGGGCAGGGCACAACGTCCTATCCGTGGAAACATTCAACAATCTCCAAGTGCCCTACGACCAGCTTCAGCCAACCAAGCCTTTATTCGGAGTCACCGACGGTTCCACGATCCCGATTGGGCAGGTCCGCCTCCCTGTCACCTTCGGGGCCCGCAAGAACTACCGCACCGAGCTCATCGACTTCGACATCGCTCACTTCCGCCTGCCGTACAATGCCATCCTCGGACACCCGGCGCTGGCCAAGTTCATGGCCGTAACTCATCATGGCTACAATGTCCTCAAGATGCCAGGAAGTGGCGGAGTCATCACGGTGCCGTGTGAAGAAAAGGATGCAGTGTGTTCCCTGGAGCGAGCCTTTCAGGCCGCGTCACTAGAAGACCCCGTTCACGGAAGCAGGAGGCTTCCCGAGATCACCCCCAAGAAGAAGAAGACATCGTCAGGCTCAGCCCCTCAGGAGGCAGGCCCCTCAGGGCCCGTGTCTGCCCAAGGGGACCCTCCATCCATCGCATAGGAAAGCGCGCCCGACGCCCTCCTCGGGCAGGGCTCGGGGGCTCTCACCTAGAGGGCCACCGACCTAGCCGGGGTCACGAGGGAGGCGCTTGGGCACCACGTGGAGGCGTGCTTCGAAGCACGTTTCCCTCGAGAAGGAGCAAGGCAAGGAGAGACAGACCAGCAGGAGTTCGTTAACTAGGCCGTTAAAGAAATACAAGAATCAAGAATCATGAGAGGTTGCCGCCGTCTACCAGCTGTGGCCCCCCATCCAGGCGAGGATGGTGGGCTACGCATCTGCATCGACGTACTAGGGCTCAATCAAGTCGCCACGACAGAACGCCTCTGGCCCTCACAAGTGGGGCGTTGTGGAGCCCCCCCCCCCACAGCTATGCTCGCATGCCTTTTCGCCTGCCGGGCGTGGCTGCTGCGTACCAACGCCTCATGAGGGGCATCATGGAGACTCAGGAAGACAGGCGTTCCGCAGTCCTGCTAGAGATGGAGATGATTCGCGAGGAGCCACCAGCGCCTCCGGAGCCTCCTTAGGCCCCTGGGCCTGGGGGCTCGTGAGGATCGGCTCCCGCAGCCCACCGAGTCTGCTACACCAACACCACTTCGTCTGCGACAACCCCAGGTGACATCTTTCAAGCTTCATTTCTGGCTGGGAAAGCCCCCCAGGGCTGCTTCATTCCCAGGCCGCGTGGGTCCGTCCCTGCGACATGTATCTTTTTTTAGTTTTCGATCGTTAGCTTGCTTTGTTGGGGGCGCCCCTCGGGCTGCATCATCCCCAGGCCGCTCGGGCCAAGCCCAGTGGCGTGTATCTTCTTTGCGTTTATTTCCTACTATGCATTCGCCTATCATGCTTGATTACTTGACGCCGGTTCACGGCACCTATTCTTCCCAATGTCGACCACTTGCACCTTAAAGGGAGGGGGGTACCTGAGCATCGCGACTCAGGGCTCTTACCGGCTCTCCAGCCTTCACCCGTTGGCCTTGCCCACGGCATCGCGACCTGGCATACCAGCGACGGCTGAGACAAGCTCGAGGGCCGGGACCCGAGGACGTAGAGTGACGGCATATAACCCAATCTGCAGGAACACATATCAAGATACGGCCCAGTGCCAGGCGCAACCTGCCTAGAGGTAGGGCCTGGTGAGTCCCATGCTGGCTCACGGGTGCCCAGATACACCTCACCTAGCCCTACCGTGCCGGCCACGTGTCAGGGCGGGGCTGTACACGCCCCGGGGGCTCCTCCCGGAGGGGAGCCCCCTCCCACGCACCAGTGGAAGCACCATGCTCCGCGCTGGCTGACAACACTGCTGAGGAGCGGCTATGCCCGTACACATACGGAAGCGCTATGGTCCGCGCTGGTGATAAACAACTGGGGGTGGCCTCCGGGCCGCATCAACCTCAGGGAGCCCAGAGCTCAGTGTCTAGCCTCATCGCAACGCCTCCCCTCGGGAGCGCCGCGCGAGGGGGCTAGGCACGGGGGCTACGACTGGGTCACGCCCAGGCGTACGCCACCCAGCCAGGCCCCTCGGGCCTGGTTCGTCGCGCGTCTCTCCCCGAGCGGAGCCAAGGTATGAAGGCCGTTTGCGCGTCAAGGGGGACCCCTGAGCATCGCGACTCAGGGGCCTAACTGGTCCCGTAGCCCCTCACTCCTTAGTTCCGAAAGGCTATGCTGGGTGAGGTACGCGCGGGGCCGGGCTCTGCTAACGTAGAACGGTGGTCCCACTCGCATCTCACCTCACCGTCCGATGTTTGCGCGTCAAGGGGGACCCCTGAGCATCGCGACTCAGGGGCCTAACTGGCTCCGTAGCCCCTCACTCCTTAGTTCCGAAAGGCTATGCTGGGTGAGGTACGCGCGGAGTCGGGCTCTGCAGACGTAGAACGGAAGATACACCTACATCGCACTTCCCTACTTGTTGTTCGTGCACCAAGGGGGACTCCTGAGCATCGCGACTCAGGAACCTAACTTGTTACGTAGCCCCTCACTCCTTTGGTCCCATCCTGGTTTCCGGTCGAGGCTAATGCTGGGTGAGGTACGCGCGCGGCCGGGCTCTGCCGGCGTAGAACACAAGCAAGTAGGAAGGAAAAGCATAAAACTCAAAGAAATTAAAAGCAAATATTACAGTCTATACTGTCGTCTCAGTACCAAACGCAAGTTTAAATGCCTCCTCGAGGCGTGATGCCTGTGCAGGAAGTAAAAGAAGAAGAGGAGCGGCAGCGGAGTCACTTGTTGGCGGTGGGGCAGCGTGGAGTGGCCTCGCTTCATGGAGCAGTAGGGCCGGCGGCGCCTTGCTTCGGCTTGGTGCTGAAGGCCCGGAACTTCCCCAGCAGCACCTCAGCGCGCCCCTTCACGGCTTCGACAGCAGCAGCAGCACCCTCGCCACTCACCGGCTCAAACAGGCCGTCGAGGTCTGCGCTGGGATCGCGAAGGTACATGTGGGCGAAGACCCGCGTCAGCGCAGCAGAGGACAAGACTCACGCCTCGGCCTCGGCCGTGGGCCCGAGGCCAAGGGCGACATCCCCAAGGGCACGAACCAGGAAAGGAAGCAGCTTGGCGGGGCCATCTTCGTCGCCGGCTAGCGGGCTCTCCAGGCCGCTCTCGTAGAGCGTTTTCAGCGAAGCACAGGCATCTTTCTCCATGTCTGCGAAGGCCACGCGATCCTCGGCAAGAACCCGAGCCTTGCGGTCCAGCTCGGCCTTCGTCACCTCCAGCTCCTTCTTCAGCGGGTCTAGGCGGGCGCGGCGCTTCTTGAGCTTGGCCTCCCGATCCTCGATGGTCGCCTCACGAGCCTTCACGCCTTCTTCCTGCTCCTGGCGAAGGCGGACCTCCCTCGCGAGCTGGTCCCGCAGGCCCTGCAGCTCGTCCTCTAGCTCCTTGCAGCGGCCATGGACTCCAACCACCTCTCCCAGGGCCGCGTCTTGGGAAGCCTTCGCATCGAGGGTGGCCTCCCTCTCCCCGTCATTGGCCGACGAGGCCTGAACCAGCGCCGCCCGAATCGAGGCGTCGGAGCGGATCCACCCGAAGCCAGCTCCAGGCGCCCGGCCACCAGGCGAGGGTCGGCGCCGAGAAGATCCTGCCGCAGCCGGTCCAGCTCAGCAACGGCACGCTCCAGGATGGCGGAAGAAGACGGGGAAGCATCGGCGCGCTCCGAGGCAGCAGGAGGAGTTGGGGGAGCAGTGGACGGTGGAATGGGAGGAGAAGGTAGCGGCGACGAGACCACAACATCCTGAGGCGGAGTCTGCTGCGCCCCAACGACCGTGGTGCCGGCAGCAGGCGGGGTCACCTCAGGGGTCACCTGGGCCATGGGGGCTGGGCTCGCCCCAGCCAGCTCGGCAAGGCCGTGCAAGGATGACCGGGCAGGAGAAGCCCGTGCGTCACGGTCGCCTTCCCCTGCAGGCGGAGGCGTCGCCGCGGATGGGGCCTGAGGAGCCCCCTTCGGCTTCTTCGCCGCGGGCGCCAGCCTATCCAAAGAGAAGCAAACATCAAGCCCCAGCGGCGGAACAAGAAACAAAGATGAAGGATCAAGCACTTACGGGTCATCGTTGGAGAACTCGTGCAGCCTCCGGCCATACTTGAAACCAGAAAGCTGGGTGGAGGGATCAGCCTCAGGCACAGAGGGCGAGTCTGCGGATCGCCCCGGAGCCGGAGCGGACCCGCGGGGGATCAGCCCGGTTCTGCCCTTCTCCGGGATCGGGGGCGAGCTCCCGCTACCCAGCACGTCGTCAACCTCATCATCATCGCTTGACGAAAGGCGGAGAATACGGGACTTGCACCGGCGGAGGGGAGCCCTCGACTCTCCGTCAGTTGCCTCAGAGTCAGGGCCCTCCTCCCTCTCCTCTTCGCCCTCCTCTCCGCTGGGGTCGCCGGAGGACACGTCCACCAGTCCCTCGGGAGCCACCGCGGGCACGGGCCCGTCCCCGTTGAAGGCGGGCATCGACTCCACCACCTGCTTCCAGTCGTCGCGAAGGAACAAGGGCGCAGGCACGCCCTCCAACCGCGCCACCTTGCCCCCAACCAGGGATTGGAGCGCCGCGGTCACATCCTCGTCGCCCAAGGCCGCGGGGCTCGGATGAGGCCTCCAGATCGGAGGTGAGTACCGCCGAAGCGGGGCCAGATGGTGCTCCAGGAACTCCCTCAGCAGTGATGCGCCGATCAGCCTCGCCGCCGCCGTGCCGGCCGGCTTCAGGTCCGCATCCATCTTCTCCAGTACCAGCTTTGCACGGGTGTCCGTAAGCTCCGCCCAGGACCAGTTGCCGGAACTCACAGGCTGCTCCGTGGGTAGGATCAGCCGGGGGTGGATGCGCCCGGCGTCCACCAAGACCCACTTGCTCCTGAAGCCCTCAATCCTCTTCCCAGGATTCGAGATGGCAATGGCACCACCACACGCGACGAAGCTCGCGCATGCAGAAGGGAAACCACGGGTGACCCAGAGGTAGAAGTAGTGGTGCAACAAGGCCACTGAAGGTTGCACCCCCACATGAGCCTCACAGTAGTAGGCGAAGATCACTAGGAGAAGGATGGAGTTGGGGTGGAGATGCAGAGCTTGCAAGTCATAGTGGCGGAGGACAGAGAGGAAGAACTCGAAGAAAGGGGGCACCAGGCCCGCAGTAATGGAGCTCACGAAGAGAGGGTAGAAGGTGCTTCCTCGACCCTCAGGGGTGGCGGAGCCGACCTTGAACACCCGCGCTCCGTCGATGCCCCACGCCGCCGCCATTCGGCGCAGCCGGGCGAGGCTCGCCTCCGACACATTCGGCGAGTCCAGGGCCGGCGAGAACCAAGCTTCGGCAGGAGGCTGACACGGCGCCATGTCTTTCAAGGTCACAGGGGAGCAGATCTGGGAGTTTGGAGGAAGGAAGGAGAGGCGCAAGAAAGGGGATCTGGGCAGCGACAGGAGAAAGAGAAGAGCAAGGCCTGGGCAGACACTGCGCCTTTAACCTGCGCGGTTGCTGAGGCGCTCACATCCAATCAACCGCCACGCGGCGCCCAAGGTCGCAGGCTGTTAGGGCCCGCGGCGCTTCGCCCTTGCCCTTCCGCCTCTTGGCACGGCCAAGTCCGGGCGCGCCTTGGGCCCGGGGGCTTCTGTCGGCGTTCTGGGAATGGGGGTCCCCAGACTTGCCTGCCTGCGGCGTGGCTCAAAGGGGGCCCAGCACGGCCCAACTTCATCAACACAAGACCCAAGACCCTCGCGAGGGGCCAAGCCTCGCGGGGCAGACGACACGGTGCTTCCTCAGGCGCGGCCTCGTCAGGCTGGCTCATGAGGAGGCGGAGAGATCAAGGCAGGGTACCTCGCGAGGTGCCCATGACGCAAGCCATGACGACCAAGGGCGCCGAGCGGGCGCCAGCCCGTGCAGCGTCCTCCCTTTCCTCTTTGGTGCAAAGGGGGAAGGCGTAGGCGAGAAGATCAAGCAAAGGCATCCATTTCGGTGCAACGAGACCAAGACCAGTCCAACGGTGGGAAGGAGGTCACCGTGGAGCCCAGAACGACGTCACCACAGGGTCTTTGGCAGGCGAGGACCAACTTTAGCCAGGATAAGAGTACTATATGTTCCCCTTCGAATTGGCCAATTGTTGGCGCCCTTCCCGCTCAATATTTGGGACGAGGCCCAGGGCCTTTGCCTATAAATAGGACTAGCCACCCCCAGGGTAGAGGAGGATTAGAATTGGACAGAACAGGCGCAAACACACTAAGAGAGAGAGAGAAGGGCGGCTGAACTCCCCTAGCAGTTCGTCGTCCCGGCAAGAACACGCCCTCGCGAGGCTGTTCTCCCTTGTACTGTTCATCATCATCAGCCCAAGAGGCAATCCACCCACCACACTGGAGTAGGGTATTGTACCACATCGGTGGCCCGAACCAGTATGAACTTTGTGTCCCTTGTGTTGTTCCTTTGGTAGTTTAGATCCTTGTGAGACGGAGAGGTAGAGGGCAGAATCTTCGTGCGCACCCCAGAGTTCAAACCTTAAGGGTCTGCCGGAACCCAAAATACGACAGAGCTCCTCCCGTTTGACATAACTTACAAGCCACGGCGAGCCATTAAGTCACAAGTGTTGGCCGACTTTGTCGCCGAATGGATGGAAGCCGAACTTCCTGAAGAGTACGGCGCATATTCCAATTGGATCATGCACTTCGACGACTCCAAAATGCTGGCCGGTCTGGGGGCTGGCGTCGTTCTGACGTCCCCAACCGGAGATACAGTTCAATAGTACTCTAGATAATGTATACAGACTCCAACAACGCAGCCGAATATGAGGCCCTTCTACATGGTCTCCGGATGGCAGTATCCATGGGCATTCAACGCCTAGAGGTGCGGGGGGATTCGAACCTCGCTATATCCCAAATAAATGGAGACTTTGACGTCGAAGATGCGAAAATGGCGGCATATCGCAACGCCGTCCTAAAAATGTCAGCTCAGTTCGAGGGGCTCGAATTTCACCATATAGCCCGGGAAAACAATCAGGCGGCAGACGTCCTAGCACGCATCGGCGCAAAACGCGATGCGGTCCCCCCTAACATCTTCTTGGAGAGGCTTTACAAGCCATCCGTGATATGGGAAGGGGACACCGGTAACAACAGACCGGACCCAACCGCAATGCACGATTGCGTACACTCTGACATAATCGGAGGCTCTGCTACCGAAATAACATCTTCAGCCCACGTTATAATGGCTGTCATCGCCCCGTGGACAGAACCATTCCTGGCCTACTTAACTAGGGAGGAACTCCCCAAGGACCAAAATGAGGCACGCTGCATAGTACGGAGATCTAAAGCCTACAGGGGCCATGAGGGAGAGCTTTATAAGAAAAGCACCACCGGAGTCCTTCAAAGGTGCATCTCCGAAGAGGAGGGGCGGAAGCTTCTGGCAGAAATTCATGCCGGACTCGGTGGCCACCACGCAGTAGCCCGGGCCCTTGTAAGCAAGGCCTTCTGTACAGGTTTTTACTGGCCTACGGCCCGGGCAGATGCACTGGACCTGGTCCAACGCTGCGTGTGTTGCCAGCTTTTTGCAAATCAAAGCCATATGCCACCCAGCGCCCTCCACACAATCCCCATTACCTGGCCCTTTGTGGCCTGGGGGCTTGACATGGTTGGACCCCTTAAAGGAGGAACCCACAAGCAAAAATACTTGCTGGTCATAGTGGATAAATTCACCAAATGGATAGAAGTCAAACCCGTTAAAAGGCCGAATCCGGACTGGTGATAGACTTCATATCCGGGGTTGTACACCGCTACGGCGCCCCCCACAACATTATCACTGATAACGGCACGAACTTGACTGCCGACGAGGTAAAGCTCTGGTGCAAAAACATGGGCATTAAGCTCGATTATGCTTCTGTCTATCACCCACCAACTAACGGTCAGGCCAAGTGAGCAAATGGTCTTATCATGAGCGGCATCAAACCCAGATTAGTGCGGTCCTTAAAGGAATCTAACACGCACTGGGTAGAGGAGCTCGACTCCGTACTCTGGGGGCTCCAGACCACGCCAAATCATACTACCGGATACACACCTTTTTTATGGTGTACGGCGCAGAGGCGGTCCTACCCTGCAACAAAATCCATGACTCACCTTGAGTCCGCATGTACGAAGAAAGAGAAGCCGAGCTCGATCGGCAGGACAATCTAGACACCCTAGAGGAGGAGCGCGACGTGGCAAAAGCCCGTTCTGCATTCTATCAGCAACAGGCTCGAAGATACTAAAGCAGAGAAGTACGGGCCAAAACTTATAACGTTGGTGAACTAGTTCTACGCCTGCCAAAGTAGAAAAAGACCAAACTCGAGCCAAAATGGGAGGGTCCATTCATCATTTACCAAGTTCTGATCGGCAGAGCGTACCGTCTGCGGGATGCATCTGATAATCGGCTTGAGCCGAACCCATGGAACGCAGCAAGGCTCCGAAGATTCTACGCTTAGCACCGGACTCTGTGTTCGTATCCTTCCACTGTCCATTTTTTATATACATTATTTGTCCTTTATTTCTCTCTTTCTCCTCTCACTTTTTCCCAACGCCTTCAAAGGCTAACTTGTGCCTTTCTTGCACACCATTGACGCGCTAGCCGCGCTATTTATACCTGGGGGCTTCTTTCATAGAAGCTTACTTATTTATCCGGGCTTCATGCCCAGCACATGTGTCATCCTTCCGCATGTACCTTTTCTTCACGATTATATGCATAGATATGACTTAAGTTTTGGCCAAGCTGGGTTGCCTGGCTCTTGTATTTATGCCCTACGTTCCCGTTAATTCGGCTAGGGCATAAGGGGAGCACCTCTGCGATTGTTACTGCTGGGTCAGCCGAATGTGTACCTCAGACTGGGTGAAGCCGAAAACTAGCGTTCTTAAGGGAATATTCGGTCGGTGAACAAAAGATGATTCTTCACTTATTTATTTTTCATATGTGCCCCCAGATGCCTCTTTTCTCTGCGACTCTTTTCGCAGTCCGGACATGCACTTTAGGGCATGCATACCCAGGGAAAGGAACCCCTAACGGAACTATTCTCCCTGGAAGATGTTTCTTACTAACCATGTAATATAACATAACTAGTTGGGCACTTGTCTATTCAAGCACTAATGACCCCTACGTCTGGTTTCTACGCATGCCCCGGTTTTCATATAACCGAGAAGGTATTCGGATTCACTCCGGACTATCGGGTCCAGAGGTTGAAGCAAAAAGGTCTGCCATGAAAAAAGATCTACAATCCGGCTAGAAGGCATTATAAATGTCACTTCAATTACATAGTCACTTTGACTGACTAAATTCTTCCTCTATACCATCCAAAGCTGTCTAACCTACAATCTTGTTGGGAATACTTTGCTGCCAATTCTACTTGTCCGTACACTAGACTAACAGGGATCTCTTTCCCATCGGGTCCCACAGGTCCGACCTCGGCCATGTGGTTTGGGTCAGCCTTGATATACCGCGTCTTCACCATGGGCTAGGCTTCCCTGGCACCTTGACGACAGGCCGATATCTTCCATAATCGGAAGCGCCGCCGCGCTCCTTTCAGCTTCTCTTCTAGCTCTCCAAGGCCTTCGGGCACGGAGACGGATGGCCATAAGGCCTGGGCAATGCCTTGCATCACCTGCCGAACTCGTTCGTGCAGTTGTGAGAGCTCGGGCAGTAGATCACCCGTAGAACCGGGCATTTCCTCCGCGGGACGTCCTGTTAGCATACCTACAGACATAACTCTATTAATCGACTTCTTCACCGAACTCTCTTTAAAAAAGTTCGTTCAAGAACTTACTGAAAATGCCGCATCGAAGCCGTTGATTCTCCTTCACGGAGTCTCACAGTTGGGCACGGACATCCTTTAGTTCCACACCCAGCTGGGTGTTGGCATCTTGGAGATCATTTCTTCTCCTGCCTAACCCTCGTAAGCACGCTCTCGCCGGCCTTTAGCCGGCATAGGAGATGTTGCTCCTCCGGATTTACTCAAGCGTCATCTACAAATTTATTGTTAGATTTGCATATACGCCGCACTCTACATGATACCTATCATTGGAAACATATATTACCAGAGGGGGTCTTCTTGGACTCCTCTTCTGGGGCTAGTGCGGCCTGAAGTTGGGCTTGGCACTCTTCAAGCTCATGGGACAATTGGGTATTCTTTTCTGTAAGAACCTGCATAACAAGTGATCCTTAAATCAGTTATTCTAACTGCCTCAAGTCTCAGGGGCTACTACTATATATAATCATCAAATTCTCTCACCCGTATATCCTTTACATATTGCTCCGTGGCTCTGGCTAGACCATCTTTAGCAGCACAGAGGAATGCGTCTCCCGAGTTGAAGGCGTCAAATGCCTCTTGGGAGAAGAAAGCGTCATGGAGGATGGCTCGGCGACGCCTGTGGTTCATGGCGCTCTCCTCCTCGGAATTTGTGGCAGACATTCTATCCGCATCCTCTGTTGGAGGAGCATCCGGCGTGCGCATCGTACTCGCTTCCGCTTCCGTGTTCGGCCTTGGAGCCCGACTGGTTGAGGCGTGATTGGCAACCTCTCCAGATATAGTCCGGCGAGCGTTCTTCTTCCTAGACAGCACAGGCGTTGATATGTCTTTAAAGATGATACCATGGAGTAAGGTGGCACGTCATACCTCTGCGTCGGTGTCTTTGTCCGGACTGCGTTTCTTTTTAGCTTGCCCGGCCTCGGAGCCCCTTGTTGGCTAGTCGCCACGGGCTCGGCATGACGTCCCAAGGGCCTTCCCTATAAAACACCGTTTGTATATGGTGAGCGATGTGCACAAGGACAAATCCTTTTCAAAATGTTGGGACTTTGGCCTCAGTCACCTGCGAAGCTGGGAGGAGCCCAGGGTAATCGACCGTAATGGCCACCAAGGCATTGTCACTGCTTAATTGGTAAAATACCCTATCGATCAGCTCCACGGATATGTCTGAATCCTCTTTGAAGGCCGGGTCGAGGGGTCGCTCAGGATCCTCTGGTTGTGGAGGTGGGCTGTTGATCTCCCTTACTGCCTTACGCAGCTCCTGCGTTGAATTCGCAAGGTAAAATATTTAACTGTGGGAATATGGAACGGATGGGCGCAAAAAGTGTTGACTTACCCAACTCGGAGGATTGTACATAGAAAATCCGCCTTGTGGATTGACGCGGAGGAATTCCTCCTCTTCTCCCTTGTACAAATCAGACAAGATTTTTGCTAGAGCGGCGGATGAGTCTGGCCCCTTGCGGCCACAGCGGGTGGCGTCATCCTCCCCGTTGAAATCCCACATGGGGTGGCCTCGATATTGAAGCGGCTGCACCCCCCGCATGATGCATGTTGCCATGACTTCGATCATGGTCAACCCTGATTGAGCCAACAACTTTATCTGGCTCATCAGGTAAAGAACGTCTCTCTTATCTTCCTCCT
This sequence comes from Aegilops umbellulata, assembly GCA_032464435.1. Taxonomy (NCBI): domain Eukaryota; kingdom Viridiplantae; phylum Streptophyta; class Magnoliopsida; order Poales; family Poaceae; genus Aegilops; species Aegilops umbellulata. The sequence continues at coordinate 404,396,276 of CP136054.1, read as the reverse complement.
GGGGGCTCCGTGGACGCTAGCTCAGGCGCTTCTTCAAAGGAGCATTATCGAACTCAGGAAGGCTGATCCGAATAGGATCCAGCAGATGGACATCTTCTATATAAAACCATTCTGAAGGCCAGTCTTCTGACGCCTTCTTTGGGGTTCCGGATGGATATCTGGTCCCGGCGATGCGCCATACTTCGGCTCCGCCCACTTGATATATTAACCCCCTCTGAGAACGGGGCACAAGGCAGAACAGCCTCTTCCACAGTGCGAAGTGAGCCTCGTAGCCCAAAAACAGCTCGCAAAAGGCTACGTAGCCGACGATATGTAGTATGGAGGCAGGAGTAAGGCTGTGCAACTGGAGTCCATAGAACTCCAGAAGCCCCCGGAGAAACGGATGAATTGGAAATCCGAGTCCTCTTATCAAATAAGAAACGAGGCATACCCGCTCTCCCATAGAGGGACTGGGAAAGATCTCCGCTTGCTCTCCGCCATTGTAGGTGGCGAGCCCGGCTCGAACCGGGACCATATACGCTGGGGGAGAAATCCCTAGGTCTGAAGCTTCACTTGTTGGCTGTGCGGGACGTAACACCTCTCCCAATCTCCGGGCTTGGGGCTGGGGGGACGAGAAGAGGAGCTGCATCGATCGGCCATGATGGAATGGATTTCTTTCGGGCGCGCTCCGATGAATGCTCGCTGAGGGAGGATGGTGTGGTTTGGATCTGAATCCTCGTCTCTTTAATAGACAGCCCATTTGCATAGCTAAGGGGGTAAATGTAAAAATACCCTGGCTCTTCACATTCGTTCAACACGTGGAAGGTGGCCATTATTGGTGTAGAAGCCAAGGAGCGCAGCATTTACCAGAAGCCGGACACTATTTAACAGGTATTAGGAATTTGGAGAGGAACCCGCCTTGCAATGCCGAAGACAACCTGCGCGCCGGACTCATCATCATTGAAGCCTGGTTCGGGGGCTACTGAGGGAGTCCTGGATTAGGGGGTGTCCGGACAGCCGGACTATAATCTTTGGCCGGACTGTTGGATTATGAAGATGCAAGATTGAAGACTTCGTCCCGTGTCCGGAAGGGACTTTCCTTGGCGTGGAAGGCAAGCTTGGCAATACGGATATGTAGATCTCCTTCCATGTAACCAACTCTGTGTAACCCTAGCCCCCTCCGGTTTCTATATAAACCGGAGGGTTTAGTCCGTAGGACACAACAACAATCATACCATAGGCTAGCTTCTAGGGTTTAGCCTCTCTGATCTCATGGTAGATCTACTCTTGTACTACCCATATCATCAATATTAGTCAAGCAGGAGTAGGGTTTTACCTCCATCGAGAGGGCCCGAACCTGGGTAAAAACATTGTGTCCCTTGTCTCCTGTTACCATCCGCCTAGACGCATAGTTCGGGACCCCCTACCCGAGATCCGCCGGTTTTGACAACGACACCGCCGCTCACGAGGTGCAGCTCTCCATCCAGGTGAGGATGCTGGGCTGCGCGTATGCATCAACGTCCCAAGGCTCAACAGGGCCGCATCTCAGGAGCCCTTCTGGCCTTCGCGTGCGCCGTTGCGAGGGTCCACCGCATAGTTGCGTTTGCATGCCTTTTGGCCTGCCGAGCGTGTCATCCGTCTATCAGCGCAACTTGCGGCGTGTCCTGACAGCTCAGGAGGCCAGGCATCACACCGTCCTGACGGAGATGGAGACGGTCCTTAGGGAACCACCTGGACCCCAAGAGCCTCCCGAGGCTCAGGGCCCCGGTGGCTCGTGAGGAGCAATTCCTTCACCGCGTACCTTCAGTTGCCCCAACTCTCCTTCGTCAACAGAGCCAGGTGACATTTTCCAAGTTCATTTAGCTAGGAGCGACCCACAGGCCGCATCATTCCCAGGCCGTGTGGGTCCTCCCCTGTGGCATGTATCCTTTTACTTATGTCTTTAGCTTACCTTGCTGGGGGCGTCCCATGGGCTGCATCATCCCCAAGCCGCTCGGGCCTGACCCAGTTGCACGTATCTTCCCTGCATTTACCTAAGCCAGTATGCTTTCCATGCCTAATCTACCTATAACCATTATCTGCTTGACTCTCACCCCCCGCGGGGCTACTCACGTTGGCACGGTGCTTGTGCATGGGTCAATCCCCGCAACGTCGACACATCTGAGCGGTCGAGCTCTGGCTCGCGGCATGCCCTACGCACGTCACCTCACCAGGCCCTCAGTGCCTTCGTCCCCTCACGAAGCAACCGATAACCGACCGGTGACGGCGGGATGCGTTTCTCCTTGTGCCGGATTGCAGGAATCTCATGAAGGTGACAGCAGGCGGCACTGCGAGCTCCCTCTTCTCCCATGCGATCTGCTTGCGCGTTAAAAGGGGGGCTCCTGAGCATCGTGTCTCAGGAGCTCTTACTGGCTCTCCAGCCATCACCCCCTGGACTTGACCACGACACGCGACCTGGCATACCAGCTAGGGCTGATCTCGCTCGAGTGCCGGGACCTAAGGACATAGAGCATGAAGGAGAGTGTGGGAAAGGGGGAGGCTCGTATGGGCTTGGTATAGCTACGCATTAAAGCGTCGCAATGCAAGAAATCGACCTGAAACCGCCAAGATATGTCTCGCACTCAGATTGGCTAATCATTGGAGCCTGAGGATCACGCTCGCCGCAGCCCTGTTGCGGCCACGTCGCTGATGTCTACTACGCAACCTTCTTCTTGTAGACGTTGTTGGGCTTCCAAGTGCAGAGGTTTGTAGGACAGTAGAAAATTTCCCTCAAGTGGATGACCTAAGGTTTATCAATCCGTGGGAGGCGTAGGATGAAGATGGTCTCTCTCAACCAACCCTGCAACCAAATAACAAAGAGTCTCTTGTGTCCCCAACACACCCAATACAATCGTAAATTGTATAGGTGCACTAGTTCGGCGAAGAGATGGTGATACAAGTGCAATATGCATGGTAGATATAGGTTTTTGTAATATGAAAATATAAAAACAGCAAGGTAACAAGTGATAAAAGTGAGCGTAAATGGTATTGCAATGCTAGGAAACAAGGCCTAGGGTTCATACTTTCACTAGTGCAAGTTCTCTCAGCAATAATAATATAGTTCGATCATATAACTATCCCTCAACATGCAACAAAGAGTCACTCCAAAGTCACTAATAGCGGAGAACGAACGAAGAGATTATGGCAGGGTACGAAACCACCTCAAAGTTATTCTTTCCAATCAATCCGTTGGGCTATTCCTATAAGCGTCACAAACAGCCCTAGAGTTCGTACTAGAATAACTCCTTAAGACACAAATCAACCAAAACCCTAATGTCACCTAGATACTCCAATGTCACCTCAAGTATCCGTGGGTATGATTATACGATATGCATCACACAATCTCAGATTCATCTATTCAACCAACACATAGAACCTCAAAGAGTGCCCCAAAGTTTCTACCAGAGAATCAAGACGAAAACGTGTGCCAACCCCTATGCATAGGTTCATGGGCGGAACCCGCAAGTTGATCACCAAAACATACATCAAGTGAATCACGTGATATCCCATTGTCACCACAGATACGCACGGCAAGACATACATCAAGTGTTCTCAAATCATTAAAGACTCAATCCGATAATATTACTTAAGGGAAAACTCAATCCATTACAAGAGAGTAGAGGGGGAGAAACATCATAAGATCCAACTATAATAGCAAAGCTCGCGATACATCAAGATCGTGCAACCTCAAGAACACAAGAGAGAGAGAGAGATCAAACACATAGCTACTGGTACATACCCTCAGCCCCGAGGGTGAACTACTCCCTCCTCGTCATGGAGAGCTCCGGGATGATGAAGATGGCCACCGGTGAGGGATCCCCCCTCTGGCAGGATGCCAGAATAGGGTCCCGATTGGTTTTTCGTGGCTACAGAGGCTTGCGGCGGCGGAACTCCAGATCTCTTCTGTTCCCCGATCGTTTTAGGGCATATGGGTATATATAGGAGGACGAAATACGTCAGGGGAGCCACGAGGGGCCCACGAGGGTGGAGGGCGCGCCCTAGGGGGGTGGGCGCGCCTCCCTACCTCGTGGCTCCCTCGTTTCTTTCCTGACGTGCACTCCAAGTCTATCGGTTAGCTTTCCTTCCAAAAATAACTTCTCCAGAAGGTTTCATTCCGTTTCGACTCCGTTTGATATTCCTTTTCTTCGAAACACTAAAAAAGGGAAAAAACAGGAACTGGCACTGGGCTCTGGATCAATAGGTTAGTCCCAAAAATAATGTGAAAGTGTTTAATAAAGCCCATAAATATCCAAAACAGATAATATAATAGCATGGAACAATAAAAAATTATAGATACGTTGGAGACGTATCAGTCGCCTCCCTTTCTTGCCTTACCATGGCTTCTTGAGCGCTTAAGGGGACCTCCTGAGCATCGCGCCTCAGGGGCTCTTACTGGACCTTGGGCCGCTCACCTCCTGGCCGTGACCACGGCACGCGACCTGGCATACCAGCGACGGCTGCAGCCTGCGTGGGGTCTGGGACCTGTCGGTGTAGAGCAACAAGCCATTGCGAGGTTGGAAAGGGGAGACTGAGCCCGACCAGGACATGCGTTCGCAAATTTTCGTAATAAGGAAGATATACACAAAAGACATCACAGACCCTTTACACGCCCGCACGGGGTACTTCTTGATTCCTCGCAGGGGACAAAAGACGAAAACCTGGGAGAATCCTATCTATACCCTCCCGAGGCTGATGCCATCATCAACAGTGGGCCGCGGGAGTCCGGTGCCGACCCCATCCAGATCAACGACGGTGGCGGCTGGACGCCGCAGCCCTGCTTTGAGCCCGGCGAGAGCTCGGGGGCACGTAGCTGTCGTCGCTCGTCTCCAGATTCTCATAGAGCTTAGGAGAACCGCTGGACTCCCAAGAGTCGCCGTTGCTGGAGTAGCCGCGAGCGGGGCGCGCACCATCCTAGCGCCCCCCTCCAGGGCAACACTCCAATCGGCGGCCCTCTGCATCGAAGACCTTGAAGAACAACGTGGAAGCACCGTCATACTCGAAGTGGATCGCGAGGTCGCCCTTCGCACGGCAAACTCGCTTCAACCTTAGCTCCAGTCGCCGGAGTGCTGCAACCAGAGCTCGAGGGGTCCCCTCGGTGGCATCACATCAGAGAAGAACCGCAGGAAGCAGAACCAAGAGCTTGGGGGCATCGCCGCCCACAGCACGAGCTCGCGCGAGGAGTCCACCTCATGAACTCCAGGAGCGACGGCGCGCGTCACCACGGCACGTCGACCTTGGCCGCGGCGCGCGCGTCGACGCCCGTCGTTCCTTCCTCCTGAGCCCCCGGCTTGGGTGTACAGGGCAGTGGATATCTAGGAGGAGGCCGCTCGCACCAAGGCCTCGTCACCACCTGCATCACCGTTGCGTCACGGCGGTGAACCAACCTCTTCTTCGGTGAAAGCAGCCCCGGCTCGTCGCGGGGAGCCTTTCCTTTCTCCTCGACGGACAACCTTCGGATTGGCGCCATGGGAATTGTTACTGGTGATGGAGCAAGAGGGAAGAAGCAAGCGAACTGGGAAGAGATGGGCGACAGGGGCTCCGCCCCTTCCTCATTTATAGCAGGAGAAGGCCAACCAGCGCCTCCCACGATCATAGGTAATGATGGTTTTCCTTGCATGTCGCAGGGACTTGTCAAGTCGGGCAGTTGCCGAGGCAACATAGGGAAGCGGAGACGCCCACATCCAATCAGCCGCCATGCATTGACCAAGGCCGTAGGCTTTTGGGGCCCGCGGCGCTCTGTGCTTGACCTTTGTCTTCGCCTTGAAGCCAAGCCCGAGCGTGCCTTGGGCCCGGGGGCTACTTTCAGCGTTCTGGGAACGGGGGTCCCCAGACTTGCCTGCCTGCGGCCCATGGCATGGCCCTGTTAGCAGGCCTGTAGGGCCCATCTTCACCAACAAGGCATTCAAGACCCTCGTGAGGGGCCAAGCCTCATGAGGTGGACGACACAAGACCTCCTCGGGAGCGGCCTCGCCAGGCAGGCTCGCGAGGGGCAGAGAGATCAAGGCAAGGCAAACCTCATGAGGTTCTCATGACGTGAGCCATGACGATCGAGGCTAGGCGGGCGCCAGCGCGCGCAGTGTCCTTGTTTCCACTTTGGTGCTAAGGAAGCAAGCGCAGTCGCAGAGTACCAAGGCATCGAGCCAAGGTTTCCATCGACGGCAAGACAGAGGTCACCATGGAGCCCAAGGCGGCGTCACCACTAGAGCCTTTTGCAGGCGAAGACCGCTTCTGTCAGGATAAGCTGTACTAGTTGTCACCTTTCAAATTGGCCATTGTTGGCTCCCTTCCCGCTCAATATTTGGGGAGAGGACCAGGGCCTATATAAGTAGAACTAGCCACCACAGTAGAGGCATCTGATCGAGAGGGGACTCCATCTTCCATCCTCTCACCCACAAGCACACCAAGCACAAGAACACCTCAACCTCAGGAGGCTGTTCTTCCCCTTGTACTATTGATCATCAGCCCAAGAGGCAATCCACCACCACCACACTGGAGTAGGGTATTACACCACAAAGGTGGGCCGAACCAGTATAAATATTGTGTCTTTTGTGTTGTGAGTTCGCCGAGTTCGTGCTCGAGATCTCAGCCAGTTAGGATGCGAATCGGTAGGAGGGAAAGAACTTCGCACGCACCCCAGTGTTCGAACCTTGAGGGTTTTGCCGGAACCCGTGATCCGACAGATGGATCGAACTATTGTACGCTTGAGTATGCTTAATGATGGTTGAACTATGTACATATGGTTAAACTATGCTTATGTACATGTACGTTTATTATCTATGTCTGAGTATGTTAAATATTTCCCCAAATTTTGGTAAAAATTACAACAGGGGCCCAATAAACCAGGACGGAGGTTGTACGTTAATCACACACGGTTCCCAAAATTGGAACCGTGTGCAATGCCTTTCATTTTGCCTGCTGTGTCAATCACACACGGTTCTCTCTAGCAAACCGTCGCCCCCAAAATTCTTTGTGGGACAGAAAACCCACACCACCCAATTCAAAAAAGAAAAAATAAAACCCTAACCATCCCCACGTTACAAAAACCCTCACCCCACCCGCCACCCCCTTTGCCCCTCCGGTACGTTCCCCATTCACACCTGCACAAGCTCCTCCACGTCTATGCCATGGCACCGCCTATCGCGGCGGTAAACACTTAGCTTGATGCCTGCTGCCGCCAGGCTGCCGGCAAAGCCCACTGCATTTGGCCACTTCTGCTTGCCGCCGCCTATCGCCATCGACTTTATCGACGCTGCTTGCAGTCGACCCAGCTCCTCTCGGTTGGGGAATCTGCCGTACTGAGGGTTCTTTCTCATGGACGACAAGGTAACTGATTTAACGAGATATTATCTCATCTCTTATCCCAGTTCATCTGCCTCCTTTAATCACCCGACAGAAAATCGTCGTGAATTCATTTTTATTCGAGCTGATTTGAGGGTTTTCTTTCATTCATAGAATGTACAGTGCATCGACACTTCAGGACTTTGCGACCGCCGCCAGAGATTCCATCTCACCATACCAAATAACTTGACGACGCGCGCGGTATGTTCAATCTCACCCTAAATTGGTTGGCATGGCCTACTTTCCTGATCATATTCTAAATATTGCTACATTTGGATAAAAGGTGCCACATGCACCATATACATCAAAGGGGATTTCCCCCCTCTTCTTTCTATGTTAGGAAAATTAATGATGTATTGTTCTTTCGATTACTCCCATATTTCCATGACATCATGTTTACCCTATCTGCTTAATTATAGATTTTTGTCCTTCGATTTCAACTGCTGTACAGTTCTTTCAATTTGGGCCCATATTTGCATGTTACCTTCTTTAATAATCCTACCATTTTCTGAAGAACATCCCTTGCTATGCAAGAGATTATGTAGTGCAAAATGTTTCCCCTTACAAACATCAAGGATCCACGGATGTCATACTGCACACAAACCATGGATTTACTATCGTTGCCTTTGTAAGACTTGATGAACGTGGTGACTCCTATTTTGGCACAGGCTTTTGGAAAGAGATTGCAAAGTTTTATGTACTGAAAGCCGGCACTAAAATTGCACTACACATAAAAGGGCCTGGTCATGAGATATATGCTAACTTCCCCGACAAAATCATCCGTCCAGAATTTGTTCGAAGTAAGTTTTCTTTTCAACTATCTGCATGTTGACTTACCCAACAATGTCAAATTAATTGTGTAGTATTTAAGCAACCAATTTTTATTCCCTTTTCTTACTATATTCCTACCTAATAACTTCTAGTTACCAATACACTTTTCTATTGCCCTGTTTAAACTAAATATTCCATGCACTCCCATTTCTATCAGAAAGCGCCGCTGACAAGGAGACTCCAAAGGTGGAGAACGGGGATGCCAACAAGCGGAGGTGGGGCTGCAAGCGACTCCAGCAGGCCTAGACTTCATCAGCAGCCTCCGAGATGATATGTTGAAAGTCATCATCTCCCTCCTCCCAATCAAATATGGGGCACGGACAACCCTCCTTTCCCGGCAGTGGCACCCCCTATGGAACTCCAGCCCTCTCAACCTCATCGACACCCACGAGCTCTTCCATGGCTATCGCAAAAGCTTGGATGCATTCTCCAAGATCCTGGGCAGTCACCTTGGCCCAAACAAAGGCCTTAGAATGGGCAAGTTCCGTTCCAACGACAAGGACCGAGCGAAGCTTGAAGACTGGTTCCGATCCCCTGCCCTAGATCAGCTCGAGGAGCTAACTTTTGATGATGGGCATATGCGGTCGCTGCCTGAAGGAAATATGCCCTAGAGGCAATAATAGAGTTCTTATTTATTTCCTTATATCATGATAAATGTTTATTATTCATGCTAGAATTGTATTAACCGGAAACATAATACATGTGTGAATACATAGACAAACAGAGTGTCACTAGTATGCCTCTACTTGACTAGCTCGTTAATCAAAGATGGTTATGTTTCCTGACCATAGACAAAGAGTTGTTATTTGATTAACGGGATCACATCGTTAGTTGAATGATCTGATTGACATGACCCATTTCATTAGCTTAGCACCCGATCGTTTAGTATGTTGCTATTGCTTTCTTCATGACTTATACATGTTCCAATGACTACGAGATTATGCAACTCCCGTTTACCGGAGGAACACTTTGTGTGCTACCAAACGTCACAACGTAACTGGGTGATTATAAAGGAGCTCTACAGGTGTCTTCAAAGGTACATGTTGGGTTGGCGTATTTCGAGATTAGGATTTGTCACTCCGATTGTCGGAGAGGTATCTCTGGGCCCTCTCGGTAATGCACATCACATAAGTCTTGCAAGCATTGCAACTAATGTGTTAGTTGTGAGATGATGTATTACGGAACGAGTAAAGAGACTTGCCGGTAACGAGATTGAACTAGGTATTGGATACCGACGATCGAATCTCGGGCAAAGTAACATACCAATGACAAAGGGAACAATGTATGTTGCTATGCGGTCTGACTGATAAAGATCTTCATAGAATATGTAGGAGCCAATATGGGAATCCAGGACCCGCTATTGGTTATTGACCGGAGACGTGTCTCGGTCATGTCTACATTGTTCTCGAACCGTAGGGTCCGCACGCTTAAAGTTATGATGGCAGTTTCATTATGAGTTTATGTATTTTGATGTACCGAAGGTTGTTCGGAGTCCCGGATGTGATCGTGGACATGACGAGGAGTCTCGAAATGGTCGAGAAATAAAGATCGATATATTGGCGGCTATATTCGGACACCGGAATTGTTCCAAGTGGTTTTGGAGAAAACCGGAGTGCCGGAGGGGTTACCGGAACCCCCCGGGGAAGTATTGGGCCTTAGTGGGCCTGAGGGGAGAGAGAGGGCAGCAGCCCAGGAGGTGGCGCCCCCCCTCATGGGGAGTCCGAATAGGACTAGGAGGGGGGCGGCCCCCCTTTCCCTCTCCCTCTCCCTCTCTTTCCTTCCCCCTCTCTCTTCCTAGTTGGACTAGGAAAGGGGATTCCTACTCCCACTAGGAGGACTCCCCCCTCCCTTTGGCGCGCCCCATAGGGCCGGCCGGCCTCCCCCCTCCCTCCTTTATATACGGGGGCAAGGGGGCACCCTAGAACACACAAGTTGATCTTCGTGATCGTTCCTTAGGCGTGTGCGGTGCCCCCCTCCACGATATTACACCTCGGTCATATTGTAGCGGTGCTTAGGCGAAGCCCTGCGATGGTTGAACATCAAGATCATCACCACGCCGTCGTGCTGACGGAACTCCTCCCCGAAGCTTTGCTGGATCGGAGCCCGGGGTGCGTCATCGAGCTGTACGTGTGTTAAGAACTCGGAGGTGCCGGAGTAACGGTGCTTGGATCGGTTGGACCGGGAAGACGCACGACTACTTCCTCTACGTTGCGTCAACGCTTCCTCTTCGGTCTACGAGGGTACGTAGACAACACTCTCCCCTCTCGTTGTTATGCATCACCATGATCTTGCGTGTGCGTAGGAATTTTTTTGAATTTACTACGTTCCCCAACAGTGGCATCCGAGCCTAGGTTTTATGGTTTGATGTTATATGCACGAGTAGAACACAAGTGAGTTGTGGGCGATATAAGTCATACTGCCTACCAGCATGGCATACTTTGGTTCGGCGGTATTGTTGGATGAAGCGGCCCGGACCGACATTACGCGTACGCTTACGCGAGACTGGTTCTACAGCCGTGCTTTGCATACAGGTGGCTGCCGGGTGTCAGTTTCTCCAAATTTAGTTGAACCGAGTGTGGCTACGCCCGGTCCTTGCGAAGGTTAAAATGGCATCAACTTGACAAACTATCGTTGTGGTTTTGATGCGTAGGTAAGATTGGTTCTTGCTTAAGCCCGTAGCGGCCACGTAAAACTTGCAACAAACAAAGTAGAGGATGTCTAACTTGTTTTTGCAGGGCATGTTGTGATGTGATATGGTCAAGACATGATGCTAAATTTTAGTGTATGAGATGATCATGTTTTGTAACTGAGTTATCGGCAACTGGCAGGAGCCATATGGTTGTCGCTTTATTGTATGCAATGCAATCGCCCTGTAATGCTTTACTTTATCACTAAGCTGTAGCGATAGTCGTAGAAGCATAAGATTGGCGAGACGACAACGATGCTACGATGGAGATCAAGGTGTCGCGCCGGTGACGATGGTGATCATGACGGTGCTTCGAAGATGGAGATCACAAGCACAAGATGATGATGGCCATATCATATCACTTATATTGATTGCATGTGTTGTTTATCTTTTATGCATCTTATCTTGCTTTGATTGACGGTAGCATTTTAAGATGATCTCTCACTAATTATCAAGAAGTGTTCTCCCTGAGTATGCACCGTTGCGAAAGTTCTTCGTGCTGATACACCACGTGATGATCGGGTGTGATAGGCTCTACGTTCAAATACAATGGGTACAAAACAGTTGCACACGCGGAATACTCAGGTTATACTTGACGAGCCAAGCATATACAGATATGGCCTCGGAACACGAAGACCGAAAGGTCGAGCGTGAATCATATAGTAGATATGATCAACATAGTGATGTTCACCATTGAAACTACTCCATCTCACGTGATGATCGGACATGGTTTAGTTGATATGGATCACGTGATCACTTAGAGGATTAGAGGGATGTCTTTCTAAGTGGGAGTTCTTAAGTAATATGATTAATTGAACTTTAATTTATCATGAACTTAGTCCTGGTAGTATTAGCATATCTATGTTGTAGATCAATAGCTCGCATTGTTGCTTTCATATGTTTATTTTGATATGTTCCTAGAGAAAATTGTGTTGAAAGATGTTAGTAGCAATGATGCGGATTGGATCCGTGATCTGAGATTTATCCTCATTGCTGCACAGAAGAATTATGTCCTTGATGCACCGCTAGGTGACAGACCTATTGCAGGAGCAGATGCAGACGTTATGAACGTTTGGCTAGCTCAATATGATGACTACTTGATAGTTTAAGTGCACCATGCTTAACAGCTTAGAATCGGGACTTCAAAGATGTTTTGAACGTCATGGAGCATATGAGATGTTCCAAGAGTTGAAGTTAATATTTCAAGCAAATACCCGAGTTGAGAGATATGAAGACTCCAACAAGTTCTATAGCTAAAAGATGGAGGAGAATCGCTCAACTAGTGAGCATGTGCTCAGATTGTCTGGGTACTACAATCGCTTGAATCAAGTGGGAGTTAATCTTCCAGATAAAATAGTGATTGACAGAATTCTCTAGTCACCATCACCAAGTTAGTAGAACTTTGTGATGAACTATAATATGCAAGGGATAACAGAAACAATTCCCAAGCTCTTCGTGATGCTGAAATCGACGAAGGTAGAAATCAAGAGAAACATCAAGTGTTGATGGTTAACAAGACCACTAGTTTCAGGAAAAAGGGTAAAAGGAAGAAGGGGAACTTCAAGAAGAACGACAAGCAAGTTGCTGCTCAAGTGAAGAAGCCCAAGTCTGGACCTAAGCCTGAGACTAAGTGCTTCTACTGCAAAGGGACTGGTCACTGGAAGCGGAACTGCCCCAAGTATTTGGCGGATAAGAAAGGATGGCAAAGTAAACAAAGGTATATTTGATATACATGTTATTGATGTGTACATTACTAGTGTTTATAGCAACCCCCAAGTATTTGATACTAGTTCAGTTGCTATGATTAGTAACTTGAAACGGGAGTTGCAGAATAAACAGAGACTAGTTAAGGGTGAAGTGACGATGTGTGTTGGAAGTAGTTCCAAGATTGATATGATCATCATCGCACACTCACTATACTTTAGGGATTAGTGTTGAACCTAAATAAGTGTTATTTGGTGTTTCCGTTGAGCATGAATATGATTTGATCATGTTTATTGCAATACAGTTATTCATTTAAGTGAGAGAATAAATTGTTGTTCTGTTTACATGAATAAAACATTATATGGTTACACACCGAATGAAAATGGTTCGTTGGATATCGATCGTAGTGATACACATATTCATAATATTGAAACCAAAAGATGCCAAGTTAATAATGATAGTGCAACTTATTTGTGGCACTGCCGTTTAGGTCATATTGGTGTAAAGCGCATGGAGAAACTCCATGCTGATGGGCTTTTGGAATCACTTGATTATGAATCACTTGATGCTTGCGAACCATGTCTCTTGGGCAAGATGACTAAAACGCCGTTCTCCGGAACAATGGAGCAAGCAACAGATTTGTTGGAAATCATACATACTGATGTATGTGGTCCGATGAATATTAAGGCTTGCGGCGGGTATCATTATTTTCTGACCTTCACAGATGATTTGAGCAGATATGGGTATATCTACTTAATGAAATAGAAGTCTGAAACATTTGAAAAGTTCATATAATTTCAGAGTGAAGTGAAAAATCATCGTAACAAGAAAATAAAGTTTCTACGATCTTATCGTGGAGAAGAATATTTGAGTTACGAGTTTGGTCTTCAGTTAAAACAATGTGAAATAGTTTCACAACTCACGCCACCTGGAACACCACAGCATAATGGTGTTTCCGAACGTCATAACCATACTTTATTGGATATAGTGCAATCTATGATATTTCTTACCGACTTACCACAATCGTTTTGGGATTATGCATTAGAGATAGCTGCATTCACGTTAAATAGGGCACCATCTAAATCCGTTGAGATGACACTATATGAAATGTGGTTTAGCAAGAAACCAAAGTTGTCGTTTCTTGAAATTTGAGGTTGTGATGCTTATATGAAAAAGTTTCATCCTGATAAGCTCAAACCAAAATCCGAGAAATATGTCTTCATAGGATACCCAAAGGAGATTGGTGGGTACACCTTCTATCACAGATCCGAAGGCAAGACATTTGTTGCTTAGAATGGATCCTTTCTAGAGAAGGAGTTTCTCTCGAAAGAAGTGAGTGGGAGGAAAGTAGAACTTGATAAGGTAACTGTACCTGCTCCCTTATTGGAAAGTAGTTCGTCACAGAAATCTATTCCTGTGACTACTACACCAATTAGTGAGGAAGATAATGATGATGATGATGTAACTTCGGATCAAGTTACTACCAAACCTCGTAGGTCAACCAGAGTAAGATCCGCACCAGAGTGGTACGGTAATCCTATTCTAGAGGTCCTGTTACTTGACCATGACGAACCTACGAACTATGAGGAAGCAATGATGAGCCCAGATTCCGCAAAATGGTTTGAGGCCATGAAATCTGAGATGGGATCCATGTATGAGAACAAAGTACGAACTTCGATGGATTTGCCCGATGATCGGCAAGCCATAAAAATAAATGGATCTTCAAGAGGAAGACAGACGCTGATAGTAGTGTTACTATCTACAAAGCTAGAATTGTCGCAAAAGGTTTTCGACAAGTTCAAAGTGTTGACTACGATGAGAGTTTCTCACTCGTGTCTGTGCTTAAGTCTGTCTGAATCATGTTAGCAATTGCCGCATTTTATGAAATCTGGCAAATGGATAAACAAAGCTGCATTCCATGATGGATTTATTAAAGAAGAGTTGTATACGATGCAACTAGAAGGTTTTGTCAATCCTAAAGGTGCTAACAAAATATGAAAGCTCCAGCGATCCATCTATGGACTGGTGCAAGCATCTCGGAGTTCGAATATACGCTTTGATAAGTTGATCAAAGCATATAGTTTTATACAGACTTGCGGTGAAGCCTGTATTTACAAGAAAGTGAGTGGGAGCACTACAACATTTCTGATAAGTATATGTGAATGACATATTGTTGATTGGAAATAATGTGGAATTATTTTGCAAAGCATAAAGGAGTGTTTGAAAGGAGTTTTTCAAAGAAAAACCTCGATGAAGCTACTTACATATTGAGCATCAAGATCTATAGAGATAGATCAAGACGCTTGATAAGTTTTTTCAATGAATACATACCTTGACAAGATTTTGAAGTAGTTCAAAATGGAACAGTCGAAGAAAGAGTTCTTGCCTGTGTTAGAAGGTGTGAAATTGAGTAAGAATCAAAACTCGACCACAGCAGAAGATAGAAAGAGAGTGAAAGTCATTCCCTATGCCTTGGCCATAGGTTCTATAAAGTATGCCATGCTGTGTACCAGATCTATTGTATACCCTACACTGATTTTGGCAAGGGAGTACAATAGTGATCTAGGAGTAGATCACTGGACGGCGGTCAAAATTATCCTTAGTGGAATAAGGATATGTTTCTCGATAATGGAGGTGACAAAAGGTTCGTCGTGAAGGGTTACGTCGATGCAAGTTTTGACACTGATCTAGAAGACTCTAAGTCTCAATCTGGATACATATTGAAAGTGGGAGCAATTAGCTAGAGTAGCTCCATGCAGAGTATTGTTGACATAGAAATTTGCAAAATACTTACGGATCTGAATATGACAGACCAGTTGACTAAAATTATCTCATAAGCAAAACATGATGACACCTTAGTACTCTTTGGGTGTTAATCACATAGCGATGTGAACTAGATTACTGACTCTAGTAAACCCTTTTTGTTGTTGGTCACATATCGATGTGAACTATGGGTGTTAATCACATGGTGATGTGAACTATTGCTGTTAAATCACATGGCGATGTGAACTAGATTATTGACTCTAGTGCAAGTGGCAGACTGAAGGAAATATGCCCCAGAGGCAATAATAAAGTTATTATTTATTTCCTTATATCATGATAAATGTTTATTATTCATGCTAGAATTGTATTAACCGGAAACATAATACATGTGTGAATACATAGACAAACAGAGTGTCACTAGTATGCCTCTACTTGACTAGCTCGTTAATCAAAGATGGTTATGTTTCCTGACCATAGAAAAAGAGTTGTTATTTGGTTAACGGGATCACATCGTTAGTTGAATGATCTGATTGACATGACCCATTTCATTAGCTTAGCACCCGATCGTTTAGTATGTTGCTATTGCTTTCTTCATGACTTATACATGTTCCTATGACTATGAGATTATGCAACTCCCGTTTACCGGAGGAACACTTTGTGTGCTACCAAACGTCACAACGTAACTGGGTGATTATAAAGGAGCTCTACAGGTGTCTCCAAAGGTACATGTTGGGTTGGCGTATTTCGAGATTAGGATTTGTCACTCCGATTGTCGGAGAGGTATCTCTGGGCCCTCTCGGTAATGCACATCACATAAGCCTTGCAAGCATTGCAACTAATGTGTTAGTTGTGAGATGATGTATTACGGAACGAGTAAAGAGACTTGTCGGTAACGAGATTGAACTAGGTATTGGATACCGATGATCGAATCTCGGGCAAAGTAACATACCAATGACAAAGGAAACAACGTATGTTGTTATGCGGTCTGACCGATAAAGATCTTCGTAGAATATGTAGGAGCCAATATGGGCATCCAGGTCCCGCTATTGGTTATTGACCGGAGACGTGTCTCGGTCATGTCTACATTGTTCTCGAACCGTAGGGTCCGCACGCTTAAAGTTACGATGACATTTTCATTATGAGTTTATGTATTTTGATGTACCGAAGGTTGTTCGGAGTCCCGGATGTGATCATGGACATGACGAAGAGTCTCAAAATGGTCGAGACATAAAGATAGATATATTGGACGGCTATATTCGGACACCGGAATTGTTCCAAGTGGTTTCGGAGAAGTATTGGGCCTTAGTGGGCCTGAGGGGAGAGAGAGGGCAGCAACCCAGGAGGTGGCGCCCCCCTCATGGGGAGTCCGAATAGGACTAGGAGGGGGGGGGGCGGCCCCCTTTCCCTCTCCCTCTCCCTCTCTTTCCTTCCCCCTCTCTCTTCCTAGTTGGACTAGGAAAGGGGAGTCCTACTCCCACTAGGAGGAGGACTCCCCCCTCCCTTTGGCGCGCCCCATAGGGCCGGCCGGCCACCCCCCTCCCTCCTTTATATACGGGGGCAAGGGGGCACCCAAAAACACACAAGTTGATCTTCATGATCGTTCCTTAGCCATGTGCGGTGGCCCCCTCCACGATATTACACCTCGGTCATATTGTAGCGGTGCTTAGGCGAAGCCCTGCGACGATTGAACATCAAGATCGTCACCACGCCGTCATGCTGACGGAACTCCTCCCCGAAGCTTTACTGGATCGGAGCCAGGGGTGCGTCATCGAGCTGTACGTGTGTCAAGAACTCGGAGGTGCCGGAGTAACGGTGCTTGGATCGGTTGGACCGGGAAGACGTACGACTACTTCCTCTACGTTGCGTCAACGCTTCCGCTTTGCTCTACGAGGGTACGTAGACAACACTCTCCCCTCTCGTTGCTATGCATCACCATGATCTTGCGTGTGCGTGGGAATTTTTTTGAAATTACTACGTTCCCCAACACTGCCAACGTCCGCACTCCACCTCGCGCCCATGCTGCACGTCGCCAAGTTCAGGAACTGCCATTTCCCACCCCTTAATGACGCGCCCGCTCTTATTCTACCACGACTGAAGCACCTCAAGCTCGTCGCCATCTACCTCTCAAAGGGTGACATGGAGCGCCTGCCCTGTGGCTGTACTACACTCGAGTACCTTCGTCTTCAAGCGATCAATGGGTTGAGTACCTTCTACATCACCTCCATGACTCTCCGGACTATTTATGTGTGTTGCTGGTGCGGCGGGAAGACATCACAAGATGTGTACCATGGTATGGTCATTGAGGACACACCTGCACTTGAGAGATTAATTATAGTTGATCAAGAAGGTCCAATAAGAATTAATGTCATTTTTGCGCCAAAATTGACAGTTGTGGGCTACTCATCTGACAAATACTCCGAACTTGTTATTGGATCCACACTCGTTCAAGTACAACAACCGCCTTCTACCTCTCCTTCTACAAATTAACATTATTTCTATTTTCGAAGATGTTTGTTCGTCTGTCTTTCAGAAAATGATTCCGACAAGCTTGACCCCGAAACTACGCACAGTGAAGGTCTTGGCACTAGAATCTATCGGCTCCGACCTGGAGCAAGTTGTCAGTTTCCTGAGTTGCTTTCCATGCCTGGAGAAGCTACATATTGAGGTGATGTTCCTACCCTATTAAATGTTAACCATAAGGGAGTTCAATTTGTGACACCTTTTTCCGAGTTCACAATGACAATGTACTATGATTTCTGAAGGTTCTTTTGGAGGATTTCAGTACATACATGTCCCCCCCATATTGGTTGCTTGATCCATATGGTTACAATCAATAAGCATTTCTCCTTTGGATTCATTTGTACTAGTTTTCTTAGGGAACTTTTCATCCACTCCAACCTCTTGTGTAGAAGGCTTCATTTTTCTTGAATGTAATCAAATGCCCATGTTAATCATGTTAGATCGAAGATGGCATGTTAGTGCATTTTACAAATCTTGCAAAGCAAATAGCTAGGCTTGTAGTAATGTTCAAAACTGCATGTAGGCACTAACACGTTTTCTTCTTTTGCAGATAAGATTAGGCCCAGTGGGGGATAATGTGATACAATATAACAATCACGTCGAATGCCTAGATATGCATCTATCAGAAATTACTTTGAACTCCTACCGATGGACCTTACTGAAGATTATATTCGCCAACTTCTTTGTTCTCAGAGCAAGGGTGCTGAAGGAAATGAGGTTTTCCCTACATTTATTTCGCAAAAATGAATGGTTTGTTGATCAGCGTTGGCGCCTGCAGCAGAATGGAGTAGGCTATAAAAAATGCTGAATTTCATTTCGGAACTTCAGACAGCAGAGTAATCGGAAGTCATCGTGTCTACACCATACATGACTTCTCAGTGGCTGACCCCTTTGCAAAAATTGTGAGGTTTCGAGGCCAGACTTAGAAGCGGTGATATTAGTTCGAACCTCTCTGGTATACGTGTTCAGTGGATTAGCACGAACGTTTGCAGCTGATGAGATGAATTTCATTTCCAATATCAGTTTGAATCTTGTAATCTTCGAATTTTAGCCATATAACTCTGGAATTTGAATCCCGTAAAATTTTGGGCTTTTGTGGTACAATCATTGAAATGGCATCGTATGAGACTCGTATATTGCTAGCACTATTTTGACCTTAATATGCAATGGTCTTAGATTTTATTAAACCATTCTCAAATCAGTTTACCTTGCCGATCTCACAGCACACGATCTGTATAGCTAACTCGATTGCGATCTTCGACATTATTGCACACAGTTGGTTTCTTCCACCGTGTGCACTTTAGAGCGCATAATTAATTATCGCACTTGAGTGTCCATCATCACCTTTCTGTGTAACTTTGACCTCATCACCCATGTGTAAACTTATGACTGAAGTCATTCCACACACTTAGTTTTTACAAAGCTTTTTGCTAATAAACGCCCACGATTTTTCCCTCTTCTAGCCGACGCGTGGCCAAACTAGCCGGGCGGGAAGCTTGCACGGTAAGCAGCGCGCTAGCGTGGGAACAGGCTCACCGATGATACATTTGGCGTCTCTTCGAGCCCACACGTGCGGTGCGGTGTTGTCAAGCGTGCACTGGAATCCTCCGCAATGAACGTCGTGACAAGACATGACGATTACAGGCCGGCCAACCCCATTTATTACAACGGCCATTAAACCTACCCTTGTGTCTCTTCAACCTTTCGATCGCGCCCCACCATTGCAAGAAGCACACCCGCCATGAGAAATTCTTAGAGGGTATCCTGCGCAGCTCTAATGGTGCTCCGAGTGGTTGCCGACGACGAGCAGCGGTTCACCATGCGTGCCATGGTGGACACCCACAGAAGGTTCATGGACCTCTCGGTGGTGTACACCAACGACCCGGTCTGGGTGGATCACTCCATCCACATCATGGAGTTGTTGCTTACCGCGAAGAAGTACAAGGTGGTCGGGTTCGATCTCGAGTACACCCACGCTCATGACGGGTCTCTTCCCAAGGTCGCCGTCGCCCAGATGTGCGTGCACCACCATGTCCTCATCTACCACTACTACCTGGCCACAAGGCCTTGCGGGCGTTTTGCCAGGTTTGTCAACAGCCCCCACTACATGTTTGCTACCGTGGACATCGCCAATGATGTAAAGGTGCTCGAGAATTTGGGTATCGCCTGCCAGAATCTTGTCGACATCCAGGGCCAATACAAGATCTGGGGCAGCAAGGAGCATGAGAAGGACTCACTGGTTCACCTCGCCGAGGCCATCATCGACCCCTACTATAGAGACATGAAGGATTTGTGCATCAAGGACAAGCGTGCCTGGCACTCGGCCTGGATGGAGAAACTCGAGAAAGCTCACGTCGTGTGCGTGGCCAAGGAGGCGTACAAGAGCTACAACATGTACATGCGGATCGTCGACATGAGGAAGTGCCTCCTTCCCCAAAATGGCCAGGGATCCAGCCGGAAGCAAAGCAATGGCAAGCGTCATCGCAACAATAAGTAGATGATTAGATCCTCATTTCTCCTACTTTAGTATGCATGTAATTGCTTTCTTTGGTGTGTGGAAATGTTATGTGTGTAGTCACTTGTGTAATTGTATGCTTAATTTGGTTATGCAATGCTGTCTTTTTAAGTATATATGTTGATGCTCTGTAGACAGAGCGTAGATGTTGTGCGGACAAAGAAAATCACATCGCACACGGACTAAACAATGGAACCCGCCGGTGATGTTTTCATCAATCACTCACAATTGTATACCAGTAATCATTTGCTCACAGCACACACGGCTTGTTAGCAATAATCGTCTGTGTTGTTATCGGTCTTCGCACACGTTTCCTATTACAGACCTGTTTGCCACGTATTGCACACATCTTGTTCATTTGAACCATTTCTGTTCTCATGTCTCAACGCAAATAGTTCATCCGAGTGAACCGCATGCCGTATATCGCACAAACCTTTGATCTGGCTGACCGTTTCCATTGTGTTGCCTAATCACAAACAGTTCATCCGAGTGAACCGTATGCTATACATCGCACACACTTTCATCTGGCTGCCCGTTTCTTTTGTTCCTCCTCATCGCAAATAGTTAATAGAGCTGAACCATATGCCCTGCATCGCACACGCAACTAAAATTTGAACCGTGTCTGATGCATCCTCCATCACAAACGTTTTGCACCTTTTTTGACGGTTTTTTACACCACCATTTGCGATTATGGCATCGCACACAGTTTCGTCGAAGGGTCTCTGATCGTAGTGTCGCGTTAGCAGCATCCTGCAGTAGTGTAGATTGATAGATCGAACGCCAAATAAAATAAATAAGAATAAATTGCAGAAAGGTACTTTAGTACTTTTGGATTAATAGATCTGAAAATAAAAGCAAAGGAAAAGTAGATCGCAAAGGCAAATAATATGAGAAAGAGACCCGGGGGCCATAGGTTTCACTAGTGGATTCTCTCGAGAAAAATAGCAAATGGTGGGTAAACAAATTACTGTTGGGTAATTGATAGAACTTCAAATAATCATGACAATATCCAGGAAATGATCATTATATAGGCATCACGTCCAAGATTAGTGGATCGACTCCTGCCTACATCTACTACTATTACTCCACACATCAACCGCTATCCAGCATGCATCTAGTGTATTAAGTTCGTAAGGAAATGGAGTAATGCAATAAGAACGATGACATGATGTAGACAAGATCTATCTATGTAGAGATAGACCCCATCGTTCAATCCTTAGTAGCAATGATACATACGTGTCGGTTCCCTTCTGTCACTGGGATCAAGCACCGTAAACCACTACAAAGCACCTCTTCCCCTTGCAAGATAAATAGATCAAGTTGGCCAAACAAAACCCAAATATCAGAGAAGAAATACAATGCTATAAGCAATCATGCATATAAGAGATCAAAGAAACTCAAATAACTTTCATGGATAAAAAGATAGATCTGATCATAAACTCAAAGTTCATCCGATCCCAACAAACACACCGCAAAAAGAGTTATATCATATGGATCTCCAAGAGACCATTGTATTGAGAATCAAACGAGAGAGAAGAAGCCATCTAGCTACTAACTATGGACCTGAAGGTCTAGAAACAACTACTCACACATCATCGGAGAGGCACCAATGGAAGTGGTGAACCCCTCCGTGACAGTGTCTAGATTGGATTTGGTGGTTCTGGACTCTGCGGTGGCTGGAATTGATTTTCGTCGACTCCCCTAGGGTTTCTAGAATTTTGGGGGTATTTATAGAGCAAAGAGGCTTTCCAGGGGGCAAACGAGGTGGGCACAACCCACCAGGGCGCGCCTGGGGCTCCTGGCGTGCCCTGGTGGGTTGTGCTCCCCTCGGAGCAACCCCAAGCGCTGCCTTGGCCCATTGGGTGTCTTCTGGTCCATAAAATCTCCGTGAAGTTTCGTTGCATTTGGACTCCATTTGTTATTGATTTCCTGAAATGTAAAAAAACATGCAGAAAACAACAACTGGCACTTGGCACTATGTCAATAGGTTAGTACAAAAAAATGATATAAAATGACTAAAAATGATTATAAAACATCCAAGATTGATAATATAATAGCATGGAACAATAAAAAATTATAGATACGTTGGAGACGTATCAGGGGCCCAGCCTGAATTGTCGATGTAGAGCTTGCCGCGACGACTCTTCATCATCCGGCCGATCGTATACCCCTCGATCTTTGGGAGAGATCCCACAAAGAACTCAACACCACCGTGCGCTAGCCCCACAGTTTACGCCAACTGTCGTGGTTTTTTCACAATAGATGTCCTCGTGAAAGGAGTAAGTCTGGAGGCCATCGCAACTAGGTGGTTTCTTGAACGGCGTTAATCATGAACGAAGGACACAAGTTTACCCAGGTTCGGCCCCTCGCGGTGGAGGTAAAGACCTACTTCTTGCTTGATTGATATTGCATGAGATCTCGATTACAAGGATGTGGATTGGCTAACCTAGCTCTCGAGATATTGCAACCTAGTCTTTTCATTCCAGGGGCTCCCCATTATATAACAGGTTGAGTCCCTGGTTTTACAGAAGATTACGGGTCATATTGCTAACACGTATCCTACTCTAACTCTTGTTCATCTTATCTTCCAAGTTATGCGATCTACTCCTCTTGGGCCTTCTTTACAAGCCGACTCGCGGAGTTTCTCTTATGTGTCGGCCATCTATCGGGTCTCCCTCCCTCTCTCTTTCTCTCTTTCTCTGGGCCTCTAGGCCCTTTCGTCCATGACTTGGAAAATAAAGTGACCCATGGAGCCCCTATGCTCATGGGCGGGTCATCTCTTTTGTCGGGTCACAGTCGTGGGGAACATCCCCAAAATCCGGTCTGTTAATGGGTTATCAGATCCAAACATGCACCTGATAGCTTAATGGTGACCCGTTACGGTGGATGTCACATGTCAGTTACCCTTGACGAAAACACTTCCATGACGCGCCATTTATCATCATGGAAGTGGACACTTCTATGATAATAATTTGCCTATTGTCATGGAACACTTTTATGACATCACTAGTATGACTATTTTGATTCAGTCATAAAATCGTCATAGATGTACATGCATGACAGATAACATGACCTACCGTGACAAACACGTATCATCACGAAAGTGTACTTTTTTTGGTAGTGAAAGCTAGAGTAGAGTATTATCTCTTCAAAAGAGTTCGAACTTGGGTAAACACCATGTCTCCTGTTACCATTGTGCTAAGGCTTCCTAATCAGGACCACCTAACCGAGATCTCTCGGATTTAACTCTGACAGGAAGTTGTTCTTAGGTGCGCCAGAGTGAGGGCAAAGTGCGCAGGGAAGACTAAAGTTGGTATATATGTGGGGTCAGTCTAGATCCCAAATAAACGGCCAGGAACCGGTGCGTGTATCAATGGGATTGGCTGGGGCGTGGCGTTACACTCCCATTTATGGTTTACTATTTTAATTTAGAAATGGCTAGCACCATGAAACTAATTGTTTATAGTTCGGCTCTCGTTGTTGCATTTGACGCATGTGGACTTTCCTTCTCGTCATAATTTACTTTGTGGGTACAAAGTCGTTCTATCTTCACTGAATTCCACATACACAATAATACATTCAATGACTATGACACTAGCACATGAACTTTGCAGCTTGCCATGCATGGTGATGTCTATCAACAGATCCAGGAAGTTTGACGTAGAGTTTACCGAAGATTGGATGAACAAGAATACTGTCAGAGCTAGAGACAAAAATCTTGGAGGGGGTGTGGAAATGATAAAATTTGGAGATCTTAGAGGGCCAAAACCCTAGGTTTCCATCTAAGCCCTGCATTTTTTTCACCTTTATCTTCCCAAGACTAAGGGCAGTGCCCCCCCCAATGCACACACAAACGAAATGCACATAGCTCTCCCGCTAGACAATAGAGACAACTGACTTTTGGAGGCACATATTGCTAATTGTCGAGTAATATCATGATTTACCACTACTCACAAACAAATGCAGAAGCAGTGATACTTAGTGATTTTGTAATTTTGCTCATTATTTTCCCTTAGAACATCGAGACTGGTTAGTGTAGACTTGATCTCCCAGCCATGTTTTCTATAGTTCACTCATGACAGTTTGAGCTCATGCATTTTCACGATGCTTCCCATTGTTCCGGATGGCATACTTTGTCCTCTAGGCGGTTGTTTACGTCAGTTTTCAATGGATTGTCCATGTATCATCTGAAATGGTTGGTATTGGCCGGGGCGGGTGGCAAATGATAAAATTTACGGATCTTACAGGGCCAAACCCTAGGTAACAATTTTTTCTCACGTTCACACATCTTCCCAAGGCTGGGGGGCAGTGCCCCCCCTATACACACAAACAAATGCTGGGCTGTGATGCTTACTAATTTTGTAATTTGGTTCATCATTTTCCCTTACAACATCAAGAGTGGTTAGTGTAGACTTTGAAATAGTCCATTTTTTGAGCTTCGCTATCAACCACCAAATGCTATTACAATAAATGATTCGCTTGATTCTTGAAAGTGGAATGTCATAGCACATTCAATGCATTTTTTTGCCTTGGCGATGTTGCTCTTGATAGCATGGTATTAATTCTGAACTAGATCTTCCAACCATGTTTCTATAGTTTACTCATGGCGGTTTGAGTTCATGCATTCTCACAATGCTTTCCATGCTTCCGGATTGCATTTTTTCTCCTCTGGACTGCTTTCTACATCATGTTTCTATAGATTGTCCATGCATCATCTAAAATAGTCTGGTAAGATTTACGACTTCCTGAACTAACGACTTCCCGAATTAGATTGTCCATGCATCATCTAAAATCATCTAAAATAGACATTGCACCAAATATATAATAACACGAACTAACGCATGATCAATTTTGTATTGATACACTATGACAGTTCTTATACCTACTCAAATGTGGGTGGACACCGGGTTCAATATTTTTTATCATTTGTATGTAGAGTGTTCATCTCATAATGAGGTAATTGTAGTTGGATGTCTTTTTTTGCCAATCAAGAAAGTTGGATGTCAATGCCATCACAAAAGGGGATCCATAATAGCCATGTATCTATGCCCCAAAAGTTATGATTTTCATGTGTAAGTGCTAATGTAAATTCAAAAATTTCCATCTTATTACACATAACTGCTAACAGTACAACACCTACTAGTATGACATTAGATTCTACTCCCTCCGTTCCCAAATATTTGTCTTTCTAGAGATTTCAACAAGTGACTACATACGGAGCAAAATGAGTGAATCTACACTCTAAGATATGACTATATATATCCGTATGTGGTAGTCCATTTGAAATCTCTAAAAAGAGAAATATTTAGGAACGGAGGGAGTATATGGTATGGTATTTATCTATATGCCGATCATTTCAATTTCATTTTTTAAAGATTTTTCCTTAATATGTGCATTTACCGAGAACTGCAACAAACTCGGTTACCACCTGATAATCAAAACCTTGCTATAGACACGGCCTCTAAATTGATGTTTAACCCGCATCACTAATTGAGATGTAATTCAAAAGAAGCATTTAATTTTTCGACTGAGTAGTGCTAACTATCACCATTCCCAATTGAAGCGTGATAAATTTCTGAATTTTTTACACAATATGTATATACAAATTTCCTACGTTGTCCTAATTTTGCATAATTTTTGTAGTTGCAGAAGTATTCAAAGTTTTTAGATTTCTACAGACTGTTCTGTTTTTGTCAGATTCTGTTTTCTTTGCATTCTGTGCTTATTTTGATGAATATATGGTTTGTATTGGAGGGTATAAGCCATGTTAAAGTTGGAATACATTATATATAATGCAAAAATAAAATATTAATGGGTTTGCAACAACACTTAGAGTAGCAATTTGTTTTGTTATACTAACGGATCTCACAAAGGTTTTGTTGCGTTTTGTGTGATTTCAAATTTTCAAGTTTTGGGTGAGATCATGATGGACGAAGGAATAAGGAGTAAGAAGAGCCTAAGCTCGGGGATGCTCCATGGGCATTCCAAGCTATTATCTAAAAGATAAGCAAGCAACTAAGCTTGGGGATGATCGAGTGGCATCCCCTCTTTCTTCTAACGATAATCGCTACTTTATTTGGAACTATATTTTTATTCGTCACATATCATGAGTTTTGCTTGGAGCGTCTTGTATTATATGAGTCTTTGCTTTTTTTTCCTTTTTAGTCTAAGTCAAGTATCCTTTCTGGACACACCTATTTGAGAGAGCCAAACTTATGTTGTGAATTGTTAGAATTGCTCTCTATGCTTCACTTAAATATTTTTGAGCTATGGAATTGCTCTAGTGCTTCACTTATATCTTTTTTAGCACAGCGTGCTTTAGTATTTTTTAAGAAATGCTTTCAAGCTTCACTTAGATTTATTTGAGAGTTAGTATTTTTTTAGAAATCTCTCATGCTTCACTTATACTATTTTGAGAGAAGAAAATTTTTATGCTCATGTACTTCACTTAGATCTGTTTGAGCTATTAAAAGCAACATATGAAACAAGTCCCAAAGTGATAGATATTCAAGAGGGATATAATAAAAACTTTCATGAAGATCATTGGACAAAAAAAACTTGATTCTTTGTAATATTTTTTTGGTATGATGATATAATATTTGAGTCATGTTGATGAGTAATTATGCTTTAGTAAGAATATTGGTGTTAAGGTTTGTGATTCCCTATGCAAGCACGAAAGTCAATAGTTATGCAATGAAATTACATCCTACTTATGGTGCATTATTTTTTTGACAGAAAGACTGTAAGGGAACCCCCTACAGTATAATTGGTACAACAAAACCAAATTGCAAGTACCATACCTTGAACCTGGGTGGGCGGGAAGGCATCAACCCCTTCCCTCCACTAGGCTATGCCTTAGTTTGCTTATGGTGCATTATTTGGTGTTAGTTATGCTTAAATGCTCGCTTATGAGATTTTTCGTTTCTTGGTTGGATGCTTCTCAATCTTTTGCTATCCTTCACTTGTACTAAGTGGGATTACTACTTGTGCATCCAAAATCCTTAAACCTAGTTTTGCAACATGAGTCCACTATACCTACCTATATGCGGTATTCTTTTGCCATCCTAAGCAAATTTGTATGTGCCATCTCTAATCTTCAAAATAAATTTCCTTTTTGTGTGCTCGTACCGCTCATGAAACGATAGGGGGTGGCTGATATTTTTCCATGCTAGTTGTGCTATTCTCAAGATGAGTGTTTATTCACTTGTCATTGCATGAGAATACAACAAAGGTATTAGGATGCCCAGTCCCGAAATGAAAAATTAATTTACTTTATGTTGTCAAATAATAAGTTTCTTGGAAAGTGTTGGTATGAACGGCACCCGTGCATTCGGTTAGTCATGGAATGTGAAAGTATGGTGGAAAAAGGAATAAACTTTATTTTCTGTTTGGGAACCGCCTATGATATATCTAGCATGCAAAGTATTGGGAACTACTCAATCGTTTTCGGTGACAGGAAAATCATGCCACCCAAAATGTTTTTATCTCTATCTTTTTCGCTTTGAGATCTGGCACCTCTACAAATCCCTACTTCACTCTGCGAAGGGCCTTTGTATTTACTTTATGCAATTTTTATTTGAGTCTCCATCTTCTCTTATAAAGCACCAACTAAGGGGCACTATGATCGTACTTGAGCATTGAGTGTAGCTAATATGCAAGTGTGTTTCATGAATGGATCAGTGATTGAGCATAATCAGCTAGGGATAACTTGCTTTAGTGTTGATATTTTGAAAGACATGGTTGCTTGTTGATATGCTTGAGTATTGAAATCTTCATGTCAAAACTAGACTATTGCTTTGAATCATATAAAAGTCCAAATGTCCAATCTACAAAAGAAAAGAATATGTGATGAATATGTTAGGCATCATTCCACATCAAAATTTCTGTTTTTATCATTTACCTACTCGAGCACGAGCAGGAATTAAGCTTGGGGATGCTAATACGTCTCCAACGTATCTATAATTTTTTATTGTTCCATGTTGTTATGTTATCATTCTTGGATGTTTCACAATTACTTTATAGGAAATTTATGTCTTTTTTGGGACTAAACTATTGAGACAGTGCCTAGTGACAGTTGCTGTTTTTTGCTTGTTCTTTACCTCATGGAAAATAAATACCAAACGGAGTCCAAACGCAGCAAAACTTTTTGATATTTTTTTGGGACCAGAAGACACATGGTGGGCCAAGGAAGTACTAGAGGGGGCTCCGAGGGGAGCACAACCCACCTCGGCCGCCTCCCGCGCCGCCTCTTTGCTCGATGAATACCCCAATATTCCAAAAACCCTAGGGGAGTCAACGAAACACAATTCCAGCTGCCGCAAGTTCCCGAAACCACAGATCCAATCTAGACACCATCACAGAGGGAATCATCATCGTCATTTGTGCCTCTCCGATGATGCGTGAGTAGTTCATTGTAGACCTACGGGTCCGTAGTTAGTAGCTAGATGGCTTCCTCTCTCTCTCTCTCTCTCTCTCTCTCTCTCTCTCTCTCTCTCTCTCTTTTGATTCTCAATATAATGGTCTCTTGGAGATCTATTTGATGTAACTCTTTTTGCGGTGTGTTTGTTGGGATCCGATGATGAGTTTCTGATCAAATCTATTTTATCCATGAAAGTTATTTCAGTTTTGATCTCTTATATGCATGATTACTTATAGCCTCACATTTCTTCTTCGAATCTTTGGTTTACTTAGGCTAACTAGATCGATTTTTCTTGCCATGGGAATAGGTGCTTTGTGATGGGTTCGATCTTATGGTGCTCAATCCCAGTGACAGAAGGGGAAATGACACGTATGTATCATTGCTATTAAGGATAACAAGATGGGGTCTATTCCTACATGAATAGATCTTGTCTACATCATGTCATCATTCTTATTCCATTACTCCGTTTCTCCATGAACATAATACACTAGATGCATGCTGGATAGCGGTTGATGTGTGGAGTAATAGTAGTAGATGCAAGAAGGAGTCGGTCTAATAATCTTCTACGTGATACCTATATAATTATCATTGCTTGGATATCGTCATAATTATTTGAAGTTCTATCAATTGCCCAACAGTGATTTGTTTACCCACTGTATGTTATTTTTCTTGAGAGAATCCACTAGTGAAATCTACGGCCCCCGGGTCTCTTCTTTATCATATTTGCCTTCGAGAACTATTTTTATTCGCTTTTATTTTCAGATCTATTAATCCAAAAACCCAAAAATACCTTGCTGTAATTTTTTGTTATTTATTTTATCTCGCGTTCCCGCGAGATATATTTATCCAATCTACTACAATTTTATCTATCTTTTTACCCCGGGAGGGATTGACAACCCCTCTTTTACGTCGGGTTGCAAGTATTTGTTCTTTGTGTGCAGGTACCGTTTACTAGAATGGGGGTGAATAGGCGATTTTTATGGAAGTCTTCAAAACATGGGAGTTTCAAAGACACACAATAGAAATGAACCTATTGATATGCAGCGGAAGGTAGACTACACTAGACAAGCCATAGTCAAGTAAGCAATGAAGTGAAAGCATGAAGACTATTAGCAGCTAGGTAGTATGGATCAGGATGGATGAAAGTATGAAGCCAAAAAACAACAATCTTCACACAGTGAAGTCAACCAGATCATGCAAGCAGGCAATGACTTCATGAAGACAAACTGTAAGTAAGGAGAGGTAAGAGATAGAACCAGTTGCTTGGTGAGGATAAGGATTTGTTGGACCAGTTCCAGTTGTTGTGACAACTGTACGTCTGGTTAGGGAGGATGAGATTCAACTCAGAAGACCGCATCTTCACCTTATTCCCGTTGACCTAAGGACACTTAGTCCTTGCCCAATCACTCTGGTAAGTCTTCAAGGTAGACTTCCAAACCTTCACAGACTTCGTTCACCGGCAATCCACAATGACTCCTGGATGCTCAGAATGCGACGCCTACCGGCTGGAGGATTCACAGTCCTCAAGTGTAATAAGTCTTCAGATCACACAGACAGAAATACTTCAGTGATGCCTAACACTCTTTGGCTCTAGGTGTTTTGGGCTTTGTCCTCGCAAGGATCTCTCTCTCTCTCAAATTGTCGGGTGGTAGGTGCGACATATGCCAACGGGTGGCTTATCTTTGTGGGAGCCAGTAAGACGTCGCCGGTGCCTGGAAGCGGGATCAGGCGAAGACATGCACGCCGGCGAATCTTACCCAGCTTCGTGGCTCTCCGTGGAGATAACACCCCTACTGCTGCTCTGCGGGGTCTCCGCATGATCACTCAATGAACAAGTAGCTACAAGATGCTCCTTGAGCTGTTTGGCGAGAGGAAGAAGAAGGGCAAGGCTAGCTCTACTCTTCTCTCTATGTGGTGTCTAAACTCAGATGAGATCAACCCTTTGCATGCGTACCCCGGGGGGTTTATATAGGCCTACCCCCCCGGGGGTACAATGGTAATCCGGCCGGGCGCGGGCCCTTGTCGTCAGTGTCTACGCTTGCTGGCTTCTGCGCCGGCTGCTCGGGCCCGCCGGCTGCCGGCTTCTTGGTAGACAGGCAGGCCCCACTGCCAAGGGCCCTGTCGGTGGCTGGTTACTGTTGCCTCAATCCTGATGATGAGGGCTTTATCGAGGTAAGCATGGCTACAGTGCCGCCGCCTGGCGGGCGATCGATGTAGCCTCACGTCGTCTTGTCTCCTTAATGGAGTCCCTCCTTCGAGGGAGGGGGCAAGCCGGCTTGGCGAAGCCGGCCCTGTCTTGGGCCGACTGGAGGAGGCCTGGCCGCCTTCGGGTGTCTCTCTGCCTGAAGGGGCCCACCGCCTGTGGGCCGCGCTGACAGCCCGTCGTGGATGGCATCATAGTCAATATGGAAACAGTGCCATGCCGGACGGGCAGGCCTACCCCGTACGGCGCACTGTGCCAGGCGTGCTCCGGGTTTCGGGGGTGGCAGGCTTTACTGTAGCCACGCCTCGTCCCATCGCCGTTATGTGGATGCGGGCTTCGAGGGTATGATCTTGACCGCGTCGTGGGAGCCGGCTCCTTGGATTCGGCCTTCCCGTGGCCGGCTTCTTGGAGCCGGCCCTCCCGCGGCTTTCTTCATGAGGGTTAAGGCCGGGCCGCCCTCCGATAGTCGGCCTGAGTGCCAGCCGGCAGGGGGAAGGCGGCCCCTCGTCTTGGATCCTTGGAGGCCGGATCGGCTCGTAATTTTTTCTGAAGTGCCAAGGGGAGCCGGCTAGGCTACCCGTGGTCATTTACCCCGACAGTAGTCCCCGGAGCTGGTCGAGCTTCGATGTTGGCAGGGGGACGAGAAGCTCGGTCAGCTTCCTATCTTGAGGAGCCGGCAGCTGGGAGTCGGCTCTGCTTATGCGCGCCGCCTTGGGAGGGCGCCATGGCCTCGTCAACGGGAACGTGGGACAACTTGCGCGCTGACCGCGCGCCTCCCCGCGTGTCACGTGGCAGAAAAGGCCTGCCATTGCGCGTGCGCGACGGGACGTCGCCGCAGGCCCGGGTCCGCCACTCCTGGCCTCGGCCCAGGCACGGATCTTCTGCGGCCCAAGGTGGGCTGTTTGCCTTCCCGCGGCGGTTTCGCCACGCCGTCAAGGCGCAGTTATGGCGGGACGTGGGAGAGTGGGCGCAGTTAATCCCACGTCCCCCACACCACGCCTCCTCGGCTCCGCCGCAAGGGTCTATAAGTAGGGGGAGGAGAGGGAGCGTCAAAGGTTCACACACTCTCCCTCGCTCCAGCTCTTCTCGCCTTCCATCCTTATTCTCTCCGCCGCCGCAGCGCCTCATCGCCGCGCCATTCCGCCGTCGGGCCTCTCGGTTCGCGGTTGCTGTAGCGGGCTCGCACGTGCCTCCGCCGCCGCCACACCTTGCTCCTCGCCGCATCATCCCAATGGCGTTGTCGAGCTCATGGGACGGCTCCAACGTTCTTGACGAGCACATCGAGTTCCTCCGCCGGACGCGGCGTCTGCCCGGCGAGAACTACGTGCGGGTTCGGTGCGCGCCGGAGAGGGAGATCTCGCCGGCACCGGAGGAGGGCGAGCGGGTGGTCTTCCGCTCGCACTACCTGCGCGGCTTCGGCCTCCCGGCGAGCGGGTTCCTTTGCTCCTTTCTCGAATTCTACCACCTTCAACCGCATCATCTCACCCCCAACACAGTGATGCTGCTGTCAGCCTTCGTCACCCTCTGCGAGGGCTTTCTTGGTGTTCTCCCCACCCTGGAGCTTTGGGGAGAGTTCTTCCAAAGCAAGCTTGGCACCGTCGTCACGGGCGTGCCGGCCCCATGCGGAGCTTTCATCGCCATGAGGCGGACGGGTGAGAACAATCCGTTCCCGTCCATTCCGCTGATCCAGTCGGTGAAACTCTGGCAGAAATCCTACTTCTATGTGAGGAAGGTCGCCCCGCAAGGCGACTTTGTCAACCTGCCGGCTTACGTAGCCGGTCCGCCGGCTGCGAGGCCACCCTCATGGAGCTACCGGTCCAGGACGCTGTCCCAGGCCGGGAATGCCGCCATCGCCCGACTCCGGGTGATGATCCAGTCGGAGGGCCTGGTCGGATCCGACCTGGTGGCCGCCTTCGCGGAGCGACGGGTACTCCCGCTCCAAGGCCGGCCGCACATGATCTGCCAGATGAGTGACCGCTTCGACCCATGCCGGCTGAGCACCAGGGAGATGCCCCATGCCGAGGTGTCCTACCTGGTGAACTACATCGCCAACTGCAAACTCTCCGAGGATTGGCGGCACGGCAAGGAGCCATACTCTCGCGCCAACCCTCCGCCTGCCGTAAGTCTTTCTTCTTTTTTTCTTTTGTGTTGCCGGCCTCGATATGACCGGCCTCTGATCAGCCGACTTGTTTTCCGCAGAATCCCCTACTTCCGCCGGCGGCGGGGGCCGCGGGGGCAGAGCGCCAGTTCCTCCCCGACCGTACGGTGGATGACGTCGACAATCCGGATCTTGGAGCGGCCGCCATGGAAGATGCCGCCGCGGGGGAAGGAGGCCAGGCAGGCGGCGCGGGGCTCGGTGCCGGCCTCGAGGACTGGGCGAAGGACGACGAGGTCGAATTCATCCCGCACCGCCAGTCGGCGCCTGATCTTCAAGGCGCGGACCCTTCTGCTGCGCTGGCCGCCCGTGGCGGCGCACCGAAGCGTCGGGCCCGTGTCGACCTAATTAGGCAGCCGGCCGAAGAAAGCCAGGGGCACCGCCGCGGCAACCAAGCGGGATGAGGCGGCCGCGAGGGCGCCCCGCTTCCAGAAGGTCGTGAAGCAGCCGCAGGCGGTTTAGGCGTAAGTGTTAAAGCGTCTTGTATTCTTGCCGTGTTCTTCGATTGAAGTTCTTCTAAATTCCTTCTTGGTTGACCGGCCAGGGCGATGCTTTCCCTTGAACGGGGTCCTGCCAGCTCCGTGATCGAATCAGCCGGAGGGTCTTCGAGCTCCCGCCACGTGGATCCCCGCGCCGACCTCATGGAGGCTATGGAGCGGAACGCGCGAGAGGCGCGGGAGGAGCGGGAAGCGTCGGAGCGAAGGGCCGCCCAGGCGGCGAAGGAGCAGGCCGACACGGCGGCCAAAGCCCACGCGGAGGCGACGGCCGCGGAGAGGGAAGCGGAGGCCTCGCGCAACCAGCCTCCACAGCTCGTCGTTCCCCTCCGCACTGTGGCTCCCGACGTCCCCGTGCCTCCGTCTGAGGAAGCCAACCGCGGCCGGTCGGAGGCGGAGCGGAGGGAGGATGATGTGATTGTCTTGGAGGGGGTGCCACGGACGGCGCCGACTGGGGCGGGCCAGAGCGGTCAGCCGGCTACGGCGCCGGAGCAGCCGGTTGGGAGCGAGCCGGCAGCAAGAGCCGGCCTGGTGGTGCAGCCGGCATCACACCGGCGTGTGGGGGAAGCTACCCCCGTGCCGGAGCCGGACAGAGCTGCGAGCGCGAGCTGGACGGCGGAGGCCCTGGAGGCGGCCAGCTCCAGCACGTCCGAGTGGGCGCCCAGTGGGGGGACGGCCGAGCTGAACGCAGCGGCCCAGGAGGTCCGGAGCCGGCTTCAGGCTCATGCTACCACGCTGCAGCGATATACCCGAGATTTCCTTGCGACGCGGGCCGTCGTCCGGGTGAGTCTTCTGGCCTTGGTTGTTTTGCTTTTTTGATTTCTTCTGTGGGGGCGCGTCAGCGCGCCCACTGGGTGTAGTCCCCGAGTTCCGAGTCGGCTGCTGCGTAGGCGGCTTGGAACTTACTAGGTCTTGACAGTTATCTTATTCCTGCATCCTGTCTGATCTTGCAGGAGTACCATAACCAGAGTACCGCCACCTTCGACTCCAAGGCTCAGGAGCTGCGCCAGAAGAGCGAGGATCTGACCGACAGCCGGAGTGCGTGCTCTGTTTTGTTCATATCCCGTGGGGGCACGTCAGCGCACCCACTGGGTGTGGTCCTCGAGATCCGGGCCGACTGCTGAGCAGTCGGGTTGGATCTTCCCCGACGACTTATTCCTTATTGTTTCTTCCTTTGTCTTCATGCTTGCAGGGGCCAATGCCGACTTGAGGGAGCAGCTCGGCGGGGCCCAGACCGCCCTTCGCGCCAAGGAGGCCGAGTTCAACGCCTTAGTCCTAGAGCGCGACCGCCTGGCCAAGAAGTTGGCCGACCAGGAGGAGAGCCACAAGGCGGCCATGAAGAGGGCACAGGACAGCGAGGCCGCCCTCAAAGCTGAGTTCGAGACCGAAGCGGCGGGCTGGGCTGAGGCGAAGCAAGCGCTAAGCAAGGGTTACAGCCGGATCGAGGATCTGATCAACGGTAAGCCGCCTTCCTCACTCGTTGCTCGCCCCCTTGCCCTCTGATTCGTCTTCTGATTTGTGCTGCTTTTGTTCTTTGCGCAGACTATTTCCCCCGCCACTCCGTCATTGCCACCCAGACCATCGAGGCCCACCACGAGGCACGCCGGCAGGCGGGGGTTGAGATCGCGCCGGACGCGACCCGGACACTTGAGGAGCAGCTCTTGGCGATCCAAGCCCGGTTGCAGCCAGCACACCGCATGCTCCGCCGCCTCCAGCGTGCTGGGGCGCAGGTGCTGGCCGCCCTCTGGCCAGGCAAAGCGATTCCCCGCACCCCGAGCCGGACTGCCGACTGGCTGGAGGTGGCAGTCGGCCGCTTTGAGGCCTAGAAGGCCTCCGCTGCTAGATCCGGTGCCAGGCGGGCGCTGGAGTTCGTCCGGGCCTGGTACCCTGGGCTGAACTTGGAACAGCTAAGGACTTGGCAGGAGGAGGCTGACGAAGAGCTGGTGGAGGTGCGGCCGGCTATCATCCAGCGTGCTTCGGCTCTTGCCGAGTTTACCGATACTAGCGTCTTCGCTCCCGAGGTGGATGACAACGGCGTCACCCAGCCGGAGGAGTGGTTCGGGCTAAACCCGGCGGAGGGTGAAGACTCGGCGGAGGAGGTCGCCTCCAGCGATGAAGGTGAAGACGACGAAGGGGAGGAGGGCAAAGATGTCGAGCCGGCTGGTGAAGCAACCAGCCAGCCTCAGCATGACCGTGCCTCCAGCAATGAGGCGCGTGCTGGCGCGCCCTCTACGGGAGGCGGTGATCATGCCGAGGTTCACCAGCCGGCCACTCCTCCAGCCGGCACTGCCGTCTCTACCGACCTGCCCGACTCGCCAGTCGTTCCCTTGGCTTGATCTGCCGTCCTTGCTTTTCCTGCTTGTTACTCTTTGAACAATTTTTATTAAGCTTGCGCAGTTCCTCCCACTTGGGGTGTATTCAAACTATGTTGAATGCTGGCCTTTTCAAGGCCTTTTGTGTAAATATAATCATGCATGTGTTTAGCTTCCATTATTGTATGCCTTTTATCCTTAGGCTGTTTCCTTTGCCGCCTTCCCCTGATTGCTGCCTTCCCAGCCGGCAGCTGCTATGCAGTCTATGGTTAAGGAAGGACTCGGCTATCTTTTTGGGGAAGGCAAGTACTCGAGCTTTCTTAGATTGTAGCGAAGTGAATGGAAGCCGGCTGGCCGGCTACTCTTGTAGTCGGTCGGCGGTAGAAAAAAGCCGGCTTTTGTTATATTGGTCCGTTAGTCCCTAGCCGTTTTTCGTGTGGGCGTCCTTTCCTGCCTTTGGCTCTTGCCAGCCGGACAGCCGATTCTTCGAACTGCGACTTTTGGCAAGAGAC
Source organism: Aegilops umbellulata (assembly GCA_032464435.1). Taxonomy (NCBI): domain Eukaryota; kingdom Viridiplantae; phylum Streptophyta; class Magnoliopsida; order Poales; family Poaceae; genus Aegilops; species Aegilops umbellulata. The sequence goes on along the minus strand of CP136054.1, from coordinate 404,359,806 downwards.
GGCTTTGGAGCCGGCACACTACTTGTCTGACCGCGGGTAGGACTTCTAATATAACTCAAAGCGGCCAGTCCCTAGGCCGACTAGTCAATCCTGATGATGAGGGCTTTATCGAGGTAAGCATGGCTACAGTGCCGCCGCCTGACGGGCGATCGCTGTAGCCTCACGTCGTCTTGTCTCCTTAATGGAGTGCCTCCTTCGAGGGAGGGGGCAAGCCGGCTTGGCGAAGCCGGCCCTGTCTTGGGCCGACTGGAGGAGGCCTGGCCGCCTTCGGGTGTCTCTCTGCCCGAAGGGGCCCACCGCCTGTGGGCCGCGCTGACAGCCTGTCGTGGATGGCGCCATAGTCAATATGGAAACAGTGCCATGCCGGACGGGCAGGCCTACCCCATACGGCGCACTGTGCCAGGCGTGCTCCGGTTTTCGGGGGTGGCAGGCTTTACTGTAGCCACGCCTCGTCCTTGCTTTTCCTGCTTGTTACTCTTTGAACAATTTTTATTAAGCTTGCACAGTTCCTCCCACTTGGGGTGTATTCAAACTATGTTGAATGCTGGCCTTTTCAAGGCCTTTTGTGTAAATATAATCATGCATGTGTTTAGCCTCCATTCTCGTATGCCTTTTATCCTTAGGCTGTTTCCTTTGCCGCCTTCCCCTGATTGCTGCCTTCCCAGCCGGCAGCTACTATGCAGTCTATGGTTAAGGAAGGACTCGGCTATCTTTTTGGGGAAGGCAAGTACTCGAGCTTTCTTAGATTGTAGCGAAGTGAATGGAAGCCGACTGGCCGGCTACTCTTGTAGTCGGTCGGCGGTAGAAAAAAGCCGGCTTTTGTTATATTGGTCCGTTAGTCCCTAGCCGTTTTTCGTGTGGGCGTCCTTTCCTGCCTTTGGCTCTTGCCAGCCGGATAGCCGATTCTTCGAACTGCGACCTTTGGCAAGAGAGGGCTTTGGAGCCGACACACTACTTGTCTGACCGCGGGTAGGACTTCTAATATAACTCAAAGCAGCCAGTCCCCAGGCCGACTAGTCAATCCTGATGATGAGGGCTTTATCGAGGTAAGCATGGCTATAGTGCCGCCGCCTGACGGGCGATTGCTGTAGCCTCACGTCGTCTTGTCTCCTTAATGGAGTGCCTCCTTCGAGGGAGGGGGAAAGCCGGCATGGCGAAGCCGGACCTGTCTTGGGCCGACTGGAGGAGGCCTGGCCGCCTTCGGGTGTCTCTCTGCCCGAAGGGGCCCACCGCCTGTGGGCCGCGCTGACAGCCCGTCGTGGATGGCGCCATAGTCAATATGGAAACAGTGCCATGCCGGACGGGCAGGCCTACCCCGTACGGCGCACTGTGCTAGGCGTGCTCCGAGTTTCGGGGGTGGCAGGCTTTACTGTAGCCACGCCTCGTCCTTGCTTTTCCTGCTTGTTACTCTTTGAACAATTTTTATTAAGCTTGCGCAGTTCCTCCCACTGGGGGTGTATTCAAACTATGTTGAATGCTGGCCTTTTCAAGGCCTTTTGTGTAAATATAATCATGCATGTGTTTAGCTTCCATTCTCGTATGCCTTTTATCCTTAGGTTTTTTCCTTTGCCGCCTTCCCCTGATTGCTGCCTTCCCAGCCGGCAGCTGCTCTGCAGTCTATGGTTAAGGAAGGACTCGGCTATCTTTTTGGGGAAGGCAAGTACTCGATCTTTCTTAGATTGTAGCGAAGTGAATGGAAGCCGGCTGGCCGGCTACTCTTGTAGTCGGTCGGCGGTAGAAAAAAGCCAGCTTTTGTTATATTGGTCCGTTAGTCCCTAGCCGTTTTTCGTGTGGGCATCCTTTCCTGCCTTTGGCTCTTGCCAGCCGGACAGCCGATTCTTCGAACTGCGACTTTTGGCAAGAGAGGGCTTTGGAGCCGGCACACTACTTGTCTGACCGCAGGTAGGACTTCTAATATAACTCAAAGCGGCCAGTCCCCAGGCCAACTAGTCGAACCCGGTGCCGGACGAGAGAAGTGAATGTAATGACATAATCATAAGCGTGATACTCTACATTCTTAGATGAAAGATGGCAGTCCCTGAGTTCTCCTCGGGGGTCCTATTGCCTCGTACTTAGTACAAAAGTTAGCGTGATACATACTGCATTTCGACTGTAAAATCTTGCCAAGGGGATCGGCGAGGTTGCTCGCTGCGCAGGCGCTGTTGACGCCTTGCAATGCGTCGTGGCAAGCGCCATCGGGCGTGCCGGGCTGGCTACGCTCGCTGGGGAGGAAGAGGGTTCCCGTCCAGAACAGGTCTCCGGACGACGGTGCACCTGGCCCCACGGTGGGCGCCAAATGTCGAGCGGTAGGTGCGACATATGCCAACGGGTGGCTTATCTTTGTGGGAGCCAGTAAGACGTCGCCGGTGCCTGGAAGCGGGATCAGGCGAAGACATGTACGCCTGCGAATCTTACCCAGCTTCGGGGATCTCCGTGGAGATGACACCCCTACTGCTGCTCTGCGGGGTCTCCGCATGATCACTCAATGAACAAGTAGCTACAAGATGCTCCTTGAGCTGTTTGGCGAGAGGAAGAAGAAGGACAATGCTAGCTCTACTCTTCTCTCTATGTGGTGTCTAAACTCAGATGAGATCAACCCTTTGCATGGGTACCCCGGGGGATTTATATAGGCCTACCCCCCGGGGGTACAATGGTAATCCGGCTGGACGCGGGCCCTTGCCGTCAGTGTCTACGCTTTCCGGCTTCTGCGCCGGCTGCTGGGGCCCGCCGGCTGCCGGCTTCTTGGTCGACAGGCAGGCCCCACTGCCAAGGGCCCTGTCGGTGGCTGGTTACTGTTGCCTCAATCCTGATGATGAGGGCTTTATCGAGGTAAGCATGGCTACAGTGTCGCCGCCTGGCGGGCGATCGCTGTAGCCTCACGTCGTCTTGTCTCCTTAATGGAGCGCCTCCTTCGAGGAAGGGGGCAAGCCGGCTTGGGGAAGCCGGCCATGTCTTGGGCCGACTGGAGGAGGCCTGGCCGCCTTCGGGTGTCTCTCTGCCCGAAGGGGCCCACCACCCGTGGGCCGCGCTGACAGCCCGTCGTGGTTGGCGCCATAGTAAATATGGCAACAGTGTCGTGCCGCACGGGCAGGGGTACCCTGTACGGCGCACTATGCCAGGCGTGCTCCGGGTTTTGGGGGTGGCAGGCTTTACTGTAGCCACGCCCCGTCCCATAACCGTTATGTGGATGCGGGCTTCGAGGGTACGATCTTGACCACGTCGTGGGAGCCGGCTCCTTAGAGTCGGCCTTCTCATGGCCGGCTTCTTGGAGCCGATCCTCCCGCTGCTTTCTTCATGAGGGTTAAGGCCGGGCCGCCCTCCGATAGTCGGCCTGAGAGCCAGCCGACATGGGGAAGGCGGCCCCTCGTCTTGGATCCTTGGAGGCTGGATCGGCTTGTAATTTTTTCTGAAGTGCCAGGGGGACCCGACTAGGCTACTCGTGGTCATTTACCCGACACAAATGCTTCGGAGGTGGGTTGCTCTCAAACGACAAAATCCGTGCACTAACTCTGAGCAGCCACCAATTTATGGTGTAGGGGGTGGGCTATTTATAGCAAGGAGGCAACCCGACCTGATTTGTCCGAAATGACCCTGGGTCACTAAGGAACTGACACATGTCCAACGGTCAGATTTCAAACACACGCGACAACTTGACTTGGGTTACAAGTAAAGCTGACTCATCTAGCTCTAGATATGATTTGCTCTCATTGTCTTTGCTCGAAGACATAGGATTTGGTTAAGCATCACTTCAGTCACTCTGACTTTGTTCACTTGGAACCCACTTAACAGTGCGATGGTTCCTACGACTCAACAAAGAAGAAAAGGAAGCTATGAAACAAGCGTGTCTTCGCACTGCATAGTCTTCACGTGAATGTCTTCTCAGGTCATAATCTTCATTGTGAATATCTTCACAGACCACCATTGTCTTCAATGTCTTCACACATTTTTAGGGGTCAACTCTGGTAGAAAAACAGAATCAATGAGGGACTACTACCTGTGTTATCCCGCAAATCTCACGAACACATTAGTCCCTCAACCAAGTTTGACGTCATACTCCAAAACCAACTAGGGGTGGCACTAGATGCACTTACAATCCCCCCCTTTTTGGTGATTGATGACAAACTGGTTGAAGTTTTCAACGGGGAATAAAAGTATGTGAAAGTTTAAGGATTTAAGGTGTTGTCTTCATAAGTAGCAAAAGGCTCCCCCTAAAGATGTGCATATAAGTAGTTTTCTCTTGAATGCAAATGCACATGGCAGGTTTTACTTGTGGAGATCCTCTTCAACCTATGAAGCCAATCCATCATGCATATACAGATATAGCGAAGATAATGACATGCACAATGAAAAATGGACGTCTGCGGAATGACTCCATGCGGAATTTATCATCGCATCACAGAGTAGCAGGAAACATAACAGACGACCATTAAGTTTAAGTGTTACAACCTGTCGGTGTCAAAATCGGCGGATCTCGGGTAGGGGGTCCCGAACTATGCGTCTAGGCGGATGGTAATAGGAGACAAGGGACACTATGTTTTTACCCAGGTTCGGGCCCTCTCGATGGAGGTAAAACCCTACTCCTGCTTGATTAATATTGATGATATGGGTAGTACAAGAGTAGATCTACCACGAGATCAAGGAGGCTAAACCCTAGAAGCTAGCCTATGGTATGATTGTTGTTCTGTTGTTCGTCCTGCGGACTAAAACCCTCCGGTTTATATAGACACGGGAGAGGGCTAGGGTTACACAGAGTCGGTTACAATGGTAGGAGATCTACATATCCGTATCGCCAAGCTTGCCTTCCACGCCAAGGAAAGTCCCTTCCATACACGGGACGAAGTCTTCAATCTTATATCTTCATAGTCCAGGAGTCCGGCCGAAGGTATAGTCCGGCTATCCGAACACCCCCTAATCCAGGACTCCCTCAGTAGCCCCTGAACCAGGCTTCAATGACGACGAGTCCGGCGCGCAGATTGTCTTCGGCATTGCAAGGCGGGTTCTTCCTCCAAGTACTTCATAGAAGATTTCAAACACAAGGATAGTGTCCTGTTCTACGAAATAAGTTTCCACATATTGCCATAGAGAGAATAATATTTACACCAATCTAATTTGCTGACGTATTCCATAGCCTGTCATCACACCACTACCAAGCCTTTATTCGAATCGTTTTATTATCCCACCTCAGCGCGTTTAGCGAGGCGGTTTCCTTGGCACGTCTTCGTCGAAGCAGAGATCGTGTCCCCTTAATTTGCGGGATTCTCATCAATACATACGTGGGTAACCCAGTCGTGCCCGTTCGTATGTTTTGTTGATCAAAGGCGAGTCCCAAACGGTCACGGGGAGGGCCCTTGGTATTCGACCTCTTATAAAGAGACCAAGGCCTTACTCCTTTCTTTCAATCTCAAACGAGTTCGCCCTTCGCCCCGAGTTCCAACACCCAAGGCTCCAGATTTCAGGCGCTTCGGACCTCTGACAATGTCTGGATCCGACCTTCAAGGCCGATGGATGCCGTCCTCCGTCACGGAGGAGGACGTGTTGAAGCTGAGAGAGGCCAGGTTCTTGACTGGTGAAATCTCGCATAGGCTGCCTACTCAAGGGAAGGTCATTCCTACTCCCAAGCCCGTTGAGAGCGTGGTGTTTATGTCTCACTTCCTTCGGGGGTTGGGCTTCCCTATGGACTCCTTCGTAAGGGGGCTCATGTTTTATTATGGGCTGGAATTTCATGATTTGGCTCCGGAGTCCATCCTCCATATCTCATCGCTCATCGTCGTGTGCGAAGCCTTCCTCCGCACTTCTCATCAATTCGGATTGTGGCTCAAGACTTTTAAAGTAGAGCCAAAGATGATCGAGGGGCGGTACGCGGAGTGCGGAGGTGCTTTTATAAGCAAAAGAGCTGGCGCTCCATGGCCCGAGGGCTCTTTTCAAGAGGAGTCCAGCTTATGGCAGCAAGAGTGGTTTTACATCACCGCTTCCAGGGGCACCAAGTGGGTGGCGCCACCCGCCTTTCGCTCGGGTCCCCCACCACAGCTAGCGTCATGGGTCAATAAAGGACTAGACTGGGGGCCATCCAAGGACGTGCCTTTGCTGCAGGGCTGTATCCGAGATCTCCTAGAAAGAGACATTAGTCTGGTCGTAGTAGCGCAGGTCATGCTGATTCGCCGGACCCTGCCCCGCAAACGTCGCCCCCCCCCCCCCGCCTTTGGGAATTCAATCCGGAGGGACCGCGAGCTCTCCAACATTTTATGGGCGTGTCACCCATGGAGATGTACCAATTGTTCTTCGGATCACAAGCGATGCGTCTGGACTCGAACGAGGATGTAGGTCTGAGCCGCAATCGCCCGGATACTCAAGTAAGTAGCCCCGTACCCAGACACTCTATCCATATTTTTATCATAAGATTGTCCTTAAAAGAACTGTCCCTTAAGCAGGAGTGGATAGTGAAAGCGAAGCTAATCAGGTGTCCGCCCCCCCCTCCCGGACACCGCGCCGGATCCCTTGTTAACCAGAATGCTAGAGATCGTGCCTTTCTAAGAAGGCGAAGGGGGGAACAAGGAAGCTACCGCCTCCCCGAAGGAGGCTGTTAGAAAAGGAGGAATCAAGAATTCCTCTACCCAGGGGAAGAAGAGGACGGCCTCTGAAGACATGGAAACCATGGTCTCAAAGCGGGGGAAGAAATCTTCATCAGAGGGTCCTGCGTCGGAAGATGCCTCGGCCGCACTGTGCCCCCAAGGGGATCAACCCTCCACCGAGACGTAAGTAAAGAGGGGAGTTCAAAATGAGAGACATCCCCGTTTTATTTCTGAGGAAAATAACCAAAATTTTACCTTGTAGTTCGGATCTCAGCCCTTCTCAACAGAGCCCATCTTCAGGGGATCTTCTTCCGGAGATGATGGAGAGCGGCACGCCTCCTCTTGCCGTACCACCTTGTGAGGCGGGTGACCCTAAGCTGTCGTCACAGAGGGTTTCTCCGAATCCGGTAGGGCCGGAAGGTAGCCGTATGGCCCCCCAAAGCCCTCCATGTCCGGCCTTCAGAAAAGGTCATCGAGCGAGTCCGGCACAGTCTGGTGCACGGGCGGAGGAGCTGAAGGATCTGCTCGGGCGAGCGTCTAAATCGAAAGAACACCGTGCGTTGATGGGTACGGTGATTGAGAGGATTGCATCCGCGGAGAATGGGTTGCACGAGGCTGTCAGGAGTTTGCTGACAGGTTTTGAGGTACGCAAAATGATGTATGTCGGATTTCGGGTTCCGGCAGACCCTTGAGGTTCGAACTCTGGGGTGCGCGCGGAGATTACGCCTTCTTCCTACCTGCACCCCTCCACCTCGCAAAGATCTAAGCTGTGAAAAGGATAGCACAAGAGACATAAGATTTATACTGGTTCGGGCCACCGATGTGGTGTAATACCCTACTCCAGTTTGTGGTGCGGTGGATTGCCTCTTGGGCTGATGATGATAAGCAATACAAGGAAGAACAGCCTCGCGAGGGTCTGTTCTTGGCTGGGGCGATGAACTGCTAGGATGAGTTCAATCACCCTTCTCTCTCTGATTCTTGATCTGCCTCTATTCCCTTCTAATTCTCCGTCCTTCTACCCTGGGGGTGGCTAGTCCTATTTATAGGCAAAGGCCTTGGGCCTCTTCCCAAATATTGAGCGGGACGGGCGCCCACAATTGGCCATTTTGAAGGGGAACATCTGTACACTTATCCTGACTAAAGTTGGTCCTCGCCTGCCAAAGGCTCTGCTGGTGACGCTGGCTTGGGCTCCACAATGACTTCCTCCCTGCTGTTGGACTGGTCTTGGTCTCGTTGCACCGAAACAGGTGCCTTTGCTTGATGCTCTTGCCTGCGCTTGCTCCCTTTGCACCAAAGAAGAAAAGGAGGACACTGCGCGGGCTGGCGCCCGCCTGGCGCCCTTGGTCGTCATGGCTCACGTCATGGGCACCTCGTGAGGTACCCCGCCTTGATCTCTCCGCCTCCTCACGAGCCAGCCTTATGAGGTTGTGCCTGAGGAAGCTCCGTGTCGTCCGCCCCGCGAGGCTCGGCCCCTCGCGACGGTCTTGGGTCTGTGTTGATAAAGATGCGCCGTGCTGGGCCCCCCTTTGAGCCATGCCGCAGGCCGCAGGCAGGCATGTCTGGGGACCCCCGTTCCCAGAAAGCCGACAGTAGCCCCCAGGCCCAAGGCGCGCCCGGACTTGGCTGTGCAGGGAGACGAAAGGGCAAGGGCGAAGCGCCGCAGGCCCTAACAGCCTGCGGCCTTGGGCGCCGCATGGCGGTTGATTGGACGTGGGCGTCTCCACTTCCCCACGACGCCTCGGCATCTTCACGAGTTGGACAACTCCCTGCATAAAAAACGGGTCATCATTACCTGCGATCGTGGAGGCCGATCCTGCTGCGATGGCTCTGATCTGCCGGTTCTCGGCGGCAGAGAAGGGAAAGGCTCCCCGAGAGGAGCCAGACCCACTCCCGCCGAAGAAATGGCTCGCCCTCCGCCGCCGGGACGAGGGGACCCATCAGGTGGTGTCGAGGCCCTGGGGCGAGCGGGCACCACCAGGGTTCCCGCTCCCCTTGTATGCCCACATCGAGGGCTCTAACGGAGTCGACGCTGATCGCCACGGGCAGCGCCGCCGTCGGCGCCGACGGGTCACGAAGGTGCGGGTCGTCCCCCCTGGGGTCCACACCGAGGGATCCTCCCGAGAGTTCCTGCTCCACGCCGCCATGCCTCCTCAGTCTTGGATTCGCCTTCCTCCCTTCTTCGCCTCCATCATCCTGCAGGGAGAACTCCTGGAGCTTTGGCTGCAGCACGCCGGCTGCAGCACCCTCGCTACCGAGGCAGAGGCCGCGGTCGTTGCCCCGGGCGAGGTCTTCTTGACTCGAGGCTGGGGCGAAATCGCCCGGGTCTGAAGGACAAGAGGCGCCTTCGTGATCCACTTGGAGTACGATGCTGCTTCGGTGATGCTCTTCAAGGTCTTCGATGCGAAGGGGCGCCGGCTGGAGTGTTGCCCTGAGAGAGGTGGCCGGGACCCTGTTACGGCGAGGACTGGGCCCGCCGACCGCTCCCTTGGCGGCTCCTCAGGCGGTGGAGGGGTCGGAGGGTCCAGCGACTCAGGCGAGCTCTTCGCGACCCCGGAGACGAGCGACGACAGCTACAAGCCCCCGAGCCGGTGCCGCTCCTGGAGGAGGGCGGGCTCGTCAAGCCGTCGCCGACTCTGATCTGGATGGGGTTGGCGCCGGTGCTTGATGGCCCACTATTGAGGATGGCGTCTTTCGCAGGAGCGCGTGTAGTTAGCGTCACTTTAGGTTCTGTTCCCTGCGAGGAATCAAAGACGTGTCCCATGGGGGCTTGGAAGGTTCCTGTGATCCTGTTTGTTAATATAACCCTAGTCGTAAAATTGTGCGAGTTGCTCATTCTGTCTTTGCTCAGTTCTCCCTTTCGAACCTCACGAGGGCTTGGTGCTCTGCGCCGACAGGTCCTAGTCCCAAGGCGGCTTCAGCCGTCGCTTTTATGCCAGGTCGAGAGGTCGTGGTCAAGGCCAGGAGGTGAGCGACCCGGGGTCCGGTAAGAGCCCCTGAGTCGCGATGCTCAGTAGGTCCCCTTTGGCGCTCAAGCAGCCATCGTTCAGTGAGAAAGGAGAGCGGCGTCGCTAACACGGGATTGCATTAGGTGCGGGGACAGTGCCACGGTAGCTGATGCTTTCGGGCGGTGACTTATCTCGAGAATCAGGGACCGCTCCCTGGTGTGTCGCCGGGTCCGTGCATCGGCAGGCGTGAGGTTGCTCGGCGAGGTCCTCGCGTATCTCTCCCCTCTCACATTTGCTCCCCTTTCTGCTCTACGTCCTCGGGTCCCGGCCCTCGAGCGAGTCTCAGCCGTCGCTGGTATGCCAGGTCGCGATGCCGTGGACAAGGCCAGAGGGTGAGGGCTGGAGAGCCAGTAGGAGCCCTGAGTCGCGATGCTCAGGCACCCCCCTTTAACGTGCAAGCGGTTCGCGTGGATGAGAGCGAAGGAGACACCACAAGGGCCTCGCCTGACGCAGCTCTTTCAGGAGATCCTTTAGACCCATCATAGAAAGAACGAGGGGTTGTCGTGACAATTGACGCTCAGCCGTTGGTTGCTTCCGAGGGGCGATGAGGCACTGAAGGCTTGATGAGGTGGCGTCATGCGGGGCTGCTGCGGCCAGAGCTCAGCCTTTCATGTTTTTCGGCGTTGCAGGGACGGACCCATGCGCAAGCGTCGTGCCGTTTTGGGAGCAGCTCCGTCAGTTGGCGTCAGTTGAGCGGGCAACTAGATCAAACACATTAGCCGCGAAGGAGTGGATTCATTCAAATAGATGCTGGGAAGGCAGACGTCACTGGGTCAGGCCCGAGCGACCTGGGGATGATGCAGCCCGAGGGGCACCCCCAACAAAGTAAGCTAACAACATGAAATAAAAGGGGTACATGCCGCAGGGACGGACCCACGCGGCCTGGGAATAATGCAGCCCTGGGGGGGCGCTCCCAGCTGGAAATGAAACTTGAAAGATGTCACCTGATGATGTTGAGGACGAAGCAGTGTTGGTGTAGCAGACTCGGCGGGCTGCGGAAGCCGATCCTCACGAGCCCCCAGGCCCAAGGGCCTCGAGAGGCTCCGGAGGCGCTGGTGGCTCCTCGCGGACCATCTCCATCTCCGCCAAGGCTGCAGAACGCCTGGTGTCAGTGTCAAAACCGGCGGATCTCGGGTAGGGGGTCCCGAACTGTGCGTTTAGGCCGGATGGTAACAGGAGACAAGGGACACGAAGTTTACCCAGGTTCGGGCCCTCTTGATGGAGGTAAAACCCTACTCCTGCTTGATTAATATTGATGATATGGGTAGTACAAGAGTGGATCTACAACGAGATCAAGGAGGCTAAACCCTAGAAGCTAGCCTATGGTATGATTGTTGTATGATGAACTTGTCCTACGGACTAGAACCCTCTAGTTTATATAGACACCGGATAGGGTTAGGGTTACACAAAGTCGGTTACAATGGTAGGAGATCTTGAATATCCGCATCGCCAAGCTTGCCTTCCACGCCACAAAAGTCCCTTCCGGACACGGTACGAAGTCTTCAATCTTTCATCTTCATAGTCCTGGAGTCCGGCTATCCGAACACCCCCTAATCCAGGACTCCCTCACCTGGCCTCTTGAGCCTCCATGGTGCCCCTCATGAGGCGCTGGTACGCGGCAGCCGCGTTCGGCATGCCGTAAGGCATGCGAACGTAGCTATGGGGTGGACCTTCGCAGAGCCCCACTCATGAAGGCCTGAGGCGCTCCAGAGAGGCGACTCGGTTGAGCCCTGGTATGTCGATGCAGACGCGCAGCCCACCATCCTCGCCTGGATGGGGAGCCACAGCTGGTAGGTGGCCGCTGCCGTTCATGACTCTTGATTCCTGTAGCTCCTGAATGGCCTTGCTGACGAACTCCTGAGGGTCTGGCTCTCCTTGCCTTACTCCTTGAGGGAAACGTGCTTCGAAACACGCCTCCATGTGGTGCCCGAGCGCCTCCCTCATGACCTTAGCCAGGTCGGTGGCCCTCCAGGGGAGAGCCCCCGAGCCCTGCCTGAGGAGGGCACCGGGCGCACTTTCCTATGCGATGGAAGGAGGTTCCCCCTGGGTAGGCGTGGGCCCTGAGGGGCCTGCCTCCTGAGGGACCGAGCTGGACGATGTCTTCTTCTTGGGGGTGGTCTCGGGAAGCCTCCTGCTTCCGCGATCCGGGTCTTCCAGTGATGCGGCCCGAAAAGCTCGTTCCAGGGAACACACCGCGTCCTTCTCTTCACAGGGCACCGTGATGACTCCGCCACTTCCTGGCATCTTGAGGACGTTGTAGCCGTGGTGAGTTACTTCCATGAACTTGGCCAGCGCTGGGTACCCAAGGATGGCGTTGTACGGCAGGCGAATGTGAGCGATGTCGAAGTCGATGAGCTCGGTGCGGTAGTTGTCGCATGCCCCGAAGGTGGCAGGGAGGCGGACCTGCCCAATCGGGACCGTGGAGCCGTCGGTGACTCCGGAGAAAGGCTTGGTTGGCTGAAGCTGGTTGTAGGGTACTTGGAGATTATTGAATGTTTCCACAGATAGGACGTTGAGACCTGCCCCGCCATCGATGAGGGTCCTGGTGACCACCACGTTGCTGATGATTGGGGAGCAAAGCATCGGGAGGACTTCGGCTGTGGCCGCACACTTGAGCTGATCCGCTGAGCTGAACGTGATGGCGCATGCCGACCACCTGAGAGGGCGCGTGGCTTCGAGCTTGGGGAGGACTGCATTTACTTCGCGGGCGAACTGCTTGACGATGCGCTGAGAGGCTGGGGCTTGAGCCCCGCCCAGGATGCAGGCGATCGCGCGCGGCTCCTGGAAGACCCCAGCCCCCTCGTCCTGATGGCGATCCTTGTTTCTCCTTGGCTGCGGTGGTAGCGGAGGGAGGCCTGCGTTGCCTTGCGGGCGATCCTCGCGAGGCTGGTCCCTCCAGTCTCCCTCGCGAGGCGGGTCTTGCCAACGGTCCTCACGAGGTCGATCGCGCCACCCTTGGCGTGGGCCGCGGTCTTCCCAGCGTCCTGCGTTTCTTCCTCCTCCTCGACCGTAGCCCCGGTCACCGCGGTCAGGACAACGACCGATCCTTCCTTCTCGCACGGCTCGGAGCTCTTGACATTCGTTGGTGTTGTGGGTGTGGAGGTCGTGGTACACGCAATATCGACTGCCCTTGGAAGATTCGGGCTGATCTCTGCCCGCTTGGTGTCCAGTTCTGCCGCGAGCACGGCAACCCCCTTGCTCTTCACATCCTTGGCCTTGGACTTCTTCTCTTCTGGGTCTGCGGCAGGCAGCTCGAGGAGGGAGAGACGCCCTTCCTCAGCCCTGGCGCACTTGGTCGCCAAGTTGAACAACTCCAAGGAAGTGCACAGGTCTTCATGCATCGCCAGCTCCTCCTTCATCTTGATGTCGTGCACGCCGTCGTAGAAGACTGAGATGATGGTCTCCTCGGACACCTTGGGAATCTTGAGGTGTGCGTTGTTGAAGCACTGTATGTACTTTTGCAGGGTCTCTCCAGGTTGTTGCTTGATGCGGCGCATGTCGCTCACGGCGGGCGGCCGATCGCGGGTACCTTGGAAGTTGGCGATGAAGCGGGTGCACATCTCGTCCCAGGAGGAGATCGTGCCTGGGGCCAGGTTCAGGAGCCAGGTGCGGGCCCCGTCCTTGAGCGCCATGGGAAACCAGTTCACCATGACCTTCTCATCTCCGTTGGAAGTCTGGGGACCCCCGTTCCCAAAACGCCGACAGTAGCCCCCGGGCCCAAGGCGCGCCCGGACTTGGCCGTGCAGGGAGGCAAAGGGCAAGGGCAAAGCGCCGCGGGCCCTAACAGCCTGCGGCCTTGGGCGCCGCGTGGCGGCTGATTGGACGTGGGCGTCTCCACTTACCCACGACGCCTCGGCAACTGCGCGGATTGGACAAGTCCCTGCATGCAAAGCGGGTCATGATTACCTGCGATCGTGGAGGTCGGCGGTTGGCCTTCGCCGGCCATAAGTACAGAACGGCACGCGCCCTTCCAGTCCATCTCTTCTTGCTTCTCCTTCTCCCCGGTCCTTGATCCGTCTTGCTGCGATGGCTCCGATCCACCGGTTCTCGGCGGCACAGAAGGGAAAGGCCCCCCGAGAGGAACCAGACCCGCTCCCGCCGAAGAAACGGCTCGCCCGCCGCCGCCAGGACGAGGGGGCCCATCAGGTGGCGTCGAGGCCCTGGGGCGAGCGAGCACCGCTGGGGTTCCCGCTTCCCTTGTACGCCCACATCGAGGGCTCTGAAGGAGTCAATGTTGATCGCCACGGGCGGCGCCACCGTCGGCGCCGACGGGTCACAAAGGTGTGGGTCGTCCCCCCTGGGGTCCACTCCGAGAGCTCCTCAGTCTTGGATTCGCCTTCCTCCCTTCTTCGCCTCCATCATCCCGCAGGGAGAACTCCTGGAGCTTTGGCTACAGCACGCCGGCTGCAACACCCTCGCGACCGAGGCAGAGGTCGCGGCCGTTGCCCCGGGCGAGGTCTTCATGACTCGAGGCTGGGGCGAAATCGCCCGGGTTTGCAGGACAAGAGGCGCCTTCGTTTTTTTTTTACCGGGAAAATAGTAGGAAAGGCTCCTACTGTGTTATATTAAGAACACCAAGCACTGTACAATTTACATGAATACAAAGGAGAGAGGGGGGAGAAGCCCTAACCTTTGGTGTAGGGGGGGTACAAAAAAGAGAGTCTAAGTAAGGGAAGAAACAAAGTCTAGCACCAGAGGCCTACGTGCCTCCTTAACTCTGTGCTGGAGGAGGGTAAAATCTGTGATAAATCTAGAAAGTCAGGATTACAACGTGGGATCCACAGCTCTAAAGTGCTTATTATTCCTTTCTTTCCAGAGGCTCCAAGCGGCGATGAGAAATTTTTCCATCAGCATCTTCGTGGCACGACTCTCTTTCTTGTCTTGGATGGCTTGAAACATGTTGGCAAACGGCTCCCAGTTGAGATTAAGTCATGCCCAACACTGACGGCTGAAGGAGCAGGTGAAGATCATGTGATCAACTGTTTCTTCAATATCAAGCCCGCATAGGAGACAAGTATGGTCGTCCCCAATGTTGTAATGTCTCCTCTTGAGCATATTGCGTGTATTGAGCCTGTCGTTGAAAAGGAACCAGCCAAAAACCTTTATTTTAATTGTACATTTGGATTTCAAAATCCATTCAAAGGTGGGATGTGTAGTAATATCCCGGAAGTAGAAGTTATAATAGTCAGTTGACTTGAAGTTTGACTTGCCCCAGACATAGTGCCACACATCGGAGATCGCCGTAGAAGGTTGAAAGTGGGTGGTTTTGAGTTGGATGTCTTGAATCTCAGCATGCGCTTGAGGAGACAGAGGAAGTTGAAAGGCCTGTCGGAGTGACGTGATACGCAAGAAATCCTTTACCGACGCGTCCTCTTGAGTCGTGAAAGAGAAAGCGCGGGGATGCGAGGTCATGAGAGTCTCGTGGGACCACAGATCTTTCTAGAAGAGGGTGGTGGACCCACATACCACGTTAACTGTTGAGACTCCTCGAAACATGGGAGTGAGCTTGAGGATGTCCCGCCACCAAAAGGAGCCCACCGGGTTTGTGGCATGTGGGATTTTATCGTTGTAGTATGCCTCCCAGGTGAGGTGTACCCAAGCCACATCCATTTTGTTATAAAACTTATGTAGGAACTTCATGAGCAGAGCTTCATTTTGGAGTCTGATATTTAGAACTCCAAGGCCACCTTTGTTCTTAGGTTTGCAAACCATATCCCATGCTGCCAGAGAATTCCATTTCTCCCCTTGATCAGTTTTCTTGACCCAGAGTGTCGGGGGTTGGATGCGACATATGCCAAAGGATGGCTTATCATGGTGGGGGCGAGTAGAACGTCGCCGGTGCCTGGAAGCGGGATGAGGCGTAGACATGCACGCCGGCGAATCTTACCCAGCTTCGGGGCTCTCCGAGGAGATAATACCCCTACTGCTGCTCTGCAGGGTCTCCGCATGATCACTATGGTGATATGTGTACAAGGTTGCTCCTCGAGCTGTGTTCTGGAGGTAGGAGAGGGCAAGGCTAGCTCTCTCCCTTCTATGCTTCTGATCTAGTGGTAAAAGGTTCGAACCCTTTGCATGGGTGCTCCGGGGGGTTTATATAGGCCTACCCCCCGGGTGTACAATGGTAATCTGACTGGGCGCGGGTCCCAGCCGTCTGTCTCTTAGGCCGCCGTCTTCTCCGCCGACTCCTGGGGCCCGCCTCTGGTGGGCCCCGCCGACTGACCTGGCCATTGTAGCCGCGCCTCTGATGACGTTGGCTTGGTCGTGGGGGCGTGGCAACAGTGCCGCCACCTGGCGGGCGATCACTGTCGCCACTCCCCGTCTTATCTGGTTAATGGCGTGCGGGGCCCGTGGGAGGAATGGGCCGACTCTCGGAGGCCGACTCCCACGGGGTCCGTCTTCGGGTGCTCTCGCCGTCTTCGTCGCCCCCCCCCCCGCTGACTAGCGGGGCCCGCCGTCTCCAGGCCGTAGATGCGGGCCGACGTGGGAACAGTGTTCCGTCGTCAGGGCGGACGTCAGGGCCAGTATGGCGACAGTGCCGCGCCGGACGGAGCTCTCCTCTGGTACAGCGTACTGTAGCCATACCTGCCCCTGGTAATCAACATAGGGGAGGGCCGTACTCCGGCCATCCCTGGTCCCGTCCTTCTTCTCAAAGGCAGAGAGTGGCGAAGTCGCGGGCCGACTCCCCATAGTCGGCCTCCCTGGAGTCGCCGATTGGGAGTCGCAGCCGTCTCTGGGACTCGGCCGTGAGTGGGTATTGGTGATGCCGCGGCCGACTCCTAGAGTCGGCAGATCGTCTTGGGATTCTTTGAGGGATGAAGCCTGCCCCGATGTCTTGAAAGGTTTTGGGTCCCGGGTTAGCCTACCCATGGCCCATTACTCCGACAGTAGTCCCCGAAGCTGGTGAGGCGCCGAGGGAGACCTGTCGAGGAGCCTCAACAGTTTCTTCCTCCGAGTGGATCGTGGGGGAGGCGATCTTATCAAGGCCACCTCCGACAAGCCGACTATGGGAAGCCGGACTCGTCGAAGGTCATCTTGCTCTTCAAAGAGTTTGAAAGTCATGGCGGGATTCAGGCGGCGTGCCTGATAAGCCACACGGCCGCCGCCCGTTGCGGACCCGCCGAGGGACGCCACGTGGCCGAGCCAGTCTGCCAGCCCATGCGCGTGACGGGACAGGCCCATGGGTGGGGCCCGCCATTACCGCGCCTTGGCCCTCGAACGGATCCATTGCGGCCGCGCGGGCGGTTGAGCTTCTCAGCGCAGTAAATGCGCGTGGTAACTTCCGTGGTAAATCGTGTGGGTCGTGGGGGCGTGGGCGCAGTTAATCCCACGACGCCCCCTCGGTTCTTTAGCCCGCAGGCCTATAAGTAGGCGGAGGGAACGGGGCGGAGAAGCACGCGCACCCGCTCCCCTCTGCTTCCTTTGCTTCTTTCCTCCTCGTTCTTTCTCCCACCGCTGCCGCGCCGGTCTGCGCCCTGCTTGCAGCGATGAGCTCTACCTCCGCCGCCGCACCCGCCGCCGTGCGCTCTGGCGTATGGGATGGTTCCGAGATCGACGACGACATGATTGACTTCCTCCGCAAGACGCGCCGCATCCCCGGCGCGCACCTCGTGCAGGCCCGCGCTCCACCGCCGACGGAGGTGACGCCAGCGCCGAAGGAGGGCGAGCGGCTCGTGTTCCGCTCCCACCACATGCGCGGCCTGGGGCTGCCGGCGAGCGGGTTCTTCCACTCGTTCCTGGAATTTCATGGCCTCCAGCCGCACCACCTCACTCCAAACACGGTGGTGCTGCTGGCGGCCTTCACTGCATTGTGCGAGGGCTTCCTCGGCGTTCTCCCCACCATCGAGCTGTGGGGAGAGTTCTTTCATTCCAAGCTCGGCATGCATGTCGCCGGCGTGCCAGCTCAGTGCGGTGCCTTCATCGCGCTACGGAGGTCAACGGCCGACAACCCGTTCCCCGCCATCCAGCTGATCAAATCGGTGAAGATGTGGCAGCGCTCTTACTTCTATGTGAAGAACGTCGCCCCAGACGGCGACTGGGTTAATCTGCCGGCTTACGTAGCGGTGCGCCAGCTGGAAGGCAACCCAGCTGGTCCTACCGCGCCAAGACGCTGACTCCGGCTGGAGCCGCCGCCGTAGCGCGACTTCGAGTGCTGACGCAGTCGGCCGGCTTGACTGGGGCCAACTTGCTGGCCGCCTTCGTGGCGCGCCGAGTCCTCCCGCTCCAAGGCCGGCCTCATCTGATCTGTCAGATGAGCGGCAACCGGGACCCCAGTCGGACGTGCACCAAGGACATGCCTCTTGCGGAGGTAGCCGACACGATGAACTACATCGCGAACTGCGGCCTCTCGGAGGATTGGCAGTTCGGCTTGGAGCCGTACTCAAGCGCCAAACCCCCCGCCGGTGGTAAGTGATTCTTCTTCTTCTTCTTCTTCTTCTTCTTCTTCTTCTTCTTCTTCTTCTTCTTCTTCTTCTTCTTCTTCTTCTTCAGCCGAATCCGACTCCTGATCTCTATTATTCTTATCTCTTGAACCAGAACCCTCTCCTCCAACCCGCGGCCGGCGCCGCGGGGCCGCCCCGCCAGTTCGCCCCCGATCGAGTGGAGAGCGACATCGACGACCCTGACCTGGGGGCGGCGGCGATGGAGGCCGATGCCGAAGGGGGCGGCGAAGGAGAGGAAGGCGGCCTCAGGCCCTCGGCCACCTTCACCAACTGGCCCGCCGGCGAAGATGGAGGAGTCGCCCCACGCTATCAACCAAGGCAAGACGGCCCGAGGAAACGCCGGGCCGGGCCGAGTTCCCTCAGAGGCCGGGAAAAGAAGTTTAAGGGGGCGGCCGCAGCGACCAAACGGGAAGAGGCGGTCGCGAGGGCCCATCGCTTCCGTAAGGAAGTGAAGAAGCCGCCGTTATCCTTGGGGTATGTGTTTCTGCTCCTTTGTCTTGCTTTATTTCCTGGTGGATTTGGTCTGAGTCCTTATGTGTCTTCCCTGTTCCAGCGCTCCCCTCACCCTTGGAGAGTCTCCGCCGCCTCCATCAGGTGGTCTGTGGAGTCGTCCGCCACGACTCGGCGTATCGACCCCGCTGCCGACCTCCGGGAAGCGACGGAGCGGAACGCGCAGGAGAAGCGCGACGAGGACGAAGCCGCCCGCCGGGAGAAGGCGGAGGCCGAGAAGGCGGCCGCCTCCACCCAGGAGGGGCTAGAGGGAGCAGAAGCCGCCGCCGCGGCCAAAGAGCGGGCCGAAGAAGCCGCGCGCTGCCAGTCGGCGCTGCTCGTTGTCCCATTGCGCTCGGCGCCGCCTCCGGATCCTATGGAGCGGTCTGGGGAGGCCGGCGGGGAACATCCCATCGTGGAGAGGGAGGGCGGCGAGGCCCCCGGTCTGGACACGATGGTGCCGCCACCACCGCCCCCGCCGCCATCGGAAACCGCGAGGGATAAACAGCCAGCGGACCCGCCGGTGCCGCCGACCACGGACGAAGCCACGGCGAACCTGCTTCTCCAAGTCGCCTCGCCGACACGCCGCCGTCTGGAGAAGGCGACCTCAGCGTCGCGCCCTCTGGAGACCGGAGCAGCTAGCTCGGCCGCGCCAGACGTCGAGGTGATGAGCGCCGCGCCCGTCGGGTGGGTGCGAGGAGGCGGCACTAGCCCGCTGAACCAGGCGCTCCTAGACGTTCAGGCGAAGCTGCGAGCCGAGAGCGACGCCCTCCAGAACTGCACCAAGGCGCATATGGCGTCGCGTGCGGCCATCCGGGTATGTTTCTTCTGTCTTTGTTTTTCTTGCTCTTCTTTGTGGGGGCGCGCCAGCGCACCCACTGGGCGTAGTCCCCAAGTTCCGAGCCGGCTGCTGAGCAGGCGGGTTGGAACTCTATTGGCGAGTTCCAGACGCTTATTCTTTTTGAAATGCTTATCATAGGACTACCACAACCTCCGAGTCACCGTCTTTTATTCAACCGCAATGTTGAAGAGCTGGGCAAGCGGACTGCCGACTTGTCGTAGGGCCGGAGTGAGTTTCCTTCTTTGCGGGGGCGCGCTGGCGCACCCGCGGGCTGTAGTCCCCGAGATTTGGGCCGACTGTTGCGCAGTCGGGCTAGATCTTCTTGGCGACCTTTTCTGATGACTTGTGTCCTTTTTCTTCTTTCTTCAGAGGCCAACGCCGTTCTTCAGCAGCAGCTGGGCGAAGCCAACACCACCTTGCGCGCCAAGGAGGTGGAGTGCGGCAAGCTCGTCACGGAGAGCGACCTGCTGGCCGCGCAGCTGGCGGAGCAGAAGGAGCTGCTCAAGAAGGCGCACGAGGAGGCGAAGGAGAGGGAGACTGGACTCCAAGCCGAGTTCGAAGCCGAACGCTCCTCCTGGACCGACAAGGAGGCGATGCTGACCTCTGGCTTCCATGAAATTGAAGATATCGTTGATGGTAAGTTTTCGTTACTCGCTTCCTTTGGGCAGCCAACTGTGGGTCGGGCCGACTCTTGCCTATTCTGACTTGCTTCTTTTTCCGTCTTGATAGATTTCTTCCCAGGCCATGCGCAAACTGCCGTTCAAGCCATCGAGGCCAATCGCGAGGCGCGGAGGGCGGCCGGCGAGGAGGCTGCTGCCAACGCCCCCCGGACTCTTGATGAACAACTTTTGAGCATCGAGGCTCGCCTGCGGCCGGCTCACCGGATGTTGCGCCGGCTTCAACGTGCCAGCGCCCAGGCGATTGCTGCCTTGTGGCCGGAGATGCCGATTCTGCGCACTCCCAGCCGGACTGTCGACTGGCCGGAGGTCGCAGCCGGCCGCCTGGAGGCCTGGAAAGGCTCCTCGGCACGCGCCGGAGCGCGTTGTGCCTTGGAGTTCGTCAAGGCGTGGTATCCGGACCTGAGCCTGGACTAGCTGGCCACGCTCCGGGCTGAGGCCCAGCCGGAGCTGGCAGCCATGAAGGATGACTTTGTCAAGCGCGCCGCGGCACTCGCCGAGTACGTCGAACCCAATGTCTTTGTTCCTGAGCTAGCTGACAACGGCGAGGAGGCGCCGCCGGAGTGGTTCGGGATGAACCCGAACTACGACGAGGACTCGGCGGAGGTGATCGGCTCCAGTGTCGAGGAGGGAGGCGAGGTGGAGGTAGGAGACGAGATGGAGGCGCCAGAAGCTGGAGTGGGCGATCATCCTCAGCTCGACCATGCCTCCAACAACGAGCCACGCCCAACTGCGCCGACTGCTGCTGGAGGTGATCAAGACGAGTCTGCCCAGCCGGCTGCCCCAACGTACGACACCGTCATCTCCTCCGAGCTCCCGAACCCGTCTGCTGCTTCATAGGCCGCCGCCTTGTTTTGTTTATCTGCTTAGTAGTTTCTCAACGAACTTTGTTAATTCGCACAATTCCACCCGCGGGGTGTATTTTGAACTTCCGTTCGAGGATTCGGCCAATGGCCTTTGTGATGTAAATATTTATCTGGGTTCTATCATTTCTTGCTTATTGCTCTTTTGGCTTTTTCCCTTTGCCGCCTTCCCCTAGATGCCGTCTTTGCCAGTCGGGCAGCCGCTCCGCGGACTGCCGCTGGATCAAATACTTGGCTACTTTGGGGAAGGCAAGTACTCAGCCATTCTAGAGTTTTGTTAGCAAGTCGGATAGAAAACAGTAAGCCGACTACTCGGAGTCGGTTTTGCGAGGAATTGCTGGAAAGCCGGCTCGAGCTATGTTTGTGCTTTGAGTCTTTAGCCATTTTTTGTGTGGGCACCCATTCTTCCTTACTCCTGCCCACCGGGCAGTCGCTCTGCGAGCTGCGGCTTCTAACAGGAGACGGCTTAAGCACCAAACACTACTTGTCCGACTGCAGGAAGCGTTTTCATAGCGCGAGACGGCGAGTCCCCGGGCCGACTAGTTGAGCCCGGTGCCAAGCGGCATAACAAAGAGTAGCATACTCGGAAGCATAATACTTATTATACACATGACAAAAGGGGCAGTCCCCGAGTCCGTCTCGGGGGGCCCAGAGTCTTGGTACTTCAATACAAAAGGGTAGCATGGTACATACTGCATCAGCTGTAAAATCTTCGAAGAAGATTCGCATTCCATGGTCGCTCCGTCTCTTTGCCGGAGTCGTCCCTCTTCCGTGCTCGGGGCTTCTGAGCGTCGATCAGGTAGTAGGAGTCATTGCCTAGCACCTTGCTGATGATGAAGGGGCCTTCCCAAGGTGCCGACAACTTGTGTTGGCCGGCTGTTCGCTGGATCAGCCGGAGCACAAGGTCGCCCTCTTGGAAGGATCTCGTCCTGACCTTCCTGTTGTAGTAGCGACGTAGGCTCTGCTGGTAGATGCTGGACCGGCTGAGTGCTAACAGCCGGCCCTCTTCCAGCAGATCGACGCCATCTTGCCGTGCTTCTTCTGCTTCCTCCGTAGTGTACATCGTGACTCGCGGGGAGTCGAACTCTATATCCGTTGTGATGACGGCTTTGGAGTGACTCTTTGTTGCATGTTGAGGGCTTGTCATATGTTCTATCTATGTTATTATTGTTGAGAGAACTTGCACTAGCGAAAGTATGAACCCTAGGCCTTGTTTCCTATCATTGCAATACCGTTTACGCTCACTTTTACCACTTGTTACCTTGTTGTTTCTATATTTTCAGTTTACAAAAACCTATATCTTCTATCCATATTGCACTTGTATCACCATCTCTTCGCCGAACTAGTGCACCTATACAATTTACCATTGTATTGGGTGTGTTGGGGACACAAGAGACTCTTTGTTATTTGGTTGCAGGGTTGCTTGAGAGAGACCATCTTCATCCTCACGCCTCCTACGGATTGATAAACCTTAGTTCATCCACTTGAGGGAAATTTGCTACTGTCCTACAAACCAGTGCACTTGCAGGCCCAACAACGTCTACAAGAAGAAGGTTGTGTAGTAGACATCAAGCTCTTTTCTGGCGCCGTTGCTGGGAAGTCTAGGTAAGTGAAGGTATATCTTTAGATCTTGCAATTGAATCTTTTTGTTTCTTGTTTTAGCACTAGTCTAGTTTATAAAATAAAACTACAAAAAATGGAATTGAGTTTGCCACATAGGCTTCATCTTTTTAATATCTTTCGTGAGTATGATGGAAAAGAAAATTGTGCCAAAGTGTTAGAAGAAGAATGCATTAAAATGTTTGGCACTAAATCTTTGAATGATGAGCATGATTGCGATGTTGATAGTATGAATTCCTGGAATATCCATGATGCTAATGATATGCAAAGCCACAAGCTTGGGGAAGCTATGTTTGATGAAGTTGATATTTTTTGTCCCCCAAGCTTTGATGAGCAAATTTACTATGATGAAAGCATGCCTCCTATCTATGATGATTATATTGATGAAAGTGGGTTTGGAAGAGTGTCAACTTTAGTAAGTAATGATCCCACTATTTTGGAGGATGTTGAATATTATTGTGGTAATTATGGAAGTGGATTTGGAGAGGTCATGACTTTATTTAGTGATGAATCCACTATTTTGGAAGAGGTTCCAATTGATTATGAGAACAAAGTTGCTATCTATGATGATTATTGTGATGACTTCTATGCTATTAATAATAATGATAACCATGAAATTTTTCATCATGATTTTAGTTTTCAATTGGATTATGCCTCACATGATAATTATTTTGTTGAGTTTGCTCCCACTACTATTCATGAGAATAAATTTGCTTATGTGCAGAGTAATAAAAATTCTATGCTTATAGATCATGAAAAGAATGCTTTAGGTGCTGGTTATATTGTTGAATTCATTCATGATGCTACTGAAAACTATTATGAGGGAGGAATATATGCTCGTAGGAATTTCAATAATATCAAGTTTCCTCTCTACGTGCTTAAAATTTTGAAGTTATGCTTGTTTTACCTTCCTATGCAAGTTGATTATTGTTCCCATAAGTTGTTTGCTCACAAAATCCCTATGCATAGGAAGTGGTTAGACTTAAATGTGCTAGTCATATTCTACATGATGCTCTCTTTATGTTTCAATTCCTATCTTTCATGTGAGCATCATTGAAATCATCATGCCTAGCTAGGGGCGTTAAACGATAGCGCTTGTTGGGAGGCAACCCAATTTTATTTTAGTTTATTTCTTTTTAGTTCTGTTTAGGAATAGATAATCCATATAGCCTCTGTTTAGATGTGGTTTTATGTTTTAGTTAGTGTTTGTGCCAAGTAGAACCTTTGGGAAGACTTGGGTGAAGTCTTTATGATCATGCTGTAAAAACAGAAACTTTAGCGCTCACGAGATTAGCTAGAACTTTTTACTGCAGAGTGATATTTAGTTGATTCTTTTTGAAGATGATTACTAAACAAATTACTCAGGTCCACCAATTTATTTTAGAATTTTTGGAGTTCCAGAATTTTGCATTAGTTACAGATTACTACAGACTGTTCTGTTTTTGACAGATTCTGTTTTCATTGTGTTGTTTGCGTATTTTGATGAATCTATGGCTAGTAAAATAGTTTATGAACCACAGAGAAGTTGGAATACAGTAGGTTTAACACCAATACAAATAAAGAATGAGTTCATTACAGTACCTTGAAGTGGTGTTTTGTTTTCTTTCGCTAACGGAGCTCACGAGTTTTCTATTAAGTTTTGTGTTGTGAAGTTTTCAAGTTTTGGGTAAGGCTTCGATGGACTATGGAATAAGGTGTGGCAAGAGCCTAAGCTTGGGGATGCCCAAGGCACCCCAAGGTAATATTCAAGGACAACCAAGAGCCTAATCTTGGGGATGCCTCGGATGGCATCCCCTCTTTCGTCTTCGTTCATCGGTAACTTTACTTGGAGCTATATTTTTATTCACCACATGATATGTGTTTTGCTTGGAGCGTCATTTTATTTTCTTTAGCTTTGCTTGCTGTTTGAATAAAATACGAAGATCTGAAATTTTTAAATGAGAGAGAGTCTTCACATAGTTGCATAATAATTATTTAGCTACTCATTGATCTTCACTTATATCTTGTTGGAGTAGTTTGTCATTTGCTCTAGTGCTTCACTTATATCTTTTAGAGCACAATGGTGGTTTTATTTTGAAGAAATAGATGAACTCTCATGCTTCACTTATATTATTTTGAGAGTCGTTAATAGCATGGTAATTTGCTTAATGTTAATATACTTGGTATTCAAGATATGTGAAACTTTCTTTTTAGTGGGTTGAATACTAAGATAAGTTTGATGCTTGATAATTGTTTTGAGATATGGAGGTGATAATATCATAGTCGTGCTAGTTGAGTAGTTGTGAATTTGAGAAATACTTGTGTTGAAGTTAGCAAGTCCCGTAGCATGCACGTATGGTTAAAGTTGTGTAACAAATTTGAAGCATGAAGTGTACCTGGCTTGTGCATCCTTATGAGTGGCGGTCGGGGACGAGCGATGGTCTTTTCCTACCAATCTACCCCCTAGGAGCATGCGTAGTAGTACTTTGCTTCGAGGGCTAATAAACTTTTGCAATAAGTATATGAGTTCTTTATGACTAATGTGAGTCCATGGATTATACGCACTTTTACCTTTCCGCATTTGCTAGCCTCTTCGGTACCGTGCATTGCCCTTTCTCACCTTGAGAGTTGGTGCAAACTTCGCCGGCGCATCCAAACCCCATGATACGATATGCCCTATCACACATAAACCTCCTTATATCTTCCTCAAAACAGCCACCATACCTACCTATTATGGCATTTCCATAGCCATTCCGAGATATATTGCCATGCAACTTTCCACCATTCCATTTATCATGACATACTTTACTTTTGTCATATTGCCATTGCATGATCATGTAGTTGACATCGTATTTGTGGCAAAGCCACCACGCATTATTTTTCATACATGTCACTCTTGATTCATTGCACCATCCCGGTACACCGCCGGAGGCATTCATATAGAGTCATATTTTGTTCTAAGTTTCGAGTTGTAATTGTTGAGTTGTAAGAAAAATAAAAGTGTGATGATCATCATTATTAGAGCATTGTCCCAAGTGAGGAAAGGATGATGAAGACTATGATTCCCCCATAAGTCGGGATGAGACTCCGGACGGAAAAAAAAAGAAAAAAAAAGAGAAAGGCCAAAAAAAAGAAAGGCCCAAAAAATGAGAGAAAAAGAGAGAAGGGACAATGCTACTATCCTTTTACCACACTTGTGCTTCAAAGTAGCACCTTGTTCTTCATGTAGTGAGTCTCATATATTGTGCTTCAAAGTAGCACTAAGATCTTCATGATAGAGAGTCTCTCATTTTGTCACTTTCATATACTAGTGGGAATTTTTCATTATAGAACTTGGCTTGTATATTCCTACGTTGTGCTTCCTCAAATGCCCTAGGTCTTCATGAGCAAGCAAGTTGGATGCACACCCACTAGTTTTGTTTTGTAGAGCTTTCATATACTTATAGCTCTAATGCATCCGTTGCATGGCAATCCCTACTCCTCGCATTGACATCAATTGATGGGCATCTCCATAGCCCGTTGATTAGCCTCGTCAATGTGAGACTTTCTCCTTTTTTTTGTCTCCTCCACACAATCCCCATCATCATATTCTATTCCACCCATGGTGCTATATCCATGGCTTGCGCTCATGTATTGCGTGAGGGTTAAAAAAGCTGAAGCGCGTCAAAAAGTATGAAACAATTGCTTGGCTTGTCATCGGGGGTATAGAAGTTGGGAACATCTTTGTGTGACGAAAATGAAGCATAGCTTAACCATATGATTTTGTAGGGATGAACTTTCTTTGGCTATGCTATTTTGAGATGACATAATTGCTTAGTTAGCATGCTTGAAGTATTATTATTTTTATGTCAATATGAACTTTTGTCTTGAATCTTTAGGATCTGAATATTCATACCATGATTAAGAAGACTTACATTGAAATTATGCCAAAGTATCACTCCGCATCACAAATTCATCTTTTTATCATTTACCTACTCGAGGACGAGTAGGAATTAAGCTTGGGGATACTTGATACGTCTCCAACGTATCTATAATTTTTGATTGCTCCATGCTACTTTATCTATTGTTTTAGGCAATATTGGGCTTTATTATCCACTTTTATATTATTTTTGGGACTAACCTATTAACCGGAGGCCCAGCCCAGATTTGTTGTTTTATGCCTATTTCAGTATTTCGAGGAAAAGGAATATCAGACGGAGTCAAAACGGAACGAAATCAACTAGAGAAGTTATTTTTGGAAGGAAACCCACCTGATGGACTTGGACCCCACGTCAGAAGAGCCATGAGGCGGTCACGAGGTTGGAGGGCGTGCCCTCCCCCTGGGCGCGCCCCCTGCCTCGTGGGGCCCCCGTAGCTCCACCGACGTTCCCCCTTCACCCATATATACCGTCGTACCCTAAAACTTCCAGAACAGAAGATAGATCGGGAGTTCCGCCGCCGCAAGCCTCCAGAACCACCAAAAAACCAATCGGGACCCCTTTCCGGTACCCTGCCGGAGGGGGGATCCATCTCCGGTGGCCATCTTCATCATCCCGGCGCTCTCCATGACGAGGAGGGAGTAGTTCACCCTCGGGGCTGAGGGTATGTACCAGTAGCTATGTGTTTGATCTCTCTCTCTCTCGTGTTCCTCTATGGCACGATCTTGATGTATCCCGAGCTTTGCTATTGTAGTTGGATCTTATGATGTTTCTCCCCCTCTACTCCTTTGTGATGAATTGAGTTTCCCCTTTTGAAGTAATCTTATCGGACTGAGTCTTTATGAGAACACTTGATGTATGTCTTGGTGATCAACTTGCGGGTTTCGTGACATTGGGAACCTAAGCATAGGGGTTGGCACACGTTCTTGATTCTCCGGTAGAAACTTTGGGGTTCTCTTTGAAGTACTTTTATGTTGGTTGGATAAATCTAAGATTGTGTGATGCATATCGTATAATCATGCCCACGGATACTTGAGGTAACAATGGAGTATCTAGGTGACATTAGGGTTTTGGTTGATTTGTATCTTAAGGTGTTATTCTAGTAAAAACTCCAGGGTTGTTTGTGACACTTATAGGAATAGCCCAACGGATTGATTTGAAAGAATAACTTTGTGGTGGTTTCGTACCCGACCATAATCTCTACGTTTGTTCTCCGCTATTAGTGGCTTTGGAGTGACTCTTTGTTGCATGTTGAGGGCTTGTCATATGTTCTATCTATGTTATTATTGTTGAGAGAACTTGCACTAGCGAAAGTTTGAACCCTAGGCCTTGTTTCCTATCATTGCAATACCGTTTACGCTCACTTTTACCACTTGTTACCTTGCTGTTTTTATATTTTCAGTTTACAAAAACCTATATCTTCTATCCAAATTGCACTTGTATCACCATCTCTTCGCCGAACTAGTGCACCTATACAATTTACCATTGTATTGTGTGTGTTGGGGACACAAGAGACTCTTTGTTATTTGGTTGCAGGGTTTCTTGAGAGAGACCATCTTCATCCTCATGCCTCCTATGGATTGATAAACCTTAGGTCATCCACTTGAGGGAAATTTGCCACTGTCTACAAACCTGTGCACTTGCAGGCCCAACAACGTCTACAAGAAGAAGGTTGTGTAGTAGACATCAACGAGCCTTGTTTCTGACAACTTGACCATTCTCATCTTGTTTGTTGCGATAGACACTTGATGTATGTCTTGGTGATCAACTTGCGAGGGTCAGGACGCTTGACTAATTCCCACACATTGTTCAGCTCGAACTGTTGAAGCTCTTCTTGCATAGCTTGAATCCATTCAGGTTCCATGAAGGCTTTAGAAACTTTCCTGGGTTCACATATAGAGACAAATGCAAAGTGCCCACAGAAATTTGCTAGTTGTGATGCTCTTGAACGAGTGAGTGGACTAGGTGCATTGATGCTATCAATTATCTTCTCAATCTGTACTTCATTAGTGCTACCTCTTGAGCATGCGTTGTTTTCCCTTGAAGAGGAAAAGGGTGATGCAACAAAGTAGCGTAAGTATTTCCCTCAGTTTTTGAGAACCAAGGTATCAATCCAATAGGAGACTACACGCAAGTCCCTCGTACCTGCACAAACAATCAAGAACCTTGCAACCAACGCGATAAAGGGGTTGTCAATCCCTTCATGGCCACTTGCAAAAGTGAGATCTGATAAAGATAATAAGATAAATATTTTTGGTATTTTTGTTGTATAGATTGGAAAGTAAAGATTGGAAAATAAACAATGGTAAAAATAGCTAGTTGGTAGGAAAATAATATGATGGAAAATAGACCCGGGGGCCATAGGTTTCACCAGTGGCTTCTTTCAAGATAGCATAATTTACGGTGGGTCAACAAATTACTGTCGAGCAATTGATAGAAAAGCGCACAGTTATGAGAATATCTAGGTGATGTCTACTACGCAACCTTCTTCTTGTAGACTTTGTTGGGCCTCCAATTGCAGAGGTTTGTAGGACAGTAGAAAATTTCCCTCAAGTGGATGACCTAAGGTTTATCAATCCGTGGGAGGCGTAGGATGAAGATGGTCTCTCTTAAGAAACCCTGCAACCAAATAACAAAGAGTCTCTTGTGTCCCCAACACACCCAATACAATGGTAAATTGTATAGGTGCACTAGTTCGGCGAAGAGATGGTGATACAAGTGCAATATGGATGGTAGATAAAGGTTTTTGTAATCTGAAAATATAAAAAGAGCAAGGTAACTAATGATAAAAGTGAGCGTAAACGGTATTGCAATGCTAGGAAACAAGGCCTAGGGTTCATACTTTCACTAGTGCAAGTTCTCTCAACAATAATAACATAATTGGATCATATAACTATCCCTCAACATGCAACAAAGAGTCACTCCAAAGTCACTAATAGTGGAGAACAAACGAAGACATTAAGGTAGGGTACGAAACCACCTCAAAGTTATTCTTTCCAATCAATCCGTTGGGCTATTCCTATAAGTGTCAAAAATAGCCCTAGAGTTCGTACTAGAATAACACCTTAAGACACAAATCAACGACAACCCTAATGTCACCTAGATACTCCAATGTCACCTCAAGTACCCGTGGGTATGATTATACGATATGCATCACACAATCTCAGATTCATCTATTCAACCAACACATAGAACCTCAAAGATTGCCCCAAAGTTTATACCGGAGAATCAAGACGAAAACGTGTGCCAACCCCTACGCATAGGTTCATGGGCGGAACCCGCAAGTTGATCACCAAAACATACATCAAGTGAATCACGTGATATCCCATTGTCACCATAGATACGCACGGCAAGACATACATCAAGTGTTCTCAAGTCATTAAAGATGTTGGGGAACGTAGCAGAAATTCAAAATTTTCCTACGTGTCACCAAGATCTATCTATGGAGAAACTAGCAACGAGGGGAAGAAGAGTGCATCTACATACCCTTGTAGATCGCTAAGCGGAAGCGTTCAAGTGAACGGGGTTGATGGAGTCATACTCGCCGTGATCCAAATCACCGATGACCAAGTGCCGAACGTACGGCACCTCCGCGTTCAACACACGTACAGCCCGGTGACGTCTCCCATGCCTTGATCCAGCAAGGAGAGAGGGAGAGGTTGAGGAAGACTCCATCCAGCAGCAGCACAACGGCGTGGTGGTGGTGGAGGAGCGTGGCAATCCTGCAGGGCTTCACCAAGCACCGCGGGAGAGGAGGAAGGAGAGATGCAGGGCTGCGCCATCGAGAGGTGATAACTCATGTGTTGGCAGCCCCAAACCCTCAAATATATATAGGGGGAGGGGAGGGGGCTGCGCCCCCTCTAGGGTTCCCACCCCAAGGGGTGCGGCAGCCCCAGATCCCATCTGGGGTGGCGACCACAAGGGGAGAAGGGGGATGCGCACCTCGGGTGGGCCTTAGGGACCATCTGCCCTAGGGTTTGCCCCCTCCCCTCTTGGAGGCGCCTTGGGCCATGGTGGGAGGCGCCCCAGCCCACCTAGGGGCTGGTCCCTTCCCACTATTGGCCCATGTAAGCCTCCGGGGCTGGTGGCCCCCTCCCGGTGGACCCCCGGACCCCTCCGGTGGTCCCGGTACACTACCGGTGATGCGCAGAACACTTCCGGTGGCCAAAACCATACTTCCTATGTATAAATCTTTACCTCCGGACCATTCCGGAACTCCTCGTGACGTCCGGGATCTCATCCGAGACTCCAAACAACATTCGGTAACCACATACAAACTTCCTTTATAACCCTAGCGTCATCGAACCTTAAGTGTGTAGACCCTACGGGTTCGGGAACCATGCAGACATGACCGAGACGTTCTCTAGTCAATAACCAACAGCGGGATCTGGATACCCATGTTGGTTCCCACATGTTCCATGATGATCTCATCGGATGAACCACGATGTCGAGGATTCGATCAATCTCGTATACAATTCCCTTTGTCTAGCGGTATTGTACTTGCCCGAGATTCGATCGTCGGTATCCCGATACCTTGTTCAATCTCATTACCGGCAAGTCTCTTTACTCGTTCCGTAACACATCATCCCGTAATCAACTCCTTGATCACATTGTGCACATTATGATGATGTCCTACCGAGTGGGCCCAGAGATACCTCTCCGTCACACGGAGTGATAAATCCCAGTCTCGATTCGTGCCAACCCAACAGACACTTTCGGAGATGCCTGTAGTGTACCTTTATAGCCACCCAGTTACGTTGTGACGTTTGGCACACCCAAAGCATTCCTACGGTATCCGGGAGTTGCACAACCTCATGGTCTAAGGAAATGATACTTGACATTAGAAAAGCTTTAGCATACGAACTACACGATCTTTGTGCTAGGCTTAGGATTGGGTCTTGTCCATCACATCATTCTTCTAATGATGTGATCCCGTTATCAATGACATCCAATGTCCATGGTCAGGAAACCGTAACCATCTATTGATCAACGAGCTAGTTAACTAGAGGCTTACTACGGACATGGTGTTGTCTATGTATCCACACATGTATCTGAGTTTCCTATCAATACAATTCTAGCATGGATAATAAACGATTATCATGAACAAGGAAATATAATAATAACCAATTTATTATTGCCTCTAGGGCATATTTCCAACAAAAGACTCAATCCGAAAAGATTACTTCAAGGGGAAAACTCAATCCATTACAAGAGAGTAGAGGGGGAGAAGAAACATAAGATCCAACTATTATAGCAAAGCTCGCGATACATCAAGATCGTGCCAAATCAAGAACACAAGAGAGAGAGATCAAACACATAGCAACTGGTACATACCCTCAGCCCCGAGGGTGAACTACTCCCTCCTCGTCATGGAGAGCGCCGAGATGATGAAGATGGCCACCGGTGAGGTTTTCCCCCTCCGGCAAGGTGCCGGAACAGGGTCCCAATTGGGTTTTGGTGGCTACAGAGGCTTGCGGCAGCGGAACTACCAATCTATTCCGTTCTTCGAAGTTTTTAGGGTATATGGAGTTATATAGGCGGAAGAAGTATGTCGGTGGACCTCCGGGCTGTCCACGAGGTAGGGGGCGCGCCCTCCACCCTCGTGGGCAGCCTGGGACTCCACTGGTGCAACCCCGGTACTCCGTGGGCTTCTTCTGGTCCAAAAATAAGTTCCGTGGAGTTTTAGGTCAATTGGACTCCGTTTGATATTCCTTTTCTTCGAAACACTGAAATAGGCAAAAAACAGCAATTCTGGGCCGGGCCTCCGGTTAATACGTTAGTCCCAAAAATAATATAAAAGTGGATAATAAAGCCCAATATTGTCCAAAACAGTAGATAATATAGCATGGAGCAATCAAAAATTATAGATACGTTGGAGACGTATCAAGCATCCCCAAGCTTAATTCCTGCTCGTCCTCGAGTAGGTCAATGATAAAAAAAGATAATTTTTGATGCGGAGTGCTACTAGGCATAATTTCAATATAATTCTTCTTAATTGTGGTATGAATATTCAGATCCGAAAGATTCAAGATAAAAGTTCATACTGACATAGAAATAATAATACTTCAAGCATACTAACTGAACAATTATGTCCTCTCAAAATAACATGGCCAAAGAAAGTTCACCCCTACAAAATCATATAGTTTAGTCATGCTCCATTTTCGTCACACAAGAATGCTCTCATCATGCACAACCCCGATGACAAGCCAAGAAATTGTTTCATACTTTAGTAATCTCAAACTCATAAACCTTCACGCAATACATGAGCGCGAGCCATGGACATAGCAGTATGGGTGGAATAGAATATGATGATGGGGGTTATGTGGAGAAGACAAAAAAGGAGAAAGTCTCACACCAACGAGGATAATCAATGAGCTATGGAGATGCCCATCGATTGATGTTAATGCAAGGAGTAGGGATTGCCATGCAACGGATGCACTAGAGCTACCAATGTATGAAAGCTCAATAAAAGAAACTAGTGTGTGTGCATCCAACTTGCTTGCTCACGAAGACCTAGGGCACTTGAGGAGGCCCATCATTGGAATATACAACCAAGTTCTATAATGAAAAGTTCCCACTAGTATATGAAAGTGACAAAACAAGAGACTCTCTATCATGAAGATTATGGTGCTACTTTGAAGCACAATTGTGGTAAAAGGATACTAACATTGTCCCTTCTCCCTTTTTCTCTCAATTTTTTTGGGCCTTCTCTTTTTTTATGGCCTTTCTCTTCTTTTTTTGGGACTTCTCTTTTTTATGGCGTTTCTCCCTTTTATATATATATTCCTCACTTGGGACAATGCTCTAGAAAAATGGTGATCATCACACTTCTATTTATTTACAACTCAATGATTACAACTCGATACTAGAACAAAGTATGACTCTATATGAATGCCTCCGGTGGTGTACCGGGATATGCAACGAACCAAGAGTGACATGTATGAAAGAATTATGAACGGTGGCTTTGCCACAAATACTATGTCAACTACATGATCATGCTAAGCAATATGACAATGATGAATGTGTCATGATAAACACAATGGTGGAAAGTTGCATGGCAATATATCTCGGAATGGCTATGGAAATGCCATAATAGGTAGGTATGGTGGCTGTTTTGAGGAAGATATAAGGAGTTTTATGTGTGAAAGAGTGTATCATATCACGGGGTTTGGATGCACTGGCGAAGTTTGCACCAACTCTCAATGTGAGAAAGGGCAATGCACGGTACCGAAGAGGCTAGCAATGATGGAAGGGTGGGAGTGTGTATAATCTATGGACTCAACATTAGTCATAAAGAACTCACATAATTATTGCAAAAATCTACAAGTCATAAAAAACCAAGCACTACGCGCATGCTCCTAGGGGGATAGATTGGTAGGAAAAGACCATCGCTCGTCCCCGACCACCACTCATAAGGAAGACAATCATAGAACACCTCATGTTTCAAATTTGTTACATAACGTTTACCATACGTGCATGCTACGGGACTTGCAAACTTCAACACAAGTATTTATCAAATTCAAACCTACTCAACTAGCACCACTTTAATATCACTACCTCCATATCTCAAAACAATCATCAAGCATCAAACTTCTCTTAGTATTCAACACACTCATAAGAAAGTTTTTACTATTCTTGAGTACCTATCATATTAGGATTAAGCACATTACCATGATGTTTAAGACTCTCAAAATAATATAAGTGAAACATGAGAGTTCATCTATTTCTTCAAAATAGAACCACCACCGTGCTCTAAAAGATATAAGTGAAGTACTAGAGCAAATGACAAACTATTCCGCAAGATGTAAGTGAAGATCAATGAGTAGTCGAATAATTATGCAACTATGTGAAGACTCTCCCATTTTAAGAATTTAAGATCTTGATACTTTACTCAAACAGAAAGAAAAGCTACATAAAATAAAATGACGCTCTAAGCAAAACACATATCATGTGGTGAATAAAAATATAGCTCCAAGTAAAATTACCGATGAACGAAGACGAAAGAGGGGATGCCTTTCGGGGCATCCCCAAGCCTAGACGATTGGTTATCCTTGAATATTAACTTGGGGTGCCTTGGGCATCCCCAAGCTTAGGCTTTTGCCACTCCTTATTCCATAGTCCATCGAATCTTTACCCAAAACTTGAAAATTTCACAACACAAAACTTAACAGAAAACTCGTAAGCTCCGTTAGCGAAAGAAAACAAAACACCACTTCAAGGTACTGTAATGAACTCATTCTTTATTTATATTGGTGTTAAACCTACTGTATTCCAACTTCTCTACGGTTTATAAACAATTTTAGTAGCCATAGAGCAATCAAAATAAGCAAACAACATAAGAAAAACAGAATCTGTCAAAAATGGAACAGTCTGTAGTAATCTCTAACTAACGCCAACTTCTGTAACTCCAAAAATTCGAAAATAAATTGGTGGATCTTAGGAATTTGTCTAGTAATCACATTGTTGAGGAAATCGTTAACTGGTAGCTGCTCAGTTGGCTTGTGAGTAGGGGATTAATAGGCTAATTGGCAAGTTAATCGACCATTTAATCAATTAATCGGATGATTTATCAGGTTATTGGCTACTCGGGGACCGTACGAGTAGGGATTAATCGGCAAGTTAACTGGTTAATAGGATGAATTCTTGAACATGGAGTAATCATCTGCAAAAAGAATCAACTAAATAGCACTCTCCAGTAAAAATTTGAAGCTAATCTCGTGAGCGCTAAAGTTTCTGCTTTTTCACAGCATGATCATAAAGACTTCACCCAAGTCTTACCAAAGGTTCTACTTGGCACAAACACTAATTAAAACATAAAAACACATCTAAACAGAATCTAGATGGATTATTTATTCCTAAACAGAACCAAAAGCAAGAAAGTAAAATAAAATTGGGTTGCCTCCCAACAAGCGCTAACGTTTAACGCCCCTAGCTAGGCATGATGATTTCAATGATGGTCACGTAAAACATAAGAATTGAAACATAAAGAGCATCATGAATAATATGACTAGCACATTTAATTCTAACCCACTTCCTATGCATAGGGATTTTGTGATCAAACAACTTATGGGAACAAGAATCAACTTGCATAGGAAGGCAAAACAAGCATAACTTCAAAACTTTAAGCACATAGAGAGGAAACTTGATATTATTGCAATTCCTACAAGCATATATTCCTCCCTCATAATAGTTTTCAGTAGCATCATGAATGAATGCAACAATATAATCAGCACCTAAAGCATTCTTTTCATGATCTACTTGCAAAGAAATTTTATTACTCTCCACATTAGCAAAATTCTTTTCATTCTGAATAGTGGGAGTTTCATAAGAGACTTCAATACTATAAATTGTTTCCACATTAAAAGAGTAATGTTCAGAAAAAGGGTAATCATAATCATGACAAGTTTTATCAATATAATCATCACTACTCTTTATAGCATAAGTTTCATCACAATAATCATCATAAGTAGCAACTTTGTGCTCATCATAATCAATTGAAACCTCTTCCGAAATAGTGGATACATCACTAAATAAAGTCATGAACTCTCCAAATCCACTTTCATAAATATTATAAGATTCAACATCCTCCAAAATAGTGGGATCATTACTTCCTAAAGTTGACAATCTTCCAAACCCACTTTCATCAATATAATCATCATAGGTAGAAGGCATGCTATTATCATAACAACTTTTCATATCAAAACTTGGGAGGCTAAAAATATCATCTTCATTAAACTTAGCATCCCCAAGCTTTGGACAAACATTAATTGCAGCAAATATTTTCTCAAAAACATCATCTTCATCAAACATAGCATCCCCAAGCTTGGGCCTTTTCATATCATAAGCATAATCACTCTCATCATTAATAGTATGGATAACACCAATAGTATAGCAATTATCATATTCTTCCATGCAAGTGCCAAAAAGATTTTCAAGATCATAAGAAGTATCATTATCTTCCCAATCATAATCATCACAACAAGCAATAGGCATAACAAGATCATCAGCAAGTGCATCATCTTCCACAATTATTTTTGATTCATTTTCACGGGGCACAACAATAATAGGAGCAACATTATTTGGGAGGGATACCTTTTTACCTCTCTTCCTTTTTCTTTTCTTCTTCTTCACCTCCTGTGTGGGTTCAATCCTCTTTTTGGAGCTCCTTATTAATGAGATTGGTTGAATAGAAGGATCCTCCTCGTCACATGATTCATCATAAGAAACAATAGGAGAATATTGGGAAGTATCTTCCCTTTCGTTAGTATTCTATTCATCTTCTATTTGTTTTCTTTTCTTTATGTAATTGGCAATATAAGGATTTTCAATGCAATTCATCGCACAATACATATAAATTTCTTCTAGATCAATATCGAGGAATTTCTTGAGGTTATATTCTGGAATATGCTTAGTTTGACGTTTCAATTCTTCATAACCCAAAAGCAAACTTAGTTCATTATAATGCGCAAGGGAAATCAAGTCATCACAATTTTTGGACGCGATTCGATCATGAAACAATTTGCATTTGATATTTAAATGACCATGTTCTTTGCAAAGTTCACAAGTATGGCTAAGATATCTTAAATTTTCAGCACTAACATTTAGCCTTTCTTGCAACCATTTAGTTTCTAAGTACTTATGACTCTCGCAATATCTATCTTCCCTATTTGGTGCGTACTTGAAAACCAATGCACTCCACAAAAATTGACATGTTTACAGGAGGCATTTTCATCATAACTAGTGCAATCATCATTAGTACTATGGATATTCAAGGAGTTCATACTAACAACATTGCAATCTTGCTCATCATACAAATATTTAGTGCCAAACATTCTATAGATTTCTTCTTCTAGTACTTGAGCACAATTTTCCTTCTCATCATTTTCACGAAAGATATTAAAAAGATGAAGCGTATGAGACAAACTCAATTCCATTTTCTTTTTGTAGTTTTCTTTTATAAACTAAACAAGTGCTAAAACAAGAAACTAAAAGATTCGATTGCAAGATCTAAAGATATACCTTCAAGCACTCACCTCAACGGCAACAGCGCCAGAAACTACTTGATGTCTACTACGCAACCTTCTTCTTGTAGACGTTGTTGGGCCTCCAAGTGCAGACGTTTGTAGGACAGTAGCAAATTTCCCTCAAGTGGATGACCTAAGGTTTGTCAATCCGTGGGAGGCGTAGGATGAAGATGGTTTCTCTCAAGCAACCCTGCAACCAAATAACAAAGAGTCTCTTGTGTCCCCAACACACCAAATACAATGGTAAATTGTATAGGTGCACTAGTTCGACGAAGAGATGGTGATACAAGTGCAATATGGATGGTAGATAAAGGTTTTTGTAATCTGAAAATATAAAAACAGCAAGGTAACTAATGATAAAAGTGAGCGTAAACGGTATTGCAATGCTAGGAAACAAGGCCTAGGGTTCATACTTTCACTAGTGCAAGTTCTGTCAACAATAATAACATAATTGGATCATATAAATATCCCTCAACATGCAACAAAGAGTCACTCCAAAGTTACTAATAGCGGAGAACAAATGAAGAGATTATGGTAGGGTACGAAACCACCTCAAAGTTATTCTTTCCAATCAATCCGTTGGGCTATTCCTATAGGTGTGACAAACAGCCCTAGAGTTCATACTAGAATAACAACTTAAGACACAAATCAACCAAAACCCTAATGTCACCTAGATACTCCAATGTCACCTCAAGTATCCGTGGGTATGATTATACGATATGCATCACACAATCTCAGATTCATCTATTCAACCAACACATAGAACCTCAAAGAGTGCTCCAAAGTTTCTACCGGAGAATCAAGACGAAAACGTGTGCCAACCCCTATTCATAGGTTCATTGACGGAACCCGCAAGTTGATCACCAAAACATACATCAAGTGAATCACGTGATATCCCATTGTCACCAGAGATACGCACGGCAAGACATACATCAAGTGTTCTCAAGTCATTAAAGACTCAATCCGATAAGATTACTTCAAGGGAAAAACTCAATCCATTGCAAGAGAGTAGAGGGGGAGAAGAAACATAAGATCCAACTATAATAGCAAAGCTCGCGATACATCAAGATCATGCCAAATCAAGAACATGAGAGAGAGAGAGATCAAACACATAGCTACTGGTACATACCCTCAGCCCCGAGGGTGAACTACTCCCTCCTCGTCATGGAGAGCCCCGGGATGATGAAGATGGCCACCGGTGAGGGTTTCCCCCTCCGACAGGGTGCCGAAATAGGGTCCCGATTGGGTTTTGGTGGTTACAGAGTCTTGCGGCGGCGGAACTCCCGATCTATTCTGTTCTCCGAAGTTTTTGGGGTATATGGAGTTATCTAGGCGGAAGAAGTACGTCGGTGGACCTCCGGGCTGTCCACGAGGCAGGGGGCGCGCCCTAGGGGGGTGGGCGCACACCCCACCCTCGTGGGTAGCCCGGGACTCCCCAGGTGCAACTCCGGTACTCCGTGGGCTTCTTCTGGCCCAAAAATAAGTTCCGTGGAGTTTCAGGTCAATTGGACTCCATTTGATATTCCTTTTCTTCGAAACACTGAAATAGGCAAAAAACAATAACTCTGGGCTAGGCCTCTGGTTAATAGGTTAGTCCCAAAAATAATATTAAAGTGGATAATAAAGCCCAATATTGTCCAAAACAGTAGATAATATAGCATGGAGCAATCAAAAATTATAGATACGTTGGAGACGTATCACTAGGCATGATCATGTATATAGGCATCACGTCCGTGACAAGTAGACCGAAACGATTCTGCATCTAGTACTATTACTCCACACATCGACCGCTATCCAGCATGCATCTAGAGTATTAAGTTCATAAGAACAGAGTAACGCATTAGGCAAGATGACATGATGTAGAGGGATAAACTCAAGCAATATGATATAAACCCCATCTTCTTATCCTCGATGGCAACAATACAATACGTGCCTTGCTGCCCCTGCTGTCACTGGGAAAGGACACCGCAAGATTGAACCCAAAGCTAAGCACTTCTCCCATTGCAAGAAAGATCAATCTAGTAGGCCAAACCAAACTGATAATTCGAAGAGACTTGCAAATATATTTAAATCATGCATAAAAGAATTCAGAGAAGAATCAAATATTGTTCATAGATAATCTTGATCATAAACCCACAATTCATCGGATCTCGGCAAACACACCGCAAAAAGTATTACATCGAAAAGATCTCCAAGAACATCGAGGAGAACTTTGTATTGAGATCCAAAAAGAGAGAAGAAGTCATCTAGCTAATAACTATGGACCTGAAGGTCTATGGTAAACTACTCACACATCATCGGAGAGGCTATGGTGTTGATGTAGAAGCCCTCCGTGATCGATTCCCCTCCGGCGGAGTGCCGAAAAAGGCCCCAAGATGGGATCTCACGGGTACAGAAGGTTGCGGTGGTTGAAATAGGGTTTCGTGGTGCTCTCGGATGTTTTCATGGTATATGAGCATATATAGGCGAAAGAAGTAGGTCGGTGGAGCCACGAGGGGCCCACGAGGGTGGGGGGCGCGCCTAACCCCTGGGCGCGCCCTCCTGCCTCGTGGCTTCCTCGTTGCTTCCTTGATGTCCACTCCAAGTCTCCTAGGTTGCATTTTTTCGAAAAATAACTCTCCCGAAGGTTTCATTCCGTTTGGATTCCGCTTGATATTCCTTTTCTGTGAAACACGGAAATAGGCAAAAAAACAGCAATTTGCATTGGGCCTTCAGTTAATTGGTTAGTCCCAAAAATAATATAAAGGTGCATAATAAAGCCCATTAAACATCCAAAACAAATAATATAATAACATGGAATAATAAAAAATAATAGATACGTTGGAGACGCATCAAGCATCCCCAAGCTTATCTCATGCTCGTCCTCGAGTAGGTAAATGATAAAAATAGAATTTTTGATGTGGAATGCTACCTAACATAATTTTCTAAGTCATTTTCTTTATTGTGGCATGAATGTTCAGATCCGAAAGATTAAAGACAAAAGTTTAATATTTACATAAAAATAATAATACTTCAAGCATACTAACTAAGCAATTATATCTTCTCAAAATAACATGTCCAAAGAAAGCTTATCCCTACAAAATCATATAGTTTGGCTATGCTTCATTTTCGTCACACAAAAATGCTCTCATCATGCACAACCCCGATGACAAGCCAAGCAATTGTTTCATACTTTAGTAATCTCAAACTTTTTTCAACTTTCACGCAATACATGAGCTTGAGCCATGGACATAACACTATAGGTGGAATAGAGTATAATGATGGGGGTTGTGTGGAGAAGACAAAAAAGGAGAAAGTCTCACATTTACAAGGCTAATCAACGGGCTAGGGAGATGCCCATCAATTTATGTCAATGCAAGGAGTAGGGATTGCCATGCAACGGATGCACTAGAGCTATAAATACATGAAAGCTCAACAAAAGAAACTAAGTGGGTGTGCATCCAACTTGCTTGCTCACGAAGACCTAGGGCATTTGAGGAAGCTCATTGTTGGAATATACAAGCCAAGTTCTATAATGAAAAATTACCACTAGTATATGAAAGTGATAAAATAAGAAACTCTCTATCATAAAGATCATGGTGCTACTTTGAAGCACAAGTGTGGAAAAAAAGGATAGTAGCATTGTCCCTTTTATTGCTTTTATCTTTTTTTGGGACTTTCCTTCTTTTTCATTTGGCCTTTCTCTTCTTCTTTATTTATTTATTTGGGACATTGCTCCATTAATGATGATCATCACACTTCTATTTATTTACAACTCAATGATTACAACTCTATACTATAACAAAATATGATTCTATATGAGTGTCTCCGGCGGTGTACCAGGATGGGCAATGAATCAAGAGTGACATGTATGATAAATTATGCATGGTGGCTTTGCCAGAAATACGATGTCAACTACATGATCATGCAAGGCAATATGATAATGATGTAGCGTGTCATAATAAATGAAACGGTGGAAAGTTGCATGGCAATATATCTCGGAATGGCTATGGAAATTCCATAATAGGTAGGTATGGTGGCTGATTTGAGGAAGATATAAGGAGGTTTATGTGTGATAAAGCATATCATATCACGGGGTTTGGTGCACCGACGAAGTTTGCACCAACTCTCAAGGTGATAAAGGGCAATGCACGGTACCGAAGAGGCTAGCAATGATGGAATGGTGAGAGTGCGTATAATCCACGGACTGTCATAAAGAACTCACATACTTATTGCAAAAATCTACAAGTAATCAAAAACCAAGCAATACGTGCATGCTCCTAGGGGGATAGATTGGTAGGAAAAGACCATCGCTTGTCCCCGACCGCAACTCATAAGGATGACAATCAAATAACACCTCATGTTTCAAATTTGTCACACAGCGGTTGCCATACGTGCATGCTACGTGACTTGCAAACTTAAACACAAGTATTTCTCAAATCCACAACTACTCAACTAGCACGACTCTAATATTACCATCTTCATATCTCAAAACAATCATCAAGTATCAAACTTCCCATAGTATTCAATGCACTTTTTATGAAAGTTTTTATTATACCCATCTTGGATGCCTATCATATTAGGACTAATTTTATAGCCAAAGAAAATTACCATGCTGTTCTAAAGGACTCTCATAATAATACAAGTGAAGCATGAGAGATCAATAATTTCTATAAAATAAAACCACCACCGTGCTCTAAAAGATATAAGTGAAGCACTAGAGCAAAAATATCTAGCTCAAAAGATATAAGTGAAGCACATAGATTATTCTAATAAATTCCGATTCATGTGTGCCTCTCTAAAAGGTGTGTACAGCAAGGATGATTTTGTTAAACTAAAAAGAAAAGACTCAAATCATACAGGACGCTCCAAGCAAGACACATATCATGTGGTGAATAAAAATATAGCCTCAAGTAAAGTTACCGATAGACGAAGACGAAAGAGGGGATGCCTTCCGGGGGATCCCCAAGCTTAGGCTTTTGGTTGTCCTTGAATTTTACCTTGGGGTGCCTTGGGCATCCCCAAGCTTAGGCTCTTGCCACTCATTGTTCCATAATCCATCAAATCTTTACCAAAAACTTGAAAACTTCACAACACAAAACTCAACAGAAAATCTCATGACCTCCATTAGTATAAGAAAACAAATCACCACTTTAGGGTAATGTAATGAACTCCTTCTTTATTTATACTAGTGTTAAACCTACTGCATTACAACTTATCTATGGTTCATACCCCCCGATACTAGCCATAGATTCATCAAAATAAGCAAACAACACACGAAAAACTGAATCTGTCAAAAACAAAACAGTGTGTAAGAATCAGATTTGTTCGAATACTTCTAGAACTTCAAAAATTCTTAAACACTAGGACAGTCTGGAAAATTTGTATATTTATCTACTTCAAAAAGAATTGGCAATTTATCATGTTCTGGTGAATTTTAACAATTATTTTCGTGATCGCAAAGTTTCTGTCTTTTTCAGCAAGATCAAACAACTATCACCCAAGAAGATCCTATTGGTTCTACTTGGCACAAACACTAATTAAAACATAAAAGCACATCTAAACAGAAGCTAGATGAATTATTTATTACTAAACATAAACAAAAAGCAAGAAACAAGAATAAAATTGGGTTGCCTCCCAACAAGCGCTATCGTTTAACGCCCCTAGCTAGGCATAAAAACAAGAATAGATCTAGGTATTATCATCTTTGGTATGCAATCCATAAATGGCTCTCATAATAGATTCATAATGTAATTTACTTTTCTTCCTAGGAAAGTGTTCCCTGACTTTCCTTAACAGAAATTGGAATCTAATATTTCCTTCTTTCATATCAATGTTTGCACTAATCGTTCTAAGGAAAGGTCTACCAAGAACAATATGACATGTGGGATTGCATTCTATATCCAGAACAATCAAATCTACGGGCACATAATTCCTATTTGCAACAATAAGAACATCATTAATCCTTCCCATAGGTTTCTTAATGGTGGAATTCGCAAGGTGCAAATTTAAAGAACAATCATCAAATTCACGGAAACCAAACACATCACACAA
Source organism: Aegilops umbellulata (assembly GCA_032464435.1). Classification (NCBI taxonomy): domain Eukaryota; kingdom Viridiplantae; phylum Streptophyta; class Magnoliopsida; order Poales; family Poaceae; genus Aegilops; species Aegilops umbellulata. Next base: position 404,316,351 of record CP136054.1, on the reverse strand, counting down.
AGTTTTTGGAATCGTGGAAACACTAGCACACAAATCACACAAAGCACATAATTCATGATCTTTAATCTTAATTTTAATAGTAGGTTCCCACTGATCATAAAGTTTTCTATGGATAGAAACTTCGAATTCAAGTTTCTCTTCATATTAAAGCATCAACGATATGTTTGGTAAAAGCTTTAGTTTGACTATAAGCATGAGGATAATTTAACACAGATTGCAACAAGGAAATACAATATATTAAAGAACAATTATCATAATTATATTCCTTGAAATCCAAAATAGTGGGTCCATTGCTATGTAAAGTTTTGACCTCTTCAATCCCACTTTTACCAATTTTTGCATCAAGATCTAAAAACTCCAAATCATTGGGACGCCTTTTAACTAAAGTTGATTCATCTCCAGTCCCATCACTATCAAGATTCATATTGCAAAACAAAGATTTAATAGGAGACACATCAATCACTATTAGATCTTCATCATTATTATCATGAAAACTAGAAGAACACGCTTTCACAAAGCAATCTTTTTTAGCACGCATCCTAGCGGTCCTTTCTTTGCACTCATCAATGGAAATTCTCATAGATTTGAGAGACTCATTGAGATCATGCTTAGGAGGAATAGATCTAGGTTTCAAAGAATCAACATCAAGAGAAATTCTATCCATGTTCCTAGCCAACTCATCAATCTTAGGCAAATTTTTTCTTCAAGCAAAGCATTGAAATTCTTTTGCGAAATCATAAAGTCTTTAACACTAGTCTCAAAATGAGAGGGCATGTTATTAAAATATCCATAAGATTTGTTGTAGGAATTACCATAATTATTAGAGGAATTACTAGGAAATGGCCTAGGATTAAAGTTTCCTCTATACGCGTTGTTACCAAAATTGTTCCTACCGACAAAATTCGCATGCATAGATTCATTATTATTCTCAATCAAAGTAGACAAAGGCATATCATTATGATAAGAAGAAACACTCTTATTAGCAAACAATTTCATAAGTTCATCCATCTTTCCACTTAAAACATTAATCTCTTCTATTGCATGAACCTTTTTACTAGTAGATCTGTCGGTGTGCCATTGAGAATAATTAACCATAATATTATCTAGGAGTTTAGTAGCTTCTCCTAAAGTGATTTTCATAAAAGTGCCTCCCGCGGCCGAATCTAAAAGATTTCTAGAAGCAAAATTCAATCAAGCATAATTTTTTTTGTATAATCATCCATAAATTCAAACCATGTGTAGGGCAATTACGTATCATTAATTTCATCCTCTCCCAAGATTGTGCAACATGCTCATGATCAAGTTGCTTAAAATTCATAATATCATTTCTAAGAGAGATGATCTTAGCGGGAGGAATATACTTATATATAAAAGCATCTTTGCACTTATTCCGCGGATCAATACTATTTTTAGGCAAAGAAGAAAACCAAGTTTTAGCACGATCTCTAAGCGAAGATGGAAATAGCTTCAATTTAACAATATCATTATCCACATATTTCTTATTTTGCATATCGCACAAATCAACAAAGTTGTTTAGATCGGTAGTGGCATCTTCACTTGGAAGGCCAGAAAATTGATCTTTCATGACAAGATTCAACAAAGCAGCATTAATTTCACAAGATTCAGCATCGGTAATAGGAGCAATCGGAGTGCTAATAAAATCATTGTTGTTGGTATTAGAAAAATCACACAATTTAGTATTGTCTTGAGCCATCGTGACAAGCAATCCAACACACAAGCACACAAGAAGCAAGCGAAAAGAGACGGACGGAAAAAGAGAGCGAATAAAACGGCAAAGGTGAATTGGGGGAGAGGAAAATGAGAGGCAAATGGCAAATAATGTAATGCGAGGGAGAAGAGTTTGTGATGGGTACTTGGTATGTCTTGACTTGTGCGTAGATCTCCCTAGCAACGGTGCCAGAAATCCTTCTTGCTACCTCTTGAGCATGCGTTGGTTTTCCCTTGAAGAGGAAATGGTGATGCATCAAAGTAGCGTAAGTATTTCCCTTAGTTTTTGAGAACCAAGGTATCAATCCAGTAGGAGACTACACGCAAGTCCCTCGTACCTGCACAAACAATCAAGAACCTTGCAACCAACACGATAAAGGGGTTGTCAATCCCTTCACGGCCACTTGCAAAAGTGAGATCTGATAAAGATAATAAGATAAATATTTTTGGTATTTTTTTGTATAGATTGGAAAGTAAAGATTGCGAAATAAACAATGATAAAAATAGCTAGTTGATAGGAAAATAATATGATGGAAAATAGACCCGGGGGGCATAGGTTTCACTAGTGGCTTCTCTTAAGATAGCATATTTTACGGTGGGTGAACAAATAGAAAAGCACATAGTTATGAGAATATCTAGGCATGATCATGTATATAGGAATCACGTCCATGAAAAGTAGACCGAAACGATTCTGCATCTACTACTATTACTCCACACATCGACCGCTATCCAGCATGCATCTAGAGTATTAAGTTCATAAGAACATAGTACATTAGGCAAGATGACATGATGTAGAGGGATAAACTCAAGCAAGATTATATAAACCCCATCTTTTTATCCTCGATGGCAACAATACAATATGTGCCTTGCTGCCCCTGTTGTCACTCGGAAAGGACACTCCAAGCTTGAACCCAAAGCTAAGCACTTCTCCCATTGCAAGAAAGATCAATCTAGTAGGCCAAACTAAACCGATAATTCGAAGAGACTTGCAAAGATATTTAAATCATGCATAAAAGAATTCAGAGAAGAATCAAATATTGTTCATACATAATCTTGACCATAAACCCACAATTCAACGGATCTCGACAAACACACCGCAAAAAGAATTACATCGAATAGGTGTCCAAGAAGATCGAGGAGAACTCTGTATTGAGATCCAAAGAGAGAGAAGAATCCATATAGCTAATAACTATGGACCCGAAGGTCTGTGGTAAACTACTCACACATCTTTGGAGAGGCTATGGTGTTGATGTAGAAGCCCTCCATGATCGATTCCCCCTCCGGCGGTGCGCCGGAAAAGGCCCCAAAATGGGATCTCACGGGTACAGAAGTTTGCGGCGGTGGAAATAGGGTTTCGTGGTGCTCTCAGATGTTTTTAGGGTATATGAGTATATATAGGCGAAAGAAGTAGGTCGGTGGAGCCACGAGGGGCCCATGAGGGTGGGGGCGCGCCTACCCCCCTGGGCGCGCCCTCCTGCCTCTTGGCTTCCTCGTTGCTTCCTTGACGTCCACTCCAAGTCTCCTGGATTGCGTTTGTTCCAAAAATAACTCTCCCGAAGGTTTCTTTGCATTTGATATTCCTTTTCTGCGAAACACTGAAATAGGCAAAAAAAATAGCAATTTGCACTGGGCCTTCGGTTAATATGTTAGTCACAAAAATAATATAAAAGTGCATAATAAAGCTCATTAAACATCCAAAACAGATAATATAATAGCATGGAACAATCAAAAATTATAGATACGTTGGAGACGTATCAATTAGCAACAGGAGGATGAACTGGACTAAGATTTTGCCCTTGCTGATCATTGTCTTCATCTTCAGCATTGGCATCAGGCTGAGCAGAGTCTTTAGGTTGATTGGGCGCAGAAATGATAATTTCCTCTTCAGCCTGTGCCTATGAAGGTATGATTTCTCCAGTACCCATAAGCTTGATCGATTCACTAGGAGGGACTTCATCTAGCACATTTGGCAGGTGCTCTCTTTGCGAGCCGTTAGTCTCATCGAACCGCACATCCAAAGTTTCAACCACTTTATAGTGAAAGAGGTTGAAGACTCTATAGGAGTGCGAATCCTTTCTGTAACCAAGCATAAAACCTTCATGTGCTTTCGGTGCAAATTTTGAAGTGTGATGTGGATCCTTGATCCAGCACCTAGCACCAAATACTCTGAAGTAACTGACGTTTGGCTTCTTACCAGTTAGAAGCTCATAGGATGTCTTCTTTAGAAGCTTGTGAAGATAAACACGATTGATGGCGTGGCATGCAGTATCAATGGCTTCAGGCCAGAACTTCCTTGGAGTCTTGTACTCATCAAGCATTGTCCGAGCCATCTCAATGAGTGTTCTGTTCTTGCGCTCTATGATGCCATTCTGCTGAGGTGTGTATGGAGCGGAGAACTCATGAGTGATGCCCAATGTATCAAGATAAGTGTCAAGGCCGGTGTTCTTGAACTCTGTGCCGTTATCACTTCTGATGTGCTTGATCTTGATGCCATAGTTCGTCATGGCACGATTGGCGAAGCGTCTTAAGGCATCCTGCACTTCATTCTTGTAAAGATTATGTGCACCCAGGTGTATCTTGAATAATCATCAACAATGACGAAGCCATATAGGCAAGCAGTGGTAGTAAGAGTAGAGTAGTGAGTAGGGCCAAATAAGTCCATGCGAAGAAGCTCGAAGGGTTGAGATGTTGTCATGATTGTCTTTGAGGGATGCTTGGCCCTTGTCATCTTTCCAGCTTTGCAGGCACCACACAGATGATCCTTCTTGAACTTGACGCCTTCGATGCCTACGACATGTTTCTTCTTCGCGAGAGTGTACAGGTTCCTCATGCCAGCATGCCCTAGCCTCCGATGCCAGAGCCAACACTCCGAAGCTTTTGCTAGAAGACATACGACCATCTGTGGTCCTGCTGAGAAATCTACCATGTGCAAATCGTCCTTTCGATATCCTTCAAAGACTAAAGATTTGTCAGACTCCATAAGCACAAGGGAACGGTATTTTCCAAATATCACAATCGTGTTCAAATCACAAAGCATTGAGATAGACATTAAGTTGAAACCAAGGTATTCAACAAGCTTCACTTTATCCATGTGCCGATCCTTTGAGATTGCAACTCTACCTAGACCCAATACCTTGCTTTTACCAGTGTCAGCAAATGTGATGTGACTCTTGTCAGATGGACGTAAGGTTGAGTCCATGAGAATAGTTCGATCACCAGTCATGTGGTTAGTGCATCCACTGTCCATAATCCATTCTGAAGGCTTTGGTGTCATACCCTACAGTGCAGTTAGGGGATAGGCTTCACCAAGGGTATTGTGAAGCATAAACATTTGACAAACGAGTGGATTATGAAAGTTCAGATCCTGGTTAGGGTAGATAGGATGACTGTCAAGGAAACGAGGAACAAAATACATAGTAACACCATTTGGGCATTTTATCTTGTGCCCCACAAGATGTTTCAGGTCCCCAGCAATACCATCTGACCCCTTTGATTTCCGGCTGGAGACCTTTCCCTTGGCACCGCATGCCATGAAGCAGTAGGTGGGAGCAGAGTCGTCCTTGTCATTAGCATCAGCCTTGGTGACGGAGCCATTGTCTTCAGCCTTGGCAACATAGGCTGTAGCTATAGCCAGACTTGCAATGCCAGAGTTGGACTCCTCCTCAGACTCCACCTTTGCCTCCTCAGAAGCAGACTCCTCCTCTGAATCCATCTCCTTGCCAACAAAAGCACGAGCCTTGCCAGATGATCTCTTCTTGTATGATGAAGACTTGGACGTAGACTTGGAAGAAGACTTTGAGGATTTCTTCTTCTTCTTATCATCAGAATCATATTCCTTGCTCTTCTTCTTCTTCTTGGTCTCATTGTCCCACTGTGGACACTCAATGATGTAGTGACCAGGTTTCTTGCACTTGTGGCATGTTCTCTTCTTGTGATCACGAGTGGAAGCTTCATCATTTCTTGAGCTGAATCTTGAAGACATTTTGAAGCCTTTCTTCTTGGTGAACTTCTGGAACTTCTTCACATGCATAGCAAGCTCCTTTCCAATGTCTTCAGGATCCTCAGATCAGCTATCAGATTCTTCTTCAGAAGAGGAAACAACTTTTGCCTTTAAAGCGCGAGTTCGGCCATAGTTGGGACCATAGATATCTCTTTTCTCAGATTGCTGGAACTCAGGTGTGTTGAGCTTCTCAAGAATGTCAGACAGATCGAGACTATTGAAGTCAGGGCGCTCTTGAATCATCAGGGCCAGGGTGTCGAATGAGCTGTCAAGCGATCTCAGAAGTGTTTTGACGATTTCATGCTTTGTGATCTGAGTGGCGCCGAGTGCGCGAAGCTCATTTGTGATGTCAGTGAGGCGATCAAATGTGAGCTGGACATTCTCATTGTTATTTATCTTGAAGCGGTTGAAGAGGTTTCGAAGAACACTGATCCTTGAGTCTCTCTGGGTTGAGACGCCTTCGTTGACCTTGGAGAGCCAGTCCCAGACTAGCTTCAAAGTTTCCAGAGCACTCACACGACCATACTATCCTTTGGTCAGATGACCACAAATGATGTTCTCGGCAGTAGAATCCAGTTGAATGAACTTCTTGATATCAGCAGGGGTGACACCTCCACTGGTCTTGGGAACGCCGTTCTTGACGACATACCAGAGGTCGACATCAATGGCTTCAAGATGCATGCGCATCTTATTCTTCCAGTAGGGGTAATCAGTGCCATCGAAGACAGGGCACGCAACGGAGACTTTGATTATCCCTGCAGTCGACATAGCTAAAACTCCAGGTGGTTAAACCGAATCACACAAAACAAGGGAGCACCTTGCTCTGATACCAATTGAAAGTGCTAGTTATCGACTAGAGGGGGGTGAATAGGCGATTTTTATGAAAGTCTTTAAAACATGGGAGTTTCGAAGACAGACAATAGAAATGAACCTATTGATATGCAGCGGAAGGTAGACTACACTAGACAAACCATAGTCAAGTAAGCAATAAAGTGAAAGCACGAAGAGTATTAGCAGCTAGGTAGTATGGATCAGAATGGAAGAAAGTATGAAGCCAAACAACAACAGTCTTCACACAGTGAAGTCAATCAGATCATGCAAGCAGGCAATGACTTCACGAAGACAAACTGTAAGTAAGGAGAGGTAAGAGATAGAACCAGTTTCTTGGTGAGGACAAGGATTTGTTGGACCAGTTCCAGTTGCTGTGACAACTATACATCTGTTTAGGGAGGCTGAGATTCAACTCAGAGGACCGTGTCTTCACCTTATTCCCCTTCAGCTAAGGACACTTAGTCCTCGCCCAATCACTCTGGTAAATCTTCAAGGTAGACTTCCAAACCTTCACAGACTTCGTTCACCGGCAATCTACAATGACTCTTGGATGCTCAGAACGCGACGCCTAACCGGCTGGAGGATTCACAGTCCTCAAGTGTAATAAGTCCTCAGATCATGCAGACAGAAAGACTTCAGTGATGCCTAACACTCTTTGGCTCTGGGTGTTTTGGGCTTTGTCCTCGCAAGGATCTCTCTCTCTCAAATGCTTCGGAAGTGGGTTGCTCTCAAACGACAAAAGCCGTGCACTAACTCTGAGCAGCCACCAATTTATGATGTAGGGGGTGGGCTATTTATAGCCAGGAGGCAACCCAACCTGATTTGTCTAAAATGACCCTGGGTCACTAAGGAACTGACACGTGTCCAACGATCAGATTTCAAACACATGCAGCATCCTGACTTGGGCTACAAGTAAAGCTGACTCATCCAGCTCTGGATACGATTTGCTCTCATTGTCTTCGCTCGAAGACATAGGATTTGGTTGAGCATCACTTCAGTCACTCCGACTTTGTTCTCTTGGACCCCACTTAACAGTGCGGTGGTTCCTATGACTCAACAAAGAAGAAAAGGAAGCTACAAAACAACTGTGTCTTCGCACTCCATAGTCTTCACGTGAATGTCTTCTCAGGTCATAATCTTCGTTGTGAAAAACTTCACAGACCACCATTGTCTTCAATGTCTTCAGACATTTTTAGGGGTCAACTCTGGTAGGAAAACCGAATCAACGAGGGACTCCTACCTGTGTTATCCTGCAAATCTCACATACACATTATTCCCTCAACCAAGTTTGTCGTCAGTACTCCAAAACCAACTAGGGTGGAACTAGATGCACTTACAGTAGTGTTGCTTGGTTCTCCTACTGGTTCTATAACCTTGGTCTAATTACTGAGGGAAAAATCTACCGTAGTTGTGCTGCATCATCCCTTCTTCTTTGGGGAAATACCCACGTAGTTCAAGCCGCATCAGCCTCCGACGCGGCCGTCATCTTTGCGTTCCCCACTAGCGTCAAAGACGTCAGGACGTGCGAGAATCTCGCCATCAACGATGAGCTCGACTCGGTGCTTGAGCTGTTCGACCTCGCTGACAAGTGCGCCAAGGCCGAAGAAGGCCGCCTCTTCATCCACAACGACCCTGATGCGGTGCCCGACGCTTCGAAGGCCAAGGGCAAGGACGTCAAGCGCAAGGGCCTTGTCGTGCTTGCAGCGGAGCCCGAGTAGAAGCGCGGCTGCAACCGCGACGAGCCTGATAAGGACAACCGCATGTTCTACGTCTACCATGATGTGTGCACCCAAAACACCAAATACTGCCAGGAGCCCAAGTTGCTCCGCGATGAGCTCTTGGGCCGTCGGGGTGACCGTAATGACCGCGACGCCGGCCGCAAGGGTGGCCGTGGAAGCAACAGATGGGAGGGCCGCAATGGCAACGACAACTACCGCCAGGACTGGTGCGACCGACCTCTTGAGGTCGCGTGGCACGACTAGCCTCGCAAGGAAAATTCTCAGGCCAACGCCGCTCTCCCGCCGCTGCCACCACCGCCTCATAGGAACAATGTCAACCATATCGACGAGGGTGCAGGGGGCTACCAGGAGCCTAGTGTGGTAGCCTGCATCCTTGGCGGATCTCAGGCCCCCACGTCCAAACACTTCTTCGAGCAATTCTCTCGCAAGGGGAACGCCGCCCTCCCGAGGCCTAAGGCTGCGTGGCCCGTCAAGTGGTCGCAGTATGCCGTCACCTTCGACTCCAGGGATCACCTCAAGTCCATGGCCACCACAGGTGCGCTTCCTATTTTGTGCAACCCACCATCAGCAACGTCGTGGTCACCAAGACCCTCATCAGCGGGGGCACCGGGCTCAACATGATCTCCGTCGAGACCTTCGAGACGCTCCAAGTGCCCTATGACTAGCTCATGCCGACCAGGCCCTTCTCTGGGGTGACTGATGACTCTAGCATCCCCCTGGGGCAAGTACGCTTGCCCGTCACCTTTGGCACCCGCTACAACTACCACACTAAGCTCACAGACTTCGACGTGGCGCACATTGGCGTGCCGTACAACGCCATCCTGGGGGTACCTGACACTCGCCACGTTTATGGCGGTGACTCACCGCGGCTACAATGTTCTCAAGATGTCTGGCTGCAGCGGCGTCATCACCATCGCTTGCGATTAGAAGGACGTGGTCTACTCCCTCGAGCATGCCTACAAGGCCATCGCAGCCGTGCACTCAGATGGAGAGGATGTTGTCAAGCCTCCTGAGGCCGCGCCCCGCAAGGAAGAAGCAGCTGATGTTCTCTTGAGAATGCACCGAGATGAAGGAGGCGTCGGTTGATGGCGGCGCCTCTGTCCTCGCCCTCACCATCGGCCCCTGCCCCCCTCCCGCATAGGAAGGCATGCTTGTCGCCTCCCTTTGGGCAAGCTCAGATGGTTTCATGTGGAAAACATCTGACTTGTCCGGTGTGCCGAGGGAGATGATCGAGCACCACTTAGCGGTATGCCTCAGCGCATGCCCCATCAAGCAAGGAGCACGATGCTAGGCACCAGAGAAGCAAGAGTTCATCGGCCAGGAAATCAACAGGCTGCAGAAAGCTGGAGCCATCCGTGGGATGTGCCATCCCGAACGGCCCGTCAGCATGACCGTCGTCCCCAAGAAGAGCGGCAAGGAGCGTATGTGTGTCAACTTCGCGAGCCTCAACAGGGTCTGCCTTGTGGACCTCTATTGGTTGTCGCGCATCGACCGGAGCTTGGGCCTCACCCCCAACTACGCCTGCATGCCTTTTGGCTAGAGGAACACCGGCGCCACCTTCCAAGGTCTAGTGTCGGTGTCAAAACCGGCGGATCTCGGGTAGGGGGTCCCGAACTGTGCGTCTAAGGTCGATGGTTAGCAGGAGACGGGGGACATGATGTTTACCCAGGTTCGGGCCCTCTCTATGGAGGTAATACCTTACTTCCTGCTTAATTGATCTTTATGAATATGAGTATAACAAGAGTTGATCTACCACGAGATCGTAATGCCTAAACCCTAGAAGCCTAGCCTGTATGACTATGGTAATGAGTATATCCTTTCCGGACTACACCCTCCAGTTTATATAGACACCGGGGGGATCTAGGGTTACATAGAGTCGGTTACATAGGAAGGAATCTTCATAGTTGGTCGCCAAGCTTGCCTACCACGCCAAGGAGAGTCCAATCCGGACACGGGTACAGTCTTCGGCCTTCATTTCTTCACAGCCCATCAGTCCGGCCCATGGATAACAGGTCGGACGCCTGAGGACCCCTTAGTCCAGGACTCCCTCAGTAGCCCCTGAAACTGGCTTCAATGATGAGGAGTCCGGCGCGCAGATTGTCTTCGGCATTGCAGGCGGGTTCCCCTTTCCGGACCTGTATACCCAATTACAGAGGATATAATATTTCATGAGTCCAATCCGCTGACAACTTTTTGGTAATACGACATCACGCCTGCTCGGTCATTATTTTCGAACCGTTAGCTATCCCGTCGCCCCACGTCTCGAGATCTGGTTTTATTGGCATGTCTTATCCAAGCGGAGATCGTGTCTCCCCTTTTTTAAGGGATTCTTATCAGCCCGGATGTGGGTAACTGATAACCCACAAGTATAGGGGATCGCAACAGTTTTCGAGAGTAGAGTATTCAACCCAAATTTATTGATTCGACACAAGGGGAGCCAAAGAATATTCTCAAGTATTAGCAGTTGAGTTGTCAATTCAACCACACCTGGATAACTTAATATCTGCAGCAAAGTATTTAGTAGCACAGTAATATGATAGTAGTGGTAACAGTAACAAAAGTAACGGATGCAAAAGTAATATTTTTGGTGTTTTGTAGTGATGGCAACAGTAGCAACGGAAAAGTAAATAAGCGAGAACCAATATAGGAAAATCTCGTAGGCATTGGATCGGTGATGGATAATTATGCCGGATGCGGTTCATCATGTAACAATCATACCATAGGGTGACACAGAACTAACTCCAATTCATCAATGTACGTAGGCATGTATTCCGAATATAGTCATACATGCTTATCGAAAAGAACTTGCATGACATCTTTTGTCCTACCCTCCCGTGGCAGCGGGGTCCTAATGGAAACTAAGGGTTATTAAGGCCTCCTTTTAATAGAGAACCGGAACAAAGCATTAGCACATAGTGAATACATGAACTCCTCAAACTATGGTCATCACCGGGAGTGGTCCCTATTATTGTCACTTCAGGGTTGCCGGATCATGACACATAGTAGGTGACTATAGACTTGCAAGATAGGATCAAGAACACACATATATTCATGAAAACATAATAGGTTCAGATATGAAATCTTGGCACTCGGGCCCTAGTGACAAGCATTATGTCGGATCACGGGTTCCGGCAGACCCTTAAGGTTCGAACTCTGGGGTGCGCGCGGAGATCGTGCCTACTACCTCTCCGTCTCGCAAGGATCTAGACTACTGCAAGAACAACACAAGAGACACAAGGTTTATACTAGTTCGGGCCACCCTTGTGGTGTAATACCCTACTCTAGTTTGTGGTGGGTGGATTGCCTCTTGGGCTGATGAGGAAGAACAGTACAAGGAAGAACGACCTCGCGAGGGTCTGTTCTTGGCTAGGGGATGAACTGCTGGGGGGAGTTCGATCGCCCTTCTCTCTCTCTAGATGCTCGGTTCGATCCTAGCTTCTTCCCTCTAGATGCCTCTACTCTGGGGGTGGCTGACCCTATTTATAGGCAAAGGCCCTGTGCCTCTTCCCAAATATTGAGCGGGAAGGGCGCCAACAATTGGCCAATTTGAAGGGGAACATCGGGTACACTTATCCTGACTAAAGTTGGTCTTCGCCTGCCAAAGGTTCTGGTGATGACGCCGGCTTAGGCTCCACGGTGACTTCCTCCTTGTCGTGGAGCTGGTCTTGGTCTCGTTGCACCGAAATGGGTGCCTTTGCTTGATCCCCTCGCCTGCGCTTGCCCCCTTTGCACCAAAGAGGAAAGGGAGGACACTGCGCGGGCTGGCGCCCGCCTGGCACCCTTGGTCGTCATGGCTTGCGTCATGGGCACCTCGTGAGGTACCCCACCTTGATCTCTCCGCCTCCTCGCGAGCTAGCCTAAGGAGGCCGTGCTTGAGGAAGCGCCGTGTCGTCTGCCTCGCGAGGCTTGGCCCCTCGCGAGGGTCTTGGGTCTTGTGTTGATGAAGATGGGCCACGTTGGGCCCCCACGCGAGCCACGCCGCAGGCCGCAGGCAGGCAAGTCTGGGGACCCCCGTTCCCAGAACGCCGACAGTAGCCCCCGGGCCCAAGGCGCGCATGGACTTGGCCGTGCCGAGGGGCGAAAGGGCAGGGGCGAAGCGCCGCGGGCCCTAACAGCCTGCGGCCTCGGGCGCCGCGTGGCGGTTGATTGGACGTGGGAGTCTCCACTTCCCCACGCTCCCTTATTCTGCGCCGCGCTAGGTTGCCCCGCAGTTGTACACAGCCGCCCTTTTCCCTATTGCTTGACCGTCTCCTGCTCATCCTCCCTCCGAACTTTGATCCTCGCTTCCGATCCCATCTCGCATCTCCTCTGTTCCGCCCGCCGCCATGGCTCCAAGGAAAGAGAAGGGGAAGAAGCCTGCGGCTCCATCTCGCCCGCTGCCGCCGGTGGCGTCTGCTGTCGGCCGCTCAATCATACTCAACCTGGAGTGCCTGGGCAAGCTCAATCCGGCTCTGGCAACCACCTTCAACGAGTGTGGGAGGACGACAGCGTGGCCTACGTGTCACCTCCCCACTGATAAGATAATCACCGAGGTCCATTACTTTGCCGACGCCTTGTGGGCGGGTCTGGTGCCTCCCTTCTCCGATTTCTTCAACGCCGTTCTTGATCATTATCAGATCCACATGATGCATATGGGTCCTGACTCCATTGCTCTTCTTACAGTCTTCGCATTTGTTTATGAGGCGATGGTGGGCATCCCTCCTTCTGTTGCCCTGCTGCGCCACTTCTTCTCCTTGCATCTTGTCGACCCCACGCAATGCTCGGCATGCGTGAGCTTCGTGGCTTTGTCCGAGACCGCAGCCTCTGGTATCGACTTCAACCTCCCTCCGCCTTCAGCCGAGTTCCGCGAGCGGTGGTTGTACATTGATGTCGGGGTGCCCAGCCCCCGGCTCGCGAAGCCGACATCGCCTGCTGTGCCTAATTCGGGCTGGGGCCGGGAGACGCTCTAAGTCCCCGGCTCGCCTTAGTCTGGCATCGCTTCATATCCTTGAAGAAGCTTGGCGTAACGACGCCCAAAGTGGTGAAGGAGTTCCTATTGCGCCGCATTGCCCCTCTCCAACGCCATTCTCATAGAATGTGGGCCTTCAGCGGGCATGGCGACCGCATGAGGCTTCAGGGAGAAGACCTGACGCCCGAGGTGTCGGATCATGGGTTCCGGCAGACCCTTAAGGTTCGAACTCTGGGGTGCACGCGGAGATTGAGCCCTCTACCTTTCCGTCTCGTAGGAACTAAACTACCGCCAGAACAACACAAGAGACACAAGATTTATACTAGTTCGGGCCACCGTTGTGGTGTAATACCCTACTCTAGTTTGTGGTGGGTGGATTGCCTCTCGGGCTGATGAGGAAGAACAGTACAAGGGAGAACAACCTCGCGAGGGTCAGTTCTCGGTTAGGGGATGAACTGCCAGGGAGAGTTCAATCGCCCTTCTCTTTCTCTCTCTCTCTCACTACTTGTTCCACATACTGAACCAGATCGGATCCTCCATCCTCTACCCTGGGGGTGGCTAGTCCTATTTATAGGCAAAGGCCCTGGGCCTCTTCCCAAATATTGAGGGGGAAGGGCGCCAACAATTGGCCGATTTGAAGGGGAACATCGGGTACACTTATCCTGACTAAAGTTGGTCTTCCCCTGCCAAAGGTTCTGGTGATGACGCCAGCTTGGGATCCACAGTGACTTCTTCCTTGTCATGGAGTTGGTCTTGGTCTCGTTGCACCGAAATGGGTGCCTTTGATTGATCCTCTCGCCTGCGCTTGCCCCCTTTGCACCAAAGAGGAAAGGGAGGACACTGCGCGGGCTGGCGCCCGCCTGGCACCTCTGGTCGTCATGCCTTGCGTCATGGGCACCTCGTGAGGTACCCCCACCTTGATCTCCCCGCCTCCTCGCGAGCTAGCCTAAGGAGGCCGTGCTGGAGGAAGCTCCGTGTCGTCCGCCTCGCGAGGCTTGGCCCCTCACGAGGGTCTTGAGCCTTGTGTTGATGAAGATGGGCCACGTTGGGCCCCCACTCGAGCCATGCCGCAGGCCGCAGGCAAGCAAGTCTGGGGACCCCCGTTCCCAGAACGCCGACAGTAGCCCCCGGGCCCAAGGTGCGCATGGACTTGGCCGTGCCGAGAGGCGAAAGGGCAAGGGAGAAGCGCCGCGGGCCCTAACAGCCTGCGGCCTTGGGCGCCGCGTGGCGGTTTGACAGGACGTGGGTGTCTCCACTTCCCCATGATGCCTCGGCAACCGCGTGACTTGACTAGTCCCTGCATGCATAGATACGGGTCATTATTACCTGCGATCGTGGTGCTTGTCGGTTGGCCTCTTCCGGCTATAAGTGCGAGGCCGCACAAGCTCCGCCAGTCCATCCCTTCCTCCTTCTCTTCCTCTGTAACGCCCCAGATGTAACTTGCCATATTTGTAATCCAACTCTTGCCATTTCCGGCTATGTGTTATGATATTTCATCCGTGTTGGGTTTCCCCTCGTTTTGCATTTTGGTCATGTCATGCATTTCATATCATGTCATCATGTGCATCGCATTCGCATACGTGTTCGTCTCATAAATCCGAGCATCTTTCCCGTTGTCCGTTTTGCAATCCGGCGCTCCTATGTCTCCCGGCGTCCCCGTTTACATTTCTTCGTGAGCGGGTATTAAACATTCTCGGAATGGACCGAGGTTTGACATGTGGCCTCGGTATAGCACCGGTAGACCGCCTGTCAAGTTTCGAGTCAATCGGAGTTCGTTTGGTACTCGAACGGTTAACCGGGTAACCGTGAAGGCCTCGTGTGTGTTGCAGCCCAACACCCCTTCAAAACAGCCCAATAACCCATCTAAGTCACTCCCATGTCCTCCGCCGTTCGATCACGATCGTGTGGCCGAAAACCGCACTTCATTTGGAGCTTCATAGCCCCCTCTAGCTATAAATATGTGCACCCCTCCGTCAAATCCGGGTCCAAAACCCTAGCCCCGCTCCCTCCGCGCGCCGGACACGTCCGGTCCGCGCCGGACGAAAACCGCCGCCGCCCGCAGCCAACAGCAGCGCGACACGTGTCCTCTCCGCCGCCGTCTCCGCCGCCGGCCCGCGTTAGGCCCGCGGGGCCCGTTCCGCGCCACCGCCGCCCTGCCGCGCCCTAGCGACCGCGCCGCCCGCGCGCTTCGCCGCGCCGCCGCGTTGCCGCTCGCACCGCCGCCTCCTCTCCGTCGCCGGCCGCCGGCGCCGCGCCGCCCGCTCATCGCCCCCGTCGCCGTCTCCTCCGCCGGGTCCGGCGCCCCGCGCCCTCCCGGTGCCAGATCCGGCCATCCCGGCCCGGATCCGGACGAACCCCGCCGCCGCAGCTCCCTCTCCGGCGCTTCTCCGGTGGCCCGCGCCGGCGAACTCCGGCATCCGTGCCCTGGTTGACTTCCCCCCTCTCAAAATATCTCTAAGTCCCAGTATTTTTACATTATCATCTCATGTTCGACCTGCCATAACTTTGCATCCGTAGCTCCGTTTCGCGCGTATAATATGTCAATTTGTTCGCCTCGAAGAGTACATCATTTCGTTCCATTGCATAGTTTTCATTTGAAGTCAACCTGATGCCCGAAATGCTGTTAGTAGAGGGCTAGTTGCTGTTAGTTGCTGGATTTTATCTGAAGATGCACTTTTGTCATTTTTGCCATGATTGATGTGTACCGCCTATGAAGTTGAGTCCTAAATTTGTTTTGTAATATGTCATGTTACCTATCCAGAGATTTTGCCATGTATTTTTGTGATCTATGTGGTGACTATCACAAGCATGCAAACTAGGTCACTTGATGTTGCTGATTTCAGAGACTTAGTGATTTCACTAAGTCCCTGACTGCTGTTATTTTCATGCCATGTATTCATGTTGTTTCTGAGAGATCTATGCATAATTTGAGCATGATCAGTAAGGGAGTTTTGAACTTGAGTATTTGCTCTATCTATCCGTGCCTTTGTCTGC
The DNA here is from genome assembly GCA_032464435.1 of Aegilops umbellulata. Classification (NCBI taxonomy): domain Eukaryota; kingdom Viridiplantae; phylum Streptophyta; class Magnoliopsida; order Poales; family Poaceae; genus Aegilops; species Aegilops umbellulata. Next base: position 404,300,111 of record CP136054.1, on the reverse strand, counting down.
AATTATGGAGTGCCATAGCTTGAGTCAATCGAGCTCTACTTTTGCTACAAAATGTTGCTGGCAGATTGTTTACGTGTTATTCGATTTTGCGAAGCTTGGTATAGTTGATCCTTGCATGATATGATGTTATTCTCGCCATGTCTAGTTACTATGCCATGTCTTCTTGATGTATGTATGCTTAGTTTATCATGCAATGCTCTGTAGTGAGTGCATCGAGCTCACGAACATGCCTAGTCGTTATCTGTTTTTGTCATGTCCAGTGTTCTGCTAAGTCTGAAACCTGTAACGAAACTTGCTTATTTGACATGGGCGTAATCATGTTTTCTGGTCCTTTTTGGCTTATGGTCAGTAAGGTATTTTTGTCAAGAGCTATGAGTAGATTCATGCCATGCCTTTCTTTGATATGTTCTGAACCTGTAGCATGTTGTTTCGTTGCTCTGAACATGTCATCCTGATGTTAGTTTCCTGCTATGTTGTTAATTTCACTAAGTCTGAGAACCTGTTATCTTGTGCACTTTTGCCATGCTTGTTTGGACCTGTTATGATGTGAACTAGCCATAGCTCAGTGTTCATCATTTATCGTGCATCTTGTGTAGATTACTGTCATATGCTTTGTTGCCAAGTTTGGGTGCAGTAGGTTAATTATTTGTTGCTTGCTATGTAGCATCATGCTGTTAATGGCAGATTCGTGTCATTCTTGTATTGCTTGCCATTTGCAAACCGTGCATCCAATTCCGGTGAACTTTATATCGATTTCAACCGAAATCACCTCACCTATCCAGTGGCATGCTTGGTTTGCCAAGATTATGCCCTGTTCATCCTTGTCCTTCCGGAGCATGCATACGCATTGCATATCACCTCTCGCATATCATGCCATGTTTTGCATCATGTTGCTTGCGCATTGCATCGTGGTTGATATTGGTTCCTTTGCTTGTTATCTTGTCTTGGGTAGAGCCGGGAGACGAGTACGTGAACGAGGATTCCGTTGAGAACGCTTTCGAGGACCAAGCTTTCGACAACTCTGAGACTCTTGCAGGCAAGATGACCATACCCTCGAAATCACTTCTATCTTTGCTTGCTAGATTGCTCACTCTTTTGCTATGCCTATGCTGCGATACCTACCACTTGCTATATCATGCCTCCTATATTGCCATGTCAGCCCCTAACCATCCATGTCCTAGCAAACCGTTGTTTGGCTATGTTACTACTTTGCTCAGCCCCTCTTATAGCGTTGCTAGTTGCAGGTGAAGATGAAGTTTGTTCCCTGTTGGGACATGATCTTGTTGTTCCTTGTTGGAACATGTTTACTTGTTGGGATATCACAATACCTCTTATTTAATTAATGCATCTATATACTTGGTAAAGGGTGGAAGGCTCGGCCTTATGCCTGGTGTTTTGTTCCACTCTTGCCACCCTAGTTTCCGTCATACCGGTGTTATGTTCCTGGAGTTTGCGTTCCTTACACGGTTGGGTGATTTATGGGACCCCCTTGACAGTTCGCCTTGAATAAGACTTTTCCAGCAAGGCCCAACATTGGTTTTATCATTTGCCACCTAAGCCTTTTTCCCTTGGGTTCTGCAGACTCAAGGGTCATCTTTATTTTAACCCCCGGGCCAGTTCTCCTTCGATTGCTGGTCCAACCTAGAGCACCGTGCGGGACCGTCCCTTGGCAACTTGGGTTATGTTGGTACCTGTACGCTTCGCTTATCCGGATGTGCCCTGAGACCGAGATATGTGCAGCTCCTATCAGGATTTGTCGGCACAATCGAGCGGCTTTGCTGGACTTGTTTTATTACTGTCGAGATGTCTTGTAGTCCGGGATTCCGAGTCTGATCGGGTCTTCCCGGTAGAAGGAATATCCTTCGTTGACCGTGAGAGCTTATAATGGGCTAAGTTGGGACACCCCTTCAGGGTATTATCTTTCGAAAGTCGTGCCCTCGGTTATGAGGCAGATGGGAATTTGTTGATGTCCCGTTGTAGAAAACCCGAAGTTGACCTTAACTAAAACACATCAACCGCGTGTGTAACAGTGATGGTCTCTTCTCGGTGGGGTCCGGGAGGTGAACACAGTTGTTGGAGTTATGCCTGACGTAGGTTGTTTCAGGATCACTTCGTGATCACTTCTAGTTTCTCGACCGTGCTTTGCCTTCTCTTCTCACACTCCTTTGCGTTGTAGTCACCATATGCTAGTCCCTTGCTGCAGCTCCACCTCACTATCTTTTTCCTACCTATAAGCTTAAATAGTCTTGATCTCGCAGGTGTGAGATTGCTGAGTCCCCGTGACTCACTGATATTATCACAACAGTTGCAGGTTCCAACGATGCCAGCGCAGATGACGCGTCCGAGCTCACTTGGGAGTTCGACGAGGAACGTGGCCGTTACTATGTTTCTTTTCCAGATGATCAGTAGTGGAGCCCAGTTGGGGCGATCCGGGGATCTGTTTAGCATTTGGGGTAGCCTTCTTTCATTTTGGTACCGTAGTCGGACCTTGAGTGTAATCTGTATGATGGATGTTATTTATGTACTTGTGTGAAGTGGCGATTGTAAGCCAACTATGTATCTTTCCCCTTTATTTATTACATGGATTGTGTGAAGATTACCTCACTTGCGACATTGCTTTCAATGCGGTTATGCCTCTAAGTCGTGCCTCGACACGTGGGAGATATAGCCGCTTCGAGGGTGTTTCAAGTTGGTAATCAGAGCCTTTCCCAGACCTTAGGAGCCCCCACTGTTTGATCGTCTTTAGTGGCCGAGTTGTGTCTAGAAAAATGTTTTGAGTCATTTAGGAATTATATATCGGAGAGTTTAGGAATTATTTTTACTCCCTAGTCCCTTCGACCTTCTGGTAAGGCATCCTGACGTAGAGTTTTGACTCTTCTCTTCTCAAATTTCACTAAAAAAAATTTTAGGATCACACGGGTATATTACAATCGTTCCGATGGTTTTATGATGACAACATTGTCTTGGTTGCCTCCTGACATTTAGGGGTTGTGGCAGTGTCCCGGGGAGTTGAGCTCCGAGGTGTTGTCATCATAATCTTATCGTTGCGGTTTTGGAATACCTGAGTTTAGTACGCCGACATCGAAAATCTCTTTTGTACAGTTGTTGGTGAGATAACCCTGATAGCCCAGTACTGAGGCGAGTGCGGGAGTATCGCCATGACTTGTATAACGGATGTGTTTTCGAAGGTTGAGGTAGATGATTTCCGAGGATTTCTTGGTTATGTGTTGAAGGATGGATACAGCTGGATCTAGGTATTGTTAGTTTGGGTGATATATTTTGTGTCCCCAACACCTGATTGCATAACCAGAAAGTTTCGGGAGTTTATAAGTGGGAATTCTTGTAGCTCTAGTATTTCTTCCGCAGATATTTGGTTTGTGATTGGGTAATCCTTACCAAGTATTTGTTCACATCCGTACCTTGTTGGTTTTATTCCATACCATGTTCTAAGTGGCTTCTCAGCTTTGGGAGTGTAATGTTTTACATTGGAATTCATTCGTTCATTCTTGTTCGAATGTTAATTGTGAAGACTATATGTTGCAATTTCGTTCCTTTGATTCAGCTTCAATATATCTCTGTCAAGATGCTAATGGATGTCACCCTCTTCAGGATGGCTCCACCAACGCGTCAGAATCCGGAACGCAATGAAGGGAATCAGGCTAACCCTCCGCCACCACCTCCGCCTCCAGAAGCTTGGCAGGCCCTGATGACTGACACAAATGCCAATGCTCAGATTCTGATTCAGCTCTTGCAAGATCGCAACCAAGGGCAAGCTAATCAAGAGAATCAAGGCCAAGGGAACAATCAGCCGCATTTCGCTTCACTGAACCAGTTCCTTGCTAATCAGCCAAAGACCTTCAGCTACTGTGTCGAGGCCACAGACGCCGATGATTGGCTCGTGGACATCAGCAAGCATTTCGAGTGCAGCAATGTCAGACCTGAGGACTTTGTCAAGTTTGCCTCTTTTCAACTCAAAGATCAAGCTGCGGAGTGGTTCCAGCAATACAAAGATTCCAGAGGAGGTCATGTGATTACCTGGGATGATTTCCGCCGTGACTTCAAAGCTCACCACATTCCAGAAAGTGTTGTTGAGAGTAAGCGTGAGGAATTCCGCAATCTCAAGCAAGGCAACATGTCTGTCTATCAATACAACACTCAGTTCCAGAAGCTCTCTCGTTTTGCAAGGCAAGACATTCCTGATGAGAAGAGTATGATCTACCAGTTCAGGCGTGGTCTCAGAGAAGATCTGCAACTTGCTCTCGTGCTTTTCGAGCCATTAAAGTATGATGAATTCTACAACATGGCACTAAAACAAGAAGCTGTTCAGCTCAAGTGTGAGGCATCTAAGAAGAGAGTCAGAGACGCAGTCCAGTCTTCTTCTTCTTCACTTGTGGCAGCTAAGCAACAGAAGTTCTGGTTGCCTCCTCCTCCTCCGTTCCGTCAGCCTTATCAACAGAAGAATTCAAGTGGTCATGGATCTTCCCACCCACCCAACCCTGGCTATCAGAACAAGTCTCTGAATCAAGCTCCAAGGCCAAGTGCTCCTTACCATCGTCCGCTCTCAGAGGTGACTTGTAACAAATGTCAGCAGAAGGGTCACTATGCGAACAAGTGCTTCAACCAGAGGCGCCTTCCGCCTCCTCCTCCTGTGAAATCTTCCAGCAATGCAGTGGTCAAGCATAATCGTAAGTCTGCAAAGGTGAACATGATGAACGCAGCTCAAGCAGAGGATTCTTCTGAAGTGATCATGGGTAATCTTCCTGTTAATGATATTCCTGCCAAAGTCTTATTTGATACTGGTGCATCGCATTGTTTCATGTCAAGATCGTTCTTTGCAAAGAATGATTTTTCTTGGACTTACCTGGATAAACCTTTGGGTGTTATTTCTCCGGGAAAGTCAATGAGAGCAAACTCGATAGTTCCTGATGTCTCCATCAAGATGGGCGACTATAAATTTCTGTCTTCTCCAATGGTGCTTGGTGATTCTGATATTGATCTTATTCTCGGGATGGACTGGCTTTCTAAGCACAAGGCTCAGCTTGAGTGTGCTGCCAGGGAAATCAAATTGACTCACACTTCGAACGATGTGATCATCTATGCTTCTCGTGATGATACCATTCGGTTGTTTTCTCTCAATGAGAATGATGAATTGGAGACTATCTCTCAGATTCCAGTTGTTTGTGAGTACCAAGATGTTTTTCCAGAAGAGCTTCCGGGTATGCCTCCCCGCCGGCCAGTTGAATTCGTGATTGATCTCGAGCCTGGCACAGAACCCGTTTGCAAGCGTCCTTACAAGCTTGGACCAGATGAGTTGAAGGAATTGAAGAAACAACTCGATAAACAAGAGCGTCTGGGTCTAATCAGACCGAGTTCTTCTCCGTGGGGTTGTGGTGTTCTTTTTGTCAAGAAGAAGGATGGCACGGACCGACTTTGCGTCGATTACCGTCCATTGAACAAGAAGACTATCAAGAACAAGTACCCACTACCCAACATCAATGAGCTTTTCGAGCAACTCAAAGGTGCTAAAGTGTTCTCCAAGCTTGACCTTCGTATGGGTTATCACCAGATTCGCATTCGTGAAGAAGATATTCCCAAGACAGCATTCAGAACAAGCTTTGGTTCTTATGAATATACTGTCATGTCTTTCGGCCTTGTCAATGCTCCTCCGTATTTCACTCGCTTGATGAATTTCATCTTCAACCCCTACATCAACGAATTTGTCTTGGTCTATCTCGATGATATTTTGGTCTTCTCCAAGAATAAGGAGGATCATGCCAAGCATTTGCGTTGGTACTTGACAAGCTCAGAGAGTATCAATTATATACGAAGTTCTCCAAATGTGAATTCTGGCTTGATGAAGTTCTTTATCTTGGCCATATCATCTCTGCCAAGGGCATTGCTATTAATCCAGAGAGGGTGTCTGCAGTTTTGAATTGGCAACCCCCTCAGAATGTCAAGCAGCTTCGCAGTTTTCTGGGACTTGCAAGCTATTGCCGAAGATTCGTTGAGAATTTCTCAAAGATTGCAAAGCCTCTTTCCAACCTCCTCCAGAAGCATGTGAAATATGTCTGGTCTCCTGAGTGTGACGTTGCTTTCAACACTCTCAAAGAAAAACTTGTCACTGCTCCAGTTTTGACTCCTCCTGACGAATCCAAGCCTTATGAAGTATTCTGTGATGCTTCTCTTCAGGGCCTCGGTGCTGTGTTAATGCAAGAGAAGAAGGTTGTTGCCTATACCTCTCGCCAGTTGAAGCCCAATGAAAGGAACTACCCCACTCACGATCTTGAGTTGGCGGCAGTTGTCCACGCACTAATAACATGGAGACATCTCCTGTTGGGAAGGAAAGTGGACATTTTCACCGATCACAAGAGTCTCAAGTATATCTTCACTCAGCCTCACCTCAACCTCAGACAAACTCGATGGGTCGAAATGATTCAAGAGTATAATCCGAGTAAATACACTCCAGGCAAGGCTAATGTGATTGCAGACGCTTTGAGCAGAAAGGCTTACTGCAACAGCTTAATCCTCAAGCCATTCCAACCGGATCTCTATGAGGCTTTCCGCAAGTTGAATCTGCAAGTTGTTCCTCAAGGTTTGCTTCCCAACCTCATCGTCTCTCCTACTTTGGAAGATCAGATTCGTGAGGCACAATTGTTGGATACCATGGTGAAGAAGGTGAAATGTGGTATTGAAAAGAGCATCCCCAAATACAAGTGCTATCGAGTTGATGAGAGAGATACTCTTTTCTTCGAGGACCGGATCGTGGTTCCAAAGGGTGATCTTCGTAAAGTCATTATGAACGAAGCGCACAATTCTCTTCTGTCAATTCATCCTGGAAGTTCGAAGATGTACCATGACCTCAAGCAGTCGTATTGGTGGACTCGAATGAAGCGTGAGATCGCTCAATTCGTGAATGAGTGTGATGTGTGCAGAAGGGTGAAAGCAGAACACCAACGACCAGCTGGACTTCTCCAACCTCTTGCTATTCCAGAATGGAAGTTTGATCATATCGAAATGGACTTCGTGACTGGTTTTCCTAAGTCCAAGCATGGAAATGATGCTATCTTCGTCGTCATCGACAAGCTCACCAAAGTGGCTCATTTTCTTCCTATCAAAGAGTCTATCACAGCAGCGCAACTGGCAGAGCTCTACACCTCCAGAATTGTCTCTTTGCACGGCATTCCGCAATTGATCTCTTCAGACCGTGGCAGCATCTTTACCTCCAAATTTTGGGATTCTTTTCAGAAGGCCATGGGCACCAATATTCGATTCAGCACAGCTTTCCACCCTCAGACTAGTGGACAAGTCGAGCGTGTCAACCAAATTCTTGAAGATATGCTGAGAGCCTGTGTTATCTCTTTCGGCATGAAGTGGGAGGATTGTCTTCCTTATGCTGAATTCTCTTACAACAACAGTTTTCAAGCCAGCTCGGGCAAAGCCCCATTCGAGATTCTCTATGGCAGGAAGTGCCGTACTCCTCTCAACTGGTCTGAAACCGGTGAACGTCAATTGCTCGGCAATGATTTGATCTCAGAGGCTGAGGCTATGTGCAAGGTGATTCGTGAGAACCTCAAAGCCGCGCAGTCGCGCCAGAAGAGCTATTACGACAGCAAACATCTGATGTGGCATTCGAGTTCGGAGACCATGTTTACCTCCGTGTCTCGCCAATGAAAGGAACTCGTCGCTTCGGTATCAAGGGGAAATTTGCTCCGCGATACGTGGGTCCCTTCAAGGTCATCGGCAAACGAGGCGATCTAGCCTATCAACTTGAGCTTCCCTCCAACTTTGCAAATGTGCATGATGTCTTCCACGTGTCACAGCTTCGCAAGTGCTTCAAGACGCTTGAGCGCACCATCAACTTCGAAGAGATTGATCTTCAAGAAGATTTGTCCTATCATGAGCATCCAGTTGCTATTCTTGAGACAATTGAGCGCAAGACTCGCAACAAGTCAATCAAATTCCTTAAAGTGAAATGGTCACATCATTCAGACCGAGAAGCCACCTGGGAGCGTGAAGACCACCTACGTTCTGAGTATCGGGAGTTCTTTCAGTCCTAGATCTCGGGACGAGATCCTCTCGTAGTGGTGGTGTGTTGTAACGCCCCAGATGTAACTTGCCATATTTGTAATCCAACTCTTGCCATTTCCGGCTATGTGTTATGATATTTCATCCGTGTTGGGTTTCCCCTCGTTTTGCATTTTGGTCATGTCATGCATTTCATATCATGTCATCATGAGCATCGCATTCGCATACGTGTTCGTCTCATAAATCCGAGCATCTTTCCCGTTGTCCGTTTTGCAATCTGGCGCTCCTATGTCTCCCGGTGTCCCCGTTTACATATCTTCGTGAACGGGTATTAAACATTCTCGGAATGGACCGAGGTTTGACATGTGGCCTCGGTATAGCACCGGTAGACCGCCTGTCAAGTTTCGGGTCAATCGGAGTTCGTTTGGTACTCCAACGGTTAACCGGGTAACCGTGAAGGCCTCGTGTGTGTTGCAGCCCAACACCCCTTCAAAACAGCCCAATAACCCATCTAAGTCACTCCCATGTCCTCCGCCGTTCGATCACGATCGCGTGGCCGAAAACCGCACTCCATTTGGAGCTTCCTAGCCCCCTCTAGCTATAAATATGTGCACCCCTCCGTCAAATCCGGGTCCAAAACCCTAGCCCCGCTCCCTCCGCGCGCCGGACACGTTCGGTCCGCGCCGGACGAAACCCGCCGCCGCCCGCAGCCAACTGGAGCGCGACACGTGTCCCCTCCGCCGCCGTCTCCGCCGCCGGCCCGCGTTAGGCCCGCGGGGCCCGTTCCGCGCCACCGCCGCCCTGCCGCGCCCTAGCGACCGCGCCGCCCGCGCGCTTCGCCGTGCCGCCGCATTGCCGCTCGCGCCGCCGCCTCCTCTCCGTCGCCGGCCGCCGGCGCCGCGCCGCCCATCTCATCGCCCTCGTCGTCGTCTCCTCCGCCGGGTCCGGCGCCCCGCGCCCTCCCGGTGCCAGATCCGGCCATCCCGGCCCGGATCCGGACGAACCCCGCCGCCGAAGCTCCCTCTCCGGCGCTTCTCCGGCGGCCCGCGCCGGCGAACTCCGGCATCCGTGCCCTGGTTGACTTTCCCCCTCTCAAAATATCTCTAAGTCCCAGTATTTTTACATTATCATCTCATGTTCGACCTGCCATAACTTTGCATCCCTAGCTCAGTTTCGCGCGTATAATATGTAAATTTGTTCGCCTCGAAGAGTACATCAATTTGTTCCATTGCATCATTTTTATTTGAAGTCAACTTGATGCCCGAAATGCTGTTAGTAGAGGGCTAGTTGCTGTTAGTTGCTGGATTTTATCTGAACATGCACTTTTGTCATTTTTGCCATGATTGATGTGTACCGCCTATGAAGTTGAGTCCTACATGAGTTTTGTAATATGTCATGTTACCTATCCAGATATTTTTCCATGTATTTTTGTGATCTATGTGGTGACTATCACAAGCATGCATACTAGGTCACTTGATGTTGCTGATTTCAGAGACTTAGTGATTTCACTAAGTCCCTGACTGCTGTTATTTTCATGCCATGTATTCATGTTGTTTCTGAGAGATCTATGCATAATTTGAGCATGATCATTAAGGGAGTTTTGAACTTGAGTATTTGCTCTATCGATCCGTACCTTTTTTGCAATTATGGAGTGCCATAGCTTGAGTCAATCGAGCTCTACTTTTGCTACAAAATGTTGCTGGCAGATTGTTTACGTGTTATTCGATTTTGCCAAGCTTGGTGTAGTTGATCCTTGCATGATATGATGTTATTCTCGCCATGTCTAGTTACTATGCCATGTCTTATTGATGTATGTATGCTTAGTTTATCATGCAATGCTCTGTAGTGAGTGCATCGAGCTCACGAACATGCCTAATCGTTATCTGTTTTTGTCATGTCCAGTGTTCTGCCAAGTCTGAAACCTGTAACGAAACATGCTTATTTGACATGGGTGTAATCATGTTTTCTAATCCTTTTTTGCTTACGGTCAGTAAGGGATTTTTGTCAAGTGCTATGAGTAGATTCATGCCATGCCTTTATTTGCTATGTTATCAACCTGTAGCATGCTGTTTCGGTGCTCTGAACATGTCATCCTGATGTTAGTTTCCTGCTATGTTGTTAATTTCACTAAGTCTGAGAACCTGTTATCTTGTGCACTTTTGCCATGCTTGTTTGGACCTGTTATGATGTGAACTATCCGTAGCTCAGTGTTCATCTTTTATCGTGCATCTTGTGTAGATTACTGTCATATGCTTTGTTGCCATGTTTGGGTGTAGTAGCTTAATTATTTGTTGCTTGCTAAGTAGCATCATGCTGTTAATGGCAGATTCGTGTCATTTTTGTATTGCTTGCCATTTGCAAACCGTGCATCCGATTCCGGTGAACTTTATATCGATTTCAACCGAAATCACCTCACCTATCCAGTGGCATGCTTGGTTTGCCAAGATTATGCCCTGTTCATCCTTGTCCTTCCGGAGCATGCATACGCATTGCATATCACCTCTCGCATATCCAGCCATGTTTTGCATCATGTTGCTTGCGCATTGCATCGTGGTTGATATTGGTTCCTTTGCTTGTTATCTTGTCTTGGGTAGAGCCGGGAGACGAGTACGTGAACGAGGATTCCGTTGAGAACGCTTTCGAGGACCAAGCTTTCGACAACTCTAAGACTCTTGCAGGCAAGATGACCATACCCTCGAAATCACTTCTATCTTTGCTTGCTAGATTGCTCACTCTTTTGCTATGCCTATGCTGCGATACCTACCACTTGCTATATCATGCCTCCTATATTTCCATGTCAGCCCCTAACCATCCATGTCCTAGCAAACCGTTGTTTGGCTATGTTACTGCTTTGCTCAGCCCCTCTTATAGCGTTGCTAGTTGCAGGTGAAGATGAAGTTTGTTCCTTGTTGGGACATGATCTTGTTGTTCCTTGTTGGAACATGTTTACTTGTTGGGATATCACAATACCTCTTATTTAATTAATGCATCTATATACTTGGTAAAGGGTGGAAGGCTCGGCCTTATGCCTGGTGTTTTGTTCCACTCTTGCCACCCTAGTTTCAGTCATACCGGTGTTATGTTCCCGGAGTTTGCGTTCCTTACACGGTTGGGTGATTTATGGGACCCCCTTGACAGTTCGCCTTGAATAAGACTTTTCCAGCAAGGCCCAACATTGGTTTTACCATTTGCCACCTAAGCCTTTTTCCCTTGGGTTCTGCAGACTCAAGGGTCATCTTTATTTTAACCCCCGGGCCAGTTCTCCTTCGATTGCTGGTCCAACCTAGAGCACCGTGCGGGACCGTCCCTTGGCAACTTGGGTTATGTTGGTACATGTACGCTTCGCTTATCCGGATGTGCCCTGAGACCGAGATATGTGCAGCTCCTATGAGGATTTGTCGGCACAATCGGGCGGCTTTGCTGGACTTGTTTTATTACTGTCAAGATGTCTTGTAGTCCAGGATTCCGAGTCTGATCGGGTCTTCCCGGTAGAAGGAATATCCTTCGTTGACCGTGAGAGCTTATAATGGGCTAAGTTGGGACACCCCTGCAGGGTATTATCTTTCGAAAGTCGTGCCCGCGGTTATGAGGCAGATGGGAATTTGTTGATGTCCGGTTGTAGAAAACCCGAAGTTGACCTTAACTAAAACACATCAACCGCGTGTGTAACCGTGATGGTCTCTTCTCGGCGGGGTCCGGGAGGTGAACACGGTTGTTGGAGTTATGCCTGACGTAGGTTGTTTCAGGATCACTTCGTGATCACTTCTAGTTTCTCGACCGTGCTTTGCCTTCTCTTCTCGCACTCCTTTGCGTTGTAGTCACCATATGCTAGTCGCTTGCTGCAGCTCCACCTCACTATCTTTTTCCTAACTATAAGCTTAAATAGTCTTGATCTCGCGGGTGTGAGATTGCTGAGCCCCTCACTGATATTATCACAACAGTTGCAGGTTCCAACGATGCCAGCGCAGATGACGCGTCCGAGCTCACTTGGGAGTTCGACGAGGAACGTGGCCGTTACTATGTTTCTTTTCCAGATGATCAGTAGTGGAGCCCAGTTGGGGCGATCCGGGGATCTGTTTAGCATTTGGGGTAGCCTTCTTTCATTTCGGTACCGTAGTCGGACCTTGAGTGTAATCTGTATGATGAATGTTATTTATGTACTTGTGTGAAGTGGCGATTGTAAGCCAACTATGTATCTTTCCCCTTTATTTATTACATGGATTGTGTGAAGATTACCTCACTTGCGACATTGCTTTCAATGCGGTTATGCCTCTAAGTCGTGCCTCGACACGTGGGAGATATAGCCGCATCGAGGGTGTTTCATCCTCCTCCTCTCCTTCGCCGCCGCCGTTCGCATGGCCCCGAAGAGGTTCTCAGCTGCGGAGAAGGGGAAGGCTAGTCGGGCCGGGCCCGACTCCCCTCCGGCCAAGCGCGGCCGGGGCCGTCCCCGCAAGCACCCCGTGGTCCCCGCTGTGGCTCCCCGCGGACACAGGGGTGGTTCTCTGCGCGGTGGCGAGCGCTCGGCCGCCATGGAGAGGCAGGCTGTGGCTGCGCGGCCTCCCAGGCCGCGCTTTCGCTCGGCGGAGGTCCTGCCGGAGTTCGTCGTGTGGTCGGCGGACCCGGCCAGCACCTGGCTCCAGCTCCCTCGCTTCTTCATCAGCGAGCTACCGGCCGGCGCCCGGTGCGGCTTCTGGCTTTGGGCCGACGGCTGCTGCAGTAGGGCCTCTTGGGTCTCGCTCGAGGTTTCCCCTTCTGGGAACGGGGCCCTGACCCGTGGCTGGCAGACGTTTGCCCGCGCACGCGGCCTGGGCGAGCGGTGCACCCTGCACTTCAAGTTCGACGGCGACAGCACCCTCTACGTGAGGGTGTTTGGGGAAGACGGTCGCCGCGCGGGATGCTGCCCCGAGGACGACGGCGAAGGAGACAACGCTTGCTCTGCTGTCGGCGCTCTAGGATCCCCGAGGTTCGCCTACTCCCCTTCAGGCGGCTCCTCCAGCGGCGGCCGCAGCCAGCCCCCTTGCCTCCGCGCCTGCTTGGGGGTGGCTGTTCAGCCGCCCGCCATCGCGCTCTGGTGAAGCGCGAGAGGGAGTCCGCCTGAGCTCCGGAGGCATCTGGTGTCGCCTCCGTAGACTGATGCAGGGCGGGCCGCGCTGGGCTCGCCCTTTCCTTTTCCTTTTGCTTCCTGTGTAAGATAAGACAACTGCGTGGAGCCCCGTGGGGGCGTGTTTAGGAATTATTGCCGTTGTGGCCGTTATCTTAATTTTTTTGTCGTGTTTCACAATTATTTGACCTTGCGTAGGTAGTTTGTGGCCCCAGCCGGGGGGCGACCGACCCAAGCCTTGCATGTATGTCGCGGTGCCCGAGGGGCACGGACCAGAGGGGTGCTCCTGTAGAGAGCCTGGGTCGTGAGACCTTTAAATGGCTAGAGCAAAAACGCTCGCGAGGGCGTTCGAGCCCCATCCCTCGCGAGGCCTTTATGGGAGAAAATCAAGGCGAGGAGCGAAAATCGACAAACCACAAATCAACAACGGCGATAGCTTCGATAAGATTCAGAATGCAAATAAAACACGTCAAATGCGGAAAGCAGATGAAAAAGCCGCGTTCGGCACCTAGTCTAGTCTTTGACGTCTTCTCACCAGCGCGGAGCTAAGTGCTGCCACTGGGCGTGGGAGGGAGCCCCAGGGCCTGAGGCCAGCGCTCCTGAGACTCCGGGGCGTGTACAGCCCCACTCATTATTACGTGAGAGTGTCACGGGGCGGCGAGCTTCACAGGCATTGGCCTTCTTCACAGGCTCCGGGCCTTTCTCCTTAGAGGTAATGAGCTTCACAGGCGTTCGCCTTCTTCACAGGCTCAGGGCCTTTCTCCTTAGAGGTAATGAGCTTCACAGGCGTTCGCCTTCTTCACAGGCTCAGGGCCTTTTCCAAAAAGAGATGATCTTCACAGGCGTTCGCCTTCTTCACAGGCTCAGGGCCATTTCCAAAAAGAGATGATCTTCACAGGCGTTCGCCTTCTTCACAGGCTCAGGGCCTTTTCCAAAAAGAGATGATCTTCACAGGCGTTCGCCTTCTTCACAAGCTCAGGGCCTTTTACAAAAAGAGATGATCTTCACAGGCGTTTGCCTTCTTCACAGGCTCAGGGTCTTTTCCAAAAAGAGATGATCTTCACAGGCGTTCGCCTTGTTCACAGGCTCAGGGCCTTTTCCAAAAAGAGATGATCTTCACAAGCGTTCGCCTTCTTCACAGGCTCAGGGCCTTTTAGGGGTAAAACCTCCTGAGGTGCTGGATGTTCCACGCGTTCTGGATCGGCTCCCCCTCTTGAGTCTCCAAGCGCATGGAGCTTGGCCTGGAAACATGAGCAACTTTGAATGGGCCCTCCCACATGGGAGAGAGCTTGTGCAGCCCTTCCCTGGAGAGGACCCGCCTGAGTACGAGGTCTCCTACCTCGAGGGTCCTGGGGCGGATGTTGCGGCAGTGATATCGTCGCAGCGCCTGTTGGTACCTTGCCGCTCGCAGCGCGGCCTCTCGGCGGCGTTCCTCCCCCAGCACGAGGTCCATCCCCCGCATGGCGTCCTGCTGCGCCTCGTCGAACGCCAGGACCCACGCGGAGCGACGCCTGACCTCGTGAGGAAGGACTGCTTCAGCTCCGTAGACCAGGAAGAACGGAGTCTCCCCGGTTGGTTTGGTCGCGGTCGTGCGGATGGACCACAGCACGGATTGGAGCTCATCGTACCAACCCCTGCCGTAGGCCTCCAGCTTCTTCTTGAACGTTCTGGTGTTGAGGCCTCTCAGGACCTCCGCGTTGGCTCGTTCGGCTTGCCCATTGCTTCGCGGGTGTGCCATCGAAGCGTAGCATATCTGCGTTCCAAGGTTAGCACAGTATGTTTTGAAGAGGTTACTGGTGAACTGCGAACCGTTGTCTGTGATGATGCGGTTCGGCACCCCGAACTGGCTCACGATGCCCCTGATGAACTTGACCGCGGAGCCTGCAGGGATGGTACGGATAGCCTCCACCTCTGCCCACTTGGTGAACTTGTCAATGGCGACGTAGAGGTAACGGTAGCCCCCTGGCGCCCGAGGGAACGGGCCCAGAATATCCAACCCCCAAACTGCGAATGGCCACGAGAGGGGTATAGTCGGCAGGCTCCCCGCCGGCTGATGGATCTGCTTGGAATGGAACTGGCAGGCCTCACAAGCCTTCACCAACTCGATCGCGTCGTTGAGCGCGGTGGGCCAATAGAACCCACTACGGAAGGCTTTGCCGACGAGGGTTCGTGATGACGAGTGGTGTCCGCAGTGTCCGCCGTGTATGTCCCCCAGTAGTGCCCTTCCTTGTTCCCTGGAGATGCAGCGCAGAGATACGTCGTTGGGTCGCTTCCGGTAGAGCTCTCCGTCTCTGATGCAGTATGCCGTGGCCTGCCGCGCTACACGTTCTGCTTCCTCCTCCTTCTCTGGCAGGGTCCCATGTATCAGGTAACTCCGGAGCTCAGTGATCCAGCGTTCCTCCTGAGGTTCCATCGTCAGGAGCAAACGTGCTCCTGAGGTCGGCCTGCAGGCCGGGGCTCCCGAGGCTGGCGGCTGAGGGAGCTCCTCACGAGGCTGAGCTGTGCTTGATAGCGTTGGCTGCGCTGAAGGCTTGAAGTGCTGCTCTTCGAAGACGCCGGGCTTCTGCGGCAGCCGCCTGGACGCCCGTCCGGCTATGTCGTCAGCTTCCTGGTTGGTGCCACGGGGCACGTGCTTCAGCTCCAGCCCCCAGAACTGCTTTTCCATCCTGCGGACCTCCGCTAGGTAGGCCTCCATATGCTCGTCCTTCGGCTCGTGCACCTAGTTGGAGAAGTTGACTAGGAGCTGCGAGTTGCCCTTGACGGTGAGGCGCTTCACTCCCAGAGCCGCTGCGGCCTTCAACCCTGCTATCAGTCCCTCATATTCGGCTATGTTGTTGGAGACCTTTTCTCCTTGCTGGAAACAGAGTTGTACTGCATAGCAAAGCTTATCCTGAGTGGGTGATATCAGTATAGCACCAGCCCCCGCGCCGTGCCTGGAGAATGCCCCGTCGAAGTACATGACCCAGCCTTCTGGCGCCTCGCTCCCTGGGAGAGGGAGCGATCCTCGTCATCCATGAGGCCCGGCGCCTCTGTCCATTCCACCACGAAATCTGCCAACACGGCTCCTTTGATGACCCTAGTTGTGCTGAACTCGAGCTGAAACGCTTGCAACTCTATGTTCCACTCAGCGACCCTTCCGGTTGAGTTAGGGCTCCTGAGCACCCTCTCCAAGGGGTACGATGAGATGACCTTGATCGGGTGAGCTTAAAAGTAATGCCGCAGCTTGCGCGAGGCCACCAGCAGCGCGAGGAGGAGCTTCTGGGGCATTGGATATCGGGCCGTCGCGTCCCGCAGCACCGTGCTAACAAAGTAGACCTGGTGCTCAACAAGGCTGTGGGCAGCTTGGGTCGCGGCGCCCTCGGGAGGTGAGGGAACATCGCGAGATGTTGTGGCCTCGGGAGGTGGACCATCCGGGCATGCTGCCTCTCCTGTCTCTCGTGCGTCCCTCGGCGGCTGACTCTCTTCATCTGTAGCTTCAGCTTTCTCAAGCTTTCCCTGTTCCCGTCTTGTCCGACCTCGGGCTGCCACTGTGGCCTTTGACTGGCGCTCCTCCCTAACCGCCACCAGTGCTGCCCTGGCAGAGTAGGGAGTGGCGGCGAGGTAAAGCAGCAGAGGCTCCTAAGGGCGCGGAGCCACCATGACTGGGGGACTGGTTAGGTACCTCTTGAGATCTTGAAACGCCTTATCTGCCTCTTCAGTCCATTCAAAGGGCCCCTTTTTCTTCATAAGCTGAAAGAAAGGCAGCGCTCGTTCCCCCAACATGGAGATGAAGCGCCCTAGCGCACGCCCAGTGAGCTTCTGCATTTGTCTGAGGGTCTTTGGCGGACTCATGTCCTTGACCGCCTTGACCTTCTCGGGGTTGGCCTCGATGCCACGGTGAGACACGAGGAATCCCAAAAGCTTGCCCGAGGGAACGCCAAACACGCATTTCTCCGGGTTGAGCCGCAGGTTCACTGCGTCGAGGCTCGCGAAGGTCTCCTCCAGGTCTTGTATCAGGGTCCTGGCCTCTCGAGATTTCACCACAATGTCATCGACGTATGCTTCAACATTCTTCCCGAGCTGCGGGCCCAAGGTGATGCGCATCAGCCGCTGAAAGGTTGCTCCTGCGTTGCGTAGTCCAAACGGCATGCATGTGTAGCAGTATACCCCACACGGGGTCAAGAAGGCGGTCTTCTCAACGTCTTCTATCGCCATCTTGATCTGGTGATATCCTGAGAAGGCATCCAAAAAGCACAACAGGTCGCATTCGGCGGTGGAATCGACGATCTGGTCAATGCGAGGGAGCGGAAACGGATCTTGCGGGCATGCTTTGATGAGGTTGGTGAAGTCGACACACATGCGTTCCTTCCCCCCTTTCTTGGGTACAACGACTGGGTTGGCTAACCAATCTGGGTACCGGACCTCGCGAATAACTCCAGCGGCTTCCAACTTGCGGGTCTCTTGGACGATGAAGGCCTGCTTCTCTGCGGACTGCTGCCTGGCCTTCTGCTTCACGGGGCGCACATTTGGGCATACGTTGAGGTGGTGTTCGATGATGTCCCTGGGGATCCCTACCAATTGATCGGGCTCCCAAGCAAACACTTTCTTGTTTGCGCGCAGGAACTTGACCAGGGCCCCCTCCTGCTCAGGCCCCAGGTTGGCGCCAATGGTGAAAGTGGCGCTGGAGGACCCGTCCTCGTCAACGGGTATCTGCTTGGTTTCTGCCTTGTCCTGGGTGAACAACTGCTTCTTCTTGGTAGGCGCAGCCCCCTTGGGCCCAGGAGTCCCCGCGTTGGCGGGCTGCGCCGATGCCGCCGTCTTGAAGGCGAGCTTGAGTACTCGCAGGGCGTCCATGGTGTCTCCATGAACGGTAAGAGTACCGTTGCTCCCGGGCATCTTCATGAGGTTGTATGCCAGGTGCGTGGCGGCCATGAACTAAGCCAGTGCCGGGTAGCCGAGGATGGCGTTGTAAGGGAGACCGATGGGGGCGATGTCGAAATCGACCATCTCCGTGCGGAAGTTGTCGTAGGTGCCGAAGGTCACCGGGAGCCGGATCTATCCCAAGGAGTCGGACGACCCGCCCCCAACACCTGAGAAGGATTGGCTGGGCTGCAGCCGCTCCCGGGGTATGCGGAGGAGGTTGAAGGTCTCGACCAAAAGTACGCTGAGGCCCACGCCGCCATCGACAAGGGTCCTGGTGACGGCCACCTGGCAGATGGTGGGGGTGCACAACAGGGGGAGCGCGCCCGAGCCGGCCAAGTTAGCTGGATGGTCTTCCGAGCTGAAGGTCAGGCCAACCTCGCGCACCGCCCGGTCCGTGGGAGCCCCCCGCCGTGCGGAAACGACACCAATCTGGCGGGCAAACGGCTTGACGTGGCGGCTCGTTGGTGGCGCCTGCGAGCCGCCCAGGAGGGTCGCGACGACCTGGAGCATCGACGTTGCTGTGCGGCAGCCCGGTCGCATAGGCAGGCGCCGGGGTGGTGCTTGTCGCTCGCCTTCCGCCGGGCCGGTGGTGGTGTTGACGGCGAGCGGCGGGGAATGGCGAGGACGTCTGCCAGCGAGGGCCGCTGGCGTGGCGCGAGCTCGACGTGCGCCGCACATGGATGCGACAGTCGGAGGGGGCAGAGTGGCGGAAGGCAGATTCCGGCGCACCCCTACCTGGCGCGCCAAATGTCGGATCACGGGTTCCGGCAGACCCTTAAGGTTCGAACTCTGGGGTGCGTGCGGAGATCGAGCCCTCTACCTTTCCGTCTCGTAGGAACTAAACTACCGCCAGAACAACACAAGGGACACAAGATTTATACTAGTTCGGGCCACCGTTGTGGTGTAATACCCTACTCTAGTTTGTGGTGGGTGGATTGCCTCTCGGGCTGCTGAGGAAGAACAGTACATGGGAGAACGACCTCGCGAGGGTCAGTTCTCGGTTAGGGGATGAACTGCCAGGGAGAGTTCAATAGCCCTTCTCTCTCTCTCTCTCTCTCTCTCTCACTACTTGCTCCAGATACTGAACCAGATCGGATCCTCCATCCTCTACCCTGGGGTGGCTAGTCCTATTTATAGGCAAAGGCCCTGGGCCTCTTCCCAAATATTGAACGGGAAGGGCGCCAACAATTGGCCGATTTGAAGGGGAACATCGGGTACACTTATCCTGACTAAAGTTGGTCTTCCCCTGCCAAAGGTTCTGGTGATGACGCCAGCTTGGGCTCCACAGTGACTTCTTCCTTGTCGTGGAGTTGGTCTTGGTCTCGTTTCACCGAAATGGGTGCCGTTGCTTGATCCTCTCGCCTGCGCTTGCCCCCTTTGCACCAAAAAGGAAAGGGAGGACACTGCGCGGGCTGGCGCCCGCCTGGCACCTCTGGTCGTCATGGCTTGCATCATGGGCACCTCGTGAGGTACCCCCACCTTGATCTCTCGGCCTCCTCGCGAGCCATCCTAAGGAGGCCATGCTGGAGGAAGCTCCGTGTCGTCCGCCTCGCGAGGCTTGGCCCCTCGCGAGGGTCTTGAGCCTTGTGTTGATGAAGATGGGCCACGTTGGACCCCCACTCGAGCCACGCCGCAGGCCGCAGGCAGGCAAGTCTGGGGACCCCCATTCCCAGAACGCCGACACGAGGTGCTGAGGAGGGTGCTCTTGGTCCTGACAGGCGATCCCAACCCCGGGGGTGTCCGGCAGGGGGGAGCCTTGCTGTACCTCTGCCACAATAGGGATGACTTCGTGAGGCAGATGCCCCCTTTCGACGAGTGGGGGCTACGCCCTGTCGGGCTCCAGGGTCCTCGCGAGAACCCTGTGGTGGTGATTTCTCTTTCGGTCGGCCTGGGTGAATCCTCCTCGAGTGGTGGCTCAGGGAGGCAGGAGACAGCGGGGGTCGAGGGAGCCGCGGACGATGCGACCGCACCTGGCGATGCTCTTGACGGGGCAGCTCACGAGGTCCGCGCTCCCGAGGCCACGGGTGAGGCGTTGCCGCCTCCGGTGCTTGAGGCCGAGGCTCCTGAGCCCCCTGCCGGGATCTCTGACAAGGCAACTGCCCGTGCGTTCCAGGCATGCGCCCTCGACGCGAGTGGCCTTGTGCCGGGGGAATCTGGCTCCTTGAGCACCTATGGGGACTGTGCCCCTTCTCGGTTCGGCGGGGGGCGGAGGTCGCGCAAAGAGCGGATCGAGGCGAGGCACGTGAGGGGTTTTTACCCAGCTTCGGAGCTCTCCGGAGAGATAACTCTCCTACTGCTGCTTTGTGGTTTGTATTGAGTTCATGCTCGGGAGCGCTGAGTGCTACAGTACCCTCAAGCAGCTAACGAGACCGAGCGGGAGTGTTCTACTATTCGTCCTCCAGGGGTGCCCTCCTTCTCTACGTTGTGCATGGGCCTCCTTTTATATGTTCAAGGGGTCTCCAACAGGTGGCAACGTAGGTAAGGGCAAAAATGGAAAGATGCTGTGGTAGGTACAGCTACCTACACAATGTATCATACCTAACCCTGACGGCAGGGGACAAAGGCATTAAATGCCTATCTACATCGCCCAGACGGTGCAGAAAAGGGGCCATCAAGGGCGCCACCGCTTGCCACGATGGCGATCTTGTCAGCGCTGCATGCCATAGTGTACCCCCGGCTGCACAGCCTCCCGCCACATACGCCTGGAAGGGTCTCGGAGCGACACGTAGGTGGGTGAGCTAGAGCGCAGGCACAGAGTGGTTGCTTGCCGTGGCAAATTCCTTGCCGCAGCCGTTGTCTTGCCGCGGCTGGGAGCTTGTCGCTCGCCGGGTCCTGCCGGGACGCGTGGCGCGTCGCGGCAAGTTCTTTGAGATGCTCTGGTTGGCCTTCCCGGCAAGCTCCTCTTGCCGGGGATTTGTGCCTCGAGTGGCCTTCCTGGCAAGCTCCTCTTGCCGGGGACTTGTCTCCTTGTCTCCTTGGCTTAAATACTTTGTTCTTGAATGGCTCCAAAGGAACCATAGAGGGCCTTGGCGGTCACCAGGCAAGCCTTGCCGCGGGGTGCTGCGACTGCCCGTGCAAAAGTTCGGGATACTAGGGTACCCCTACTCTAGTACACCGACAGGAGCCCCTGGGCCTGGGCCATACACGGTGCTGAGTGTTGTTGGGCCAGGCCCAAAACAGGGCACGGGCACGCGCGGTCTGGGTCACGTCGTGCCATACTCCGCATCCACCGCACGCTCCCCGAACGGCACACGTCGATTGCGGCGTCGTGGGAGAGGTCGTGGGTGGTCCTTTATTCAGAAAAATGAAACGCCCGTCTCCTGGCGGTTCGTATCTTCCTCATAAACGGAGGGAGGCGTGGAGGCGTGGTTTTCGAGGCGTCCACTCCCCACGATCACGGGGTGGGGAGAGGTCAGCTCATCCGTCGCCTCAGCTCTGCACGCCTGCCACGCGGCCTCCATGCGCTTGGAGTGGCGAACGGTGGAGGCGGGAAACCGGGCCGTCACGGGTCGAGGCAGCGGGTCGGGCCCAGTTCCCTGCGCCTTCCGTGTCTTGATTGGCTGAGCGGGGCGGCCGAGCCCCCACCCCGCTCCTTTATAAGGAGCGGGATAGGGGGGACGGAAACCCGCATTCTCTCATCTCCTCCTTTCTCCAGCTTCTGCTCCCCTCTCTCTCATTCGCCATGGAGAAAGGGAACCCTGGTCCTTCGACGGTGGCGACGACGGTTGCCGCTAGGCAACGCGTCCCTCTTCCCCCCGCACCCGTGGTGGTAGAGCCAGCCGCAAGGGGAAGAGGGAGGGGACGAGGCCGCGGGCGAGGTCGAGGGCGAGGTCGAGGCGGTCGGGGAAGAGGTGGGCGAGGCAGTCCGCCGGCCTCTCCTCCACCAGCAGATCCTCTCCCCGTGGTGGACCATATCGGGGACGACCCTTGCGAGTTCTTCGTCAGGCTGCGCCGGCCGCCTCGTCGTCGCCTTCGTCTCACGACTCCGTTTGCGAGCGAGATGGAGTTGGATATGCCCGAGACACTGAGGTTGCACATGAGGGGCTGTGGAATCAGCGGTACGCGAGTCCGCGTCGATTTCCCGGCCCCTAATGTGATGTATCTTGGTCGAGGGTGGAAGACGTTCACCCGCATCCACAGCTTGACGGCGGGGCTCACCCTTCATTTTAAGCTGATGGAGGGCGGTCTCCTCTCCGTCAAGGTCTTCGGGTGCTTCGGGACTCAGGCACGGTGCTGCGTGGAGAGCTCCTCCGATAGCGAAGGCTCGTCCTCGGGCGGGAGTGATGAGGAGGACAGCGACAGCAACGACGAGGATGGCGGGCGGCGGGATGACGGGTCCGACTAGGTGTCGGGTGCCGCTCCACGTGGCACCGGCGACCCCATCATCCGCGTCGCCGGCTCCTGGAGCCTCTCGGGGCCGTCTCCTTGGGCGGCTGGCGTAGGGAGGCTGCGGAAGAGGAAGAGGGTGGGCGGCAAGGCCGTCAACTCGGAGTACGAGGGCGTGGCGCCCTCGACAGCGTGCTGACGTCCTGCCGCTTCGTCTTCGAGCCCTCTTCCGGCGCCGCCATCACCATCTAGCCTTTGGACGACCACCGAGAGGCTCTCTTGGTGTCTTCTGCCACCCGTAGCTCGTCTAGGCGCCCCTTTTGCCCTTTTCGCCTCCTTGACCTGCCTCCTGAAGAGAGGAACAAGAGAGAGATTACGGGCACCTTATCTCTTTTTAATTTGTAAGCCCTCGGGTCTTAGTTGCATTTAAAGCTTGTAATCCCATTATTCATGTTTTTCATTCTCCATGAACTGTACCTGAGTGGAATGCTTTTTTATGAAAAGGGGATGCTTGCCGGGTCACTTGTCTCGTGGGTGGAACCCACGTCAAGGAGCGAATCCTTTGTATCTTTAAGATAGACACTTCCTTTCCCGGCAACAGGCCCTGCCTTCTTCCCGCGTCGCTCGACCTTTCTCACGCTTTTGGCGGAGGCAGGGAGGAGGCGGGTTCGGGCTCCTCGTTTCGTCCCTTTGCTGCCGCGACTACGACCAAATCCGGCCCCGGGAACGAGCCCTAGGGCCTAGAGTTAAGGGAGCACGGTAGCTTTTAGGACGAAATGATAAGGGATGCATGATAAGGGATGAAAAGCTTATCTGAGATTGCAGCCCCCGGCTTCTTTGGTTCGCCGCGGGTTAATCTTTGTACTTGCAGCCCCCAGCAACACTGGCTTGCCGGGGTCTAGATGTCGGTCCGCCCTTCTTCTCCTTTTCGCCCTCAAGTGGCCTGGTTAGGATATGCGAGCCCTGCGAACCAAGGGAAACGAAAAGAACGGTAAAGGGACGCGCACTCGACCTCTAAGTTAGGGGTTAGCTGCAACTAAGCACTGTCAACCCTAACCAAGGACGAGACTCAACTCAGCATGCATGCTAAAACTTAGGGCGCCAGTGCTTTATCTTCATTCAGGGTCTGCGCCTGGCTTTGTACAAAGGATTATATGCAACAGCGACAAGACTTGTACAAAAAGGTGGTTGCCGGACAGGGTCCGACAACCGCGCCTTACGGGTAAAACTTACAAAGATGCTCGATGTTCCAGGAGTTTCTCACCGGAAAGCCTTCTTCGGTCTCAAGGCGGACAGCGCCAGGCCTAGTGACTCGTTTCACCCGGTAAGGGCCTTCCCACTTCGGCGTCAACTTGTTGGAATTCTTGGCGGAATGAACGCGCCGAAGAACAAGGTCGCCTTCCTCGAGACTTCTGGGATTAACTTTGCGGCTATGGTAGCGGCGCAAAGCTTGCTGGTATCGAGCAGCTCGTACAGCAGCCTGAAGACGGTCTTCCTCAAGGAGCAGTGCGTCATCTTGTCGCAGCTGCTCTTCCTCAAGCTCATCATAAGCGAGCACTCGAGGTGACACGTATACGAGTTCCGTGGGGATAACTTCCTCTGCTCCATCGACTAGTGTGAAAGGTGTCTGGCCAGTGGCTCGATTTGGCGGCGTCCTGATCGACCAAAGAAACACCGGCAGCTCCTCGATCCAGTTTCTTCGGCACTTGTGCAGCCTGTCGAAAGTCCTGGTCTTGAGTCCACGCAGCACTTCAGCATTTGCCCTCTCTGCTTGACCGTTGCTCCTGGGGTGAGCAACAGAAGCGAAGCAGACCTTGGCGCCAAGATCTTGGACGTACTGCATGAAGGTGCGGCTCGTAAATTGCGTACCGTTGTCGGTGATGATCCTGTTAGGGATCCCGAAGCGGCAAACAATCGACCTGAAGAACTTGACTGCTGACTGTGCTGTCACCTTCCTCACTGGTTCCACTTCCGGCCACTTTGTGAACTTATCGATAGCGACGTACAAGTACTCAAAGCCCCCGGCTGCTCGGGGGAAGGGGCCGAGGATGTCAAGCCCCCAGACCGAAAATGGCCAGGATAAAGGGATCGTCTGGAGAGCCTGAGGTGGCTGGTGTATCTGCTTGGAATGGAACTGACACGCTTCACACTTGGTTACTTGTGCAGTTGCATCCTGGAGGGCTGTGGGCCAAAAGAAGCCTTGCCGGAACGCTTTGCCGGCAAGCACTCTTGCGCCAATGTGGTGACCACAAATGCCTCCATGTATCTCTGCCAACAGCTGTTGTCCATCTTCTCGGGGAATACACTTCAATTTCACTCCGTTGAGTCTTCTTTTGTACAGTGCGTTGTCAACGAACTGGTACATACTAGACTGCCAGGCTACTCTTTTCACTTCTTCTTGCTCTTCTGGAAGTTCTCCTGTCTGGAGGAAACGGACGATCTGTTGCGCCCAGGCTGGAGCTTGCGGCTCGACAACAAGGACTAAAGGCACATCTGCTGCTGCGGAACATCCGCTTCGACGGCGAAAACCTGCGGCTCAGCCGGAGCTTGACGTTCCCCGGCAAGTCTGCCGGAGCAAAACTTGTCAGGAGCATCTGCTTCAACGAAACAAACCCTGGGGCTTGTCGGAGCAGACTGCTCCTCAGCACTCTTGGCGTTGATCTTGGGGACCTTCTTGGCGGCGGCTTCGGGAAGCTCTGCCGGAAGATAGTTACCAGAAATCAACTTCCTCTTCTTGCTCTGTCCAGTTGATGGTGTCACGGATGGTTGAGTCAGCTTGAGCACAAAGATCCCTGGTTCCATAGGTAGCTTAAGTGTCGCGCACTTTGACAGGCCGTCAGCGATGTCGTTCTGAGCTCTTGGAACATGTTCCATCTGTAGGCCGACAAAGCGCTCTTCTAGCTTCCTCACCTCATCAACATAAGCTTCCATCAATTGACTCTGATAATTCTTGTTCACTTGGCGGACGACAAGCTGCGAGTCACCCCTGACAATGAGTTGCTTGATCCCAAGGTCTGTCGCGATCCTGAGACCGGCAAGCAATCCTTCATACTTTGCAGTATTGTTTGTTGCTTGCTCCTTGGGAAAGTGCATCTGGACTACGTACTTGAGGTGCTCTCCGGTGGGTGCGACAAGCAGCACGCTAGCACCGGCGCCTTGCAGCGAGAAGGCACCATCAAAGTACATCAGCCACTCTTTGTTTGCTTCCTTGACGGGGATGCTCATCTCTGGAATTTCTTCATCTGGTGTTGGCGTCCACTCTGCTATGAATTCTGCCAATGCTCTGCTTTGGATAGTTGAAGTGCTCTCAAACTTGAGGCCAAAGCTTGACAGTTCCAGTGCCCACTCAACAATCCTGCCTGTTGCTTCGGGATTCTGCAGTATCCTCTTCAGCGGAAAGCGAGTGACAACGGTGATCTCATGTGCTTGGAAGTAATGGCGCAGTTTTCTTGAGGCCATGAGAAGGCCGAAAAGCAGTTTCTGCACACCAGAGTACCTTGACCAAGCCCCCTGCAGAAGGGAATTGACAAAGTAAACTGGGCGCTGCACCATTTTGTTCTGCTGTACCTCTTCGCACATCCGCGCAGATCCATCTTTGTCGGGACCAGAGCTTGTCAGGGAAGCTCCCTGCTTGTCGCTGGATGCGCTTGCAGTGGTTGCTGGCTCATCATCTGCCTCCCTCTCTGCTACTAACGCAACACTAACCACTTGATTGGTTGCCACCAGATATAGCAACAACTTCTCTTGTGGCCTAGGTGCGACAAGTATTGGAGTGGAGGACAGGTATCTCTTCAAGTCCTGCAGCGCATCCTCCGCTTCCGGAGTCCATTTCATTGGACCTGCCTTTTTCAAAATTTTGAAAAACGGCAGGGTGCGCTCAACTGACTTAGAGATAAACCTGCTGAGAGCCGCCACACAGCCGGCAAGTATTGACATCGGTGAAGTCGATGCAAAGCCTCCATTTCCCGTTTGCCTTGCGCACGACTACAGGATTGGCCAACCACGTGGGATGGAGCACTCCTCTGACGAGGCTTGCTGCTTCCAACTTCTTGATCTCTTCTGCGATGAACTCTTGGCGCTCCACTTCTTGTTTCCTGACTTTTTGCTTGACGGGACGCGCATGAGGACAGACGGCAAGGTGGTGCTCAATTACTTTCCTGGGAACGCCGGGGATGTCAGACGGTTGCCACGCAAACACATCGACATTCGCCCGCAGGAAAGCAACGAGCGCGCTTTCCTATTTAGGGTCGAGAGTGGCACTGATGGTGAAAGTACCACCAGTGCCGTCCTCCTTGGCGGACACCTTCTTGGTCGCTGGCGGAGCTGCCATCGTCTTCTTACACTTGCCGGTGGAGCTCGATGGTGCGTCCTTGACGGTAGCCAGCACTCCGAAGAGGTGCGCTTACCGGAGTGGGCATCAGAGCTCTTGCCGGACTTGGTCTTCTTCTTCCCCCCGAGGGCTTCAGCGGCAAGTATCTCGCGATCCGTTGCGGCTGCTGCTTCCCGGTAGATCTTGTCGGCACAGATAAGAGCATCTTTCTTGTCGCCAGGGACAGTGATGACACTTATCGGGCCTGGCAACTTCAGCATGTTGTATGCATAGTGAGAGGCTGCCATGAACTTGGCGAGCGTTGGACGGCCGAGAATTCCATTGTAAGGCAATGGAAAATCGGCAATGTCGAAAGTGACCCTCTCAGTCCTGAAGTTCAGCTCGCTGCCAAATGTCACCAGCAGCGTGATCTTCCCCTTCGGCTTGCTCCTTCCCGGGTTGATTCCTTGGAACGTGCCGGTCTCTTCGAGCTTGCTATCAGGGGCTTGGAGTCTCCGAAGCACAACGGAGGAGATCAGGTTCAAGCCGGCCCCACCGTCAACTAGCATCTTAGTGACCTTGAGGTTGCGGATAGTTGGTGAGACCAACATCGGCAAACACCCGACAGCAAATGTGCGATCAGGGTGGTCCTCAATATCAAAGATGATAGGCGTGCTGGACCATTTCAGAAGCTTGCGTGACTCAACGGGTGGTTCTGCTGCATTGACTTCTCGCACCCACTGCTTGAGTTGGCGGTGTGAAGTATGCAGAGAAGCACCACCGTCAACGCACAAGACCTCTATGGCTTTCTGAAACTCCTGCTCGCTGGTCTCGTCATCATCCATGTCTTCGTCGTCGTCGTCTTCATCCTTGTCGCAGCCGCGGGGAGGTCTGTTGCCTTGCCGCTGCTTGGCGTTGCCGCGGCGTCCCCCTCGGCCGGTGCGCTTCGCACCGGATCCTCCAGCACCTCCTTGGGCCTTCTCCTTGTCGCGTCGCTCGTACTCGGCCTTTTGCAGCTCGACGAGCTGCTCGACCTTCTTGCAGCTCTGGAGGTCATGGCCCTTGGTGCGGTGAATCTTGCAGTACTGCTTGTTGGTGTCGTCCTGCTTGTCGGTGGCCGCCACAGCCTGGCAGTTGGTGCATGCGGCAACCTCCTTGCCGGAGCTACCAGTCTGGGCTATCTTGGCGCCACCTTCATTGCCGGACTGCTCGACAACTAGCACATATTTGCCTTTCCTCTTCCTGTTGTTCCGCCGTCGGTTTTTGTTTGCCGGGGCGGCATCATCGCTGTCAGATCCTCCTGTTCCTGTATTCTCTCCGGGGAGTTTCCTCCCTTCCTCATCATGTGCACATCTGTCGGCCAGGGCATACAGCTTACTGACGTCTCTGATCTTGCACATCGCCATCTCCTCCCGCATCCTGCGGTTACGCACGTTCTGGTGGAACGCACTGATGACCGCGACAGGGTGGACGTCTGGGATGTTGCGTTGCACTTGGCTGAATCTCTGGATGTACTTGCGCAGGGGCTCTCCTTCCTTCTGGGCAAGCAAGTGAAGGTCACTCTCCTGGCCATGAGGTTTGTGGCCGCCTGTGAAGGCGCCGACAAACTGATGGCACAGGTCTGCCCAAGAAGATATGGAGTTTTCCGGCAAGTGCATGAGCCAGGATCTGACGTTGGGCTTGAGCACCAGTGGGAAGTAGTTGGCAAGGATCTTGTCGTCGTGCCCCCCAGCAGCTTGCACCGCAATGGTGTAGATGCTGAGGAACTCCGACGGATGCAACCTGCCGTCGTACTTCTCGGGTACGTCGGGCTTGAAGTTCTTCGTGCTGGGCCACTGGACTTGCCGCAGCTCACGGGTGAACGCAGGGCAACCTACCACATACGGCAGGTCGCCTGGTTCCCCTGGCGCATGCATGTCGACAGTGGGCCCAGCGCGCCGGTCTGATTGACGCCGTGTTTCTCTTCGGCGTTCGATGCGGGTACGAGCGTCGTCTTGCTACCGTTCGTGAAGAACGTGGTGCTGATCGCGACGAGTTCGCGGATCTGATGAAGCGGTGGAGTCGCTGTCGCGGTGGACCCGATGAGTCGGCGATCTTGGCCTTCAGGGCGGGGAGTGCACGGTGGTCGCACCCCCACCGGTCTTGTCTCCACCGGCTCGCACCTGGATGGCTTGTCGCGGCTGCGATGTGGTTGGCTGCCGCGGAGTGTCGCCGTTGGCGAAGCCGATGAGGCTCTGAATGGTGGCCTTCCAGTCGTTGATCTTGTCCGGCGTTGGAGGGAAGTCTAGGAGCAGTTGAGCTCGTGCAAGGCTTCTGCTGGAGTGGCGGGTAGCGGTGGCGAACGGTGCGAGGAGCGGGATATGCTCGGACTTCCAACGATGTTAGAAGGAGCAATATTCCGCCCAGGCGATCGTGCCTCGCTCGCGCCAGCACGTTGGCGTGCATGTTGGCCTTGAGCATCCCGGGATCCGTCAGCCCGATTTGGGTCCAGTGAGCGTATGGTACCGTGAGTACTACGACACTGCCAGTCCCGCGCTTCCTGAGATGGGCGCGGAGCATCCACGGACGCCCGGTCGTCGTGGGAGCCTGCTGCGCCGCCGACGGGTAGCGCAGCCTTGTCCTTGGACCTGGCGGCACCGTGGGCTACCTCGTCGACACCCGTTCTTCCGCCGGTGTCTTGCCCGCCAGCCGTTTGCTCCGGCGGCAGTGGGTTCGACGCGGACGCGCCGGCCGCCTCTGACGCCTTCTTCTTCGGCGGCATGTCGATGAAGTCAATGAAGATCTAGCTCGCGCGAACGCCGGATCGGGTTCACACAACCTCGACGCCCCGTACCTGGCGCGCCAAAGATTTCGGGGGAATCTGGCTCCTCGAGCACCTTTGGGGACGGAGCCCCTTCTCGGTTCGGCGGGGGGCGGAGATCGCGCAAAGAGCGGATCGAGGCGAGGCACGCGAGGGGTTTTTACCCAGCTTCGGAGCTCTCCGGAGAGATAACACTCCTACTGCTGCTTTGTGGTTTGTATTGAGTTCTTGCTCGGGAGCGCTGAGTGCTACAGTACCCTCAAGCAGCTAACGAGACCGAGCGGGAGTGTTCTACTGTTCGTCCTCCAGGGGTGCCCTCCTTCTCTACGTTGTGCATGGGCCTCCTTTTATATGTTCAAGGGGTCTCCAACAGGTGGCAACGTAGGTAAGGGCAAAAATGGAAAGATGTTGTGGTAGGTACAGCTACCTACACAGTGTATCATACCTAACCCTGACGGCAGGGGAGAAAGGCATTAAATGCCTATCTACATCGCCCAGACGATGCAGAAAAGGGGCCGTCAGGGGCGCCACCGCTTGCCACGATGGCGATCTTGTCAGCGCTGCATGCCACAGTGTACCCCCGGCTGCACAGCCTCCCGCCACGTACGCCTGGAAGGGTCTCGGAGCGACACGTAGGTGGGTGAGCTGGAGCGCAGGCACAGAGTGGTTGCTTGCCGAGGCAAATGCCTTGCCGCGGCCGTTGTCTTGCCGTGTTCGGGAGCTTGTCGCTCGCCGGGTCCTGCCGGGACGCGTGGCGCGTCGTGGCAAGTTCTTTGAGATGCTCTGGTTGGCCTTCCCGGCAAGCTCCTCTTGCCAGGGTCTTGTGCCTCGAGTGGCCTTCCCGGCTAGCTCCTCTTGCCGGGGACTTGTCTCCTTGTCTCCTTGGCTTAAATACTTTGTTCTTGAATGGCTCCAAAGGAACCATAGAGGGCCTTGGCGGTCACCTGGCAAGCCTTGCCGCGGGGTGCTGCGACTGCCCGTGCACAAGTTCGGGATACTAGGGTACCCCTACTCTAGTACGCCGACACCTTGGCGCTCCGTCCTCTTCGCAGGCTGGTTCCTATGCATCTCTCCTGGGCCGCTTCCGTGTGGACTTTGAGGCCCTCCAGAGAAAAAGGGAGGCCTTGGGCGACGACTTCCCCTGCCGCTTGCTGAAGCGCCGTAAGTACTTTGCTGTTGATCAGTAAGTCTTCTCCCTTTCTGTTCCTTATCTTGCTTGCCGCATCCACTGATCCTTGCCCTGCAGGCCTCTGCCTACTTAGCTCGATGAAGTCGTCGGGCCGACGCCCTACTTGACTCCGTCTTCTCCACCACCCCTGGGTGTCTCGAGCGGCACTGCCCTTGTGATTTGGGCAGGTGACGGCGCGGACCGCCGCATAGCGCGCGGCGACTCTCCCGCCCCTGCGATCTCCTTCCGCGGGCCTTCCCTCGACATAGGCAGCCTGCCGTGGGCTCCCCGTTTGGTCGCGGGCTGCGACCGGCTGAGGCACCTCCGGGGCCCTTCACCTGAGGTATGGTTGGACTCAAGTCGGGCTTCTGATGCGGCGCGGCCGTCCGTCGGGAAGGCGCCAGCCCCCAGCCCCCTGCCCGGGGCCGGAGCGATGATCCGAGGTTCTCGACGCCTGCTTGGGGCGGATGACGGCGCGGCAGACGTGCTTGAGCGTGCTCGGGAGCGCCGTGCCCGTCGTCACGAATTTCTTCGGAGGGCGAGTGGCGCCGTAGACCTGCTTGGGCAGGAGCTCGCTGAGGAAGACGCGCGCCTGGAAGCTGAGGGCTTGCACTTGGCCGTCGAGCGGCGCGAGCTGGAGGCAGCCGCTGCCCTCGCGCGTCGTCAGCGCGTCCTTGACGACGAAGAGGCGAAGGTGTCGCTGGAGGCTTATCTGGCGGCTCGGTCTCAGGCCGTTGAGTAGGCCCGAGGAGCAGACCGACGGCGAGGAGCAGCAGAAGAACAGGCTCGGGAGCTCTTGGCCTGGTGTTGCTCGTTGGAGGAGCAAGCGGAGCTGCGCGAGGCAGCCCTTGCATCGATGGAGGTGGCTTCTGGCGACCCGGCTGAGCTTCGGAAGCGCGAGGAAGCGTTGGTGCTGGAGGCCGCCGAACGCGCTTGCGAGCTCGAGCAGCTGGAGACGAGGGAGCGCCTAGTGACGCAGGCGGAAAACGATGTCGCCGTGCGGGAGACGCGTGTCCTGGAGGAGGTCTGCCGTCGGGTGGCGACAGCACGCCAAGGCCTCGGGCGCGAGTTCGAGGGGAAGCTGGGGATGATCCGAGTCGAAGCTGAAGGTAGAACCGCTGCCTTGAGGGTCCAGCGGGATGAGGCGACACGACGAGCGGACACCTCCCGGGTCGCCCTTGAGGTAGCGCAGAAAGAGCTGGCCTCCTCCCAGGCCGAGGTGCTCCGCCTACGCCAGCGTGTGGAAGAGGCCGTGGTCGTCGAGTGTCAGAATGCCGACGAGATACGCCGGCGGCAAGTCCTGGAGCACCAGCACGGCCCCATGATTACCAAGCTCCGGGATAGGGCCAACATTGCCCTGGGCAACATCTGTGAGGCTGCCGTGGGCGAGCCGCACACGATCAACTACGCCGGCAACCTGTAGTTCTTCACCACCGTGGTGACACAGCTGGAGGCACGGTCGGCCAGAGCCGATAGGTTGGTGGAGGAGAGGAGCCGCGCCCTGCTCGGGCATGCCTTCTCCCGCGTCTTCAGCCATCTTCGAAACATGGATCCCCACTTCGACTTCGACGCCGCCATCGCTCCAGTTCCCCAAGCTGTTCGAGGCGACCTGGCTGAATGGGTGGAGAGCAACGTAGATTCTCTCGTCCGGGCCTTCACTTCGGATGACGACGGCGTGGTCGTGGGCGTCGACGAAGGTGGCGTGGTGGAAGACCCCAATGCCGCCGATGGGCGCGCAGACAACGAAGGTGAGTTCAGCGACGCCAGCAACAGCTCGGGAGGCGCCTCTGAGGACGCATTGGGGGATTTGTCAGATTGACCATGTACTATCCTCGTCTTTTTACCCTGCATAGATAGAACTCAGGCGTTTGGCCCGACGATTGTGAGAGCATTTTGGGAGGGGAAGCCCCTCATGTATGAACTTGTATCTAATGTATCTGCAGTGATTAAATCGTACGCGCGTCCAACGGTAGGCTGGTTCGCCCTTGTTCCTTGCTGGCTCTGGAGCTGCCTTCTGGAGGGCGTCACGTCCCGGGCACTGGGTAGTTGAAACCTCGGGAGGCGGGGTCGTTGCCGACAGGAAACCCCGCAGGCTTGGGCCGTCTTCGCAGGCTCCGTGCCCTTTCTCGAGCGAGACGTCTTCACAGGCGTTCGCCTTCTTCACAGGCTCTAGGCCTTCTCCCGAGAGGGATGTCTTCACAGGCATTCGCCTTCTTCACAGGCTCTGGGCCTTCTCCCGAGAGGGATGTCTTCACAGGCGTTCGCCTTCTTTACAGTCTCGGGGCCTTGTCCCAAGAGGGATGCCTTCACAGGCGTTCGCCTTCTTCACAGGCTCTGGGCCTTCTCCCGAGAGGGATGTCTTCACAGGCGTTCGCCTTCTTCACAGGCTCCGGGCCTTTTCCCGAGAGGGATGGCTTCACAGGCGTTCGCCTTCTTCACAGGCTCCGGGCCTTCTCCCGAGAGGGATGGCTTCACAGGCATTCGCCTTCTTCATAGGCTCTAGGCCTTCATGAGAAAACGATCTCCGCAGGCACCAATGGTCACCTTGTGAGGGAGCGGCAGCGGCAATCTGGGCCGTGCTTAAGCTAGGCCTGGCCCGGCTCGCGAGGGGCTCGCGAGGGGAGGCAGCTGGGATGAGATGGTGACCAGAACGCGGGAAATGATTCAAACAAGACCAAGCACCCCTTCCCCGAACGCACGCAAAGCTCAAATTCAAATTCAACTTAAATCCAGCGGGGAAAAAGGTTACAACCAAAGGAAGAAGGCAATGAAAGCAAACAAAAGGCCGCGTCCGGCACCTAATCTAGTCTTCGACGTCTTCTCACCAGCGCGAGCTAAGTGCTGTCCACTGGGCGTGGGAGGGAGCCCCAGGGCCTGAGGCCGGCACCCCTGAGACTCCGGGGCGTGTACAGCCCCACTCATTATTACATGAGAGTGTCACGGGGCGGCGAGCTTCACAGGCACTGGGCCTTCTTCACAGGAACCGGCCTTGCTTCATATCGCCAGACGAGGGCCCCGCCTTGCGCCACACTCTAGTGCCAGCAACGACGAACGGAAACCAGGACGCCGCCGATGGGGTAGAGCGGTCGCCAGCGGTTCCCCCGACGACCACCGGTCCTCCGCCAGGGGCAGGCCCTCAGGCGCCTCCCCAGCGAGGGCCTATCTTCTAAGAACGCCTTGCTCCGAACGCTGCGGTGGTGATGTAGGATCTCTGCCCCTTTCCTGCAGCCCCCTGCATCCTCCTCCCGAGGGGTAGGAGACCGCAGGGGCGGGGCAGCTGCTTGTCGCGGCGACCTGCATCTCCTGTGACCCATGATTAGCGTATGCCTGCTCTTTAGGAATTAATGGTACCCGATAGTCGTTGCATCCAGTGTGACCGACGGAGCCGTCATGGGGTTCCTGGAGGGGCTCGGCCTCTGGCGTCTTGTCCTCCCAGTTGGGGTTGAAGAGTGAGCCCTGTTCGCCCCCGTGAGCATGCCCTTGGTCCATCATATGGGGCACGTATTCCTCTGGCACCGCCACCCCGAATGCTGCGCTGTAGTGCTCCATGCGCCATGCAGCTTTGCTTGTCGTGCCCACCGCGGGGTGGTAGCGTGGTTGGCCGCTGGCGCCGTGGGCCGCACTGAGCCCCTCTCCTTCACGCGCCGGGGGCGGTGGTAGCGCCTCCGTCGGTCTGGTGCCGGCGGATTCGCCGGTGTTGGGGTAGTCTTGAGGCCCGCGCGGGTGCGCGGGGCCCCCTCGTGCGCCGCCCTGAACTTGAGGCGGAAGCTGGACGCAGAAGGGGTGAGCCCCCGAAGCGCGAAGCCCAGGAGCTCGACGACCCGCTCCAGCAGCACGTCGCTGCCGCCCTCCAATAGCCTGCACTGCAACAGCTCCCGTGCTACCGTGAGCGCGGCCCTTGAGTTTGCCTGTTCTCGGCGGGTGTACGGTGTCGTAGCCGCGGCGTGGTTGGAGGCCCTCGCCGCCGACCGCGCCCGTCGCGGTGTTAGGGTCGCAGCAGCTTGCCCGCGTCGCCCGCGGCCCGCAGCGCCCTGCGGACCGTGAGCTGCCTATGGCGCGGGGTCGCCCGGAGCGGGAGGCTCCGCGCAGATGGGCCACGCCGCCCATGGGCCTTGGTTGCCCGCCTGGTCGCCGGACATGATGACGACAACGTAACGGGAGACGGAGCGATGGGAAGGCAGATTCCGGCGCACCCCTACCTGGCGCGCCAAATGTCGGATCACAGGTTCCGGCAGACCCTTAAGGTTCGAACTCTGGGGTGCGCGCGGAGATCGTGCCCACTACCTCTCCGTCTCGCAAGGATCTAGACTACTGCAAGAACAACACAAGAGACACAAGGTTTATACTAGTTCGGGCCACCATTGTGGTGTAATACCCTACTCTAGTTTGTGGTGGGTGGATTGCCTCTTGGGCAGATGAGGAAGAACAGTACAAGGAAGAACGACCTCGCGAGGGTCTGTTCTTGGCTAGGGGATGAACTGCTGGGGGGACTTCGATCGCCCTTCTCTCTCTCTGGATGCTCCGTTCGATCCTAGCTTCTTCCCTCTAGATGCCTCTACTCTGGGGGTGGCCGACCCTATTTATAGGCAAAGGCCCTGGGCCTCTTCCCAAATATTGAGCGGGAAGGGCGCCAACAATTGGCCAATTTGAAGGGGAACATCGGGTACACTTATCCTGACTAAAGTTGGTCTTCGCCTGCCAAAGGTTCTGGTGATGACGCCGGCTTGGGCTCCACAGTGACTTCCTCCTTGTCGTGGAGCTGGTCTTGGTCTCGTTGCACCGAAATGGGTGCCTTTTCTTGATCCCCTCGCCTGCGCTTGCCCCCTTTGCACCAAAGAGGAAAGGGAGGACACTGCGCGGGCTGGCGCCCGCCTGGCACCCTTGGTCGTCATGGCTTGCGTCATGGGCACCTCGTGAGGTACCCCACCTTGATCTCTCCGCCTCCTCGTGAGCTAGCCTAAGGAGGCCGTGCTTGAGGAAGCGCCGTGTCGTCTACCTCGCGAGGCTTGGCCCCTCGCGTGGGTCTTGGGTCTTGTGTTGATGAAGATGGGCCACGTTGGGCCCCCACTCGAGCCACGCCGCAGGCCGCAGGCAGGCAAGTCTGGGGACCCCCGTTCCCAGAACGCCGACACATTAAGCATAGCAAAGTCATAGCAACATCAATCTCAGAACATAGTGGATACTAGGGATCAAACCCTAACAAAACTAACTCGATTACATGATAGATCTCATCCAACCCATCACCGTCCAGCAAGCCTATGGTGGAATTACTCATGCATGGCGGTGAGCATCATGAAATTGGTGATGGAGGATGGTTGATGATGATGACGGCGACGAATCCCCCTCTCCGGAGCCCCGAACGGACTCCAGATCAGCCCTCCCGAGAGGTTTTAGGGCTTGGCGGCGGCTCCATATCGTAAAACACGGTGATTTCCTCTCCTTGATTTTTTCTCTTCGAAAGCAAATATATAGAGTTGGAGTTGGCGTCGGAGGAGCTCCAGGGGGCTCACGAGGTAGGGGGCGTGCCCTAGGGGGGGCGCCCCCACCCTCGTGGACAGGGTGTGGGCCCCCTAGTCTTCATCTTTGGCGAGGATTTTTTATTATTTCTGAAAAATTGTTCCGTGGAGTTTCAGGTCATTCCGAGAAGCTTTGTTTCTGCACATAAATAACACCATGGAAAGTCTGCTGAAAACAACGTCAGTCCGGGGTTAGTTCCATTCAAATCATGCACGTTAGAGTCCAAAATAAGGGAAAAGGTGTTTGGAAAAGTAGATACGACGGAGACGTATCAACTCCCCCAAGCTTAAACCTTTGCTTGTCCTCAAGCAATTCAGTTGATAAATTGAAAGTGGTAACTCTAGCTGGTAGTCGTCTATTCTTCGTCTTGTAGTGATCTTGGAGAGGGCTGATAAATCTTGGTGTGAGCTTCCCTTTGACATGGAAATGCTTGGTTCCTTTGAGAGAAGTGGCTTGCAGATATGCCTGGTCTTCGATGCGTAGGTTTACTTCTTGACAATGGTGGTTGGTGTAGTTCTTCCTCCTTGACATGGCGGTCTTCAGATGTTCCTTAACCAGCTGATCGGTTCTTCTTCCGTCTTCGTTTAGTCAAGTATGTCATCAAGGAAAGATAGCAACTAACTTGTCCGAGTACTCCGTGAAGACTTGCCCACGGGGTACATAGGGTATAGGTTGGGGTATCGGTGGTGGTTATGGTTGGGTATTGGCCAAGGTTTCTTTGTCCTAGAGCCAAAGCCCATGGTTGTCATTCCGACCATATCGTGGCTTGGTGGGGCTTAAGGGTTTCAAGGATTCTAGTGTGCGAGCGAACGTTTGTCACCTTATCCATAAGCATGGTTCCCGAGATGCCAAGTGTTCTATCTAGTCCTTTAAACAAATAACCTTATACCACCGAAAGCATCAACTCTTGTAGGTCAGCTCCAATCATCACTCATGCTATTATTATCCTCATGACTCCCAAGAGGAGGTCCAACAAAACTATACATGTCAACTATCCCCAAACTCATATCTATGCAAAAATAATCCATGGGCAGAACATACAAGCTGCTAAGATTGAATTAAACATCACAATCCAAGAGCTCAGCCTATTCTTCCAAGGTCTAAGATAAAGCATCTCTATCCTAAGGAAACACGTCGTATACCACTCCAAGATCTTGTTTCCTTCCTATGAATCAACTCCATAAGCCCATTAATTACATAATCCATTAATTATACAAATCCAATGTTTATGGTGTTCCACATGATATCCTAAAGTCCCTATAATCCCCAAATACTTGAAAGGGCTACCTTACTGTAGTCAGTCCACCAATTTCCATTATCATGGTCAAGTAAACTCCAAGGTCAAGCTTATATAGATCCCTAAATCAACTCCGACAATTAATCCAATCCCTTAGTTTATCGTTCACTGAGAAAAATGGTATCATGATCAAGATCATCAGTCTAAATCCAATTTACTCCGAACCATGTAGAATTACTCAGCATCCATACTCTACTAGGATAACCAATTGAATCCAAATCTCATGTCCAACGAGGATTCCTATCTATTCCCCCAAGTCATTTTCGTAATGTCAACTATCTTCTATCATATCCCCTGGCTCAGTCAAATCCTTATACTTCCAAGAATTCCATCTTGCGAATATAATTGTCCTACAAAATCCAATTTACTCCAGGGGTAATGAAATCTATGCTATTCTATACTCATGATCCCACCAAGTTCATCTACCAACATCAAAGCCTCATAATCCATCAAATAGTCTCATATAATTCCTCAAGTCATTGATATAAACTCATCAAGTCATTTGTCCTCTGTTCCTATATCCTCAAACTGGTCTTCCCTATGGCATCGTCAGTTTCTGGTGCTATATTAGGATGACAGCGTACTCGTTCACTATGTCTACTAGTTCCATAATGAACCCAGTGATAAGCAAGGTTACGGAGGCTTAACTGGTTCTCTTGCAATTCTGTGGGTTAAGCACATGGTTAAGGATTCGAGCTGGGGCATCTTATGAAGTCTCGAAGGTTCTAGGAATGGGTCTCTAATCTTGAGGGGCAACCATAACTCTAAGGGGCTTCACTTGGTCTAGGAGGCCGTAGCAAAAGTCTCCAGTGCTAATTCGTTGCCGAAGTAGAATCCTTGGTGTATCTTGTCTTGTCGGTCTTTAGTTGATGAGAGAGATGAGAGAGAAAAGTGGCATAGATGGGGATGCCTAATTAAGGGGGTTCTATAGTGCAGGTGCAAACAAACAAGTGCCAAAAAGGGCCAAACAAAGGAAAACAAGGAAGGTGATATAGTCGCGTACTTGTTGCCTAGGGCAAAAGTGCGACTTATATCAAAACACAAACAAATAAAAGCAAGCAACACACAATCATGGTTCTATTCGAACCATCATACGGACTCGACTACGCATACACTACTAGGGAAAACCTTATACACAGAATCTTAGCAGCAGCACGACATAAAAAGAGGCGCTGCTGCTACGTAGTAGCAGCGCGGCTTCGGAAACCTCGCTATAGGTGCAAACTTAGCAGCAGCGCGTGACGTTCAAACCGCGCTGCTACAAAAATCCACGGACAGTACACAGCGACATTAGTTTACCAGTAGCGCGGCGTCAGGAAGCGCGCTGCTGCTAATGTCATACTAGTTGCGCGCTTTTTTTCCACCTCGCTGCTGCTAATTTTGAAATTATGCACAGGGTTGGCCCGTTTAGCAGTAGCGCGTGAAAGGGAAGCCCGCTGTTGCTACGCTCTTAGCAGCAGCGCGCTTTCTCTCCCGCGCTACTACTAAGACGCAGCACCCACCTACCTCCTTTTTCACCTCCCCCTCCCCATCTCCTTTCCTCCCTTTCCCCTACCTCCCACATCCTCCCTCTCTCCCTCTTCTTCCTCCTCAATACTTCTCCCCCCATTACTCTCCCTCTTCTACCTACCTTTCTCTCTCTTCATTACTCCTAGCTATAACTACACCACCTCCATTAATTCATCTCCTTTCTCTTTTTCCTCCCCCCTCCACTAGTTGAAGTTGTCTCCTCCCAAATTAGCTAGCTAGGTAGATCTAGCATTTAGTTAAGTGACCTATTTGCCCCCTAACTAGATCTTTGTTTGTCAAGAAGAGCTTTGTGCACTTTTGACCTCCCTACATCATCATCTCCACCGTGTGCTCGATCTCGAGATAGAGGTGTGATTAATATTTCATGCTTGCAAAATGGAAATATGTTTATGCATGTGTGTGTGATATTTTTATGGAAATTGTGTGTGTGGCATGAGTTGACGCCAAATTGTGCATTTGAGTTGCCTACGTTTTGCCGAAATGTCGATTTATTTCCATTTCGGCGAATTCCGGGCAAACTCTAGATCTATATATGTCCTATTTTTAAGGAAGGTCATGCCGAATTTTTGTATGACTTTGATGAATGCATGCATTTTTATAATCAATTTGTTTATTATTATCGTGCAGAGTTGATGATGGTCAGTGGAACGATGGTGGACAGGTGGTTGCAGTCGGCGGTGCAGGACATGAAGGAAAATAACCTGACAGAGGTTTTATGTCCATGTCGAAAATGCAAAGGAATAGTTTGGCTTGAGCCCCATGTCGATGGTCGTGTCGAAGCGCACCTGCTCATGACTGGTTTCATGGATGGCTATACTAGGTGGATAATTGAAGATGAGGATGACGACATTGAGGATGCCGACAGGGCAGGCAATGATGACACGGGGCAAGACGAAGAGATGATCAATAATGGTGGCGGGGAAGAGGCCGGACATGGTGGCGGAGAAGGGGCCGGACATGGCGGCAGAGAGAACGACATTGACTCCACACAGCAGAGTTTGTCGGTACTAAGTTCAATCGTGCGGGACCCTCATGTTCAAGCATTGCTTCGCAAGGAGACGAGTACTGAGAGAGCTGCTTCTAGAGAGGAGGCTAAGCTGGAGCAACTGGTGGTAGACTCGAACACTCCATTGTATGATGGTTGCAATCCTGAGGTTACCCGCTTGAGTTTCACGCTCCAACTCCTGAAGACGAAGGCTAAAAACAAATGGACCGACACTAGCCTCGATGAGCATCTCAAGTACCTAAAGGATGTTCTTCCCGAGGGTAATCTATGTCCTAGTAGTGTTGATGAGGCCAAGAAGATCGTGTGCCCTCTTGATCTGCCACACGTTAGATACCATGCATGCATCAACGATTGCAAAATTTATCGGAAGGAGCACGCGGAAAAAACAAGTTGTCCGGTGTGCAATGCTTCTAATACAAGAAGGCCAGGAAGAAATGTCCCCAGAAAGTGGTACGGTACTTACCGATCACTCCCCGTCTCCAGAGGTATTTTGTAGATCCCAAGGAAGCAAAGCTAATGCACTGGCACGCGGAGAGGAAGAAGCCCGACGATGGAGATGATCCGAAGCTGAGACACGTCAAGGATGGAAGCCAGTGGAGAGCGTTGAACAACTTCTATCGGTATTTTGGTTGTGATGCAAGGAACATCGTGCTCGGCGCGTGTACCGATGGCATGAAACCAGAGGACCAAACATAGCACATGGCCCGTGTTTGTATGGATGTACAACCTCCCCCTGGTTGTGCATGAAATCGAAGTACATTCACATGAGCATGCTTATTCAAGGGCCGAAACAACCAGGAAATAATATTAATTTGTATCTGGGGCTACTTCAGGAGGAGTTAGACACGTTATGGAGAACACTGGCCAAGACATGGGACGCCAGCAAAGGCGAGTACTTCAACATGAGAGCCGCGCTGATCACGACAGTGCAGGACTATCTCGGTTACGGATATGTGGCAGGCCAGGTGTGCCATGGATATTGCGGATGCATGCGGTGCATGGATGATACGACGTCTCTACAGCTAACGTCAAGGAAAGATGGCGGGTCTGGGAAAATCGTGTACATGGGTCATCGAATATGGCTCGAACAGGATGACCCGTGGAGAAACCATGGAGATTTATTAAATGGTCACGCTGAGCATCGAGGACCTCCACGTAAGCGGAGCGGTGCCAAAATCGGTGAGCTGTTGAAAAACTGGAAGGAGTGCCCCGCACCGGGAAAGACGATGAGAAAGGCGCCGGAGCCGCTGCTGAAGGTATGGAAGACGAGGTATGTGTTCTGGGACTTGGAGTACTGGCACAAACTCGATACACCTCATTGCCTTGATCAAATGCATATCTGTAAGAATGTCCTTGAGAGCTTGCTCGAAACACTGATGAACATGCTGGATAAGACCAAGGATGGGCCGAAGGCAAGAAAAGACTTGCAAGATTTGAAAATCAGGGAAGATCTGCACATGCCGCCCCGTAAAATGTCAGACGAGACAGAGACGGAGACAGAGGCACGGGAGAAGAAGGGCAAGAAAATAAAGAATGAGGATTATTGCCCCCCTTCTTGCTTCACCAGGCTGAGATCAATCAATTCTTTAAGTGCCTTACCGGAGTCAAAGTTAGTTCCAGTTACTGTTGCAAGACAAGTAGATATCTAGACACGGACAAGAAAAGGTTCAGCAGGATGAAGTCTCATGACTGTCATGTGATGATGACGCAGATATTACCTGTTGCCCTTAGAGGGATAATGGACAAGCACGTCCGTGACACGCTTATTGGTCTCTGCAACTTTTTCAACGTCATCTCTCGAAAGTCGATCAGCGTGAAGCAGCTCCGAAGGCTACAGGAAGAGATTGTTGTGATACTGAATGAGCTTGAGATGTACTTCCCGCCCGCGTTCTTTGACGTGATGGTGCATCTGTGTGTCCATATTGTGGATGGCATAATAGACCTGGGGCCGCCATTCCTGCACAACATGATGCCGTTTGAGAGGATGAATGGGATCATCAAAGGATTCGTTCGTAACATGTCCCGTCCGGATGGAAGCATCGTCCAGGGCTATTTGACACAAGAGTGCATCTCTTTCTGTGAGAATTTTCTATATGGCACAGACCAGCTGCCTGGTGTTAGTGTTGGTTTGCCCGTTAGCAAGCACGATGGGAGGCTCGAAGGAGAAAGTCACTGCAACGGTCGCAGGGAACTGCACGTGGCATACTCAGATCGACGTAGCAACTTTGACAGAGCAAACTTGGTAGTGATACAACACCTAGACGAGGTAGATCCTTTCGTGGCACTGCACAAAGAAATTATCGCAAAGAAGTATCGTGACCGGGGGGTATGCAGGACGGAAGCCGAAATTACTAGAGAGCACAACTCCACTTTCCTGCATTGGTTCAAAGAGCATATTATTGCTAATCCCCCGGAGGAGGGCTCTAAGGACGGATTGCTCATATACGCCTTAGCACATGGCCCCTCGCCCAACCTCGTAACCCATCAGGCATATGATATCAACGGATACACGTTCTACACGGAGGCCAAAGATATGGACAGTGATGAATATTAGAACTCAGGGGTGACGATGGAATGCATGACCGGCAGCGACAACGGCGCAACTGAACGATTTTATGGAAGGGTCAAGGAGATCTGGGAGCTTGACTACTCTGGACTACACAACACGGCGATGTTCCGTGTCAGATGGGCTAAGAATGTCGAAAGAGAAAGCCGGATTTTCACTACCATGACTATACCCGACGCCAAGAGCACTACCGTTAACGCTATCGCAAAAAATGAGCCATGGGTACACGCTAAGCACGTGACACAATGCTTCTTCATAACCGACCCATGCAATCCCAGTCGTGTTGTCGTGAGGAAAGGCAAAAGAAACATCATTGGAATGGATGGAGTCGCCAACGAGGAAGACTATTATCAGTACGGCAACCCAATGAGGGAAAATGACGATGATGATGAAGTATACGTCAAAAGAAGAATCAATACTACATTACCAAAGAAAAATCATACTCCAAGGAAAAGGCAAAGTCACAATGAGGGGCTCAATTATTCTTCGACGAACAAGAAGGGAAAGAAGCTGACTCAAAAACGAAAACGTCAGCGCTGAGGAATCGGTCAAATGATGTAATATATATATATATATATATGTTCCTATTTTGTATACACACTTAATTAACCATTATTATGCATGGGTCCAATGATGTAATATATATATGTTCCTATTTTGTATACACATTTAATTAGCCATTATTATGCATGGGTCCAATGATGTAATATATATATGTTCCTATTTTGTATACACACTTAGCCATTATTATGCAAGGGTCCAATGATGTAATATATATGTTCCTATTATGCTGAGGAAAAGAAAAAAGGGAAACTGGTTATAGCAGTAGCGCTTTAGCGAAAAAGAGCTACAGCTAGTCAAGGTAGGAGTAGCGGTTTTTGCAGAAAATCGCTATAGCTGCGCGTAATAGTAGTAGCGCGTTTGGTGCAAACGCGCTACTGCTACGTCCACTTAACCCAAAATTCTCCCTCTCCCTGCTTCATCCCGCCTCTTTTCCCCCAAATCCCCACTCTCTTCCCCGGCCCCGTCGCACCGCTGCCCCCGCGCCCGACCCCGGCGCGCTTGCCCCCGACCCCGGCGCGCTCGCCCCCGACCCCGGCGCGCTCGCTCCCGACCCTGCCGCCCCCGGTGCCGGCGCTCGCCCCCGACCCGTCGGCCCTCGCATCCTCCTCTGCTTCCTCCCTTCCCAACCTCGGCCATCGTCGGGCCTGCCTCCTCGCCCTGCACCCTCTGTAAACCACCCCCCTCTCTCTCTCTCTCTGCTAGCCAGGGTTAATTTACTTAGGTTTTACTTATGTTTAATTAGGTTATCTATTTAGTTATGAATTTAGGTAGGTGATATGTGGATATGTCATGGGCATGTGATATGTGGTAGGTTATCAATTTGCTGAATTTATATGCAAATTTGAACTGGGCATGTGATATGTGGATATGTCATGTTTTGGACATGTCATGTTTTGTTAAATGATCCAAGTGGCCTATGTTAAATGATCCGACTGGCCTATGTTACGCTGGAATGTTGATTCATTTCTGTTCTGTTGAACTTCAGGCGCTCGATATGTCCACTTTTTAGCAAAGGTCATGCCAAAATTTCCCGTGAATAAAGGCATGATTTGCGCTACATAGTTGGCATATCGAGTGCTGGCACATAGATTTCTTTTTGATCTCATTTCTCATTTATTCATACTTTTAGAAATAAATGAGGACACTTAATCATAGGAAACATGTCGAACAACGAAGAAACTGGGCCTTCTGACCAAGATGCAGACGAGATGGACTATGAGGGTGAACAAGCCTACCTTGACTTTTTGACTACTAAGCAAGGTTTGCAGGTCCGCCTCGATGATGGTACTGACGCCGACACCAACACCGACGGCGCCGGCACCGATGGCGGCGCCGAGACCGCTGGGGAAG
The DNA here is from genome assembly GCA_032464435.1 of Aegilops umbellulata. NCBI lineage: Eukaryota > Viridiplantae > Streptophyta > Magnoliopsida > Poales > Poaceae > Aegilops > Aegilops umbellulata. The sequence goes on along the minus strand of CP136054.1, from coordinate 404,255,650 downwards.
GTACCGACGCGGAAGATACCGACGCCGATGCCGGTACCGAAAAGAGGAAGCATAAGAAGCAGAGGATACGAAAACCTAAAAAACTAGGGATTGGACGACTTGTGATCACAAAGATGGCACCTGGCAAGTTTGAGCCGTTAGAGCCGGAAGAACCTCGCAAGTGCTATGGGAACCAAGTAGGATGCATCCTACGGGAATGCGCGAGCATCAACGACGATGACTTAAGGAGTAAAGAACATTTGACGCAATTACCAGCTCCTGTAGTGTCGGGTGAGAGCGGCGGACGACATGATGAAGGGGGTGCAGTAGTGCTGGCTGATGTAATTTGTCCTGTAGAACAGAGAATGGATGATGAGACGGAGGTCGACCCTATGGATTACCTCAATACAAACGCGTATGAATATGACATAGAATTGATGAGTTAACCATATAATGAATCGGGCTATCAGCTTGCTAATGAGGATATGGATGATATGCCCGGGCAGGAAGGTCGTAGCAGGGATTGCAAAAAGTCTCTCTTCATGAAATCCTCACAGGACATGCCTGAAGATGCTGCCTCAACACAGGCTCAACTATCCCAGCGCGAGGGTCGTACAGTACTTAGCCCAGGAACACTGGGGCAGGGGTTAAGGAAGGGTCTAGAAGGTGTGCCCAAGAAAAAGGAGAGAAAGAGATCGGGGAAGATAACTGCCTCCAAACAAGCCAGAGCACATAGCAGCCAAACGATGCATTCTGAAGAGCGTGTACCCGTGAAAGGTGCGGCCATGTTCCATCTCATGGGCGAGCCGATGCTACCGCCAAAACCGCTGGAGGCACTATCAGGGGATCTCAGGAGACTGCACGACCATGTGTTGTCGACTGAGAAAAACCTGCTAGCCTCAAAGGATCCAGGATATCCGACATACGCGGCTCGTGTGCCTGAGGGGAAGTGCTACGTCGAGACACGGCCCGCAGAGGTGTTCTTCCTGTGGTTTGACCATATCTTTGAGATGTTTCTGACAAGGCGGCTCGATTTTACAATCGTCCGCCTTTTTGCGCTACATATGAGCTCCGTCATGAACAGTGAAGAAGTCTCGCAAATCTGTGTGGCGGATCCGTACTACATGCACGAGTCTTTCTTGAGTCTCGGCGACTTTGAGCATGAAACTGCTAGGGACTACCTCCAAAACTTCATGGTACAGAATAAGGACCGGGAAATTGTCCTCGTGCCTTATCATCCAAAGTAAGTCAGTTTCGAACAACCCTTTCATACATTTCAATCATTCCTTCTCTCTCTATGGGGAATAATTTGAGGTGTCTTTTCCCCGCAGCAACGGGCGCGCCGTCCTTATCGTTCTTTATCCGCAAGTCTCCCACGCCGTGTATTTTGACCCTTCCAGAGACTATGAGAAAAAAGACTACACTCACATAATGAATATTCTAGATGATGCTCTCCAAGGCTTCAGCTTTAGAGGTGGCCACATGCAGATCAGGAAACAAAGGAACAAGAAGATGGGTTTTGCGCATAAAACTAACTTCTCCTGCATCCACGTCCCAAAACCAAGCAAGAAGGATGGATTCTACATCCTCCATCTCATTATTCAGTTCAACACGGATCACCAAAAGCTTCGCATGAGAAGCAGAAGTGATGATCATATCCACAAGTGGCTAGAATCTCATGGAGAAGCGGATTATAAACTTAGAGATGACTTCTTTCGCATCCAAAGCGACATTGCGACGATCATCATGAAAGAAGTCGTCGATGAGAAGGGGATGTTCCACCACGGCCCTATATCGCAAGCTGACGTCCGAACTCGCATAGGCATGCAACGTCTAGATCTCATGTCGTTCAAGAAGCTAGGGTCCATCCTCGATGATATGGAAGGATGGAACTTCTAGTGATTTATGATGCCGATGATGATGATATGTGTCGGTTGAACTTGTATACTATTTGTAGCGATGCAACTTTGTGATGTCCATGATCCCTGCCGAACTTGCATAACGCTACTTTGTTAGTTTGCGTACGATGACCTGCGTACCTCTAGTTGATTAATTTGCATACTGTATGTTGCATCTAGTTGCTAACCCTTTCTTTTTCGGTGTTCTCTAGTATATTTTGTTGCATATATATGATTGTACATCCTCTTCATGAACATGCATCTCTAACAGGTACCTAGTTTCTTGATGGCGAGATGGAACTGCTATGTCATGTACAAAGGGAAGGTTCCGGGGGTGTACAACGAGTGGCATGAGTGTCAAGCGCAAGTGAATGGGTTCTCGGACGCCAGCCATAAAGGCTTCAAAAGTAGACAAGAAGGAGAAGCTAGTTACTTGAGGTTCACGCTAGCGCGAGAGAGGACTCGTAACTGCCATCTCATGTACCGCATAGTTCCGCTCTCACTCATAGTGATAGCTCTTCTCGCGTATACCTTTGTTTAGATGGATGACGTTGTAGTTGCAAGTATTCAAGACTTGCATGTATCGCTGATGACAAGATACCACTTTGTGTTGGATGATGATTATGACGAGACTATTTGTATGTATATGCTATGATTACATTTGTGGTCTCGCAGGCATTTGTATGTCTATCATGATGACATTTGTATGTGCTAAATATTATTCTATAAAACCTGTTCCAATACAAAACAAATATGCCGAAAAATAAACAAAAAACTACTAAAATTAGCAGTAGCGAGTGGAGAAAAGTTAGCAGCAGCGCGGTAGTAGCAGTAGCGCGCACAGGCGAAGCGCACTATAGCTATTAGCAGTAGCGAGCTTCCTTTAAGCGCGCTGCTGCTACACTTGTGTAGCAGTAGCGCGGGTGAGCACGCGCTACTGCTACGTGTTAGCTGTAGTGCCTTATTAGTAGCGCGTGTCCCAGCGCTACTGATACACCTAAAACCCGCGCTGCTGCTAGCCTTTTCCCTAGTAGTGACAGGGGGTACACGACTCATCCTACCCTGGGGGTTCTCGAACTCAGTAGTCGTGCCTTTTGCCTCATGCAGTCTTCTGAGTTTTCCTCAGGTGTTGCTACGTCTCTTGTAGTTGTTTGATGAACAATCCGGGTTGAGCCTGAAGATTCCTCAACAAATTCTCGCCTGTTGAAGTGATGGGGTGAAGGTGGCTCCTCGTAGCAGGCATTGACTCGGTCTTCTGTTGTCTTCTTAATCATGACGACCCCTTTTGCCTTCTAAGTTGTCGACGGTACCAGGTAGGTAATCCCTTATGCAATGATATTAACAAGGCATAGTAGAGGTCCAACATGTCGGTTACGTTGATGAAAACATCGACACCAAGAGCGGGGGATGAAGAGAACCGTTTTCCTGCTCACTATAGTGAGGCGGGCCAAGTGGCGAGGTTCTCATCCACCGGTGGTTGCCGATACAACAACGGTAAGGACATGATTTCTCTACTAGAGATGTCTATCATGGTCTTGCATATCTTACACCCCGATCATCATAGGACAAGGTTGCATCATCCTATGGAAAATTCAAAGGTGTCACCATCCTCTGGGTCTTCATGTCCTCATTCCTCAAGGATGTATCTTCTGTTGGTATCGTCTTGTTATGATGTCGCCAATCTTGTGTTCGGAAGAGCTGGGTGAGTGTTTGACAAGGCATCTTCCTTCTAGGTTACCCACGAGGGTTACCGGGAATCCTGTGGTCAGGGGCTTAAAGGTACTAGCGACCATAAGTTTTGAAGGGGAAGAGGTCAATAAGGAAAATATACCTTAGTTTTTTTTAGAAAAACTTAGAGGGGAAGAGAAGTATAGATAGTTTTGAAAACTAGTAATAGTTTTACCCTAACTAATGACCATGCTAACTAAGGCTTCCTACAGTGAGGATGGCTCTGATACCAGCTCTGTGGGGACCCCGACTCATAAGTCGTGATCACCGAATGCATGTGTACAGTGATCCCAGAGATCAATGCTCACTGAACACACAGAAGCAGAATAACAAGAGTCTTACATCCATACACACTGTCTTACATAAATTATGACCATTATGGTCAAGTCTTGACTATAACATCGCAGCGGAAATCTTCGTCGATAAGTAGAACCCATGCCATCTGCCTTAACCCTATAGGCATTCTGACTGGGAAGCGTCCTAGTTCGCATGTTCGTATCCAAAGAACTCTTCTTCGAACTCCTGTTCTTCCATGCCTGACCAATTAAATAACCAGTGGCAAGCCAATGAGTACTTTGAATGTACTCGAAAGCAACCCATGTTTTGGTTCGAGATACAACAATGCATGATATAGGTAAATTTTTGCAAAAATCTATTTTTGAGTGCAATGACATGTTCAACAACTTTTAAGATGTGCATCAGGAGAATTCAAGTAATCACGAGGACAGGTTACAGATATCAACATAAATAGAGTGGGCATCAACCCAGCTCAATCATGTCAAGTCCTTTGACTTGAACCAAGTGATTCTTCCCACATAGACTGGTTTGTAAACAAGTGGACGTAGCCCAAGAGCGGTTACCCAATTGTCCTTGACCGTGGACACGGCCATTCGAATAGTTTTACACTCTGCAGAGGTGGCACACTTTACCCACAAGATCCGGGGAACTTCTGTGTCATCCATGACCCGCGGTACCTCAAGTACTCGGGGTAAGCACCCGATCACTATCTTTCCCTAGACGACACTAACAAAGAGTCCACTCGTTGTTCTGTATCCTCACGATGTACATCATACGAGACTCTCTCGAGATCGTAACATCTGAGAGGGGACACAACGGTGTATCCGGTGCCCTGTAAAAACAGTCATGGCCGCCCTACCTGGCATGACCCCGTCCCGAGAGAGAGCACCAACTCTCCCCCGTTACTAGTAATGCGGGCTCCAAGCTAGTATCGGCCTAGGTAATCAATAATGCCCTTTCCCATACAAGGGTAGAGTGGTTGTGCATGTAAGGTTGGAATAACGGTCGCAACTTAAACCAATCCGTTTTTGAAAACAACACACACACTTGCCTCGGTACACCACTTCGTCATCTAGTGGCTACCCAACTCATCATCTCCCTCGGGCATAAGTGGCACCCGATGGGGTTTTCGAAAAGTCCTTTGAAAATACTTTGTCTCCATCACCATGCATATTCCCGTCCCTTTTTTCGTAGCAACTACTTTAGCATCCTATCTACTCCCACCGGCATAACCCTCATAAGGAGGAAGGGTCATGCACCATACAAGTGTCAACGAGGAAGTAACAGAGGCAACCCATCAAGGTGGTTACCACCTCATCATGATTCCGAAGCAACACTAATAAAGTGCTATATGACATGCATAAAAAGGGTTTCATAGACATGGTCAAAGGGCTGCTTGCCTGTTTTAACAAAGTCTTCGAGGTCTTCGGATATCTCTGGTCCAACTCCGAGCATTTCGTCTACTTCGTCAACTATCGTCGAAAGCATCCATAATAAGCAACACAACAAGACAGAAAATAAAAGTGATCTAAAAATGTGAGTTGGACTTTTCTAGGATACCTCTGGTCATATGAGGAATGACCAAGGTGATTTCATTGTAAGTGGATCAATGGATATTTCTAAACATTTTGATATGATGGAATCAAGGGCTTTATGGATTTGCAAGAAGTGTACAGAAACATATTTTTGAAAAATGAGCAAAGGCACCCATTTAACAAAGGATTATTTTAGAAGCACCTAGGAATTGGTTTCATTGGATTTGGAGTACAAATGAATTACCTATGAATTTGCAAAGTTGGGTATATATGGAGAAATGGACCATTATTTTATGTTGCACTGAAAGTATTGGGAAAAACGTTCCTACTTTAAGATATAAACTTAGAAGTATATAAGAATTTGAATCATGGAATTTGGATAAAAAATGGGCTCTCTGTGATTTTCTAAAGTTCATTACAAAAATGGAAAAACAAGATTTGATAAATGTTTGTGAAGAAAAGTCTCTGGAAAAATGTGCATGTTGCACCAACAGGTAGATCATGATTTATAGAGTCACTGGAAATTTGAATCATCAAATGTGGAGTTACTTTGAATATTTGGGAGATTTTACAAGTTTACAGAAAAGAAAAAGGGAACGGTTTTTACCCGAATATGAGCGACGACAGCGCGCACCGGACGAGATATAGTGCCGAGCGCACTGGGCCTGGCCCAGTCGCTCAGCCGCGCAGAGGGAGGGAGTGGCGGCGTCGAAAACGCCCGCCGGGAGTGCGCCTTCGCCGCGGGGAGACGACTTCCGTAGAAGTCGTGTCCACTTAACTCGCGGGCCCGGCCCACTGTGCCGCTGACGCGCGGGGCCCACATGTCGGGTTCGTCCCCCACCTCCCGCTCGAACAGACGCGAGGCAGGGGAGGCAGGGCCGAATGCTTACGGGCGTGGGCTCCGGCCGCACAGGCCACCTCCGACGATGCCCGGCACACCGGCGGCTTCAGGAGAGCGTGACGCACCCGCCAAGGTGCGCGACGACTGCTAGGGCGGTCGGATGCGGCAGGTGCATCACTCGCGGCGGATGGAGGCGGCGGCAAGATTGGGGCATGGCGCTGCAGCCGCGGAGAGGAAGAAATGGAGTGGGGGGATATGAATGATGGCGGAGGCGATGTTATGAGACGACGAGGTGGAGAGGAGGGGCTCGGGTTGGCACGAATTTAAGCGAAGTCCGGCGGCTCGGCTTCGGCCGTGGGGAGCAATAGAGGGATCGAAAAGAGGGTTGGGTGGGTCAAGGGGATTCTAGGAGGAAGAGGGGGCGAAGAGGATCCAGATGGAGGCCTGGGGTGGCTTTATATGGCGAAGGCCTCGGTTCACCGTGGGCTCATGCGCCGGCGAGCTCGTGCTCGTCGCTACGGGCCTCGGGATGGTGATGCGCCGTGTCTAGGGTGTTTGTGGGGGTAGAGTAGGGCACCGGGAAGAGAGAGAGAGAGAGAGAGAGAGAGAGAGAGAGAGAGAGAGAGCGGGGACAGGTCAGAGGCATCGCGCATGTGAGGCTACCCATTGGAGCCCTCGGGCGGCCAGTGCGTGTGCGAGAGGAGGCAGCAGGAAGAAGAGAGAGGAGGGGGAGAGGGTGGTGGCGTGTTGCGGACGTCGAGGCACCTCGACTGGCGCGAGGGGGAGGCTCGAGGTGGTCGGGTGGCTTGGGCAAAGAGCAGCTACAGTGCGTGGGAGCACTTTAGCGCACTCTGGAGCACGCCTTTGGCATGCCATGGCATAAAAAGGGGGAAGTGGGCGCGGCCACTTGTGTCCAGTAGCGCTAGGGAGTAGTAAAGAAAGGGGAGGAAGCATTGGATGCTCTGGAGAGCCTCTAGGAGAGGAGAGAGGTAGAAGAAGAGGGAGAGAGGGGCTGTCCAGGGAGGTAAATGGGGGTATTTTACCCCTCAATCATAGAGCTGAGGCCAGGGAAGAGTTACTGGAGGTACCAGGTGACCTGGGGCAGCTGTGGTAAAAAGATAGGACCATGGAGATTAGTGGAAGTGGTCAAAAAGCTGGTTTTGGAAATTCTGCAGAAGGTGTTTGTTGCTTGTTTGGGCAAGGAAAAGGATTCCATTTGACATGAGACTTAACAGGACAAAATAGACAATGGAAATAGGGTGTTTCACCAAGTTTGAGCTCATTTGGGCAAAGTTGCCAATGTAACTTTGGCAAACCCTAGAAATCAACAGAAATGGACTTTCCAAGATTTAGTCATGCAGATCTATTCTCCTTGATGCACCACTTAGTGTAGTGTCCTCATTTGAGGTTCTGAACATGTCCATAAAAGTTGATATCAAAATGAGAAAGTTGCCAATGTAAACTTGTTCAAATTTGGTTCTGGACAGAGAGGGGTTTGGGGTACTTTGATCAAGATAAAATTCTCTCCAACTTGTGCCATTTGGTCTAGATGCATTATTACACCATTTGAGCATGTGCACCAAGTTTGAGAGCATTTGGACATGTTTGACAGTGCAAAAATGTTCAAACTTGAAAAAGGACAGAAGTGGTTTTGAGAGGGTTTCATGGGGTTATACTATTCTCCATGACAAGGTACTTGGCAAAATCATCAAAAATGTCATATGTGACATGCTAGAATTTTCCTGGATTTATTTGAAAATATTTCTTATAGAAATATTTCAAATATTTGAAATGAGCTGAAATGGTTCTGGAGGGTTTTGTCCAATATTTTGATCATGACCATATGTTGAGACTCATATATATGCAAATATATGTCCAATGAGTATCCCTAATTTTTCTCAATTATTTTTAAATCTTTAAAATAATTTAAACCTATTTAAGACCATTTCTGGCCTTAAGAAAAAGCCTTTAAATAAAATAGGAAAATAACTTTTAAAATTATATTTTTGTGGTTTATGGGTATCCTATATCTAATAGGAGTCAAATATATTTTTGGAAAGATTTTTACTTCCGTTAATTAAGTACTTGCAGTGCAAACCTCAATTCAGGGGTTTTTGGAAAACTAATTTTTAAAAATACTATTTGGACGAATTATTTTTGTAAGAAATTATTTTTATGTCCTATACACATGGCATGATCATTGGTTCAAGAGTTTGGAGCAAGGAGATGAAGTATAGGAGTTGGAGGATTTATTTGATTTTTAGAGCACTTGCAAACAACAAACAAAAATCCAATCAAGGCAAGGTCGAAAACACTCAAAAGTTTTTGTCAAACCACATTTTATCATGATTTATTAGCTTAAGTGTTGTGGCATGAAAATCAGGGTGTGACACTAACCACATTTGCAATAACTCTCACGTCTCATGTTTACTCATATCAATAGCATAATCATCTACCAAGCCATAATAATAAATCTCGGATGACAACATTTTCACAAAACAATCATAATATGATATAACAAGATGGTATCTCGCTAGCCCTTTCTGAGACCGCAAAACATAAATACAGAGCACCTTTAAAGATCAAGGACTGACTAGACATTGTAATTCATGGTAAAAGAGATCCAATCATAGTCATACCCAATATAAATTAATAGTAATGGATGCAAATGACGGTTGCGCTCTCCAGCTAGTGCTTTTTAATAAGAGGGTGATGACTCGACATAAAAGTAAATAGATAGGCCCTTCGCCGAGGGAAGCAGGGATTTGTAGAGGTGCCAGAGCTCAGTTTTGAAATAGAGATAAATCATATTTTGAGAGGCATACTTTCATTGTCAACGTAACAACTAAGAGATGGCGATATTTTCCATGCTACACACATTATAGGAGGTTCCAAAACAGAATGGTAAAGTTTATACTCCCCTCCACCCACAAGCATCAATCCATGACTTGCTCGAAACAATGAGTGTCTCCAACTAGCAATAGTCCCAGGGGGAGTTTTGTTTGAAATTATTTTGATTTAGTTTGGATAAAGCATGGGACTAGGAATCTCGGTGACCAGCCATTTTCTCGTGAGTGAGGAGCGGAGTCCACTCCTCTTGCGAATAACCCACCTAACATGGAAGATAAGGGCAGCCCTAGTTGACACATGAGCTATTTGAGCATACAAAACAGAATGTTTATTTGAAGGTTTAGAGTTTGGCACATACAAATTTACTTGGAACGACAGGTAGGTACCGTATATAGGAAGGTATGGTGGACTCACATGGAATAACTTTGGGGTTTATGTCGGATTTCGGGCTCCAGCAGACCCTTGAGGCTCGAACGCTGGGTTGCGCGCGGAGATTACGCCTCTACCTACCTGCACCCCTCCGCCTTGCAGAGATCTAAGCTATGGAAAACACAGCACAAGAGACACAGGGTTTATACTGGTTCGGGCCACCGTTGTGCCCTACTCCAGTGTGGTGTGGTGGATTGCCTCTTGGGCTGATGATGATGAACAATACAAGGAAGAACAGCATCGCGAGGGTCTGTTCTTGGCTGGGGGGGATGAACTGCTAGGAGGAGTTCAACCACCCTTCTCTCTCTCTCTCTCTCTCTCTCTCTCTCTGATCTGATTGCCGATAGATCTCTCCTACCCTGGGGGTGGCTAGTCCTATTTATAGGCAAAGGCCCTGGGCCTCTTCCCAAATATTGAGCGGGAAGGGCGCCAACAATTGGCCATTTCGAAGGGGAACATCTGGTACACTTATCCTGACTAAAGTTGGTCCTCGCCTGCAAAGGGCTCTGGTGGTGACGCTGGCTTGGGCTCCACAATGACATCCTTCCTGCCGTTGGACTGGTCTTGGTCTCGTTGCACCGAAACGGGTGCCTTTGCTTGATGCTCTCACCTGCGCTTGCTCCCTTTGCACCAAAGAGGAAAGGAGGACACTGCGCGGGCTGGCACCCGCCTGGCGCCCTTGGTCGTCATGGCTTGCGTCACGGGCACCTCGTGAGGTACCCTGCCTTGATTTCTCCGCCTCCTCGCGAGCCAGCCTGATGAGGCCGTGCCTGAGGAACCTCCGTGTCGTCTGCCCCGCGAGGCTTGGCCCCTCGCGAGGGTCTTGGGTCAGTGTTGATGAAGATGGGCCGTGCTGGGCCCCCTTTGAGCCACGCCGCAGGCCGCAGGCAGGCAAGTCTGGGGACCCCCATTCCTAGAACACTGATAGTAGCCCCCGGGCCCAAGGCGCGCCCAGACTTGGCCGTGCAAGGAGGCGAAAGGGCAAGGGCGAAGCTCCACGGGCCCTAATAGCCGGCGGCCTTGGGCGCCGCGTGGCGGTTGATTGGACGTGGGCGGCACTGTTCCCCCACACCCCCCTTATTCCGCGCCGTGCTAGGCGGACTCGTAGTCGTACATAGCCGCTCCCCTTTCTGTTGCTCGAGTGCCCTCTGTCCTTCCTCTGCTCGAACTCCAGCTTCTGTTTTCAACCCAATCTCGAACCTTCCCTCCCCCTTCCCATCTCCATGGATCCGACGAAGAAGGGAAGAGGGAAGAAACCCACGCCTCCGCCTCGCTCGCCGCCGTCGGTGGCCCCCGCCATCGGCCGGTCAATCATACTCAATCGAGGGGGCCTGGGCAAGGTCAGCTCTGCTCTGGCTACTATCTTTAACGAATGCAGGAGGACGACGGCCTGGCCCACGTCTCACTTCCCCACTAATAGGATAATCACCGAGGTCCATTATTTTGCTGATGCCCTATGGGCGGGTCTGGTTCCCCCCTTTTCTGATTTCTTCAATGTCGTGCTTTCCCACTACCAGATCCACATGATGCATCTGGGTCCTGAATCCATCACCCTTCTTTCGGTCTTTGCTTTTGTTTGCGAGGCAATGATGGGCATCCTTCCTTCGGTTGCCTTGCTGCGCCACTTCTCTCTGCGCCTTGTCGACCCTACCCAATGCTCGACGTGCGTGAGCTTCATCGCTGCGTCTGAGACAGTGGCCTCAGGGATCGACTTCGGGCTCCCTTCTCCTTCGGCTGGGTTCCACGAGCGGTGGTTGTATGTGGATGTTGGGGTGCCCAACCGCCTGCTGTCGAAGCCAACCTCGCCTGCTGTCCCCAATTCGGGCTGGGGCCAGGAGACACTCGAGAGCCCCTGGCTCGCCTTCGTCTGGCACCGCTTCACATTCTTGAGGTCGATCGGCGTGACAGCGCCCAAGGTGGTGAAGGTGTTCCTGCTACGCCGCATTGCTCCTCTTCAACGCCACTCCGGTTGTATGTGGGCCTTCAGCGGGCGTGGTGATCATATGAGGCTCCAGGAGGAGGACCTGACGCCTGAAGTGCTGAGGACAGTGCTCTTGATCCTGACTAGTGACCCCAACCCGGGCAGCATCCAGCGGGGAGGGGCCCTACTGTACCTTGCCAGAACAGGGACGATTTTGTGAATCAGATGCCTATCTTTGATGAATGGGGGCCGAGCCCCGCCGGCCTCCAGGGGCCTAGCGAGAACCCAGTGATGGTGACTGCCCTTCCAGTCGGCCGAGGCGCCTCTTCCTCAAGTGGCGGAGCAGGGAGGCATGAGGCGCTAGAGGCCGAGGGGGCTCCCGACGGGGAGACAGCGTCGGGTGATGCTCATGAGGGAGCAACTGCCGGGGCCCGTGCCGCTGAGGCTGTGGGCGGCGAGCAGCTTCTCTCAACGCCTGCGGCTGAGGCCCCTGAGGCTCCGGCTGCTTCTCTTGGTGAAGCGATTGGCAGCACACATCAGGCAGGCGTCCCTGACGCGGATCGCCTTGATGCTCCATCCTCGTCGCTGGCTGATCCCTGCACTGAACTCTTGGGCCGCTTCCGCGTGGACTTTGATGCCCTCCGGAAGAAAAGGGAGGCCCTGGGCGACGATTACCCTTGTCGCCTGTTGAAGCACAGGAAGTACTTCGCCACTGATGAGTAAGCCTTCTCCTTCTCCAGCTCCCGATCTTTCTGTTGCTCTTGCTGATCCTTGCTTCGCAGGCCCCTTCCAGCCGAGCTCGCGGAGATGGCTGAGGTGCCGTCCCCCTTGGCTTCGCTCCCGCTGCCGTCCTCAAGTGCTCCGAGCTGCAGAGCCCTTGTGGTAAGGGCGATCGGAGAGGGGAGCCACCCCGAGGCGCATCGAGGCCCTGCGCACCCCGCGATCCTCGTCTTCCCTTGAAAACGAGGAGGAGGAAGAAGAAAGCTCTCCCCCCAGCGGAGGGAGGAGAGAAGAAGAAGGCCTCCCCAACAGGGGAGGCCGAGGGGTCTAGGAAAAGGAAGACCCCTCCGCCGGACTACTCCCATGACGCCGAAGAGAGCGAAGAGGAGTGGCCGAACAGGGCCAAGCGTCCGGCGAAATCGTAAGTTCGGATATCAGAGTAACTCATGGTGTTCCTTTGTTGCACAGCTTTCCTTAATGTCGAATGTTATTATGCAGCCCGCCCCAGGCCGAATACAGCGAATCGTCGGGCGGCTCCCTGGACTCATCGCACGTGAACTCCGTTTCGCCCGCTGTCTCCCCCCGCACTGGGATGACGCTGAAGTGGCGTCGCGACAAGCTCCGGGGCAGGAGGAGGTGGTCCCGGAGGAGCCGCAAGGCATCCTCCCGGACTCCAGGAGTGAAGGGGACAAGACCCCCCAGGGCTCCAAGTCTGGCTTTCAGCCGGATACCGTGCCGGAATCTTCAACAGTTCCAAGCCGCGGTAGGCGAACTCCTTCCAAAAGGAGCAAGCCTTCTAAACCAGCGACTTCCGTCCAACCGGAGTCGCTGGACCATCTGCTGGAGGTGCTTGACGGCGCCTCCATCGACAAGGGGCACCGTACTATCATGAGTATGGTGATCCAGAGGGTTCAGTCCGCCAATAGCAGACTGACTGAAGCTTGCGCTAGCCTTCTGACAGGCTTCGAGGTAAGTAAAAATATGTCAAAATATTACCGCATAGACAGTAGCCCCTGATGCTCTGTTTGGCGTTCGGAAAGAAAAGCCGAATAGAGGATCTATTAATTTTCGCAGGAGTCTAACAATAAAGAGTCAATATGCGTATGCAGGCTTCGCTGCTATCCACCGCCGCACTAACTGCGCAGGTGGATGTCCTAAAATAGGACCCCGGGCAGACCGAGCAAGAGCCCGGCCTTGCCAAACGGCAGCTCAAGGAAATGGAAGGTAAGAAATACCCTACAGAAAAAGGTGCCTATAGAGAGGCGTGATTGCAAAAAATAACAGGATCGTAGTGCTTATTATAGGGGCCACAACTGAGGTGGCGACCCTCAAGCAGGCGCTATCTGAGGCCGAAAAGAAAACAGCCGAGGAGCGCACCGAGCGAGAGAGACTTGGGGCTCAGGTCGGCGAGGTGCAGCAAGAGTTGCAGGCTCTCATGAAACAACATGAGAGCTTGGAGCTTGAGTCAAAGGCGCAAGCATCCGAGCTCGCGTCGGCCCTTGAGACCGCCAAGGGTGCCAAGGCCGAAGCCCAAAAGGCCCTCCAAGAGTTGGAGGAGATGAAAAAGATAGCAGCGGGTAAGGCATTCTTAAGGCAAAGCAGAAATATAAAAGTAAACTACTTGTCACTTACCCGAATCCGGAGCTCTCCAGGGGCATTCGCAGATCTTCCCCGCAGCGTATCCGACGCCGCCACATTCTACCATGCTGAAGAGGGCAGCTCGACGGAGAGTGTGTTCTGGTCTCAGTATTCTAAGGACGGACACCCTGTACCCCTGAGCGACCAGCTGAAACAGCTGGTCGAGCTCCACAAGGCGACCGAACAGGCCATGAAGGGCTTCATAGTTCGGCTGTGGCCTGGAGAGGCCCTGCCTGTGAGCTATTTCGGGCTGGCGCGGCGGCTGGTGGAAGCCTGTCCAATGCTCGAGGTCATCAAGCGGTCTGTCTGCATCGAAGGTGCCCGTCGGGCCCTTGCCCGTGCAAAGGTGCACTGGGGTAAGCTGGACGGAGAGAAGCTTGTGAAGGACGGGCCGCCGTCGGGGAAGGAGCATCGCAAGCCCGAGTACTACTACAAGGATGTTCTTGCAGGTGCCCGCCTTGTGGCGGATGAATGTACGAAGGATGTGATTTTTGAATGAACTCGCTCGTGTTTATCCTATGCGCTGAAAACTTGTTCATATGCGCTAAGCAATGCTTACTGAATTTAAAATATTATTTTCTGTGCGGCCGTTTATCAAAAAATAGAGAGATGGCCAGTCGTCGGCTTCTGCCCCCATGCCACTAGTGCTGGGGTGTTCCGGATAAACCTTGGCGCTCTTTTTCCCATGGTTGGGTCCTTCGAGGGAGGCGCTCAGCACAACGAACCAGGCAATCGGACTATAATGCTTTAACACTCTCACTTAGCCATAAAACTTTATAATTTTGAATTTTGGCGAAGCCCCTAGTTCGGAAGACCGAGTTCGGGGCGCTATCCACGCCTTTGGCCGGACAAAGCCAGATCCTCGCTCGAAGCGGCATAAGTCTTTAGGCACTCGAAAAACCTCTCGAACAGCGACCGGTCTCTCGCCCCATCATGACAGTCAGTTTTAGCTTTCTCCACTGAGGTGCTTAACCCAGCTGAACCGGGGCACAATCGCAGTGGTTCTCCTAGTGCTACCTTAGCCGATATAGCGGAACGTAAGACACCAAAACATAGGAGCCGGGCAAACCCAACTATTGACCCAAATCATGATTCGGAGCCGATGCATGTAGTGCTATAAGTTCGGGGTGCCGCACTTGTGAAAGTGCACGGACTTCTCACACCATATTAACGGGTACTGAAGCCCCTGGCGTGTTGGCCGTACCATGGTGTACGGGTGCAATTATGTTAAAACATATATATATAAATAGGATAATGAAAAAAATAGACAAAAAGCTATGCATTGTTTATAGAGAGGCTATTTATCAAAGCCGAACGATACAAGTAGTGCGATAAGCAAAAATATACTGGACTATTTAACATGTCCTGACCAGGGGCAGGCCGCGGAATTGTATTTGAAACAGGTATACCGCTCGTAACAGAGACCACCTGGGAGTTCCATAATGCGGCATGGCTTTGTCTGCTTCCCTGGATCTTGCATCGTTTGTGCGGCAGTCGAATTGCCGAACAGGTCGTCCGAAATGTGGAGTCCTGAAAGTAAGAAAAAAGAATCCGGCAGCCCCTAGTACGTTTTAAGCCGTATTTTGGGCGTGTCGTTATTGTGCCCCTTCCCCTGTGCCCATGGTATTTCAAGGGCGTAGTTATGTACGCGAGGCACTTGTTTCGCTATATCGCGAGGGCTGGGGTTGGGGCCGCATTACTACGCCTGCTCAGAACGTGCCGGGCGGTCTTGTTGTAGGTTACTCCGGACGCGCTTGGCAGTGTCTGGCTTTTTAACGGCCGGACTGGAGAATTGCCTAAGAAGGCTGCTTTGTACTTCCGCTGCGAGAGCCGCCGTGTGCACCTCCGTACGGAGGGAGCGTTCGGTGTTTCCGTTGACCGTGATTACTCCTCGAGGGCCTGGCATCTTGAGCTTGAGGTATGCGTAGTGCGGCACCGCATTGAATTTTGCGAATGCGGTTCGTCCGAGCAGGGTGTGACAGCCACTGCGGAACGGGACTATATCGAAGATTAACTCTTCGCTTCGGAAATTATCCGGAGATCCGAAGACCACGTCAAGTGCTACTAAGCCTGTACAATTGGCCGCTACACCTGGTATAACTCCTTTAAAGGTCGTCTTTGTGGGCTTAATCCTTGAGGGATCTATGCCCATTTTCGGCACTGTATCCTGGTAAAGCAGGTTCACGCTACTGCCACCGTCCATTAGGACTCTTGTGAGATGAAATCCATCGATGATTGTGTCGAGAACCAATGCGGCAAAGCCGTCATGACGGATGCTAGTGGGGTGGTCCCTTCGATCAAAAGTGATCGGGCAGGAGGACCATGGGTTGAACTTTGGGGCGACTGGCTCCATCGCGTATACGTCCCGTAGCGCACGCTTCCGCTCCCTCTTGGGAATGTGGGTTGCGTATATCATGTTCACCGTACGCACTTGTGGGGGAAACCCCTTCTGTCCATTGTTGTTCGGCGGCCTGGGCTCCTCCTCGTCATCGCTATGCAGCCCCTTGTCTTTGTTTTCGGCTCTTAACTTGCCTGCCTGCTTGAACACCCAACAATCCCTGTTGGTGTGATTGGCTGGTCTTTCGGGGGTGCCATGGATCTGGCACAAGCGGTCGAGTATTCGGTCCAAACTGGACGGGACCTGAGTATTCTTTTTGAATGGCTTTTTCCGCTGACCGGATTTATAGCCTCTGAATCCGGCATTAACTGTCGTATCTTCATTGCTGTCGCTGCTTACGCGACGCTTTTGCTTATTTCGACGTGTCCTGCCACTTTTGTCCTTGGTATCCGAATTACCAAGGTTCTTTGATAAGTTGTTGCTGCGAGCTAGCCAGCTATCTTCTCCCGCGCAAAAGCGGGTCATGAGTGTCGTGAGGGCTGCCATAGATTTCGGCTTTTCCTGTCCCAGGTGCCGGGCAAGCCACTCGTCGCGGATGTTATGCTTGAAGGCTGCTAGGGCCTCTGCGTCCGGATAGTCGACTATCTGGTTTTTCTTTGTTAGGAACCGTGTCCAGAATTGCCTGACCGATTCTTCTGGCTGCTGAATTATGTGGCTTAAGTCGTTGGCGTCCGGTGGTCGCACGTAGGTGCCCTGGAAGTTGTCGAGGAATGCGGCCTCCAGGTCCTCCCAAGAACCGATTGAGTCCGCTGGCAAGCTGTTAAGCCAGTGTCGGTCTGGTCCTTTGAGTTTGAGCGGGAGGTATTTGATGGCGTGTAGATCATCGCCACGTGTGCCATGTGGATGTGAAGGAGATAATCCTCGATCCATACCGCCGGATCTGTGGTGCCACCGTATGATTCGATGTTCACGGGTTTGAAACCCTCCGGGATTTTATGATCCATTACTTCATCTGTGAAGCATAGTGGGTGTGCGGGGCCCCTGTACTGGGCTATGTCACGACGCAGCTCGGAAGAGCTATGTCTGTTGTGTTCGGCCCGGCCGGATTTGTTGTATCTGGAGTGAAGATCATCGTCACGTGTCGTCGGGCACCTGCGCGATCCATAGATCGATCTTGTTTGTCTTGCCTTATCCTCCAGTACGTCTCGCAGGTCTGGCGCATTTTCCCGTGCCTTAGTTGAGCGGCGTCGGGGCATGGCTTGGGTGGAGGGCCGAGTTGCCTCTCTGTCGCGGCCGCGAGGTGGCCGGTCTGCCATGTCGTGCGCTGGTGATGTAGGCGCTTCCTCCTCTGATTGGGGTAGCGGCCTGCGCTTTGGGTAATTCTTGGAGGGGCGTTCGAGTTCATACTCTTCGGCCGCAAGGACTTCAGTCCATCTATCAGCTAGCAAATCTTGATCAGCTCTAAGCTGTTGCTGCTTTTTCTTAAGGCTGTTTGCCGTGGCTAAAAGCCTGCGTTTGAAACGCTCTTGTTCGGCGGGGTCTGATGGTACGACGAATTCGTCGTCATCGAGGCTTGCCTCGTCTTCGGAGGGAGGCATATAGTTATCTTCCTCAACCTCTCGGTCTGCCGCTCTCTGATGAGGGATGGCTTCTCCATCTTCCTGCACCGAATCTTGCTGGGGTGGGTGTTCTTCGGCGCTATCCGGGGTAGTATTATCTCCCATGCCGGAATCACCGTTTTTGCTTTGGCGGGATTTAGAGCGGCGCCGCTGACGCCGGCGTTTTGGCTGTTTCTTGGAGGTGTCATCCCCAGTTGTTCCATCGCCATCTCCATCTTTTGGAGTATCCACCATATATATGTCATATGACGAGGTGGCCTTCCAGCGCCCTATAGGTGTTGGTTCTTGTTCGTCTCCTACCTCGTCATCCATACCGTCGAAGTCTTCGGAGCCGAAGTCAAGCATGTCGGTTAAATCATCGACACTGGCTACAAAGTGGGTGGTGGGTGGGCTTTGAATTTCTTCATCGTCCGTATCCCATCCTTGCTGACCGTAGTCTAGCCAGGGCTCTCCTGATAGAGAGAGAGACTTGAGAGAATTCAGGATGTCGCCAAAGGGCAAGTGTTGAAAGATGTCCGCGGCGGTGAACTCAATTATCGGCGCCCAATCGGATTCGATTGGCAGGGGCGTGGGGATTTTGGAGTCCGGAGAAGAGTCCGGGCCCTCGGAGTCACGGGTCACGCGGAGTGCGGGGCTGGCGTTCGGCTCGATCACCTTTGAGATCACAGCCCCCGAGGTGACGTCCAACCGCTCATCCTCAATTGGCGCAATAGGCTCCGAGTTAGGGGTCGGAACCGGTGCGTGTGCGGCCTCCAGCACACCGTTCGGAGGCAGAGCTAGATCATGCCCCTCGAGATAGTGCGACGTGCTTGGCTGTGGCTCGAACCCGTCGAAGATCAAGTCTCCGCGGATATCGGCCGTGTAGTTTAAGCTTCCAAACCTGACTTGACGGCCAGGGGCGTAGCTTTTGATCTGCTCCAGGTGACCAAGCGAATTGGCCCTTAGAGCGAAGCCGCCGAAGATGAAGATTTGTCCGGGGAGAAAAGTCTCACCCTGGACCTCATCATTGTTGATGATCAAAATAGCCATCGGGCCTAACAGGCGACGAGACAGAGGAACTCTCAATGAAAGCACCAATGTCGGTGTCAAAACCGGTGGATCTCGGGTAGGGGGTCCCGAACTGTGCGTCAAGGCCGGATGGTAACAGGAGACAAGGGACACGATGTTTTTACCCAGGTTCGGGCCCTCTCGATGGAGGTAATACCCTACTCCTGCTTGACTAATATTGATGATATGGGTAGTACAAGAGTAGATCTACCACGAGATCAAGGAAGCTAAACCCTAGAAGCTAGCCTATGGTATGATTGTGTATGAAGATGATTGTCCTACGGACTACAACCCTCCGGTTTATATAGACACCAGATAGGGTTAGGGTTACACAGAGTCGGTTACAATGGTAGGAGATCTTGAATATCCGCATCGCCAAGCTTGCCTTCCACGCCAAGGAAAGTCCCTTCCGGACACGGGACGAAGTCTTCAATCTTGTATCTTCATAGTCCAGCAGTCCGGCGAAGGTATAGTCCGGCTACCCGAAAACCCCCTAATCTAGGACTCCCTCAGTGATGTCTGGTCTCTGCCCCTCTCCTGCAGCCCCCTGCGCCCTCCTCCTGAGGGGTAGGAGACTATTGGAGTGGGCCAGCTGTTCGCTGTGGCGACCTGCACCTCCTGTGATCCATGATTAGCGTATGACTGCTCCTGAGGAATTAGCGGTACCCGATAATCGTTGCCTCCAGCGTTACCGGTGGACCGTCCCGGGGCTCCTGGAAGAGCTCAGCTTCTGGCGCCTCGTCCCCCTAGCCTGGGCTGAGGAGCGAGCCTTGTTCGCCCTCATGAGGGTGCCCTTGGTCCACCATGTGGGGCACATATTCTTCTGGTGCCGTCATCCCGAAGGCCACGCCGTAGTGCTCCGCGTGCCATGCAGCTCTGCTTGACGCGCCCACCGTGGGGTGGTAGCACGGCTGCCCGCTGGGGCCATGGACCACGTCGAGTCCTTCTTCTTCGCGGACCGGGAGCGGGGGCAGCACCGCCGCCGGTCCAGCGCCGGTAGCTTCGCTGGCGTTGGAGTGGACTTGGAGCCCGCGGGCGCGCGCGGAGCCCCCGCGCGGTCCGCCCTGGGTTTGAGATGGGAGCTGGGTGCAGAAGGGGTGAGCCCCCGAGGCGGCGAAGCCCAAGAGCTCCGCCACCCGCTCCAGCAGCACGTCGCGGCCGCCCTCCAGCAGCCTGCACTGCAGCAGCCCTCGGGCCACCGTGAGCGCGGCCCCTCGAGTTCGCCTGCTCCCGGCGGGTGTACGGTATCGTGGTCGCGGCGTGATTGGAGGCCCTTGCTGCCGACCGCGCCTGCCGCGGCGTGAGAGCTATCGAAGCCTTTCCGCATCGCCCGCGGCCCGCAGCGCCATGCAGACCGCGAGCTGCCTGGGGCACGGGGTCGCCCGAGGCGAGCGGCTCTGTGCGAGCGGGCCATGCCGCCCATGGATCTGGGTTGCCCGCCTGGTCGCCGGACATGGTGTTGACGACGCGACGGGGCACGAAGAGGTAGAAGGTGGATTCCGGCGCACCCCTACCTGGCGCGCCAAATATCGGATTTCAGATTCCGGCAGACGCTTGAGGTTCGAACTCTGGGGTGAGCGCGGAGATTACGCCTTCTACCTACCTGCACCCCTCCGCCTCGCAGAGATCTAAGATATGGAAAACACAGCACAAGAGACACAGGGTTTATACTGGTTCGGGCCACCGTTGTGGTGTAATACCCTACTCTAGTGTGGTGTGGTGGATTGCCTCTTGGGCTGATGATGATGAACAATACAAGGAAGAACAGCCTCGCGAGGGTCTGTTCTTGGCTGGGGGGATGAACTGCTAGGAGGAGTTCAGCCACCCTTCTCTCTCTCTCTCTCTCTGATCTGATTGCCGATCGATCTCTCCTACCCTGTGGGTGGCTAGTCCTATTTATAGGCAAAGTCCCTGGGCCTCTTCACAAATATTGAGCGGGAAGGGCGCCAACAATTGGCCATTTCGAAGGGGAACATCTGGTACACATATCCTGACTAAAGTTGGTCCTCGCCTGCCAAGGGCTCTGGTGGTGACGCTGGCTTGGGCTCCACAATGACATCCTTCCTGCCGTTGGACTGGTCTTGGTCTCGTTGCACCGAAACGGGTGCCTTTGCTTGATGCTCTTGCCTGCACTTGCTCCCTTTGCACCAAAGAGGAAAGGAGGACACTGCGCGGGCTGGCGCCCGCCTGGCGCCCTTGGTTTTCATGGCTTGCGTCACGGGCACCTCGTGAGGTACCCCGCCTTGATTTCTCCGCCTCCTCGTGAGCCAGCCTGATGAGGCCGTGCCTGAGGAAGCTCCGTATCGTCCGCCCCGCGAGGCTTGGCCCCTCGCGAGGGTCTTGGGTCAGTGTTGATGAAGATGGGCCGTGCCGGGCCCCCTTTGAGCCACGCCGCAGGCCGCAGGCAGGCAAGTCTGGGGACCCCCGTTCCCAGAACGCCGACAGTTTAAGGGATTAGATGCACAAGCAGTATTCCCACTTAGTACAAGTGAAGGCTAGCAAAAGACTGGGAAGCGACCAACAAGAGAGCGACAACAGCCATGAACATGCATTAAAATTAATAAACATTGGATGCAAGCATGAGTAGGATATAATCCACCATGAACATAAATATCGTGAAGGCTATGTTGATTTGTTTCAACTACATGCGTGAACATGTGCCAAGTCAAGTCACTTAAAGCATTCAAAGGAGGATACCACCCCACTATACCACATCACAACCATTTTAATAGCATGTTGGCACACAAGGTAAACCATTATAACTCATAGCTAATCAAGCATGGCACGAGCAACTATGATCTCTAATTGTCATTGCAAACATGTTTATTCATAATAAGCTGAATCAGGAATGATGAACTCATCATATTTACAAAAACAAGAGAGGTCAAGTTCATACCAGCTTTTCTCATCTCAGTCAGTCCATCATATATCTTCATAATTGCCTTTCACTTGCATGACCGAACGAAGTGAATAATAATAAGAGTGCACATGCATTGGACTAAGCTGGAATCTGTGAGCATTCAATAAACAGGAGAAGACAAGGCAATATGGGCTCTTGGTTAAATCAACAATGATGCATATAAGAGCCACTTCAACAATTTAATTATGGTCTTCTCCTATCGACCCCTGAAGAAAAGAAAAGAAATAAAAACTATTTACACGGGAAAGCTCCCAACAAGCAAAAGAAGAACGTGAAATATTTTTGGGTTTTCTTTTTAATTATTACTACTACAGCAAGAAAAGTAAACTAACTAAAAGCTACAACTAATTTTTTTTGCTTTTTCTTAAAGTTTAACAAGCACACAAGAAGAAAGCAAGAAAATAAAATAAACTAGCAGGGATATTACAGTGAAAGAGTATGAGCACCGACATCTAGCAATGAGTGTGTGTAAACATAAATGTAATGTCGGTGGGAAATGCGTACTCCCCAAGCTTAGGCTTTTGGCCTAAGTTGGTTCATTGCCAGGGATAGCCTGGCAGATACCCGTAGGTGTAGCTGGGGTCGTACTGCGATGAAGAGGACTCTGACTGCCACTGGCTGGCAGCCATCTCCGGATCCCAAGAATAGATAGACTGTCGTGGAGGTTCATATTGTGGTTCCGGCTCCGGGGCTGGTGTAGGGTTTCGGTAGGCTTGAACAGCCGCCCACGGAACGAGATAAGGACCTTCAGACAAATTAAACAAAGAAGGAGCAGGCAAGGTAATGGTCTCAAGATGATGTTTATTAAAGAATAATTTGTATTTAAGCTCCCCTTCCCTGCCCTTAACAATAAAATCATGCGCTAGCATACTCTTATAATCTAAATAAGCACTAGGCAGCAATTTTTCTTCTTTCTCATAAAGCCTAATGGGTATGTTAAAATGTGCAGCTAGGCGTGAAGCATAAATACCTCCAAATATGGGGCCCTTTGTACGGTTCAAACTTCACCATTTAGCAATAATTCCACCCATACTAACAGTGTTATCGCGGAATAAACCATGGAACAAAGTAGCGTAAAACAGGAAAATGTATGCTAGTGATTCTTGCATCAGAAACCTTTCTGGTTTCTCCCACAGTGATGGTGTCAATAAATTCTTCTACATCTTTATGGTGTGGTTCATCTAAGGTACCCTTGAAGGGTATTTTGCAAACCTTGCAAAATTCAGCTAATGGCATTTTCTCAACAACATCATATAAATGAAACTCTACTGAAGGAGGTGATTCCTTAGGAAAATAGTAGAAGTTTTGCACAAAAGTATTAGTGAGTAAGAGATGCTGATGACGTTGGTCGCGGAGGAAGTCGTTGAGGCCAGCATTCTCAGCCAATGAATAGAAATCCTCATAAATCCCAGCTTGTCTCAAGAAGTCATCGGAAGGCCATTCACACGGCCGGACCTCCGCGGCACGAGGAAAATTATATTTGGGCCTCTGTGCTTCTTCATTTTGCTTTTCCTTCGAGCTTCGGCTCGATGAGCCCCTCAAAAGTCTCTTCTTCATTTTCAGAAATATTCTGAAATTTTGAGTAACTTCAAACAAAAGTGAACCAAACTCAATAAAATTGATTGCAACTACTCCTACAAGTGCCTAGGGCCTATATCAAGCATTAGAACTACTTGGAACCATATAAATTTGACATGCAAGCTCAATAACATGATCACTTATGCAGCACAAATTTGCAATGAATAAAGCACTAGAGAAAAAACTAATTGGACCAACGGAGGAGTCACATACCAAGGAACAATCTCCCCAAGCAGCTTTGTGAGAGGTGCTTTGAGCAAGGAGACCAAAAATTGCAGCAAAGTGAGCTAGAACTCGTGCTTGAGCTAGATATTCATGTTTGTGGGAGGAAGAAGAACTGTATGAGTGCAGGAATAAGTGGAGGAGGGCCACCGTGGGCCCACGAGGCAGGGGGCGCGCCCTGGGTGGTAGTCGCGCCCTCCACCCTCGTGGCCAGGTGGTTCACCCCCCTGGTGTGTTCTCAGTTCCATAAATCCTCAAATATTCTAGAAAAAATCATATTTCATTTTCAGGGCATTTGGAGAACTTTTATTTTTGGGGTATTTTTATATTGCACAGATAAATCAGAAAACAGACAGAAAAATACTATTTTTACTTTATTTCAACTAAATAAGAGAAAGTAGAAAGAGGGTACACAAGGTTGTGCCTTCTAGTTACATCCATCTCATGATCATCAAAAGGAATCCACTAACAAGGTTGATCAGGCCTTGTTAACAAACTCATTCCGAATAACATGGAAACGGAGAAATTTAGAATAACACTATGTTACCTCAACGGGGATATGCACATCCCCTATAATAAGAATATCATATTTCTTATTGACAGTAGGGAGAGGAAATTCGCAACCTGCAAATATAATCGATGAAATTTTTCCAATAGAGTTGATACTATGAACTTGAGGTTGTTTCCCCAGAAAGTGTATTGTGTGCTCATTACCATTAACATGAAAAGTGACATTGCCTTTGTTGCAATCAATAACAGCCCCTGCAGTATTCAGAAAAGGTCTTCCAAGAATAATAGACATACTATCGTCCTCGGGAATATCAAGAATAACAAAGTCTGTTAAAATAGTAACGTTTGCAACCACAATAGGCACATCCTCACAAATATCGACAGGTATATCAGTTGATTTATCAGCCATTTGCAAAGATATTTCAGTAGGTGTCAACTTATTCAAGTCAAGTCTACGATATAAAGAGAGAGGCATAACACTAACACCGGCTCCAAGATCACATAAAGCAGTTTTAACATAGTTTCTTTTAATGGAGCATGGTATAGTAGGTACTCCTAGATCTCCAAGTTTCTTTGGTATTCCGCCCTTAAAAGTATAATTAGCAAGCATGGTGGAAATTTCAGCTTCCGGTATCTTTCTTTTATTAGTAACAATATCTTTCACATATTTAGCATAAGGATTCATTTTAGGCATATTAGTCAATCGCATACGCCAAAAGATAGGTCTAATCATTTCAGCAAAGCGCTCAAAATACTCATCATCCTTTTTCTTGGATGGTTTGGGAGGAAAAGGCATGGGTTTCTGAACCCATGGTTCTCTTCCTTTACCATGTTTCCTAGCAACAAAGTCTCTCTTATCATAACGTTGATTCTTTGATTGTGGGTTATCAAGATCAACAGCAGGTTCAACTTATACATCATTATCATTACTAGGTTGAGCATCATCATGAACATCATCATTAACATTTTCATTAGGTTCGTGTTCATTACAAGATTGTGTTTCAGCATCAGACATAGAGATATCATTTGGATTCTTAGGTGGTTCAGCAATAGGTTCACTAGAAATTTGCAAAGTCCTATCATCTTTCTTTTTCTTCCTTTTAGAAGAACTAGGTACATCAATATTATTTCTCTGAGAATCTTGCTCGATTTTCTTAGGGTGGCCTTCAGGATA
Organism: Aegilops umbellulata; assembly: GCA_032464435.1. NCBI lineage: Eukaryota > Viridiplantae > Streptophyta > Magnoliopsida > Poales > Poaceae > Aegilops > Aegilops umbellulata. Next base: position 404,230,406 of record CP136054.1, on the reverse strand, counting down.
CAAAGGTTCCTGAGTCATTCTGCCAGTTCTAATAGCCACTCTAACAGCATAATCAATTTTCTTACTATTCATTTCATTGAGCAAATCATTTTCAGCTTTAAGTACTTGTTCTACTTGAGTGGTAACCATAGAAGCATGTTTGCTAACAAGTTTAAGTTCACCTCTAATATTAGCCATATAATCACCCAAGTGTTTAATCATATAAGCATTTTGTTTTAATTGTCTACCAAAATAAGCATTGAAATCTTCTTGCTTGACCATAAAGTTATCAAACTCATCCGAGCATCGGCTAGCAATTTTAGTAGGAGGGATTTCAGCTCTATCATATCTATAGAGAGAATTTACCTTTAATACCTGTGTCGGGTTATCAAGACCATGAGCTTCTTCAATAGGTAATGGATTAAGATCATATGTTTCTTCAACAGGCGGTAAATTAATTTCTTCAATAGGAGGTAAATTCTTAACATCTTCAGCATTAATACCTTTTTCTTTCATAAATTTCTTTGCCTCTTGCATATCTTCAGGAAAAAGAAATAGAACACCTCTCTTCTTTAGAGTTGGTTTAGGAATAGGCTCAGTAATTGGAGCAGGAGCTGGCTCAGGGGCTGGCTCAGGAAGTGTCCAATTATTTTCATTTGTCAACATATTATTCAATAGAATTTCAGCTTCATCCGGTGTTCTTTCCCTGAAAACAGAACCAACACAACTATCCAGGTAATCTCTGGAACCATCAGTTAGTCCATTATAAAAGATATCAAGTATTTCATTTTTCTTAAGAGGATGATCAGGAAAAGCATTAAGTAACTTGAGAAGCCTCCCTCAAGCTTGTGGGAGACTCTCTTCTTCAATTTGCACAAAGTTGTATATTTCCTTTAAAGCAGCTTGTTTCTTATGAGCAAGGAAATATTTAGCAGAGAAGTAATAAATCATATCCTGGGGAATACGCACACAACCAGGATCAAGAGAATTAAACCATATCTTAGCATCACCCTTTAATGAGAACGAAAATATTTTAAGTATATAAAAGTAGTGAGATCTCTCATCATTAGTGAACAGGGTGGCTATATCATTTAATTTAGTAAGATGTGCCACAACAGTTTCAGATTCATAGCCATGAAAATGATCAGATTCAACCAAAGTAATTATATCAGGATCAACAGAGAATTCACAATCCTTATCGGCAACACAAATAGGTGAAGTAGCAAAAGCAGGGTCAGGCCTCATTCTATCTTTAAGAGATTGCTTATTCCATTCAGCTAATAACCTCTTGAGTTCATATCTATCTTTGCAAGCTAGAATGGCTGTAGAAGCTTCCATATCAAAAACATAACCCTCAGGAATAACAGGCCTATCTTCATCATCACTTTCATCATTATAATCAGTTTCAATAAGTTCTTTCTCTCTAGCCCTAGCAATTTGTTCATCAAGAAATTCACTAAGGGGCACAGTAGTATCAAGCATAGAAGTAGTTTCATCATAAGTATCATGCATAGTAGAAGTGGCATCATCAATAACATGCGACATATCAGAACGAATAGCAGAAGCAGGTTTAGGTGTCGCAAGCTTACTCAAAACAGAAGGTGAATCAAGTGCAGAGCTTGATGGCAATTCCTTACCTCCCCTCGTAGTTGAGGGATAAATTGTTGTCTTAGCGTCTTTCAAGTTCTTCATAGTGTCTAGCAGATATAAATCCCAAGTGACTGAAAGAATAGAGCTATGCTCCCCGGCAACAATGCCAGAAAATAGTCTTGATAACCCACAAGTATAGGGGATCGCAACAGTTTTTGAGGGTAGAGTATTCAACCCAAATTTATTGATTCGACACAAGGGGAGCCAAAGAATATTCTCAAGTATTAGCAGTTGAGTTTTCAATTCAACGACACCTCGATAACTTAATATCTGCAGCAAAGTATTTAGTAGCATAGTAATATGATAGTAGTGGTAACGGTAACAAAAGTAACGGAAGCAAAAGTAATATTTTTGGTGTTTTGTAGCGATGGCAACAGTAGCAACGGAAAAGTAAATAAGCGAGAACCAATATAGGAAAAGCTCGTAGGCATTGGATCGGTGATGGATAATTATGTCGGATGTGGTTCATCATGTAACAGTCATAACATAGGCTGACATAGAACTAGCTCTAATTCATCAATGTAACGTAGGCATGTATTCCTAATGTAGTCATACGTGCTTATGGAAAAGAACTTGCATGACATCTTTTGTCCTACCCTCCCGTGGAAGCGGGGTCCTAATGGAAACTAAGGGATATTAAGGCCTCCTTTTAATAGAGAACCGGAACAAAGCATTAGCACATAGTGAATACATGAACTCCTCAAACTATGGTCATCACCGGGAGTGGTCCTGATTATTGTCACTTCGGGGTTGCCGATCATAACACATAGTAGGTGACTATAGACTTGCAAGATAGGATCAAGAACACATATATATTCATGGCACTCAGGCCCTAGTGACAAGCATTAAGCATAGCAAAGTCATAGCAACATCAATCTCAGAACATAGTGGATACTAGGGGTCAAACCCTAACAAAACTAACTCGATTACATGATAGATCTCATCCAACCCATCACCGTCCACTAATAGGAAAAGGCCTACTAATGGCGCACTGGTTTTGCCTACTAATGGCGCATTACCAGTGCACCATTAGTAGCACACCACTAGTATATCTTACTAATGGCGCACCACAGGTGCGCCATTAGTATCTGGTATACTAATGGCGCACCAGCTAGTGCGCCATTAGTATGTAACGGCATGTGCCATTAGTGTGCCTCCCGGGGGGCCATACGTAAGCATGGCTTTGTCATACTAATGGCGCATTCTCCGTTGATGCGCCATTAGTATCCTTTGGCATACTAATGGCGCACCTGGTGGTGATGTGCCATTAGTACGAATATTTGGTTTATTTTTTTTCCTTTTATGATTTTTGCGCAGGTTACAAAATATATTATTAGACAGAATATAAAATATATTATTAGACATAATATAAAATATATTATTAGACAGAATATAGACAGCAGGACACAGCAACATCAGATTCATCGAATACAATAGAAGATTAGTCTCCGAATACAATTCATCATATTAGTCTCCGAATTCAAAAGACTGAACAAAGATAAAACATTACAAGTCTCAAGACCGCGAGTATCGAGTTTGTCTTCACATTACAAGTCGATATCGATCATCTAAACTACCATCACATAGAGGAGAGCTGTGGTCGTCACGATGAGCATCATCGCGATCAAACTGTCTTCATCCGGTTCCTCCAACGCTCCCTCCTCTCTCCCGCTAGATAGCGGGCGTATCTAGATTCGGCCTCCGCCCTAGTGGTGTACCCTTTGTAACTGTTACCGCTGAAACGTGAACCTGTCTCCGACACTCCTCCCAGTCATCGTAGACTCCGGGAACCTTACCCTTGTACACGACATACGACGGCATCTCTATGCACAAGCCAAACAACAGACAATACATAAGCAATATGTAAGTATGCAACAAAAGGATTGGAAGAGAAAAGCAAGACATTAATAGCACGATTCATGGTCCTACTAATAAATAGCATCGATTACATCTAAGTTGAACAACTGTCCAAACCAAAGAGACATACGAATTCATTAAAGTTTAATTACAACATGAGCCAATCAATGTTTCAGAACTACACATCACTACTTTCGACTCGACTCATCGGACAGGAGCGTGGGTGAAGCCGCCGTCTGTCGTGATGGTCATGAAATCGCGGTCGTTGTCACCCTGCATTTGTAGCATTTCCTCTATCTCACTGTTGGACGGTTGATATCTGAGGAAGAACTTCCCCAAGGTATGAAGGACATCTTGATGGATGATGTCCGCAAACTCCGACTGGATGTGAAAGAATTCTTGTCTGAGGTCCGCGTCCTGGATTGCCGATAAGCTCGCGGCCCAATCTTTGAGATTATCTGATAGCAGAAGGTGATGATGGTCCCTTACGATCGCCCGCATGTGATGGAGGGCATAGTAGGCATCCTTCTGACCGCCAGGCGGCTGCTTGACGCAGCAGAACTTCGTATTGTGTGAGAACATGTGCTTGCCGTACTTACGAACTGGCCTGGTGAAGGTGCCTCCAGATTTGGCGTAGCCGAGGAGAACGTCATCAAGAACTTTCTTGACATTTGTGTAGTCTATCTTGGAGTTACGGTTCGGGTCGAAATACGTGGCCATGGAATATTTCGGGCTTAAGAGGATGAGTGTGCAATGTGTGTCACTGCACAGAACACGGAATGTTAGAAAAAAAAGAACGATCGAAATCTAAGAAATCATATGTTACGGGGCGGTTAAGGGATGACTTACTCGGGAAAGTAAGCCACAAGGAAGTTATCCTTATCTGCGTTTGCCAGAATGACGCCTTCGAGGTGTGAACTCGCAACTTAGCGGTCCCCAGCGCTGCTCAAGTGCTTGGCACGCATGTAGAAGGGGTCGACTATCACGATGTCCGGGGTCTTGTCTCTAATGATCCGCATCTGCATACTCAGCGAAAACAGCCGAACGAAGGTGTAGTGCAGCGGATGAAGGTTAAACATAGCAAAGATGTCATCAAACCGCAGGACGATCGTACCCCCGATGTCGCCATCCACAAAGCCCTTGCCCTCTGGCACCTTGGCCACGAAAACCGGGTATGCCACATCCTTCTCTCTGAGACGCCGCTTCTCCAAAGAAAGAACACTGTCGTGCAGACTCCGCATAGCACCGGTTGCAGCATTCAGCATATTTGGCGGTAGCATCGCCCTACCCGCCACATGCACCCTCCTCGAGATATCCTTAGGTGAAGGTGGCCCGTCCTGAGCACGGATCAAACTTGGTGCCGGCTGGCTCGCACCGGCGCCCTTGTTAGTGTTTCGTTTCCGTCCCTTCTTCTTGATCTCTTGTAATGGGACCGAGTTCTGCTCATAGACCGCCTTCTTGAGCGTGTTGGTGCTGATAATATTTCGCACCTCAGCTATCTGAGGCTCAGTGAAGGCAGGAGCTGGAGGCGTGTCCTGAGAACTGAACGCCAGACGATGGCTGTTGCAATTGGATTTCTCCGCCGTACCAGCTAGATCGCGGTCGTCTTGGTTGGGTTCTTGAGAAAGAGGCCCGCAAAACTCGTCAGCATACCCATGTTCGGCAAAGTACTTATCAACTTTGGTAAATGTACCGTCATCGTTGTCGTCACCGTCCGGATCCTATGCCATAGGGTTGTCTGGATCCTGTGCCATAGGGATGTCCGGCAGGTCCGGTAGCATTGCGGCGTTCTTGCCATGGCTTGGCGCCGGCACGACTGGCGGTCTTGTCTGTGGGGTGGTGTCCCCCGCCCCCAAACGAATCTGGCTCTTCGGCCAAAGCAGGGGACAGTTTATGCAGGTGTTGAGGGTCATCTCATCTTCTTCGTCGGCCCCAGCGGGTCGAATCGGAGGTAACAGCTCGTTGCAGCCTGGCAGCACCCGAACCACTTCAACCCTATACATTGTGGGTGGCATCGGATTAGCGTGGAACATGGGGTTTCCCGGTTGAACGATTCTGCCCTTGGCGACATCGACCAACTCGGCACCCACGAAGTGCAGAAGAGTGCAAGGAACGTCGGCGGTGCCCTGCGAAAACATGTACAGGGCGTCAGGGATGCCCAGTCAAATGCAAGGAGATGAAGTCATCGGTCGAGAGGCTTAGTTACCGTGATGCCGTCGAGCTCGGCTAATGTCGAGGCACCGCCAACGGCGGGCGTGCAACTGACGGAGGGGGCGCTTGCTGGCGAGGTGCCGGTCGGCGTACACCTGGGTGCATTAAGCTCCAATGCCTGTGCCGGCGCTGGAGACACGAATACCGCCTCCGCCGGAGACACCAATGGCGCCGCCGCCGGAGACACCAATGGCGCCGCCTGCGCGCTGTGCGAGTTGCTGGCCATGAAGCTGGGAACCGGGGGAGGCCCCTGTTGGCCGCCCGCAATCCACGTCGTCAGCCCATGAATCAACGTAGGCACCATGGCGTTGAGCGTCGTTCCAAGTTGTTGTTGCACTTGCTCTTGGACAAGCTCCGGAATCCGCGCAACTTGTGCCTTGAGTTCTTCAACCTCGCGCGTCTGGCTTTCCGAGCTGGTCTTTTTCTCCTTCCGCACACCAGCGGTATAGTAGGACCCCCATTTTGTGGACAAGCCTTTGCCGGCCACACGACCAGCTGATGTCGGCTTAGTGATCTTATCCTTGTTTTTCCTTACGTTCAACACCTATTTAAAGGGTTGTCGAAAGGGGAGCCCTGAGACAACCCTGCGCTACTGCTTTCATTGTCCTGCGAAAGGAACGTGAACCATTTAGAAATATTGGGGATTAATTAGAGTGCCACCATATGGAGCTAATTACGCGGGGGTGTATTCCTTACCAGAAGAAGCTCAAGCGCCCTGGTCTTCGGATCCGTGGTATGCTACTTTGTTATCGGGTCCTCCTTGTACCGGGCCCTGACATAGTTCTTGATCTGCTTGTCACCGCTGTATTTCTCGAAGCGAGGCAGTAGGCCTTGCTCGGCACGCTCCGCGTCCTCCTTGTCCCATATAGGCTCCGCCACTCTGTAACCGCCGGGACCGAGTTTGTGTTCCACTAAGTTCAACTCCCGCATTTCTTTCCCCCACTGACTTGATTCGGAGGTTGCGGGGCTCTCGCACTTGATCTTGAACTCGTTGTAGTCATCTTCGCTCATCAAAGGATATTTCGCCTTGATCTTGTCATAACTATCACCTTTATCAATCATTCTCTTCACCGCGCTTCTCCAAGTAGACAGGGCCGTGCTCATCTTCGTGAGGGCGGCACTGTTCACTTTATTCCCTGAGAGGCGTGTGTTTTCAAATTCGGGGGGGAACTTGTATCGTTCGTGCAGCTTCGTGAAGAGGAGGCTGCGCAAATTCCCTCGGTCCTTATGCCTAAGGTTCTTGGTGTTGATCGAGACGGTGCTCCGAAGAATGCACCCGAGCTGAAGCGAGTACCCCTTGACTATATGTTTGGGCTCCGTTGGATTCCCGTCGGAGTGCACTTGAGTGAATTCCTCCTTGAGGGTGCGGAGCGCATTCGGGCGCCGGTCCTTCCTTTGCTTCTTCGGTTGGCTTCCATCTGTGTGTGCGCCGCCATCATCAGTGGTGGCATCCTCGGCGGCACCATCAGTGGTGTCATCCCCGACGCCACTAGGGGTTGTGTAATCAGTATCGGTGTCTTCCGCGGTGTCCTCATAGCGGTGAGGTTGTTCCTCCATCTCCTGGGACAGCTCCCAGAATTGCTTGCCGCCCGAACCACCGGCCTCATCGTTGTGGGCCATGTTTTGCTCTAAATAGGAAAAAGTTTGGTCAAAAAGTTGGTTATTGTCAAGGAACAAGATCATGGTCTCATCATTTAGGGTTTGTCGACACCGAGGCACCCTAAAAGCCTAAGCTTTCATCATTTAGGGTTTGTCGACGCCGAGGCACCCTAAAAGCCTAAGCGTACATCATTTAGGTTCTCATCGACACCGAGGCATTCGGGGCAGCCAAGTTAGGTTTTCATCATTTAGGGTTTATCGATTCTGAGGCACCCTAAATGCTAAGTTAAGTTTTCATCATTTAGGGTTTATCGATGCCGAGGCACCCTAGGCTGGGCCTAATCACTTGGCACTAATCACTTGGCTCTATTGCCACCTATGCAGCAAGAATGGCGAGGCAGTTGATCCTACTTAACTAATTACTAAGATACCCCGGCCCATGCATTAGTCGCAAGTACCGCATATGTCCTATTTTTAGCAAAGTAATGCTAAAATTCATGGAAAATTTCAGCATGACCTTTGCTGAAAATAGGACATATGGAGTACCAGAATTTGTCGGAACGGAAGTTAATCGACAGTCCGGCAAACTCAAGGGTCTCTCGGGGTACCTGCAAAATCATTACCCCACCCCCACCCAGCTGCAACCCCACAACACCCCACAATATCATCACGACACGATGGTCGGAGACAAAACCCACCAATATCATCAAAATCCTCCAGTTATGAAGTAAAACTCCTGAAGTGTTCCAGGAGTAGAACCTGAAGTGTAGTCAGTGGCTTCACCTATGCCACAGCATACATAGTACATAGATTCGACATCTCAGCATCGACCACACCACATGCACAACATACATAGTACATAGATGATCCAACAAACTACACAGCAGGACAGTTTAAGCGTGAACCGCATCATACAAAATAGAAGAACTTCACTACATAACTGAAACTCATTTAAGCTAGTTAAATGGAGTTCATCTACTCACTAGCAGTACTACTAACTGGCAGTACTTAAACAAGTTAAGCTACTCACTACAGTACTGGCTAATCACTTAAGCTAGAAGCTACAAGTTAAACACATATTACCAAAGGTATCTTCTTTAGAATGAATGCTTTTACGTAGAGACATAGAGTTCTATTAGAATGTATGCTTATACTTCATGTAGTGGTAGAGATACTTTTTTAGTTTAATGTATGTACATATAAGCTGAAACTCTAAAAAGAATGTCATTTTATAAAAAAATAATACCAGAAAGCCCCAATTCATTGGATGCAGAAATCTGACAAGTGACAAAGTGAAGTCCACGTGGTCATATTCAATATATCAGATGGATTGGTAAGTCTGGCTGTTACTATGTTAACAAAATAAGTTGAAAATATAAACATCTAAACAGAAGGTGCTAATTTTAGGTTGCACTGGGCATGAGCCTGTGTTGGTCTTTTTTATTTATTTGATGAGGCAGCAAGACAATGCCTCGCAATGTGACTGTGAGAGTAATACAGGTTGATGTGACATGCAGAAAAGGAAAATTCAACTATCGCATACGAACTATGTTATTGTGTCTAACATTAAAAAAATACCAAGCGAAGTAGAAGAAGTGAAGCTGCCTTCCACTCTAAAGTTACTAGAAGACACCTTCTGTCCAGCTATCAATCTAAAGGGCTGCAACTTGGGCTTTGAAATGAAGATAAGTGGCCAGTTAACACACTGTCAAAAAAATTCAGTTAACACACTGTCAAAAAAATTCAGTTAACACACTATCAAAAAAATTCAATTACAAACATACATTCATTTTGAATTAACCTCTCATATTCCCTTCACATTTCTAACCATATGGCCAAAATATTGTCCCTAGACATCTCCTGGTCCTACCCAAGATAAACCGACACAAAGCTCCTGCTCTCTCAAATTGCGTATAAAACAACTTAATCTACAATTTGCTAACATGTTTAAACCAAAACATTTGCTCATGAAAAATATTCAACCTACAATTTGTAAACATTTGCCCTTAAGGGCATTATCACAAACACCTATCAAGCACAATCCTTTCACATGTAAACTTGAGCATGCTCTGGAAAAATCACGCAGCAAGCAAGAAATAACTATCATTATATTCTCACAGTATCGAATCTACATCAAGTACTCATCCACTAAAAAAATCAGGAAAAAAAGTTGAACAGAGGATGCAAGAGGAAGGAGGGAGGGGGAATGAGGGAAGAGGGAGGATGAGGGAGGAAGGAGGGAGTGGTGGCTACCTGCCTACGGACTGGTCGCCGGCGTAGCTCCGGGGGGCAGCGTTGCTGGGCAGGAGCGCCTGCTCCAGGGAGGGGGGCGCCGCTGGTGCGAGCGGCTGCTTGATGGGGGGAGGCGCTGCAGGGGTCCTGTACCGGAGGCGGCGCAGCGGAGGGTTCGGCCGGCTGGGCGCGCCGCGGCGGCGGGCCGGCAGCGGTGGCGGCGGCTAGTAACCCTAGCTGTCGCGCTCGGGAGGGAGGTTGACGCAGGCGGGGCCGCGGGGGGAGGGGGACGGCGAGGGCGCGGGCGCGGGCGGAGGGGGGACGGTGAGGGAGGTGGTCGGGTGCGGCGGGGGAAGCGAGCATGGCTGGGGACGGCGAGCACGGGGGAACTGGTGGGCGGTGGTGGTCAGGCGCGGGTGAGACGAGGCATGGGAGGGATTAGAGAGAAATGTGAGAGATTGGGGATTTTAGTGTGGGGGGAGGCTTAGCAATGGCGCACCACACAGGGGTGCGCCATAAGTACATCCATAGCAATGGCGCACCACTGAGGGGTGCGCCATAAGTAATTTAATCTAGCCCGACTTGTCAGGTTATATACAACCTAACCCTATCTACAACAGACCCCACCCACTAGCACGACTGGTCAATACGTAGCACACACACCAGGAGGTCCTGGGTTCGATTCCCAGGCTCCCCAATATTTTTTTATGTATTTTAAATCCTGTTTGATATTTATTTGTGTTTAAATATGTTCAAACTTGTTTAAATCATAACAATAATATTTTTTATAAAAACAGTAATAATTTTTTTAAAAATATGTTCAAATTTGTTACTTCAAAATATCATCCGCGGCGGCGGTGGAGCAGGGGAGGGTGCGGGGGGTGCCCATTGGCGGCGGTGGAGCGGGGGAGGGTGCGAGGGGCGGGTGCTCGTCGGTGGCGGTGGAGCGGGGAAGGGTTGCGGTGGGTCGGCGGCGGCGGTGGAGCTAGCGGGGGAGGGTGCGTGTGGGATCGAGATCGAGATGGAGGGGGATCGAGATCAAGTGTCCTCATGAATTCAAAAAGTGCCCATGAAATTTAAAAATATTCATGATATCAAAAAGTGCCCATGAAATACAATCGAGAAATGAAGACTACGATTTAAATACAATCGATCTTAGCTAGCTATCTGTTCACAATCTTCTTGCCCTTCTTTTTCGCAAATGGAGTTCTTCTGTGGAACAAACGTCCTTTAGGTAGGGTGGTCCTGCTTCTTCTTGTGGTGTGTGTTGCTACTTCATCGTCGTCGTCATGTTCGATCTTCGGGTCGCCGTACTTGTCGAAGTCTTGCTCATTGGCTACTCCATCCATTCCGATGATCTTCCTTTTGCCTCTCCTCACGACAACACGACTGGGCTTTGATGGGTCGGTAATGAAGAAGCATTGGTCCACTTGGGAAGCCAGTACCCATGGCTCATTTTTCGCGGTGACGTTTGCGCCCGCGGTCTTGGATTTGGCTTCGGGTATAACCATGGTGGTGAAATACCGGTCTTCTTTTAGGACACTCTTGGCCCATCTAACAAGGAACATCGGGACCGTCTCTCCAGCGTAGCTCAGCTCCCAGATCTCCTCGATCCTTCCGTAGTATCAGTCCTTGTCGTTGCCGGTGTAGGATTCCATCGTTACCCCGGAGTTCTGATAACCATCGCTCTTCATGTCCTTGTCCTCGGTGTAGAATGTGTAGCCGTTGATATCGTACGCCTCATAGGTCATCAGGTTGTGCTCGGCGCCCTGTGACAAGGCGAATATGAGTTGTTCTTCCGCGTAATAATCCTCATGTAAAGGGTACGACAGAAGCTTCTGCTTGAACCAACGCGTGAAACATGAGTTGTGCTCTTTGAGTATATCTCCGTCCGTCCTTTGTTGGCCTCGGTCATTGTACGTCTTCTCAATAAAGGTTTTGTGCTCTACCACCCAAGGATCGACCACGTCTATGTGTTGTAGCACGACTAGGTTTGCTCTTTCAAAGTCGGCGAGTCGACCCTCGACATCGACATGCATTTCGCGGCGACCCTCACGGTGACCCCATCCAGCGAGCTTACCGAGGTGCCTGTTGACGGGCAGACCAACGGGGTTCTCGATGCCTAGATAATTCATGCAGTAGGAGATGCACTCTTCGATCATAAAGCCACTGGATATACTTCCCTCTGGACGTGACATGTTGCAAACGTATCCTTTGATGACACCATTCATCCTTTCGAACGGCATCATGCTGTGCAGGAACGTCGGCCCGAGTTGGATGATATCCTCCACGATATGGACCAGCAGATGCACCATAACATCGAAGAATGCGGGCGGGAAGTACATCTCAAGCTCGCATAGTATCACCACGATCTCTTCCTGTAGCCTTCTGAGTTGCCTCACACCCATCGACTTCCGAGAGATGACGTCGAAAAAGTTTTACGGACGTGCACGGACGTGCCTCACGATCTCTTTCAAGTAGAGTTTCACGGATGTCCACGTCCATGATCCCACGGATTACAACTGGAAGTATCTACGTCATCAGCACGTGACAGTCATGAGACTTCATCTCGCTGAACTTCTGCTTCGCTGGGTCTAGGTATCTGCTTATCTTCCCCGCGTAACCGTAAGGAAGTTTTACTCCTAGGAGGCGGGTGAAAAATTGCTCGATCTCCTCCTGACTTAGAGTGAAGCACGCGGGAGGGTAGTCATTTCCGGTCTTCTTGGCCTTTTTGCCTTTGCGACGACTTTCTGTGTCCTGCTTCACCTCATCATCATCATCATCATCATCATCATCATCATCATTAGCGTGAAGCTCCTGCATGATGCCCATTGATTTCAAGTCTGCCCTTGCTTTCGGCCCATCTTTGGTCCTCTCTAACATGTTGAGCAGGGTACCAAGCCAGGCTCTCGCACACGTTCTTCGTGATATACATGACATCAAGGCTGTGAGGCACATGGTGGATCTTCCAGTACGGCAAGTCCCAGAAAACAAACCTCGTTTTCCATACCTTCAGCAGCGGATCTGGCGCCTTTCGCTTCTTTCCCAGCTCTGGCGCCTTTTGCTTCTTTCCCGGCAGTGGGCAGTCTTTCCAATTTTTCAACAACTCATCTATTACCTCGCCGCTCCTCGTACACGGGCGTTTTCGGGGTTCGGTTTCACCATCGAACAGATCCCTGCGTTTCCTCCACGGGTCATCGTCGCGAAGCCACCTTCGATGTCCCATGAACACGGTTTTCGAAGAGCCGGGATCTCTATCTAGCTGGCGGTATGTTGTGTCATCCATGCACCTTACGCATCCAGAAAATCCGTGGACTACCTGCCCGGCGAGATATCCGTAACCGAGATAGTCGTGCACCGTCGTGAGTAGTGCGGCTCTCATAGGGAAATATTCTTTCTCTGCGGCGTCCCACGTATTGGGTGGCGTTTTCCACAGCGTGCCTAGCTCCTCCTTCAGCAGCCCCAGATACAGATTGATGTCGTTCCCTGGTTGTTTCGGCCCTTCAATTAGCATACTCATGTGAATGTACTTCCTCTTCATGCACAACCAGGGGGGAAGGTTGTACATCCACACAAACACAGGCCAGGTGCTATGTGTGCTTCTCTAGCTACCAAACGGATTGACTCCATCGGTGCTCGCGCTCAGCACGATGTTCCTTGGATCCTTCCCAAATTCTGGGTATTCGAAGTTCAACGCTTGCCACTAGCTCGCATCCTTAGGGTGACTCAGCATCTTGTCTTTTTTATTTATCTCCAGATCATTTCCGTCATCTTCCTGCTTCTTCTCCTCCCTATCCGCGTGCCAACGCAGGAGCTTTGCTACCTTAGGGTCCGCGAAATACCGCTGCAGACAAGGAGTGATCGGAAAGTACCACACCGATTTTCAAGGAGCTTTCTTCCTCTTCTTGTATCGAGTGACGCCGCACACCGGACATATGGTAGACTCCGCGTGCTCGTCCTGATAAATGAAACAATTGTTCATGCACACAGTTTCACGTGCGGTAAATCCAGAGGACACACGATTTTCTTCGCCTCCTCGAAACTGGTCGGGCACTTGTTCCCCTTGGGAAGACGTTCATGCCAGAATGACATGTTCTCGTCGAAGCATGCGTCGGTCATTTTGTGTTTTACCTTCATCTCCAGAGCCATGAGCGTTACTTTCAGGCAGGTATCCTCGGGCCTGCATCCTTCATACAATGGAGTAACCGCGTCTATCTCCAGTTGATCCAGCTTGGCTTTCTCTCGGGCGGCGGCGTTTGTGTTATCCGTCTGCTTGAGAAGCAGCTCTTGAATATGAGGGTCCTGCACCCAGCCTCCATCGTCGTCTGCTCCGGCATCTTCATCTTCATGATCATGCCCTTCGTCTTGATCTTGCTGATCATCATGTACGACATCTTCTACATGATGACTGTGTACAGCATCACCGTCATGATCATGTCCTGGAGATTCTTCGTCTTCTCGCCCGCCCTCGCCGCGGTGGTACTTGTCTTGTTTCCCTTGCTCATTTCTTGCCCGGCCCCGGCCATGAACGACTTCATAGTCATCTTCATCACCTTGCCACCGATAGCCATCCATGAAACCACGCAAGAGCAGGTGGTCCCGCACCTGCCTGGAATCCGGGTCCGCAATAAGGCTCTTCAGTTTGCATCTTTGACACCGACATCTTATCTCCGTCTTGTTCTTTTGAAGCATCTCGGCCTTCACGGAGCTCAAAAACCTATTCACGATGCCTTCAGTCATCGTGCGGACCATGGTTGCCTGCGGGGTAGAGCAAAACGATATTTTAGAACCTAGAAAAAATTTGGCATGACCTTCCCTAAAAGTAGGACCAAAAAGAATGCATAGTGCCAAAATTCTTGCCGAAACGGAAATGAATCAAAACATTCCGGCAAAATATTGGCAACTATCGCATTTCAAATACCGGTACCTTCAAACACAAACATATATGCAACACCACAAACACATGCAACACCACAAACATACATAGATCTAGCTAGGCCACAAAAAGTGCATGTGCACGTTGTTGGAGCGAGCTAGGGAGAAAAAAAGTAGATCTACATCATGAAGATAGCTTTCCCCTTACTTACCTATCAAAAAAAGGTAATTTCACCACTTAATTTTGATGAATCTATGGTGGAAATGAGGCGAGGAGGAGGAGGCAGCCGAAAGCTTGGAGAAGGAGGTGGAGGGAATGAAGTGGGGAAAGTGAGTGGGTAGGTGTGGGTCTGTCCAAAATATCTTGTTGGGGTCCCAGGTTACTAATGGCACACCGCAAGGAAATGCGCCATTAGTAACCCTGGTTACTAATGGCGCACCTGCAGGCGGTGCGCCATTAGAAGTTTTGCAAAAAAGTAAAAAATATAAATATATATACTAATGGCGCACCGTGTAATAGTGCGCCATTACTAGTTTAAACTAGTAATGGCGCACTGTGAAACGGTGCGCCATTAGTAGTTTTGCAAAAAAAAGAATAAGAAAAAAATTACAGTAATGGCGCACTCTCTGCCTGGTGCGCCATTACTAGTTAGAACTAGTAATGGCGCATTGTCGACCTGATGCGCCATTAGTATGTATGGAAAAGTAGAAAAAAAATTAATACTAGTGGCGCACACTGTTTCTGGTGCACCATTAGTGTCTTCCACACTGATGGCACATCGCCAACCGGTGCGCCATTAGTATATAGTAGTGGCGCACTAGCTCCCTGGTGCGCCATTTGTATCAATCCTATCTATAGCCCTTTTCCTAGTAGTGGTCCAGCAAGCCTACGATGGAATTACTCACACACGACGGTGAGCATCATGAAATTGGTGATGGAGGATGGTTGATGATGACGACGGCAACGAATCCCTCTCTCCGGAGCCCCGAACGAACTCCAGATCAGCCCTCCCGAGAGGTTTTAGGGCTTGGCGCCGGCTCCATATCGTAAAACATGATGATTTCTTCTCCTTGATTTTTTTCTCTCCGAAAGCAAATATATAGAGTTGGAGTTGGCATCGGAGGAGATCCAGGGGGGCCACGAGGTAGGGGGTGCGCCCTAGGGGGGGCACCCCCACTATCGTGGACACGGTGTGGGCCCCTGGTCTTCATCTTTGGCGAGGATTTTTTATTATTTCTGAAAAGTTGTTCCGTGGAGTTTCAAGTCATTCCGAGAAGTTTTGTTTCTGCACATAAATAACACCATGGAAAGTCTGCTGAAAACAGCGTTAGTCTGGGGTTAGTTCCATTCAAATCATGCAAGTTAGAGTCGAAAACAAGGGCAAAAGTGTTTGGAAAAGTAGATATGACGGAGACGTATCAGTAACCCAACCGTCGCGTGGGCACAACTCCTTCGGAATTAGTAAGTTTTGGGCCCAGGGGGAGACGTTCGCTATTCGTGGCCTTTATATAGGGTACAGACCCGTCTTTTTCTTTCATGCTTGCTTCCTTCTCAACCCTTGCTACCTCAAGTTCCAACACCCGGGTTTCAATCGCCACAAACTCCAATCATGTGCGGATCCAGCCATCAAGGCCGGTGGGTGGCTTCATCTGTCACGGAGGGAGACATTGCAAAGCTTCGGGCGGCGAGGTATCTGACCGCGGAAATCCTTCATCGGCTTCCTGCTGAGGGGCAGGTTATCCCCACCCCTAGATCCGGCGAGAGGGTCGTGTTCGTGTCCTACTTTCTCCGCGAGTTAGGGTTTGCCCTTAATCCCTTCGTCCAAGGACTCATGTTTTATTATGGGCTAGATTTTCACGATCTGACCCCGGACTCTATTCTTCTTATCTCGGCGTTTATCGTTATGTGCGAAGCCTTCATCCGAACTCCTTTGCACTTTGGCTTGTGGCTCAGACCTTCGATGTGAAGACGCAAGTGATAGAGGGGGACCAGGCTGAGTGCAGTGGTGCTACAGTGAGCAAGCTGGCCAGCGCTATTTGGCTGAAAGGATCCTTCGCCAAATCTTCTGATTTATGCCAGCAGGGGTGGTTCTATATCGCCGAGCCCCGCGGCTCCAAGTGGGCAGCTGCGCCTGCATTTCGATCCACCCCCCAATTTAGCTTTGCATCATGTATTAATAAGCGGTTGGACTGGGGATCAACGGATGAGGTGTGAACTCTGCAAAGTCGCATTTGAAGCCTCATTGAGAGGGACATCAATATTGTCGGTGTACAAAATGATGGTTACACTTTTTGTACCCCTATGACTGTGCACGGGCAGTGCCGGGGTTTTCTGGCTCCTCGAGCACCTATGGGGACGGAGCCCCTTCTCGGTTTGGCGGGGGGCGGAGGTCGCGCGAAGAGCGGATCGGGGCGAAGCACACGGGGAGATTTTTACCCAGCTTTGGAGCTCTCCGGAGAGATAATACTCCTACTGCTGCTTTGTGGATTGTATTGAGTTCTCGCTCGGGAGCGCCGAGTGCTACAGTGCACTCAAGCAGCTAACGAGACTGAGCGTTTTTCTGTTTTCCTCTGAGAGATCGCTCTCTAAAGCCCGATCCCCGTCTGAAGGCCGACCCCCCCCCCTACGTTGTGCATGGGCCTCCTTTTATATGTTCAAGGGGTCTCCAACAGGTGGCAACGTAGGTAAGGTCAAAAATGGAAATATGCTGTGGTAGGTACAGCTACCTACACAGTGTATCATACCTAACCCTGACGGCAGGGGACAAAGGCATTTGATGCCTATCTACGTCGCCCAGACGGTGCAGAAAAGGGACCGTCAGGGGCGCCACCGCTCGCCACGATGGCGGTCTTGTCAGCGCCGCATGCCATAGTGTACCCCTGGTTGCACAGCCTCTCGCCACGTACGCCAGGAAGGGTCCCGGAGCGACACGTAGGTGGGTGAGCTGGAGCGCGGGTACAGAGTGGTTGCCTGCCGCGGCAAGTGCTTTGCCGCGGTCGTTGTCTTGCCGCGTCCAGGAGCTTGTCGCTCGCCGAGTCCTGTCGGGACGCGTGGCGCGTCGCGGCAGGTTCTCTGAGATGCTCTGGTTGGCCTTCCTGGCAAGCTCCTCTTGCCGGGGTCTTGTGCCTCGAGCGGCCTTCCCGGCAAGCCCCTCTTGTTGGGGACTTGTCTCCTTGGCTTAAATACTTTGTTCTTGAATGGCTCCAAAGGAACCATAGAGAGCCTTGGCGATCACCTGGCGGGCCTTGCCGCGGGGCGCTGCGACTGCCCGTGCACAAGTTCGGGATACTAGGGTACCCCTACTTTAGTACGGGTTGTGGGTGGTTTCTTTATTCAGAAAGGCGAAACGCCCGCCCCCTCCCTCCTTATAAGCAGGGGGGAACAGGGGCAGTTCGCCCATCTGCCCGTTGCTATTCCTTCCTCGAGAATCTCCGCCATTCCCCTTCTTCCCAAAGCCGAAGGAGAGCAGCGCCCTGCCCCCAGTGCCACCAGCACCGCCAATATCGTCGTCCTCACTCCCCATCCCTGCCATGGCTCCGAAAGCCGAGAAGGCGAAGTCGGCCGAGGCGCAGCGGCTCGCGGCGCTGCGGAAGGAGCGGGCAATCTTCCCTCCGAGGCTTGAGGCGGTGGAGCTGAAGGAGGACTTCTACCTCTTCTGGTCGACGGGGACGCGGGCGCATCCGCGCACGAAGGTACTCCTAGCCACTGCTTGGGATAAGTATCCCACTGGGTATCCCTTCTTCGCCTTGTTCTTCTATTGCAGGCTCTGCCCGCCCTTTTCAGAATTCTTTTGCGATGTCATGAACACCTACGGGCTCCACCTCCTTGATTTCACCCCCAATGCTGTCCTGACCATGGCAGTTTTTGCACATCTCTGCGAAAACTTTGTCGGGGTCCATCCAAACGTAGCTCTTTTCCGCCATTTCTTTTAGCCTCGGGTTGAGAAAGGAGAACCTTTATCCGGCGTAATCGCCTGGATCTCGAAAGTTGGCAAGAAAGATGCTTATCTGGAGGGAGAGCTCCGCAGCAAGTGGGAGGAGTGGAGGGCGGACTGGTGTCTGATCGTTGAGGAGGACCCGCAGCCGTTTACTGCTCTGCGCGAAACCTCAGTAGTGCGCGGCAGTGATTGGAGTAGCCTGGCCCCGGAAGATGACAGACTAAGGATCACCGTCACCCGGATCCTACGCCTCAGGCTTGCCGGACTTACCGTAGGAGCGGTTGGCGCAGATTTCCTCCGCCGCCGCATCGCCCCCTTGCAGGAGAGGGGGAGACCCGCCTGGGAGTTTCAGAATGCAGCGGATATCATGAGGTTGCGGCCGGGCCTCAACTTCAACTTCACTGTCCTGGAGCTCAATGCGATGCTCCAGGAGCTGTTCAAGCATGACCCACAGCATCCCGAAGTGTTCTTGTTACCGAGGGGCGTCGTCCCGCTGTGCAACAACTCCGCGCTCGACCGTATCCGTGCGATAATGCTGCTGTGCGATTCGCATGGGATTGATCCAGCCTGGATAGAGCCTGCGGATGATGTCGTGCGGGCGTTCTTCGACAACTTGATAGAAGTGCCGGTCGACGTCGACGAGAAGAAAGGCCTCACCCGGGACACCACCGACGATGAGCTCAAGCGCATCGCCACCAGGATGGAAGAGGCGGCGGCAGCTGCCGCTGCGGGCGAGTTTGGGTTCATCGTGGAGGAGGCAGAGGCAGCAGAGGCGGCGAGCCTTGCCGACCTAGAGGAGCTCGCCGGTGAGAGGAGGTCCGCCGAGCACGACGTCGGGCCGAGCGGGCCCGCCGAGGACACGAGCAGCTCGCTGGAGATCGGCTCCTCTTCCTCTTCGTCTTCGGACAGCTTGCCGCAAGCAGAGCCCCTAACTCCACGAGCAGAGCCCCCGGCTCCACAAGCAGAGCCCCCAGCTCCATCAAGAAGGCGTCTTCGCAAGGCCGGGGATGTGGCGGAGTGGCGGGCGAGCCAACCCCCGCCGCGCCGCACGACACGCTCCACCGCGGCAAGTTCTGTTGCCACGGAAACACCTTCCGCTGCAGCGGCAACTGGGGCGGCGTCCTCTCGACCTGCCGCTCCAGCTCCCGCCAAGAGGCCAAGGGATCCTACTCCTCCTCCTCCTCGCGCCGGAGGTGCGCCAGGCTTCGACTTCTCCGCGCTCAGCTCCGATGAGGAAGAAGATGAGTAAGATCCTTGTTGTACTTGCACGTCTTCAATACTTGCCGTCTTGTCCTGTATCTCATTTGCTTTGCTCTGAACTTATTCCTTTTTAGGACGCTGGCCCAGAGAATGGCAAAGAGAGCCAAGGTCCCGGTGATTGTCATCGAGGATGACCCCACCGTGGCAGCAGGGGGTGCGCCTGAGACAAACTTGTCGGACCCGACAGCTGTTCCTCAGAGCAGCCCCCAGCGTAAGTATAAGGTTTACTTCCAGCTGTCAGGCGCGCATGGATACATTTTGCTTGCTGATTTCTGACTGTTGGCTTGTGTAGGAGCAGAGCAGCTCCACCGGGAGCGCCCGGAGGCTACCCCTGACGTGCCACCTGCTTCGAATACGTCGCCGAGGGAGAGTTCTCCGGCAAGGGGGAATCCCTCGCCGAGGGAGAGCCCCCTGGCAAGGGAGAAGTCTCCGGCAAGGGACAGTACCGGCGACCCCCCGGCAGCGGAGATCCCAACTACCGAGCCTGGTACAGGTACTCCTTGCCTATAAACTTCCCTTGGGTTCTTCTTTCTGGGACATTTGCTTGACTTTTGTTCCTTTTTCGGTCGTCAGATCCATCCCCTGTGGAGCCGATGGAGACCGAGGTTGTTATTGACGACGTTGCTGCCACCGAAGAAATGGCCGGCGCCTAAAATCCCGCCGGTGAAGAGGCCGCCAAGGCTGCCGCCGCAGCAGCTGACGAGGGGTCCGGCGGTCGTACTGACGACCCTGGGGCCGCAGGAGCGACAGGCGCTACACCGACCGCCGATCCTCCCGCCGCTGCCG
Source organism: Aegilops umbellulata (assembly GCA_032464435.1). NCBI lineage: Eukaryota > Viridiplantae > Streptophyta > Magnoliopsida > Poales > Poaceae > Aegilops > Aegilops umbellulata. Next base: position 404,210,019 of record CP136054.1, on the reverse strand, counting down.
CAGCGTCAGGCTCCGAAGAACCCCAGTCGGGCGTCTACTTGAAGGCTGGCGCTGGTATCTTCATCAACCTCCCCTGGGCGTCAACGTCCAGGACGCCGGTCGAAGGAGAAAGCTTTGACGTGGAGGTGCTTGCCTCTGCTGGGCTGATGTTGGTCGACGCACCAAGCAGCAGCAGCGACGAGCCCGAGGAGGAGCGGCTGCTGCGGAAGCTGGTGTCGCTCTACCGCGCCCGCCAGGCCAAACTGGAGTCCCGCGAAGCGCTTGTTGCGAAGGCGGGGGTGGACGTGAAGAAGCGCGCGGAGGAGCTCCGAGGCCTCAACCAGGCAGCTCTCCAGTCGCTGTCGGCGGAGCGGGTGCAGCTCGACGAGGCACGGAAGGCTTTCATCCTTGAGAAGGCAGAGATCGCAGAGCAACAGCGGCTTGCCGCCGAGGAGTTATCGGTGCGGGACGGCGAGTTGGTGTAGCTGAAAGCCAGCCTGGACAGCCACGAAGAGGAGCTAGCTGCGCGCGAGCAAGCACTCAACGGAGCCCTCAAGGAAGCAAAGGACGCTGCCGCAGCCGCCGAGGCCGCCAAGAAGGAGCTGGAGGTGAAAGCGGCGCAGCTGGAGACTGATCTCAAGGCGAGCGGTGAAGCGCTTGCCGCGCTCAAGCATGAGCGCGACAAGGACGCCTACACCTTTGGCGAACTGCAGGGTCGTCTCGCCGAGAAGGTCAAGGAGCTTGACGCCGCCAAGGACTCCAAGGTTGATCTTGAGTTGAAGTTGGCTGCTTTGACCAAGACGTTGGACGGCGCCAGGGAGCAGGAGGCGGCCTTGAGGAGGGAGATCAAGGCTGACAAGGAGCTATTGGAGAGCATCGCCGCCACCCAGAACGATTTCAGGGGAACTGTGGAGCGGTGGACGGAGGGCCTTGTGAACGGTGCTGCAGACATCGACAAGGAGTTGGCGCTGCTGGGGGTGGAGGATCTCGGGTATTCCTGTGACGGAGCCTCCCATCCAGCGCCAAGCTCACCTTGTTCTTCAAAGGCGTGGCGACGGCCCTCCAGCGACTGCGGGAGAGGATCTCAAAGCAGCTGGCCGACGAGTCGCGCGAGATCTGCGTGGGAGCTCTCAAAAAGGTGCTGATGAAGGTGGCCTTCCGCAACCCGGGCCTCCGCCTCACTAATATCCTCACGTCCCTGTCGCCGGAAGCTAATCTGTAGGAGCTCGAGACCCTCGTCACGCCCATTGTGGACAAGGTGAGCGGGATCAAGGGGGTTGAGGGCGACCGCGCGGACTAGGCCGCCTATTTTCTTCTTCTTTTTTTCGTCGCTGGTCATGTTATGAAAACAGTCTATTAGAGCCGCGACAAACTATCTTGTAATATAACTCTGTTTCAGGTCATGATTGCAATGCTACTTCCTTTACTCGATTCCTTCCTTTGTATGTTTTTGCCCTACACTTTTAGGGAACCTGCCGGCGTAGGCACCTTTACCGCGAGCGCAGAGTGCGGGACGTCAGCAGCCTGCTGGCGGTGCCGTGACCGATAAGAAACCTTGTCGCGACTAGTCGCAGCTCGCTTAGGTTGCTGAGTGAACTCGAAACAAAGTAAGGGCGTGACTCTAGTCACAGCACACTTAAATTGTTGAGCGAACTCGAAACAAAGTAAGGGCGCAACTAGCCACGAGCTGGTTCCTCCGCGCACAGGTTTTCCATACAAAGCATGGTCGTTCAAGTAAAGTAACTTAAAGTTAAAAAATCTGATTGCTCAAACTTCGGCACTTAGCTTTTCTGTCGTTTGCTCCCCGGCAAGGCGAAATTTTTCCTGAACGACGCCGGGTCCATACCATTATCTTCTCCTCCCCCCCTCCCCGTCAACTTGTGGGCGGAGGATCCTTCTTTTCCTTGAAAAAAAAAGAAAAGAGAAAACAATAGTATGGAGCCTTATTGCTCGTTATTGCTTACCGAGGGGGCTCGCTGCACAAAGTGTCAGGTAATTCATGCAAAAAGGCATGAAATTGACAGGGTGCGCGGAGCACGTGAGTTTTATTTATGCACAGGGTCTGCGCCTAGCTTTGTACAAAGGATTACATGCAACAGCGACAAGACTTGTACAAAATGGTGGTTGCCGGACAGGGTCCGACAACCGCGCCTTACGGGTAAAACTGATGAAGATGCTCGATGTTCCAAGAGTTGCTCACCGGAAAGCCATCCTCGGTCTCAAGGCGGACAGCGCCAGGCCTAGTGACTCGTTTCACCCGGTAAGGGCCTTCCCACTTCGGCGTCAACTTGTCGGAATTCTTGGCGGAATGAACGCGCCGAAGAACAAGGTAGCCTTCCTCGAGACTTCTGGCTTTGACTCTGCGGCTATGGTAGCGGCGCAAAGCTTGCTGGTATCGAGCAGCTCGTACAGCAGCCTGAAGACGATCCTCCTCAAGGAGCAGCATGTCATCTTGTCGCAGCTGCTCTTGCTCAAGCTCATCATAAGCGAGCACTCGAGGTGACCCGTATACGAGTTCCGTGGGGATAACTGCCTCTGCTCCATATACTAGAGTGAAAGGTGTCTGGCCAGTGGCTCGATTTGGCGTCGTCCTTATCGACCAAAGAACCACCGGCAGCTCCTCGATCCAGTTTCTTCCGCACTTGTGCAACCTGTTGAAAGTCCGGGTCTTGAGCCCACGCAGCACTTCAGCATTTGCCCTCTCTGCTTGACCGTTGCTCCTGGGGTGAGCAACAGAAGCGAAGCAGACCTTGGCGCCAAGGTCTTGGACGTACTGCATGAAGGTGCGACTCGTGAATTGTGTACCGTTGTCAGTGATGATCCTGTTAGGGATTCCGAAGCGGCAAACAATCGACCTGAAGAACTTGACTGCTGACTGTGCTGTCACCTTCCTCACTGGTTCCACTTCCGGCCGCTTTGTGAACTTGTCGATTGCGACGTACAAGTACTCAAAGCCCCCGACTGCTCGGGGGAAAGGGCCGAGGATGTCGAGCCCCCGGACCGAAAAGGGCCAGGATAAATGGATCGTCTGGAGAGCTTGAGCTGGCTGGTGTATCTGCTTGGAATGGAACTGGCACGCTTCACACTTGGTCACTTGTGCAGTTGCATCCTTGAGGGCTGTCGGCCAAAAGAAGCCCTGCCGGAATGCTTTGCCGGCAAGCGCTCTTGCGCCAATGTGGTGACCACAAATGCCTCCATGTATCTCTGCCAACAGCTTCTGTCCATCTTCCTGGGGGATACACTTCAATTTCACTCCGTTGAGTCTTCTTCTATACAGTGTGTTGCCAACGAACTGGTACATACTAGACTGCCGGGCTACTCTTTCCGCTTCTTCTGGTTCTTCGGGAAGTTCTCCTGACTGGAGGAAATGGACAATCTGCTGTGCCCATGCTGGAGCCTGTGGCTCGACAACAAGGACTAAAGGCATATCTGCTGCTGCGGGAGCATCCGCTTCTACGGCGAGAACCTGCGGTTCAGCCGGAGCTTGATGATCCCCGGCAAGCTTGCCGGAGCGAAACTTGTCGGGAGCGTCTGCTTCAACGAAACAAGCCCTGGGGCTTGTCGGAGCAGACTGCTCCTCAGCACTCTTGGCGTTGATCTTGGGGACCTTCTTGGCGGCGGCTTCGGGAAACTCTGCCGGAAGATAGTCACCAGAAATCAACTTCCTCTTCTTGCTCTGTCTAGTTGATGGCGTCACGGATGGTTGAGTCAGCTTGAGCACAAAGATCCCTGGTTCCACAGGTAACTTAAATGCCGCGCACTTTGACAGGCCGTCAGCGATGTCATTCTGAGCTCTTGGAACATGTTCCATCTATAGGCCGACAAAGCGCTCTTCCAGCTTCCTCACTTCATCAACGTAAGCTTCCATCAACGGACTCTAATAATCCTTGTTCACTTGGCAGACGACAAGCTGTGAGTCACCTCTGACAATGAGTTACTTGATCCCAAGGTCTGCCGTGATCCTGAGACCGGTGAGCAATCCTTCATACTCTGCAGTATTGTTTGTTGCTTGCTCCTTGGGAAAGTGCATCTAGACCACATACTTGAGGTGCTCTCCGGTGGGTGCGACAAGCAGCACGCCAGCACCGGCGCCTTGCAGCGAGAACGCACCATCAAAGTACATCAGCCACTCTTTGTTTGCTTCCTTGACGGGGATGCTCGTCTCTGGAATTTCTTCGTCTGGTGTTGGCGTCCACTCTGCTATGAATTCTGCCAATGCTCTGCTTTAAATAGTTGAAGTGCTTTCAAACTTGAGGCCAAAGCTTGACAGTTCCAGTGCCCACACGACAATCCTGCCTGTTGCTTCTGAATTCTGCAGTATCCTCTTCAGCAGAAAGCGAGTGACAACTGTGATCTCATGTGCTTGGAAGTAATGGCGCAGCTTTCTCGAGGCCATAAGAAGGACGAAAAGGAACTTCTGCACACCAGAGTACCTTGACCTAGCCCCTTGCAGAAGGGAACTGACAAAGTAGACTGGGCGCTGCACCATTTTCTTCTTCTGTATCTCTTCGCACATCTGCGCAGATCCATCTTCGTCGGGACTAGGGCACGTCGGGGAAGCCCCCTGCTTGTCGCTGGATGTGCTTGCCGCGGTCGCTGGCTCATCACCTGCCTGTCTCTCCGCTACTAACGCAGCACTAACCACTTGATTGGTTGCTGCCAGATATAGCAGCAACTTCTCTTGTGGTTTAGGTGCGACAAGTATTGGAGTGGAGGACAGGTATCTCTTCAAGTCCTGCAGCGCAGCCTCCGCTTCCGGAGTCCATTTCATTGGACCTGCCTTTTTCAAGATTTTGAAAAACGGCAGGGCCCGCTCAGCAGACTTAGAGATAAACCTGCTGAGAGCCGCCACGCAGCCTGCAAGTTCTCGTACATCCTTGACGCGCCTCGGTGCTTCAATCTGCTCAATGGCCTTGATCTTGTCGGGATTTGCTTCAATTCCCCTCTGAGACACGAAGAATCCGAGAAGCTTGCCGGACGGGACTCCAAACACGCACTTCTCGGGGTTGAGCTTAAGGTTGATCTTGCGTAGATTTGCAAAAGTCTCTTCTAGGTCTTGAATCAGAGTTGCTTTGTCCCTGCTCTTGACCACTATGTCATCCATGTATGCTTCTACATTTCTGTGTATTTGCGGCTCAAAAGCAGTATGCCCTTGCGAATGTTGAACCAGCATTCTTCGAACCGAAAGGCATTCGCACGAAACAGTACGTGCCACATGGAGTGATGAACGCGGTTTTCTCCTCATCCTCTTCTGCCATGAAGATCTGATGGTATCCTGAGTATGTGTCAAGAAACGAAAGCAAGTCGCATCCCGCTGTGGAGTCGACAATCTGGTCAATGCGCGGCAAGGGAAATGGGTCTTTGGGACAAGCTTTGTTGACATCGGTGAAGTCGATGCAAAGCCTCCATTTCCCGTTTGCCTTGCGCACGACTACAGGATTGGCCAACCACGTAGGATGGAGCACTCTTCTGATGAGGCCTGCTGCTTCCAACTTCTTGATCTCTTCGGCGATGAACTCTTGGTGCTCCACTGCTTGTTTCCTGACTCTCTGCTTGACGGGCCGCGCATGAGGACAGACGACAAGGTGGTGCTCGATCACTTTCCTGGGAACGCCGGGGATGTCAGTCGGTCGCCACGCAAACACGTCAACATTCGCCCACAGGAAAGCAACGAGCGTGCTTTCCTATTTAGGGTCGAGAGTGGCACTGATGGTGAAGGTACCACCAGTGCCGTCCTCCTTGGCGGACACCTTCTTGGTCGCTGGCGGAGCTGCCATCGTCTTCTTACACTTGCCGGTGGAGCTCGATGGTGCGTCCTCGAAGGTAGCGCAGCACTCCGAAGAGGTGCGCTTGCCGGAGTGGGCATCAGAGCTCTTGCCGGACTTGGTCTTCTTCTTCCCCCCGGGAGCTTCAGGGGCAAGTGTTTCGTGATCTGCGGTAGCTGCTGCTTCCCGGTAAATCTTGTCGGCACAGATAAGAGCGTCTTTCTTGTCGCCATGTACAGAGATGACACTTATCGGGCCTGGCATCTTCAGCATGTTGTACGCGTAGTGAGAGGCCGCCATGAACTTGGCGAGCGCTGGACGACCGAGAATTCCATTGGAAGGCAATGGAAAATCGGCAACGTCGAAAGTGAACCTCTCAGTCCTAAAGTTCAGCTTGCTGCCAAATGTCACCGGCAGCGTGATCTTCCCCTTCGGCTTGCTTCTTCCCGGGTTGATTCCTTGGAACGTGCTGGTCTCTTCGAGCTCGCTGTCAGGGACTTGGAGTCTCCGGAGCACAGTGGAGGAGATCAGGTTCAGGCCGGCCCCGCCGTCAACTAGCATCTTAGTGACCTTGAGGTTGCGGATAGTTGGTGAGACCAACATCGGCAAACACCCGACAGCAGTTGTGTGATCAGGGTGGTCCTCAATATCAAAGATGATAGGCGTGCTGGACCATTTCAGAAGCTTGCGTGACTCAACGGGTGGTTCTGCTGCATTGACTTCCCGCACCCACTGCTTGAGTTGGCGGTGTGAGGTATGCAGAGAAGCACCACCGTCAATGCACAAAACTTATGTGGCTTTCCGGAACTCCTGCTCGCTGGTCTTGGCGTCATCCATGTCTTCGTCGTCGTCGTCATCTTCATCCTTGTCGCGGCCGCGGGGAGGTCGGTCGCCTTGCCACTGCTTGGCGTTGCCGCGGCGTCCCCCTCGGCCGGTGCGCTTTGTACCAGATCCTCCAGCACCTCCTTGGGCCTTCTCCTTGTCGCGTCGTTCGTATTCGGCCTTTTGCAGCTCAACGAGCTGCTCGACCTTCTTGCAGCTCTGGAGGTCATGGCCTTTGGTGCGGTGAATCTTGCAGTACTGCTTGTTGGTGTCGTCTTGCTTGTCGGCGGCCGCCACAGCCTGGCAGTTGGTGCATGCGGCAACCTCCTTGCCGGGGCTACCAGTCTTTGCTGCCTTGGCGCCACCTTTGTTGCCGGACTGCTCGACAACTAGCACATCTTTGCCTTTCCTCTTCCTGTTGTTCCGCCGCCGGTTTTTGCTTGCCGGGGCGGCATCATCACTGTCAGATCCCCCCGTTCCTACGTTCTCTCCGGGGAGTTTCCTCCCTTCCTCAGCACGTGCACATCTGTCGGCCAGGGCATACAGCTCACTGACGTCTCTGATCTTGCACATCGCCATCTCCTCCCGCATCCTGGGGTTACGCACGTTCTGGTGGAACGCACTGATGACCGCGGCAGGGTGGACGTCTGGGATGTTGCGTTGCACTTGGCTGAATCTCTGGATGTACTTGCGTAGAGGCTCCCCTTCCTTCTGGGCAAGCAGGTGAAAGATCACTCTCCTAGCCATGAGGTTTGTGGCCGCATGTAAAGGCGCCGACAAAATGATGGCATAGGTCTGCTCAGGAAGATATGGAGTTTTCCGGCAAGTGCATGAGCCAGGACCTGACGTTGGGCTTGAGCACCAGAGGGAAGTAATTGGCGAGGATCTTGTCGTCTCGCCCCCCGGCAGCCTGCACCGCGATGGTGTAGATGCTGAGGAACTCCGACGGATGCAGCCTGCCGTCGTACTTCTCTGGTACGTCTGGCTTGAAATTCTTCGTGCTGGGCCACTGGACTTGCCGCAGCTCACGAGTAAACGCAGGGCAACCTACAGCGTACGGCAGGTCGCCTGGTTTCCCTGGCGCTTGCATGTCGACAGCGCTGCCAGCGCGTCGGTCTGATTGACGCCGCGTTTCTCTTCGGCGCTCGATGCGGGTACGAGCGTCTTCTTCCTGCCGTTCGTGAAGAACGTGGCGCTGATCGCGACGGGTTCGCTGATCTGAGGAAGCAGTGGAGTCGCTGTCGTGACGGACTCAGCGAGTCGGCGATCTTGGCCTTCGGGGCGGAGAGTGCACGGTGGTTGCACCCCCACCGGTTTTGTCGCCATCGGCTCGCACTTGGCTGGCCTGCCGTGGCTGCGATGTGGTCGCCGTCCGCGGAGTGTCGCCGTTGGCGAAGCCAATGAGACTCTGAATGGTGGCCCCCCAGTCGTCGATCTTGTCTGGCATTGGAGGGAAGTCTAGGAGTAGTTGAGCTCGTGCCAAAGCTTCTGCTGGAGTGGCGGGTAACGGTGGCGAACGGTGCGAGGAGCGGGATATGCTCGGACTTCCAACGATGTTAGAAGGAGCAGTATTCCGTCCAGGCGACCGTGCCTCGCTCACGCTAGCACGTTGGCGTGCATGTTGGCCTTGAGCGTCCCGGGATCCGCCAGCTCGATTTGGATCCGGCGAGCGTATGGTACCGTGAGTACCACGACGCTGCTGGTCTTGCGCCTCTTAAGATGGGCGCGGTGCGTCTACGGTCGCCCGGTCGTCGTGGGAGCCGACTACGCCGCCGACGGGCAGCGCGGTCTTGTCCTTGGACTTGGTGGCACCGTGGGCTCCCTCGTCGACACCCGTTCTTACACCGGCGTCCTCCCCACCGGCCGTTTGCTGCGGCGGCGGTGGATTCGACGCGGATGGCGCAGCCGCCTCCGAAGCCTTCTTCTTTGGCGGCATGTCGATGAAGTCGATGAAGATTTAGCTCGTGTGAACGCCGGATCAGGTTCACACAACCTCGACGCCCCCTACCTGGCGCGCCAAAGATGCCGGGGTTTTCTGGCTCCTCGAGCACCTATGGGGACGGAGCCCCTTCTCGGTTCGGCGGGGGGCGGAGGTCGAGCGAAGAGCGGATCGAGGCGAAGCACACGGGGAGATTTTTACCCAGCTTCGGAGCTCTCCGGAGAGATAATACTCCTACTGCTGCTTTGTGGATTGTATTGAGTTCTCGCTCGGGAGCGCCGAGTGCTACAGTGCACTCAAGCAGCTAACGAGGCCGAGCGTTCTTCTGTTTTCCTCTGAGAGATCGCTCTCTGAAGCCCGATCCCCCTCTGAAGGCCGATCCCCCCCCTACGTTGTGCATGGGCCTCCTTTTATATGTTTAAGGGGTCTCCAACATGTGGCAACGTAGGTAAGGGCAAAAATGGAAATATGCTGCGGTAGGTACAACTACCTACACAGTGTATCATACCTAACCCTGACGGCAGGGGACAAAGGCATTTAATGCCTATCTACGTCGCCCAGACAATGCAGAAAAGGGACCGTCAGGGGCGCCACCGCTCGCCACGATGGCGATCTTGTCAGCGCCGCATGCCACAGTGTACCCCTGGTTGCACAGCCTCTCGCCACGTACGCCAGGAAGAGTCCCGGAGCGACACGTAGGTGGGTGAGCTGGAGCGCGGGTACAAAGTGGTTGCCTGCCGCAGCAAGTGCTTTGCCGCGGCCGTTGTCTTGCCGTGTCCGGGAGCTTTTCGCTCGCCGAGTCCTGTCGGGACGCGTGGCGCGTCGCGGCAGGTTCTTTGAGATGCTCTGGTTGGCCTTCCCGGCAAGCTCCTCTTGCCGGGGTCTTGTGCCTCGAGCGGCCTTCCCGGCAAGCTCCTCTTGCCGGGGACTTGTCTCCTTGGCTTAAATACTTTGTTCTTGAATGGCTCCAAAGGAACCATAGAGAGCCTTGGCGATCACCTGGCGGCCCTTGCCGCGGGGCGCTGCGACTGCCCGTGCACAAGTTCGGGATACTAGGGTACCCCTACTTTAGTACACCGACAGGCAGTCTAGGCCACGGGCGCTGCCGCACCGAGCCCGGCAAGGGAGGTAGAAACCAAGGTAAGGCCGAAGCCAAAGAGGAGCAGAACGATGCCAAGACCAAGACCACAAAGAGCAAAGGGGACGAAGCGGGCCCCCCGGCAAGATCCTTGTCGGGAGGCGGTTTTTGCAAACCCGGCAAGACCCTTGCCGTGGCAGCTCGCCCCACACCTACGGAGCGGGTCACCCTTGAGTCCACTGCCCCCATGGGGCAAGAATTCGGGAGGCATCACCGTGGTGGTATGCAGATCTTTGTGAAGACATTCAAGATCAGATGCACACTTTATAAGATGATGCTCCTTGGCGGGATCCCAGCCAAGGAAAACCACAAAGCCCCCGGCAAGAGCCTTGCCGGGGATGGCAGTAGGTGCCACGGCAAGACCCTTGTCGGGACCGCGACAAGACCCTTGCCGGGGCCGCGGCAAGGCCCTTGCCAAGGACACCCGCGGGACCACCATCGGACCTGCACCAGTCACGCCTCCACCACCGTTCGCATGCAGCTGCCGACCCAACCAGCTGGGCAGGCACCTGCGTGGCGGCATGCAGATCCTCGTGGAGACCCACCACTGCGCCACCTCAGCTGCCTGCCCGCCTACATGGCATCGCAGGCACCGCTGGCCAGGGAGCGTGTCGACGCAGAAGAGAGCGGCGACGGACGAGACAGGGCTCTCCCCCGCCCCCGATAAAGCTAGGACACCTAAGCAAGGTGCATTAAATGCACCTTGTCATGTAATGCGACGGATAACCTCACATCACTGTACCCGTTCCACCTCCTGTGTGCCACTGTGGCAGCCCCTTTCCCTATAAAAGGAGGCCCCAGGCGACCAGGAAGAGGATTCGGCTTTTTGGAGCTCCTCACGCCCCATAGCTAGCTCAAGAACACAAACATATAATCCACCAAAGCAGGAGTAGGGTTTTACGCATCTTCGCGGCCCGAACCTAGGTAAAGGAATCGTGTACTGCCTACTCGACCCGCTCTTCTCACGACCCCCGCGCCCCGCAACCGCAGAAAGGGATTCTCGTGATCCCATAGGTGTCGTTTCCCATCGACATCTTTGGCACGCCAGGTAGGGGCTGCGCAGTTGTGAGAATCGGCTTTAGCAGTTAGTTCGACGCTTCTTCATCGTCATGGCGCCCAAGAAGAAGACGACGGTGGCGGTTGGTCCGTCGGACGCCGGGCATCCTGTCCCGACGCGGGCGAGCAGCGGACCAGTCGCCGAAAGGACCCGGGGCGCTGTTCGCGAACACCAACACCGTCCCAGCAACCGGAGTTTGGGAGGCGGCGATGTTCGTGCACCCGGTAACGAGCCGCACGCCGCCAAATCCAAAGACGGAGCCGGGCCCTCCGCAGGTGGCGCGGGACCTTCCGAGGTCACTGCTGCCCCGCCCGCTTGTGGTGCGAGGGCCACCAGGACTCCCACTCCGGCGCCGACGCCGCGTTCCTCTCAAGCGGCGCATGACGAGCGGCATGATCGCCCTGAAGACCCCGGGCGTCGCCGCGGGAAAAGCCCTGAGCGCCACTCCCGGGATGTAGAAAGACCTGCCCGCTCGCCGAGGCGCTGGTGAAGACGGCGTGCGACCGCGCAGTCGTGATAGAGCTCGTTCTGACATGGTCAGAAGTCGAAGCGTGTCGCGATCCGTGCAGGTTTCGCTGCCACTGACGCCAGTAGAAGCCCTGACGGGGAAACTCGACGAATGGAGAGCCACCATCCGAAGCCTTGTTGCGGTGGACAACAAAGATGAGTCGACCCCAACGGAGCCCCCAGGTCGATGTTCCGACGGAGTCCCGCGTACCGGTGGCAGGAAGGCTGGCGGCGCCGCGACCAAGGTGCACTCGCCTCCTCCTTGCCCGGTGCCACGGACACTTGCCCGTCGCGATGTTGCGGGCGACGAAATCTCCATAGTGTCGTCCGACCCGCGGACCCACCAGGACCAATGCCAGGTCCTTCGGGATCGGGAACATGAAGACGCTCGGACCAACATCGAGCGCCGGCCAGGAGCACGCCACCAGTCAGATAGGCGAGCGGGGCCTGCTGTGGACCACCCGGCACCGAGGAGACCTGGGGGCCTGCCTTACGAGGTAGGCTACCCGGCTTTTACCCGTGAGCTGCGGCAGTTCCAGTGGCCCACTCACCGCACTTTCAAACCTGACGTGGGCGAGAAGTATGGCGGCAAGACCCACCCATCCGAGTTCCTCAGCATCTACACCATCGCGATGCAGGCTGCCGGAGCTCGTGACGATAAGGTGCTTGCAAATTACTTCCCTTTGGCTCTTAAACCCAGCGCCATGTCTGTCACGACCGGTTTTCCAATAAAAATATTTATTGAGAAACCAATCTTTAGAATCCAGTTTGAGATAAAACCTCCTCACTGGCAGACAAACTTTTGATTCAATAAGCCAGTAGCATAAATATATTACAGGGTTGAGCTGATGATGCTCAACAATATATTACAAGCGTACCAATAATTATACATAAAGGCGATTAATGACACAAGGGAGTGGTGGCATACTACTGACTCGCAAATATGGTAGAGGTGGAGTAACACAGTGGGGAGTGGATATGGGATTCTCAAACTAACATCCCATCGAGCGTCGAGGTGAAGCTCGATGAATTTATTAGGGTAGCGGAAGCGGATATGAAACAGTGACCAACTCCAAGGTTGCACGAGACTGACTGGGACTCCTCTAGGCGTCAGATTCGCTATCGAACTCTTCATCCATGAGATCACCTTCGTCAGCATCTGGCCAAATCAACAAGCCAGTGAGTACTTTGAAAGTACTCGCAAGACGGTTCAGACGTAAGATATAACAAATGCCAACATGAAACACATGGATAAGTTAACCAGTATGATCAGACATAGAGGTAATAATACTGGGTGCCAAGCGAGTGTCTGAAAGACTCCTCGAGCGGAAAATGCAGAATAATAATATTGGTGCCAAACGAGTGTCTGAAATACTCCTCGAGCGGAAAATGCGGAATAATAATGCTGGTGCCAAACGAGTGTCTGAAAGACTCCTTGAGCGGAAAATGCGGAATAATAATACTGGTGCCAAACGAGTGTTTGAAAGACTCCTCGAGCGGAAAATGCGGAATAATAATGCCACAGTCGGGCGTCTGAGCAACACCACATAAAGGGCTTTTAAAAAGAAATGCCACAGTCGGGCGTCTGAGCGACACCACATAAAGGGCTTTAAAAAGAAATGCCACAGTCGGGCGTCTGAGCGACACCGCATAAAGGGCTTTAAAAAGAAATGCCACAGTCGGGCGTCTGAGTGACACCACATAAAGGGCTTTAAAAAGAAATGCTACAGTCGGGCGTCTGAGCGACACCACATAAAGGGCTTTTGACTGATAAGGAAATAATATATCATCATGAATATATTTAACTCATGGAGAATAACGGGTTAGTACATCCACAAGGATAAACATTTTAACCGGTCTTAGTGCCCATGTGTCCCACCAGGTAATCTGTCACCAAACTGGCACATGACTGTTAGCTGGGAACTTGGAAATAGATAAGATGATTTAAGGATATAGAGCTCTGCAGAGTTTGTACAAAAATTTCCCACAGTCGACGGATTTCAGTAGTCACTAGGACTAGTTCCGTTACGGTATTTCAGAAGAAAACACGGCAATCCAGTACACACCCATCCAACTCTACGATGCCAGGAATCACCCTCAACATCGTCCAAGAAAAACTATTGAGACGGGGAGATCACAATCTCGAATAGCATGGGATCAAATTTATATACGCGCGCTCTAAGGGGTGCCCCCCTCTCTGTCCCAACCGGAAACACCCATGCCCCCTGACCGGATGCCTGGCTTTAATCCAGGGCCATGGAACCAGCATCCCGGCCTCTCCTTTTTGGTGTGTACCAAGAAAGCGGTTTGTGACTTACTAAACCATATCCCTTTCGGGAAACATGTGGTAGTACAGGGATAGGGGATGGATATGAACCAACCGATACGGGTTAGTACTGAAGATGACTTGCATGGCCTAAGACTGGCATGCTGCCACACTGCCATCTTACCCATCTTCATGCCAACACATGGCCTTGCATACTCACGTCCATCGACGTGTGAAATCATCGGGCTTACTTGCTCCAACAATGCATAATGAACGGTTTATCGGTATGCACCACACATGCCATGAAACTATTTACATGCAAACATGCCAATGCACTCATCATATCAAAAGTTCGAACATGCTTGCTTGGTTCAGAGTAGTCGGAGCCTAGCTCGGCGAAGTTCGCGGCCCCGTCACCTCCGTCGGTATCTACGGTACAGAGAAAACATATGCGCTAACGTAAATACCGAGAGGTGCAGAAAAAGTATTGCAAATATTTTTCAAATAAATCTGATAAAAAACTAGACAAAATTTTGAAGAGAACAGAAAAAGAATCAATCAAAAATATGCTTCTGATAAAAAGTTATAAGGGTTTTTGCCCAGGGACTCATCTGTAATGAAACAGAAACTTCCCAGGGTTTTTATTATAAAAACAGAAAACGTTTCGATAGAAACTACGCCGGCCCAGAGGGAAAGCGTATTCTAGCAAAAGACGTTTTCAGAAAAAGATTCGATTAGAACAGAGAGAGAGGCTGACAGGCGGGTCCCATCTGTCAGGTTTAAAATTTAAAAGAGGCGGGTCGGGGCTCGCTGGCGCCCGAGAGCTGCGGTGGTCGCCGGCGGCGATCCACGGCGAGGTGGGGAGATCGGAGGGTACCTCCGTGCTCAGGGTGCCATTCCACGTCGGGTGGTGGTGGTGGTGGTCGCCGGGAAGTACCTCGTGGGCGGTGGCCCCTGCTCCGGCGGACGGTGGTTCGGGTGTGGTTGGAGGTCGCCGGAGAGAGCTGCACTGATCAAATTGAGGAGGGAGTTAAGGATCTGGTAGCTAGAGAGGGAGATGGACGGAGTTTGGGCGCCGGAGACGGCCTCACCGGAGCGAATCGAGCTGGAGGCCGAGGCGGAGCGGGGTGGCCGGAGTCGGGGAGGAGACCTCCTCGAGGTCCTCCCAGTGACCTGGCAGGGCGTTGGTGGAGTGCAGGGGTGGTGTGTGCTCGCGGGAGGGCTCGGGGTCTCCTTTTATAGGTGATCCGAGGCGGTGGCCGAGAACGGAGTTCTTCGGCGAGTGATTACGGTGGTGCAGTGCTCGGTCGGGGGAGTTTAGGAGTTGAGCACCGTCGTGGAGGTTCGCAGAGTCCATTTTGGAGCCAACGGCGTCGGTTTAAGCTTGCTGAGGTGGAGCTCGACGGAACGGGACGGCGCGGGTCCATCGGCGGCAGAGAGCACGCTCTGTGCGTGCCGCGCCACGACGGCTGTGCTGCATGCATGCGCTGGCATGGAGGTGGACACGCGGAGCCAGCAGCGGGGCTGTGCGGCGTGGAACGGCGTTGAGCCGCCGTTCTGCTCCCTGTTGGCTGCCACGGCGGTTCAGCCGCCGCGGGACACGCCGGCGTGGTCGGGTCAGAGCGCCACCGACGCCAGGAAGAAGCCAAGCGCGCGTGCGGGGCTCTGGACACGTAGACCAGGCGGCGAGCAACGTGCCAAGGGCACTGTGGGCGCGTGACTGAAGATGATCTGAAGAAATCAACACTGAAGACTGAATTTGCTGAATGTGTTCGAACAGTGCATGCAAGGTGTTCGACAGAATGATCCAGGCATGTAGGGATTTTTCCTTGGGCTGATTTTTGGTGGAGTGGCTTCCCATTGCTCTAGTAGGCTACCTGATTTTTGGTGGAATTTTTGGAGGAGAGTAGATATGAATTTCACCAAGTTTGACAAATCTGGTCCAAACTTGCAGGGAGTGTAAGTTGAAAAATTTGAAAAGAAGATGAGTGGATCAAGATGGTTCTGGGTTGTGGGTGCAAAGGACTAGCCAGTAGAGTAGGTTTGAAGTCAAATCTCAAATAAAAAAGGGTACTTGCTTTGAAAATCCATCAGGCTCAAAATAATTGACAGAAAATATTTGAGAGATAAAACAAAATCCAAAACTTGTTTGGATGAGTTGGGATAGGGAATTTGAGTTGTTGACAAGGAGGGGAGAAGATGTTGGAGTAGTTTTACATCATGGGCAAAATACAAGGTCATGGATGGTTTTCAATAGAATGAAAATCCCAAATCTTTTTCATAGAGTTTTTCTTAAAAAGAAAACTCCCAAAAATAAAAATCTGAGAAGGGAAACAATAGAGAGAAGGAGTTTTTAAGAAGGTCAAACCCAAGGCTTGAAGAAGAAAACAGAAATAACAAACCCTAGTCAAGGAAAAGGAATTTTAAGAAGGTTGTTTTACTGAAAGCCTCAAATCTCAAGGAAAATCAAGCAAGGATTTTGCAAAAAACCCAAATGAAAATTTTGGAGTGTCACAACACCTACCCCCTTAGGAAAAATCTCGTCCCCGAGATTTCAGTTGATCCTTAAATAAGTGTGGATGCTCTGCTCAAAGAAAATCCTCTCTTTCCCATGTTGCTTCACTTTCGGTTTGATTACTCCACTGAACTTTGAAAAATTTGACGGTTTTCTGTCGGGTCCTCCTTTCAGACTCCTCTAATATCTTTACTGGGTGTTCCCGATAAGTGAGGTCTGGCTGCATGTCTATGTTCTCATGGGATACTTGTTTCTCTGGGTTGCTCACACATTTCCTCAATTGCGATACGTGGAACACGTTGTGGATATCTGACAGTTCCTTAGGTAGGTCTAGTTGGTATGCTACTGCGCCTTTCCGTGCCAATATACCGAATGGCCCGATGAATCTTGGCGCTAGCTTTCCCTTAATTTTGAATCATTGCAACCCCCTCATAGGTGACACTCGTAGGTACACGAATTCACCGGGTTCGAAGTTGACCCCACGATGTTTTTGATCGTAATAACTCTTTTACCGGCTTTAGGCGGTCTTGAGTCGATCTCTGATTAGTTGGACCTTTTCCTCGGCTTCCTTGAGCACGTCTGGGCCGAAGATACGGCTGTCTCCGGTCTCTGACCAATTTAACGGGGTACGACATCTTCGCCCATACAAGGCTTCAAATGGTGCCATTTGCAGGATGGCCTGATGACTGTTGTTGTACGCGAACTCGGCGTATGGCAGGCTGTCTTCCCAACTGGCTCCATCGGTGAGGACACATGCTCTCAGCATGTCCTCTAAAATCTGGTTTACCCGTTCTGTTTGTCCATCTGTCTGGGGGTGGTATGCCGTAGTGAAGGCTAGTTGAGTTCCTAGAGCCTGTTGTAACTGCTCCCAGAATCTCGAGATGAACTGTGTTCCTCTGTCAGATATTATAGTCTTCGGGACACCGTGCGGACAAACTATGCGAGAGAGGTATATCTTGGCAAGCTTCTGAGTGGTGTGGGTCGTCTTTACTGGAATGAAGTGTGTCACCTTAGTCAATATGTCGGTGATAACCCATATGGCATCATTCCCGTGTCGTGATCGAGGTAGTCCGACAATGAAATCCATCCCTATTTCATCCCATTTCCACTCAGGTATTTTATTTGGTTGCAGTAGTCCGGCTGGTCTTTGATGTTCGGCCTTTATACGTTGACAAGAGTCGCAGCATGCAATGAAGGTGGCTATGTCCCTTTTCATACCGTGCCACCAAAATCCTTCTTGGATATCCTTATACATCTTGGTTCCTCCAGGGTGGATCGAATATGGAGCGGTGTGGGCTTCAGCTAGAATTTGCCGTTTGAGGTCTTCTATGTCTGGCACGCAGAGTCTATTTCCGTACCATAGTGTCCCTTCTTCGTCTATGATGAATTCCGAGGCCTTGCCCATACTCACCTTTCGTTTGATGCCTTCAATGCTGGGGTGACCCGGCTGGGCTTCTTTGATTCTTTTCACAAGGTTGGGTTGTATCTCCAAGTTTGTTATGGTGCCTTCTGCTATCATCAACAAGTTGAGTCTGGCAAATTCTTGTTGGAATTCGGGTCTTAAGTTGGGCAGACTGTCGTTGTTGGCGCTGGGGTTCCGAGTAAGAGCATCGGCTACTACATTTGCTTTTCCAGGATGATAGTGGATTCCGACATCATAATCCTTTACTAGCTCCAACCAGCGTCGTTGCCTTAAATTCAGCTCTGGCTGTGTGAAAATATATTTGAGACTTTTATGGTCCGTATATATTTCACATCGATTTCCAAGTAGGAAGTGCCTCCATTCCTTGAGTGCATGAATAACTGCTGCCATTTCTAAGTCATGAGTGGGATAGTTTTCCTCATGCTTGCGAAGTTGCCTTGAAGCGTATGCGACGACTTTGCCTTCTTGCATTAATACGCATCCGAGTCCCTTCCTGGACGC
Organism: Aegilops umbellulata; assembly: GCA_032464435.1. NCBI lineage: Eukaryota > Viridiplantae > Streptophyta > Magnoliopsida > Poales > Poaceae > Aegilops > Aegilops umbellulata. The sequence continues at coordinate 404,192,107 of CP136054.1, read as the reverse complement.
GTCACAATATACTTCAAAATTCTTGCGTATGTCTGGCACGATCAATACTGGTGCTGTTGTTAATTTCCGTTTTAGCTCTTGGAAACTTTTCTCACAGGCTTTGGTCCATTCAAATTTCTTATCTTTCTTGAGCAACTGCGTCATTGGCTTGGCTATGGTGGAGAATCCTTCAATAAATCTGCGGTAATATCCTGCCATTCCCAAGAAACTTCGTATGTCCGTTACGCTGGCTGGTGACTTCCAGCCAAGTACGGCCTTGACTTTCTCTGGGTCCACAGCGATCCCTTCTTGGGTTAGTACGTGGCCTAGAAAGCCTACTTTCCTTAACCAAAACTCACACTTGCTGAACTTGGCGTACAATTGGTGTTTCCTGAGTTCTCCTAGTACAATTCTGAGATGTTCAGCGTGTTCTTCTGGTGTTTTGGAGCATACTAAAATGTCGTCGATGAATACCACAACGAACTTGTCCATAAACTTCATAAATACTTTGTTCATAAGGTGAACAAAATATGCAGGGGCATTTGTTAATCCAAAAGGCATTACTGTGAACTCATACAGTCCATATCTGGAGGTGAAGGCTGTCTTGGGGATATCCACTGTTCGTACCTTTAATTGATGGTATCCTGACCTTAGGTCGATTTTTGAGAATACCTTGGCCTTAGCGAGTTGATCGAATAAATCATTTATTCTTGGCATCGGGTATTTGTTCTTGATTGTGACCATGTTGAGTGCTCGGTAGTCAATACACAATCGCAGTGTTCCATCTTTCTTTTTGGCAAACAAAATTGGTGATCCCCATGGTGAGGAACTGGATCGAATGTATCCCTTGTCAAGCAATTCCTTTATTTGTTTCTTCAGTTCAACCAACTCGGACGGTGCCATTCTGTATGGTTTCTTGTATATAGGGGTGGTTCCTGGTGGTAGCTCAATGCTGAATTCTATCTCTCGGTCGGGTGGCATGCCTGGTAGCTCTTCGGGAAATACGTCTGGAAATTCATGTACTACTGGAACCTTGTTTAATTCAGAAATGTCTACCTTGTTCAGTCTTGGTTGTCTGGGTATTTCTCTCTCTTTGGCGGATACTCTTATTGTTTTACCATGGTGGTGTGTGAGAATCACGGTCCGATTGAAACAATCAATGAAACCTTTGTTAGTGGTTAACCAGTCCATCCCTAGGATGACATCTAGTCCTTTATTTTCCAACACAATGAGATTGGCATGAAACTTCAATCCTTTGAACTCAATAATCACATCCTGACAGTAATTCTGAGTAACTTGCTGAATTCCAGGGGACTTGATGATCATGGATTTCTCCAAAGGAAGCATCGAAAAATTATTTTGCGAAGCAAAACTTTTCGAGATAAAAGAGTGAGAAGCTCCAGAATCAAACAAAACCATTGCAGGTATTGTGTTGACAGGGAACGTACCGAGTACGATATCCGGAGCATTTTGTGCCTCCTCTTTGGTCACGTGGTCAGATGACCTTTCCTGTGGTGATTGTTGGGATTGAAGTTGTTTTGCTTGGGCGCTGAATTATTGTTGCCGTTGTTCGGTTTTGGTGCTGAGCTTCTTGGCTTGGGACACTGCTTGGCATAGTGTCCTTCTTCTCCACAGGCGTAACAAGTAACACCTGGGCGATATGTGAACTCCTTGTCCCTAGCATGGAAATTCTTTGTTGGGCGTGAGACGTTGGATGATGATTTGTGCGTCCCACACTTCTGAAAATCGGTCTTACTTCGGTGATTGCGAGCATGGTTAGTCTGGTCCCTTTTTCGCTTGCGGATATCATCCAAACTGCGTCTTTCATTTTCCAGAGTAATGGCTTTACCCACTAGCGTCTTAAAATCTGGGAAAGTGTGTACGACCAGTTGGCATTTAAGCGCGGGTGCTAGGCCGTCAAGGAATTTCTCCATTTTCTTGCTTTCAGTCATACGCTCTTCGTTGGCGTAGCGGGATAGCAGAGTAAATTGGCTGTTGTAATCTGACACTGTCATGTTCCTTTGCTTGAGGTCATCGAACTCTCTTTTCTTGATTTTCATAATACTCTTAGGAATATGCGCGCCACGGAAACCTTCTTTGAAATCATCCCAGGTTATATCATTTTCGTTGGGATGCATGTGCAGAAAATTTTCCCACCAGGACGCGGCTGCTCCCGTGAGATAAAGCGGTGCGTACAGTACCTTTTCTGGGTCTGAGCATTTTGCAATAATTAACTTTCTCTCCATATCGCGAAGCCAGTCTTTGGCCTCAAGTGGCTTGTCAGTATGAGAAAATGTTGAGGGACGTGTCTTCTGTAGTTCAGATAACTTGGAATGCTGCGGATACTGCCCATGGTGATTTCCCATGTTAATAACTTGGTTCATTATTTCCCGATGTTGTTGCTGACTCTGTTCATAAAGGCGGCACATTTGGGAAAGTGCCGTTTCACTGTCCGGTTGACTTGTCTGACCTCGTGTAAAATTGTTGCCTGATTGAGTATTATAGTGTTGACTTGACTGCCCTTGTGCAAAGTTGTTGCCCGGTTGGTTGCCATAATCTTCCTCTGGTCGAGTTGGCATGGAGCGGGTCCAAGGACGAGACATTTTTCACTCTGGGGATGTATTTACAAAACCCATAAGAAAAAAAATAATAATGGAAGGGTTGCGAAGATAAAACCCATAATGCACGAGGTTGACAAATAATTTAAAACCAAGATACTCAAGGGAAAACAAATCGATTTGCGCATAGAGAAGGACTGCATCATAACGCATCTTACACGCGGCGATAATTATACAATACATCACTCAGGATATGCGTACATAATCCTGACATGTTATTTAGGCTAGTGCACTTCTCCAGATCCTACATGATGCGCAAACAAGCTACTTCTCACAACATCTTACATGGTGATGCTACGCATGGCGGCTACGCGTACTCAGTCGGAGATGTTGATGACGTCCTTGGCCCTGCCAAGGGTGAGGCGTAGCGAAGCCGGGGACTCGACTTCCTCCTCGCTAATAGGCTCCATGCGAGTAGTGCTGCGCCGAGTAGATGGAGCGGGTGCCAGGGGCGGAACGACACGGATTGGAGTCGGTGCGAGTGGCGGTGCAGTGCGCGCTGGAGTGGGCGCAATGACCTGGTTGAAATCCTCGGTGGTAGGCAGGCGACGAGCAGGAGCGTGGGATGCAGAGGACGAGACGAAAGTCAGTGGCGGTGCAGTAGGCAGGAGCTCCCTCCTGTTGGCGGCACATCCGTGGACTGAGTCCATGCGGGCGGCCACAAACTCATCCACCAAGTTGTCGAAGGTTGCCTCCAAGGCCCGGAGATACTCAATAAGCATCTCAAAAGCCTCGTCTCGTTCTCCTCTGTGGCAGGAGAATGCGTAGTGACAGGTGTAGGGCACATGGCATGGAAGATAGCGGTAGCGACGAGCCTTCATTGCGGGAAGGGCATCCCTGAGACGAGCTATCGCCTCGCGGGCTGCCATCTGGATGGCATGCTTCTCCGTAGGCATGGCTCTCCCCAAGAACCGGAAGCGGCGTAGATCACCACGCCCTCCCTTGAACTGCACCACGGCCTGGTGCATAGTCAAACTGTCGTTGACTCTGTGTTGACAGAGAGTGACGACTGGGCGTACAGACGGCCCCATCGCGACCTGAACGACGAAGGAGAGAAGCTTGACAAACCCATCGGGTACGTTGGCGAAGGTCTGAGACTCGCAGCTGCGGTCTGCCATCTACAAAAGTAGGCAAAAATCCTGAATGGTCAGATCATAAAAATATGCTGACTGTCAGAAAAATGACTACTATTGTAAAAACATGAATAAGCTCTATCATGCTCATAACCGATTAGCGATCGCACCTAGTGGCTTCCTACAGTCAGCCTGGCTCTGGTACCAAGCTTGTCACGACCGGTTTTCCAATAAAAATATTTATTGAGAAACCAATCTTTAGAATCCAGTTTGAGATAAAACCTCCTCACTGGCAGACAAGCTTTTGATACAATAAGCCAGTAGCATAAATATATTACAGGGTTGAGCTGACGATGCTCAACAATATATTACAAGCGTACCAATAATTATACATAAAGGCGATTAATGACACAAGGGAGTGGTGGCATACTACTGACTCGCAAATATGGTAGAGGTGGAGTAACACAGTGGGGAGTGGATATGGGATTCTCAAACTAACATCCCATCGAGCGTCAAGGTGAAGCTCGATGAATTTATTAGGGTAGCGGAAGTGGATATGAAACAGTGACCAACTCCAAGGTTGCACGAGACTGACTGGGACTCCTCTAGGCGTCAGATTCGCTATCGAACTCTTCATCCATGAGATCACCTTCGTCAGCATCTGGCCAAATCAACAAGCCAGTGAGTACTTTGAAAGTACTCGCAAGACAGTTCGGACGTAAGATATATCAAATGCCAACATGAAACACATGGATAAGTTAACCAGTACGATCAGACATAGAGGTAATAATACTGGGTGCCAAGCGAGTGTCTGAAAGACTCCTCGAGCGGAAAATGCAGAATAATAATATTGGTGCCAAACGAGTGTCTGAAAGACTCCTCGAGCGGAAAATGCGGAATAATAATGCTGGTGCCAAACGAGTGTCTGAAAGACTCCTCGAGCGGAAAATGCGGAATAATAATACTGGTGCCAAACGAGTGTCTGAAAGACTCCTCGAGCGGAAAATGCGGAATAATAATGCCACAGTCGGGCGTCTGAGCGACACCACATAAAGGGCTTTTAAAAAGAAATGCCACAGTCGGGCGTCTGAGCGACACCACATAAAGGGCTTTAAAAAGAAATGCCACAGTCGGGCGTCTGAGCGACACCGCATAAAGGGCTTTAAAAAGAAATGCCACAGTCGGGCGTCTGAGCGACACCACATAAAGGGCTTTAAAAAGAAATGCTACAGTCGGGCGTCTGAGCGACACCACATAAAGGGCTTTTGACTGATAAGGAAATAATATATCATCATGAATATATTTAACTCATGGAGAATAACGGGTTAGTACATCCACAAGGATAAACATTTTAACCGGTCTTAGTGCCCATGTGTCCCACCGGCTAATCTGTCACCAAACTGGCACATGACTGTTAGCTGGGAACTTGGAAATAGATAAGATAATTTAAGGATATAGAGCTCTGCAGAGTTTGTACAAAAATTTCCCACAGTCGACGGATTTCAGTAGTCACTAGGACTAGTTCCGTTACGGTATTTCAGAAGAAAACACGGCAATCCAGTACACACCCATCCAACTCTTCGATGCCAGGACTCACCCTCAACATCGTCCAAGAAAAACTATTGAGACGGGGAGATCACAATCTCGAATAGCATGGGATCAAATTTATATACGCGCGCTCTAAGGGGTGCCCCCCTCTCGGTCCCAACCGGAAACACCCATGCCCCCTGACCGGATGCCTGGCTTTAATCCAGGGCCATGGAACCAGCATCCCGGCCTCTCCTTTTTGGTGTGTACCAAGAAAGCAGTTTGCGACTTACCAAACCATATCCCTTTCGGGAAACATGTGGTAGTACAGGGATAGGGGATGGATATGAACTAACCGATACGGGTTAGTACTGAAGATGACTTGCATGGCCTAAGACTGGCATGCTACAACACTGCCATCTTACCCATCTTCATGCCAACACATGGCCTTGCATACTCACGTCCATCGACGTGTGAAATCATCGGGCTTACTTGCTCCAACAATGCATTATGAACGGTTTATCGGTATGCACCACACATGCCATGAAACTATTTACATGCAAACATGCCAATGCACTCATCATATCAAAAGCTCGAACATGCTTTCCTGGTTCAGAGTAGTCGGAGCCTAGCTCGGTGAAGTTCGCGGCCCCGTCACCTCCGTCGGTATCTACGGTACAGAGAAAACATACGCGCTAACGTAAATACCGAGAGGTGCAGAGAAAGTATTGCAAATATTTTTCAAATAAATCTGATAAAAAACTAGACAAAATTTTGAATAGAACAGAAAAGGAATCAATCAAAAATATGCTTCTGATAAAAAGTTATAAGGGTTTTTGCCCAGGGTCTCATCTGTAATGAAACAGAAACTTCCCAGGGTTTTTATTATAAAAACAGAAAACGTTTCGATAGAAACTACGCCGGCCCAGAGGGAAAGCGTATTCTGGCAAAAGACGTTTTCACAAAACGATTCGATTAGAACAGACAGAGAGGCTGACAGGCGGGTCCCATCTGTCAGGTTTAAAATTTAAAAGAGGCGGGTCGAGGCTCGCTGGCGCCCGAGAGCCGCGGTGGTCGCCGGCGACGATCCACGGCAAGGTGGGGAGATCGGAGGGTACCTCCGTGCTCAGGGTGCCATTCCGCGTCGGGTGGTGGTGGTGGTCGACGGGAAGCACCTCGTCGGCGGTGGCCCCTGCTCCGGCGGACGGCGGTTCGGGCGTGGTTGGAGGTCGCCGGAGAGAGCTGCACTGATCAAATTGAGGAGGGGGTTAAGGATCTGGTAGCTAGAGAGGGAGATGGGCGGAGTTTGGGCGCCGGAGACGGCCTCACCGGAGCGAATCGAGCTGGAGGCTGAGGCAGAGCAGGGTGGCCGGAGTCGGGGGAGGAGACCTCCTCGAGGTCCTCCCAGTGACCTGGCAGGGCGTTGGTGGAGTGCAGGGGTGGTGTGTGCTCGTGGGAGGGCTCGGGGTCTCCTTTTATAGGTGATCTGAGGCGGTGGCCGAGAACGGCGTTCTCCGGCGAGTGATTACGGTGGTGCAGTGCTCGATCAGGGGAGTTTAGGAGTTGAGCACCGTCGTGGAGGTTCGCGGAGTCCATTTTGGAGCCAACGGCGTCGGTTTAAGCTTGCTGAGGTGGAGCTCGACGGAACGGGACGGCGCGGGTCCATCGGCGGCAGAGAGCACGCTCTGTACGTGCCGCGCCACGACGGCTGTGCTGCATGCGTGTGCTGGCGTGGAGGTGGACACGCGGCGGAGCCAACAGCGGGGCTGTGCGGCGCGGAACGACGTTGAGCCGCCGTTCTGCTCCCTGTTGGCTGCCACGGCGGTTCAGCCGCCGCGGGACACGCCAGCGTGGTCGGGTCAGAGCGCCACCGACGCCAGGAAGAAGCCAAGCGCGTGTGCGGGGCTCTGGACACGCAGACCAGGCGGCGAGCAACGTGTCAAGGGCACTGTGGGCGCGTGACTGAAGATGATCTGAAGAAATCAACACTGAAGACTGAATTTGCTGAATGTGTTCGAACAGTGCATGCAAGGTGTTCGACAGAATGATCCAGGCATGTAGGGATTTTTCCTTGGGCTGATTTTTGGTGGAGTGGCTTCCCATTGCTCTAGTAGGCTTCCTGATTTTTGGTGGAATTTTTGGAGGAGTGTAGATATGAATTTCACCAAGTTTGACAAATCTGGTCCAAACTTGCAGGGAGTGTAAGTTGAAAATTTTGAAAAGAAGATGAGTGGATCAAGATGGTGCTGGGTTGTGGGTGCAAAGGACTAGCCAGTAGAGTTGGTTTGAAGTCAAATCTCAAATGAAAAAGGGTACTTGCTTTGAAAATCCATCAGGCTCAAAATAATTGACAGAAAATATTTGAGAGATAAAACAAAATCCAAAACTTGTTTGGATGAGTTGGGATAGGGAATTTGAGTTGTTGACAAGGAGGGGAGAAGATGTTGGAGTAGTTTTACCTCATGGGAAAAATACAAGGTCATGGATGGTTTTCAATAGAATGAAAATCCCAAATCTTTTTCATAGAGTTTTTCTTAAAAAGAAAACTCCCAAAAATAAAAATCTGAGAAGGGAAAAAATAGAGAGAAGGAGTTTTTAAGAAGGTCAAACCCAAGGCTTGAAGAAGAAAACAGAAATAACAAACCCTAGTCAAGGAAAAGGAATTTTAAGAAGGTTGTTTTACTGAAAGCCTCAAATCTCAAGGAAAATCCAGCAAGGATTTTGCAAAAAACCCAAATGAAAATTTTGGAGTGTCACAATGTCATGGTTGATGCACTTGCCGGTAGACTCCATTTCCTCCTGGTCGGATTTGTGCCATGAGTTCGTGGGAGCCTTCACTAGCGGTCACCAAGCTCATGGCCAAGCGAGTGATCTCCACGTCATTCCCCAGAAGGGAGGCAAGAGTCTCTGCAAGTACATACAGAGGTTCAGCCGGGTACACTACAATATCCCAGATGTTCACCCCGCCGCCATCATCAGCGCGTTCCATCAAAACGTTCGGAACCGCAAGATGCGCGAAGAGCGGGCGATGAACAAGGTGAAGGATGTCACGGAGCTCTATGTTCTCGCGGACAAGTGTGCCCGGGCTAAAGAGGGGAGGAAGTACCCCGGCGAAGATGCCGGCGTGGAAACCGATTCCTCTGAAGAGGACACCGCCGCCCCGGTGAAGAAAGGCCGGCACCGCAACAGGAAGCGAAGGGAAAGCTGTGCTTGCTGTCGAGGGGTCTGACGACACCGGCTCCACCAAGAAGACCAAGGCAGGTGACCCCGGCAAGGAAATTGCCGGATGTGTCGCCTGCCAGGCCTTGTCGGTTGCCGAGAAGCCAGGCAACTCTGACAAGCGATACTACAAGATCCATCGCACCAAAGGCCATGCTCTCCAAGACTGCCGGCAGGTTGAGCTCCTCGCTGAGAAGCAGAGGGCTGAATACAAGAGGCGGGACAAGGAGAAGGGCCAACATGGTGCTGAGGGATCCAGCAAGAAACGCGACGGCCAGGCGGGCCGTCGCGGCAAGGATAAGCAACAAGAGAGGCCCGCTTGGGGCCGTGACAGAAAGCCAGAAGATGACGATCACGAAGAGGACGACGAGTCCGGCGACCAAGAGTTTCAGAAAGCTACAGAGGCCATGTGCGTTGACGGCGGCGCTTGGCTGCATGCCTCTCGACGCTGGCTTAAACAGTGAGCGCGAGAAATTACAGCAGCAGAGCCGTCATTTAATGCCCAGAGGCCGCTGAAGTGGTCCAGCACACCTATCATTTTTTACTCTGAGGACCACCCTGATCGCACTACTGCGGTCGGGTGCTTGCCGTTGTTGGTTTCACCAACAATACGCAACCTCAAGGTGACAAAAATGTTAGTAGATGGCGGGGCCGGTCTGAACTTGATCTCGCCTGCCGTGATCGAGAAGCTGCAGATCCCTGATGGAGACCTCGAAGAAACGGGCACGTTTCAAGGGGTCAGCCCGGGGAGAAGCCAACCCAAGGGAAAGGTCACGTTGCCCGTAACTTTCGCGAGCGACCTGAACTTCAGGACGGAGAGGATTGTGTTTGATGTTGCCAAGATCCCCTTGCCCTACAACGGGATCCTTGGCCGCCCAGCGCTGGCCAAGTTCATGGCGGTGTCGCACTACGCCTACAATACCCTGAAGATGCCAGGGCCCGTGACGATCATCACCATCCCCTCCGACAAGAAGGATGCGCTGATTTGCGCTGATCAAGTGTACCAGCAAGCAGTCGCAGCAGCTGCCGCCGCTGGGGCACTCGCTCCTGCTGCCAGGACCCCGAGGGGAAAAAAAGAAGAAGGCCGATTAGACCTCAGACACCCATTCCGGCAAGCGCACCTCTTCAGAGTGTAGCGCTGCTGTCGAGGACGTGCCAGAGAGCTTCGCCGGCGGAAGCAAGAGGTCCAGGGCCACGCCGCCGGGAACCAAGAAGGTTTCCTTCAACAAGGACGGCACGGGAGGAGCTTTCACCATAAGCTCCACCCTTGACTACGAATAGGAAGACGCGCTCGTCACCTTCCTGCGGGCGAATGTCGATGTGTTTGCAAGGCAAGCTTCCGACATCCCCGGCGTTCCCAGGGAGGTGATGGAGCACCACCTTGCTGTCTGTCCTCATGCGCGGCCCGTCAAGCAGAAAGTCAGAAAGCAGGCTTTGGAACGACAAGAGTTCATCACAGAAGAAATCCGGAAACTGGAGGCAGCGGGTTTGGTAAGAGGAGTGCTCCATCCGACGTGGTTGGCCAATCCAATCGTAGTGCGCAAGGCAAATGGGAAGTGGAGGCTGTTTATTGATTACACAGATATCAATAAGGCTTGTCCTAAAGACCCCTTCCCGTTGCCACGCATCGACCAGATTGTTGACTCCACGGCTGGGTGTGATCTGTTGTCATTCCTCGATGCCTACTCCGGCTACCACCAGATCTTCATGACGAAGAGAAAACAGCATTCATCACACCATGTGGTACGTATTGTTTCATACGGATGCCTTTCGGGTTGAAGAGTGCTGGATCGACGTTTGCAAGGGCGGTCTAGATTGGTTTTGAGCCCCAGCTCCATAGAAATATGGAGGCTTATATGGATGACATAGTGGTCAAAACCAAGGACAGGGCCACCCTCATACCAGATTTGCGGGAGACATTTGCAAATCTGCACAAGATCAACCTCAAGCTGAACCCTGAGCAGTGCGTCTTTGGTGTCCCGTCCGGCAAGCTTCTCGGGTTCTTTGTGTCGTAGCGGGGAATAGAGGCCAACCCGGACAAGATCAAAGCTATAGAGCAGATTGAAGCACCCAAGCGAATCAAGGATGTGCGCCGGCTCACTGGTTGCGTCGCTGCCCTGGGCAGGTTCTTATCCAAGTCTGCCGAGCGTGCCCTTCCCTTTTTCAAGATCCTGAAAAAGGCAGGCCCGATGGAGTGGACACCAGAAGCCGAAGCGGCATTGCAAGATTTGAAGAAGTACCTCTCCTCCGCACCAACACTAGTTGCGCCCAGGCCCCAGGAGCCATTGCTGCTATACTTAGCGGCAATGAACCAGGTGGTCAGTGCCGCGCTAGTGGCGCAGAGGGAGGTTGACGACGAGGCAATGGCAGCAACAGAGCCCGATACCACCAGTGCAGAGGCGACATAGTTGGTCGAGGTGCCGCCAAAGAAGAAAGTGATGCAGCGCCCGGTCTACTTCGTTAGCTCCCTCTTGCAGGGGGCTAGGTCGAGGTACTCCGGTGTGCAGAAACTGCTCTTCGGCCTCCTCATGGCCTCGAGGAAGCTGCGTCACTACTTCCAGGAACACGAGATCACTGTCGTCACTCGCCTCCCTCAGCAGTGGATATTGCACAACCCAGATGCGACGGGGAGGATTGTGGAATGGGCACTGGAGCTGTCCAGCTTTGGCCTCAAGTTTGAAAGTACTTTGACGATCCAAAGCCGAGTCCTGACGGAGTTCATTGCAGAATGGACCGCCACACATGACGAAGAAGCCCAAGAGACTGCTCTCCCTGGAAAGGAGGCAAGTTGCGATTGGATTATGTACTTTGATGGGGCTTTCTCCCTCCAGGGTGCCGGGGCTGGCGTACTGCTCGTCGCCCCCACCGGAGAGCACCTCAAGTACTTGATCCATATGCACTTCCCCAGGGAGGCGTCAACAAACAACACGGCGGAATACGAAGGGCTGCTTGCCAGTCTTAGGATCGCGGCGGACCTCGGAATCAAAAAGCTCATCGTCAGGGGCGACTCGCAGCTTGTCGTCAAGCAAGTCAATAAGGATTACCAGAGCCCGTTGATGAAGGCCTACGTTGATGAAGTGAGAAAGCTGGAATAGTGTTTCGACGGTATCCAGGTTGAATACGTTCCCCGAACGGAGAACGATATCGCCGATTACCTGTCAAAGTGCGCTGCCCTCAAGCTACCTGTGGAACCAGGTACCTTTGTGCTTCAGCTAACTCAGCCATCCGTTGATCCATCAACAGAGCAGAACAAGAGAAGGAAATCAGGACCCGGCAAGTACTTTCCCGCTGAGCTGCCCGGAGCCGCCGGCAAGGATGTTGCCGAGGACACTGAACCTGCCACGGGACGGCTAGCTCCGGCAGGACGCCAACCTCTTGCCGTCGAGACAGCCGCCCCTATAGCGGAGGAAATGCCTTTAGTCCTCGCCGTCGAGCCTCAGGCTCCAGGGTGGGCACAGCATACCGTCCGATTCCTCCAGACAGGGGAGCTTCCTGAGGAGCAGGAAGAAGCGGAAAAAGTAGCCTGTCGCTCTGCCATGTACCAGTTTGTCGATGACGTCCTGTACAGGAAGAGACCGAATGGTGTGAAATTGAAGTGCATTCCTCGAGAGGAAGGACTGGGGTTGTTGGCAGAGATACATGGAGGCATATGTGGATTCCACATTGGGTCGAGAGCCCTTGCCGGCAAGGCGTTCCAGCAGGGTTTCTTCTGGCCCACCGCCCTCCAGATGCAACGACACTCGTCACTAGGTGTGGGGCGTGTCAGTTCCATTCAAGAAAGCTTCATCAACCAGCTCAAGCCCTTCAAACCATTCCTCTCTCCTGGCCATTCTCGGTCTTGGGGCTCGACATACTGGGCCCTTTCCCCCGTGCTGTCGGGGGCTTTGAGTACTTGTGCGTAGCCATCGACAAGTTCACAAAGTGGCCAGAAGTGGAGGCAGTGAGGAAGGTCACAGCTCAGTCAGCTGTCAAGTTCTTAAAGGGGCTAGTGTGCCGTTACGGTGTACCCAACCGGATCATCACCGACAACGGTACGCAGTTCACAAGCCGCACCTTCATGCAATATACTCAGGACCTCGGCAGCAAAGTCTGTTTCGCTTCTGTCGCTCACCCGCGGAGCAACGGGCAAGCCGAGACGGCAAATGCTGAAGTGTTGCGAGGCTTAAGGACCAAGACCTTTGACAGACTGCAGAAGAGCGGAAGGCGCTGGATTGATGATTTGCCGACGGTTCTTTGGTCAATCAGGATGACACCAAATCGAGCCGCCGGCCAGACACCCTTTGCCCTGGTATACGGGGCAGAAGCAGTTATCCCCACTGAACTCATATATGGGTCACCTCGAGTGCTCGCTTATGATGAGCTTGAGCAAGAGCAACTGCGGCAAGACGACGCACTGTTCCTTGAGGAAGATCGTCTTCTGGCGGCTGTGAGAGCAGCATGCTACCAGCAAGCCTTGCGCCGCTACCATAGCCGCAAGGTTCATGCCCAGCGTGTAACACCCCGGATGTAACTTGCCATATTTGTAACTCCAACTCTTGCCATTTTCGGTAATGTGATATGATATTCCCTCCGTGGTTGGGTTTCCCTTCAGTTTGCATTTTGTCCTTGTCATGCATTTCATGTCATGTCATCATGTGCATCGCATTCGCATACGTGTTCGTCTCATGAATCCGAGCCTTTTCCCCGTTGTCCGTTTTGCAATCCGACGCTCCTACGTCCTCCGGCGCCCCCTTTTACCTATTTTCATGTGCGAGTGTTAAACGGTCTCAGAATGGACCGAGGTTTGCCAAGCGGCCTTGGTATAGCACCGGTAGACCGCTTGTCAAGTTTTGGGTCATTTGGAGGTTGTTTGATACTCCAACGGTTAACCGGGTAACCGCGAAGGCCTCTTGTGGGTTGCAGCCCAAAACCCCTCCAAAACAGCTCAATAACCCATCTAAGTCACTCCCATCCTCTAAGTCTTTCGATCACGATCGCGTGGCCGAAAACCGTGCTCAATTTGGAGCCTCCTAGCCCCTCCTACCTATAAATACACCCCTCTCCCGAAATTTTCGGATCAAAACCACCCCAAACCCTAGCCCCGCTCCTCTCCGCGCCGCCGGGCACGTCCGGTCCGGCCGGACACCGTCCGCCACCGCCGCATCGGCCAATCCGCGGCCGCCAAGTGGGCGCACCGCGCCCACATCGCCGCCGGCCCGCGAGCCCACGGCGGGCCCGCTGAGCCCGGCTCCGCCCCCGCGCTCCGCGCGCCTCGCCCGTGCCGCGCCTCCGCCGCCCCGCCGCCTGCGCTCGCCGCCACCCCGCGTCACCGCCCCGGATCCGCGCCGCCGCCGCCCTCCATCGCCGGCACCACCCACCGCGGCCGCCGTCGCCCTCCATCGCCGGCGCCACCCACCGCGGCCGCCGCCCCCTGCCGCGCCGCCCCTCGCCGCCAAGTCGCCGCCGCGCCCCGCCTCCGGCCGGATCCGGCCAGATCCGGTCGGGAATCGTCTTCCCCGGCCTTCTTCCTCCTCTCCGGCGCCTCTCCGGCGAGCAGCTCCGGTGGCCTCGATCCGGACGAACCCTAGATCCGAAATTCGCGGAGGTCGAAATTCCTCCAAGTCTTTTCTGTCAGATATTTTGTTGCATGTTCATCGCATCATAACTCTGCATCCGTGGCTCCGATTTGTGCGTATAGCATATAGATTTGTTCGCCTCGATGAGTACATCATTTCATCTCATTGCGTATTTTTCATTTGAGCTCATTTGTGTGCCCTAAATGCTGTTGAAAGAGGGCTATGTGATGTTAGTTTCATATCTGTTTCTGTTGGGGATGTTGCTATCCGGGGTAAACCGGTCTGCAGGGCCCGGGTTACCTCCGTCAACAGACCCGAGATGTTAAAACCCAAGGAGAGATAGAAGGGCCTAAGGCCCCTAATCGGTTTAAAGGTTTATGGTGTAAACCGGCCTGATGTAAACTTGTATTGTAAGTTAGGAATAGAGAGACCGACCCGGGCACGTTTATTAGCCGGAGGTTGGGACTTTGCAGACCGACGGGCGTCACCCGTGTATATAAGGGGATGACTCGGCGGCGGTTTGGGGACAGAGAAGAAGAACTCGAGGTTTAGGCGAAGCATATCGCTCCCTAAGCCCTCGAAACCCATCAATCCCATCACAACTAGACGTAGGCTTTTACCTTCATCGAAGGGGCCGAACTAGTATAAAAACCGTGTCCTTGTGTCCACTTTAACCCCTTCAAGCTAACCCGTTGCGATGGCTCCACGACTAAGTCCTCTTACTAGGACATCTGCCGTGACAAATCCACGACAGTTGGCGCCCACCGTGGGGCTATCGCGAGATGGTTTCAGGTTCTTGGAGGGCCGCTTTGAAGGACTCGAGGGTTACGCTGTGGGACGGATGACCAAGAGCCGCCGCGGAAAACTCTACATCGACAGCACAGGCTGGGGCCCCGACGCCGGCTCGATCGAGTACGGGTACCGGGTCCCCTTTGGCGGCATCCATGTTTTCATCGGCAAGATCGGAGAACCGGGCCCCGAGTTAGGCGTCTGCGCCGACCTCATCGAGACAGCTCAGTGCACGAGATCGACCCTGGCTAAACCGACCAGGAAGCACGCCTTCGTGGGAGTCATCCACGGGGGAAGCTACGAGGAAGGATCCGAATCTGGTGACGAAACCGCCATCTACTCTGGCGATGAAACGTCGACCGGGGAGACCGAATCTCTTTACCAGCTACAAGATGATCGGGTTGGGGGCGGCTCCGATGGCAACAGTATTCCGGACCCCTCCGATCTGCCCTATCGGGTTGGGATCTTCATGGCTGGGACACAGGCGGTGCCACGATCATCGACTGCAGCAGCAGCGATCTCCGGATCGGCAGCAGCAACGGCTGCGCGGGCAGGAGGCCCTACGGGTTCACCAGCCCAAGTTTTGTCAGACCTGTTTGACGCACTAGCAGCGCTCATGGCGGAGGCCAACCCGGTGGATCAGGAGGTTCACAATGCTGAGATTGCCAAAGTGAGAGAGCAGATCACTCGGGCTAAAGCGGAGCTGGCAGCGGAAGAGATCAGGATGACGGCGGAGCGCGCCGCTTTAGATGCACAGGCTTACAGGCTCATGATGGACCAGAAGGCGTCTCAGGAGGTCCTGAAGAGAAAATCCCGGTCTCGGTTGCCCGCCGCCCTCGACGCTCGAAATCTCTTCAACACCCCGGGGGTAAACCGTGCGGAGGCAACAACCGGCGCCCCGGTTCAGCACCGGGTAATAGACCTGCCTCGTCACAACACTGGTACACCACCGGCCATACCCACGCCGTCAGGTCATTATTCCAACCCGATGGATAACCTCGTCGCGGCGGCGGCTCGGTTGGAAGCCATTCCGATCGAAGGAGATTCACCGCAGGATGAAGAGACACGCCGGGTCAAGGAGCTCCTTAGGACCGCGCTGGCCCAGCAAGAAGCATATTCGCAAAGCCGTGATCGGATTCACTCCACCCCTCGCCCCAGCAGGAGCTATAGTAGGCGCGTGGAGGAGCCGGCCGTTTCAAGTAATGCCAGGCGTGAAGCGCTCCGCGGCAACAATCCGGCGGACGTTGACAATGCTCACGAGAATGTGGATCGCACCCGTGCACGGGAGGCCGGATTAGCAGTGCAGCATCAGCCTCATCAGCTTACACCTATCTTCCCAGCAGCTACGGTTGAACCGGGGGTGGTTTCCAGTTCTTTGGGAGTACCGTGCCTTATTCCCGCTTTGCGCAACGTACGCCTGCCCAAAGACTTCAAAGGCCCCCGCAAGGTACCAAACTACACGGCAGATCAGCCTCCGGAGACATGGGTGGAGAGCTATGAGATGGCTATGGAGATGCTGGACGTGGATGACACGGCGTGTGCCAAGTATTTTACTATGATGCTAGAAGGAACGGCCCGGACTTGGCTAAAGAGCTTACCGCCTAATTCAATTAGTTCATGGGCCCAATTGCGCGCCCGATTTATCAAGAATTTCAAGGACACGTGCAAACAGCCAATGTCAATAGTAGACCTAGCAGCCTGCGTTCAGCAAGAAGGGGAATCAACTACCCATTGGGTACGACGAGTATCAGAAGTTTTGCACTCATCAGATCGCATCAACGCAGACACCGCTGTAGTGCTGTTGGAAAGCAACTGTCGGTTTGGCCCTTTGAAGCTAAAGCTGGGCCGGATGAAGCGTGATTGTACAGATATAGGAACGCTCATGACCGCTTTAGTGAAGTATGCGGATTCTGACAGTACCAAGGATCCTGACTCTGGTGATGACAAAACAGGGAAGGGAAGGAAGAGTAGCAACACCAAAGGCCAGCAGCATCGACCGACAGGTAATGGAGGCGGAGGAAAACGTAAACCGGACGGGAGCATGGACTTGGTGGCCAGCACAAGTGCACAGGATAAAGGCCAGCGGCGTAAGGGAAAACAGCCAAGTTTTCGCGCCCATCCCGGTCCAAACCCGGAGCGTTTGAATTTTTTCTTAAACCAGCCCTGTCCGAAGCACGGAACAAAGGAGGAACCAGCAGCCCATCTTTGGAAGGATTGTTATATCATGAAGGAATTCAAAAGCTCAAACACTTTCCAATATGATCACAGCTCCGGCGGCGGTTCCGGTTCCGGATCAGGGTACGGTGGCGGGAATTCCGGTCCAGGGTTCCAGGGTAACCCGGGCGGACAGGTCAGCCAAAATAATCAGAATAATCAAAGTAATCAAAGTGGTTATCAGAGCAACCCGAAACAGTTGAGTGGTGGACAGTATCATGTCTTTACTACGAGCTTGGATAAACGAGATAGGAAGCTTCAGAGGCGGGCAGTCAGTGCTGTCGAACCGGCCACGCCTCACTATCTGCGTTGGTCGGAACAGCCTATCATATGGAGCCGAGAAGATCATCCTCCCAGGGTGTATAATCCGGGTCAGTTAGCACTGGTGGTAGCGCCTCAGGTGGGAGGTTATAAGCTCACCAAGGTGCTCATGGACGGAGGGAGCAGCATTAACATCTTGTATTATGAGACCTTCCGTCGTATGGGACTGGTAGATAAGGATCTCAGACCGACCAATACAGTGTTCCACGGGGTGGTGCCTGGCAAGTCTGCGTATCCGGTTGGTAAGATAGCCCTTGAAGTGGTATTTGGCGATAGTCACGATTCCAGATCAGAGACGCTGACGTTTGAGGTGGTTAAAATCCAAAGTCCGTACCACGCTTTGTTCGGGCGGCCAGCTTATGCAAAATTTATGGCACGGCCCTGCTACGTATATCTGCAACTTAAGATGCCAGGTTACAAGGGCACTATAACGGTTCATGGGAGCCGCCGAATCGCTTTGGAATGCAAGGAAGGAGATGCGACTTATGCTGAATCGGTTTGTGCTACGGAGGAGCTAAAGCAGTACAAAGACAGTGTTGATCCGGAGGATATGACTTCATTAAAAAAGCCAACTACGGACCATGATCCGGCCTTGAAGTTCAAGTCAGCGGCCGAAACTAAGCTTGTTGACTTCGTACCTGGCGATTCATCCAAGCAGTTCAGCATCAGTGCAAACTTGGATCCAAAATAGGAAAGCGCGCTCATCGAGTTCATCCGTGAGAATCGGGACATCTTTGCATGGAAGCCATCTGACATGCCTGGTGTACCGAGGCAACTCGCTGAGCACACCCTTAATGTGGATCCTAAGTACAAGCCGGTAAAGCAGTTCTTACGGCGGTTTAACGAAGAAAGACGTAAAGCGATTGGTGAGGAAGTGGCCAGGCTCCTGGCAGCTGGGTTTATCATTGAGGTTTTTCATCCCGAATGGCTCGCTAATCCGGTGCTAGTTCTTAAGAAAAACGGCACCTGGCGCATGTGTGTGGATTACACAGACTTGAATAAAGCTTGCCCAGCAGATCCTTTTGCTCTCCCCCGGATTGATCAGATCATTGATGCTACGGCAGGTTGCGAGCGTTTAAGTTTTTTGGATGCCTATTCGGGCTATCATCAGATCAAGATGGCAGTTAAGGACCAGGAGAAGACAGCGTTCATTACTCCCTTTGGAGCCTTCTGCTATGTGTCTATGCCCTTTGGGCTTAAGAGTGCGCAGGCTACTTATCAATGATGTGTGCAAAATTGCCTCCACAAGCAGATTGGTCGTAATGTGCATGCTTACGTGGATGATATTGTGGTCAAGTCACGGAAGAAGGAGACCCTGGTTGACGATTTGAAGGAGACTTTCGATAACTTGAGAGTATACCAGATGATGCTCAACCCGGCTAAATGTGTTTTTGGTGTACCTGCTGGTAAGCTGTTGGGATTTTTAGTGTCCCATAGAGGAATTGAGGCCAATCCAGAAAAGATCACAGCCATCACCTCCCTGGCCAAACCGAAATGCATCAATGATGTTCAGCGCATGGTCGGGCGGATTGCGGCGTTAAGCTGGTTTATCAGTCGCCTTGGTGAAAAGGCGATCCCCTTGTATCAAATGCTCAAGAAGACGGATCAATTTGTCTGGAGTCCGGAGGCTAATAAAGCGTTTGAGGACTTGAAGCGACAGCTAGTCAATCCGCCAGTATTAGCAGCCCCTGTAGATAAAGAGCCACTCCTGTTATATGTTGCAGCGAATGCCAGAGCGGTCAGTGTGGCGATGGTGGTAGAACGAAAGGAGGCTGGAAAGGAACATCCGGTTTAGCGGCCGGTTTACTATATCAGTGAAGTACTTATCGAGTCCAAACAAAGGTATCCGCATTGGCAGAAGCTGGTATATGGCGTTTTTATGGCAAGCCGGAAGCTGAGGCAATATTTTCAAGGACACCCCATCACGGTTGTCAGTTCTGCTCCTTTGGGTGACATTATACAGAACCGGGAGGCGACCGGTCGGATTGCCAAGTGGGCTATCGAGCTCGGGCCGCATGATTTAAGGTACATACCCCGAACGGCCATAAAGTCACAGGCACTTGTCGATTTCATAAACGATTGGAC
This sequence comes from Aegilops umbellulata, assembly GCA_032464435.1. Lineage (NCBI taxonomy): Eukaryota > Viridiplantae > Streptophyta > Magnoliopsida > Poales > Poaceae > Aegilops > Aegilops umbellulata. Next base: position 404,172,727 of record CP136054.1, on the reverse strand, counting down.
AGAGTTACATGCGCCTGAGGAGAAGCCAGATAACACCTATTGGACCGTTCATTTTGACGGATCAAGACAATTGGAAGGCTCGGGGGCTGGAGTCGTTTTAACTTCCCCACGAGGAGATAAGTTTTGTTATGTCCTCCGTTTAATGTTCCCCTGTACAAATAATGCGGCGGAGTATGAAGCTTTGCTTCATGGTCTTCGGGTGGCTAAAGAGATGAATCTGAGTAGAGTTAGGTGCTTTGGTGATTCGGATCTGGTGGCTCAGCAGGTATCTGGCACCTGGGATTCTAAGGATCCCCTTATGGCTGCATACCGACGTGAAGTAGATATGGTGGCTGGGCATTTCAAAGGCTATCAAGTGGATCATGTGGACCGCAGAAAGAATGAGGCAGCAGACGCTTTAAGTCGCTTGGGCTCTCAGCGCAAACCGGTCCCACCCAATGTTTTCTTGGATGTGTTGTACCACCCATCGGTGCAGCTGCCCGGTGAGCTGGAGTTGGCTGTTCCTGATCCGGAGGCTCAGTTAGTGGCGGCTCTTCACGCCACCCCGGATTGGACGCTCCCTTACCTGGCATATATGAACCGGGGTGAGTTGCCAGAGGATGAAAGCTTGGCTCGACAGATAGTACGACGGTCCAAATCTATGACCATTTTCCAAGGCGAGTTACATCATCGCAGCGTGTCAGGAGCACTGCAACGGTGCATATCCCCTAAGGAGGGGTGCGAGATATTACGAGAAATACATGAAGGGGATTGCGGTCACCACGCCGGTTCAAAATCATTGGTGGCTAAAGCGTTCCGCCACGGTTTCTACTGGTTAACTGCTCATGCTGATGCGGAAGACCTGGTCCGGTTATGTGATGGTTGCCAGAAATTTTCCAGACGAGCGCACATACCGGCTCAAGAATTGAGGATGATTCCAATCACTTGGCCGTTTGCGACTTGGGGGCTTGATATGGTTGGGCCTTTTAAGCGTTCCAAAGATAAGAAGACCCACCTACTGGTGGCGGTTGACAAATTTACAAAGTGGGTAGAGGCAGAACCTGTCAGTAAGTGTGATGCAGCCACGGCGGTTCGGTTTATAAAGAAGGTGATCTTCCGGTTTGGTTTTCCACACAGCATCATCACAGATAATGGTACCAATCTATCCAAGGGGGCCATGAAGGAGTTCTGTGCACGGGAGCATATACGGCTTGATGTTTCTTCGGTAGCGCACCCACAGTCTAATGGTCAGGCAGAACGAGCGAACCAAGAGATCTTGAGAGGTATCAAACCCCGGCTTCTGGTCCCTTTGCAAAGGACGCCGGGTTGTTGGGTGGAGGAGCTACCGTCTGTATTATGGAGCGTCAACACCACGCCTAACAGATCCACGGGGTTTACGCCGTTTTTTATGGTTTATGGGGCAGAGGCGGTTCTCCCAAGTGATATACGACATGATTCACCTCGCGTGGCAGCATTTGTTGAGGCGGATAATGAGCAGGCACGGCAGAACGCTCTTGACTTGTTGGATGAGGAGCGTGACTTGGCAGCTGCCCGTTCAGCGATTTACCAGCAAGATCTTCGCCGTTACCACAGCCGTTGGGTTAGGACCAGAACCTTTCAGGAGCGGGATTTGGTGCTTCGGCTCATCCAGGATCAATCTGATCAGCATAAATTATCCCCGCCTTGGGAGGGACCTTTTGTGGTCAGCAAGAATCTGAATAATGGGTCATATTACCTGATTGATATTCGAGAGCGCAAGGATTCACGCACATCAGAAGAGGAAACCAGCAGGCCGTGGAACATAGCTCATCTTCGACCTTATTATACATGAGCCCTGGGCTCTGTTTATGTACATATCATGACCATGTATATATTATGATTAATACAATAAACCGAAGCCTCGAGTAAAGCGGGGTCTCTTCTGTTCTTCACATCATGTGTGCTTACCCCTGGAGGTCGCTTCACAGAAGTTCAAATTATAGATTCCGGTTTAAAGGCCGGTTCAAGGGAAGATGTCTCCTACAGGGCCGTGAAGCTCTTAATATCCGGTTCAATATCCCGGTTCAAGCGTGAGGCTTCCTGTTCAAACATAGGTCGTATTCGAACCAAAGAGAACATAGCTATTCAAACATGGGGCTTCCTGTTCAAACATAGGTCGGGTTCGAACCAAAGAGAACATAGCTAAACCCTACAAAGTCAGTTGGGGACCTAGTCGGCCTGAACCGTAGCTACGCCTCCGGGGGGCTTGGTCATGTCTTGACGACGGTAATGCCTTCTGGCTGGCACATTTGCCACTGAATCAGTTGGGGACCTAATCGACTTGAACCGTAGATTACGCCTTAGGGGAACTCGGTCATGTCTTGATGATGGTAATGCCTTCTGGTCGGCTTTTTAGCCAATGAATCATTTGGGGGCTTGGTCGTGTCCGAACCAACGCAATGCCACTTGATCGGCCCTTGGCCATTGAGTCACTTGGGGGCTTGGTTGACGAACCAACGCAATGCCATTTGGCCGGCATATTTGCCACGATTCAGTTAGGAACCTAGTCGACCTAAACCGTAGCTACACCTCTTGGGGACTCGGTTTTGTCTTGACGATGGTCACGCCTTCTGAACGGTTCATAGTAACCATTATTTGCATGCGTTTTACTGTCGCGTTGCCTTTTCATATTTGGTTTTTGTTTTCTGCCTTTATTGTGGTATTTTTTGTTCTTCGGAACGTCAAGTATCTTTAAACCGATTCAGCTGACATAGCCTGGTTCGTTTTTTAACCCAGAGGCAAGTTGCCCGGTTTGGCAAAGGCGCAGCACGGTTCATAGGGTTGGAAGATCTTGTGTACTCAATAAAGACAGGAAACAGAGTTGGAAAACGTCATTGGAACGTAGTGCCTGAATATATTGTTCCTAAAGGCGCAGGACGGTTCATAAAGAGCATCAGTACCAGTGCGCGAAGGCACATTCAAATGCAGAGGTATTAAACTATCTTATTACAAGGCAACGTAGTGCCTGGATATAGTGTTCGTTGACGGATTAAAACGTCACCAATTAAGGTGAACCGGAGTGTTGATTACGCCTGTTCGCCGCCTCGGTTCGAAGGCTGGGGATCGTCTTGTGCCGCTTCAGCTCTATCTTGGTTACCCATTGGCTGGAAATCAGCAGTTGTCCAGTCGATTCCCATTAGCGCTTGAAAGACGGCCTCTTCGTGAATCAGCAAAGACAGTTCAATGTCAGGGGCGTAAGTGTGCTTACGGTTTGGAGGAATAAGGTTTCCCGCTTCAGGGACCGGGGCAGCCACTCGTTTGTTCTGGTTGTCGTAGTGGGCCTGGTAATGTGACAGATCTGCTTCCTCAGCCAATTGACAAGCTAGGGGGCGCACCGCCCGGTTTATCGCCCTCAAATCGTCCTCACCAAAGTCTGAACCGTCTTCCTTCAAGCTAGGGTATCCTTGGGCTGCTTCGACAGGATCGAAATCTGGTACCCACGCTTTGGCCCGGATCAAGGCAGTAATGGCTCCAGTTCGAGCAGCTGATCTCTTCAACTCTTCAATCCGGGCTGGAAGCATGGACAGCCTCTTTAACGTGTCCTGAATCAGAGACGGCGCAGGGTTGTTGTGCGATGCAGTGGTGATAGCTCTTTGTGCTCCGGTGTACAACTGTTCAATCAGAGTGTAAGCAGCTTTGAGTTTCATCCGCACGTCAGAACCCAAATGTCCGATACGTGAGCCTGCAGTGTTCCAAGATGGATTACAAACCGGACATAGGATGTAGCAGACAAGGTACAAATTGGAAGAAGGGCGGCGAAAAGCTTACCAAAGATGGCAGAGGTCATGGAGTGTATCTGTCACTTCACGGTGGATAATTCATCAACCACCGGTTTAAGAGCAGCTTCGGCATTTTCAGCCCTCTTCGTCAAAAGAGCTCTCTCAGTAGCCCAATCAGCTTGTTCTTTTTTGTGGCTTTCTTTCAGCTGTTCCGTAACGGTTAAGGCATGGGCCAATTCGTCCTTCGTTTTTTCAGTTTCAGCCTGTTGGGTTTTTAAGATTTCCTGAAGGTCCGAGACTTGTTTCGCTTTGGTCTTCAGATCCCCCTGCAGCAGGTCGTCAACAGTGTTCAGAAAATATTGCACGGTTTGGAAGTATCAACCACACAAGCAAGTTATGCGCTCGATACTTGGGGGCTAATGCATACTTGATTTTAACGCAAGTTTTCCATTACAAAAAGTCCCAAGATTAATACAAGTATTTAAACTTGGCACTTGGGGGCTAATAGTTATCTAATGATGTTTTCTGGTTATGACCTATGTTGAAGCCTTGGGTTTTCTAAACCGGACTTTAATTGTCAAGGCAGCCTGATCCGGTTTACCATCTCGGTTTGGAAATCTTGATAAGCTAAGTTGCAATGGAATGAAGCACAAGGGAGTTACCTCAAGTTTCAACTTCATCATCTTGATCATACCAGCTTCATAATCCCGACTGGTGTACAGTCGGTTCAGGTACCCGGAATAAAGATCCGGGGCGCTTAAAGCGGCGTACTTAGAAGAGTCAAGGTCCCATTTGCCCTTCATGGCCGAGATTTCGTCCTTGGCAGTATGCTTGGCTAAGGTAGCAGTGTTCCCCGGTTCAGAGTGACCGATGCCGGTAATCACAACATCATCATCCTTGGAATCGCTGCTCTGCAGTGGCCCTGTCGGTTTATCGGCAGTTCCAGAAGGGGGGATGAATTCCTCAACCCGAACAGGACTGACAGGCGGATCAGTATGGCTGGCAGGTTCGATAATCCTTTCTTCAGCGCAGGTGTCATCTTGCGGCGATAGATAACTCTGAGTATCTTCACGACCCAGAGCGTCAGCACCAGGAGTTTTCTCCGGTTCAGGAGCGGCAGTTCCTCCAGCCGGGTTATCCAGACGAGCCTTCTTGCTCGGTCTAGGTTTGGCCCTGGAAAAAGCCCAAAGATTGATAAAACGGTATAAGATGGATTAAGAGACCCATACAGAGATATGTTGTGATCGGTCCAACTTACCCAATAACTGTCTTCAACGGTGGCAGTTGAGTGGCTGAAGATTCACCAGAAGATGAATGGGAAGTGACCTGATAATCAGAGTCAGATGGATTTAGAGGCTGACGAGTTAAACCTGCTTTAGGAGGAAAGCTAGCGCATAAATTGGAGACCTCTGAGCGGCGTTTCCGAACCGGGCTGTTCGGTAAACCGGCGGAGGTGACTACCTGGCCGCTATGCCGAGTGGTGCGTCGAGCTTCATGTTGCTGGGTCTTCACAAGAAATTTGGGATCCAAATAAGCAAGAGGTGAGAAAATTTAATTTTTCGGTTTGCTTGGCGAGGTTTTTTCAAAGGCAAAGGAACGGCATCAGAAGAAAGAATAGTTACCTCTGGGCCTTCAGCATTGCTCGCTTCAGCGTCGTCCTGACAAATATCAGCATCAATAAGACGTACAAAAAGTAGGCCAACTGAATCGAGGTCTACCCCAAGGTCCGGATTACCCACATCATCCTCCTCGAAATCGGGGGTACAGGAAGCAGTGTTCCTTTTCTTCGTAGCAGGCTTCTTCGCCCTTGTCTTGGGTCTGATTATCTTTTCGGTTGGCTCCTGAAGCTTCTTGCTCCAAAACGGATCATCTCCCTGTTTCGAAAAGGACTGGAAGTTGACAGCATATATATATAAGGAGATCAAAGATTCTATAAACAGAGGAGTTACTTACAGCAGGTGGTTTGTTTGTGGCACAAAATGGAAGCAGGCCGGTTCGAGCGCAAACATGTTCCGGTTCGTTCAGCATCTTCTTCACAGCTTCAGCGACTTCGTCCTCCGTCAGCTGAATGTTGCAGTGCCTCAAAGGATCATCAACCCGACCCGTGTATTGGCACATTAAACCGGAGCGGATGCTAAGGGGCAGGATGCTCCATGAAATCCAGCAACGAGCAAGATCTACCCCCGTTAAACCGTTATCCATGAAGGCTCTGAGCTTGGACAGCTGAGGGGCATACTTACTCCTCTCTTTGGCAGTTAGCCGTGGGGGGAAGGGGTGAGTATTGCTAAGTCTCTCTGGACGGAAACCGGGCAGTGGATTTTCTTCAGCAGGGGAAGTATCCTTGCAATAGAACCAAGTGCAATTCCATTCTTGTGGATGACTATGCAACTTGGCGTGAGGATAAGTCACCTCTTTCCTCTTCTGAATCGCCATACCACCCAGTTCCATATTAGGGCCATCGGTAAATTCAGTACGCCGGTTCAGATGGAAAAAGTCCCGGAACAGCTCAACAGTGGGTTCCTCTTGAAAGTATGCCTCGCAAAGTACTTGAAAATGGCAAATGTTCGTGACTGAATTTGGACCAACGTCTTGTGGGCGCAACCTAAAATTAGCCAAGACGTCCCGATAAAATTTTGAACCGGGTGGGTTAAACCCCCGGGCCAGGTGATCCGCAAACACCACCACTTCACCCTCCTGCGGGGTAGGAGGACATTCGTCTCCTGGAACCCTCCAATGGATGGTATTTTTGCTACTCAAAGCACCAGTCAGAACTAAGTTGTTTAGTTGGGTCTCGGTGATGCAAGAGGGAACCCAGTTGCATTCGTACACCTGTTTTGCCATGCGGAAATCTACAAGATAAATGTATTCCGGTTTGAGAACAAGTGTGATTATAAACCGAAGATGATCTTATATAGAGTCAGGTTATCCGCAATGATATCAACCAGCGGTTCATCAAGGGGACTAATGGATGTGTGGATCGTCTTGTTCGCTTTGCTAAGAGTTAAACCGACCAGATCTAACAGCTGTGAGTATGAAAGCAGAAACAGATCCCATACGGATTCTTTCAAAGCAATGGATCTACAGCTAGGGTGAAAAAGAAATAAAAACAGGTAATATGAAGTCGGGCTCACAGCAGAACAACATAAGTTCGACAAGCAGGAACAAGAGTGAGATCTAAGGAAATGAGTGCAAATTTATGGCGACTGCTAAGAGGAACTACAAATCCAGATACAGGTATCATCATCTGTTCGCAAAGGCTGCTATGGGGATGAGCAAGAAACAGTAGCAGGACGATGAACCCTAGAACAGATCTAAAGCAACAAGAACAGGGGCCTTACCGGGGTCCAAACAGATGTGGAAGGTCGCCGCGGTGCTCTGATCCGATCAGGTTGATGCAGCGGCCGGAGTTGATGCAGCAGCTGACGGCGGCGGCGGAGCTCTGAGGTCTGGGTCGCGAGGAAGACGAAGAAGGGGAGGAAAGGAAGATGGCCTTCAAGTCCTATTTATAAGGCGCGGCGCGCGTGTCAGGCGCGCGAATCCAGGGGCCGCAGATTTCGGAAGCCCAGCCGTCGCCCTGATTCTTGCGGGTTAGCGAAAGGAGACGGTAGCTTGCGCTGACGTCATATCGGTTTACCACAGCAAGAGGAGACGGAGAAATGACGGTTTAACAAGTCACTAGAAGACATTTGAAGACAGAAATTCTTATTAAGGATTGACATGAACCTGTTCAAATCAATCTGGGGCCTAATGTTGGGGATGTTGCTATCCGGGGTAAACCGGCCTGCAGGGCCCGGGTTACCTCCGTCAACAGACCCGAGATGTTAAAACCCAAGGAGAGATAGAAGGGCCTAAGGCCCCTAATCGGTTTAAAGGTTTATGGTGTAAACCGGCCTGATGTAAACTTGTATTGTAAGTTAGGAATAGAGAGACCGACCCGGGCACGTTTATTAGCCGGAGGTTGGGACTTTGCAGACCGACGGGCGTCACCCGTGTATATAAGGGGATGACCCGGCGGCGGTTTGGGGACAGAGAAGAAGAACTCGAGGTTTAGGCGAAGCATATCGCTCCCTAAGCCCTCGAAACCCATCAATCCCATCACAACTAGACGTAGGCTTTTACCTTCATCGAAGGGGCCGAACTAGTATAAAAACCGTGTCCTTGTGTCCACTTTAACCCCTTCAAGCTAACCCGTTGCGATGGCTCCACGACTAAGTCCTCTTACTAGGACATCTGCCGTGACAAATCCACGACAGTTTCAGTACATGCACTTTTGTCATTTTTGCCATGATTGGTGTGTGCATCCTATGAACTTGATCCCTACATGTGTTTTGTAATATGCCATGCCATCTTTACAGTGGTGTATGCCATGTATTTTTGTGATCTTTGTGGTGACTAAAACAAGCATGCAAACTAGGGATCATATTGTTGCTGATTTCAGGGACTTAGTAATTTCAGTCATGTCCTGCTGTTATTTTTATGCTATGTGTTCATGTTGTTATAGAGAGATCTATGCCCATTTTGAGCATGATCAGTAAGGGTGTTTTGAACATATGGATTTGCTCTATCCATCCTTACATTTTTTTGTAATTATGGAGTGCCATAGCTTGAGTCAATCGAGCTCTACTTTTGCTATAAAATGTTACTGGCAGATTGTTTACATGTTATTCGATTTTGCCAAGCTTGTTGTAGTTGATCGTTGCATGCTATGATGCTATTCTTGCCATGTATAGCTTTTATGCCATGTCTTCTTGGTGGCTGTATGCTTTTTTTTATCATGAAATGCTCTGTAGTGAGTGCATCGAGCTCGTAAACATGCCTACTTGTTATCTGTTTTTGACATGTCCAGTTTTCTGCTAAGTCTGAAAACTGTAACGAAACTTGCTTAATTGACATGGGTGCTATTATATTTTCTGGTCCTTTTTGGCTCATGGTCTGTAAGGGATTTTTGTTCAATGCTTTGTGTAGATCCATGCCATGCCATATTTTGCTATGTCCTGTTCTTGTAGAAGGTTGTTTACTTGCTCTAAACATGTCATCCTGATGTTAATTTCTGGCATGATAGTATTTTCACCAAGTCTGTGAAGCTGATATATTTTGCACTTTTGCCATGCTTGTTTGAACCTGTTATTGTGTGATTTAGCCATAGCTCAGTGTTCATCTTTTTTCAAGCATCTTGAGTAGATCACTGCCATATGGTTTGATGATATGTTTGGGTGTAGTTGCTTAATTTATTGTTGCATGCTAAGTGGCATCATGCTGTTAAACGCAGAAATATGTCATTCTTGTTTTGCTTGTCATTTGCAAACCATGCATCCGATTCCGGTGATCTTTATATCGATTTCAACCGAAATCACCTCACCTTTCCAGTGGCATACTTGGTTTGCCAAGATTATGCCTTTTTCATCTTTTTTCCTTCCTGAGCATGCATATGCATTGCATACCACATCTCGCATATCATGCCATGTTTTGCATCATGTTGATTGCGCATTGCATCGTGGTTGATAGTTGTTCCTTTGCTTATGTTCTTGTTTTGGGTAGAGCCGGGAGACGAGTACGTGAACGAGGAACCTGTTGAGAACACTTACGAGGATCAAGCCTTCGACAACTCTGAGAACCTTGCAGGCAAGATGACCATACCCTCGAAATCACTTCTATCTTTGCTTGCTAGATGCTCGCTCTTTTGCTATGCCTATGCTGCGATACCTACCACTTGCTATATCATGCCACCCATATTGCCATGTCAAACCTCTAACCATCCCTTCCTAGCAAACCGTTGATTGGCTATGTTACCGCTTTGCTCAGCCCCTCTTATAGCGTTGCTAGTTGCAGGTGAAGATGAAGTTTGTTCCATGTTGGAACATGATTATTTTGGGTTATCACAATATCTCATATTTAATTAATGCATCTATATACTTGGTAAAGGGTGGAAGGCTCGGCCGTATGCCTGGTGTTTTGTTCCACTCTTGCCACCCTAGTTTCTGTCATACCGGTGTTATGTTCCTTGATTTTGCGTTCCTTACACGGTTGGGTGATTTATGGGACCCCCTTGACAGTTCGCTTTGAATAAGACTCCTCCAGCAAGGCCCAACCTTGGTTTTACCATTTGCCACCTAAGCCTTTTCCCCCGGGTTTTCGGGAGCCCGAGGGTCATCTTTATTTAACCCCCCGGGCCAATGCTCCTCTGAGTGTTGGTCCAACCTAGAGCCACTTGCGGTGCCGCCCTAAGGCAACTTGGGGTATCCTCGGTTGCCGTATGTACTGCTCATCCGGATGTGCCCTGAGAACGAGATATGTGCAGCTCCTATCGGGATTTGTCGGCACAATCGGGCGGCTTTGCTGGTCTTGTTTTACCATTGTCGAAATGTCTTGTAGTCCGGGATTCCGAGACTGATCGGGCCTTCCCGGTAGAAGGAATATCCTTCGTTGACTGTGAGAGCTTATGATGTGCTAAGTTGGGACACCCCTGCAGGGTATTATCTTTCGAAAGCCGTGCCCGCGGTTATGAGGCAGATGGGAATTTGTTGATGTCCGGTTGTAGAAAACCCGAAGTTGACCTTAATTAAAACACATCAACCGCGTGTGTAACCGTGATGGTCTCTTCTCGGCGGAGTCCGGGAAGTGAACACGGTGTTGGAGTTGTGTCTGACGTAGGTTGTTCTACGATCACTTCTTGATCACTTCTAGCTTCACGACCGTGCTTTGCTTCTCTTCTCGCTCTCTTTTGCGTTGTTAGCCACCATATATGCTATTCGCTTGCTGCAGCTCCACCTCACAACCCCCTCCTACCTTTAAGCTTAAATAGTCTTAATGTCGCGGGTGTGAGATTGCTGAGGCCCCGTGACTCACAGATTCTACCAAAACAGTTGCAGGTGCCAACGATGCCAGTGCAGATGACGCAACCGAGCTCAAGTGGGAGTTCGACGAGGAACGTGGTCGTTACTATGTCTTTTCCTGATGATCAGTAGTGGAGCCCAGTTGTAAGGATAGGGGATCTGTGTGGTATTTGGGGTAGTCTTCTTTCATTTTGGTTCCGTAGTCGGACCTTAAGTGTAATCTGGCTGATGGATGTTTATTTATGTATTGTGTGAAGTGGCGACTGTAAGCCAACTATGTATCTCTTTCCCTTATGTATTACATGGGTTGTGTGAAGATTACCTCACTTGCGACATTGCTTTCAATGTGGTTATGCCTCTAAGTCGTGCTTCGACACGTGGGAGATATAGCCGCATCAAGGGCGTTATACGGAGCCTTGAGGAAGGCGACCTTGTTCTTCGGCGCGTTCAATCGGCCAAGAATTCCAACAAGTTGACGCCGAAGTGGGAAGGCCCTTATCGGGTAATACGAGTCACCAGGCCCGGCGCAGTCCGCCTGGATACCGAAGATGCCATTCCGGTGAGCAACTCCTGGAACATCGAGCATCTTCGCAAGTTTTACCCATAAGGCGCGGCTTGTCGGGCCTCCCGGCAAGCCACCCTTTTGTACAAGCATTGCCGATGATGCATGTAAACCTTTGTACAAAGCCAGGCGCAGACCATGAGAATAAATGAAGCGCTGCCCCCCTAAGTTATAACATGCATGCTAGATCGAGTCTCGTCCTTGGTTAGGGTCGATAGTGCTTAGCAGCGGCTAACCCCTAGCTTAGAGGTCGAGTGTGCGTCTCTTTGCCGTTCTTTTGTCTCCTTTGGTTCGCAGGGCTCGGATATCCTTGCCGGATCACTTGAGGATGTAAAAAAGGAGAAGAGGGACGGACCAGCATCTGGACCACGGCAAGCCACTGTTGCCGGGGGCTGCAAGTACAAATATTCACCCACGGCGAACCTGAGTTGCTGGGGGCTGCAGTTTCAGATAAGTTCTTCATCCCTTATCATGCATTCTCTTATGGACTGAGGTATGCCAAACCTCGTTTCTTCCTAAAGCTACCGTGCTCCCCTAACTCTAGGCCATAGTGCTCGTTCCTGGGGCCAGGTTTGGTCGTAGTCGCGACAGCAAAGGGACGAAACGAGGAGCCTGAACCCGCCTCATCCCTGCCTCCGCCGAAAGCGTGAGAAAGGTCGAGCGACGTGGGAAGACGGCAGGGCCTGCTGCCGGGCAAGGAAGTGTCTTTCTTAAAGATATCAAGGATTTGCCCCTTGACATGGGTTCCACCCGCAAGACAAGTGACCCGGCAAGCATCCCTTTTTCATTCAAAACATTCCACTCAGGTACAGTTCATGGAGAATAAAAACATGAATGATGGGATTACAAGCTTTAAATTCAGCTAAGGCCCGAAGGCTTACAAACTAAAAAGAGATAAGGTGCCCGTAATCCCTTTCTTGTCCCTCTCTTCAGGACGCAGGTCAAGGAGGCGAAAAGGGCAAAAGGGGCGCCTAGACGAGCTACAGGTGGCAGAAGACACCAAGAGAACATCTCGGTGGTCGTCCAAAGGCTGGATGGTGATGGCAGCGCCGGAGGCAGAGCTCAAAGACGAGGCGGCAGGACTTCAGCACGCGTCGAAGGCGTCGTGCCCATGTACTCCAAGCTGACGGCCTTGCCGCCCGCCCTCTTCCCCTTCCGCAGCCTCCCAACGCCAGCCGCCCAAGGAGACGACCCCGAGAAGTTCGAGGAGCCGGCGACACGGATGATGGGGTCGCCGGTGCCGCACGGAGCAGCGCCTGACACCTAGTCGGACCCGTCATCCTGCCGCCCGCTACCCTCATCGTCGCTGCCGCTGTCCTCCTCGTCACTCCCGCTCGAGGAGGAGTCTTCTCTATAGGAGGAGCTCTCCACGCAGCACCTTGCCCGAGTCCCGAAGCACCCGAAGACCTTGACGGAGAGGAGACCGCCCTCCATCAGCTTAAAATGGAGGGTGAGCCCCTCCGTCAGGCGGTGGATACGGGTGAACGTCTTCCACCCTCGACCAAGATACATCACATTAGGGGCTGGGAAGTCGACGCGGACTCACGCACAGCTGATTCCACAACCCCTCATGTGCAGCCTCAGTGTCTCAGGCGGGTCCAGCTCCATCTCGCTTGCGAATGGAGTCGGGAGGCGAAGACGACGGTGAGGCGGCCGACGCAGCCTGACGAAGAACTCACAAGGGTCGTCCCCAACGTGGCCCTCCATGGGGAGAGGAACTGCTGGCGGAGGCAAAGCCGGCGAGCCGCCCCGTCCTCCTCTTCCCCGAGCGCCTCGGCCTCGCCCATGGCCTTGCCCTCTCCCCCTTCCCCTCGCGGCTGGCTCTGCCACCGCAGGTGCAGGAGAAGGAGGGACGCGTTGTCGAGCGGCGACCCTCGTCGCCACCGTCGAAGGACCAGGTGAGGGAGTCCTAGATTAGGGGGTGTTCTGATAGCCGGACTATACCTTTAGCCGGACTCCAGGACCGTGAAGATACAAGATTGAAGACTTCGTCCCGTGTCTGGAAGGATCTTTCCTTGGCGTCGAAGGCAAGCTAGGCGTGCGGATATTCAAGATCTCCTACCATTGTAACCGACTCTGTGTAACCCTAACCCTATCCGATGTCTATATAAACCGGAGGGTTGTAGTCCGTAGGCGAACCATCATCATACACAATCATACCATAGGCTAGCTTCTAGGGTTTAGCCTCCTTGATCTCGTGGTAGATCTACTCTTGTACTAGCCATATCATCAATATTAATCTAGCAGGAGTAGGGTTTTACCTCCATCGAGAGGGCCCGAACCTGGGTAAAGTAAAGGGTCCCTTGTCTCCTGTTACCATCCGACCTTGACGCACAGTTCGGGACCCCCTACCCGAGATCCGCCGGTTTTGACACCGACACCAGGGTTCCCTTTCTCCATGGTGAATGAGAGGGAGGGGAGCAGAAGCTGAAGAAGTGAGATGGAGGAATGCAGGGCACCGACCCCCCCCCCCGCTCTTTATAAAGGAGCAGGGTGGGGGCTCGACCGCCCCGTTCCGGCAATGAAGACGTGAATGGCACAGGAGACCGGGGCCGATCCACCGGCCCAGCCCGCGATCGCCCGGCTTCCCGCCTCCACCAACTGCCACCCCAGGCGCATGAGCGCCGCGTGGCGAACGTGAAGGACCGAAGCGACGGGTGAGGTGACTTCTCCCCGCCCCATGATTAAAGGGAGTGGACGCCTTGAAAGACCATGCCTCGGCCCCGTCCAGTAAATGGGTTGTGCCTCCACGCCTACCTACGTTTATGGGGAAGACGCGAACCGCCCCATTTTTACTACGACGTGACGCATGCGTGCAGAGGCCAGCCTCACGCATGCCGCCCACATCACGCACGCCTCCCCATGAAGCGCCACGCGCAGGAAGCATGGCAGGCGCAGCGCGCGAAGAAACTTACCGCGGTAAAAACCGCCCTGCCTGCCCGCGCACCGTTCTTGGGCCTGGCCCAACAACGCGTAGCGCTTATGTGTGGCCCAGGCCCGGGGGCTCCTGTCGGTGTACAAAAAGAGGGGTACACTTTTTGTACCCCTATGATTGTGCACGGGCAGTCTGAGCCACGGGCGCCGCCGCACCGAGCCCGACAAGGGAGGTAGAAACCAAGGTAAGGCCGAAGCCAAAGAGGAGCAGAACGACGCCAAGACCAAGACCACAAAGAGCAAAGGGGATGAAGCGGGGCCCCCGGCAAGATCCTTGTCGGGAGGCGGTTTTTGCAAACCCGCCAAGACCCTTGTCGTGGCAGCTCGCCCCACACCTACGGAGCGGGTCACCCTTGAGTCCACTGCCAACATGGGGCAAGGAATCGGGAGGCATCCCCGTGGTGGTATGCAGATCTTTATGAAGACATTCAAGATCAGATGCACACTTTAGAAGATGATGGTCCTTGGCGGGATCCCAGCCAAGGAAAACCACAAAGCCCCCGGCAAGAGCCTTGCCGGGGATGGCAGCAGGTGCCACGGCAAGACCCTTGTCGGGACGCCAACAACACCCTTGCCGGGGCCGCGGCAAGGCCCTTGCCAAGGACACCCGCGGGACTACCATCGGACCCACACCAGGCATGCCTCCACCACCGTTCGCATGCATCTGCCGACCAAACCAGCTGGGCAGGCACCTGCGTGGCGGCATGCAGATCCTCGTGGAGACCCATCGCTGCGCCACCTCAGCAGCCTGCCCGCCTACATGGCATCGCAGGCACCGCTGGCTAGGGCGCGTGTCGACGCGGAAGAGAGCGGCGACGGATGAGACAGGGCTCTCCCCCGCCCCCGATAAAGCTAGGACACCTAAGCAAGGCGCAATAAATGAACCTTGTCATGTAATGCGAGGGATAAGTTCGCATCACTGTACCCGTTCCACCTGTGTGCCACTGTGGCAGCCCCTTTCCCTATAAAAGGAGGCTCCAGGCGACCAGGAAGAGGATTCGGCTTTTTGGAGCTCGTCACGCCCCATAGGTAGCTCAAGAACACAAACATATAATCCACCAAAGCAAGAGTAGGGTTTTACGCATCTTCGCGGCCCGAACCTGGGTAAAGGAATCGGGTACTGCCTGCTCGATCCGCTCTTCTCACGACCCCCGCGCCCCGCAACTGCAGAAAGGGATTCTCATGATCCCATAGGTGTCGTTTCCCACCGACAAATATCTTCAACGTTGTTCAAGTAATGCTAGTTTGTCGGACCCTGCCGTGCCAGCGACGGCCTCTCCGCCTGTGGGAGTTGAATCCAAAGGCGCTGCAGACTCTTAAGCACTTCTTCGGCACTACACACGAAGGAATGTGGAGATTATTCTTCGGGAAATGAAGGCAATGGCCGGACACCATCAAAGATGTCGGCCTGGACTGTAATCATCCGGATACGCCGGTAAGTACCCGTTTGCCGAATACCTCATAATTAGATACCCAGTGGCATGATATTGACGGAATCATCCTTTTTTAGGGCTGGATAAAGAAGGTGCAACAGATTAGGTGTCCGGTTCCCCTTCCCGAAGACTCGGCTAATCCTGTGCTAACAAGGATGCTGGCCTCGGCACCATATCAGGCGCCGGCAAGGGAGGGCAAAGAGGAGAGCGAAAAGACCCGGGATGACCTTTGTTCCAGAAGTAAGTTGGATATTGAGTCCAGAGAAATCGACCTTTCCTCGCTAGAAGATAGAGGCGAAAGAGGAGCCAGCATCCCTTCTCCGAGTTGGAGGAAAAGGTCCGCCTCCGAAGGTTGGGAGGGACGGTCCCCCAAAATGGGCAAGATGCCACCGTCGAGCGGCTTGGGTTTGGAAAGCAACGCCGTTGAACAACACTTACAAGGGGACAAGCCCTCAGCCAAACTGTATGTCAATCCGGAATACTTTGATAGTGTCTCGCTCCTTTGCCCTTACCGAAGATATACGTAACGCGTCCGTGCATTTTTACAGGTCGGCGCAGAGTGTTTCTGGGCAATCCTCTTCCTCGGGAGGTCTCCTGCCAGAGATGATGGAGAGAGAGACGCCTCCCTCAACCTCCTCACCCAATAAGGACGACGACTCTGAAGTGTCATCGCGGAGGGTTCTTCTTGAGCAACAAGTTACGCAGGGGATAAAAGAGGCAGTACCCGAAGGTGGATCTCCGACCGTCCGAGATTTTGGGGCTGATAATAAAGGCCCCAGACTGTCTGGCTCGCAACCGACGGTGATTCTGGAGACAGGTGAACAGATTCCTTCAAAGGATGGTGGTGCTCCTAGAGCGGCTTCCGGAGACCCGGAGGCTCTGGATATATTGCGAGACATGTTGCGGAAAACACCTGTCTCGGGAGAACAACGTACCTTGATGGGTACAGTGGTTGAGAAGATTTTGTCTGCGAAGAGCGGATTGAATGAAGCCTTCATGAGCCTGCTAAAAGCCGTCGACGTTTGTGATATAATATTTTCAGTATGTTTTATTTGCAAAGATGCACCTGTGTATAGGTAGTAGCCCCCGAGACTCGGGTTGGCTTCCACTGGGAAGCGAATCGGAGGATCAAAAAGTATTACTCAAGGACTGATTTGATGAACTGGAACGCACCCCTTAGCTACTTCCCAGACTATGGACAATGCCGAGCTGTAGCGGAAGCTTGATGTAGCAAGGGATGACCTTGCGTTAATCAATATGCGTCTTGACAAGTCGCAAGGTATGTATTTGGGGCAATCCCCATACATTTTTTGTGGTATAAGCATGATGTTAAAATCTATATGCTGGAATATGCGTGGCTGTAGATGGTGTTGCCGCCATTGAAGTTCTTCAAGCGGAGCTGGCCTAGGCCAAGGAGCAGGCCCGATGTAGCAATGCGGCTGCCGAAAAGGCATCGACTGAGTTAAAAGCCGAACAAGCTGCATGGCGCCAAGAAGATGAGAAGATATCCACGATGACGCTCGAACTAGAGAATGCTACTGGCCGCTGCGAATTTCTGGAGAAGGAGAGTAAAGCCTTAACGGCTGAACTGGACAAGGCCTTACAAGAGGCGAGAGAAGCGCGGTCGGAATCCAGATCAACCCATGAGGAGATCCGGCAAGCTAGGGAGATTGCGGCTAGTAAGACGTTTCTGCTGCAACCTTAGTTCGGTGATCCGAACTATGCTCAGCTTAACCAAGTGTGGGGCTCTCCGGACGAGTTTTTAGACCTGCCGAAGAGTTCTTCCAATGCAGCGCAGTATTACCAAACACAAGAAGGGTATGCAACAGAGAAGCTTTTTTGGTCACAGTTTGGCGCATCAAAGTGCCCTCTGTTGCTCAATGAACAGATGTCCCAATGGGCCGAACTTCATAGGATATCCGGCGCTGCCATGAAGAACGTCATAATCCGGTTGTGGCCAACCAAGCCTATTCCGAATAGCTACTTCGGTTTGGTGCAAAGGCTTGTTGACGCGGTGCCGTGTATCGACGCTGTGAAGCGATCGGCGTGTATCGAGGGTGCACGGATGGATTTTGCCCAAGTCAAGACATTCTGGGGGAAGATGAAGGCCATCGATGTTGCGGCGAAGAGTCCACCTGAGGGCAAGGACCGTCCTGAACCAGAGCATTATTTTGAAGACGTCCTGGAGGCCGCCCGCTTGATAGAGGGTTAGTGCTCGAAAAACATAATGTTCGAGTGAGGTGTATGGGAATTGTAAAAGACCATTTTATAGCGGATCTACTTTATGTTTTGCTTGAAAGCTTGAATTCCTGCTATGCAGCCATTTTAATATAATCTGAAAGTTTTCTAGTCGTCGGCTTCGGCCCCCTCGTAGTAGGGTGTTTGGAAAAGCATTTAATCACTCTTTATCCAACGTCTTGGTCCATAAAGGAGGTGATAATGCGGCGAACCAGGCAATCGGACTATAGGGCGTTAACACTTTCACTTAGCCATATGAGTTTTATGGTGGGACTACGACATAGCCCCTGGTATGTATGCGGCGTATGGTGCCTTACATATTTGATCTGAAAAGGATCCTTCGTGTGACATGGAGAATTGCTAAAGATTCCAATAAGTCGTCAAGTGGTTGACCAACTCTCGCCTCATCATGACAGTCAGTTTTCGGCTTTCTCTACTAAGGTACTTGACCAGATGAACCGGAAGCACAATCGCAGTAGTTCTCCCTTTACTACCCTAGCCGATAGAGCGGAACGTAGGGTAGCAAGCACAGGAGCCGGGCAACCCAACTATTGACCCAAGACAATGATTCGGAGCTGATGCATATAAGGCCAAACTTGCAACACCGAAGTACACTGTAGAGTTGTTCGGGCTTTTGCTAGCAACTCATTTGTTCCCATACCGAGCCCCCGGCAGGTTATGCCAAGGTATATCTGTGAGACGACCATGGGAGCCGTATTCAGTGGCGAAACAACACGGATGATTAATTCGGATACTGTTTACTGTGAGCTGAGCGATATGCCAATGATTACTTATTATATATATAAGCCATCCTCCTGGCTATTTGACATGCTCGGGGTCGGAGGCGGAGGAACAGGCATAGTACAGGCTCAAAATAGAGAGTGCGTTCTACAAAAAGTTATTTTCGACCTCCTGTCGCACGTCTGTGCCGCCAGTCTTTGGCAGGGGGAATCCTTGATGGAAATAGCCCCTTAGGTGAGTGTACGGATCCGGACTCCGATAGCGCTAGTTTCAGATGTTTGTCCTGTTCGTCACCTGTTTTTAAGGGACAGTGAAGGAAAAATAAAAAGAAAATGGATAAAAAATGTTACAGGGGTGCTTGCAGGCTTGTCCGTAGTGTGCTTCTGCCAATGCCCATGGTATCTTGAGTGCGTAGTGACGTATGCGCGGCACAAATTTTGCAGGTGTACGAGGTGGGCGGCGGAAGCCGGACTGCTATTTTGGCTCCACGAGTAGTTGATCCTCGAGTGGAAATTGCTTCTGGCCCGCAGTATTTCCTTGGTGAACCTCTCCATCGCCCCTATCGCCTGGCGGTCTCTTCCCCTTGTGTTCGGCGTTGAGCTTGCCGGCCTGTTTAAAGACCCAGCAGTTTCTGTTAGTATGATTAGCTGGTTTATCGGGGTGGCCATGAATCTGGCAGGGTCAGTCCAATATCCTATCTAGGTTGGATGTTTCGTCTCGGTTTGCCTTGAATGGCTTCTTCCGTTGACCGGGCTTGGGGTTGTTGAATCTAGCATTGACCGTTGTGTCGCGTGATCTTTCATCATCATTGCGACCGTTGTGTTTGCTTCGTCGTGGCTTGCCATTGCCATCTCGGAAGTGCCCGGGTCGCTGGCGATGTTGCTTCTACGAGCGAGCCAGCTGTCTTCCCCCGCGCAAAAGCGGGTCATTAGAGCAGTAAGGGCTTTCATGGATTTAGGTCCTTCTTGTCCGAGGTGGCGTGCTAGCCATTCATCTCGGACGCTGTGTCTGAAGGCCACAAGGGCTTCCGTGTCTGGACAATCGACGATTTGGTTCTTTTTGACTAGGAACCGAGTCTAGAGCTTACTAGCTGACTCTCCGGGCTGCTAGACAATGTGGCTTAGGTCATCGGCGTCTGGTGGCCGGACATATATTCCTTGGAAGTTGTCAAGGAAGGCTTCTTCCAAGTCTTCCCAGCTGCCTATGGAATTTTCAGGCAGGCTGTTTAGCCGGTGCCGAGCTAGCCCTTTTAGCTTTAGTGGGAGGTATTTGATGGCGTGGAGGTCGTCTCCACGCGCCATATGGATGTGGAGGATGAAATCTTCTATCCATACCGCGGGATCGATTGTTCCGTCATATGATTCAATATTGACGGGTTTGAATCCGTCAGGGAATTCATGATCCATTACTTCATCAGTGAAGCAAAGAGGGTGTGCAGCGCCTCTATGTTGGGCCACACTGCGACATAACTCCGAAGGAGCCCATTTGCGGTTTTCGTCTCGGGCATGGCTAGGTTTGTCACATCCGAATAGGTTGCCCTTGTCGCGTGTCGAGGCATGCCCTCGCGATCCATAGATCAATCTTGCTTGTCCTGCTCTACTATCCGAGTCTCATCGGAGGTCGTCAGTACAGCCATGAGCTGTGTTATTCTTGTCTTTGCGGCGACGTGGGGCGGTCTGGTATTCAGCTTGAGTTGCCTCTTTATCCAGACAGAGTTGTCAACGACCTGCCGCATTGTGTGATGATGGTACGGGCCCCAACGCCTCGTCATTAGACTGAGGTAGTGATATATGCTTCGGGTAGCTTTTGGCTGGGCCACTAAGGCTGTATTCTTCGGCGGCCAAGACTTCGGTCCATCTGTCATTGAGTAGGTCTTGGTCAGCTTGATGTTGCTGCCGCTTCTTTTACAGGCTCCTCGCAGTAGCTATTAGCCTGCGCTTGAAGCGCTCCTGCTCGAGGGCTTCTTCGGGTACGATGAAGTCTTCGTCGCTGAGGCTTACCTCGTCTTCGGAGGGCATAAGGTAGTTGTCATCCTCCGAATTTTCGCTGGGCAGGACCTGTTCATCGGGGCTTGCTTGCCCGTTTTCTTTTTCCTCCTGTTTGGATCTTGCTCCAACAAGGTCTTCATTGTTTTCGGCATCGTCCGGAGTACTATTTTCTCCGGTGCCAGCGTTGCTGTGATATGACTTAGAGCGGTGTTTAGGGTGCCGGTACTTAGGCTGTGTCTCAGGAGATTTATTCTCAGCTGGATCTTCTTTGTCATCATGGCTAGCTTTTTTAGGTGTATCAACCATGCACACGTCGTATGAAGAGGCGGCCGTTCCGCGTCCCATGAATGGCGGGTCTTGGCCTTGCTCCTTATCGGCATCGTCGTCTAAACTGTCGATGTCTTCGGGGCAATAATCAAGTGTGTCGGTTAAGTCCTCGACGGTGGCTATGAAGTGGGTGGTGGGTGGGAAGCGAAATTCTCCATTATCAGCCCCTAGCTCGAACTGGACACGGTTCGGCTGTGAGTCCCCTGCCAAGGATAGGTTTTTTAATGAATTTAGAATATCTCCTAAGGGCGAGTGTTGGAAGATATCTGCAGCGCTGAACTCGAAGATCGATAACCGATCCAGCTCGGTGTCCGCAGGCGTACATGGTCCAGAACTTATAGCCAGAGACAAGTCCGGAGTTCCGTTGACGCAAATACTGCAGGGTGTCGAGTCTGTGTGCGGCTCCAACACCGCGGACTCTGTGGCCTCGGATGGCACGATCTGCTCCGGTTCTAAGGCCGTTGCAGCAACAGGAACCTTCTCTAGGATGTGATCCGATGACAAATTTAGGTCATGTTCGTCGGAGCGAGGGGGAGCGATCGCCACGGTCTCAAATCCATTGAAGATCAAGTCTCCACGGATATCCGCAATGTAGTTCAAGCTTCCAAATCTGACCTGGTGGTTAGGGGCGTAGCTATCGATCTGCTCCAGATGGCCAAGCGAGTTGGTTCGCAGTACAAAGCCGCCGAATACAAAAATCTGTTCGGGAGGAAGGTTTCTCCTTGGACAGCGTCACTATAGATGATCGAAGGGGCCATCGAACCTTTCATCGATGACACAATGGAACTCTCAATGAAAGCACCAATGTCGGTGTCAAAACCGGCAGATCTCGGGTAGGGGGTCCTAAACTGTGCGTCTAAGGTCGATGGTTAGCAGGAGACGGGGGACACGATGTTTACCCAGGTTCGGGCCCTCTCTATGGAGGTAATACCCTACTTCCTGCTTGATTGATCTTGATGAATATGAGTATTACAAGAGTTGATCTGCCACGAGAGTATTACAAGAGTTGATCTGCCACGAGATCGTAATGGCTAAACCCTAGAAGCCTAGCTTGTATGACTATGGTAATGAGTATATCCTTTCCGAACTACGCCCTTCGGTTTATATAGACACCGGGGGGATCTAGGGGTACATAGAGTCGGTTACATAGGAAGGAATCTTCATAGTTGGTCGCCAAGCTTGCCTTCCACGCCAAGGAGAGTCCAATCCGGACACGGTACAGTCTTCGGCCTTCATGTCTTCATAGCCCATCAGTCCAGCCCATGGATAACAGGTCGGACGCCCGAGGACCCCTTAGTCCAGGACTGCCTCAACTAGCGCGGGTCATGATGGAACCACGCAAGCCTTCTGCCTCTCGTGGGCCCCCTGGGTGTCAGGAGCCCATCGTCCCCTGAGAGGCGAGCTTCGGCGGCACACCTCATCAATTAACTTGACGCTTCAACAACGCCACATTTACAGGTGATTTCTGATTTGTTCAAATTGAGGGTGCCCCACGGGCTGCACCAACCTCAAGCTGACCTGTACCGGACACGGCAGCTCCATCATTTTTTGGTTGTGTAACGAATCTCAATTATGCTTTGATAAGCTTATGTTGCTTACATAACTGTGTGTTTGGTGCAATGCCACCTTGAGAGCTCCGCATGCCCATGACTCCTCTCTTGACCGCTCCATGAAAGGGGGCTGGGCACAGGGCCTATGCTCGGGTCCGTCCCTGAAGCATCGTGAAATCCAAGTGATCGAGCTCTGGCTCACGGGCCAGCCCCCATGCACATCACCTCACCAAGGTCCTTGGTGCCTTACCCCCTCCCATAAAATGACCACAAGCGAGTTGGTGAGCGCGCGTCACTCCTGTCGGCGTTCTGGGAACGGGGGTCCCCAGACTTGCCTGCCTGCGGCCTGCGGCGTGGCTCAAATGGGGGCCCAGCGTGGCCCATCTTCATCAGCACAAGGCTCAAGACCCTCGCGAGGGGCCAAGCCTCGCGAGGCGGACGACATGGCGCTTCCTCAAGCACGGCCTCCTTAGGCTGGCTCGCGAGGAGGCGGAGAGATCAAGGCGGGTACCTCACGAGGTGCCCATGACGCAAGCCATGACGACCAAGGGTGCCAGGCGGGCGCCAGCCCGCGCAGTGTCTCCCCTTTCCTCTTTGGTGCAAAGGGGGCAAGCGCAGGCGAAAGGATCAAGCAAAGGCATCCATTTCGGTGTAACGAGACCAAGACCAGTCCAACGAAGGGAAGGAGGTCACCATGGAGCCCAGGACGGCGTCACCACAGGGCCTTTGGCAGGCGAAGACCAACTTTAGTCAGGATAAGTGTACCAGATGTTCCCCTTCAAATTGGCCAATTGTTGGCGCCCTTCCCGCTCAATATTTGGGAAGAGGCCCAGGGCCTTTGCCTATAAATAGGACTAGCCACCCCCAGGGTAGAGACACCTGATTGATGATCTAGAGCAAGCAGAGAGAGAGAGAAAGATAAGGGCGATCGAGCTCCCCCTAGCAGTTCATCCCCTAGCCCAGAACAGACCCTCGAGAGGCTGTTCTTCGTTGTATTGTTCTTCCTCATCAGCCCAAGAGGCAATCCACCCACCACACTGGAGTAGGGTATTACACCACAATGGTGGCCCGAACCAGTGTAAACCCTGTGTCTCTTGTCTTGTTCTTGCAGTAGTTTAGATCTTTGCGAGACGGAGAGGTAGAGGGCACGATCTCCGCGCGCACCCCAGAGTTCGAACCTTAAGGGTCTGCCGGAACCCCAGAATCCGACATTTTGGCGCGCCAGGTAGGGGTGCGCCAGAGTCCGTCTTCCGCCGCTCCGCTCTCCTCCGACCGTCGCGTCCATGTCTGATGCTTGTCGGGCCCGCGCCGAGCGCCGGGCCGCCATCGCTTCTCGCGCCGTCCAGATGGCCCCCGTCGATGGGCGTCCTCGTCGTTCCCCGTCGCCCGCCGTCAACGCCGCCACCGGCCCGGCGGGGAACGAGCAGCAAGCATCCTCTCAGCACCCATCCGTGCGGCGGGATGGCCGCACCGCCACTCCGTCACTCACCCCGGCCGGTTCTTCGTCGCACGCGCTTCGCGCGCCCTTGGAGGCTCGGGCTGCGCTCCTGGCGGCGAACGAGCTCCTGCGCTACCACCCCGTCGACGACGTCTACGAGGAGTGGCTCGACCGCGTCGCCGAGCTCGTTCGCGCCGCAGGGGGCTCTCCCGCGCCTTCCGCACCACTGCGCCGCACTCCGCCCCGCGTCGGCAATGAAGCCCCGGGGGCGTTCCAGCCGCCACCTTTCCAAGAAGATGCCATGGCCCCAAGGCGCGCAGCTCCTAGGCGGAACCCGCTCCGTCATGCGCCGGCCCAGCAGGAACAGAGCTGCCAAGAAGTCTCGCGACCGCAAGAGGCCGCCCGGGCGCTCCCAGCTCCGGCACGTCAAGACCCCGCGCTGCTCCCAGCTGCGGCGCAAGGGGACCCACAAGGCCAGGCTCTCCCTCAACCAAAACATCCCGCGGCCACCACTGGCTGCCGCGCCTACACCCCCGAGCTACGTAGCGTCGCGTGGCCCGGCAAGTTCAAACCGGACCTGCCTCCTCGCTACGACGGCACAACTGATCCCACGGAGTTCCTCCAGCTCTACGAGCTGGGAATCGAAGCTGCCAGCGGGGACGAGAAGGTCATGGCGAACTGGTTCGCCATGGCGCTGAAGGAAGGTGCTCGCACTTGGCTCCTGAACCTGGCCCCAGGCACGACTCCTCCTGGGACCAGATGCGTACTCGCTTAATCGCCAACTTCCTAGGTACCCGCGACCGGCCTCCCGCCGTGAGCGACATGCGCCGCATCAAGCAGCAACCTGGAGAGACCCTGTAGAAGTACATCCAGCGCTTCAACAATGCGCGCCTCAAGATCCCCAGGGTGTCTGAAGAAGCCATCATTTCGGCCTTCTCCGATGGCGTGCGCGACGTCAAGATGAAGGAGGAGTTGGCGATGCACGAAGACCTGTGCACCTCCCTGGAACTGTTCAACCTGGCGACCAAGTGCGCTAGAGCTGAGGAGGGGACGCCTCTCCCTCCTCGAGCTGCCTGCCGTAGACCCAGAAGAGAAGAAGCCCAAGGCCAAGGACGTGAAGCGCAAGGGGGCTGCCGTGCTCGCGGTAGAGCCAGACACCAAGCGGGGCAAGGATCTGCCCGAATCCTCCAGGGGCAGCCGGTACTGCGTGTACCACGACCTCCACACCCACCACACCAATGAATGCCAAGAACTCCGCGCCGTGCGGGAAGGAAGTGGCGGCCGACGCCCTGACCGTGCTGACCGGGGCTACGGCCGAGGAGGAGGAAGAAACCCGGGACGCTGGGAAGATCGTGGCCCACGTCCAGGCTGGCGTGACCAACCTCGCGAGGACCGCTGGCGTGACCCGCCTCGCGAGGGGGACTGGAGGGACCAGCCTCGTGAGGATCGCCCTCATGGCAACCCAGGCCTACCACCGTTGCCGCCTCAGCTAAGAAGGAACGAAGACCGCCACCAAGACGAGGGGGCTGGGGGCTTCCAGGAGACTCGCGCCATCGCCTGCATCCTGGGCGGAGCTCAAGCCCCAGCCTCTCAACGTATCTTCAAGCAGTTTGCTCGCGAAGTGAATGCAGTTCTCCCCAAGCTCGAAGCAACGCGTCCCCTCAGGTGGTCGTCCTACACCATCACGTTCAGCTCAGCAGACCAGCTCAAGTGCGCGGCCACAGCCGGAGTCCTCCCAATGCTTTGCTCCCCAGTCATCAGCAACGTTCTGGTCACCAGGACACTCATCGACGGAGGGGCAGGGCTCAGTGCCTTGTCTGTGGAAACATTCAACAGCCTCCAAGTGCCCTATGACCAGCTCCAGCCAACCAATCCCTTCTCCGGAGTCACCGACGGTTCCACGGTCCCGATCGGGCAGGTCCGCCTCCCGGTCACCTTCGGCACCTACGACAACTACTGCACCGAGCTCATCGACTTTGACGTCGCCCACATCCGCCTGCCGTACAACGCCATCCTCGGGTACCCGGCGCTGGCCAAGTTCATGGCCGTGACTCACCACGGCTACAACGTCCTCAAGATGCCAGGAAGCAGCAGCGTCATCACGGTGCCATGCCAAGAGAAGGACGCAGTGTGTGCCCTGGAGCGAGCCTTTCAGGCCGCGTCACTAGAAGACCCAGATCGCGGAAGCAGGAGGCTTCCTGAGACCACCCCCAAGAAGAAGAAGACAACATCAGGCTCAGACCCTCAAGAGGCAGGCCCTTCAAGGCCCGCGTCTGCCCAGGGGGACCCTCCTTCAATCGCATAGGAAAGCACGCCCGGCGCCCTCCTCAGGCAGAGCTCGGGGGCTCTCACCTGGAGGGCCACCGACCTCGCCAAGGTCACGAGGGAGGCGCTGGGGCACCATGTGGAGGCGTGCTTCGAGGCACGTTTCCCTCGAAAGGAAGCCAGGGAAAGAAGGTCAGACCAGCAGGAGTTTGTTAGCAAGGCCATTCAAGAACAACAGGAGTCAAGGATCATGAGAGGTTGCCGTCACCCACCGGATGTGGCTCCCCATCCAGGCGAGGATGGTGGGATGCGCGTCTGCGTCGACATACCAGGGCTCAATCAGATCGCCACGGCGGAGCGCCTCTGGCCCTCCCAAGTGGGGCGCTGCGGAGGACCACCCCAGAGCTATGTTCGCATGCCTTATGGCCTGCCGAGCATGGCTGCGGCGTACCAGCGCATCATGAGGAGCATCTTGGAGGCGCAAGAAGGCAGACGTTCCGCAGCCCTGGCGGAGATGGAGGCTGCTCACGAGGAGCCACCAGTGCCTCTGGAGCCTCCCGAGGCCCCTGGGCATGGGGGCTCATGAGGATCGGCTTCCGCAGCCCACCGAGTCTGCTGCACCGACGCCACTGCACCGATGACACCTTCAGGTGACATCTTTCAACTTCAATTCCCAACTGGGAGCGCCCTCCCAGGGTTGCGTCACTCCCAGGCCGCGTTGTTCCGTCCCTGTGGCATGTATCCCTTTTTATCTTTTCAATCGCTAGCTTGCTATGCTGGGGGCGCCCCTCGGGCTGCATCATCCCCAGGCCACTCGGGCTAGGCCCAGCGGCATGTATCCCTTCCGCGTTTATTTCCAATTATGCATCATGCTTGATTACTCGGTGCCGTCCGCGGCGCCTTTCTTCTTCATGTTGACCACTTGCACGTTAAAGGGGGGGTGCCTGAGCATCGCGACTCAGGGCTCTTACTGGCTCTCCAGCCCTCACCCTCTGGCCTTGTCCACGGCATCGCGACCTGGCATACCAGCGACGGCTGAGACAAGCTCGAGGGCCGGGACCCGAGGACGTAGAGTGCCGGCATCTAACCAGATTTTGCAGGAACACATCTCAAGATACGGCCTAGCGCCAGGCGCAACCCGCCTAGAGGTAGGGCCTCGTGAGTCCCGTGCTGGCTCACGGGTGCCCAGACACACCTCACCCGCTCCAACCAGCGAGCTCCTGAGCGACTAACAGTCAACTAATCGCTGCTATGGCAACCCCGTCTTCTTTTTGTGATGAATCTGCAGAGCCCATAGAGGGAACCACGCTAGCCAAGGCCCTCACGGCATTCCCTTCGCCCTTGCCCGCGTGACCCGCTTGCACGTTAAAGGGGGGGTGCCTGAGCATCGCGACTCAGGGCTCTTACTGGCTCTCTAGCCCTCACCCTCTGGCCTTGTCCACGGCATCGCGACCTGGCATACCAGCAACGGCTGAGACCAGCTCGAGGGTCGGGACCCGAGGACGTAGAGCAGAAAGGGGAGCAAAGGCGAGAGAGAAGGGGCACGCGAGGACCTCGGCCAGAGGCTCCGCTCAAGCTACCCCTCGGACCCGACGACGCGCTGGGGACGATTGTCACGACCGGTTTTCCAATAAAAATATTTATTGAGAAACCAATCTTTTGGGTCCAGTATGAGAGAAAATCCTCCTCACTGGTAGACAAACTCTTGATACAATAAGCCAGTAGCACAGGATATATTACAGGGTTGAGCTAAGGGTGCTCAACAATTTATTACAAGCGCGCCAATAATTATACATAATGGCGGATATATCACAATGGTGTGGTGGCATACTACTGACTCGGGGAATAAGCGGTGGTGGAATAATACAGTGGCGAGTGAGATAACATGGCTCTCAAACTAGCATCTCATCGAGCGTCGAGGTGAGGCTCGATGTACTTTATTCGGGTTGCGGAAGCGGATATAATATAGTGACCAAATCCAGGGTCGCATGAGACTGACTGGGATTCCTCTAGGCATCGGACTCGCTATCGAACTCTTCATCCATGAGATCACCTGCGTCGGCATCTGGCCAAATCAACAAGCCAGTGAGTACTTTGAAAGTACTCGCAAGACAGTTCGGACGTAAGATATAACAAATGCATGCATGAATGCGTCATGAATAATTTACCAAAGCACATTCAAATATTAGCAGGCAAGGTGAGTAAAAATGGGAATCGGTGGTAGTCCGCCTGAAACCCCAACAGAAATATAAATGGAAACCGATCGTGTGTCTGAAGCGACGCCACGAAAGGTGAACAACTATATAAAAGAAAATTCTTGCCACAGTCGGGCGTCTTAGCGACACCACATAAAGGGCTTTAAAAAAATGCCACAGTCGGGCGTCTTAGCGACACCACATAAAGGGCTTTAAAAGAAATGCCACAGTCGGGCGTCTTAGCGACACCACATAAAGGGCTTTAAAAGAAATGCCACAGTCGGGCGTCTTAGCGACACCACATAGAGGGCTTATGAGGAAAGTAAATAACAGCACTGTCGCAGTCGGACGTCTGAGCGACATCACAGAAAGGGCTTATGAGGAAAATAAATAACAGCACTGCCGCAGTCGGACGTCTGAGCGACATCACAGAAAGGGCTTTCTTCATAAGGAAAAATAATACACATGTTAGATTAATCAGCTCAGGTCAATATACGGGTTAGTCCATCCACAGGAATAAACATTTAACCGGACTCAGCATTCTTATGATTCACCGGAGTATCTGTCACCAAAACTGGCACTTGTCAGAATAAGTTAGCACAGAACTTGGATATGGATAGGATGATTTGAAGAATTTATGACTCTGCAGAGTTTGTACAAAAATTTCCCACAGCCAACGGATTTCCGTAGTCACGAAGGACTAGTTCCGTTTACGGTATTTCAGAAGAAAACATAGCTAACCAGTACACACCCATCCAACCTCTCGATGCCAGGAATCACCCTAGACATCGTCCAAGAAAAACTTTTGAGACGGGGAGATCACAATCTCGAATAGCATGGGATCAAATTTATATACGCGCGCTCTAAGGGGTGCCGCCCTCTCGGTCCCAACCGGAAACACCCATGCCCCCTGACCGGATGACTGGCTTTAATCCAGGGCCATGGAACCATCATCCCGGCCTCTCCTTTTGGTGTGTACCAGGAAAGCGGTTTGCAACTTACTAAACCATATTCCTTGCGGAAAACATGTGGTAGTACAGGAAGGGAATGTGGACGGAAACCAAACCGATACGGGCTGACACTAAAGTCAATAGTATGGCATAAGACTGGCATGCTACAACACTGCCGTCTTATCCATCCTCATGCCAACACATGGCCATGCATACTCACATCCAACAACGTTTGGATCATCGAACTCACTTGCTTTAACAATGCATGGAAATAACGTTCCTCGATATGCTCATCAATATACCATGCAACTAGCTAAATGCAAAACATGCCAAGACACTCATCATATCAAAAGTTCAAACATGCTTGCCTGGTTCAGAGTAGTCGGAGTCTAGCTCGGTGAAGTTTATGGTCCCGTCACCTCCGTCGGTATCTACGGTATAAAGAGGATACACGCACTATCGTAAATACCAAGAGGTGCATAGAATTTAACCCAAATAATTTTTAAATAAATCTGATAAAAAACTAGACAAAATTTTGAAGAGAACAGAAAAAGAATCACTCAAAACTATGCTTATGTTTAAAAGTTATTAAGGTTTTTGCCCAGGGACTCATCTGTAATGAAACAGAAACTTCCCAGGGTTCTTTTTATAAAAACAAAAAACGCTTCAGTCTCAATTACGCCATCTCAGAGGAGAAATCATATTTTTGCCCGAAGGCGCTTTCGGAAAACGGTTCGAAAATAAAAGAAATCTGACTGGGTGGTCCCACCCGTCGGGTTTGAAAACGGGGCAGGGCCTTTGGCGCCAGAGAACCATGGCGATCGCCGGCGGCGATCCACGACGAGGCAGAGGGATCGGAGGGTACCTCCATGCTCAGGGCGCCATTCCGCGTCGGGTGGTGGTGGTGGTGGTCATCGGTGCACTGTGTCAACGGTGGCCCCTGCTCTGGCGGACGGCGATTCGGGCGAGGATGGAGCTCGTCGGAGAGGGCTGCAAGCATCAAATTGAGGTGGGGGTCAGGCCTCTGGTATCTAGAGGAGGAGATTGACGGAGTTTGGGCGCCGGGGACGGCCTCACCAAAGAGAACGTTGCCGGAGCCCGAGGCGGGCGGAGGTGGCCGGAGTCGAGGAAGAAAGGCCCCTCGAGGCCCCTCCAGTGGCTAGGCAGGGTCTGGCGAGGTGGTGGAGTTGTGCGGGGGCAAGAGCAAGCTCGGGGGGGGGGGGCTATATATAGGCGGCCCGAGGCGGTTGCCGTGAACGGATAAGTCCGGCGGGTGATGGCGGTGGAGCTGTGGGTGGACGGCGGGCTTACGGGCTTGATCATCGACTAGGTGGAGCACTGGTGCCATCCCAGTGTCCAACTCAGCACGGGAGGGAGAGTTACGGCCTGTCCTCGACGGAACGGCCGCACGGCACGCCGGCGGCAGAGAACGCGCTCTGCACGTGCTGGGCCACGGTGGCGGTGCTGCATGCGTGCGCTGGCAAGGAAATGGCCACGCGGAGCCACCAGGGGGTTTGGGCGGCGCTGAACAGCGTTATGCCGCCGTTCTGCTCCCTGTCGGCCGCTACGTTGGTTCGGCCGCCGCAAGACACGCCGGCGCAGGCGGGCCAGGGCGCCACCGATGCCAGGAAGGCGCCAAGCGCGCGTGTGGATCTCCGGACAAGCAGGCCAGGCTGCGAGCAACGTGCCAAGGGCACTGTGAGCATGTGACTGAACTTAACTGACGAAGATCAACACTGAAATCTGAATTTAACAGAAAATGACTGAGACAGTGCATGCAAGGTGTTCGACAGAATGATCCAGGCATGTAGGGATTTTTCCTTGAGCTGATTTTTGGCGGAGTGGCTTCTCATTGCACCAGTAGGCTGCCTGATTTTTGGTAGAATTTTTGGAGAAGTGAAAATATAAATTTCAACGAATTTGGAAAATCTGGTCCAAACTTGCAGATGCTGAAATTTGAAAAATTTGGAAAGAGGAAGAGTGGATCAAGATGGTTCTGAGTTGTGGATGCAAAGGACAATCTAGAAGAGTTGGTTGGAGGTCAAAACTCAATTGCAATAGGGTACTTGCTTTGAAAATGACTCAGGCTCAAAATAAAGATCAGAAAAGATTTGAGAGGTGAAATAATTAAAATGAAATCCAAAACTTGTTTGGTTTAGAAGGGACAGAGGACTTAGGTCGTTTACAAGGAGGAGGGGAGGTTTTGAATGTGTTTTACCACATGGGCAAAAATACAAAGTCATGGGTGGTTTTCAATATATGAAAATCCCCAATTCTCATAGAGTTATCTTATAAAAAGAAAAAGATTAAACTCCAAAAATAATTAGAGAGGGATTCAACAGAGAAGTAGTTTTTAAAAGATCAAACCCAAAGTTTAAAGAGGGAAACAAAAATAACAATCCTTTCCCAAAAAGATCTTAAGAGGATGTTTTTTTCTAAAAAAAATTTAAAGGCCTCATTTGACAAAAGAAAGAAAAACCTGTAAGGTTTCTGTTAGAAACCAAATGCAATTTTTGGGAGTGTCACAACGATCCACGACCCCTAAAGATAAGTCACCATCCAAAGCGTTGGCTACCATGGCACTACCCCCGCACCTAAAGCGACTCCGTACTAGCGACGTTGCTTCCCTTTCTCACCCAACGACGGCTGCTTGGGCGCCAAAGGGGACCTCCTGAGCATCGCGACTCAGGGGCTCTTACCGGACCCCGGGTCGTTCACCTCCTAGCCTTGACCACGGCATCGCGACCTGGCATACCAGCGACGGCTGACGCCGCCTT
Organism: Aegilops umbellulata; assembly: GCA_032464435.1. Taxonomy (NCBI): domain Eukaryota; kingdom Viridiplantae; phylum Streptophyta; class Magnoliopsida; order Poales; family Poaceae; genus Aegilops; species Aegilops umbellulata. The sequence goes on along the minus strand of CP136054.1, from coordinate 404,140,759 downwards.
GGGACTGGGACCTGTCGACGCAGAGCACAAAGCCCTCGCGAGTGCGAAAGGGAGAACCAAACTATGACGGAATTTGCGATTCGCACAAATCCATAGCAAGGGTTACATATTAACAACAAGGATCACATCCACCTTACAAGCCCCTATGGGACACAATGTGATTCCTCGCAGGGAACGAATCCTAAAAGGTGCTAACTACACGCGTCCTTGCAAAAGATGCCATCATCAACAGTGGGACGGCAGGCACCGGCGCCAACCCCATCGAGATCAGGATCGGCGGCGACCAAGCGAGCCTGCCCTGCTCCGGGAGCGGCGTTGGCTCACGTGCTCGTAGCTGTCGTCGCTCGTCTCCGGCGTCGCGAAGACCTCACTGGGATCGCTGGATCCTCCGGCGCTCCCGTCGCTTGTGGAGCTGCCCCGAGGGCGATTGGCGGGCCCAGCCGTCGCCATGGCGAGGTCCTGGCCGCCTCCCCCGGGGCAGCACTCCAGCCGGCGACCGTTCGCGTTGAAGACCTTGAAGAACATCACCGAAGCGTCGTCATAATCCAGGTGGATCGTGAGGGCGCCCTTCATTCTGCAGCACCGAGCGATTTCGCCCCAGCCGCGAGTCATGAAGACCTCGCCCGGGGCAGTGATCGCAACCTCTGCCCCGGTCGCAAGAGTGCTGCAGTCGGCGTGCTGCAGCCACAGCTCCAGGAGTCTCTCCGGCTGGAAGACGGAGGCAAAGAAGGGAGGAAAGCGAATCCAAGTCCGCGGAGGCATGGCGGCGTGGAGCACGAGCTCGCGGGAGGAGCCCTCGGCGTGGACTCCAGGAGGAACGACCAACACCTTCGTGACCCTCCGGCGCCGGCGACGGCGCTGGCCGAGGGGATCAGTATCTCCTCCTCCAAGGCCCTCGGCGTGGGCATACAAGGGCAGCGGGAATCCCGGCGGAGGCCGCTCGTACCAAAGCCTCAGCACCACCAGGCGATTCTCCTCGTCTCGGCCGCGCAAGGCAGGCCGTTTCTTCGGCGGGAGCGGGTCAGGTACCTCTTGAGGAGCCTTTCCCTTCCGCGCCGCAGAGAACCGGCGAATCGGAGCCATCACACCAAGACGGAGCAAGAACTGAGACGGAGGAGGAAGCAAGGAGAGATGGGCTGGAAGGGCACGCGCGGTGCCGTACTTATAGCCGGTGGAGGCCAACCGTCGGCCTCCACGATCACAGGTAATCATGACACGATTTGCATGCAGGGACTTGTCCAATCCGCACAGTCGCCGAGGCGTCGTGGGGAAGCGGAGACGCCCACGTCCAATCAACCGCCACGTGGCGCCCGAGGCCGCAGGCTGTTAGGGACCGCGGCGCTTCGCCCTTGCCCTTTCGCCTCTTGGCACGGCCAAGTTCGTGCGCGCCTTGGGCTCGGGGGCTATTGTCGGCGTTCTGGGAACGGGGGTCCCCAGACTTGCCTGCCTGCGGCCTGCGGAGTGGTTCAAATGGGGGCCCAGCGTGGCCCATCTTCATCAGCACAAGGCTCAAGACCCTCGCGAGGGGCCAAGCCTCGCGAGGCGGACGACATGGAGCTTCCTCAAGCACGGCCTCCTTAGGCTGGCTCGCGAGGAGGCGGAGAGATCAAGGCGGGTACCTCACGAGGTGCCCATGACGCAAGCCATGACGACCAAGGGTGCCAGGCGGGCGCCAGCCTGCGCAGTGTCTCCCCTTTCCTATTTGGTGCAAAGGGGGCAAGCGCAGGTGAGAGGATCAAGCAAAGGCATCCATTTCGGTGCAACGAGACCAAGACCAGTCCAAAGAAGGGAAGGAGGTCACCATGGAGCCCAGGACGGCGTCACCACAGGGCCTTTGGCAGGCAAAGACCAACTTTAGTCAGGATAAGTGTACCAGATGTTCCCCTTCAAATTTGCCAATTGTTGGCGCCCTTCCCGCTCAATATTTGGGAAGAGGCCCAGGGCCTTTGCCTATAAATAGGACTAGCCACCCCCAGGGTAGAGACACCTGATTGATGATCTAGAGCAAGCAGAGAGAGAGAGAGAAAGAGAAGGGTGATCGAACTCCCCCTAGCAGTTCATCCCCTAGCCAAGAACAGACCCTCGCGAGGCTGTTCTTCCTTGTATTGTTCTTCCTCATCAGCCCAAGAGGCAATCCACCCACCACACTGGAGTAGGGTATTACACCACAATGGTGGCCCGAACCAGTATAAACCCTGTGTCTCTTGTGTTGTTCTGGCAGTAGTTTAGATCTTTGCGAGACGGAGAGGTAGAGGGCACGATCTCCGCGCGCACCCCAGAGTTCGAACCTTAAGGGTCTGCCGGAACCCCATAATCCGACAACTCCCAGTATCGCGGATTTTGTTTACGTGCAGTTGCACCGAGAGCCAAGCGCTCAGGAGCCCCACAAGAGGCGCCTCGCGTATTGACCGGCGATGGCCGCTCGTCGGGAAGGTCTCGCGGGGCGAGGGCTTCAGGGGTCCGGGCCTCGAGAAGCGCACCTCAAGAGCCGCGTGGACTCCTTGCAAGTTACGGCTCGCTCAGCACCGCTCTCCGCAAAAGCTAAGTCTAACCACCTCGCGAGACACGACTGTCATCACTGGAGTTCCATCTTCTCGCGACCTTGTAAAGGCAAGCACTTCTTCTTTCATGCAAGCCGCTTGCACTTCAAAGGGGAGCTTCCTGAGCATCCCGCCTCAGGAGGCCTTACAAGCTCCCAGTGCCCCTCACCGCATGGCCTTGTCCAGGCATCGCGACCTGACATACCAGGGACGAATCAGGCCTGCTTAGGGGTTGGGTCCTAACGACGTAGAGCAGTTAGGCAAGCAAGAGAAAGAGGAGCGAGCCTCGCGAGGGTACGTCGGGAGGGAACATATGTTTTGAGCTACAAAAGCATTAAATTAATAACACAATATCCACTGTTTATCACACACCCCCACTGGGCCTACATCAATCCGGTGCAGGAAAAAGGAAAAAAGGAAAAGGAGGCCCAGGCAGGGCGCGACCATCTCCATGACTCCAGCTTGGGCGCTGCCCATGCCTAGTCAGAGTCTCCGTCCTCGCTCTTCACGTGGGGGGAGAGTCATTGTCGCTTTCACTTCCTCCAGAGGGGGCAGCATCGTTGCCACTGTCGTCATCGCTGGAGCAGCTGCCGTCGTTGCTCTCCATGTAGTAGTCCAGACGGTCGCCGGAGACCCCGAAGACCTTCACGAACAGCGTGGCGGCCCCGTCGTACTTGAACTAGAGGACATGGGCCCGCTTCAGGCCACGGGCGAGGGCAAATGACTTCCAGCCCCACTTCAACACATGAAGCCTGTGGGGGTGAACTCCGCCACCACCTAGGATGGGCCGTTGCAACAGCCATCTGCCTGCACCCACAGGCCCAACAGGAGGCTGCCTCAGGAGCCTGGCGTCTTCGAGGAGCGGCTCTTCAAGCCCTCGGCGGTGCCATCGCGGTCAAGCATGGCGCAACCAAGGGAGGAGCTCCCTCAGCCACCTGCCTCAGGAGCTCCGATTTGCGGCCCGGCCTCAGGAGCACGCCTGCTCCTGGCGTTAGAGCCTCAGGAAGGGTGTTGGATCCCGGAGATCAAAAACTAGCTGATGCAAGGGACCCTGCCAGAGAACGAGGAGGAGGCGGAGCGTGTGGAGCGGCAGGCCACGACTTACTGCATCTAGGATGGAGAGCTCTACAGGAAGCGACCAAATGACGTGTCTCTGCGTTGCATCTCCAGAGAGCAGGGGAAGGAGCTACTAGCGGACATACACGGCGGGGACTGCGGGCACCACTCGTCGGCAAGGCGTTCCGTAGTGGATTCTACTGGACCACAGCACTCAGCGACGCCATTGAGCTGGTGAAGGCTTGCGAGGCCTGCCAGTTTCACGCTAAACAGATCCATCAGCCTGCGGGGGGTCTGCAGACTATACCCCTCTCATGGCCGTTCGCGGTTTGGGGACTGGACATTCTGGGCCTGTTCCCTCGGGCGCCAGGGGGCTATCGCTACCTCTACGTCGCCGTGGACAAATTCACCAAGTTGGCTCAGGTGGAAGCTGTCCGCACAATCCCGGCAGTCTCCGCAGTCAAATTCATCAAGGGCCTCGTGAGCCGATTTGGGGTGCCTAACCGCATCATCACCGACAACGGTTCGCAGTTCACCAGTAATCTCTTCAAAACATACTGTGCTAACCTTGGAACGCAGATATGCTACGCTTCGGTGGCACACCCCCGGAGCAACGGCCAGGCTGAGCGAGCCAACGCGAAGGTCCTGAGGGGCCTCAAAGCCAGGACCTTCAAGAAGAAGCTGGAGGTGTGTGGCAGGGGCTGGTACGATGAGCTCCAGTCCGTGTTGTGGTCAATCCGCATGACTGCGACCAAGCCGACTGGCGAGACCCCGTTCTTCCTCGTCTATAGAGCAGAGGTTGTTCTCCCTCACGAGGTCAGGCGTCGCTCCGCATGGGTCCTGGCGTTCGACGAGACGCAGCAGGATGCCATGCGGGGGACGGATCGCATGCTGGGGGAGGAACACCGTCGGGAAGCCGCACTGCAAGCGGCGAGGTATCAACAGGCACTACGACGATACCACTGCCGCAACATCCACCCCAGAACTCTCGAGGTAGGGGATCTCGTGCTCAGACGGGTTCTCTACAGGGAGGGGATGCACAAGCTCTCTCCCATGTGGGAGGGCCCGTTCAAGGTTGTTCATGTTTCCATGCCTGGCTCCGCGCGCTTGGAGACTCGGGAGGGAGTGCCCATCCAGAACGCATGGAACATTCAGCATCTCCAGAGGTTCTATCCCTGAGCGAGGCCTAGCGCCTGGAAAAGGCCCGGTGCCTATGAAGAAGGCAAATGCCTGTGAAGCTGCCGCGTTTTGGAAAGGCCCGGTGCCTGTGAAGAAGGCGAATGCCTGTGAAGTTGTCGCGTTTGGAAAGGCTCGGTGCCTGTGAAGAAGGCCAATGCCTGTGAAGCTGTCGCGTTTTGGAAAGGCCCGGTGCCTGTGAAGAAGGTGAATGCCTGTGATGCTGCCGCGTTTGGAAAGGCCCGGTGCCTGTGAAGAAGGCCAATGCCTGTGAAGCTCGCCGCCCGTGACACTCTCACGTAATAATGAGTGGGGCTGTACACGCCTTGGAGTCTCCGGAGTGCCGCCCTTGGGCCTCGGGGGCTCCCGCCCATGCCCAGTGGCAGCACTTAGCTCCGCGCTGGTGAGAAGACGTCCAAGACTAGAATAGGTGCCGGACGCAGCTTTTTCATTTGCTTTCTGCAGTTGGCGTGTTTATTCTTGTTTGAAGTCTTATTGGAGTTGTTGGCGTGCATCGCTTGTGACTCGCTGTCTTTTTTTCACTCGCTTGCCTTGTTCTCTCTCGCACAAGTCTCGCGAGGGAGGTTCGCGGGCACCCTCGCGAGCATTTTCTGCCCCGGTCATTTGAAGCTTTCCTGTCCGAGTTCTCTATGGGAGCACCCCTCCCGGTTCGTGCCTCACAGGCATCGCGACACAAGCATAGGACCTGGCCGATCACCTCCACAACCACGACCGAAAGTTACCCCTCCTACTGATCTTTGCAGGGCACGAAGCGCACAGCGAAGCCTTGGCCTCGCGAGGCGGGAACCGCGTCAGGCCCCACCAAGCTGAACGATCCCCGCACGCGGGCTTGCGGCACGGAAATACGATGCAGAAATAACGGAAGCAACATGGTCATTAACGGCAACAGTTCTAACACGCCCCCGCGGGGCCCTATACTACCTTCCTTTTGCGTAGGAGAAGAAGAAAAGCAAAATGGGCACGGCTCGTCCGGCACCAACCTACAACGAAAGCTCGAGCTATTCCTAGGGCTTAGGAGGATCCCGCCTCTCGCTTCACCGGGGCGTGATGGCGGGCTGACCCGCTACATTCACCCAGGAGGGCTGACACGCTACCTTCACCCAGGCGGGCACGGCGGCGCGGGGGCTGGCCACAGCACCCGCTGGAGGAGCTGCTGCCTAAGGGAGAGTCGCCGAAGCTTGGCGGGCCTTCCCTTTCTCTGCGGCCAAGAACCTCTTCGGAGCCATGGGAACGTCGGGCAGCCAAGAAGAAGAGAAGGAGTAGCAGAAAGGAATGGACTGAAGGAGCTCACGTAGCCCCGTACTTATAACTGGAGAAGGCCAACCGCCGAGCACCACGATCGCAGGTAATCATGACCCGTTTCTCTGCATGCAGGGACCTGTCAAGTCGTGCGGTCGCCGAGGCGTCATGGGAAGCGCAGTCGCCCACGTCCAATCAACCACCATGCGGCACCCAAGGCCGCAGGGTTTTGGGGCCCACGGCGCTTCACGCTTGCCCCTTCGCTTCTCTGCTAAGCCAAGCCTGCGCGCCTTGGGCCCGGGGGCTACTGTCGGCGTTCTGGGAACGGGGGTCCCCAGAGTGTCCTGCCTGCGGCGTGGCTCAAGTAGGGGCCCAGCGCGGCCCATCTTCATTAGCTCAAGCTCAAGACCCTCACGAGGGGCCAAGCCTCGCGGGGCGGACGACAGGAAGCTTCCTCAGAGGCAGCCTCATCAGGCAGGCTCGCGAGGAGGTGGAGAGATCAAGGCAGGGGTACCTCGCGAGGATCCAATGACGGAAGCCATGACGAGTCAAGACCAGGCGGGCACCAGGCGGGCGCCGGCCTGCGCAGAGTCCTTGTTTCCCCTTCGGTGCAAGAGGGCAAGCGTAGGCCAAGGTATCAGGGAAAGGTTACCATTCTGGTGCAACGAGACCAAGGCCAGCCGAAGGGCAGGACGGAGGTCACCGTGGAGCCCAAGACGGCGTCAGCACCAGTGCTTTTGGCAGCCGAAGACCACCTTTGGTCGGGATAACTTGTACTAGATGTTCCCCTTAAAAATGGCCAATTGTTGGCGCCCTTCCCGCTCATTATTTGAGGAGAGGCCCAGGGCCTCTATAAATAGAGCTAGCCACCATAGGGTGAGGGGGATCAACCCATCCAGGCAGAGATCTGCTAGAGCCCTAGTAGAGAGGGAGAGAGGCGACTGAACTCACCCAAGAAGTTCATCGCACCAGCTCAAGAACACCTCTCGTGAGGTTGTTCTTCCCCTGTACTGTTCATCATCAGCCCCTGAGGCAATCCACACACCACACACTGGAGTGGGGTGTTACACCACAACGGTGGCCCGAACCAGTATAAATCTCGTGTCCCTTGTGTTGTTCATCGTTTCCAATCCAGTTCGCACGAGGAGATCGAACGTAGATCGGTAGGGGAGAGATTTCCGTGCGCACCCCAGTGTTCGAACATCAAGGGTCTGCCGGAACCCGAAATCTGACAATATGGACGTCCACGAATCCTATGTCAGTCACTGAATGAATTTCGTTCATGTCTATGAGTTACCAAACCTATGGAGTCACAAGGTTAAGGCAATCAAGATTTGCCGAGTGTTAGTAGGAGGGGAGTGATGATAATATATTTGTGGAATTGTTTCATTAATATTCGAAATAGTTCCTAGAGGATCCAGAAGCGTTTCGGGGTCACTGAAAGGGTTTCAGAGAGTATCGGGTAATACCAGATATTACCGATAAATATATATAGGTAGAAAGTGTTTTCGGAGATGTTAAATTATATATAAAATGGTCTGAAAGTATGTAGAACATTTTTATATTTATTTTAACAATGGGCCTAAAAAGGCTAAGAGGTGGAAGGCAACTTGGGCCACAAAGGCCAAGTGGGGAGGCACCTCCTTCCCTAAGGAAGGAGGCCGAATTGGAGTCAGACACCTCCCCCCTTAGGCCGGTGCACCAAAGGGGGCCTCCTTCCCCCTTGGGGGAACCCCTTATCGATGTCAAAACCGGCCGATCTCGGGTAGGGGGTCCTGAACTGTGCGTCTGAGGATCGAAGGTAATAGGAGACAGGGGACACGATGTTTACGCAGGTTCGGGCCCTCTTAATGGAGGTAATACCCTACTTCTTATTTGATTGACTTTGATGAGTATAGGGGTTACAAGAGTTGATCTACCTCAAGATCGTAATGGCTAAACCCTAGATGTCTAGCCTGTATGATTTGTGATAGCCTCTATAGACTAAACCCTCCGATTTATATAGACTCCGGAGGGGCCTAGGGTTGTACAGAGTCGGATTATAGATAAAGGAAACTACACATCTGAATGCCAAACTTGCCATCCATGCAAAGGCCTTTTGTCTTGTATCTTCAGGTCCCATCAGTCCGGCCCATGTCGCATAGCTCGGATGCCCGGAGACCCCATAATCCAGGACTCCCTCAGTAGCCTCGGAACCAGGCTTCAATGACGATGTGTCTAGCACGCAGATTGTCTTCGTCATTGCAAGGCGGGTTCCTCCTCTGAATACTTCGAAGCAGTTGAACAAGAGAACTATATTCGGCTCTGTATAACGGTTACAACCCTCAACCACAAAGGCACAATACTTAACCAAAATAAGGTATGTCCACTGACAGTTTTTTTTGGCGAAACGTTACGTCTGGCCTCTTTATTACTTTGAACCATTTTCTGGTCTCCGTCTTCGCGTTTCGAGACACGGCCTTCATTGACACGTCTTGTTAAAGCAGAGATCATGTCCCCTTATTGCGGGATTCCCATCAATACGGGTTTGGGTAATCCAACCATGTCATTCGCACGGCCCTTTGGAACAGGCGAGTTTTAAGGCTTGAGGGGGGCGTTTGATATTCACGGCCTATATAAATGGATAAATACCCCTTGTTTTTACCCCACGCCATCTTCCTTCCTCAGCCTTCCCATCCTCGAGCTCAAGCGACCAAGTTTCAATCTTCCCCACTGCCACCAACCCTTCCAGCCATGTCCGGATCCGGTTCTCATGGCAAGTGGGTGGCCTCCTCCGTCATGGAGAAGGACATCAAGGAGCTCCGGGAGGCGAGGTACTTGACAGCGGAAATCGCACATAGGCTCCCTGTCAAAGAGCAGGTTATCCCCACTTCCAACCCCGGCGATAGGGTTGTGTTCATCCCTCACTTCCTCCGCGGGTTACGGTTTCCCCTCCATCCCTTCATCTACGGCTTGATGTTCTACTACGGGCTAGATTTCCAGGATCTAGCCCCGAATTGATTCCTCCACATTTCAGCGTTCATCGTCGTATGCGAGGCGCTACTCCACATCCCCCTCCTCCACACTTTGGCCTCTGGTTAAAAGTCTTCAATGTGAAGCCGAAGGTGGTCGATGGGCAACATGCGGACTGCAGTGGCGCCATGGTGAGCAAGCTCCCCAACACCACCTGGCCCAAAGGGGCTTTCGTGGAAACCATGAAGGTGTGGCAGCAGGAGTCGTTTTACATCACCGAACCCTGCGGCACCAAGTGGGCGGCCGCTCCTGCATTCAGATCTGGATCCCCGCTGCGGCTAGCCTCGTGGACCAACAAGGGTCTGGACTGCGGATCGTCCGACGAGGTGTTTTCTACCTCTTGAGCATGCGTTGGTTTTCCCTTGAAGAGGAAATGGTGATGTAGCAAAGTAGCATAAGTATTTCCCTCAGTTTTTGAGAACCAAGGTATCAATCTAGTAGGAGACTACACACAAGTCGCCTAGTACCCGTACAAACAAACAAGAACCTTGCAACCAACGCGATAAAGGGGTTGTCAATCCCTTCACGGCCACTTGCAAAAGTGAGATCTGATAAAGATAATAAGATAAATATTTTTGGTATTTTTGTTGTATAGATTGGAAAATAAAGATTGCAAAATAAACGGTGACAAAAATAGCTAGTTGATGGGAAACTAATATGATGTAAATAGACCCAAGGGCCTTAGGTTTCACTAGTGGCTTCTCTCATGATAGCATATATTACGGTGGGTGAACAAATTACTGCCGAGCAATTGATAGAAAAGCACATAGTTATGAGAATATCTAGGCATGATCATGAACATAAGCATCGCGTCCGTGTCAAGTAGACCGAAATGATTCTGCATCTACTACTATTACTCCACACATCGACTGCTATCTAGGATGCATCTAGAGTATTAAGTTCATAAGAACAGAGTAACACATTAGGCAAGATGACATGATGTAGAGGGATAAACTCAAGCAATATGATATAAACAACATGTTTTTATCCTTGATGGCAACAATACAATACATGCCTTGCTGCCCCTACTGTCACTGGTAAAGGACACCGCAAGATTGAACCCAAAGCTAAGCACTTCTCCCATTGCAAGAAACGTCAATGTAGTAGGCCAAACTAAACCGATAATTCGAAGAGACTTGCAAAGATATCAAATCATGCATATAAGAATTCAGAGAAGAACCAAATATTATTCATAGATAATCTTGATCATAAACCCACAATTCATCGGATCTCGGCAAACACACCGCAAAAAGTATTACATCAAATAGATCTCCAAGAACATCGAGGAGAACTTTGTATTGAGATCCAAAAAGAGAGAACAAGCCATCTAGCTAATAACTATGGATCTGAAGGTCTGTGGTAAGCTACTCACACATCATCGGAGAGGCTATGGTGTTGATGTATAAGCCCTCCGTGATCGATTCCCCCTCCGACGAAGCGCCGGAAAAGGCCCCAAGATGGGATCTCGCCGGTATAGAAGGTTGTGGCGGTGAAAAAGTGGTTTCGTGGCTGCCTTGGATGTTTTCAAGGTATAAGAGTATATATAGGCGAAAGAAGTTGGTCGGTGGAACTCCATGGGGCCCACGAGGGTGGGGCCGCACCTACCCCCCTAGGCGCGCCCTCCTGCCTCGTGGCTTCCTCGCGGAGTTCCAGACTTCAACTCCAAGTCTTCTGGATTGCTTTCGTTCCAAGAAAGATCCTCGCAAAGGTTTCATTCCGTTTAGATTCCGTTTGATATTCTTTTTCTGTAAGACACTAAAAAAGGCAAAAAAAACAGCAACTTGCACTGGGCCACCGGTTAATAGGTTAGTCCCAAAAATAATATAAAAGAGCATATTGAAGCCCATTAAACATCCAAAATAGACAATATAATAGCATGGAACAATCAAAAATTATAGATACGTTGGAGACGTATCACCATCCCCAAGCTTAATTCTTTCTCGTCCTCGAGTAGGTAAATGATAAAAATAGAATTTTTGGTGTGGAATGCTACCTAACATAATTTTCAATGTAATTTTCTTAATTGTGGCATGAATGTTTAGATCCAAAAGATTCAAGACAAGATTTTAATATTGACATAAAAATAATAATACTTCAAGCATACTAACTAAGCAATTATGTCTTCTCAAAATAACATAGCCAAAGAAAGCTCATCCCTACAAAATCATATAGTTAGGCCATGCTTCATTTTCCTCACACAAAATGCTCTTATCATGCACAACCCAGATGACAAGCCAAGCAATTGTTTCATACTTTAGTATTCTCAAACTTCTTCAACTTTCACGCAATACATGAGCGTGAGCCATCGACATAGCACTATGGGTGAAATAGAATATGATGATGGAGGTTGTGTGGAGAAGACAAAAAAGGAGAGAGTCTGACATCGATGTGGCTAATCAAAGGGCTATGAAGATGCCCATCAATTGATGTCAATGCGAGGAGTAGGGATTGCCATGCAACAGATGCACTAGAGCTATAAATGTATGAAAGCTCAACAAAAGAAACTAAGTGGGTGTGTATCCAACTTGCTTGCTCACGAAGACCTAGGGCATTTGAGGAAGCCCATTGTTGGAATATACAAGTCAAGTTCTATAACGAAAAATTCCCACTAGTATATGAAAGTGACAAAATAAGAGACTCTTTATCATGAAGATCATGGTGCTACTTTGAAGCACAAGTGTGGAAAAAGGATAGTAGCATTGTCCCTTCTCTCTTTTTCTCTCATTTTTCGGCCATCTCTTTTTTTGGCCTTTCTCTTTTTTTTCCTCACATGGGACAATGCTCTAATAATGATGATCATCACACTTTTATTTATTTACAACTCAAGGATTACAACTCGATACTAGAACAAAATATGACTCTATATGAGTGCCTCCGGTGGTGTACCGGGATAGGCAATGAGTCAAGAGTGACATGTATAAAAATTATGCGTGGTGGCTTTGCCACAAATACGATGTCAACTACATGATCATGCAAGGCAATATGACAATGATGAAGCGTGTCATAGTAAACGGAATGGTGGAATGTTGCATGGCAATATATCTCGGAATGGCTATGGAAGTGCAATAATAGGTAGGTTTGGTGGCTGTTTTGAGGAAGATATAAGGAGGTTTATGTGTGATAGAGTGTATCATATCACGGGGTTTGGATGCACTGGCAAAGTTTGCACCAACTCTCAGGGTGAGAAAGGGCAATGCACGGTACCGAAGAGGCTAGCAATGATGGAAGGGTGAGAGTGCGTATAATCCATGGACTCAACATTAGTCATAAAGAACTCATATACTTATTGCAAAAATGTACAAGTCGTCGAAACCAAGCACTACGCGCATGCTCCTAGGGGGGTAGATTGACAGGAAAATAGCATCGCTCGTCCCCGACCGCCACTCATAAGGAGGACAATCAAAGAAACACCTCATGCTTCAAATTTGTTACACAACGGTTACCATACGTGCATGCTACGGGACTTGCAAACTTCAACACAAGTATATCTCAAATTCACAATTACTAAACTAGCACGGCTCTAATATTACCATCTTCATATCTCAAAACAATCATCAAGTATCAAACTTCTTATAGTATTCAATGCACTCTATATGGACGTTTTTAGTATACCAATCTTGGATGCCCATTATATTAGGACTAATTTTATAACCAAAGCAAATTACCATGCTGTTCTAAAAGACTCTCGATGTAATATAAGTGAAGCATGAGAGATCAATAGTTTCTATAAAATAAAACCACCACCGTGCTCTAAAAAGATATAAGTGAATCACTAGAGCAAAAATTATCTTGCTCAAAAGATATAAGTGAAGCACATAGAGTATTCTAATAAATTCTGATTCATGTGTGTCTCTCCCAAAAAGTGTGTACAGCAAGGGTGATTGTGGTAAACTAAAAATCAAAGAATCAAATCATACAAGACGCTCCAAGAAAAACACATATCATGTGGTGAATAAAAATATAGCCTCCAGTAAAGTTACCGATAGACGAAGACGAAAGAGGGGATGCCTTCCGGGGCATCCCCAAGCTTAGGCTTTTGGTTGTCCTTGAATTTTACCTTGGGGTGCATTGGGCATCCCCAAGCTTAGGCTCTTGCCACTCATTATTCCAAAATCCATCAAATCTTTACCCAAAAACTTGAAAACTTCACAACACAAAACTTCAATAGAAAATCTCATGAGCTCCGTTAGTGTAAGAAAACAAACCACCACTTTGAGGTACTGTAATGCAATAATTATGTCGGGGCGGACGGGCGTCCCCCCGCGAGCACCTATGGGGCCGGAGCCCCTTTCGTTGTCCGGCGAGGGGGGCGGAGGGAGCGCAGAGAGCAGATCGAAGCGGGCACACGGGCGGTTTACCCAGGTTCGGGCCGCGATGGACGCGTAAAACCCTACTCCTGCTTAGTTGTATTGAACCGGGGAGCTCGGGAGCTTGGGGAGCTAGCTGCACCGAGCGTATGGCTGTCTGGATGCCGAATCTCCGAACCCTCGGAACCCTTGCGGAACCGAACCTCCTCTACGTTGCACACGGGCCTCCTTTTATAGCGCAAAGGGGTCACCGACAGGTGTCAACGTAAGAGAAAGGGGTAAAAGTGTAAAAGGGGTGGTAGCTGTAATAGTGTGGGAACGGTGGCGCTACAGTGCGGCACAGTGTTATCATACCTACTTCTGACGGTAGGGGACAAGGGCATTAAATGCCCGTCACGGTCGCCCGGACAGCACCGAGGCGGACCGTTAGGTGCGCCACCGTTCGCCACGATGGCGGCTGCATGCCACCGCATGCCCCAGGCTGCGCGGTGCCTCGCCACGTGCCCTCGGGGGAAGCCCCAGAGCGACGCGTGGGCGGGCGAGCTGGAGCGCAGTCTTGGGGTGGCGATCTTGCCGCGGCAAGTGGCTTGCCGCGGGGGTCGTCTTCCTGTGCCTGATAGCGTGCCAGCTATCAGGCCTTGCCGGGGCGCTTGGGGCGCCACGGCGGGCTTCTCTTGTGGTGCCTGGGTTCGGCCTTCCCGACAAGCTCCTCTTGTCGGGGGCTCGATCTTCTGTCTCGTATACTTTGTTCTTGGATGGCCTTACATGGGCTCAGTCGTCCCGGCAAGCTCCTCTTGCCGGGGTCTTGTCTTCCTGGCCCGGCAAGCTCCTCTTGCCGGGGGCCTTGTCCTCTTGGCCCGGCAAGCTCCTCTTGCCGGGGGCCTTGTCTTGAATGCTTGGTCTTCTCTTGGCGCTTCCGGGGCGGGCTTTGCCGCAGGGTGCTACGACTGCCCGTGCACAAGTCTGGGGTACTAAGGTACCCCTACTTTAGTACACCGACAGGAGCCCCCGGGCCTGGGCCACACATGGTGCCGAGCGTTGTTGGGCCAGGCCCTAACGGTGCACGGGCACGCATGGCCTTGGTCGCGCTGCTCCTTAACTCCGCATCCGCCGCGCCTTCCCCAGGCGGCGCGCGCTTACCGCGGCGTCGTGGGGGCGGGGCGTGCGGGGTGAGCGTGACGTGGGTGGCGTGCGCGGGGCTGAACCGCACAGGCGCGCGTCACGTCGCGCACGATTTCTCGATTTGGAGGGGCGAAACGCCCCCCCCCCACCTCTTCCTCTTATAGCGGAGGAAAGTAGGGGCGGTTCGCCTTTCCTTCGGTTACCGCCTCTCTAAAACCTCTGCCACCTCCTTCTCCCGGAGGCAGCAGCGATCTGTTCTTGGAGCGCCCGACGTCGTCAGCTTCGACGACCCCCCCCCCTCCCCCGCCCCCGCCATGGCCCCGAAGAGCGATAAGGCGAAGGGGAAGGCTGGGAAATCGGCCGAGGCGCTACGGCTTGAAGCGCTTCGGAAGGGGACGGTGACGTTCCCCCCCCAGCTCGGTGCGGTGGAGCTGAGGGACAAGTACTCCCTTTTCTGGTCGACGAAGACGCGAGCGCATCCGCGCACGCGGGTGCTCCCCGCCAAAGCCCAGAAGCAGTACCCGACCGGGTATCCTTTCTTCGTCGTCTTCTTCTACTGCGGGCTCTGCCCGCCTTACTCGGAGTTCTTCTCTGAAATCATGAGCACCTATGGCCTCCACCTCCTCGACTTCACCCCCAATGCCGTCCTCACAATGGCGGTCTTCACGCACCTCTGCGAGAACTTCGTCGGAATTCGTCCCAACGTGGCCCTCTTCCGGCACTTCTTTGTCCCTCGGGTGGAGAAAGGAGAGCCGCTGTCCGGTGGGATCGCCTGGGTTTCCCGGTCCGGCAAGGAGGAGGCCTACTTGGGCGAGGACCTCCGCGGCAGGTGGGAGGAGTGGAGGGCGGAATGGTGCTTGATTGTCGAGGACCATCCGCAGCCGTTCACCGTCGTGCGCCGAACTCCGGTGGTGCACGGCGATGGCTGGGGCGAGGTGTCCCCGGACGATGCCAGATTGAAGATCGCCATCACCCGGATCCTGCGTCTCAGGCTCGCCGGCCTCACCGTCGGCGCCGTGGGCGCGGATTTTCTTCGCCGCCGGATCGCCCCCCTGCAAGAGAGGGGGAAGCCGGCCTGGGAGTTCCAGAATGCGGCGGACATCATGAGGCTGCGTCCGGGCCTCAATTTCAACTTCACCGTGCTGGAGCACGACGCAATGTTGAAGGAGTTGTTCAAGCACGACCCTGACCACCCGGAGTGGTTCCGGCTGCCGCCGGGCGTCGTTCCCTTGTGCAACAACTCGTCGCTCAGCCATATCCTTGCGGTGATGCCACTGTGCGACTCGCACGGGGTCAACGCGACCTGGCAGGAGCCGCCGGATGATGTCGTGCGGGCCTTCCTCGACGGCCTGGAGGAGGAGCCAGTCGACCCCGCCGAAACGGATGGCCTCATCCGTGCCACCACCGCGGCGGAGCTGGCTTACATTGCCTCCAGGATGGAGGAGGCGGCGGCCGCCGCGGCCGCGGGCGAAGCTGGGTTCACCGTGGCCGAGGCGGAGGCGGCGGAGGTGGAGAGCCTCGCCGACCCGATGGAACTTGTCGACCAGGGGGAACCAGCCGGGCGCGGCGGCGAGGACGAGCCTGCCCAAGACGCGAGTGGCTTGCCGGAGGTCGGCGTTGCCTTTCTGTGGCCTCCGGGCGGCTCGTCGCAGGCGGAGCCCCCGGCCCAGCCGAGGAGGCGCCTCCGCAGGGCCGGGTCGGCAGCGGGAGCGGGGTCTTCGCGGGCTGGGGCTTCGGTTGCCGCTGCGCCCCGTGCCGCGGCGTCGACGGGGGCGGAGTCATCTACTGCCCCCGCCAAGCGGCCTCGGGAGCCCACTCCCCTGCCCCCCCGCGTCAGGGCCGAGCCGGCTTTCGACTATTCTGCGCTCAGCTCCGACGACGAGGAGGACGGAGAGTAAGTTCCCCATGGAGCTCGTATCTTTTTCCCTGATGGTTCGTCCTGTTCGACAGCTCGTTCGCCCTTCCCCTGACCCGGTCCCCTTTTTAGGACCCTGGCTCAGAGGAGAGCGAAGAGATCGAGGATCCCGTGGGTCATCCTTGATGACGAATCTCCCCCGGCAAGCGAGGTCGTGTCGGAGGCGCCCTTACCGGACCCGGCAAGGGATCCTCAGGGCAGCTCGCAACGCAGCCCCCAGCGTGAGCACATAACTCGCTCTTGCTGTTTGGCGCGTACGCGAGCCCTCCCTCTTCTTATTGTTGATGCGAGGTTGTTGCTTTTGGGCAGGAGCGGAGCAGCCCCGGCGGGCGCGTCCAGAGGGCGCCCCCGCCGTGCCGACCGAGTCTGCTACCCCGCCAAGGGAGAGATCCCCGGCAAGGGAGGACCTTCCGACGGGGGACGCGGCCGACGATCCCCTGGCCGCGGCGGGCGCAGCGCGCGCCTCGGATCCGACGAAGGCTGGAGTCGTCGTCGAGGAGGGTGCGCGTGGCGATGCCGACGACGTTGCCGGTGCTCAGGAGGCGGACGGCGTTGATATCCCTGTGGGCGACGGGGAGGCCGAGGAGCAGCAGAGGCTTGCCGCCGCGGAGTTATCCGCGCGGGAAGGCGAGCTGGTGCTGAAAACGGCCAGCCTCGCCGACCACGAGGAGGAGGCTGCCGCGCGCGAGCGGGCGCTCCGCGGAGACCTGAAGAAGGCGCGAGACGCTGCCGCAGCCGCTGAGATCACCAAGAAGGGGCTGGAGGCGAGGGTGGCGCAGCTCGATTCCGACCTCAAGGCGAAGGGCGAGGAGCTCGCCGCGCTCCGGCAGGAGCGCGAGAAGGGTGTGCTCACCCTTGGCGAGCTTCAGGGCCGCTTCGCCGAGAAGATCCGGGAGCTCGACGCCGCCAAGAACTCCAACTCCACTCTGGAACTGAAATTGGAGGCGCTCGGCAAGGCGCTGGACAGCGCTAAGGAGCAGGAGGCGGCTTTACGGAAGGAGGTCGACAGCAACGAGGAGCTGCTGAGGCACGCCGCCGTTTCCCAGAACACCTTCAGGGACACAGTGGAGCGGTGGACCGAGGGCCTCGTCGACATCGCCGCCACCATCGACAAGGAGCTGACGCTGCTGGGGATCGAGGGCCACCAGTCCCTCACCGACGAGGACGTCGCGCCCAGCGCCAAGCTCACTTCCTTCTTCCAGGGGGTGGTGCAGGCGCTCCAGCACCTCCGAACGTCGCTCCCGAAGGAGCGAGCCGACGAGATGCGGAAGGCCATCTCTGGGGCCCTCGAGAGGGTGCTGGTGAAGATCGTTTTCCGCAATCCCGACATCAGGCTCACCAACGTCCTCAGGCCCTTGCCGGAGAACGCAGACCTGACGGGGATCCGGGCCCTCATCGCCCCCATCGTCAAGAAGGCGGCCGGGGTCAAGAGGATCGAGGGCGACCGTGTAGATTAGGCCGCCTGCCCCTTTCTTTTATCTCCCTTGCCCTGCTGCTGTTAAATATGCCACGGAAACGGCTGGTTAGGGCAGCAGTAAGGCATTTTGTAATATAACTTTTCATCTTAGGCTATGCATCGCACTGTCATCCCCTCTACTCGACCGGCGCCTTGTTTGTTTCCGCCCTACGCTTTCGGGGACTTGCCGGCGTAGGCCTCCGCCTTGCCACGGGTGCCGAGTGCGGGACGTCAGCGACCCGCTGGCGGGGCTGCCACCGGCAAGAAACCTCGCCGCGGCTGGTTGCCGCTCACTCAGATTGTTGAGTAGGCTCGAGGCAAAGTAAACGGTGCGACTGCGGTCGCAGCACGCTTAGGGTGCCGGGCGAGCTCGAAACAAAGTGAGGACGCTACTCGGGGTGTAGCACACTCGAGTCGTTGAGCGGACTCGAAACGAAACGAGGGCGCAACCAGTCTCGTGCCGGTCCTTCCGCGCTCAGGCCTCTCAACCCAGGCTCGGTCGTTCGAGGGAGATAACTCTTAAAAATTAAAGGAGCAATTGCTCGAGCTCCGGCAACTTATCTTTTCTTATCGCTTGCCGCCCGGTGGGGTAAAACCTCCTTGGGCAGCATCCAGCCCATCCTGGGGGTAAGCAAGGCGCAGGGCCTCACGACCTTCCGGAGCTAGGCGTAGCTATGCTTGGGGATCCGCGCCCCTCTCTGCGCCAAGGATCACATGCAACTGCGGCAAGACTCGGGCAGAGAGGGTGGTTGGCGGAACGGGTTCCGGCAACCGCGCTGGCGAGATTCCTCCCACGGTCGGCGTCAACTCGTTCGGCACCCCGGCGGACGAGGCGCGCCGGGGAACGAGGTCGCCTTTCTCGTGACTTCTGGCGCTAACTTCTGCGGCTACTGGAGCGGCGCAGAGTTCGCTGGAGGCGAATCGTTCGCCCAGCGGCCAGAAGGCGGTCCTCCTCAAGGAGCAGCTGCTTCTTGCCCAGTCTCTGCGCGAGCGGATACTCGAGGAGGGCCGCGCACGAGCCCGCGGGAAGGAATGCCAAAGCTCGTCGGGAACCCCCGCTTCAACTGGACAGATCCTCGGATCCGCAGGAGCGGACTGTTCCTCGGCGTTCAGATTGCTGGTCTGCTCGCCGGAGCAAGGCTCACCGGGGACACCTGCTTCAACTGGACGGACCCTGGGATCCGCAGGAGCGGGCTGTCCCTCGGCGCGTCCCCCTACCTGGCGCGCCAAAGATGTCGGGGCGGACGGGCGTCCCCCCGCGAGCACCTATGGGGCCGGAGCCCCTTTCGTTGTCCGGCGAGGGGGGCGGAGGGAGCGCAGAGAGCAGATCGAAGCGGGCACACGGGCGGTTTACCCAGGTTCGGGCCGCGATGGACGCGTAAAACCCTACTCCTGCTTAGTTGTATTGAACCGGGGAGCTCGGGAGCTTGGGGAGCTAGCTGCACCGAGCGTATGGCTGTCTGGATGCCGAATCTCCGAACCCTCAGAACCCTTGCGGAACCGAACCTCCTCTACGTTGCACACGGGCCTCCTTTTATAGCGCAAAGGGGTCACCGACAGGTGTCAACGTAAGAGAAAGGGGTAAAAGTGTAAAAGGGGTGGTAGCTGTAATAGTGTGGGAACGGTGGCGCTACAGTGCGACACAGTGTTATCATACCTACTTCTGACGGTAGGGGACAAGGGCATTAAATGCCCGTCACGGTCGCCCGGACAGCACCGAGGCGGACCGTTAGGTGCGCCACCGTTCGCCACGATGGCGGCTGCATGCCACCGCATGCCCCAGGCTGCGCGGTGCCTCGCCACGTGCCCTCGGGGGAAGCCCCAGAGCGACGCGTGGGCGGGCGAGCTGGAGCGCAGTCTTGGGGTGGCGATCTTGCCGCGGCAAGTGGCTTGCCGCGGTGGTCGTCTTCCTGTGCCTGATAGCGTGCCAGCTATCAGGCCTTGCCGGGGCGCTTGGGGCGCCACGGCGGGCTTCTCTTGTGGTGCCTGGGTTCGGCCTTCCCGACAAGCTCCTCTTGTCGGGGGCTCGATCTTCTGTCTCGTATACTTTGTTCTTGGATGGCCTTACATGGGCTCAGTCGTCCCGGCAAGCTCCTCTTGCCGGGGTCTTGTCTTCCTGGCCCGGCAAGCTCCTCTTGCCGGGGGCCTTGTCCTCTTGGCCCGGCAAGCTCCTCTTGCCGGGGGCCTTGTCTTGAATGCTTGGTCTTCTCTTGGCGCTTCCGGGGCGGGCTTTGCCGCAGGGTGCTACGACTGCCCGTGCACAAGTCTGGGGTACTAAGGTACCCCTACTTTAGTACACCGACAAATTATTTATTTATATTGGTGTTAAACCTACTGTATTCCAACTTCTCTATGGTTCATACCCCCCAATACTAGCCATAGATTCATTAAAATAAGCAAACAACACACGAAAAATAGAATCTATCAAAACAAAACAGCCTGTAGCAATCTGATTCAAACGCATACTTCTGTAACTCCAAAAATTCAGCAAAAATAGGACGACCTAGATAATTTGTTTATTGATCTACTTCAATTGGAATCAGTATTTTATAACTTTCTGGTTATTTTTAACAGTTGTTTTCGTGAGCAGAAAGTTTCTGTCTTTTTCAGCAAGATCAAATAATTATCATCCAAGAAGATCCTATATGTTTTACTTGGCACAAAAACTAATTGAAACATAAAACCACATCTAACCAGAGGCTAGATGAATGATTTATTACTAAACAGGAACAGAAGTAAAATTGGGTTGCCTCCCAACAAGCGCTATCATTTAACGCCCCTAGCTAGGCATAAAAACAAGAATAGATCTAGGTATTGTCATCTTTGGCATGCAACCCATAAGTGGCTATCATAATAGATTCATAAGGTAATTTAATTTTCTTCCTAGGAAAGTGTTCCATGCCTTTCCTTAATGGAAATTGGAATCTAATATTTCCTTCTTTCATATCGATAATTGCACCAATCGTTCTATGGAAAGGTCTACCAAGAATAAAAGGACATGTAGGATTGCAATCTATATCAAGAACGATGAAATCTACGGGCACATAATTCCTATTTGCAACAATAAGAACATTATTAATCCTTCCCATAGGTTTCTTAATGGTGGAATCCGCAAGATGCATATTTAAAGAACAATCATCAAATTCACCGAAACCTAACACATCACACAAAGTTTTTGGAATCATGGAAACACTAGCACCCAAATCACAAAGAGCATAGCATTCATGATCTATAATCTTAATTTTAATAGTAGGTTCCCACTCAAGTTTTCTAGTGATGGAAACTTCTAATTCAAGTTTTTATTCATAAGATTGCATTAAAGCATCAACGATATGTTTAGTAATAGATTTATTTTGGCTATAAGCATGAGGAGAATTTAACACGGATTGCAACAAGGAAATACAATCTAATAAAGAGAAATTTTCATAATTAAATTCCTTGAAATCCAAAATAGTGGGCTCATTGCTATGTAAAGTTTTGACCTCTTCAATCCCACTTTTACCAATTTTTGCATCAAGATCTAAAAACTCTGAATCATTGGGACGCCTTTTAACTAAAGTTGACTCATATCTAGTCCCATCTTTATATAGATTCATATTGGAAAACAAAGATTTAATAGGCGACACATCAATCACTTTTAGATATTCATCATTATTATTATGAAAACTAGAAGAACACGCTTTCACAAAGCAATCTTTTTTAGCACGCATCCTAGCGGTTCTTTCTTTGCACTCATCAATGGAAATTCTCATGGATTCGAGGGACTCATTGATATCATGCTTAGGTGGAGTAGATCTAAGTTTCAAAGAATCAACATCAAGAGAAATTATATCCACGTTCCTAGCCAACACATCAATCTTAGGCAATTTTTCTTCAAGCAAAGCATTGAATTTTTTTGCGAAATCATAAATTCTTTAACACTAGTCTCAAAATCAGAGGGCATCTTATTAAAATTTCCATAAGAGTTGTTGTAGGAATTACCATAATTATTAGAGGAATTACTAGGGAACGACCTAGAACTAAAGTTTCCTCTATACGCGTTGTTACCAAAATTGTTCCTACCAACAAAATTCACATCCATAGATTCATTATTATTCTCAATCAAAGTGGACAAAGGAATATCATTAGGATCAGAAGAACCACTCTTATTAGAAAACAATTTCACAATTTCATCCATCTTTCCACTCAAAACATTAATCTCTTCAATCGCATGAACCTTTTTACTAGTAGATCTTTCGGTGTGACATTGAGAATAATTAACCATAATATTATCTAGGAGTTTAGTAGCTTCTCCTAAAGTGATTTCCATAAGAGTGTCTCCCACGGCCGAATCTAAAAGACTTCTAGAAGCAAAATTCAATCCGGCATAAATTTTTTGTATAATCATCCATAAATTCAAACCATGTGTAGGGCAATTACGTATCATTAATTTCATCCTCTCCCAAGCTTGTGCAACATGCTCATGATCAAGTTGCTTAAAATTAATAATATCATTTCTAAGAGAGATAATCTTAGCGGGAGCAAAATACTTAGAGATAAAAGCATCTTTGCACTTATTCCATGAATCAATACTATTTTTAGGCAAAGAAGAGAACCAAGTTTTAGCATGATCTCTAAGCAAAAACGGAAATAGCTTCAACTTAGCAATATCATTATCCACTTCTTTCTTCTTTTGCATATCACACACATCAACAAAGTTGTTTAGATGGGTAGCGGCATATTCACTAGGAAGGCCAGAAAATTGATCTTTCATGACAAGATTCAACAAAGCAGCATTAATTTCACAAGATTCAGCATCAGTAATAGGAGCAATTGGAGCCCTAATAAAATCATTGTTGTTGGTATTGGAAAAGTCACACAATTTAGTATCCATCGTGACAAACAATCCAACAAACAAGCACAGAAGAAACAAGTAGATGAAAAAGGGTGAATAAAACGGCAAAGGGGAAGTGGGGGAAAGGCAAATGAGAGGCAAATGGCAAATAATGTAATGCGAGGGAGAAGAGTTTGTGATGGGTACTTTGTATATCTTGACTTGTGCGTAGATCTCCCCGGTAACAGCGCCAGAAATCCTTCTTGCAACCTCTTGATCATGTGTTGGTTTTCCCTTGAAGAGGAAAGGGTGATGCAGCAAAGTAGCGTAAGTATTTTCCTTAGTTTTTGAGAACCAAGGTATCAATCCAGTATGAGACTACAGGCAAGTCGCCTAGTACCTGCACAAACAATCAAGAACCTTGCAACCAACACGATAAAGGGGTTGTCAATCCCTTCACGGCCACTTGCAAAAGTGAGATCTGATAAAGATAATAAGATAAATATTTTTGGTATTTTTGTTGTATAGATTGGAAAATAAAGATTGCAAAATAAACGGTGACAAAAATAGCTAGTTGACGGGAAACTAATATGATGTAAATAGACCCGGGGGCCATAGGTTTCACTAGTGGCTTCTCTCATGATAGCAGATATTACGGTGGGTGAACAAATTAGTGCCGAGCAATTGATAGAAAAGCGCATAGTTATGAGAATATCTAGGCATGATCATGAACATAGGCATCATGTCCGTGTCAAGTAGACCGAAATGATTCTGCATCTACTACTATTACTCCACACATCAACTGCTATCCAACATGCATCTAGAGTATTAAGTTCATAAGAATAGAGTAACGCATTAAGCAAGATGACATGATGTAGAGGGATAAACTCAAGCAATATGATATAAACCCCATCTTTTTATCCTCGATGGCAACAATCCAATACGTGCCTTGCTGCCCCTACTGTCACTGGGAAAGGACACCGCAAGACTGAACCAAAAGCTAAGCATTTCTCCCATTGCAAGAAACATCAATCTAGTAAGCCAAACTAAACCGATAATTCGAAGGGACTTGCAAAGATATCAAATCATGCATATAAGAATTCAGAGAAGAACCAAATATTATTCATAGATAATCTTGATCATAAACCCACAATTCATCGGATCTCGGCAAACACACCGCAAAAAGTATTACATCGAAAAGATCTCCAAGAACATCGAGGAGAACTTTGTATTGAGATCCAAAAAGAGAGAAGAAGTCATCTAGCTAATAACTATGGACCTGAAGGTCTATGGTAAACTACTAACACATCATCGGAGAGGCTATGGTGTTGATGTAGAAGCCCTCCGTGATCGATACCCCCTCCGGCGGAGCACCGGAAAAGTCCCCAAGATGGGATCTCACGGGTACAGAAGGTTGCAGCGGTGGAAAAGTGGTTTCGTGGCACCCCTGGATGTTTTCAAGGTATAAGAGTATATATATGCGAAATAAGTAGGTCGGTGGTGCTCTATGAGGCCCACGGGGGTGGGGGCGCGCCTACCCCCCTGGGCGCGACCTCCTGCCTTGTGGCTTCCTCGCGGAGTTCCAGACTTCAACTCCGAGTCTTCTGGATTGCTTTCGTTCCAAGAAAGATCCTCGCGAAGGTTTCATTCTGTTTGGATTTCGTTTGATAATGTTTTTCTGTAAGACGCTGAAATAGTAAAAAAAACAGCAACTGGCACTGGGCCTCTGGTTAATAGGTTAGTCCCAAAAATAATATAAAAGAGCATATTAAAGCCCATTAAACATCCAAAATATAATATAATAGCATGGAACAATCAAAAATTATAGATACGTTGGATACGTATCAGTGTTGATGCTGCAAAAGTACATCAAAAATATCATAGAACAGGACACCAGCCTTACTGACGTGATCTAGGTAATGCTCGTCCGCCGAACCCTTCCCTGTCAGCGAGGGCCTCTCATATGTGGGAGTTCAATCCGGAAGGGCCACGGACCCTGCAGCGATTCTTTGGCACGACGCACAAAGAGATCTCGAAACTGCTCTTCAAGGCTCAGAAGTCGTGGCCGAAGACGTCAGAGGACGTCGGCCTTGGATGCAATCATTCGGCCACCCCGATAAGTGTTAAATTTCCGAACATAGCTTAGTTCGTCAATCAAAGGAGGGCACTGAGAATTCCATCCTCTAAAAAGGGCTGGACAAAGAGGGTGGAGGGAATCCGATGTCCAGCTCCACTGCCCGAAAACCCAGCTGATCCTCTGGTAATGTGAATGTTGGTCCCGGCGCCGTACCAGGTGCCGGTGAAGAAGGACAAGAAGAAGAGCAAGGAGGCCAAAAGTGGACTCCACCATAAAGGTACTTCGGACGTGACGTCCGGACGGGCCGAGGCTCCCTCCTCCCATGAGGGAGATGAAGATGAAGAGGAGGAGGAAGAAGATGACCCTCCTCACAGGGGGAAGACGAGGGCGGCCTCCGTAGATCCGGAGGAAGAGGCGTCCAAGAAGGGTAAGATATCCCTCTTTGATGGCTCGGATTCGGACACCGAATCCATCCCCAAGCGCCTCCCCAGGGCCAAGCCCCTAGCCGAATCGTAAGTATATAAGGATGCTCTACACACATCCGATCTTTTATGAATCATGGGAATCATATTAAATCATGTGTTGCAGGCCTGCAGCCCGGCCCGCGATCCCCCCCAACTATCTTCATCTTCGGGGAACTCTCTGGCGTCGGAGATGATGGAGAGCGAGACGCCTCCCCGAACCTCCCGGCCACCTATTGCGGATGACGCCGAGGTGTTATCCCAAAGGACCTATCTGGGACGCGGAGCGGCGTGGGGGACCGCCAAGACGGCGCCAGAGGGTAATGCCTCGGCTGCCGAGAACATGGGGGGCACAACCCCCATGGAGACTGACGACGGGGGCCTTAACGATTCCGGGCCCCAGCCAGATGCCATTCCAGAGACCCAAATGGCTCCGGGATCTAATGAGTTGACCCCCTTAGAAGAAGGGGGCGCCTACTCCGGCGGAGACCTCCTCTAGTTCGGAGGCACCAAACGCTCTGTCGGATGCACTACGAAGTGCGTCCATTTTGGAAGAGCACCGTACCCTGATGGGTACGGTGGTTCATAAGGATCAATCCGTCAAAAGCGGGCTGAACGAAGCCTTCAGCAGCCTATTAACAGGCTTTGAGGTATACGATGTAATGTCTTTAGCCGCTTTTCATATGAAAAATATGCATGTGTATAGATAGTAGCCCCTGAGACTCTGTTCGGCTTTTGGAAAAAAGCTAAACAGAGGATCGATAATATTCGCAGGAGATAATGGACTTGTCTATTTTGAGAAACAGGCTTCACTGTTAGCGGCGACCGCCCAGGCCACCGAAGTATCCAAGCTCAAGCCAAAGCTGGGGCTGGCCGATGAGGATCTCTTCCACATCAACAAGAGGTTTGATGAGGCGCAAGGTATGTTTTTGGAAAAAATGTTTACACACCTAAAGTAATATACCCATGCGGATTCTAAGCTCCTGTGTTGCCCCGTTCATTATTGCAGGTAGTGTAGCCACGGTCGAGACCCTAAAGGGCGACCTTTCCCGAGCCAAGGAGTAGGCATGGGTGAGCCAAGCGTCCTCTGACAAAGCGACCGCAGATTTAAAGGACGAGTAGGTTGCCCGCCGCCGTTACGAGGAGCGGGTGACCGAAGTAGAACAAGAGCTCAAGGATGCCACCTGCAAGTGCGAGTCCTTGGAAAAGGAAAATGAGGCCCAAGCGGCCGAGCTGACCAAGGCTCTCCATGGGGCCAAGGAGGCGCCGACCGAGTCCCGCGCGACACGCGAGGAGATCAAGCAGGCTGAACAGATAGCGGCTGGTAAGCCCTTTCTTTTATAGAGTAAATTCGGCAATCAGAAGTATGCCTTGCTCCCTCGATTGTGGAGTGCTCCAGACGCCTTTGCAGATCTTCCGTAGAGTGCCGCCGACGCCACGCAGCTCTTCCAGGCCCAGGAGGGGCACACGACGAAGAAGCTATTCTGGTCACAGTTCGCAACACAGGAGCGCCCAGCGCTCTTGAACGACCAGATGACGAAGTGGGCCGAGCTGCATAGGATTTCTGGATTGGCCATGAGGGACGTCATAGTCCGGCTGTAGCCAACTGAACCCATTCCAAGAAGCTACTTCGGCCTGGTGCAGCGACTCATCGACGCGCTGCCATGAATTGACGCGGATAAGCGGTCGGCATGCATAGAACGTGCGCGGATGGCCTTCACCCGTGTCAAGATGCACTGGGCGAAAATAAAAGCTGCCGTCATGGCAGTTGAGGGCCCGCCAGGAGGCAAGGACCACCGCAAGCCGGAGCACTATTTCGAAGACGTCCTAGAGGGTGGCCGTTTCATAGAGGGTCAATGCTCGAAGGATATCAACGTTCGAGTAAATGTATCTGACTTGACCGGGCGTTGTGCCATGAACTGAAGCTTTGTAATATATTTTTGCCTTTTATCGTAAAGTATTTTTCCTCTTGTGCGGTTGTTTTTATCCTTGAGAGTTTACCAATCGTCGGCTTCAGCCCCCACGTAGATACTACGGAGGTGTTTGGAATAGCACATGACCACACTTGACCCAACGTCTTGGTCCGTAGAGGAGGTGTCAGTGCGATGAACCAGGCAATCGAACTATGCGGCTTTATCACTCTCACTTAGCCATAGGAGTTTGACAATGGGGTGAGATAGCCCGTGGTGCATATGCTGCTATCCGAATTGGATGCCTTATGTGCATGACTGGAAGAGAGACAGTCCTTCGTGTAATACGGAAGAAATCGCTAGAGATTTAGTAACTCGTCGAATTGCTGACTAGCTCTCGCCACATCATGACAATCCATTTTCGGCTTTCTCTACTGAGGTGCTTGACCGGGCGAACCAGAAACGCAATCACAGTAGTTCTCCCTTTACTACCGTAGCCGAACAAACGGAACGTAAGGTAGTAACTGATGTCTACTAGGCAAGTTTATTCTTGTAGACACGTGTTGGGCCTCCAAGCGCAGAGTTTTGTAGGACAGTAGCAATTTTCCCTCAAGTGGATGACCTAAGGTTTATCAATCCATGAGAGGTGTAGAATGAAGATGGTTTATCAATTCATGAGAGGTGTAGAATGAAGATGGTCTCTCTCAAACGACCCTGCAACCAAATACAAGAAATCTCTTGTGTCCCCAACACATCCAATACAACGGCAAATTGTATAGGTGCACTAGTTCGACGAAGAGATGATGATAAAAGTGTAATATTGATGGTAGAAATATATTTTTATAATCTGAATAAATAAAAAACAAGGTAGCAAATAGTAAACGGGCACAAAAACGGTATTGCAATGCTTAAAAGGGAGGCCTATGGTTCATACTTTCACTAGTGCAACCTATCAACAATGCTAACATAGTTGGATCATATGATTATCCCTCAAAGTGCAACAAAGAATCACTCCCGAGTTCCTATTAGCGGAGAACAAAAGATAGAAATTGTTCGTAGGGTATGAGACCACCTCAAAGCTATTCTTTCCGCTCGATCTACTCAAGAGTTCGTACTAAAATAACGCAAAGCTATTTTTTCCGTTCGATCTATCCTAGAGTTTGTACTAGAATAACACCAAAGCATATTCATATTCATAATGCTCAATCCACACAATGAACTACAAGGAGACCCCAAAGTTTCTATCGGAGAAAAGATAATAAAAATGTGCATCAACTCCTATGCATAGATTACCCCAATATCACCGCGGGAATCCGCGAGTTGAATGCCATAACACAAATCAAGTGAATCAATATGATACCCCAATTTTCACCTCAAGTTGTCGGCATTCTGGGAACGGGAGTCCCTAGACTTGCCTGCCTGCGGCCCACGGCGTGGCTCTGATAGCAGGCCCGTACGGCCTATCTTCATCAACAAGGCATTCAAGACCCTCGCGAGGGGCCAAGCCTCCAAGGCGGACGGCACAAGACCTCCTGAGGAGCAGCCTCGCTAGGCTAGCTCGCGAGAGGCAGAGAGATCAAGGCTAGGAAAACCTTGCTAGGTTCTCGTGACGTGAGCCATGACGATCGAGACCAGGCGGGTGCTAGTGCTTGCAGTGTCCTTGTTTCCTCTTTGGTGCTAAGGAGGCGAGCGCAGGCGTGGAGTACCGAGGCGTCAAGCAAAGGTTTCCATATCAGTGCAATGAGACCAAGACTAGCAGGATAGCAAGACGGAGGTCACCATGGAGCCCAAGACGGTGTCACCACTAGAGCCTTTTGCAGGCGAAGACTGCTTTTGTCAAGAAAAGCTGTACTAGTTGTCCCCTTTCAAATTGGCCGTTGTTGGCTCCCTTCTCGCTCAATATTTGGGAAGAGGACCAGGGCCTCTATAAATAGGGCTAGCCACCACAATAGGAGGCATCGAATCCTCACCCACACAAGTTCGCCAAGCACAAGAGCACCTCAACCTCAGGAGGCTGTTCTTCCCCTTGTAACTGTTCATCCTCAGCCCAAGAGGCAATCCACCACCACCACACTGGTGTAGGGTATTACACCACAACGGTGGCCTGAACCAGTATAAATCTTATGTTCCTTGTGTTGCGAGTTCATCGAGTTAGTCCGTGAGATCTTAGCGAAGCTAGGACATGGATCGGTAGGGGAAGATCTTCATGCGCACCCCAGTGTTCGAACCTTGAGGGTTTTGCTGGAAAACGTGATCCGACATTTGGCATGCCAGGTAGGGGTGCGCCAGAGCCTCTTCCCCATTAGTTGATCCACCGACGCTCCGCGGTTCCGATGTCCGGCGACCCAAGGGCTAACGCCGACTGCTGGGTAGCCTAGCCCGCCCGGGCGGTGCCGCCTGACCAGGAAGACCTCAACCCCGCGCTCCAGGCGGCACGGGCGCCACCTAACGCTGCTGGGCGCGGGCAGCGCGGCCAGGCGCCGTCCACCCTGACCCCGCAATAAGTGCGAGCTGCTGCAAGGGCTGCAAGCCACGCCGCGGCAATGACGCCACACACCCGGCGGGAGCAGGCGAACATGCGGGCCGCACTCATAGTGGCACGGGAGCTTCTGCGGTGCCGACTGATGGAGAGCGGTCGGGATGCGCTGCTGGAACACATCGTCGAGCTACTGGACACGGCGGCCACGGGAGTGTCGCCCTTCTGCTATCAGCTCACGCCTCAGGTGGCGGCTGGATCGCACGGCGGGCCTCGCCGCGCCCGCGTGCTACCGGGTGTGCCCGGGGGCCTCGTTGACATCAACACGACCCATGGTGGAGGGCGCCCTGTTGCGCCCGCACCACCCCAGATGGGTGCGGGCACGAGCGTTGCTGCATACGGCCCTATCAGAGTGCTGCCCTGTTGTCCTCAATACGGCATGACAGGTCGGGCGACATGGAGCATGGGGCACTTTGGCAAGGTCTTCGGGGCAGCGGCCTCGGAGGCCTATGTGCCCTACATGATGGACCAGGAGTACACGCCGGGGGACGACCCCGTCTCGTTCCTCAGATCAGGATGGGAGGAGGAGGCGTTAGGAGCTGAAGCCTTCCAGGAGCCGCCAGAGAGCCCCACCAACTGCGCAGTTGACAATAGATACAGGGTACCACTAATCCCTCAAGGGCAAGCTTACGCTAACCATGAGTCACAGGTGAACCAGGTCACAGCACCAGGCGATGGGTCCGGCACGGCGATGTCCGCCCCATCGGGAGAGACCCACTGGGGGATGCGCGGGAGGAGCCAGGAGCAAGGCCCCTCCCTGCATCGCACAGAGCAAGGTGTCACCCGGAGGTAGGCCCTTTGCTAGGGAGGCGCCGGCGAGCCCTACCCCGGCAGAGGACCCGTGGTCGCCGAGGGCGCCGCTGGCATCCCCTCTGCCCTTTGGTGCCGTCCTGGTCTCCGGTCGTCCCGAAGGTGGTAGAGGGTGGCGCAAGGCTGAGCCCTCGCCTGGCGATATGAAGTAAGGCTCACGCCTGTGAAGATCGCCGCCCGTGACACTCTCACGTAATAACAAGTGGGGCTGTACACGCCCCGGAGCCTCAGGAGTACCACCGTCGGGCTCGGGGGCTCCCTCCCACGTCCTAGTGGCAGCACTTAGCTCCGCGCTGGTGAGAAGACTTGAAGACAAGAAGACTAGACTAGGCGCCGGACGCGGCCATTTGCTTTGGATCTCTTTTCTACAGCCTTGCCTTCTGGATTTGGATTTAAGTTGAAGTTGAATTTTCATTGATGCGCGCGGGGGGTGCCTTTTCTTGTTCGAGTGATTTCTTGTTGCGTGGTTCTTGCCTTATTCTGAATCTCTCGCTCGCTGCCTCCCGCTCGCGAGCACAGGATACACACCGTGTGCGTCGATACCACGATCGGCACTTGATTCTCGCGAGGCCCTCTCGGGCGAATGGGAAGACTCTTCAGGAGTTCCTCGGGAACTCACGACCTCACGATCCAGTTTGGGGCTTGCCTCGGCTAAGGTAAGCCGCAACAGCAAACTTGCCATCAAACTCATGGATTCACAAAGACGCACACTCAGCTCGACATAAAGGAATAAAGGCAGCGGTTTGTTGACAGAGGGGCTCCCCCTCTCAAAATGCTCTTACAATCTTTAGGGGCCACGCCCAAGTTTTTGCATACAGGATAAAATAGCAGGGGAACATGGGATCAGTCGGATATGTCGCTCGCCGCATCTCCCAGGTCGTCTTCAGATGCACCGCTGGCGTCGCTGGCGCCGCCTCCACCTTTGCCAGCCCCGACATTGCCGTCGTCAACCACGTCTCCTTCGTCTGCCGCGACTACCACCACGTCATCCTCAGAAGCAAAGGCCCTGACCAGCGCATCCACGTTGTCCTCCACCCACCGCGCCAAGTCGCCCTGGATGGCCGCGGGTACGGGGGCAATGGCGGCGTCGAAGTTGAAGTCGGGAAAGGTGTTCAGAAGATGACTGAAGACGCGAGAGAACGCGCGCCCGAGCAGGCCACGACTCCTCTCTTCCACGAGCTGGTGAGCTCTATCGGATTGAGCTTCCAGATGCGTCACCACGTCAGAGAAGAAGCGAAGATGGCTGGCGTAGTCGTTCGTATTGGGATGAGGGGCATTCTCGTCACAGATATGGCACAACGCGGTGTTGGCCCTGTTCCTGAGACGCTGGAGCATGGGGGCGTGCTCGCGCTCCAGTGTCCGCCGCTGAATCACTTCCTCCCTGTTCTGTCACGCAACGGCCTCGGCGTCGCCAACCCATTTCTGAAGAGAGAGCAGCTCGGCGCGGGCGGAGGCCAACTCCGCCTGCGCCGTGACCAGGGCGGCCGCTGTGGCCTCCTCGCGCCTCTCTACCTCAGCTAGCCTAGGCCTAAGGGTAGCGGCCCTACCTACAGCCTCCGTCTCTGCAAGCTGCAGCTTTAGGTCGTGCCTACCCTCAAGACCCGCGCAAACCTCGGCCACCCGGTGATCGACCTCCTCCTGAACCTTGGCCTCGCGTGCACCAACGGCATCTTCCACTTGGGAGACTTGATGATCCCTTGTCTCCAACCGCTCAAGCTCGAGGCTGCGCTCCATGGCTTCCAGTGCCAACGCCTCCTCGCGCCTTCGGATCTCTTCTTCTTCGGCAGGCGTCCCCCTCAGCGACGCAAGGGCGGCTTTGCACACCTCCACCTGCTGCTCCAGGGACGCACTCTAGGCCTGGAGCTCCCACGCGCACTTCTCCGTAGCCTCGCGATGGCGGTCAGCCTCGCGAGCCTCCTCCAAAGCTCGGGAGCAAGCCTCACGAGAGACCTTGAGAGAGGCTTCAGCCTTCGCGTTATCAAGCTCGCGCTGGTGATGCCCAAGGTTGATGGCCACCTTCAACTTGTGCCGCTCCTCCGCCAGCCGAAGACTCTCGGCCACGAGGCGCGCGTCGACACCCGCAAGTTCTTCGCCAAGCCGGTTCATCGCGCCCATCGCCTCCTGGAAGAGCTCATGACGAACAACGCTCTGTACGTGCTCAAACTCGAGCACACAGACCATCTCGTCCTCCACCGCGGGGGCTGCAGGAGGGGCCCGAAGCGGCACGCCCACTCCCAACATGGAGCTGGGGGCTGGCGTGTGCCCGAAGGCCAGCCAAGCCTCGAAGGTGCCTGGGCGAGTCGGGGCTCGCTGCTTGAAGAGGAACCGAAGACCGAAGCCAACCAGCCACCGCCCATGACCAGAGGAGAGGTTCTGGGCACGCCCGCCATGCTCCAAGCAAGGCCGCAAAGGAGGGGCAACAAGGCCGCGGGCTCAAGGCGCCATGGAGGCGAGCGCGCCTCACCAACCGACCATGTGCCAAGAGCGGCGAGCGGGCTCGGGGGGCTCAAGGCCAGCGGGGGAGTCGAGAAAAGAGGAGGCTGCTCCTTAGGAGATGCAGCGGCCTTGGCGGAAGGGACCCTGAAGGACCACCGTCAGGAAGGAAAGCGACACTCAGGAAACCACAAAGATGCAGTACTTACTCGTCAACGGAGATGTACTTCGTCCGCGTCAACGGCCCGAAGATGCCACCGCTGCTGCTCGGGGACTGCTACCTCTTGAGCACTGCGTTGGTTTTCCCTTGAAGAGGAAAGGGTGATGCGGCAAAGTAGCGTAAGTATTTCCCTCAGTTTTTTAGAACCAAGGTATCAATCCAGTAGGAGGCCACGCACGAGTCCCTCGCGCCTACACAAACAAATAAATCCTTGCAACCAATGCAATAAACGGGTTGTCAATCCCTTCACGGTCACTTACGAGAGTGAGATCTGATAGATATGATAAGATAGTATTTTTGGTATTTTTATGATAAAGATGAAAAGTAAAGAAAGCAAAATAAAATGGGCGCCAGAAATAGCTTGTTGTCGGGAGATTAATATGATGGAAAATTGACCCGGGGGCCATAGGTTTCACTAGTGGCTTCTCTCATGAGCATAAGTATTACGGTGGGTGAACAAATTACTGTTGAGCAATTGATAGAATTGAGCATAGTTATGAGAATATCTAGGTATGATCATGTATATAGGCATCGCGTCCGAGACAAGTAGACCGACTCCTGCCTGCATCTACTACTATTACTCCACACATCGACCACTATCCAGCATGCATCTAGAGTATTAAGTTCATAAGAACAAAGTAACGCTTTAAGCAAGATGACATGATTGATACGTCTCCAACGTATCTATAATTTTTGATTGCTAAATGCTATATTATCTACTGTTTTGGACATTATTGGGATTTATTATCCACTTTTATATTATTTTTCGTACTAACCTATTAACCGGAGGCCCAGCCCGGAATTGCTGTTTTTTGCCTATTTCAGACTTTCGAAGAAACGGAATATCAAACGGAGTCCAAACGGAATGAAACCTTCGGAAACGTGATTTTCTCACTAAACATGATCCAGGAGACTTGGACCCTACGTCAAGGAAGCTTCGAGGAGGGCACGAGGTAGGGGGCGCGCCCACCCCCCAGGGCGCGCCCTCCACCCTCGTGGGCCCCATGATGCTCCAATGACGTACTTCTTCCTCCTATATATACCTACGTACCCCCAAACGATCAGATACGGAGCCAAAAACCCAATTCCACCGCCGCAACCTTTTGTACCCACGAGATCCCATCTTGGGGCCTATTCCGGAGCTCCGCCGGAGGGGGCATCCACCACGGAGGGCTTCTACATCATCACCATAGCCTCTCCGATGAAGTGTGAGTAGTTTACCTCAGACCTTCGGGTCCATAGTTAGTAGCTAGATGGCTTCTTCTCTCTTTTTGGATCTCAATACAATGCTCTCCCATCTCTCGTGGAGATCTATTCGATGTAATCTTCTTTTTGCGGTGTGTTTGTTGAGACAGATGAATTGTGGGTTTATGATCAAGATTATCTATGAACAATATTTGAATCTTCTCTGAATTCTTTTATGTATGATTGGTTATCTCTGCAAGTCTCTTCAAATTATCAGTTTGGTGTGGAAGGCACGCTTGGTGATACGGATATGTAGATCTCCTACCATTGTAACCGACTCTGTGTAACCCTAGCCCTCTCCGGTGTCTATATAAACCGGAGGGTTTTAGTCCGTAGGACGAACAACAGAACAACAATCATAACATAGGCTAGCTTCTAGGGTTTAGCCTCCTTGATCTCGTGGTAGATCTACTCTTGTACTACCCCTATCATCAATATTAATCAAGCAGGAGTAGGGTTTTACCTCCATCGAGAGGGCCTTAACCTGGGTAAAAACATCGTGTCCTTGTCTCCTGTTACCATCCGCCTAGACGCACAGTTCGGGACCCCCTACTGAGATCCACCGGTTTTGACACCGACATTGGTGCTTTCATTGAGAGTTCCTCTGTGTCGTCACTTTTAGGACCGATGGCTTCTCCGATCATCAGCAGCAATGCGGTCCATGGTGAGACTTCTCTCCCCGGATAGATCTTCGTATTCGGCGGCTTTGCACTGCGGGCCAATTCGCTTGGCCATCTGGAGTAGATCGAAAGCTACGCCCCTGGCCATCAGGTCAGATTTGGAATTCTTAACTACACGGCCGACATCCGCGGAGACTTGATCTTTGACGGATTCGAACCACAGCCGAGCGCGCCGCACTGTCATGAAGGGCATGATTTAGCTCTGCCGCCGAACAGTGTCTTGGAGGTCGCGCCCGCATCGGCCCCGACCCTTAGTTCGGAGCCGATCATGCCGATCGAGGATGAGTGGTTGGACGCCGCCTCGAAGGCTGAAATCTCTACGACGATCGATCCGAACACCAGCTGTGTCCCTTGCCAAGCCCATGACTCCAAGGTGCCGGACTCCTCTCCGGACTCCGAACCCCCCGCACCCATGCTGATCGAATCCGATTGGGCGCCTATTATGGAGTTCACCGCCGCGGACATCTTTCAGCACTCGCCTTTTGGTGATATTCTGAATTCACTAAAGTCTCTCTCTTTATCAGGAGAGCCCTGGCCGGACTACGGTCAGCAAGGTTGGGATGCGGATGACGAAGAAATTCAAACCCACCCACCACCCACTTTGTAGCCACTGTCGATGATTTAACCGACGTGCTCGACTACGACTCCGAAGACATCGACGGTATGGACGCCGATGCAGGATACCATCAGGAATCAGCGCCTATAGGGCACTGGAAAGCCACCTCGTCATATGACATATACATGGTGGATACCCCAAAAGAGGGCGATGGCGATGGAATAGCGGAGGATGACCCCTCCAAGAAACAGCCTAAGCGCCGGCGTCAGCGGCGCTGCTCTAAATCCCGCCAAAGCAAAAACGGTGATTCTGGCATGGGAGATAATAACACTCGAAACAGTGCCGAAGAAAACCCCCTCCAGCAAAACTCAGCACAGGAGGATGGAGAAGCCGGCCCTCACGAGAGAGCGGCAGACAGAGAGGTCGAGGATGATAACTACATGCCTCCCTCCGAAGACGAGGCAAGCCTCGACGACGACGAATTTGTCGTGCCTGAGGATCCCATCGAACAAGAGCGCTTCAAACGCAGGCTTATAGCCACAGCGAGCAGCCTCAAGAAAAAACGGCTATAGCTTAGAGTTGATCAAGACTTGCTAGCCGACAAATTGACGGAAGTCCTAGCAGCGGAAGAGTATGAACTTGAACGCCCCTCCAAGAGCTACCCAAAGCGCAGGTTGCTACCCCGATTCGAGGAAGAAGCACCTACATCACCAGCGCATGATGCGGCCGCCCGGCCACCACGTGGCTGTGACAAAGAGGCCTCTCGGCCCTCCACTCAAGCCGCACCCCGGCGCCGCTTTAAAAATACCAATGCACGGGGGAATGCGCCAGACCTGTGAGATATATAGGAGGACAAGGCAAAGCAAACAAGGTCGATCTATGGATCGCGTGAGCGCCCCACGGCAGGCGACGGTAATCGTCACGCCGAATACAGTAAATCCGGCCGGGCCGAACACAGTAGACAAAGCTCGCTTGAGTTACGTCTGGATATAGCTCAATACAGAGGTCCCGCACACCCACTATGCTTCACAAATGAAGTAATGGATCATCAAATCCTAGAGGGTTTCAAACCCGTAAACGTCGAATCATATGATGGCACAACAGACCCTGCGGTATGGATCGAGGACTATCTCCTCCATATCCACATGGCCCGCGGCGATGATCTACACGCCATCAAATACCTCCCGCTCAAGATTAAATGACCAGCTCGGCATTGGCTTAATAGCTTGCCAGCAGAATCAATTGGTTGTTGGGAGGACCTAGAAGCCGCATTCCTCGACAACTTCCAGGGCACTTATGTGCGACCACCAGACGCCGATGACCTAAGCCACATAATTCAGCAGCCAGAGGAATCGGCCAGGCAATTCTGGACATGGTTCCTAACCAAGAAAAATCATATCGTCGACTGTCCGGACGCAGAGGCCCTAGCGGCCTTCAAGCATAACATCTGCGACGAGTGGCTTGCCCGACACCTTGGACAGGAAAAGCCGAAATCTGTGGCAGCCCTCATGAAGCTCATGACCCGCTTTTGTGCGGGAGAAGACAGCTGGCTGGCTCGTAGCAATAACATAACCAAGATCCCTGGCAATTCGGTTGCCAAGGACAACAGTGCCAGGTCGCGTCGCAACAAGCACAACTGCCACATTAACGGCGACAATGCTAAGGATACGGCAGTTAATGCCGGATTCAGAGGCTCTAAACCCAGTCAGCGGAAAAAGCCATTCGAGAGAAATACCCCGGGCCCGTCCAGTTTGGACCGAATACTCGATCGCTCGTGCCAGATACATGGCACCCCCGAAAAGCTAGCCAATCACACCAACATGGATTGTTGGGTGTTCAAGCAGGCAAGCAAGTTACATGCAAAAAACAGAGATCAGGGGCTACATAGCAACGACGAGGAGGAGCCCCGGCCGCCGAGTAGTAGTGGACAGAAGGGATTCCCCCCACAAGTGCGGACGGTGAACATGATATACGCAACCCACATCCCCAAGAGGGAGCGGAAGCGTGCGTTAAGGGACATATACGCGATGGAGCCAGTCGCCCCGAAGTTCAACCCATGGTCTTCTTGCCCGATCACTTTTGATCGAAGGGACCACCCCACTAGTATCCATCACGGCGGATTCGCCGCATTGGTTCTTGACCCAATCATTGATGGATTTCACCTCACTCGAGTCCTCATGGACGGCGGCAGCAGCCTGAACCTGCTTTATCAGGATACGGTGCGGAAAATGGGCATCGATCCTTCGAGGATTAAACCCACTAAAACGACCTTTAAAGGCGTCATACCAGGTGTAGAGGCCAACTGTACAGGCTCAGTCACACTTGAACTGGTCTTCGGATCTCCGGATAACTTCCGAAGCGAGGAGTTAATCTTCGACATAATCCCGTTCCGCAGCGGCTATCACGCACTGCTCGGGCGAACCACATTTGCCCAGTTCAATGCGGTACCGCATTGCGCATACCTCAAGCTCAAGATGCCAGGCCCTCGAGGAGTCATTACAGTCAATGGAAACACTGAACACTCTCTCCGTACGGAGGAGCATACGGCGGCTCTCGCAGCGGAAGCACAAAGCAGCCTCTCAAGGCATTTTTCCAGTCCGGCCACTAAACGTCCAGACACCGTCAAGCGCGCCCGGAGTAACCTACTGCAAGACCGCCTGGCACGTTGTGAGCAGGCGTAGCAATGTGGCCCCAACCCTATCCCTCACAAAATTACGAAACCAGTACTACGCGTACATAACTACGCTCTGGAAATACCATGGGCACAGGGGGAGGGGCACCATCACGGCACGCCCAAAGCACGGCTTAAACCGCACTAGGGGCTGCTGATTTCTCACTTTTATCTTACTTTCAGGACTCCTTATTTTGGAAGGCCTAAGCCAGCAGTACAATTGCCGCACAAACAATGCAAGAACCAGGGAAGAAGAAAACCACGCCGCACTATGGAACTCTAAGGTGGTCTCTATAACGAGCAGTATACCTGTTTTGCATATCATTCCACAGTCCGCCCCTGGATAGGACATGTTAAATAGTCCCACATTTTGCTTACCGCACCATTTGTATCATTCTGCTGTGATCGCAGCTTCTTCGAATAAACAATGCATAGCTTTTGTCTATTATTGTATTACTCTTTTTTAAGAATATATGTTCATTAATGACATGTCGCACCCATACACTTTGGTACGGCCCATACACCAGGGGCTTAAGTACCCCATAACACGGTGTGAGAAGTCCGAACACTTTCACAAGTGCGGCACCCTGAACTTATAGCACTATATGCATCGGCTCCGAATCATGTCTTGGGTCAAATGTTGGGTTTGCCCGGCTCCTATGTTTTGGTACCTTACATTCCGTTGTATCCGCTAAGGTAGCACTAGGAGAACTACTGTGATTGTGCCCCAGTTGAGTTGGGCTAAAGCACCTCAGTAGAGAAAGCTAAAACTGACCGTCATGATAAGGCGAGAGCTGGTCGCTGTTCGAGAGGTTTTCGAGTCCCTAAAGACTTATGCCGCTTAGAGCGAGGAGTCGGCTTTGTCCGGCCCAGGCGTGGATAGTGCCCCGGACTCAGTCTTCCGAACACTAGGGGCTTCGCCGAAATTTAAAATTATAGAATTCTATGGCTAAGTGAGAGTGTTCAAGCATTATAGTCCGATTGCCTTGTTCGTTGTGTTGAGCGCCTCCCTCAAAGGACCCAAGAATGGGAAAAGAGCACTCAAGTTTAGCCCGAACACCCCAGCACTCGTGGCATGGCGGCAGAAGCCGACGACTCGCCATCTCTCAAAAATTTGATAAACGGCCGCACAGAAGGTAATATTTTAAATTCAAAAAGCATTGCTTAGCGCACATGAACAAGTTTTCAGCGCACAGGAAAAATAAAAAAGTTTTAATCAAAAATTACATCTTTCGAGCACTCGTCCGCCATAAGGCGGGCGCCTTCCAGAACACCCTTATAGTACATCTCGGGGTGGCGATGCTCTTTGCCCGGTGGAGGCCCGTCCTTCACAAGCTTCTCCGCATCCAGCTTGCCCTAGTGCACCTTAGCACAGGCAAGCGCCCTACGGGCACCTTCGATGCAGACGGAGCGGTTGATGACTTCGAGGCTTGGACAGGCCTCCACCAGCCGCCTCACCAGCCCGAAGTAGCTCCCAGGCAGTGCCTCTCCAGGCCACAGCCGAACTATGAGGCCCTTCATGGCCTGTTCGGCCACCTTTTGGAGCTCGACCAGTTGCTTCAGCTGGTCGCTCAAGGGCACAGGGAGTCCGGCCTCAGCATACTGAGACCAGAACACCTTCTCTGTCGAGCTGCCCTCCTCGGCTCGGTAGAACGCGGTGGCATCGGACACGCTGCGGGGCAAATCAGCGAATGCTTCTGGAGAGCTCCGGATTCGAGTAAGTAACAAGTAATTGACTTTCACATGCTTACTTTGCATAAAGAAAGCCTTACCCACCGCTATCTTCTTCATCGCCTCAACCTCCTGGAGGGCCTTCTGGGCTTCGGCCTTGGCAGACTTGGCATTCTCAATGGCCGCCGCGAGCTCGGACTCTCGGGTCTTTGAGTCAAGCTCCAAACTCTCATGTTTTTTCATGAGAGCCTAGAGCTCTTACCGCACCTCGCCAACCTGCGCCTCATACTTCTCCCGCTCGATGCGCTCCGTGGCCGCCCTCTCCTTGGCCTCGGACAGCGCTTGCTTAAGGGTTGCCACCTCCGTTGTGGCCCCTACAATAGCCATGTTAGTCCTGTCACTTTTTGCAACTGCACCTTTTTATATTTAATAAGGTATTTCTTACCTTATTTGTCCTCGAGCTGCTTCTTGGCAAGGCCGAGCTCTTGCTCGGACCGCTCGAGGTTCTGCTTTAGTGTTTCCACCTCCGCAGTCAGTGCGGCGGACGCCAGCAGTGAAGCTTGCATATGCATATTGACTTACTTTTGTTAGACTCCTGCGAATTTTATTAGATCCTCTATTCGGCTTTTCTTTCCGAATGCCGAACAGAGCATCAGGGGATACTGTCTATGCGGTAATATTTCCACATAATTTTTACATACCTCAAAGCCTGTTAAAATACTGGCACAGGCTTCGGTCAGCCCGCTCTTGGCGGACTGAACTTTCTGAACCACCGCGCTCATAATGGTGCGGTGCTCCTCGTCGATGGAGGCGCCTTTAAGCACCTCCAGCAGATTGTCCGGCGCCTCCGGTTGGATGGGGGCCACCGGCTTAGTGGGCTTGCTCCTCTTGGAAGGAGGTCGCCTGCCGGACTCCGGAACCTTTGAAGGTTCTGGAGCGGTGTTCGGCCTAGGGCTGGACTTGGCGCCCTTAGGGGTTCTATCCCCTTGGCGCCCGGGGACTGGAAGGTCACCTTGCGGCGCCTCCGGAACCACCTCCTCCTGGCTTGGAACCTCCTGGGATGCCACCTCGGCGTCATCCGTAGGGCGGGGGGAGGTAGCCGTCGGAAGTGAATTTATGTCCGACGAGTCCAGGGAACCGCTCAATGACACGTCGAGCCGGTCTTTAGGTGGCCTGCATTATCATATTCGACGTAAGGGAAAGCTGTGCAGCAAAGGAATACTATGACTTACTCTGGTATCCAGATACTTAC
Source organism: Aegilops umbellulata (assembly GCA_032464435.1). Lineage (NCBI taxonomy): Eukaryota > Viridiplantae > Streptophyta > Magnoliopsida > Poales > Poaceae > Aegilops > Aegilops umbellulata. The sequence goes on along the minus strand of CP136054.1, from coordinate 404,099,580 downwards.
GATTTCGCCAGGGGCTTGGCCCTGTGCGGCCACTCCTCTTCGCCGTCGTCGGCGTTGGTGGAGTAGTCCGGAAGAGGGGTTTTCCCCTTCTTTGACCCTCCGGCCTCCCCAGTTGGGGCGGCCTTCCTTTTCTTCCCTTCCCCCGCTGGAGGGGTAGGGGTATCTTCTTCTTCCTCATCGTCTTCACGGGAGGATTGCGTCTCGGAGTCGTCGGATGACGAATCCGACACCAGCACACGACGGGCACTCTTTCGAGTCCCCGTGGCCTTCTTCGTGGCCTTCTTCTCCGGCACCACATAGGGTGCCAGAGCCAGCAGCTTTGCCAATAGAGCGTCTGTTGGGTCTTCGAACAAAGGAGCCGGACAGTTGATCTGTCCGGACTTCGCCTGCCACTCGTGTCAAAGGAAAGGGAGCTTAGATCCCGCATAAAGTCAAATTATGAAAAGCTAAAATACCCTGTAAAAGGTAAAAACGGCTTACCGCACTAGCGTGACGCTGCGTGCTGAATCCGCGATCCTCGGTAGCGGATGCGGGAGCCTCGGCGCCCTTGAATAGCACCTTCCAGGCATCTTCGCACGTCGTGTCGAAGAGCCTGCTTAGAGTTGGGTGCTGCGCGGGTCGAACTCCCACAGGTTGAAGGCCCGTTGTTGACACGGGAGGATCCGGCGGATGAGCATAACTTGGACTACGTTGACATGTTTAAGCTTCTTGTTCACCAGGGTTTGGATGCATGTTTGCAGTCCAGTCACCTCTCCTTTGTTGCCCCACGACAGGCTCGTCTCTTTCCAGGACGTGAGCCGCGTAGGGGGTCCAGATCGGAACTCGGGGGCTGCGACCCATTCTGGGTCACGCGGCTCGGTGATGTAGAACCACCCCGATTGCCACCCCTTCAGGGTCTCCAGGAAGGAGCCCTCGAGCCATAGGACATTGGGCATCTTGCCCACCATGGCGCCTCCGCACTCCGCCTGGGTGCCGCGCACCACCTTTGGCTTGACATTGAAAGTCTTGAGCCATAGGCTGAAATGGGGGTGGATGCACAGGAATGCCTCGCACACGACGATAAACGCCGAGATATTGAGGACAAAGTTTGGGGCCAGATCGTGGAAATCTAGGCCATAGTAGAACATGAGCCCCCGGACAAATGGGTGGATAGGGAAACCTAGTCCGCGCAGGAAATGGGGGGGGGGACACCACCCTCTCAAGGGGCCTTGGGGTGGGGACGAGTTGCCCCTCTTTGGGAAGCCGGTGTGCGATGTCGTTGGACAAGTATCCGGCCTTCCTCAGTTTTTTGGTGTGTCCCTCTGTGACGGAGGAGACCATCCACTTGCCTCCCGCTCCGGACATGGTTGGAGAAGGTTGAGGTGGGGAGTGCGGACTTGGGCGCTGGAGCTCGAGTGCGCCGAAATGGATAGGCAAAGGAGGAAGAAGGCGTGGATGAGAAAGGTGGATCCTTATCCCCTTATATGGGCGGACGCAACTACGCGTCCCCACCCGCCTGGTAAAACTCGCTTATCTCCCAAGCGTCGTAATTAATGGCCGGTTGGGTTACCCACGCCTGTATTGATGAGAATCCCGGAATAAGGGGACACAATCTATGCTTTGACAAGACGTGCCAAGGAAACCGCCTCGCATAACACGCTGAGGTGGGATAATAAAACGATTCGAATAAAGGCCTGGTCGTGGTGTGATGTCACGCTATGGAATACGTCAGCAGATTAGATTGGTGTAAATATTATTCTCTCTATGGCAATATGTGGAAACTTATTTTGCAGAGCCGGACACTATCCTGGTGTTAGAAATCTTCTATGAAGTACTTGGAGGAGGAACCCGCCTTGCAATGCCGAAGACAATCTGCGCGCCAGACTCGTCGTCATTGAAGCCTAGTTTAGGGGCTACTGAGGGAGTCCTGGATGTGGTGGGCTCCTACTTCTATGACAAAAAATCATGACAGAAAATGGGCTTTTCTTCCTGGGCGGGCCGGATACGCAGCTGCATGACATTCTTTGGGCCGTCCATGACGGAAAAAACCGTGGTAGAAGCGAGGGGGAGGAAAATTTCGGGGAGTTCCCGATTACGGTGGGAGGTCGGGGGCCGAGCGATGCGCGTTTCTCTCGTACACGTACGCGTGTGTGTGCGAGGTTTTGGCTCTAACTAAACCCGAGCGAGGCGTTGGGCTCTAACTGAACCCGAGCAATTGCACTGCGGGCTACGCGTTACTGAACCCGAGCGATCGATCGATGGCTGTTAACTGAACCCGATCGAGCGATTCCTTGGCTACTGCTGCTAACTGAAGCCGATCGATGGGATGAACAGTGAGCATTGCGGGGGGTTTGGATGAACGGTGAGCGGTGGCGTTGCCTCTGGATGAACAGGACCCCGTGGTGTGGTGGAGGGTTGGATGAACAGTAGACGATGGAGGGGTGCCCGTGGAGGGGTGGATGAACAGGACCCCGTGGTGTGGAGGGCAGGATGAACAGTAGACGATGGACGGGTGCCCGTGGAGGGGTGGTTGAACAGGACCCCGTGTTGTGGAGGGCAGGATGAACAGTAGATGGTGGAGGGGTGGTTGAACAGTAGCCGGTGGAGTAGCGCGCGGTGGAGGCTGGATGAACAGGATCCCGTGGAGGCTGGAAGAGGTCGACGGTGGATGAACAGTAGCTCGTGGAGGCTAGAGGGGGTCGACGGTGGAGATGAACAGTATCCCATGGAGTCCCGTTTTGCGGTACGCCACACCATCCCGATGAACAGGACCCCCGTTTTGACCGTAGCGCTCCAAAACAAGTCCGTTTCCTCCGTTTTGCGGTACACCACACCCCTCCCGATCAACAGGACCCCCGTTTCGACCGTAGGAGGTCCGTTTCCTCCGTTTTGTGGCACGCCACACCCCTCCCGATCAATAGGACCCCCGTTTCGACCGTAGGAGATCCGTTTCCTCCGTTTTACGGTATGCCACACCCCTCCCGATCAATAGGACCCCCGTTTCGACTGTAGGAGGTAAGTTTCCTCCATTTTGCGGTACGCCACACCCCCGTTTTGACCGTAGGAGGTCCGTTTCCTCCGTTCTGCGGTACGCCAGGCCTCGTTTCCATCGCCTCTTCAGTCCAAGCCCTCCCGACGAACACGACCACGCATTCCGTTCCGACCCATGAACACGACGACGACGTTGTTTCTCCATTCCGACCCAGCCATGTACACGAGCCCTCGCCGTACGTATGCGCGAGTAGGCGTTCGAGACCCCGCCTGTATGTACACATACGTGGCCATATTTTCTTTCTTGCACCCTGGCCGCCTCTACTACGACACGTGCGCGCCTCTACATCCACCAGTATATATGTACGTACACGTTCGCGACCAGAATGACAACGCTACGTACGCTTCGACCAGGTGGGTCCCGACTGTCAGGCACTTCCTTGCCTGCGAAGATGTAGCTGGTGGGTCCCAGCAGTCAGGGAGGCAAAATACGGTGGCCCGTCCGGTGGGTCCCCGCTATCAGGTGGAGGAATAATTATTTTGCACGTAATAAGGAGGCACTTCCTTGCTGCGGCCGTGGACCCAGCTGTCAGCCTCTCCACGTACAGTCCACGTCCAATGGAAGTCGTTCCTTGACTACGTTGACCACGCCGCGCCGAGAGCACCAGGGCGGTGGACGAAGGCGAGGCCTAGGAAGGGGATGACGGGGAGCCGGGGAAGACGCGGCAGTGGAACCCCCCCGCGCGCGGAGAGGAGTACGAGGGTTCACTGGTTCGGCTGCGGTGTGAGGTTGTCGTCGCCGCAGGGCCTGGCCAGCGGTGGGAATAGTAGGGGCGGTGAGGCCTCCGCGGCAGCACAACCGTCCATGAGAGGCAGGAGCAGGCGGCACGACCGGCGCTGCTTTGGGCGGCTGGAGCAAGAAGACCAGAGGTTGAAGAAGTACTACGGCCGTTGGATGGACATCGTACGGTCACTGCAGCTAGAATCGTTTATATTGACTAAGTTGACAAAGCCCTTGGTACGTCAACTTAGTAGGCCCACGGGTCAGCTTTCGAAACGGTGCGCCCCAGATGTCAGGGGGAGGAATCATTTTTTGGGCGGGTGAAGCTAGAATATCCGAGATTGAAGAAGAAGCATGGCATCCGTTGGATGGACATCCAACGATCACTGCTGCTAGAACCGTGTGTTGACTATAAGTTGACAAAGCCTTGCATACGCGTCAACTCTCTATTTTTAGGGGACGCATCAACTTAGTAAGGCCAGAAGTGTGTGGCAGAGAACTTATAGCCCATTTGAGATTTGTAAGAATGTGTAGCCCATTTTTGAATTCTAATGGAATTTACTACATCCCATTTATAGTTTGTTAAAAGTACAGCCCATTTCAACCAACCGTTCAAAACAGAATTCAATAAAATTTACCACATTTTGATGGGATCTGAAATATTTTTATCCCGAAATTTCTAGTCAGTTTAAATAAATTTATATTTCGTAAAAATCCAACGAAACATTGCGCTCGCAACAATTAATGAAATTAAATTTTCAATATCCAAAAATAATATTTTATAAAGTAATCACATGTTTGGTGCATTTTTTATAGTTACTGCCCAGTTTTTATAATTACATCCCATTTATTATTTATTAAAGCCCATTTTCTTGTTAAGCCTAATGCATCCCTCCTAGGAAAGATTTGCAGCCCTGCGGGGCGGAGAATAACAACTTGACCTTGCCTGGGTATTCCTAAAAAAAGTATAGCTGGGCTAGCCATTTTCAGCTTGAAAAAAAATAATATCTGGGCTGGATATCTCGCCTGGGCTAGACGGGCCACAGCCCGCCCAGTTAATACCTGCAGCAATGTTTTCGTTGTTGTTCAGAGGGGAAAAATTAATATCTGGGTTAAACATCAAAAAACTCTGCAGTGCTCACACCTCAAAAACACAAATACTGCTCGAGCTGCTTGGTCCCAGTTGTCGGCCGCTTCTTGTGCAATTCTCTCGTTTATTGACTACTACATAGGTTGACAATGGTGTGGGATCGTGATGTCAGGAAACCAGGGGGAAGCAAAATAAATTACTCCAGCGAGCGCTTCCACCTCTGCCTCGTTATCTCCCGTGGAAACCCCTTTCCTCCCTTTTTTTTGCTCGAGCAAGGACCAATGCATGCAGCACGTCCATGCGGTTATTAGGCAAGAAATAAAAGCGCTTTGCATGCTATTAATTACGATGGACTACATGTGTAGCTAATAAGGCATCCTCTTAACTGCTGTGATTAAATGTTGTGTTTAGAAGAGAGAAATATTCTTCTTTTCCACCAATCTGCTTGCACCTAGGTCGTGATGCACCTTCTAATACGACTTATTCACCTAGACGGAGGGAGTATAGTTTTATACACACACACACACACACAGATATATATATATATATAATAAGGAGGCACTTGCGTACGTGAGGCTATGGACCTAATGGGTCCCCATTGTCATCCTCTCCAAGTAAAGTCATCTCCTCGCCCGCACGCGCTTTCCGCCCGAAACAGTCAGCGCCGCCCGCCCCGCTTCCCGGTGCAGGCAATTGCTCCGCCTTCAAACGACACAAGTGTCGTCCGTCCGTTCATCTGCCGCCCACATTAATGATATGCGGTTGCCGAGGCGGCTACTCCGGCGCCACACGTCCGTCCCTCCGCCCGCCCACCATTGCTATATAAATTGCTGTGCCGGCCATAGCCGCAGTCATCCGCATCCGTTCACTTTCTCCTGTCCACACCACTACTGCCCACCATGGCTTCCTCGCGCTCCAGCGCTCTTCGTGACGGGTGGACGACGGACCACAAGGAGATGGCAGCCATTGCTGCCGACCGGCTGGCCGGCAGACAGCCGGAGGACGACGACGTCCCAATGGAGAACATGGTAGTCGATGATCCGGCGCCAACCCCCTCCTCCGCGCCATCCTCGCTGGTGCATTGCACCATGACCATTGGCGAGGCCCGTGCCCAATATATGGACAGTGTGAGGCAGATGCATCAGGAGCAGTTCCGGGAGGTGCAGACCGACGCCGCCTACAACCACCATCTCCTCCAGGAGCACCTGCAGGCGGAGGAGCAGATCGCCGCGGAGCGGGCGGAGCACGAGGCGATGCTCAACTCGTACCGCTCCGCCCGCAAGGGCCGCCTCGAGCGCTGGCAGTACCGCATGCGGGTGGCGGAGGCTGCGGTCGCCTACAAAGAGGCTAGCAAAGAGGGCAATGAAGCGGGCGAGGCGCTGTTTGGCGAGACTAAGGACGAGGCAGAGGACAATGCCGGATCCGACGAGTCCCCTCTCCACTGGCGTCGACGAGGCCCTGCTCCGCCGAGGCCCCATGGCGCCAACAACGAGGCAGAGGACACCGCCGGCTCCGCCGAGGCCCCGCCCTGCCAACAACGAGGCAGAGGACATCGCCGGCTTAGCCGAGGCCCCACCCTGCCGGCAACGCGGGGGAGGATTTCCACCGCTCCGCTGAGGCGCCGCCCACCGGCAATGAGACAGAGGACATTGCCGGCTCCGCCGAGGCCCCGCCCCGCTGCCAACGAGGCCGCGCCACACAGAAAACGAGGAAGAGCAGAACACAGTAGGTCGCCGCCGCTCGGGTCCAAGTAAGGCCACCGTTGCTACCCTCCTATTGAAGCCAAGCTAGGCGGGTTGACCATTGACGGCCGGTTAGCTTCTTGGCGGCGGTGATGAGGAGTCGGGGAATTGTGCTGGAGAATAACGCTGCTGATCATTGGGCTCCTAGTTCCCCTAATCGCTATGACAAGCTAGGCCGGTTAATTAATTATACATCCAGCGCACCCCTTTATAGTTGAAATGTAATGAAATCCGACATGTTTATATGAAATCCGACCGTGTATGAATGAATTTATTTCGATTAGTTCGAATTCATGTATCACTGGCATTGGATGAACATGCAAAACAATACGTACTAGCATTATTCCCAGGGTGATCACCTCGTTTGCAGCAGTTTCACATGTAGTCCCTCTGGTCCTTTCTAGTCTGCATACAAGTTTTGTCTGCAGTCAAAGTATCTCTAATTTGACCAATCTTATACAAAAAAGTATGCACTTACACAATGTGCAAAGTAAAAAGGAACAGAAGGAGTACAAAGAGTTTGAGCAGCTTTTTAGCATTTCTGTACATTGCAATCAAACACACAGGCCTGGCAATCCATAGAGAACATTCAAAACAATCAATGATTATGCATCTCAGCGACTCACATGTCAGAGGCAATATTTACTTCACAACTAAAGAATAAATAAAAAATTGATCGACGCTGCTGATAGCAAAGGGCGTCCCATTCGAAAATATCAAACGCATGTCTTGCTAAAATAAATGAGCAAAATTTGACAAGGTTGTCCCATTCCAAAATATCAAATGCATGCGATTGTGGAATGGGCAGGGTTTGCCATCAGTTCGTACATTGACATGGCACCTCGTGCTAAATAAACCAGTTTTTCTTATTGTGCGGTTCCACCAAAATCAACCAAATTCGCGCGTAGCTTGTATGATTTCGCCCTTATATGTTGCAACGCCTTGAACTTATCGGCACCTCCTTTCTTGTGGTGGAAATGAATGATTCGATGTATTCATGAACATTTTGTGCAGTTCCCATTGAAATCAAGCTGAGCACCCCTGTTTGCACAAATACAAAAAAGTGATTAGTATAGAGTAAATTGTACTATGAATTGACAGTTTCAACAGGCACATACATGGTCCATGTAGAGCACAGTTTTAGAAAAATGGAACTCACCAGAAAGAATCCTAGAACAACAGCAAAAAAATGGAGATTTTGTCAGTCCTTCTGAGCTGAAGTTAGTTTGGTCTTGTGGGGAGTAATGTAACCATCCTTCAACTGCTCCTTCTGATGATAAGATAGATAGGGCTTCTTCATCCTAGCATAAATCGGAACTAGTCACTTCACGTACTCCATATTCTTCTTCAGAGGAAGATGATCCTGTTGTGCAACGACAAGAGGACTACTAAATGCTAGCATCACTGTTTGCTCAAAAAAGGAAAGGAAATATTTAAAACAGCACAGATGAAGCACTTCTCAAGGACAATACCACTTTTTCATGACAGTATCTAAACAGTAGCACAACACCAATAGAGATGACAAAGCTCAATCATATGGATGAAATCAATGGGCGAGTACCAACCTTTGTCAGGAGGCTTGTTGTGTAGAGCATACAGATGAAGCATTTCTCCGGAACCATCTGTTGCTATCTATGGTGGTGGCCAAGCTTACTATATACTCCTCGATTAGTTTAATGTTCCCAACATCTTCTTGTGCAGTTCCACTAAAATATATGGTATCTTCAAAGAAGATCCCTGTTTGCACAAGTAGAGATAATTACATATTACATTAAGAGTGGCATCAAATCGGTGGCAAAACAATTGCTCGTTCCAGCCATAGCAATAAATTAAGATGCAAAACTATATCATTACTTGTGCCATCACAGTTCCAGTGCTTCATTACAGCACGGGGAGTTGATTTTTTTCCCTTGTTCTTCCCCTTCATCACTTGGTTCAATAAAAAACAAGTTCCGCCTTCAATGTAAGATTTGGCATGTCAATTAGGGAGCACAAGTATAGTACTAAACTTAATTTTCTAATGAAAGTGGCAAAATACAGGCCAGCAGTTGTGAAATATCCTTATCTTACCTCAATGGGATATTACGGTGCACATACAGATTGGAAGTCTTGTCTCCATTTGTGCAGTTCACTAAAATCAAGCAACATTATCGTACAAGTAGCACAACATATGAATGCACACTGTAGAATCATGTGAAAGAAGGCTAGTAGTGGCCTCTCATGATGCGGAATTCAAACAACTCACAAGAAGAAGGTCTGAACCAAATTCGCCTTAACGGATAGGAAGTAAGATCTCCTGTTGTGCAGTTCCACTAAGATCAAGCAATCAAGCAACGTTGTCGGTGTGACATTTTGGTTGAACTGCACAAAACACTCTTAAAACAAAAGTGTTTTGTGCAGTGCAACAAAAGGTCACAATGGCAACAAGGTGAAGCAGATAACCCTGTTTACACAGAGGTGCAAAGGAAACAATTAGTGGTCAATAACGATGGATGACACAGAAGCCAACAAAAAGAAGCATCTACCTTATCTAACTGGGAAAGAAAGCAAGACAGTACCATTTCTCAAATGGTGGCATTGATTAATATTAACATAGAGATTATATTAACAATAAAATTCGTTAAACATGTAATTTTCTTTTAACTATGGCATTGCATCAATTTTGCGGCGGCATTATTAGAGGGTGTTTGTTTACAGGGACATTTTGGTGTAGGGACTAAAAAAACTCCGTGTCAGTCCGTGTTGGTCCCAGTTTTGTTATCAGACGCCTTTCCCTATGTGAGCGCAGCAAATCTAGTCCTGCTCAAACTCTACATCCTTGTCCCTTCCTTTCCTTTTTGAACTAGTTGTACTTTTGCCCCTTCCTTTCCTTTTTGAACCATGTCCTAGATTTATGCGATACAACTTTCCCCACTACTTTCCCCCATTCCTTTCCTCTTTGAACCACGTCCTATATTAATGCTATACAACTTTCCCCCTTCATTTCCTCTTTGAACCACGTCCGAGATTCATGATATATACAACTTTTCCCACTCCTTTCCTCTTTGAACCGCGTCCTAGATTCATGGTATACATGCAGCTAGAGCAATGCATGTGGAGTAAGTAAATTATACCTTAAGGTTCTTGGGGCGTGGTTCGACGGGCGACGGGACGGCGGCGAAGAAGAAGGGGTCGGAGGCCCTCCCACGCCGCTGCTGGGTGGAAAGTGAACAGCTGCGCCGGTAGTCCCTCGCCGACGGCGACAACATTAAGCCTCCTCCCCTTCCCGGTGGACGGATCATGCCGGCTCTTTGAGCAGCAGTGAGGGGAGAGAGAGGCCAACGAAGTCTTGTTTAGATCTAGAGAGGGCGAGAGAGTGTGAAGAGAGCAACTACAAGCGTTGAGGCTCCATCGTGTATATATATACTAGAGAGAGTGTGTGAAGCGTGCAAACCCTAGAAAACATTTTGACCAGTCAAAGAATCCTCCTGGCACAAATTATGCTCAAGTGTAGTAATCGAACCCGAGACCTAAAGTTTGATGAGCGAACAAGCTAACCAGCTACACAACCCTCCCGTTATGTTCTACGAGAGGGAAATAACCTTTTATACATTCCTGAATCCTTATTATAACATGCACACAAATTTTGGGCACTTGTATTCGACTTAAGTCAGTGTGCCCCCGTATCTCGTATACATACTACTCCCTCCGTCTAGGTGTAATAAGTCACGTTAGAAGGTGCAACGGGACCAAGGTGCATGTGTGTGTGTGTGTGTGTGTGTGTTTAACAACATGTGTGTGTTAGAGAGAGCGACAGATCGACCTACTCCTACAGAGAGATGTTGTGTAGTGTACGATTTTAGCCGCGAGAGTCGGTGCATCCTCTTGTTGCCGGGCGTGTCCGGTAGGGACATGCGGACAGCTGCCACGGCCGCTCCTGACCAGCCTGGCCCACCCAAAGCCCCTCCATTGCCCGCGCGCGCTTCCCACCCAAAACGGTCAGCGCCGCTCCAAAGAATCGGTGCCGCATTCATGCCCGGGCAGAGCGGACGCGACCTCTCACTGGCGCAAGAGTGATGGTTGCTTCGTCCGTCCAACTTACTGCTGGGTCTATGTGATTTGACGGCTCATTGGTCTTTATTACTAAGGTCGTAGAACTGCTGGATGTCCCACGCTTTCGGCGAAAGGAGGTATACCTACTAGATTACAATTTTCTCCATTCTTACAGCCGAGGTGTGCAAGAGCAGTGAAAACACGCAGGCTCAATGATCCGCATGTGGTTCATGGTGAAATCTCTACAAAGACTTATATTTAGGAACGGAGGAAGTACTAGTATAGTACGTACTATAATTTATCAGCGAGATAAATTTGTACAATGCTATGAAGCTTCCAGCTTCTGTTACATGTATCTTGCGTCCAAGGTTGCCCGTTGAAACATTTCATCAAATACAAAGGAGACTAACATGCATGCTATTGCATCTCAATGATTGACAAATCATAGCAAATATGTACTCCCTCCGTTCCAAAATAAGTTTCTCAACTTTGTGCAAACTTTGGTACAAAGTTGTACTACTACTAAAGTTGACACTTATTTTGGAACAGAGGCAGCTAAATAAAAAAACGATCCATGCAGTCCCTAGACCTTGAACCATGAACCCTGACCAGGCTTCAATTTGCTAGCAACGTTCGAGCTTCGTAATAAATGAAGTTTGCAACCTTTTGACCATCGGATCATTTTGTGCAATTTCACCAAAATCGATATGAGCATCCCTGTGGCAAAGAAATTGAACAAGCGTGATTAGAATAAGATTACTGGGACTAGTTGATGAGACATAAACTCATCACAAATACAGTACGTAGAAGCCAGTAGAGGTATGTGCGGGGCAAAGAAGTAGAGAAATATCCACAGGGAGTGATGTGCGCAGCTGGAGCAGTGGTGCAAGCCGGCTGTAAAGGGAGTTGTACCTGAGGGACGTAGCTCAACCTTGAGGAGGGCGGCGGGAGGCGGCAACTGCCCACATCGCGGCAGTGAGCAAGGGACGAAGGCAACCCCACCAGCTTTGTGAGAGAAAACGGCGGGGACCCCTGATCGGGAGGTGCCGACAGTGGTTTTTCGCCGTCGGCGACGGCCACCGCATCTACACTAAGCATCCACCCCTCTCCCCAAGCGGACGTGATCCGCCGGGATGTTAGAGATGTGGCCACAATCGTTTTGTGCGAGAGAGTGTGAAGAGAGCAACCCCAGCAAGCAACCGTGTAGGCTGGCCCGTCCTGACTATGTATATAGTGGAGCGGTTTCCTTTTCTCTCCATATGAACCTATCATATTGCGTACGTGCCACTAAAGAAAAAAACCTTTATTTATAAATGGCACGGCACCTACTACTCATTCTCCTATAACCTTGCGATCGGCATCTCCAAGATATTAACCTTGCGATTGGCTCTTCGCCTCTTCGGGAAGTTGAGCAATAATGGTAGTGCCGTATATATCGTTCTGGCTATATGAGACCGAATGAATTGCTGCACGTCCACCACGTGGGCGAGGGTCGAGGGGCGAGGGAGAGTGCTACATACGGAGCAAAATGAGTGAATCTACACTCTAAAATATGTCTATATACATCAGTGTTTGGAGTATGTACTAGTAGTTCATATTGAAATCTACTAAAGGACATATATATTCCAAACAATATGATAGTATAATCTCTATAACCAAGGTAGTAGGGACGAGGAGTAAACGGAGGGAGTAGTAAAATTTTCTCCTCGGGCTGCGAGCCACCGCGCGCGTGGGCGAGGGAGCGGGCGTAAGGCGTGGTAAGCAAGCTTCACCTCATCCTGCGAGCCACCGCACCCGTGGGCGGGGGAGACGGCGTACTAAGCAAGCTTCTCCTCGTTCTGCGAGTTGACGGGACACATCAAAAGTACTCCAGTGTATAGAGCCTTGCCTCTAAGGTAGGCCCCACATGGTTTGCCTCTTTTTTAATTTAACATAACGCGTCAAGTCGCAATTTGTTTGTTCACCCATGGTAGACGATCCTCCCTCCACCAAGTGGACAACCAGTACATGTGCCAAATTACCATGTGGGCTGCCTTTTTCGTACAGAAATGAGCTCCACCGTGTACCCGCGCGGGTGTGGTTGGGAAAGAGACGGGAGTACGTGCGCCGTGCATGCACCTCTTCTCTTCGTGCACGTCCCCCACCTACGTGGGGTGTGTGTGAGAGATACAAACCGCGTTCGTGAGTGTTTTTTTGTTTTGGGGTGGGGTGGGGTGGGGGTTGATTTCGTGAATTATTTGTGGGAATATGTGTCGATGACATCTCAAACTAAATTTTGCATGCAATGTGTGTGAAATGGAGGCCTATCCATATCATACATAGTGGGTCGGCCAATCCACGAGAAGAGAGGGAGGGGTCATAGCTATCGGTAGAGTCAAAGAGAGGATCAAGTGGGTGGGTGCGAGATCGATGAAGAGAGCCATCAAAATTGTTTGTGTGTACAAGTCAAAGATATAGGGCGACTAGCCTACCGGAACGTTAGAGGGCACACGTCAAGTTTGTGTGTGGCAGGGAGACATGACTAGAGCGCTCGATGTATCGGTGTGTGTGGGGGGAGGAGGGGTGGTGGGAGGGGTAGGCAGAGGCCTAACTATAGAGCTAGAACGACTCATACATGTGTTGAGAAGGAGAGACCCAGCTATGTCTTGAGGGAGATAGGTCGACATCCATACATAACTGAAGGACGGGAAATATGATGGGACAGAGAGAGAGACAGAGGAGGGACAGAGGGAGGGAGAGGGGTAGAGTGTTGGATGTGTGATGGTGTTGCTTCTCAAAGATGGTGGAAGAGGCCTACTAGACAAACTGAGGGTGGAACTGCAATGTTATCAATAAGAGTGGGGATGTGTTTCTGTGTGTTCCTGTGCGTGATAGATCTGTCGGGACGCATCCATAGATGATAAAGGGGAACCATGTGTTTGGTAAGCAAACCTAACTAGATCGGTAGATCAATTGTTTTTTGTCGGAGGAAGGGAGAGACACAACTAATGAGGTAGATCGATTGACGTGTGGGTAAAAAAGAGTTATAAGGACCTAGCTAGCTATATGTATAGCGAGAGATCGGTCGATGTACATCCATTTGTTAGAGGCAAATAAGGCCCGGCGAGACAGATAGACAGAGATAATGGAGCTAGGAGGTGGTGCGAGAGGCCCAACTACTAGCTAGATAGGGGGAGGAGTGTGTTGTTGTGAGAGCGATGAAAAGAGGGGCGAGAGTTTACACGTGTGTCTGACCGTATGGGAGACACTAGGCAAGGACACATAAAGGAGGAGATTGAAGGTGTGTTTGTATGTTGTAGGCAAGCACCGCTGGAGAGGTTTATCGATCGGTGTGTGTGGGAAATGAGTTGTGGAGACTCTGGGAGAACGACCTAATGAAAAAAATGAATGTGCCAGGTGGATAGAATGCCGAGGGAGGGGGAGGGCGAGGAGGGCATGTGCATGCACGAGAGAAAGTTAGTGGTAGCTACAAAGGTTAGAGGATTGTGTGGGTGTAAGAGACTAACAAAGATCATAATTTGATATGAAAGCGGATTCATATATTTGAATAGGAGATCATAGTGTTTTAAACATTGCATGCATGAATATAGCGGTGATACACGTGTTGTGCACATGTTATACCATAATGTGATAATGCATGGCGTTTGCAACTCACGGATAAATGCCGAACAATCTAAACCATACTATACATCAAACAATCTCACATTTTATTTGAATTTGTGATAATGTGTGACGTTCGCAGCTTACAACTAAATATCAAACAATCTAAACAATACTATATATCGAACATTCTCACATTTTATTTGAATTTGTGGTAATGTGTGGTGTTTGCAACTCACATCTAAATACTTGTATGCGTAGGGGGCGGGGCACCATACATAATGTGATAAACACATTATACATATGAGACATGGTTTAGATTGTGAAGATCTAGCTAGAGCTAGAAATGTAATGTGATTTGAAATCAAAATAAAGTGGATTCAAAAAATCTAGTTCGAGTTCATATAGGAGTATACATAGTTCATATGTAACTCGAGACTAATCATGTGGTGTGCTGTGAAGATAATACACAAACGATGGTTTAACATGACAATAATGATGATTGTAGATCTTATTAAAACAGAGAAATGAATTCAAATGCTTTGACTTCACAACAATCATTACTGTAGATCTTATTCAAGTAGAGAAACAAATTCAAATTTAGTTCATATTGAAGCGGTAGTATATACGTTTGGAATGCACTAAAACATTCATTTGAGTAGTAGGTTGCATGCATTATACACATAGCAAAATATTTTAATTGAACATAACATGAATTCAAAGTTTTGAATGACATTTGTAGGGCGCATTGATTTGGGACAGTACACGTTAGGCTTGTCCGGAAATTTCAACCCGTGCCTTATTAGCCCGAAATATTTAAGATATATCTTTGTCTCGTTGTGCTCCGACAACTCCCTCCATGTCAACCCACGCCTTGCTATTCTGAAATTACAACGCGCGCGAAAACTCCCACCTCCTGTGAAATCCAGACACACGAAATGCCCGTGGTACCCCTGAACCGAAAGAACCGCCTCAAATCGGTGGGGATACTTTCGTAACTTACCCCACATTTCGGACAAGCGCGTCTCTAAGCCATGGTTCCCCACTGCCATCCCATCCGCCCACCCATTCGTACACCGAGGCCGTGAAAACCCGCAACGAAACCCCACACCCTGCTCCGTCCGCCACCCAGCCGGAGCCTCTTCCCCGACGACGTCGTCCACAGCAACACCTCGACGTCCCTCATCCACTGTATCGTATGAGGATCCGTCGTCGGTCTCATCGTCCCGCCGGTTCAGCCACCCCGTCCTCCACCTCCAAGGAGCTGCCCTGACGTTCCCCTCGTCTTTTGCGCCACCTCCATTCCCACACCGCCGTCTTCACCTGCACCACCGGAAGAGCATCATCATCACCGTTTCCTCGGATGAAGCTGCGGCCTATCGGCGCCACCAAAGAGGTTGTACACTAATCGCCGCATTTTCTTCTTGATTCGATCTCACAGTGCTGCCGGTGCTCGGTCCCGAGCCGACACGGCGCGGCTCCATCCACGGCGGCGTCGCCGGCCACTTCCTCCACGGAGTCTCTCCCTTGGCGGTGATCTCCACATTAGTAGGACTTGCTACTGCTTTAGCTCTCGCTCTCGCTGCTGCTCTGCTCTGACTCTCGGTCCCCTGCCTGGTCTGCTCTTGCTCGCACTGCTGCTCTCGCTCTTGCCCTTTCTTGCGATGCTGCTCCGATTTAGCTACAGTTCAGTCGACTGAATCGACTTTTGGGCCACTCGATTTTCAGGTGGTGGGGGGCTCGACGGGGTGAAGGAAGAACCAGCCACAGCGTGGAGGGGGGCTCGCCGGAGAGATACCCCACTATCTATCTTAGGGTTCAGGATGGGGGCGGTGGTCGCCGGCGGTGGCGGGGCATTGGCGGGGCGGTGGCGTGGGGATCGCCAGAGAAAAAGCTCGGCGCGGGGTGGCCTACAGGGATGGCCGGGGCGGCGGCGGACCGGCGGTAGGGAGTGTTTTCGGGGCGGGCGGGGCGGCGCACCGCCGGCCGCGGGCGGCGGGGGACTGCTGTTTAGCCAGCTTAGGGGGGTGGAGGTTGAAGATTAACCGCATGCTCTTGATTTCGTATCCAACGGCTGCAAAATCGAATGACCATAGATGAAAAAGTCAGTTGACCGACGTGTAGCCTCACCTTGCTAGTGCGTTCAGTTTCGACAGCAAAATTCAGTTTCGACGGCAAAATTCAGTTTCGACAGTTAAGTTCAGTTTCGACAGTTAAGTTCAGAGATGAGCGACTGATGTATTTTACATCTAGCACTTTGTAGTTATGTATTTTACGTCATGTATTGGAGATGCTATTAGAATTCCACTCAGGTTAACGTTGTTCGTTGTCTCTCTTGTCCTGCTTCAGCCTCGGTGTCGTACAACTCACCGGAGCTGCTCCAACGACGAAACCCTCCATCACAACGGAGCAGTACCTCGGGCTCCATCTCCAGACGCCTAAGATCTTCTTCCCCTCCTCCGACAGCCAAGTCAGCTGGAGCATCCTCACCGGCCGACCCAATCACGCTGAGATCGACATGGCTTCGCCAAAGAGGTTGTACACTTGTTGCATCTCTTTTTTACTCTACATGTTATATATATTGTCCACTGAGCACACGGATTTGTTCCTTTAGTGTCTCCTTGAAAGAAAAACCGTAGGAATTTTAATTTTCACTTGTCCTCCTTTTCAAATTCCTATTCATGAAGCACAAGACTAAGAGATAGTAGCATAATAGCATTATAACCGTACATTTTCTTGTGGTTTGACTTAATGTCACCATGCTTCTTTGCATCCTGTGATCTTCCAATTGTTGTGAATCAAACACCCAAATTGGCAGAAATCCTGTGTTTTTAAATTCTCTGTTTTGCACGTGCATTCCTATCCTATTCCTGTCTATTTCCTATCCATGCATTGTTGGAATCCCCCAATTCAAACGAGCCCTTACAGAATTACTTCTCTTACAGATAGTTGTCAAAGAAAACCTTGCGTGGTTTGTCCCGCTCCTGCTGCGCCGTTGTCCACCCCAGCTCAGCTGCTCCAACGACAGAAGGGTCCAGGACAGCAGGGATCCAGCCTCCAGACTGTCTTTTGCCGCCTTAGATCTTCTTCCCTGCCGCTGGCATCCATGAAAACTGCATTACCATCATCAACCGAGCAGATGACCTCGAGGACTACACAGGTCCGCAAGAGAGGTCTCACTCTTTCGTGTCTGCTTACGTTATGCATCGCTTAATATTACATGCTACTTTATCGTCCTGTTCACTGATTAGACTCTGAGTCAGCTCCAAACTAATGGTCAAACTTGAGTTTTTAAATGGTTGTGGGGTACATATCGGGGCCGCTATCAATAGTATCTATCTACTATCTGGTTAATCTCCGGTGTCTAGTATGAGTTTCATGTTGGGTGGGAAACAAACAGTAAAGAAGCCATTATCTGTATTTTTAACTGAAGCCATTATCTGCCTGCTATTATTGGTTTTGGGTCTATCCACAGGTTGCTACCATCACTCTGGATTTCTGCATGCACTCCTTACATAATCTCACTATGTTTTATTCCTATGCATGACAGTTATTGTAAACAATGGAACTGAACATGTAGAGCAAAAGAGACGAGCCTTGCGTGGCAATAAAATTTCATGCAGACGTCGCTCCATGGTAGGCGCAAAGGCAGCCCCCCTCCACGCATTTCGGATTGTAATCGAGAGGAAGATATCTGTTCTGAGGGGGATTCAGAAGGAGAAGACAACTCCTATTTACCCCATGAGGTCTTCGCTCTAACCTGGCATGCTGATGTTGGTTATATCATGCATATGGTGTCTTGAATTGCTTACTTTATACATCAAATATGTCATCTTCTTAGTTTAGACATCCTTTGTGTGAATGCCATCTATTTAGTTTATTCATCGTTTATGTGAATTATGCAACGCCATCTTGTTTAGCCAGGTATCATATATGTGAATTTTGCAATGCCATCCTGCTTAGCCAGTCATCTTATATGTAAATTATATCAGGCCATCTTTTTTTTGGTTACATATTACATTTTTCAAAAATGTTATTACATTCAACTGCTCTTTGTGTGCATCAGCCATTTGACACGGTGATGGCAAATTCTGGAGTGAAAACAAGGTCTTCAGAGCAGACTATGGTATTTGACGAAGCGCATATCTCGTTGATTACGGATAGCTCCTCAGGGGAGGATTCAGAGACAGATGACCAGTCCAATTCCCCCCCCCCCCGAGGTGTATGCTCTAACTTGGCAGGGTTATGTTGCTCATATCGTGTGTATGGTGTCTCGCATTGCTATGCCATTTGATTAGTTTAGACATGCTTTGTGTGAATGCCACCTGTTCAGTGTCTAATTACCATATATTTGAATTATGCATTGCCATCTTGTTGCAAGACATTATATATGTGAATTATACAATGCTATCTTGTTGCAAAGGCATTATATATGTGAATTATGCAATGCCATGTTGTTTAGCCAATCATCATGTATGTGAATTATATCATGCTATCATTTTTTTGTATTACGTGTTCCATTTGTCGACAACGTTTGTATATTCAACTACTCTTCCTGTGCATCAGCCATTTGAAGCGGTGATGGAAGTATCTGGAGTGAAAACAAGGTATTCAGAGTAGACAATGCTATCTGCTGAAGCAGACATCTTGCTGGTTACAGAGAGCTCCTTAGAGGAGGATTCAGAGACTGATGACCAGTCCTATTTTCCCCCTGAGGTCTATGCTCAAACTTGGCAGGGTTATATTACCCATGGCATGCATGTTGTCTTGCATTGCTTAGTTCTTACATCATATATGGATTGCCATCTGCTTACTTGCTTACTATATAAATCATATATTTGAATTATATCATGCCATCATGTTTACATAGTACATACACATCATCTATCTGAATTATGGCATGGACACCCATTTAATAAAGACATCATACAGTTATATCATCTCATCCTGTTTAGGGTTTACAGTCATCATATTTTGAACTATGGCATTCTATCCGTGAATGTATGTGAATTATGGCATGCCAACCTATTTAATAAACACATTATATAGTTATGTCATGTCATCCTGTTTACATAGTCTCATATTTTGAGCTATGTCTTTCCATCTTTTTTAGTTAGCCATCATAATGTGAAATTGTGTCATGCTATCCTGTTTAGTTAGCCATCATATATGTGAAATTGTGTCATGCTATCCTGTTTGGTTAGACAACATAAATATGAATTATTTCATGCCCTCTTTTATTCCCCACTATCCATTGCACCTGTCTATCATACAATGTCTATACTTTTAATTACTTTTCTTGTTTATCAGCAATTTGAATTGGAGAGCGTGATGGCAGTATCTAAGGGAGTAACAACACGGTCTTCAGAAAAGATAGTGATACCAGTTGATGCAGATAGAACCACGCTTGTACTTGCCCAAGGACTAGATCCACCGCACATAACCCAAACTCTCGCAGATTGTACCCCTACCTAGTTGGACACAGAACCAGCTACACCCCTTCTAACCCGAACCCCAGCAGATAGTAACCCAGTTCCAGTTGACACAGCACCGTCTCCACCACAGAGCACCCAAACACGAGCAGTTAGTAAGGGAACTGCAGTTCCCAAAGCACGAGGACCACCACTCCGAATCCCAACTCAACGCTTAAAGGAGAAGAAGATTTGTTCTCAGGTCAGGTTCTGTAGCTATGGTTCATACTCCTTTGCTCTTGCATGACTGTATTTACTCATACCAACTATTTTCAAATTTGAAGGATGGAATTGAAACTCCAATGGCGCAACAGGTATGTTTTAAACCTGTTTCTTTAACTGGTTTGCTATTCTAACCTGCTCTATGTTGATTTCAGTTTCAATTGAATAAACAGTTATGTTCTCATGTCATGCACATTACAAGTGTTGTTATTGCTCTATAGTTACCCACACTTATATTCTGTCTATTCTGCTTTGTCTTGAACAAATATTATTTGAACTGTGTCTCTATCTTGATTTGGCAACAAAAACTAGAATGATATAGACCATAAAGTGACCATGGTACATAGATATATGTTTGTTTCATGCTGTTATCCTATCCACTTTACTACTGAACTCATTTACCAAAATGAGTTTCATATACAACATGGTAAACATGTGATGTGTCTGCTTGTTTCTCTTTTAGAATGCGGACAAAATATTGGAGCACAGTACCGCGTTATCCAATGGTAAAGGAAGTAATGCAGATAAGGTTCAAGATAGTGAGACATCCCTGTTGGTCTCCAAGAAAGCTGATAAAAACTATCTTGACGACAGTGAGGGAACCGAAAAGTCCTTTCTTGATGTAGTGTTCGAGTTACTGGCCACTACTGCTGGCACAAGCTCTTCGAACTCGCTACCTGAATCAGATTGTCTTCTTGAGTCTCAACTTCAAGTTGAAAGACAACGATCAGATGTGCTGCGACAGGAAGCTGAACGACTGAGGAAGTCCCTGGAGAATTCAGATGCATATTTTCTGGTGCAACAGGAAGCGCTGGAGGATTTAAGCGCCAAACAAGAGAAAGTTAATAAGCTTGCTAAGCATCTTGCCAGCATTATGGGTACCCAGGATATTGTTTCTTGAGATCTTCTGAAGTGGTTTCAGTTCTGGATTTGTTTTGCTGCGGCGTTTATTTGCGTTGGTCGCCAACTTTGACAACCAGTGTATATGATATGCTGCTTTGCTCCCTATATTTGCACTGGTGGCGAACTTTGATGCCCAGTGGATGTAATATGTGTAATAGCCGTGATAGCCTAGCATTAGTTGCTTGTGTATTTATTTCCTTGTTGTCTTGTTTATTTGTTTGCTTGTAGTCATTGCAGTTCTTTTTCCGCGGTTAGCTAGTGGCTGCAATAACCTATTTTTTAAAACTAGGCCACAATAACCATGGGCTAATATTTACTGTAGTGACACTGGGCCTCCTACTGGTCGTAGAAATAGTGGGCCTTCTACGGGCCGTAGAAACAATGGGCCTTCTACGGGCCGTAGAAACAATTGGCCTTCTGCGGGCCGTATTATCAATGGGCCTTATACGGGCCGTATAATCGATTGGCCAAACATGGGCTGAATAGACCGCATTAGGGCCATAGACGGGCTAGAGTTGGAATCGTCCGTTCATGGGCCGACCATATCGGGCCATCGTTAATAGGACGTATTTGATGACGCTACGAAATCGGCCCAACGTATTAACGGACCACAAACGGGCCGACTGTAACCACGGGCTGAATTTGGCCCACAAGCAGAAAATGACAATAATGGGCCTTAAGTAAACGGATGCTGGAAATGAGCCCAAGAATAAATGGGCTCTGAGAAGGCCGAAAGATAACATGGGCTGGAAACGGCCCAACGGAATAACGGGTCGTTAATGGGTATAAAGTGATACATTGTTCATTACGGGCCAGTTTCACCACGGGCCGTTAATGGGTGTAAAGTGATAAACTGTTCATTACGGGCCAGTTTCACCACGGGCCGTTAGTAGGCCAAGAGTTACATAGGGCCTCATATGGGCCGAAAGACGTCATGGGCCATACATGGGCCAGAAGTGAAAACGGGCTGGAATCATATTGGATGGCCCAGATGACGCTACTGGGCCTAATTTCGATAGGGCGTAACGGGCCTTGGGTTAGCGGGCTGTAAATGGGCTATATTCGAACAGGCCGTTAACAGGCTTTCCATGGGTCGGCCCGCCAGGTTTTGACCAAGTCAAACGGGCCGGCCTTTTCACAGGAACGGGCCTCTGTTGGGCCGTGCCATGTGTCGACGTATCATAGGCGCCTATCTGACCCACTGACGAGCTGACACGTGTTTCGTCCGGCCAATAAGAATTTTACACATGGAAATTTCCCATTGGTCGGGGCTGTTAACGGGTTATTGGATCCAAAACCCGACCCGATAGCTTTACAGCGTTCCGTTACGGTGGATGCCATGTGTCGGTCACCCTTGACGAAAGCACTTCTGTGACGCGTGATTTATTGTCATGGAAGTGGACACTTCCGTGATGATAATTTTGGTAATGTCATGGAACACTTCTACGACAGCACAGGTATGACTATCTTGATTCTGTCATAAATTTGTCATGGATGTACATGCATGACAAAAAAAGCGACCTACTGTGACAAACACGTATCATCACGGAAGTGTATTTTTTTGTAGTGTATGCTCAATTCTGTCAATTGTTCAACAGTAATTCGTTCACCCACCGTAAAATACTTGTGCTTTTGAGAGAAGCCACTAGTGAAATCTATGCCCCCCGGGTCTATCTTCATCATATTAATCTTCCATCACTTTATTATTGCCTTTGCTTTTTACTTTGCTTTTATTTTACTTTGCATCTTTATAACAAAAATACCAAAAATATTATTTTCATATCTATCAGATCTCACTCTCGTAAGTGACCGTGTCACTGGGAAAGGACACCGCAAGATTGAACCCAAAGCTAAGCACTTCTCCTATTGCAAGAAATATCAATCTACTAGGCCAAACCAAACTGCTAATTCAAAGAGACTTGCAAAGATAACCAATCATACATAAAAGAATTCAGAGAAGATTCAAATATTGTTCCTAGATAAACTTGATCATAAACCCACAATTCATCGGTGTCAACAAACACACCGCAAAATAAGATTACATCGAATAGATCTCCACAAGAGAGGGGGAGAACATTGTATTGAGATCGAAAAACATAGAAGAAGCCATCTAGCTAATAACTATGGACCCGAAGGTCTGAGGTAAACTACTCACACATCATCGGAGAGGCTATGGTGTTGATGTAGAAGCCCTCCATGGTCGATGCCCCCTCCGGCGGAGCTCCGGAAAAGGCCCCAAGATGGGATCTCACCGGTACAAAAGGTTGCGACGGTCGAATTAGGTTTTTGGCTCCGTATCTGGTAGTTTGGGGGTACGTAGGTATATATGGGAGGAAGAAGTACGTCGGTGGAGCAACATGGGGCCCACGAGGGTGGAGGGCGCGCCCCCTACCTCGTGCCTTCCTGGTTGATGTCTTGACGTAGGGTCCAATTCCTCTGGATCATGTTCGTTCTGAAAATCATGTTCCCGAAGGTTTCATTCCGTTTGGACTCCGTTTGATATTATTTTTCTGCGAAACTCTGAAAGAGGCAAAAAAACAACAATTCTGGGCTGGGCCTCCAGTTAATAGGTTAATCCCAAAAATAATATAAAGTGTATAATAAAGCCCAACAATGTCCAAAATAGAATATAATGTAGCATGGAACAATAAAAAAATATAGATATGTTGGAGACGTATCAAGCATCCCCAAGCTTAATTCATGCTCGTCCAAGAGTAGGTAAATGATAAAAACAGAATTTTGGATGTGGGATGCTACTTGGCATAATTTCAATGTAATTCTTCTTAATTGTGGTATGAATATTCAGATCCGAAAGATTCAAGATAAAATTTCATATTGACATAAAAGTAATAATACTTCAAGCATACTAACTAAGCAATTATGTCCTCTCAAAATAACATGGCCAAAGAAAGTTCATCCCTACAAAATCATATAGCTTAGTCATGCTCCATTTTCGTCACACAAGAATGCTCTCATCATCCACAACCCCGATGACAAGCCAAGCAATCGTTTCATACTTTAGTAATCTCAAACTTTTTCAACCTTCGCGCAATACATGAGCGTGAGCCATGGATATAGCACTATGGGTGGAATAGAATATAATGATGGGTGTTATGTGGAGAAGACAAAAAGGAGAAAGTGTCACATCAACGTGGCTAATCAATGAGCTATGGAGATGCCCATCGATTGATGTTAATGCAAGGAGTAGGGATTGCCATGCAACGGATGCACTAGAGCTATAAATGTATGAAAGCTCAAAAGAAACTAAGTGGGTGTGCATCCAACTTGCTTTCTCACGAAGACCTAGGGCATTTGAGGAAGCCCATTGTTGGAATATACAAGCCAAGTTCTATAATGAAAAATTCCCACTAGTATATGAAAGTGACAAAACAAGAGACTCTCTATCATGAAGACTATGGTGCTACTTTGAAGCACAAGTGTGGTAAAAGGATAGTAACATTGTCCCTTCTCTCTTTTTCTCTCTTTTTTTTGGGCTTTCTTCTTTTTTTATGGCCTTTCTCTTCTTCTTTTTTATTTTTTCCCTCACTTGGGACAATGCTCTAAAAATGATGATCATCACACTTCTATCTATTTACAACTCAATGATTACAACTCGATACTAGAACAAAGTATGACTCTATATGAATGCCTCCGGCGGTGTACCGGGATATGCAATGAATCAAGAGTGACATGTATGAAAGAATTATGAATGGTGGCTTTGCCACAAATACTATGTCAACTACATGATCATGCAAAGAAATATGACAATGATGAACGTGTCATGATAAACGGAACGGTGGAAAGTTGCATGGCAATATATCTCGGAATGGCTATGGAAATGCCATAATAGGTAGGTATGGTGGCTGTTTTGAGGAAGATATAAGGAGGTTTATGTGTGAAAGAGCGGATCATATCATGGGGTTTGGATGCACCGGCGAAGTTTGCACCAACTCTCAATGTGAGAAAGGGCAATGCACGGTACCGAAGAGGCTAGTAATGATGGAAGGGTAAGAGTGCGTATAATCCATGGACTCAACATTAGTCATAAATAACTCACATACTTATTGCAAAAATCTACAAGTCATCAAAAACCAAGAACTACGCGCATGCTCCTAGGGGGATAGATTGGTAGGAAAAGACCATCGCTCGTCCCCGACCGCCACTCATAAGGAGGACAATCAAAGAACACCTCATGTTTCAAATTTGTTACATAATGTTTACCATACGTGCATGCTACGGGACTTGCAAACTTCAACACAAGTATTTCTCAAATTCACAACTACTCAACTAGCACAACTTTAATATCACTACCTCCATATCTCAAAACAATCATCAAGCATCAAACTTCTCTTAGTATGCAACACACTCATAAGAAAGTTTTTACTACTCTTGAATACCTAGCTTATTAGGATTATTTAAGCAAATTACCATGCTGTTTAAGACTCTAAAAAAATATAAGTGAAGCATGAGAGAACAATAGTTTCTATAAAACAAATCCACCACCTTGCTCTAAAAGATATAAGTGAAGCGCTAGAGCAAAAACTATATAGCTGAAAAGATATAAGCGAAGCGCATAGAGTATTCTAATAAATTCCGAATCATGTGTGTGTCTCTCAAAAGGTGTGTACAGCAAAGATGATTGTGGCAAACTAACTAACAAAGACTCAAATCATACAAGACGCTCCAAGAAAAACACATATCATGTGGTAAATAAAAATATAGCTCCAAGTAAAGTTACCGATGGAAGTAGACGAAAGAGGGGATGCCTTCTGGGGCATCCCCAAGCTTTGGTTTTTTGTGTCCTTAGATTATCTTGGGGTGCCATGGGCATCCCCAAGCTTAGGCTCTTGCCACTCCTTGTTCCATAATCCATCAAATCTTTTACCCAAAACTTGAAAACTTCACAACACAAAACTTAACAGAAAATCTCGTGAGCTCCGTTAGCGAAAGAAAACAAAACACCACTTCAAGGTACTGTAATTAACTCATTATTTATTTATATTGGTGTTAAAACTACTGTATTACAACTTCTCTATGGTTTATAAACTATTTTACTAGCCATAGATTCATCAAAATAAGCAAACAACACACGAAAAACGAATCTGTCAAAAACAGAACAGTTTGTAGTAATCTGTAACTAACGCAAACTTATGGAACTCCAAAAATTCAGAAAAAATAGTAAGTCCTAGAAAATTTGTTTATTGATCAGAAGCAATTGGAATAAATATTTTATCACATTTTGGTGATTTTTAACAATTATTTTCGTGAACAGAAAGTTTCTGCAATTTTCAGCAAGATCAAATAACTATCATCCAAGAAGATCTTATAGGTTTAACTTGGCACAAACACTAATTAAAACATAAAAACAAATCTAAATAGAGGCTAGAACAAATATTTATTCCTAAACAGAAGCAAAAACTAAAAAACTAAAAATAAAATTGGGTTTCCTCCCAACAAGCGCTATCATTTAACGTCCGTAGCTAGGCATTGGTAATTCTAACGATGCTCACATCAAAGACAAGAATTGAAGCGCAAAGAGAGCATCATGAAACACGCGACAAACACATCTAAGTCTAACATACTTTTTATGCATAGGTATCTTATAGGCAAACAAATGATCATAGCAATCAAAAACTAGCATATTCAAGGAAGAAGAAAGAGACGATAGCAATCTCAACATGAGGAGAGGTAATTTAGTAACATGAAAATTTCTACAACCATATTTTCCTCTCTCATAATAATTACATGTAGGATCATAAGCAAATTCAACAATATAGCTATCATATAAAATATTTTCAACATGATCCACATGCATGCAAAGTTGACACTCTTCCGAAATAGTGGGATTAATATTAACTAAAGTCATGACCTCTCCAAGCCCACTTTTATCAAAAATTTCATAAGATTGATCAAAATCCAAATATGTGGGATCTAAAGTTGACACTCTTCCAAACCCACTTTCAATATTATTGCAAACACTATTGTCAATCTCATATTCATCATGGGGCTTAAATAAATTTTCAAGATCAAAAGAAGAATCACCCCAATCATGATCATTGCAACAAGTAGTAGACATAGAAAAACTAGCATCCCCAAGCTTAGGGTTTTGCATATTATTAGCACAACTGAAATCAAGACAATTTATAGTAACATCTTTGCAATCATGCTTTTCATCAAAGGAACTATCAAGCATGGGTGCAATAGCAACGATCTCATTTTTAACATAAGGTACTATAGCAAATTCATCTTCATAAATATTGGCCACAAGAATAGCAAGCATCATGTTCATCAAGGGATATCCCAACCAAATCATCGGAATCATCATTATCTATAGATTCATGCATATCATTATTCTCTTCCAAAGCAACGGTCATTCTTTCAATAAATTCTTGGAAATAGACATTATGAGCAAAGTTTTCATTGCAATATTTAAGTATGACGGAATTTTCAGATTTGTTGAGAGTAAAATCATACTTTTCAATCAAAGAAGCAACTTCATGAGCACCCTTAAAAACGACAAATTCTTCAATTTGTTCGATATCATAGTAGCTATAAACACCCTTTGCATAAGAAGATAAGATTTCATTATCATTGAACTCACATAGGTAGGGAAGGTGTTTTTTAGGGTTCTTAGAGCAACAAGTAATATCACAAATTTCACAAAGATTCCAAGCATAACACAACAATTTGTTTATTTGATTCCATAAGAGTCTCTATTTTTCAGACAAACGGTGACGCACAAAATGAGCATGCTCACCTAAAGATTTCCCATCAACTAAGTTAGTTGGGGTTTCAGAACGAGCGCATAAGGATCAAAGATGATCCAAGTAGAACACTTTAAGTGGATCCATATCAATAGATTTTTAGCAAGAAAAGATGCAAGCAAATAGAAGGCACGTGGAAACACAAACAAAAAAAGGCATATGGGAAGAAGGCAAATAAAACGGTAAGGGTGAAGTGGGGGAGAGGAAAACGAGAGGCAAATGGCAAATATTGTAATGCGGGAGATAAGGGTTTGTGATGGGTACTTGGTGTGTTGACTTTTGCGTAGACTCCCCAACAACGGCGCCAGAAATGGCTCATTGTCGGGAGTCAAATATTGACTTGACTTCGCGTAAGCCTCCCTGGCAACGGCGCCAGAAATCCTTCTTGCTACCTCTTGAGCACTGCGTTGTTTTTCCCTTGAAGAGGAAAGGGTGATGCAGCAAAGTAGTGTAAGTATTTCCCTCAGTTTTTGAGAACCAAGGTATCAATCCAGTAGGAGGCCACGCACGAGTCCCTCGCACCTACACAAACAAATAAATCCTCGCAACCAATACAATAAAGGGGTTGTCAATCCCTTCACGGTCACTTACGAGAGTGAGAT
The DNA here is from genome assembly GCA_032464435.1 of Aegilops umbellulata. Classification (NCBI taxonomy): domain Eukaryota; kingdom Viridiplantae; phylum Streptophyta; class Magnoliopsida; order Poales; family Poaceae; genus Aegilops; species Aegilops umbellulata. Next base: position 404,071,403 of record CP136054.1, on the reverse strand, counting down.
CTGATAGATATGATAAGATAATATTTTTGGTATTTTTACGATAAAGATGCAAAGTAAAGAAAGAAAAATAAAAAGGGTGCTAGAAATAGCTTGTTGTCGGGAGATTAATATGATGGAAAATAGACCCGGGGGCCATAGGTTTCACTAGTGGCTTCTCTCATGAGCATAAGGATTACGGTGGGTGAACAAATTACTGTTGAGCAATTGATAGAATTGAGCATAGTTATGAGAATATCTAGGTATGATCATGTATATAGGCATCACGTCCGAGACAACTAGAGCGACTCCTGCCTGCATCTACTACTATTACTCCACACATCGACCGATATCCAGCATGCATCTAGAGTATTAAATTCATACGAACAGAGTAACGCTTTAAGCAAGATGACATGATGTAGAGGGATAAACTCATGCAATGTGATATAAACCCCATCTTGTTATCCTCGATGGCAACAATACAATACGTGCCTTGCTGCCCCTACTGTCACTAGGAAAGAACACCGCAAGATTGAACCCAAAGCTAAGCACTTCTCCTATTGCAAGAAAGATCAATCTAGTAGGCCAAACCAAACTGATAATTCAAAGAGACTTGCAAAGATAACCAATCATACATAAAAGAAGAAGATTCAAATATTGTTCATAGATAAACTTGATCATAAACCCACAATTCATCGGTCTCAACAAACACACCACAAAAGAAGATTACATCGAATAGATCTCCACAAGAGAGGGGGAGAACATTGTATTGAGATCCAAAAAGAGAGAAGAAACCATCTAGCTAATAACTATGGACCCGAAGGTCTGAGGTAAACTACTCACACATCATCGGAGAGGCTATGGCATTGATGTAGAAGCCCTCCATGATCGATGCCCCCTCCGGCGGAGCTCCGGAAAAGGCCCCCAGATGGGATCTCACAGGTACAGAAGGTTGCGGCGGTGGAATTAGGTTTTTGGCTCCCTATCTGGTAGTTTGGGGGTACGTAGGTATATATAGGAGGAGGAAGTACGTCGGTGGAGCAACATGGGGCCCATGAGGGTGGAGAGCGCGCCCTGGGGGGTAGGCGCGCCCCCCTACCTCGTGCCTTCCTGGTTGATGTCTTGATGTAGGGTCCAAGTCCTCTAGATTACGTTCGTTCCGAAAATCACGTTCCCGAAGGTTTCGTTCCATTTGGACTCCGTTTGATATTCTTTTTCTGCAAACTCTGAAATAGGCAAAAAAATAGGAATTCTGGGCTGAGCCTCCGGTTAATAGGTTAGTCCCAAAAATAATATAAAAGTGTATAATAAAGCCCAATAATGTCCAAAACAGAATATAATATAGCATGGAACAATCAAAAATTATAGATACGTTGGAGACGTATCAGGGACCTCTCCCTCTTTCGGAGCTCCTCGAAGTCCACGTAGAGCCGAGCAAAGTGTTGGACATGGCGGCCAGTACGAGGTGCGGCAGGAGAAGCACTTGAAGGGACAGCATCAGGGGCACCAAGCCGAGGAGAGCCATCGGGCGCCATTTCACAGCGACCTGCCGAGGTCTCGGGAACTTCGGCCTCAGGAGTCGCACGCTGCATCACACCCGCAGCTGCCGCCCCACGACAAGAATCGCGGACTCCCGAGGGCGACGCATCGGGAGCCCCGGGTGGCATCAGCACTGTGGTGCTAGGGCCACTGGCCTCGGACAGTGCTCGCCCCCCTGCTTCCACACTCGGGGCGAGCTCGGCGCCAGCAGCGAAGAGGGGAACCACGTTGACGGGGTTCTCACGGGTCCCCACCAGGCCATCTGGGCGCAGCCCCCACTCATCGAAGGAAGGCATGTTCTCCACAAACTCCTCCTTGTTCGAGCAGCGGTACAACAGACAACTCTTCCCAGGCATGTCGTCTGGCAACGGGACGCCTGCCAAGACCCCAAGCACTGTCTGCCGCATCTCAAGAGGGAGCCCGGACTCCTGAAGCCTCATATGGCCCTTGCTGTTGAGTAAGGCCCACATCGGCCGGGAATGGCGCTGAAGCGGGGCAATTCGGCGTCGGACAAACTCCTTCACCACCATAGGCGCGGTCACGCCATGGTATTTTAGTCTCTTCAGCCTGAGCCAAACAGGGACAAGGCAGGGGCTCGCGAGCTTCTCGTGGCTCCAACCGGAGTTGGGGACGGCAGGCGCCAGCGAAGGGTGGAGCAGAGGGCTGAGCACTCCGACATCAACAAACACCCACCGTGTCTGAAACCCGCTCGTGGATGGAGGAAGCTTGAAGTCGATCCCCGCGCCCGCCATCGCAGCTACGACATGGAAGCTCAGGCATCCCGAGCTCTGTCGGGGGTCAATCAGATGCAACGAGAAGAAGTGGCGAAGAAGGGCCATGGTAGGGGCAATGCCCACCATGGCCTCACACACAAAGGCAAAGATGGCAAGAAGGGTCACGGATTGGGGGTCAAGGTGCAGCATGTGGATTTGATAGTGTTCCAGCACTGCGTTGAAGAAGGCGGAGAAAGGAGGGACCAAACCGGCCCAAAGGGCGTCGATGAAGAACGGGACCTCGGTGGTTGTCCAGTCAATGCGAGCACGAGATGCAGGCTAAGCTACCGTCTTCCCCCACTCATTGAAGCTGGTGGCGAGCATGGGGCACACCTTTCCCATTGCCTCATCGTTGAGCACCAGCGATCGGCCAACTGCGGGCCCAACGGCCAAAGGCGCACTTGTCGAAGATAGAGGCTTCTTCCCCTTGTCCACTTGTTTCGGCGCCATGGCGCTGGAGTGGGCAGAGCTCAGGTCAGATCGGAAAGTGGGGCGCAGTCTCGGGGAAGCAGAGGAATCGGGGGAGTACGACGCAGGCAATGGAAGAATAACTGTGTAGGTTGCGGTGGCCGCCTAGCCAGGCGGGTATCAAGGCAGTGTGGGGAAGCGAAGACGCCCACGTCCAATCAACCGCCATGCGTCGACCAAGGCCGTAGGCTATTGGGGCCCACGGTGCTCCGCACTTGACCTTTGGCTTCGCCTCGAAGCCAATCCCGAGCGCGCCTTGGGCCCGGGGGCTACTGTCGGCGTTCTTGGAATGGTGGTCCCAAGACTTGCCTGCCTGCGGCCCACGGCGTGCCACTGATAGCAGGCACGTATGGCCCATCTTCATCAACAAGGCATTCAAGACCCTCGTGATGGGCCAAGCCTCGCGAAGCGGATGACACAAGACCTCCTCAGGAGCGTCCTCGCCAGGCTAGCTCGCGTGGGGCGGAGAGATCAAGGCTAGGCAAACCTCACGAGGTTCTCGTAACGTGAGCCATGACGACCGAGACTAGGCGGGCACCAGGCGGGCGCCAGCGCGCACGGTGTCCTTGTTTCCTCTTTGGTGCTAAGGACGTGAGCGCAGGCGTGGCCTACCGAAGCGTCAAGCAAAGGTTTCCATATCAGTGCAACGAGACCAAGACCAGCAGGACAGCAAGATGGAGGTCACCATGGAGCCCAAGACGGCGTCACCACCAGAGCCATTTGCACGCGAAGACTGCTTTTGTCAGGATAAGTTGTATTAGTTGTCCCCTTTCAAATTGGCCGTTGTTGGCTCCCTTCCCGCTCAATATTTGGGAAGAAGACTAGGGCCTCTATAAATAGGGCTAGCCACCACAGTAGGAGCCATCGAATCCTCACCCACACAAGTTCGCCAAGAACAAGAGCACCTCAATCTCAGGAGGATGTTCTTTCCCTTGTAATTGTTCATCCTCGGACCGAGAGGTAATCCACCACCACCACACTGGAGTAGGGTATTACACCACAACGGTGGCCCGAACCAGTATAAATCTTGTGTTCCTTGTGTTGCGAATTCATCGAGTTAGTCTGTAAGATCTTAGCGAAGCTAGGACATGGATCGGTAGGGGAAGATCTTCATGCACACCCCAGTGTTTGAACCTTTAGGGTTTTGCCGGAACACATGATCCGACACAAGTATTCATACCACAAGATATATCATGTGTTCTCATCTCTGAATATTCAATCCGATAAGACAAAACTTCAAAGGGTAAAGACTCAATTCATCACAACAAGAGTATAGAGGGGGGAAACATCATATGATCCATCTATATTAACAAAGCTCATGATATAGATCACCAGAGAGAGAGGTTAAACACATAGCTACTGGTACAACCCTCAACCCGGAGGGTGGACTACTCCCTCTGAAAGTGCGTTATATCGACTAGAGGGGGGTGAATAGGCGATTTTTATGATATTCTTCACTGAGGAATTTGCTCGTGAGGAAATTCCTTAGCGAAGAAATACTAGCAGCGGAATAAGTACTCAGAAGTAAACATAACAGATTACATGCATGGTCATCATGATGAAATGAAGACAAACACAGAGTACAGAAGATGTAGGCACAGGATAACTCTAGATGAAGACAAACAGACTGAAGAAATTGAACTGAGGAATTTGTGAAAGTCTTCAGTCAAAGTCTTCAAACACAGATATGAACTAACAGACAACACAGTAATGAGGAAATGAAGGTGTTGAGGAAATGGAACCAGTAAGCTTGGTGAAGACAATGATTTGGTAGACCAGTTCCAACTGCTGTCTCAGTTGTACGTCTGGTTGGAGCGGCTTAGTATTTAAACTCGAGGACACACAGTCCCGGTCACCCAGTCCAGAGCAAGCAGCTCGGGACACCAAGTCCTCACCGTATTCTCCTTGAACTAAGGACACACAGTCCTCGTCCAATCACTCGTGGTAAGTCTTCAGGTGACTTCCAAACCTTCACAGACTTGGTCACTCGGCGATCCACAATTCCTCTTGGATGCTCTAGACCTTGACGCCTAACCGTCTGGAAGAAGCACAGTCTTCAAAGGTAACAAGCGTCGGATCCACGCAGGATCAATTTCTTCAGTGATGCTCAATCACTTTGGGTTTGTAGGTGTTCTGGGTTTGGGTTTGGATTTTCCTCACTTGATGATTTTCGCTCAAAGTCCTCGGAGGATGGGTTGCTCTCAAATGACAAGTGTCAAGTTCACGCGGAGCAGCCTCATGGCTAGTGGTTGTAGGGGGCGGCTATTTATAGCCTAGGGAGCAGCCCGACATGATAAGACATAAATGCCCTTCAATGATATGACCGTTAGGTGGACAAGATATTTTAGGACAGCTGGCGCGTGGCACAGCAACGGTCGGAAATTTGGAGTACAAATTCCTCAGGGCTATCATGTTCCTCACTGTGTAGGTAATTCGCACTGGCGAATTCCTAACTCCTCAGTCAGAGCAAAGTCCTCAGTGACCAGAAGAACTGCGTCTCTGTCACTGAAGAAATTGACTGAACCGTATGAGATTTCCAATGGCTTCACTCGAAGGGATTGGTAGGTGTAGGATTTGAGTTGAGCATCACATGGAAATTTTCTCCTTAGTATTTACTCGACCCCCTTTAATAGTACGGTGTTTCCTATGACTCAAGAAAGAGAGAAATGAAACTACGAAAACAAAAGTCTTCACGCTTCACGTTCGTTGAACGAATACCATGTCTTCAAGGTCATACCAATTTCTTCACTTTCAAAGTCTTCAGAAAGTCTTTAGAAAATCTTCAGAAAATCAAAGTCTTCAGTCGAAGAACTTCATTTTTAGGGGTCGACTTTTACTGTGAATATCAAACTCCTCACAGACTTATAGACCTGTGTACACTCATAAACACATCAGATGCTTAACCTATAAGTCTTCAATACACCAAAATCACTAAGGGGCACTAGATGCACTTACACCCTCCTCATCATGGTGGCCGCCGGGATGATGAAGATGGCCACCGGAGATGATTCGCCCCTCCGGCAGGGAGCCGAAATAGGGTCTAGATTGGTTTTCGTGGATACAGATACCTTGCGGCGGCGGAACTTCTGATCTAGGTTAACTCAGAGGGGTTTCAGAATATTTGGGAATTTATAGTGAAAGAAGGGGTACGGGAGGCCACCAAGGTGGGCACAACCCACCTGGGCGCGCTAGGGGGGCCTGGCGCGCCCTGGTGGGTTGTGCCCCCCTCGAGGCACCCACCAGGTGCTGCTTTGGCCCATCGGGAGTCTTCTGGCCCATAAAAAATCTCCGTGGAGTTTCGCGGTGTTTGGACTCCGTTTGATATTGATTTCCTGTGTAAAAAACAAGCAAAAATAAGCAACTGGCACTGGGCACTGGGCCAATAGGTTAGTCCCAAAAAATGATATAAAGTTGCTATAAAATTATTGTAAAACATCCAAGAATGATAAAATAACAGCATGAATACTTCATAAATTATAGATATGTTGGAGACGTATCAGCATCCCCAAGCTTAATTCCTACTCGTCCTCGAGTAGGTAAATGATAAAATAAATAATTCATGATGTGTGAATGCTAGCAAAGTTCATAAGTTTGATCAATGGCAATTTCAATCACTTTTCTTAGCATCATAATAGCAATTCTTTCTCATAAAATTTCTCATGTTATAGTGGCTACTAATTCACATGTTAAGGTTTAAACAATGAATTCTCTTGAAACCCAAGAACCTATGTTCTTAGTCACCAAGCAATTGCAATTCAACTTATTCAATAGAGTCTAAGTAAGAGCTCCACATACTCAACCATCATATAGTCTTCTATGATTGCTAACACTCACCACGTACACATGAGCAAAACGTTTCAGCCGGACACATCGAAAGATAGGGGCTTACTGTTCTGCCTCCCAACGTATTCACCTCAAGGGTGATGTCAACAATAATAACTCATGCTGCCCATATTCAACTGGACATATGTGCCTAGATCTTTCCTCACCACATGATGCTTGCCAAAGGAGAAAAATAAAAAGGAATAGAGAGAAAAACTTTGACTCTTTGCATAAAAGTAAATGCTGAAAAGTAAAACATAGGCCCTTCGCAGAGGGAAGCAGAGGTTGCCATGCGCTTATTTGTTTGTATGCTCAATCCCTTGGTGCAAAAGACCATCATGTTACATTGCCCCTTAAGATGACAACCTTTATTATGCAGTCTGTCACTTTTATTCTTTGTCATCCAAGTTCATGCAACGCTCAATTTTCTCTTACACTAAACAATCTCACACTTTTAGAAGCAATTTTTATTGCCTTTTTGCACCGATGACAACTTATTTGAGGGATCTTGCTCAATCCCAAGGTAGATATGGTGGACACTTGAAAAAGATTTGGGTTTAAGGGTTCTTGGATGCACAAGTAGTATATCTACTTAGTGCGGAGTTTTTGGCTAGCAAAGATAGGGGGCATGTAAGTGCATCTAGTGCCCCTTAGTGATTTTGGTGTATTGAAGACTTATAGGTTAAGGATCTAATGTGTTTATGAGTGTACACAGGTCTATAAGTCTATAAGGAGTTTGATTTTTACAGAGAAAGTCGACCCCTAAAAATGAAGTTCTTCGACTGAAGACTTTGGTATTCTGAAGACTTTCTGAAGACTTTGAAAGTGAAGAAATTGGTGTGACCTTGAAGACTTGGTATTCATTCGAGGAACATGGAGCGTGAAGTCTTTTGTTTTCGTAGTTTCATTTTCTCTTTCTTGAGTCATAGGAAACACCGTACTGTTAAAGGGGGTTGAGGAAATACTAAGAAAAAATTTCCATGTGATGCTCAACTCAAATCCTATACCTACCAATCCCTTCGAGTGATGCCATTGGAAATCTTATACAGTTCAGTCAATTTCTTCAGTGACAGAGACGCAGTTCTTCTAGTCACTGAGGACTTTGTTCTGACTGAGAAGTTAGGAATTCGCCAGTGCGGATTGCCTACACAGTAAGGAACATGATAGCCCTGAGGAATTTGTACCTCAAATTTCCGACCGTTGCTGTGCTACGCGCCAGCTGTCCCAAAATATCTTATCCATCCAACGGTCATATCATTGAAGGGAATTTATGTCTTATCATGTCGGGCTGCTCCCTAAGCTATAAATAGCCGCCCCCTACAACCGCTAGCTGGTTGGCTGCTCCGCTAGAAACTGACACTTGTCAATTGAGAGCATCCCATCCTCCGAGGACTTTGAGCGAAAATCATCAAGTGAGGAAAATCCAAAACCCAAACCCAAACACCTACAAACCCAAAGTGATTGAGCATCACTGAAGAGATTGATCCTGCGTGGATCCGACGCTTGTTACCTTTGAAGACTGTGCTTCTTCCAGACGGTTAGGCGTCATCGTCTAGAGCATCCAAGAGGAATTCTGGATCACCGAGTGACCGAGTTTGTGAAGGTTCGGAAGTCACCTGAAGACTTACCCAGAGTGATTGGGCGAGGACTGTGTGTCCTTAGCTCAAGGAGAATACGGTGAGGACTTGGTGTCCCAAGCTACGTGCTCAGGACTGGGTGTCCGGTACTGTGTGTCCTCGAGTTTAAATACTCAGCCGCTCCAACCAGATGTACAGCTGAGATAGCAGTTGGAACTGGTCTACCAAATCATTGTCTTCACCAAGCCAACTAGTTCCATTTCCTCAACTCTTTAATTTCCTCAGTATTGTGTTGTTCGCTTATCATATCTATGTTTGAAGACTTTGACTGAAGACTTTCTCAATTTCCTCAGTTCAATTTCTTCAGTCTATTTGTCTTCATCTTGTGATTACGCTTTCTGTACTCTGTGCTAGCCTTCATTTCTTCATGATGACCATGCTTGTCTTCTGTTATGTTTACTTCTGAGTACTTATTCCACTGCAAGTAGTTCTTCGCTAAGGAATTTCCTCACTAGCAAATTCCTCAGTGAAGAATTCAAAAAAATCGCCTATTCACCCCCCCTCTAGTCAATATAACGCACTTTCAATTTGTATCAGAGCAAGGTACTCCCTTGTTCTATGTGATTTTGGTTTAACCGCCTAGAGTTTTAGTTATGTCGACTGCAGGTATGAAGAAAGTGACATGCCCTATCTTTGATGGTCACGAGTATCCCAAGTGGAAGGCCATGATGAAGAACCGCCTCATGGCGATGAACAGCAAGCTGTGGATCGTCACTGAGATTGGTCTGGCTGGTCTGTGCAAGATGGCGGAAGCTGATGACATTCGCAAGTACACCCTTCTCAACCTCACGGCGAAGGACGTCATCTGCTCCTGTCTATCCCGAAATCAGTTCATGAATGTCATGCATCTTGACCATGCGAAGCTTATCTAGGACCGTCTCTCTGATGTCTATGAAGGCCATCGAATCTGTCATGATCCTTGGTTTGAGGACTTCAAGGAATCTCTCAAGTCAATGAGATTTGAACCAAAATCATCATCCTCCTCACCATGTCTTATGGCAGATGGTGAACAGGTAACTGAATGATATCTATCTGAATCCAGTGATGATGAATCTGGTGATGAATTTGGACCCAGTTATGTCAAACTTGCTTCCCTTGCTGATAAACAACAAAGAGCCTAGGAAAAGGCTCACAACATGCTTAGTAAGAGCGATGATATGTTGGGTGAAGAAATGGATCAGTCAAAAGCTTTAGCTGAAAGTCTTCAGAGACTTCATTCTAAGTATGACTCCCTTCAAGATCAACATAACTCTCTCTTGTCTGATCATGAGAAGCTAAGAGTGAGTTATGAAGATCTTCAGAAGGAGCGCGATTCATTACTTGCTCAACAGATCAGCGCTGCTCAGGCAGAATTTGTTCCTCGCATTGAATGATAATCTGCTAATTCTTCACCTGAATGTTCAAATGCTTCTAATGTTACAAACTCTTCACCTGCCTCTGCAATCACTAATTCCTCATCTGAGGACATTGCTAGTATCACTGACAATGCAGGGCTGAAGGAATTGTACATGACAGGCATGTACAAAAGCCTCAAAGGGCATCAGACTCTTTGTGATGTGCTTAAAAATCAGATCCTCAACAGAAACCCTAGGAAAGAGGGTATTGCCTTTGAGAGGAAACTCAATGCTGATGGTACATATTGGAAGCCTGAGTAGTACCCCAAAACCTCATGGGTTGCTGCAAAGGGACCTCCAGTTGATCCATCTAATTTATCTGGCTATACATGTGAATCTTCTCATTCTTCTGATGAGTCATTTGACTCCAACTATAAACTGTTCAAAAATCGGAATGGTGAAGTATTTGCTAGATATGTTGGCACTAACTGCAGGAATGGTTCCCCTATGAAGAAAATCTGGGTTCCCAAAAAGTGTCTTGAAAGTCTTCAGGTGAATGTCCTCATGACACCACCTGTGAAGAATAGGAACCCCAGATCAAATTCTTCATATGGATCCAAGTCCTCATACGGATCAAATTCCTCATATGGATCAAAGTCCTCATATGAACATCATCATGTTAACAACTCTGTTTCGCAGGGAAGAGCCAAGGGCCATGAATATGATCATTATTCTTCTAATCATCATGTTCATAAGTCCTCGAAGAATTTCTCTGCTTATTCATATGCTTACCCTAATCCCTCTTATGTGAAACGAAATGGTTTGGCCTCTATGCCACCATTCTCATATGGAGCTCGCAGAGTGATGAACTCTTTGCCACCCCTTCAGATGTGGGTGGTGAAGAAAAAGAACTAATCTCTTCTGCAGGGTCAGGTCTCCAGACGTGCTCAAACGTCTGAAGAATTTACTAGGGACCTGACAATGTGCCTGAAAGGACGCAGGATAATCATGAAGAAATGAACTTTGATTTCACACGTCCTCCTACTGCTTTATATGTCTTACTGCTTGATGAAATTGATATGATAAATTGTGATATCATATTCTTCACTGATGAAGTATATGAGTTCGTAAGCTGCACTAATTCATCTGCAGGATGATCAACCCAAAGCCACTGAGTCGGTCCTCGATAGTGGATGTACAAATCACATGACTGGTGACAAGAATCTATTGATGGATGCTCCCTTATCGTCATCACATCTGAAGCATATCATCTTCGCTGACAAAAGCAAAAGTCAGGTATTGGGTGTAGGTAAGGTTGCTATCGCAAAGGATCGACACATGGACAAAGTCATGCTTGTTGAGTCCTTAGGATACAACCTTATGTCTGTCTCAATGCTTTGTGATCTTGATATGGTTGTTGTCTTTGGCAAGTATTGTTGTGTTGTGATTATGGAAGCTGACAATTCCAAAGTCTTCAAAGGCTTTAGGAGAGGAGACTTGTACATTGTTGATTTCTCTGCAGATTCACAACCAACCGTGTGCCTACTTGCAAAATCTTCAGAAGGATGGCTATGGCATCGACGACTTGGTCATGCAGGCATGAGGAATTTGCACACGCTTGCAAAGAAGAAGCATGTCATTGGCATTGAGAATGTCAACTTCCTCAAGGATCACTTATGCGGTGCCTGTGAAGCTGGAAAGATGACAAAGGCTAAGCATCCAGCTAAGACTATCATGACTACTACTCGTCCATTTGAATTGCTTCACATGGATCTTTTCGGTCCTAATCACTATTCTGTCGTTTCAAATGAAGCATCTCAATATGGCTTTGTTATTGTTGATGATTACTCTCGTTACACATGGGTACACCTTGTTACTTACAAACATGAAGTGCAGGAAGTCTTCAAACGATTTTCCTCGAGGGCTTCAACCAACTTTGGTGTGAAGATCAAGCACATCAGAAGTGACAATGGCACTGAGTTCAAGAATTCGGGTCTCGATGACTATCTTGATGAACTTGGTATTACTCATGAGTTATCTGCTCCTTATACTCCTCAACAGAATGGCGTCGTGGAGCGCAAGAACAGGACTCTTGCTGAGATGGCTCGCACTATGCTCGATGAGTACAAAATGCCTCGTCGTTTCTGGGTTGATGCAATTGATACTGCGTGCCACATCATCAATACAATATATCTTCACAAATTCTTCAAGAAGACTTCCTATGAACTCCTCACTGACAAGATTCCCAATGTGAGTTATTTCAAAGTCTTCGGTGCTAAATGCTGGATAAGAGATCCTCATCACAACTCTAAATTTGCACTGAAAGCACATGAAGGTTTTATGCTTGGTTACGGAAAGGACTCGCACACCTACAGAGTCTTCAACAATGTTCTTCACAAGATTGTTGAAACTGTAGATGTGCGGTTCGATGAAACTAATGGCTCGCAAAGAGAGCACCTACCTTCTGTGATAGATGAACCAGCACCTGAGGATCATATCAAGCACAAGGCTACTGAAGATGTCATCCCTACTGAAGAATCTGCTGAAGAATTCATTCCAGAACGTGAAGAACGTCGAGCTGACGCACCTGAAGAAAATGCTAAGGAAATTGATGCTGAAGAAAATGCTGATCAAATTCATCACCGACAACGAGCTCATCCACGCATTGCAAAAGAACTGCAAGTGGAGAAGATCATCGATGACATTAGAGCACCAGGTCCTCTCACCCACTCAAAAGCTTCACATCTATCTAACTTTTGTGGGCACTTTGCTTTTGTCTCTATCACAGAGCCCACTAAGGTAGATGAAGCATTTCTGGAGCCTGAATGGATTCAGGCCATGCAAGAAGAATTACATCAGTTCAAGCTCAACAATGTCTGGGAACTGGTCAATCGTCCATATCCTCGCAAGCATAATATCATTGGCACAAAATGGATCTACCGCAACAAGCAAGATGAAAACGGCCTTGTGGTGAGGAATAAGGCACGTGTAGTAGCTCAAGGCTACACACAGGTTGAAGGAGTTGATTTCGATGAAACTTTTGCACCTGTTGCTAGACTTGAGGCTATTCGCATACTACTTGCTTATGCTAACCATCATGATATCATCTTATATCAAATGGATGTGAAAAGTGCATTCCTCAATGTAAGCTTGAGGAAGAAGTATATGTTGCTCAACCCCCAGGTTTTGAAGATCCAAAGCATCCTGACAAAGTCTTCAGACTAAATAAGGCCCTCTATGGCCTCAAGCAGGCCCCACGGGCGTGGTATGATACTTTGAAGGAATTCTTCATGAAGAACGCCTTCACAGCCGGTTCACTCGATCCTACTCTCTTTACTAAATCTTATGATGGTGAACTGTTTGTGTGCCAAATATATGTTGATGATATCATCTTTGGTTGTACTGACCAACGTTATAGTGATGAATTTGCCTATATGATGAGTGACGAATATCAAATGTCTATGATGGGAGAGTTGAAATTCTTCTTAGGTCTTCAAATTCATCAACAGCGAAATGGCATATTCATATCTCAGGAGAAATACCTCAAGGATGTCCTGAAGAAATTCGGCATGCAAGATTGCAAAGGCAGCAAAATTCCTATGCCCACAAATGGTCAACTATGCACTGATGAAAATGGTATTGACTTCGATCATAAGGTATACCGCTCCATGATTGGCTCTTTATTGTACTTATGTGCATCTAGGCCTGATATAATGCTTAGTGTTTGCATGTGTGCCTGATTTCAAGCTGCACCGAAGGAATCACACCATAAGGCTGTGAAGCATATTCTTCGATATCTAGCTCACACACCAACACTAGGATTATGGTATCCCAAGGGCTCGGATTTTGATCTCATTGGATATTCTGACTCTGACTATGCTGGTGATCGTGTGGACCGCAAGTCAACATCTGGTACATGTCATTTCCTCGGACGATCCTTGGTCTGTTGGTCCTCGAAGAAACAGAACTGTGTATCATTGTCTACTGCTGAAGCTGAGTACATTGCTGCTGGTTCTTGCTGTGCTCAACTGCTATGGATGAAGCAAACACTCAAGGACTATGGCGTCAATGTGAAGAATGTGCCTCTCCTCTGTGACAATGAGAGTGCCATCAATATTGCTCACAACCCAGTTCAGCACTCTAAGACAAAGTACATTCAGATTCGTCATCATTTCCTTCGCGATCATGTGTTGGAGGGCGACATTTCTATTGAGCATGTGAAGACTGAAGAACAGCTAGCCGATATCTTCACAAAGCCCTTGGATGAGAAGAGATTTAGCAAGTTGCGGTGTGAGCTAAATATCTTAGAGTCTTCGAATGTGCTTTGAAAAGGCACTCATCCTCACACTTATGCAAAATTGATGACTTAGATGTGCAACACATGAAGAAACGTTTTTCTTTGATCAATGAAGAATAACACTCTAAGTGTGAAGAAATTAACGAAGAATTTGATTCTCAGAACCTTACGATAATTGTACGCGGTGTCTGAAATCAGCATTCTTATACGGTGGGTCACGCCACCACAAAAGTTGAAAATCCTCCATTTGAGTGTTTCCTCATTTTTGAAATTCCTCAGTTGTTCAAATTCTTCAACTTTGCAAAATCTTCACTTGTTCCGTTGTTTTTCTTCATTGGCTATATATATATGAGTTTATGTCCTCTGCAGCATTCACTTATGGCTTTTCTTCAAGTTAGTTTTTCTGCTAAGTGAATATGATCGGACCCTTCCCCCTTTATGCTATACTTAATCCAATCTATTCACAAATTCTTCATGTGCGTTCTATTTGAAACTCATTCAAAATCTTCACTGTGTCCTTGTCAGCTGAAGAAATTGCAAACGGAATGTTAAAACTAATCTTATCCAAATTTTCGGTTTTGCCGCTAAAACCGTTCCGCATCCCACGATGCATTTTTTATTCACCCACGATCTTACACGATCTCCACCTCTCTGTAAGTGGGTGACACATGTCGTGCGAAGGAGAAGGGTCAGGGGCACGTTCGTCCCAAATCTTTGGGCAAACAGTTTTTCACTGCCACTATAAGTACCCCCTCACCCCTTCCTCACTACCTTTACTCCGCTTGATCTCTCTCTCCCACTCGAGCTTCCCAAACCCTAGCGTCATCGCTACTCCATCGTCGCCGGTGAGGAAGAGCTTCACTGCCTCAACCTCGTCGCTGTCGTACTCGTGCCGACCGCGGAAATCTTCACCTCCGCCGCCATTGTAGACGTCTTCCTCTGCCAAGTTATGGCGTGGAAGATCTACACCGACGAACTCCATTGTTTCACCTCACTGTTCGTCGTGTTCTTCATTCAGGGTAATTAAAAGTTACTTTTACTGCCATCTTTGATTTGAAAGTTTTCTACAAAATCTTCAAAGGTGTTTTATTTTTCAAATCCTCACACACAAAACACCTTACAAGTCATCTATTCTTGACTCATTTCTCTAAGCATCATTTTCTTCAAGATTCCTCAATTGTGTGGATCTTCGATCTATACAACTCTGGAACCTAAGATAAAGCACGCTTAGTGAAATTCTTCAAGACACATCTGGTCAAATTCCTCAAACTTGTTCTTTTTGAAAAACACTCTAAGAACGCATATGACCTCTCCAAATTCCTCTCAACTATACTCTGTTCACAGGTACACATGTCCGCTGCTGAATCACTAGGTTCTCATCAACTTAACTCATTTGCAGCGTTCCTCGAAGAAAAACTGCATACTTCTTCAGAAAATTCAATTGTTCAAATTCCTCAGCTGAAGAATATGGCAGATGGTAAGAAGCCGCAGAAAGGAGGAAAGAAATCTGAGGTTATGGATGTGTTTGAAATCCCTGAGGACATTTACAAAGAGTACTGCACGTCTGATGAAGCAAAGATTGGCAAAGAAAACAAAAATCAGCGCAAGGTGCGCATTCAGAGGATAGAACGGAGATGGGCAAGAGAATGGAGGGAGTACATATATGTTACTCCAAAATATATGAAGAAATTCTCTCTCAATCCTCCATGCCCAAGAGCCCCATTGGCACCTGGCCAAGTGGCTGATCCCACTAGCGTCAAACGCGGTGAGGACTTTCCTGAAGAATGGGCCAGACGACAAGCCAGATTGGCAAGACAAGCCAAAGAAGCAGTGAGGAAATTCAACGAAGATTCTGCTGCTGCTGCTGCCACTGAGGCCTCTGTCAAGCCGAGGAAATCAATGGCAAAGAAGCTTGCTCGTAAGCCAAGTGCTTCACCAACATTGCCCTCACGACCAAGTTCCTCAGTTGCGCCCTCATGACCAGGAACTTCAAAATCTTCAAGACCAATTCCTCAAGCTGCTCCTGCTCCTTCAAAATCCTCAGCAGCTCCACCAAAGTCCTCAGCACCTGTGCATCTGGCCTCGTGCCAAAGGACTGCAGGCATCTCAATTGCCTCTGGTGTCTCAGCAAGTTCCTCAGCTGCACCAAATTCTTCATCTGGCCCCACTCTGCTGAAGACTAAGGCAACTGCTGGACGAGGTCCTCGGCCAAGTCCCAATAAGAAACAGGTCACCTTCCAAGAGCCACCTGAAGATGATGAGGCTGATGATGATGAACTTGCGGAAATCATCAGAGATAGGCAAGTAAGGGCTGCTAGAGCCAAAGGCACACCTGTGCCGCTGCTGTTGGATCCAAGGGCGATCCTAGACTACATTGACCTCTGGCACAAGGACCCAAATACTCCTATGCCAGACTTCAAGTTGACATCTGGTCAAAATCACATGCTGACTCACTTCATCCAAGAGGAGAAGTGGAAGTATGACCAGGCCAGGCAGATCAAGAAGGCCCAGTACAAGAAAGAGAAGTTTCTGAAGACCAACATGGTCAAAATGTCGACTGATGAACTCATCAAAATTCAGTCTGAAATCAAAGCCCTCAGCGACAACTTCAATGCATACTATGCTGATTGCAAAGGAGCCAAAGTCAGGTTTGTGAAACTGACTGAGAAGTTCACCAATGTTGCAGCCCCATCGCAACAAGAAGTTCCTCAAGCTGAAGCTTCTGCTCAGCCCACTGAAGAACATGCCAGCACCGCTGATGACTTTCAGGCTGATGAAGAAAATGCTAGTTCCAGGGCTGATGACTCCATTCCAGCCGCTGAAGAAATTGCCAGGGCATCCACTAGTGGTGCGCCTAAAGAAACTGAAGAAGTCAGGGCAACTGCATCAGTTACACCTGAGGAAATTCAAACAGATTCCTCAGCTCTTCTCGCGCCTACACCAACTCCTATCCTTCCATCTGCATCAGATGTCAAGAAGACCAAGGCTGCAAAGCGAGCTGCAGTGAAGAAAAGGAAAGCATCAAGTGCTTCAGAATCTTCAGCTCCAAAGAAGATGAAGCCCATGACCAGCTCTTTTGCAAATTCGATCGATGCTGTTCCAATTTCCACCATGCCATCAAAAGACCTTGTTCCTTTTGGTGAAGAATATAAGATCCCAAGCGGATTTGATGAAGAAACTCAATCTGTTGCTTCATCAGAGCAGATTGATGAGGAAATTGAAGTGGATTCAATCCCTTCAACCCCAGTGGTATCATCACCAATGCCTCAGTTTACTGCTAAAGAGGCTGGTGTTGAAGAAATTGATGATGAAGACGTGGACATTGGAAGCACAATGCCAGTGATGAATGATGACTTTTGGGATAGTCAGCATCCCAATTCTCCACTCTTCACCCCACTACAGCAAATTCCTCACTCCCCTGCACCAACAGTTCAATTGGGCTCTGAAGAAACTCATCCCACCTCATCTCTCCGTGAAGACATTCCGGCCACTAGTGCTGAAGAAACTGCTGCTGCTGAAAATGTGACAACTCAGACTGCACCTGAGGAGGAACCAGAAATTCCTCAGACCGATGAACCTGAGATCGTGGTTCCTGAGGTCGTGATGCAACTCACTAACACCCCTCTGCCAAAGCCAAAGGATCCGTTCTCAAGGAAGCAAAAGTTCAAGGCTGAAGACTTCTTTGGCAAGCACATATTCTTCACTGATTACAATCCATATGACTCTGCTCGCATAAGGAAGAGGCGTTTCTGGACTGCTAGTCAAGCAAACTTCTATTCCTCAGTGCTGTTCAACAAAGACAAAGTCTTCGATCATGCACATATTCCTCATGTAGACATGGAGTCTCTGGCGTGCTTCGAGCGAGTCCTCAGTGTTCTTCACGACACTGGGCTACTAAACTTCTGCACTGACATATGTGATTGGAATGAAGAACTCATTCTTCAGTTCTACGCAATGCTGCACATCATAGGCGACTCTGAAGATGTAAACTCATGGGTTCTTGACTGGATGACAGAGAACACTCATTAAAAGGCACCAGCGTCTGAATTGCTTCGTGCCTGAGGGAGTCCTGGATTAGGGGGTGTTCGGATAGCCGGACTATACCTTCAGCCGGACTCTAGGACTATGAAGTTACAAGATTGAAGACTTCGTCCCGTGTCCGGAAGGATCTTTCCTTGGCGTGGAAGGCAAGCTAGGCGTGCGGATATTCAAGATCTCCTACCATTGTAACCGACTCTGTGTAACCCTAACCCTATCCGGTGTCTATATAAACCGGAGGGTTGTAGTCCGTAGGACAACCATCATCATACACAATCATACCATAGGCTAGCTTCTAGGGTTTAGCCTCCTTGATCTCGTGGTAGATCTACTCTTGTACTACCCATATCATCAATATTAATCTAGCAGGAGTAGGGTTTGACCTCCATCGAGAGGGGCCGAACCAGGGTAAAATAAAGTGTCCCTTGTCTCCTGTTACCATCCGACCTTGACGCACAGTTCGGGACCCCCTACCCGAGATCCACCGGTTTCGACACTGACATTGGTGCTTTCATTGAGAGTTCCTCTGTGTCGTCGCTTTTAGGCCCGATGGCTCCTTTGATCATCAACAACGATGAGGTCCAGGGTGAGACTTTCCTCCCCGGACAAATCTTCGTCTTCGGCGGCTTCGCTCTGCGGGCCAATTCGCTTGGTCGTCTGGAGCAGATCGAAAGCTACGCCCCTGGCCATCAAGTCAGGTTTGGAAGCTTAAACTACACGGCAGATATCCGTGGAGACTTGATCTTCGACGGGTTCGAGACACAGCCAAGCGCGCCGCACTACCTCAAGGGGCATGATATAGCTCTGCCTCCGAATAGTGCCCTGGAGGCCGCACACGCACCGGCCCCGATCCTCGACTCGGAGCCCGCTGCGTTCTTTGAGGATGAACGGTTGGACGTCACCTCGGGGGCTGCGATCTTGAAGGCGATCGAGCCGAACGCCAGCCCGACACTCCGCACGGCCCATGACTCCAAGGAGTCGGATTCTTCTCCGAACTCCGGGCCTCCCGTGCCCCTGCCGATCGAATCCGATTGGGCGCCTATAATGGAGTTCACCGCCGCGGACATCTTTCAGCACTCACCTTTCGGTGATATCTTGAATTCTCTCAAGTCTCTCTCTCTATCAGGAGAGCCCAGGCCGGACTATGGTCTGCGAGGTTGGGATTCGGACGACGAAGAAATTCAAAGCCCATCCACCACCCACTTAATAGCCACTGTCGATGATTTAACCGACATACTTGACTTCGGCTCCGAAGACTTCGACGGTATGGACGACGAAGGAGGAGACGAACAAGAACCAGCACCTGTAGGGCGCTGGACAGCCACCTCGTCATATGACATATATATGGTGGATGCTCCAAAGGATGGAGATGGCGATGGAACAGCGGAGGATGACACCTCGAAAAAACAGCCAAAACGCCGGCGTCAACGGCGCCGCTCTAAATCCCGCCATAGCAGAAATGGTGATTCCGGCACGGGAGATAATACTACCCCGGATAGCGCCGAAGAAAACCAAATCCTGCAAGATTCGGCGCAGGAAGATGGAGAAGCCAGCCCTCATGAGAGAGCGGCAGAGTGAGAGGTTGAGGATGATAACTACATGCCTCCCTCCGAAGACGAGGCAAGCCTCGACGACGACGAATTCGTCGTACCATCAGACCCCGCCGAACAAGAGCGTTTCAAACGCAGGCTTCTAGCCACGGCGAATAGCCTAAAGAAAAAGCAGCAACAGCTTAGAGCTGATCAAGATTTGCTAGCTGACAGACGGACTGAAGTCCTTGCGGCCGAAGAGTATGAACTCGAGCGCCCCTCCAAAAATTATCCTAAGCGCAGGCCGCTACCCCAATCAGAGGGGGAAGCACCTACATTACCAATGCATGACATGGCAGACCGGCCACCTCACGGCCGCGACGGAGAGGCCTGTCGAACCTCTAAACAAGCCATGCCCCGGTGCCGCTCAACTAAGGCACGGGAAAATGAGCCACACCTACGAGACGTACTGGAGGATAAAGCAAGGCAAACAAGATCGATCTATGGATCGCGCAGACGCCCGACGACACGTGATGATCTTCACTCTGGACACAATAAATCCGGCCGGGCCGAACACAACAGGCATAGCTCTTCCGAGCTACATCGTGACATAGCCCAGTACAGGGGCGCCACACACCCACTATGCTTCATAGATGAACTAATGGATCATAAAATACCAGAGGGTTTCAAACCCATCAACATTGAGTCGTACGATGGTACGACAGATCCGGAAGTATGGATTGAGGATTATCTCCTTCACATCCACATGGCACGTGGCGACGATCTACACGCCATCAAATATCTCCCCCTCAAGTTCAAAGGACCAGCCCGGCACTGGCTTAACAGCCTACCAGCGGACTCAATCGGTTCTTGGGAGGACCTGGAAGCCGCATTCCTCGACAACTTCCAGGGGACCTATGTGCGGCCACCGGACGTCGACGACCTAAGCCACATAATTCAGCAGCCAGAAGAATCGGCCAGGCAATTCTGGACACGGTTCCTAACAAAGAAAAATCAGATAGTCGATTGTCCGGACGCAGAGGCCCTAGCAGCCTTCAAACATAACATCCGCGACGAGTGGCTTGCCCGGCACCTGGGACAGGAAAAGCTGAAATCTATGGCAGCCCTCACGACACTCATGACCCCCTTTTGCGCGGGCGAAGATAGCTGGTTAGCTCGCAGCAACAACTTATCAAAGAACCCTGGTAATTCGGATACCAAGGACAAAAGTGGCAGGACACGTCGAAATAAGCAAAAGCGCCGCGTTAGCAGCGACAGCAATGAGGATACGGCAGTAAACACCGGATTCAGAGGCTATAAATCCGGTCAGCGGATAAAGCCATTTAAAAAGAATACCCAGGGCCCGTCCAGTTTGGACCGGATACTCGACCGCTCGTGCCAGATTCATGGCACCCCCGAAAGGCCAGCCAATCACACCAACAGGGATTGTTGGGTGTTCAAGCAGGCAGGCAAGTTAAGAGCCGAACACAAAGACAAGGGGCTGCATAGCGACGACGAGGAGGAGCCCAGGCCGCCGAACAACAATGGACAGAAGGGGTTTCCCCCACAAGTGAGGATGGTGAACATGATATACGCGACCCACATTCCCAAGAGGGAGCGGAAGCGTGCGCTACGGGACGTATACGCGATAGAGCCAGTCGCCCCAAAGTTCAACCCATGGCCCTCCTGCCCGATCACTTTTGATCAAAGGGACCACCCCACTAGCATCCGTCATGGCGGTTTTGCCGCATTGGTTCTTGACCCAATCATTGACGGATTTCATCTCACAAGAGTCCTCGTGGATGGCGGCAGTAGCCTGAACCTGCTTTATCAGGATACAGTGCGGAAAATGGGCATAGATCCATCAAGGATCAAGCCCACAAGGACGACCTTTAAAGGCGTCATACCAGGTGTAGAGGCCAATTGCACAGGCTCTGTAACACTTGATGTGGTCTTCGGATCTCCGGATAACTTCCGAAGCGAAGAGTTAATCTTCGATATAGTCCCGTTCCGCAGTGGCTATCACGCCCTGCTCGGACGAACCGCATTCGCTAAATTCAATGCGGTGCCGCACTACGCATATCTCAAGCTCAAGATGCCAGGCCCTCGAGGAGTAATTATGGTCAACGGAAACACTGAACGCTCCCTCCGTACGGAGGAGCACATGGCGGCCCTCGCAGCGGAAGTACAAAGCAGCCTTTCAAGGCAACTCTCTAGTCCGGCCGTTAAAAAGCCGCACAATGCAAAGCGCGCCCGGAGTAACCTGCAACAAGACCGCCTGGCACGTTCCGAGCAAGCGTAGCAGTACGGCCCCAACCCTAGACATCGCAACATAGCGGAGCTAGTACCTCGAGTACACAATTACGCCCTTGAAATTCCATGGGCACAGGGGGAGGGGCACATTAACGGCATGCTTACAATACGGCGTCAAACGTACTAGGGGCTGCCGGACTTTTTTTTACTTTTAGGACTCCACACTCTGGATAACCTGTTCGGCTTTGCTGCCACACAGACGACTCAAGACCCAGGGAAGCAGACAAAGCTACGCCGCATCACAGAACTCTCAGGTGGTCTCTATTTCTTGCGATATATCTGTTTCTAAATTCCGCGGCCTGCCCCTGGTCAGGACACGTTAAATAGTCTAATATCTTTTTGCTTATCGCACTACTTGTATCGTTCGGCTTTGATAAATAGCCTCTCTATAAACAATGCATAGCTTTTCGCCTATTTTTTGCGTTGTCCTCTTTTAATATATATGTTCATTAAATAAACATGATCGCAACCGTACACCATGGTACGGCAAGACACGCCAGGGGCTTCATTACCCTTCTATCTGGTGTGAGAAGTCCGTACACTTTCACAAGTGCGGCACCCCGAACTTATAGCACTATATGCATCGGCTCCGAATCATGATTTTGGTCACATGTTGGGTTTGCCCGGCTCCTATGTTTTGGTGCCTTACGTTCCGTTATATCGGCTAAGGTAGCACTAGGAGAACCACTGCGGTTGTGCCCCGGTTGAGCTGGGTTAAGCACCTCAGTGGAGAAAGCTAAAACAGACTGTCATGATAAGGCGTGAGACCGGTCGCTGTTCGAGAGGTTTTTCGAGTCCTTAAAGACTTATGACGCTTCGAGCGAGGAGCTGGCTATGTCCGGCCAATGGTGTGGATAGCGCCCCGAATTCGGCCTTCCGAACTAGGGGCTTCGCCCAAATTTGAAATTATAACGTTCTATGGCTAAGTGAGAGTGTTCAAGCATTATAGTCCGATTGCCTGGTTCCTTGTGCTGAGCGCCTCCCTCGAAGGACCCAACTATGGGAAAAAGATCCCTCAGGTTTATCCCGAACACCCCAGCACTAGTGGCATGGGGGCAGAAGCCGACGACTGGCCATCTCTCAATTTTTGATAAACGGCCGCACAGAAAATAATATTTTAAATTCAATAAGCCTTGCTTAGCGCATATGAACAAGTTTTCAGCGCACAGAATACAAACGAGCGAGTTCATTCAAATACTACATCTTTAGTACATTCATCCGCGACATGGCGGGCTCCGGCAAGAACTTCCTTGTAGTAGTTCTCGGGCTTGCGATGCTCCTTCCCCGGCGGCGGCCCGTCCTTCACCAGCTTCTCTCCGTCCAGCTTACCCCAGTGTACCCTTACACGGGCAAGGGCCCTCCGGGCACCTTCAATGCAGGCCGAGCGCTTGATGACCTCAAGCCGTGGACAGGCCTCCACCAGCCGCCGCACTAGCCAAAAATAGCTCCCAGGCAGGGCCTCTCCAGGCCACGGCCGAACTAGTAAGCCCTTCATGGCCTGTTCGGCCGCCTTGTGGAGCTCGACCAGCTGTTTCAGTTGATCGCTCAAAGGCACAGGGTGTCCGGCCTCAGAATACTGAGACCAGAACACACTCTCCGTCGAGCTGCCCTCTTCAGCTCGGTAGAACGCGGCGGCGGCGGATATGCTGCGGGGAAGATCGGTGAACACCCCTGGAGAACTCCGGATTTGGGTAAGTAACAGGTAGTTTACTTCTATATTCCTACTTTGCATTAAGAATGCCTTACCCGTTGCTATCTTTTTCACCTCCTCCAACTCTTGGAGGGCCTTTTGGGCTTCGGCCTTGCCACTCTTTGCGGTCTCAAGGGCCGACACGAGCTCGGATGCTTGCGCTTTTGACTCAAGCTCCAAACTCTCATGTTTTTTCATGAGAGCTTGCAGCTCTTGCTGCACCTCGCCGACCTAAACCCCAAGCCTTTCTCGCTCGGCACGCTCCTCGGCCGTTTTCTTTCCGGCCTCAGCTAGCGCCTGCTTCAGGGTTGCCACCTCGGTTGTGGCCCCTACAATAAGCAGTACAATCCTGTTATTTCTTTCTGCAATCAAGCCTCTCTATAGGCACCTTTTTTCTTTTTTAGGGTATTTCTTACCGTATTTCTCCTCGAGCTGTCATTTGGCAAGGCCGAGCTCTTGCTCGGTCCGCCCGAGGTCCTTTTTAAGGACATCCACCTCCGCAGTCAGTGCGGCGGTGGACAGCAGCGAAGCCTGCATACGCATATTTGACTTTTTGTTGTTAGACTCCTGCGAAAATTACTAGATCCTTTATTCGGCTTTTCTTTCCGAACACCGAACAGAGCATCAGGGGCTACTGTCTATGCGGTAAATAATTTAACATATTTTTACTTACCTCGAAGCCTGTTAGAAGGCTAGCGCAAGCTTCAGTCAGTCCGCTCTTGGCGGACTGAACCCTTTGGATCACCGTACTCATAACAGTACGGTGCTCCTCGTCGATGGCGGCGCCCTCAAGCACCTCCCGCAGATTGTCCGGCACCTCTGGTTGGACGGAGGTCGCCGTCTCAGACGGCTTACTCCTCTCGGAAGGAGTTCGCCCACCGCGGACCGGGACTGTCGAGTCCGGCGCGGTGTCCGGCACAAAGCCGGACTTGGAGCCCTGGGGGGGTTCATCCCCTTTACTCCTGGGGTCTGGAGGATTACCTTGCGGCTCCTCCAGGACTATCTCCTCCTGCCCTGGAGCTTGGCGGGACGCCACTTCGGCGTCGTCCGCCCTGCAGGGGGAGACAGCGGGCGGAACAGAGTTCACATCCGACGAATCCAGGGAGCCGCTCGACGAATCGTCGAGTTCGGCCCGGGGCAGGCTGCATAAATTACGAGCGATATTAGGGAAAGCCGCCCATTAAAAGAATATCATGAGTCACTCTGGTATATAAGTACTTACGATTTCGCCGGACGCTTGGTTCTGTCCGGCCACTCCTCTCTGCCCTCTTCGGCGTCGTGGGAGTAGTCCGGCGGAGGGGTCTTCCTTTTCCTCGACCCCTCGGCCTCCCCCGTTGGGGTGGCCTTCTTCTTCTTTTCTCCCCCCGCTGGGGGGGAGAGCTTTCTTGTTCCTCCTCCTCGTTTTCACGAGAGGAGAGCGTCGCGGACTCGTCAGATGACGAGTCCGACACCACCATGTTGCGGGAACTCTTTCGAGTCCCGGTGGTTTTCTTCTTCTTGGCCTTCTTCTCCGGCACCACATAAGGTGCCAGAGCCAGCAGCTTCACCAAGAGAGCTGGGGCTGGGTCTTCGGGCAGGGGAGCCGGATAGTTAATTGGTCCGGATATAGCCCGCCAAGACTGTCAAAGGTAAAGGGAGTTTAGATCCCGCATAGAGTTAATCTATGAAGAAGAGCTTAACAAACCTGTCAAAGGTATAGATAGCTTACCTCGCTGGCGTGACGCTGCGAGCTGTATCCGCGGTCCTCGGAAGCGGATGTGGGGGACTCGGCGCCTTTGGTCAGCACCTTCCAGACGTCTTCATACGTCATGTCGAAGAGCCTACTGAGGGTTTGGTGCTGCGCCGGGTCGAATTCCCACAAAGTAAAATCCCGTTGTTGGCACGGGAGGATCCGGCGGACGAGCATAACCTGGATCACATTGATGCACGTTTGCAATCCAGTCACCTCTTTCTCGTTACCCCACGACAGGCCCGTCTCTTTCCAGGACATGAGCCGCGTGGGGGGTCCGGATCTGAACTCGGGGGCTGCGACCCATTTCGGATCGCATGGCTCGGTGATGTAAAACCACCCGGCCTGCCACCCCTTTAGGGACTCCACAAAGGAGCCCTCGAACCAGAGGATGTTGGCCATCTTGCCGGCCATAGCGCCTCCGCACTCCGCCTGGGTGCCGGACACCACCTTGGGCTTGACGTTGAAGGTCTTGAGCCAGAGGCCGAAGTGGTGGCGGACACGAAGAAAGGCCTGACACACGACGATAAACGCCGAGATGTTGAGGACGAAGTTCGCGGCCAGATTGTGGAAATCCAGGCCGTAGTAGAACATGAGCCCCTGGACAAATGGGTGAAGTGGAAAGCCCAGTCCGCGGAGGAAGTGGGGAAGAAAAACTACCCTCTCATGGGGCCCTGGGGTAGGAAGAAGCTGCCCCTTCTCAGGAAGCCGATGCGGGATGTCCTTGGACAAGTATCCGGCTTTCCTTAGCTTTTTTACTTGGGCCTCCGTAACGGAGGAGGCCATCCACTTGCCTCCCGCTCCGGACATTGTTGGAGAAGGTTGAGGAAGGAAGAGCGGACATGGGCGCTGGAGCTTGAGTGCGCGAGAGATGGATTGGCAAAGGAGGAAGAAGGCATAGGTAAAAAGGTGAATCCTTATCCCTTTATACAAGCGGGTGCGATTAGGCATCCCCACCTACCTAATAAAACTCACTTGCCTCCCAAGCGCCGTGGTAAATGGCGCGGTTGGGTTACCCACATCCGTATTGATCAGAATCCCGTTAAAAGGGGCACACACTCTCTGCTTTGACAAGACAAGCCAAGGAAGTCACCTCGCTAAACACGCTGAGGTGGAACAATGAAAACAATTTATATAAAGAGCTTGGCCGCGGTGTTATGACGCACTGCGGAATACGTCAGCAGATTTGATTTGTGTTAATATTACTCTCTATATGGCAATATGTGGAAACTTATTTTGCAGAGCCGGACACTATTTTTGGTGTTTACAATCTTCTTGAAGAACTTGGAGGAGGAACCCGCCTTGCAATGCCGAAGACAATCTGCGCGCCGGACTCGTCGTAATTGAAGCCTGGTTCAGGGGCTACTAAGGGAGTCCTGGATTAGGGGGTGTTTGGATAGCCGGACTATACCTTCAGCCGGACTCCAGGACTATGAAGATACAAGATTGAAGACTTCGTCCCGTGTCCGGAAGGATCTTTCCTTGGCGTGGAAGGCAAGCTAGGCGTGCGGATATTCAAGATCTCCTACCATTGTAACCGACTCTGTGTAACCCTAACCCTATCCGGTGTCTATATAAACCGGAGGGTTGTAGTCCGTAGGACAACCAGCATCATACACAATCCTACCATAGGCTAGCTTCTAGGGTTTAGCCTCCTTGATCTCGTGGTAGATCTACTCTTGTACTACCCATATCATCAATATTAATCTAGCAGGAGTAGGGTTTTACCTCCACCGAGAGGGCCCGAACCTGGGTAAAATAAAGTGTCCCTTGTCTCCTGTTACCATCCGACCTTGACACACAGTTCGGGACCCCCTACCCGAGATCCGCCGGTTTTGACACCGACAGTGCCCTACCACTCAGTCCTCCCCTTGAAGATGCACGTTGTGTCTATAGTGAACCTGAGCTTTCAAATCACTACATGCAAGTTTTGATGAAGCCTTTGAAGCCAGGGCAGGCCTCTCGAACCAATTTCCTCGTCAAGGAATTACTGTATGTGCCTCGGACTGTCTATCGCATTGTGTCGAAGACAATGAGTCCTATCAAAGGCCATGACTCAAATGATGAAGAAGTCATTGGCATCATGAAGAATATGCTTTTCAACATCTGTCATGGCGTTCCCGTCAACTTCCATGATTTTTTCATGAGGACTCTGGCCAATATTGCTATGTCACCATTTGAGCTGAAGCCTTATGTGCCATGGATTACGAGATTCATCAGGACAAAGTCTTCACTCAACTACAAAGCTGACACTCTGAACCACTGCAGCTACTTGCCTCCAATTGAATTCCTCAAAAGGACATTTTACTCAGCTGATGACAAAGGCAAGGCAACTGCTGTGATAGATGAAGGCATTCATCCATTGGATGGTCAATTTCGCAAGGCTGCATCCTACTCCACCAATGATGACTCTGCCACACATGACTCTGCCGCCAACAATGCCAAGAAAAATCCTCAAGCCACAGCACCCAGGGTGATGACTGATCGTGAGTTACTCCTTAGTCTTCATCAGAAGGTTGATCGCAATCACAAATGGGTCAAGCGTCAGTTTGGTTCAATTCTTCACAACATGACTTCAACACACAATGAAGTGAAGAAAAACCACTACTACCTCCATGAAACCCTCAACCGCACCTGGGCTGTTCTGTCTCAAGTTTACAGCGCTGAAGATCTGAAGAAAATGGGTCTCAAAGAAGAGTTTGACTGGTCTGCACCTCCTCCGAAGAAATACAAGAAGGTCAAGGTTCCTTCTTTGGTGGCCAGCTCCTATTCTTCATCACGTGACACTGAAGTACATGAAGACTTGGACGACACAGTGGCAGGCCCTACTTCAACAACCGAACCCGACAACGCTTTCGCTCCTTCATCAACTTGATTATCTTCAGGGGCGTTAGTCCTCAGTTTCGACCCTTTTGGTCATTCGATGACAAAGGGGGAGAAATTTGAGTTAGTCTTCAAGCGGGTCTATTATATACAACGTTTTTTTGCTAAGTTACAACTCTCGTTTTTCCGAAACTTTTATTGGATCGAGTTGCAAACTTAAACCCGATGGTTGTCTGATACTTCTGCTACGTTATTCTGCATGCTTGTTCCTCGTTAATATTATCGCACGCATGCTGAAATACGTCAGTCACCATTTCTCATCATGCATTTCAAATTCGTCATATTATATATCAAATGCGTGTATGAATTACAAGTTAGAGGGGGAGATCTCCATGATTCATTTCTTCAAGTGTGCATCGCTTCAAAAGTAAATTTCTCACTATGCACAACTTCAGGGGGAGTTCTTCTATATCTTGCAATCAAATTCCTCAATATTAGCATTTACACTTCATATATTTATCCCCGTTGAAAACAAAAACTATGTTGTCATCAATCACCAAAAAGGGGGAGATTGTAAGTGCATCTAGTGCCCCTTAGTGATTTTGGTGTATTGAAGACTTATAGGTTAAGGATCTAATGTGTTTATGAGTGTACACAGGTCTATAAGTCTATAAGGAGTTTGATATTTACAGAGAAAGTCGACCCCCAAAAATGAAGTTCTTCGACTGAAGACTTTAGTATTCAGAAGACTTTCTGAAGACTTTGAAAGTGAAGAAATTGGTGTGACCTTGAAGACTTGGTATTCATTCGAGGAACATGGAGCGTGAAGACTTTTGTTTTTGTAGTTTCATTTTCTCTTTCTTGAGTCATACGAAACACCGTACTGTTAAAGGGGGTCGAGGAAATACCAAGGAAAAATTTCCATGTGATGCTCAACTCAAATCCTACACCTACCAATCCCTTCGAGTGAAGCCATTGGAAATCTCATACAGTTCAGTCAATTTCTTCAGTGACAGAGACGCAGTTCTTCTAGTCACTGAGGACTTTGTTCTGACTGAGGAGTTAGGAATTCGCCAGTGCGGATTGCCTACACAGTGAGGAACATGATAGCCCTGAGGAATTTGTACCTCAAATTTCCGACCGTTGATGTGCTACGCGCCAGCTGTCCCAAAATATCTTATCCATCCAATGGTCATATGATTGAAGGGCATTTATGTCCTATCATGTTGGGCTGCTCCCTAGGCTATAAATAGCCACCCCCTACAACCACTAGTTGGTTGGATGCTCCGCTACAAACTGACACTTGTCAATTGAGAGCATCCCATCCTCCGAGGACTTTGAGCGAAAATCATCAAGTGAGGAAAATCCAAAACCCAAACCCAAACACCTACAAACCCAAAGTGATTGAGCATCACTGAAGAGATTGATCCTGCGTGGATCCGACGCTTGTTACCTTTGAAGACTGTGCTTCTTCCAGACGGTTAGGCGTCATCGTCTAGAGCATCCAAGAGGAATTCTGGATCACCGAGTGACCGAGTTTGTGAAGGTTCGGAAGTCACCTGAAGACTTACCCAAAGTGATTGGGCGAGGACTGTGTGTCCTTAGCTCAAGGAGAATAAGGTGAGGACTTGGTGTCCCAAGCTACGTGCTCAGGACTGGGTGTCCGGTACTGTGTGTCCTCGAGTTTAAATACTCAGCCGCTCCAACCAGATGTACAGCTGAGATAGCAGTTGGAACTGGTCTACCAAATCATTGTCTTCACCAAGCCAAGTGGTTCCATTTCCTCAACTCTTTCATTTCCTCAGTATTGTGCTGTTCGCTTATCATATCTGTGTTTGAAGACTTTGACTGAAGAGTTTCTCAATTTCCTCAGTTCAATTTCTTCAGTCTGTTTGTCTTCATCTTGTGATTACGCTTTCTGTACTCTGTGCTAGTCTTCATTTCTTCATGGTGACCATGCTCGTCTTCTGTTATGTTTACTTCTGAGTACTTATTCCGCTGCAAGTAGTTCTTCGCTAAGGAATTTCCTCACTAGCAAATTCCTCAGTGAAGAATTCAAAAAAATCGCCTATTCACCCCCCCTCTAGTCGATATAATGCACTTTCAGGGCAGCACCACATCTTGAAGGATCTATGACAATATGACTTCTGTGTGAATATGAAAAAACATAAACCATTACGTTGTCTTCCTTGTCCAACGCCAACAATTTTGGCATATAATATTTTTGATGGGGCCTTACAATCACAAAATATTTCTACGATAGTGTATTTGCATGTGAAAGTTCTCTTCCTTATACTAATTATTCGTGAATTGCTTGTATGACTAATATTGTGATTGTCAAGCCTCAAAAGATTTCACTTTCTAAACCCAATGTGAAGCTACTACTAGGCATGATATAATTTGAACTTCATGATATGCAATTTATTCAACAATTTACTCATAGGATAAAAGTGAAGCACAAGAGTAAATAACAAACTACTCCAAAAAGATATAAGTGAAGATCAAGCGAGTAGTTAAGTAAATAGCTAGCTATGTGAGGACTCTCTCTTATTTAAAACTTTTAGATCTAAGTATTTTATTAAAACAGCAAGAAAAACAAAATAAAATGACATCCCAAGGATAGCACACATCATGTGAAGAAGCAAAAACTTAGGCTCAACTGATACTAACCGATAATTGTTGAAGAAGAAAGGTGGGGTGCCTACCGGGGCATCCCCAAGATTAGATGCTTGAGACTTCTTGGAAAATTAACTTGGGATGCCTTGGGCATCCCCAAGCTTGAGCTTTTGTGTCTCCTTAATTCCTTTTATATCACGGTTTTCCTAAATCTCAAAATCTTCATCCACCCAAAATTCAACAAGAACTCGTGAGATAAGTTAGTATAAACCAATGCAAAAGCTTTATCATTATCTACTGTAGAAAATCACTAAAATTATTATGCAAAATTGCATACTAAATGGCTCTGCATATTTGATACTCCTATCCTCAAATAGAATCATTAAACAAGCAAACATATGCAAACATAACAGCAATCTGCCAAAACAGTACAGTCCGTAAAGAATGCAAGAGTATCAATACTTGTTCAACTCCAAAAATTATGAAATTCTACCACACTGTAGAAAATTTATCAGAGCTAATTATGCAAAAAGTTTAAACATTTTATCACACTCTGACTTTTCTACGGAATTTTTGCAACAGCGGTAAACTTTCTATTTTCAAACAGCAACATGTAGACTTGTAAAATAAGCATGGTAAAGGCTATCCTTGACATTTTTACTGAAAATAAAGAGGAAAAACATTATGCTAAATAACATAAAGAAAATCCTAAAACAATGAAATGACTCTCCAAGCAAAACTCATAGGATGTGACGAATGAAAACATAGCTCCAAGTGAGGTTACCGATAATGTTGAAGACAAAAGAGGGGATGCCTTCACACCTTGTTCTTCTCATATCGACACCTCACCCAAAACATGAAAACTTCAATCACACAAAACTTAACAGAACTTCATGAGATAGGTTAGTATGATAAAGAGCAAACCATTTCACTTTTGGTACTGTCAAAGAAAAGATTCATAATTGTTCTCACACAATTACTACTGTAGCATATCATTTCCACAATTTATATTGAGCAATATAAGCCATCGAAACTAGGAATCAAGCAAACTATGCATTGTAAACAGAATCTGTCAAAAATAGAACAGTCTCTAATGATCTGGATAACTACCATACTTCTGCTACTCCAAAAATTATGAAAAAATTAAGACCACGTGAGCAATTTGTATATTAAACTTATGAAAAAAATAATAAATTCAAAATCACTCTTCTGTTAAAAATAAGACCTATTTTCGTGAGCGCAAAAGTTTCTGTTTTTCATCAGGGTCAAATCAACTATCACCCAACATGATCCCAAAGGCTTTACTTGGCACTTTATTGAAACAAAACAATAAAAAATGATCAATACAGTAGCATAATCATGTGAATACAAAAAATCAGTAGGTAAAAGTGTTAGGTTGTCTCCCAACAAGCGCTTTTCTTTAATGCCTTTTAACTAGGCATGATGATTTCAATGATGCTCGCACAAAAGATAAGAATTGAAACATAACAAGAGAATCATGAATCACATGACAAGAACATTTAAGCCTAACCCACTTCCTATGCATAGGGATTTTGTGAGCAAACAACTTATGGTAACAAGAATCAAGCATAGGAAGGCAAAACAAGCAAAACTTCAAGATTTTCAACACATAGAGAGGAAACTTGATATTATTGAGATATGTAGAAGCACATGCTCCTCTCCCATAATAATTTTCAGTGGCATCATGAATGAATTCAACAATATAACTATCACATAAAGCATTCTTTTCATGATCCACAAGCATAAAGTTTTTATTACTCTCCACATAGGCAAAATTATTCTCATCAATAGTAGTGGGAGCAAATTCAACAAAATAACTATCTTGTGATTGAAAATTAAAATCATGATGACAAGTTTCATGGTTATCATTATTAAATATAGCATACATGTCATCACCATAATCATCATAGGTAGCAACTTCATTGTCATAATCAATTGAAACCTCTTCCAAAATAGTGGATGTATCACTAAATAAAGTCATGACCTCTCCAAATCCACTTTCATCAATATTGTAATAAGATTCAACACCCTCCAAAATAGTGGGACCACTACTACCTAGAGTTGACACTCTTCCAAACCCACTTTCATCAACGTAATCATCATAAATAGGAGGCAAGCTATCATCATAATAAATCTTCTTATCGAAAGTAGAAGGAATCAAAGGATCATATTCATTAAGCAAAGCATCCCCAAGCTTAGGACAAGCATCATTTCCAGCAAATAAATCTTCAAACATGTCATACTCATTAAACATAGCATCCCAAGCTTGTGATTTTGCATATCATCACAATCATTCTTATCAATAGCATGAATGGCACCAATAGTATAGCAAACATTATTATCATATTCTTCCGAGAAAGTGCTAAAAAGATTTCCAAGATTATAAGAAGTATCATTATCTTCCCAATCATAATCATCACAACAAGCAATAGGCATAACAAAATCATCATCAATAGTGCTCTCGGACATTGTGCCATAAGACATAGAAGCAATATCATCATCAAGTTCATCATCTTCCAGAATAGTTTTTGATTCATTTTCATGGGGCACAACAATAATAGGAGCAACATTATTTGGGAGAGATACCTCTATTCTTTCTTCTTTTCTTCTTCTTCACCACATTATGTGTGGGTTCAATTAATTTCTTTGAACTCATTGTTGAAGAGATTGATTGGATAGGAAGCTCCTCCTTGTTATCTGATTCATCATGATAAACATTAGGAGGGTATTGGGATATATTTTCCCTTTCATTAGTGCACTCTTCATATTATATTTGTTTTCTTGTCTTTAGATAGTTGGCAATATAAGGATTCTCAATGCAATTTACCGCACAAAACATATAAATTTCCTCTAGATCAAAATCAAGAAATCTCTTGAGATTAAAGTTTGGAGTATCCTTAGTTATACGTTTCATTTCTTCATACCCCAAAATAAGACTAAGCTCTTTATGATTCTCAAGGGTAATCAAGTTATCACAATATTTGACACTATTTAATCATGAAAGAATCTGCATTGAAGATTTAAATGACCATGTTCATTGCAAAGTTCACAAGGATGGCGGAAAAAATTAAATCTTTCAGCACAATCATCTAGCCTCTCTTACAACTTTTTAGTTTCTAAATATTTATGCTTCTTACAAAATCTATCTTCCCTTTTTGGTGTGCAATTGCACTCCCAATTCGCTCCACAGAAAGTGACATGCTTATAAGAAACATTTTTGTCATGACTTGTGCAATCATCATTAGCATTTTGGATATTCAAAGAATTCACACTAACAACATTGCAATCATGCTCATCATTCAAATATTTTGTGCCAAGCATTTTATTGACTTCTTCTTCTAACAACTGAGCACAATTTCCCAATCCATCATTTTCAAGAAAGATATCATAAAGATGATCAATAATATGATGCGATCTAAATTCCATTTTTTATATAGTTTTCTTTTATAAACCAAACTAGTGATAAAACAAGAAACTAAAAGATTCAATTGCAAGATCTAAAGATATACCTTCAAGCACTCACCTCCCCGGCAACGGTGCCAGAAAAGAGCTTGATGTCTACTACAAAACTTTATTCTTGTATACACGTGTTGGGCCTCCAAGCGCAGAGTTTTGTAGGACAGTAGCAATTTTCCCTCAAGTGGATGACCTAAGGATTATCAATCCGTGAGAGGTGAAGGATGAAGATGGTCTCTCTCAAACGACCCTACAACCAAATACAAGAAATCTCTTGTGTCGCCAACACACCCAATACAATGGCAAATTGTATAGGTGCACTAGTTCGGCGAAGAGATGATGATAAAAGTGTAATGTTGATGGTAGAAATATATTTTTATAATCTTAATAAATAAAAACAGCAAGGTAGCAAATAGTAAACGGGCACAAAAACGGTATTGCAATGCTTAAAAAGGAGGCCTAGGGTCCGTACTTTCACTAGTGCAACCTCTCAACAATGCTAACATTGTTGGATCATATGATTATCCCTCAAAGTGCAACAAAGAATCACTCCCGAGTTCCTATTATCGGAGAACAAAAGATAGAAATTGTTTGTAGGGTACGAGACCACCTGAAATCTATTCTTTCCGCTCGATCTATTTAAGAGTTCGTACTAAAATAACGCAAAGCTATTTTTCCATTCGATCTATCCTAGAGTTCGTACTAGAATAACACCAAAGCATATTCATATTCAATACTCAATCCACACAAAGAACTACAAGGAGATCCCAAAGTTTCAAATTGAAAGATAATAAAAACATGCATCAACTCCTATGCATAGATTACCCCAATATCACCGCGGGAATCCGCGAGTCCAATACCATAACACAAATCAAGTGAATCAATATGATACCCCAATTGTCACCTCAATTATTCATACCGCAAGACATATATCATGTGTTCTCATCTCTGAATATTCAATCTGACAAGACAAAACTTCAAAGGGTAAAGACTCAATTCATCACAACAAGAGTATAGAGGGGAGAAACATCATATGATCCATCTATATTAACAAAGCCCATGATATATATCGAGAGATAGAGAGAGAGAGAGAGAGAGAGAGAGATTAAACACATAGCTACTGGTACAAACCCTCAGCCCCGAGGGTGGACTACTCCCTCCTCATCATGGTGGCTGTCGGGATGATGAAGATGGCCACCGAAGATGATTGCCCCCTCCGGTAGGGTGCCAGAGCAGGCTTTAGATTGGTTTTCATGGATACCCTCGAGGGATTTCGGAATATTTGGGAGTTTATAGTGCAAAGGAGGGGTACAGGAGCCCATCGAGGTAGGCACAACCTACCTGGGCGCGCCAGGGGGGCCTGGCGCGCCCTGGTGGGTTGTGCCCCCTCGGGGTACCCCCCAGGTGCTGCTTTGGCCCATCGAGAGTCTTCTGGCCCATAAAAAATCTCTTTGGAGTTTCGCCGTGTTTGGACTCCATTTGATATTGATTTCCTGCGATGTAAAAAACAAGCAAAAATAATCAACTGGCACTGGGCACTGGGTCAATAGGTTAGTCCCAAAAAATGATATAAGGTTGCTATAAAATGATTGTAAACATCCAAGAATGATAAAATAACAGCATGAATACTTCATAAATTATAGATATGTTGGAGACGTATCAGTAACCACAGGAGCTGGGCAACCCAGGTATTGACCAAAGACATGATTCGGAGCTGATGCATATAATGCAGTATTCGGGACGCCGAAGTCTACTCGGAGAGTGTTCGGACTTTCTGTTTTCGAAAATATATATGGCTGAATAGAGCCCCTGGCGATTTACATTTTGTCAAGATGTGTCTGTCAATCTGACGTAAATATGGGAATACAGATGATGATGTAAACCAATACCAAAGGTTGGACAAAACTGTTTCCATTATAGTCTGACTGATATGTCAAAATGTGCTCTTACAGGGAATGCCACAATCATCGAGGCTATTTTACATGCCAAGAATTCGAGAACAAGGGAAAAGCTCCATACAGGTTAAAAAAGTGGTCCTAAAGATCCTTTGGATACCCTACTGCACGTCCGTGTCACTTTTCACCTTCGGTTTAGGATCCTTTAAGAGGATCAACGATCGATTATATAGAAGGGGCCTAGTAAGGGGCCCGTTGTACCACCGACAAGTGATTTGGGCTTTAAAGAACCTTAAATATGAGAGAAAAGAGAAAAAAGAAGAAGGAGATTAAGGTCCGAATATGGTCGAGCTGTATTGTGGAATTTATACTTAATGTGCCTCCATTCCCGCCCATGGTATTTTTAGTGCGTAATTATGTACGCATAGTATGTATGTTGTGATTAGGTGGGGTTTTTGACAGAGGCTGAATTGCTAATCAAGTTCTGGATGAACCAAACTGTCATTCTGAGGGGTAGATCGGACTCGTTTGATGTTGTCCAGGGGTTTGATGGCCGAAGAAGTATTTGGCTTGATAAGGCCACCCTGTACCTCAGCTGCGAGGGCCGCGGTATGCTTCTCAATACGGAGAGAGCGCTCCATGTTTCCATTGATTGTTATGACGCCGCGTGGTCCGGGCATCTTAAGATTTAGATAAGCGTAGTGCGGGACTGCACTGAAACGGGCGATAGTAGTTGGTCCGAGCAGTGCATGATAGCCACTGCAGAAGGGGACGATGTCGAAGATCAAGTCTTTGCTTTGGAAATTATCCGGTGAGCCAAAGACTACTTCCAGCGTTATTGATCCTGTGCAGCAGGCCTCTACGTCAGGTATCACTCCTTTAAAGGTGGTTTTAGTGGGCTTGATTCTTGACGGATCAATACCCATTTTGCGGACAATGTCCTGATAAAGCAGGTTAAGACTGCTGCCGCCGTCCATAAGGACTCACATGAGATGGAATCCGTCGATAATTGGATCGAGGACCAATGCTACCGAACCTCCATGACGGATACTGGTCGGATGGTCTCTGTGATCAAAAGTGATCAGACAGGCTGACTATGGGTTGAATTTTGGGGCGACTGGCTCTATGGCATAGACGTCCCGTAGTGCGCGCTTGCGCTCCCGCTTAGGGATATGAGTAATGTAGATCATATTTATTGTTTTTACCTTGGGGAGAAATTTCCTTTCCCCTTATGTTTGGTGTTCATCTTAACGTCCTGTTTGAAGACCCAAGAATTTCTGTTGGTGTGATTGGCAGGCTTGTCAGGGTGCCATAAATATGGCAAGGCCGATCGACTATTCTGTCCAAACTGGATGGACCATCTTTGCTTCCTTTGAATGGCTTCTTCCGCTGACCGGATTTAGAGCCACTGAATCCGGCGTTGACCGTCGTATCTTCGGTATCTTCATTGTTGCTTCGACACTTGTGTTTGTTGCGTCGTGGCCTACCGTCGTCGTATCTGGCTTCGGAGGTGCCAGGGTCGCTGGTGTTGTTGCTTCTGCGAGCTAGCCAACTATCTTCTCCCGTGCAAAAGCGGGTCATGAGTGCAGTAAGAGCTGCCATGGACTTCCGTTTTTCTTGGCCGAGATGTCGGGTGAGCCACTCGTCCCGGACAATTTGTTTGAAGGCCGCGAGGGCTTCAGTGTTCGGGCAGTCGACAATTTGGTACTTTTTAATTAAGAACCTGGCTCAGAGCTTCCGGACTGACTCTCTGGGTTGCTGGACTATGTGACTAAGGTCATCGGCGTCTGGAGGCCGGACATATGGGAAAGAAATATGCCCTAGAGGCAATAATAAAGTTATTATTTATTTCCTTATATCATAATAAATGTTTATTATTCATGCTAGAATTGTATTAACCGGAAACATAATACATGTGCGAATACATAGACAAACATAGTGTCACCAGTATGCCTCAACTTGAGTAGCTCGTTGATCAAAGATGGTTGAGTTTCCTAGCCATTGACATGGTTTGTCATTTGATTAATGGGATCACATCATTAGGAGAATGATGTGATTGACTTGACCCATTTCGTTAGCTTAGCACTTGATCATTTAGTTTACTGCTATTGCTTTCTCCATGACCTATACACATTCCTATAACTATGAGATTATGCAACTCTCGAATACCGAAGGAACACTTTGTGTGCTACCAAACGTCACAATGTAACTGGGTGATTATAAAGGTGCTCTACAGGTGTCCCCAATGGTGTTTGTAGATTTAGCATAGATCAAGATTAGGATTTGTCACTCCGATTGTCGGAGAGGTATCTCTGGGCCCTCTCGGTAATGCACATCACTATAAGCCTTGCAAGCAATGTGACTAATGAGTTAGTTGGAGGATGATGCATTACAGAACGAGTAAAGAGACTTCCCGGTAACGAGATTGAGCTAGGTATTGAGATACCGACGATCGAATCTCGGGAAAGTAACATACCGATGACAAAGGGAACAACATATGATGTTATGCGGTTTGACCGATAAAGATCTTCGTAGAATATGTAGGAACCAATATGAGCATCCAGGTTCCGCTATTGGTTATTGATCGAAGACATGTCTCGATCATGTCTACATAGTTCTCGAACCCATAGGGTCCACACGCTTAAAGTTCTGTGACGATCGATATTATGAGTTTTTGTGTTTTGATGTACCGAAGGTAGTTCGGAGTCCTGAATATGATCACAGACATGACGAGGAGTCTCGAAATGGTCGAGACATAAAGATCGTTATATTGGACGACTATGTTCGGACACCGGAA
Source organism: Aegilops umbellulata (assembly GCA_032464435.1). Lineage (NCBI taxonomy): Eukaryota > Viridiplantae > Streptophyta > Magnoliopsida > Poales > Poaceae > Aegilops > Aegilops umbellulata. The sequence continues at coordinate 404,032,650 of CP136054.1, read as the reverse complement.
GTGTTTCAGGAGGTTTCGGACATATACCGGAGTACTGGGGGGTTACCGGAACCCCCCAGGGAGTATATTGGGCCTAATGGGCCTTAGTGGAGAAGAGGAGGGGCGGCCAGGGCAGGCCACGCGCCCTCTCCCCCTCTAGTCCGAATTGGACAAGGAGGGTCCTTCCCTTCCCCCTTCTCCTGCTCCTACTAGGAAAGGAGGATTCCTACTCCTAGTGGGAGTAGGACTCCCCCCTTGGAGCGCCCTACTCCTTGGCCGGCCGCCTCCCCCCTAGCTCCTTTATATACGAGGGCAGGGGGCACCCCAAAGGCACAACAATTGATCATTGGTCTTTTAGCCGTGTGAGGTGCCCCCCTCCACCATAATCCATCTCGGTCATATTGTAGCGGTGCTTAGGCGAAGCCCTGCATCGGTAGCATCATCATCACCGTCACCACGCCATCATGCTGACGAAGCTCTTCCCAGAAGCTCTACTGGATCGTGAGTTCGCGGGACGTCACCAGCTGAACGTGTGCTGAACGAGGAGGTGCCGTACATTCGGTGCTGAGGATCGGTCGATCGTGAAGACGTACGACTACATCAACCGCGTTGTTATAACGCTTTCGCTTACGGTTTACAAGGGTACATAGACGACACTCTACCCTCTCGTTGCTATGCATCACCATGATCTTGCGTGTGCGTAGGAAATTTTTTTGAAATTACTACGTTCCCCAACAGTGGCATCCGAGCCAGGTTTATGCGTAGATGTTATATGCACGAGCAGAACACAAGTGAGTTGTGGGTGATACAAGTCATACTGCTTACCAGCATGTCATACTTTGGTTCGGCGGTATTGTTGGATGAAGCTGCCCGGACCGACATTACGCGTACGCTTACGCGAGACTGGTTCTACCGACGTGCTTTGCACACAGGTGGCTGGCGGGTGTCAGTTTCTCCAACTTTAGTTGAAAAAAGTGTGGCTACGCCCGGTCCTTGAGAAGGTTAAAACAGCACTAACTTGACGAACTATCATAGTGGTTTTGATGCGTAGGTAAGAACGGTTCTTGCTCAGCCCATAGCAGCTACGTAAAACTTGCAACAACAAAGTAGAGGACGTCTAACTTGTTTTTGCAGGGCATGTTGTGATGTGATATGGTGAAGGCATGATGCTATATTTATTGTATGAGATGATCATGTTTTTCAACGGAGTTATCGGCAACTGGCAGGAGCCATATGGTTGTCGTTTTATTGTATGCAATGTAATCGCCCTGTAATTGCTTTACTTTATCACTAAGCGGTAGCGATAGTCGTAGAAGCAATAGTTGGCGAGACGAAAACGATGCTACGACGGAGATCAAGGTGTCGCGCCGGTGACGATGGTGATCATGACGGTGCTTTGGAGATGGAGATCAAAGGCACAAGATGATGATGGCCATATCATATCACTTATATTGATTGCATGTGATGTTTATCCTTTATGCATCTTATTCTGCTTTGTTTGACGGTAGCATTATAAGATGATCTCTCACTAACTTTCAAGGTAAAAGTGTTCTCCCTGAGTATGCACCATTGCGAAAGTTTGTCGTGCCGAGACACCACGTGATGATTGGGTGTGATAAGCTCAACGTTCATCTACAACGGGTGTAAGACAGTTTTGCACATGCAGAATACTCGGGTTAAACTTGACGAGCCTAGCATATGCAGATATGGCCTTGGAACACTGAGACCGAAAGGTCGAGCGTGAATCATATAGTAGATATGATCAACATAGTGATGTTCACCATTGAAAACACTCCATCTCACGTGATGATCGGTTATGGTTCAGTTGATATGGATCACGTGATCACTTAGATGATTAGATGGATGTCTGTCTAAGTGGGAGTTCTTAAGTAATATGATTAATTGAACTTAAATTTATCATGAACTTAGTACCTAATAGTATTTTGCTTGTCTATGTTGTTGTAGATAGATGGCCCGTGCTGTTGTTCTGAACTTAAATTTATCATGAACTGAGTACCTGATAGTATTTTGCTTGTCTATGTTGTTGTAGATAGATGGCCCATGTTGTTGTTCCGTTGAATTTTAATGCGTTCCTTGAGAAATCAAAGTTGAAAGATGATGGTAGCAATTACACGGACTGGGTCCATAACTTGAGGATTATCCTCATTACTGCACAGAAGAATTACGTCCTGGAAGCACCGCTAGGTGCCAGGCATGCTGCAGATGCAACTGACGATGTTAAGAACATCTGGCAGAGCAAAGCTGATGACTACTCGATAGTTCAGTGTGCCATGCTTTACGGCTTAGAACCGGGACTTCAACGACGTTTTGAACGTCATGGAGCATATAAGATGTTCCAAGAGTTGAAGTTAATATTTCAAGCAAATGCCCGGATTGAGAGGTGAGAAGTCTCCAATAAGTTCTACAGCTGCAAGACGGAGGAGAATAGTTCTGCCAGTGAACATATACTCAAAATGCCTGGGTATAATAACCACATGATTCAATTGGGAGTTAATCTTCCGGATGATAGTGTCATTGAAAGAATTCTTCAATCACCGCCACCAAGCTACAAGAGCTTCGTGATGAACTATAATATGCAAGGGATGGATAAGACAATTCCCGAGCTCTTTGCAATGCTAAGGGCTGCGGAGGTAGAAATCAAAAACGAGCATCAAGTGTTGATGGTCAACAAGACCACCAGTTTCCATAAAAAGGGTAAAGGGAAGAAGAAGGGGAACTTCAAGAAGAACGGCAAACAAGTTGGTGCTCAAGAGAAGAAATCTAAATCTGGACCTAAGCCTGAGACAGAGTGCTTCTACTGCAAACAGACTGGTCACTGGAAGCAGAACTGCCCCAAGTATTTGGCAGATAAGAAGGATGGCAATGTGAACAAAGGTATATGTGATATACATCTTCTTTTTTGCGGGTGATGATATACATGTTATTGATGTGTACCTTACTAGAGCTCGCATTAGCACCTAGGTATTTGATACTGGTTCTATTGCTAATATTTGCAACTTGAAACAGGGACTACGGATTAAGTGAAGACTGGCTAAGGACGAGGTGACGATACGCGTGGGAAATGGTTCCAAAGTCGATGAGATCGCCGTCGGCAGGCTACCTCTACATCTACCTTCGGGATTAGATTTAGACCTGAATAATTGTTATTTGGTGCCAGCGTTAAGCATGAACATTATATGTGGATCTTGTTTGATGCGAGATGGTTATTCATTTAAATCTAAGAATAATGGTTGTTCTATTTATATGAGTAATATCTTTTATGGTCATGCACCCTTGAAGAGTGGTCTATTTTTGTTTAATATCGATAGTAGTGATACACATATTCATAATGTTGAAGCCAAAAGATGCAGAGTTGATAATGACAGAGCAACTTATTTGTGGCACTGCCGTTTAGGTCATATTGGTGTAAAGCGCATGAAGAAACTCCATACTGATGGACTTCTGGAATCACTTGATTATGAATCACTTGGTACTTGCAAACCATGCCTCATGGGCAAGATGACTAAAACGCCGTTCTCCGGAACAATGGAGCGAGCAACAGATTTATTGGAAATCATACATACTGATGTATGTGGTCCGATGAATATTGAGGCTCGCGGCGGGTATCATTATTTTCTCACCTTCACAGACGATTTGAGTAGATATGGGTATATCTACTTAATGAAACATAAGTCTGAAACATTTGAAAAGTTCAAAGAATTTTATAGTGAAGTGGGAAATTATCGTAACAAGAAAATAAAATTTCTACGATCTGATCGTGGAGGAGAATATTTGAGTTATGAGTTTGGTCTACATTTAAAACAATGTGGAATAGTTTCGCAACTCATGCCACCCAGAACACCACAACGTAATGGTGTGTCCTAACGTCGTAATCGTACTTTACTAGATATGGTGCGATCTATGATGCCTTTTACAGATTTACCACTATTGTTTTGGGGTTATGCTTTAGAGACGGCTGCATTCACGTTAAATAGGGCACCATCAAAATCCGTTGTATGAACTGTGGTTTGGCAAGAAACCAAAGTTGTCGTTTCTTAAAGTTTGGGGTTGCGATGCTTATGTGAAAAAGCTTCAACCTGATAAGCTTGAACACAAATCGGTGAAATGTGTCTTCATAGGATACCCAAACGGAACTGTTGGGTACACCTTCTATCACAGATCCGAAGGCAAGACATTTGTTTCTAAAAATGGATCCTTTCTAGAGAAGGAGTTTCTCTCGAAAGAATTGAGTGGAAGGAAAGTAGAACTTGATGAGGTAACTGTACCAGCTCCCTTATTGGAAAGTAGTTCATCACAGAAACCGGTTCCTGTGGCACCTACACCAATTAGTGAGGAAGCTAATGATGTTGATCATGAAACTTCAGATCAAGTTACTACCGAACCTCATAGGTCAACCAGAGTAAGATCCGCACCAGAGTGGTACGGTAATCCTATTCTGGAGGTCATGTTACTGGTCCAAGGCGAAGCTACGAACTGTGAAGAAGCGATGGTGAGCCAAGATTCCGCAAAATGGCTTGAGGCCATGAAATCTAAGATGGGATCCATGTATGAGAACAAAGTGTGGACTTTGGTTGACTTGCCCGATGATCGGCAAGCCATAGAGAATAAATGGATCTTCAAGAAGAAGACTGACGCTGACGGTAATGTTACTATCTACAAAGCTCGACTTGTCGTAAAAGGTTTTTGAGAAGTTCAAGGGGTTGACTACGATGAGACTTTCTCACCCGTAGCGATGCTTAAGTCTATCCAAATCATGTTAGCAATTGCCGCATTTTATGATTATGAAATTTGGCAAATGGGTGTTAAAACTGCATTCCTGAATGGATTTCTGGAAGAAGAGTTGTATATGATGCAACCAGAAGATTTTGTCGATCCAAAGGGAGCTAACAAAGTGTGCAAGCTCCAGCGATCCATTTGTGGACTAGTGCAAGCCTCTCGGAGTTGGAATAAACATTTTGATAGTGTGATCAAAGCATATGGTTTTATACATACTTTTGGAGAAGCATGTATTTACAAGAAAGTGAGTGGGAGCTCTGTAGCATTTCTAATATTATATGTGGATGACATATTGTTGATTGGAAATGATATAGAATTTCTGGATAGCATAAAAGGATACTTGAATAAGAGTTTTTCAATGAAAGACCTCGGTGAAGCTGCTTATATATTAGGCATCAAGATCTATAGAGATAGATCAATACGCTTAATTGGACTTTCACAAAGCACATACCTTGATAAAGTTTTGAAAAAGTTCAAAATGGATCAAGCAAAGAAAGGGTTCTTGCATGTATTACAAGGTGTGAAGTTGAGTCAGACTCAATGCCCGACCACTGCATAAGATAGAGAGAAAATGAAAAGTGTTCCCTATGCTTCAGCCATAGGTTCTATCATGTATGCAATGCTATGTACCAGACTTGATGTGTCCCTTTCTATTAGTTTAGTAGGGAGGTACCAAAGTAATCCAGGAGTGGATCACTGGACAGCGGTCAAGAACATCCTGTAATAGCTGAAAAGGACTAAGGATATGTTTCTCGTTTATGGAGGTGATAAAGAGCTCGTCATAAATGGTTATGTCGGTGCAATCTTTGACACTGATCCGGACGATTCTAAATCGCAAACCGGATACGTGTTTTTATTGAACGGTGGAGCTGTCAGTTGGTGCAGTTCTAAACAAAGCGTCGTGGCGGGATCTACGTGTGAAGCGGAGTACATAGCTGCTTCGGAAGCAACGAATGAAGGAGTCTGGATGAAGGAGTTCATATCCGATCTAAGTGTCATACCTAGTGCATCGGGTCCAATGAAAATCTTTTGTGACAATACTGGTGCAACTGCCTTGGCAAAGGAATCCAAATTTAACAAGAGAACCAAGCACATCAAGAGATGCTTCAATTCCATTCGGGATCATGTCTAGGTGGGAGACATAGAGATTTGCAAAATACATACGGATTTGAATGTTGCAGACCCGTTGAGTAAGCCTCCTCCACGAGCAAAACATGATCAGCACCAAGACTCCATGGGTGTTAGAATAATTACTATGTAATCTAGATTATTGACTCTAGTGCAAGTGGGAGACTGAAGGAAATATGCCCTAGAGGCAATAATAAAGTTATTATTTATTTCCTTATATCATGATAAATGTTTATTATTCATGCTAGAATTGTATTCACCGGAAACATAATACATGTGTGAATACATAGACAAACATAGTGTCACTAGTATGCCTCTACTTGACTAGCTCGTTGATCAAAGATGGTTGAGTTTCCTAGCCATTGACATGAGTTGTCATTTGATTAATGGGATCACATCATTAGGAGAATGATGTGATTGACTTGACCCATTTCTTTAGCTTAGCACTTGATCGTTTAGTTTACTGCTATTGCTTTCTCCATGACTTATACACATTCCTATAACTATGAGATTATGCAACTCCCGAATACCGGAGGAAAACTTTGTGTGCTACCAAACGTCACAACATAACTGGGTGATTATAAAGGTGCTCTATAGGTGTCCCCGATGGTGTTTGTAGAGTTGGCATAGATCAAGATTAGGATTTGTCACTCCAATTGTCGGAGAGGTATCTCTGGGCCCTCTCGGTAATGCACATCACTATAAGCCTTGCAAGCAATGTGATTAATGAGTTAGTTGCGGGATGATGCATTACGAAACGAGTAAAGAGACTTTCTGGTAACAAGATTGAGCTAGGTATTGAGATACCGACGATCGAATCTCGGGCAAGTAACATACCGATGACAAAGGGAACAACGTATGCTGTTATGCGGTTTGACCGATAAAGATCTTCGTAGAATATGTAGGAACTGTAAGTGCATCTAGTGCCACCCCTAGTTGGTTTTGGAGTATTGACGACAAATTTGGTTGAGGGACTAATGTGTTTGTGAGAATTGCAGGATAACATAGGTAGTAGTCCCTCATTGATTCGGTTTACCTACCGGAGATGACCCCTCAAAAAGTATGAAGACATTTGCAACAATGGTGGTATGTGAAGATATTCATATTGAAGACTATGACATGAGAATACAATCATTGAAGACCATGGAGCACGAAGACTTAGTCATTTCGTTGTTTCCTTTTCTTCTTTGTTGAGTCATAGGAACCACCGTACTGTTTAGTGGGGTCCAAGTGAACAAAGTGAGAGTGACTGAAGTGATGCTCAACCCAAATCCTATGTCTTCGAGCGAAGACAATGAGAGAAAATCTTATCCAGAGATGGATAAGTCAGCCTTGCTTGTATCCCAAGTAAAGTGCCGTGTGTGTTTGAAATCTGACCATTGGAACACGTGTCAGCTCCTTAGTGACCCAGGGTCATTTCGGACATATCAGGTCGGGTTGCCTAGTGGCTATAAATAGCCCACCCCCTCACAAAAAATTTGTGGCTGCTCAGAGTTAGTGCACGGCTTTTGTTGTATTGAGAGCAACCCACCTCGAAGCCTTTGAGAGAGAGAAATCCTTGCGAGGACAAAGCCCAAACACCCAGAGCCAAAGAGTGTTAGGCATCACTGAAGTCTTTCTGCCTACGTGACCTGAAGACTTATTACACTTGAGGACTGTGAATCCTCCAGCCGGTTAGGCATCGCGTTCTGAGCATCCAAGAGTCATTGTGGATCGCCAGTGAACGAAGTCTGTGAAGGTTTGGAAGTATGCCTTGAAGACTTACCAGAGTGATTGGGCGAGGACTGTGTGTCCTTAGCTCAAGGGGAATAAGGTGAAGATGCGGTCTTCTGAGTTGAATCTTAGCCTCCCTAACCATACATACAGTTGTCACAGCAACTGGAACTGGTCCAACAAATCATGTGTCCTCAACAAGTGACTGGTTCTATCCTCTCCCTCTCTTTACTTAGAGTTTGTCTTTGTGAAGTCATTGCCTGTTTGCTTTACCTATTTGTCTTCACTATTTGACATCTATTGTTGTTTCGCTTCATACCATCTTCCATACTGATCCATACTACCTAGCTGCTATTAGTCTTCGTACTCTCACGTTATTGCATACTTGACTATGGCTTGCTTAGTGTAGTTTATCTTCCGCTGCATTTCAATAGGCTCATTTCTATAGTTTGTCTTCAAAACTTCCATGTTTTGAAGAGTTCCATAAAAATCGCCTATTCACCCCCCCCCCCCTCTAGTCGATAACTAGCACTTTCAATTGGTATCAGAGCAAGGTACTCCCTTGTTCTGTGTGATTTGATTTAACCACCTGGAGTTTTAGCTATGTCGACTGCAGGGATAATCAAAGTCTCCGTTGCTTGCCCTGTCTTCGATGGAACTGAATATGCCTACTGGAAGAATAAGATGCGCATGCATCTTGAAGCCATTGATGTCGACCTCTGGTATGTCGTCAAGAATGGCGTTCCCAAGACTGGTGAAGCTGTCACCCCCACTGATGTCAAGAAGTTCATTCAACTGGACTCCACTGCCAAGAACATCATCTGTGGTCATCTGACCAAAGGACAGTATGGCCGCGTGAGTGCTCTGGAAACATCGAAGCTAGTATGGGACTGGCTATCCAAGGTCAATGAAGGTGTCTCAACCCAGAGAGATCAAAGGATCAGTGTTCTTCGCAACCTCTTCAAACGCTTCAAGAGAAACGACAATGAAAATGTCCAGCTCACGTTTGATCGCCTCACTGACATCACAAATGAGCTTCGTGCTCTCGGCGCTACTGAGATTACCAAGCATGAAATCGTCAAGACATTACTGAGATCACTTGACAGCTCCTTTGACACCCTTCCCTTATGATACAAGAACGTCCTGACTTCAAGACACTCGATCCGTCTGATATACTTGAGAGGCTCAACACACATGAGTTCCAGCTGTCTGAGAAAAGAGATATCTATGGTACCAACTATGGCCGAACTCGCGCTTTGAAGAAGAATCTGACTGCAGTTCTGATGATCCTGAAGACATCGGAAAGGAACTTGCTATGCTTTTGAACAAGTTCCAGAAGTTCACTAAGAAGAAGGGCTTCAGAAAGTCTTCATGATCCAGCTCAAGAAATGATGAAGCTTTCACTCATGACTACAAGAAGAGAACATGTCACAAGTGCAAGAAACCTGGACACTACATCTCTGACTGTCCACTGTTGGCAAGGAGATGGATTCAGAGGAGGAGTCTGCTTCTGAGGAGGCGGAGGTGGAGTCTGAGGAGGAGTCCAACCCTGGCGTCGCAAGTCTGGCTCTAGCCACAGCCTATGTTGCCAAGTCCATCTTCAACACTGAAGACAATGACTTCCACACCAACGCTGAAGCTCATGACAAGGACGACCCTGCTCCCACCTACTGCTTCATGGCACGTGGTGCCAAGGTAAAATCACACGATGCTTACTTTCAAACATCTAGTGAAGATGACTCTGATTGTGAATCCAAACCCAGCTACAAAACACTTGCTAAAATTGCAACTGAACAACAAAAGGCTATGGAACATACTAAAAAACTGTTAGACAAAAGCGATGACCTGTTGGACGCGAAAATGACTCGTTCACAGTCCTTAGTTGAAGACATAAAAAATCTTCATGCTAAGTACCAAGAACTTGAAATTCGTCATGAAACGCTCTCAACCACTCATGAAAAGCTCTCCTATGATTATCTTCAAAGGAAGCAAGAGCTTGAGAAATTGAGAGCAGCTCATGAAGATCTTGAAAAGGAGAATGAGTCACTTCGCGCTCAACAGATCAGTCCTGCTCAGGATGGATTTGAACCACCATGTCTAAAATGTCTTGAGCGTGATAACGCTACCTCTGTTGCTGAATGTTCCACTGCTGCTACTATTGCATTGTCTTCAACTACTAATGTGGTAACTAACCCCTCTGCGGAGGATACCACTACTATTGCTGATGAAAATGCTAGGTTGAAGACATTGCTTGAAATAGGGATGTATAAAATTCTGGAAGGGCATCAGACACTTTGCGATGTCCTCAAAAAGCAAATTCAGAACCGAAACCCTAGGAAAGAGGGTGTTGGGTTCGAGAGGAAAATGAATGTTGATGGTTCCTACTGGAAGCCTGAGCAGTATCTCAAAACCACATGGGTTGCTGCAAAGGGACCTTCAGTGGATCCATCCACCTTATCTGGCTTTACCTATGCTAACCCTATTATCATTGATGAATCCTTTGATGCAAACTATAAGCTGTTCAAGAATCAGAATGGTGAAGTGTTTGCCAAGTATATTGGTACTAACTGCAGGAATGGGCCACCTATGAAGAAGATCTGGGTTCCCAAAAGTTGTCTTGAGAATCTTCCAGTGAAAGTCATCATGACATCACCTGGGAAGAAGACAAACCCCAGACCAAAGGCTTCATATGGTCCAAAGGCTTCATACAGACAGAGGACTCACCTGAGTCACCCTAACGCCAATGTTTTGCAGGGAAACCATACTCAGACTTATGAATATGAGCGTGTGTCTTCAAACCGCTATGTTCATGGAACTAAGAATTTTTCTGCTTATTCATATGAGTATCATTCATCTCCTGCCAGGCTATTTGCTAGGGCTCCAAAGCCCAAATTCTCAGATGCTGCACTTAGACTCATAGCTTCTAAGCCACCCCTGAAGATGTGGGTGGTTAAGAAGAATTAACTTTCTTTTGCAGGGAAAGGTCTCCAGCCAAAAAAAATCAAAGGCGTCTGGTGCTATTGCTGGGGACCTAAAACACCTTGTAGGGTGCAAGATCAAATGCCCAAATGGTCTCACTATGTATTTTGTCCCTGAATCGTTTGCCATTCATCCTATCAGCCCTAATCTTGATCTGAGCTTCAATAATCCTCTTGCTCGTCAAATGTTTATGCTTCACAATGCTCTTGGTGAAGCCTATCCCCCTAACTATACTGTAGGGTATGACACCTCGTGCTTCAGAATGGATTATGGACAGCGGATGCACTAATCACATGACTGGTGATCGAAGTCTTCTCATGGACTCAACTTTACGTCCATCTGATAAGAGTCACATCACATTTGTTGACACTGGTAAAAGCAAGGTATTGGGTCTACGTACAGTTGCAATCTCAAGGGATCAGCACATGGATAAAGTGATGCTTGTTGAATCCCTTGGTTTCAACTTAATGTCTGTCTCAATGCTTTGTGACTTGAACATGATTGTGATATTTGGAAAGTATCGTTGCCTTGTACTTATGGAATCTGACAAATCTCTAGTCTTTGAAGGGTACCGGAAAGATGATCTGTACATGGTAGATTTCTCAGCAGGTCCACAGCTTGTCGTATGTCTTCTTACAAAAGCTTCAGAGTGCTGGCTATGGCATCGGAGGCTAGGGCATGCTAGCATGAGGAACTTACACACTCTCACCAAGAAGAAGCATGTCATAGGCATCGAGGGCGTCAAGTTCAAGAAGGATCATTTGTGCGGTGCCTGTGAAGCTGGAAAGATGACTAGGGCCAAGCATCCCTCAAAGACAATCATGACGACATCTCAACCCTTCGAGCTGCTACACATGGACTTATTTGGCCCTACGCACTACTCTACCCTCACAACAACTGCTTGTCTCTATGGCTTCGTCATTGTTGATGATTATTCCAGATATACGTGGGTGCACATAATTCTCTACAAGACTGAAGTGCAAGATGTCTTCAGACGATTCGCCAACCGTGCCATGAACGATTATGGCGTCAAGATCAAGCATATCAGAAGTGACAACGGCACTGAGTTCAAGAACACCGGACTTGATCTTTATCTGGATACAATGGGAATCACTCATGAGTTCTCTGCTCCATACACACCTCAGCAAAAGGGCATCGTAGAGCGCAAGAACAGAACCCTCATTGAGATGGCTCGAACAATGCTTGACGAATACAAGACACCAAGAAAGTTCTGGCCTGAAGCTATTGATACAGCATGTCATGTCATCAACCGTGTTTACATCCATAAGCTTCTGAATAAAACATCCTATGAGCTCCTCACTGGCAACAAGCCAAATGTCAGTTACTTCCGAGTATTTGGAGCTAGGTGCCGGATCAAGGATCCCCATCACAAGTCAAAATTTGCACTTAAAGCTCACGAAGGCTTCATGCTCAGTTACGGAAAGGACTCGCACTCTTACAGAGTCTTTGACCTCTACCTCTACAAAATCATCGAAACTGTGGACGTGCAGTTCGATGAAACCAATGGTTCACAAACAGAGCTCCTGCCAAGTACACTAGACGAAGCTTCACCCAGTGAATCTATCAAGCTAATGGGAACTGGTGAAATTATGCCTTCTGGAGCACAGCCTGAAGAGGACCTTCTCATTTAAGCACCTAACCAACCTGAAGAAAATGATCAGCCTGAAGACAATCCTTCCAATATTGATAATGATCAGCAAGAGCAAAATCTTCGTCCAGTTCATCCTCGTGTTGCAAATGAAGTACAGATGGAGAAGATAATCGATAGCATCAATGCACCTGGTCCACTTACTCGCTCAAGAGGAACACAGTTAGCAAATTTCTGTGGGCACTTTTCCTTTGTGTCTATAACAGAACCCAATAAAGTTGCTGAAGCTTTTATGGAACCTGAATGGATTCAAGCTATGCAAGAAGAGCTTCAACAGTTCAAGCTGAACAATGTTTGGGAACTTGTCAAGCGTCCTGACCCTCGCAAGCATAACATTATATGCACAAAATGGATATATAGAAACAAGCAAGATGAGCATGGTCAAGTCGTCAGAAACAAAGCACGTCTCGTCGCACAAGGATATACTCAAGTTGAAGGGATTGACTTCGATGAAACATTTGCTCCTGTGGCTAGGCTTGAGGCTATTCGCATATTGCTAGCCTATGCTAATCATCACAACATCTTGCTATATCAAATGGATGTGAAGAGTGCATTTCTCAACGGCAAGATTAAAGAATAAGTATACGTCGCGCAACCTCCTGGCTTTGAAGATCCAAAACATCCTGATATGGTGTACAAGCTAAACAAAGCAATGTATGGCCTCAAACAAGTTCCTCGCGCTCGGTATGATACGATCAAAGACTTTCTGAAGAGCAAAGGCTTCAAACCTGGATCCCTCGATCCCACACTCTTCACGAAGACATATGATGGTGAACTGTTTGTGTGTCAAATCTATGTGGATGATATTATCTTCGGCTGCACCAATCAGAAATACAGTGATGAGTTTGGATACATGATGCAAGAGCAACATCAGATGTCCATGATGGGAGATCTGAAGTTCTTCCTTGGTCTTCAAATTCGTCAGCAAAGAAATGGCATCTTCATATCTCAAGAGAAATACCTCAAAGATTGCCTAAAGAAGTTTGGAATGCAAGATTGCAAAGGTTACACGACGCCAATGCCAGCCAAACACCATCTGGGTCCCGACGACAATGGTAAAGAGTTCGATCAAAAGGTATACCGCTCCATGATTGGTTCTTTACTTTACCTATGTGCATGTAGGCCAGATATTATGCTTAGTGTTTGCATGTGTGCTCGATTCCAAGCGGCACCAAAGGAATCGCATCACTTAGCTGTGAAGCGAATTCTTCGATATTTGGCTTACACCCCAACACTAGGGTTATGGTATCCAAAGGGCTCAGAATTTGATCTGGTTGGATTCTCGGATGTTGATTATGCTGGTGACAAGGTGGATCGCAAGTCTACATCAGGCACATGTCACTTTCTGGGACGATCACTTGTCTGTTGGTCTTCAAAGAAGCAGAACTGTGTATCACTCTCAACTGCTGAATCTGAATACATTGCTGCTGGATCTTGCTGCGCTCAACTTCTATGGATGAAGCAAACTCTCAAGGACTATGGCATCAATCTGAAACAAGTACCTCTCTTCTGCGACAACGAAAGCGCCATCAAGATTGCCAACAACCCAGTCCAGCACTCGAAGACAAAGCACATTGAAATTCGTCATCACTTCCTCAGAGATCATGTCATGAAGAAAGATATTGATATCATTCACGTCAACACTGAAGAGCAACTGGCAGATATCTTCACAAAGCCCTTGGATGAGAAAAGGTTTTGCAAGTTACGGTGTGAGCTAAATATCTTGGAATCCTCAAATGTCCTGTGATCAGGCACACATCCTAACACTTATACATGTTGATGACTAAGATGTGCAAAACACGAAGTAAAGTATATTTTCAATCAATGAAGACTTACATTCTAAGTGTGAATACATTGATGTGGAATTTGACTTCAGAACGCCACGATAATTGTGCATCGTGTCTGGGTCTAATACTTCCTATACGGTGGGTAACGCCACCACCAAATTTTTCTGTTTGAAGTGTTTCACTCATGGCGTTACATTGGATTTGTCTTCGCTTTCAACTTGTCTTCATGATTATCTTCACCATGTTGATTTGATTGCTTTCTGATGTACATACTAATGTTCTGTCCTCTACAGCATTCACTTATAGCTATGTCTTCCTAGTTGAATCTTTTGAACTAAGTGAATGTGATCGGACCCTAATCTCTCTATGCTTTCTATCTCAAACTCTATCTGTCCAAATCATATGCATTCTATTGAAACTGTCGAATGTCTTCTCTGCGTCCTTGTCAGCAGAAGATACAGAGACAAACATTAAGTCTATTTTAAATGCTCTATCCTTATTGCCTGAAATCTGAAGAAGCCGGAACGCCCATCCGACAAACATGGCGGGCGTGGGAACGTGGGACAACTCTGAGTATGTTGCATGCTTGCCACATGCCCCTCAGATGTGAACCGCCAGGGGCACCTGCGTAATTGCGTTGTGCCGTACACTTCCTTATAAATGCATGTCCCCTGCAGTCAAGAAAACCTTCTTCCACCTCTCCACCTCATCAAAACCCTAGCGCCACCGCTAGCTCTCGACAACACCGGCGACGAAGCGCTTAGCTGCCACGACTTCTCCGACGCCGTCCTGACGCCGGTCACAGACATCGTCCTCTCCGCCGCCGCCGTAGGTGTCCTCCATCGCCAAGTTAGGGCACGGTGGATTGAACTGCTCGGTCTCCTACTCTTCCCATCTAGCAGTTCTTCGCATTGTAAATACAACTCCATTTTTACCGTCTTTTTTATCCTCAAAGATTCATCCTGTTTGCCAAAATAGGTTTCTGCCTATACAATGTTAGATCTATCCTGTCTGCATCTCATACTGCCTAGTATATTCACTTAAGCTTCATATCTAGTTAGATTCCTCACTTGTACTTATTCGCGGATTCGTACAAATCCGGAACCAACTCTCAACATATAAGTGAATGTCTTCGCATCATGAGGTCAATGTCTTCAAACTGATTTATTTTCAAAATCTTCTGAGAATGCATATGACCTCTTACCCTTCCCTCGCATCTCTAATGTTGTCACAGGTACATGTCCGTGGGAGAATCCCTTGGTTCTCATAGTCTGCATTCGTTTGCAGAATTCTTACAGCATCACATTAACTCTCCTGAAGCCAGTTCATGTTTGTCCAGCAAGCGAAAGCCTTTGAAGCCTTTGAACATATTGAAGCCATTCAGCTTGAAGTTCATGGCTGCATAGAAATCAGTAAGGAAGGGTTGCAGACAACATCTTGGGGGAACATCAAGAGACTAGCCTGATGACCTCTCAGAGCCTTACAAGACAGATCCAGAAGAGGACTATAATCAGCGCAAGACCCGAATCCAATGGATTCGAAGATATTGAGAAGAGCAATGGTTCAAGTACAACTTCGTCACCAAGGAGTACGCTGAGAAGAACGCTATCAAGCGGCCTTGGGGCGATATTTTGTACAGAAATCTTCCACCCAGGAACAGAGCTGAAGCTATTGCACAGGGTTTCTATCCCTGTATGGTTCGTGGACCTCAACCTGCCAACGCTGACCCCACTTCTCTCTTGTGGTGTCGAGATGACGATCTTTTCAAACGGAATTATCAGTTTGCAAAAGCCTCAGCAAAGAAGAACAAAGATTCTTTGGGGTTAGACTTCAATCTTGGTCCTCCTGCTCCCGTGCTGATGGCACGCGCGATGCAGAACCCAATATCATCGGACCCTTCTACAACCTTGATGGCCTCATCACCCACATCTCTGTTCAAGGTGCCAAAGTGGATTACTCTGATGATGATGCTGACACAGATGAAGCCCCTGCTCCTAATCCAAAACTGCAGAAGCAGAAGAAAACTAAAGTTTCAAGGTCAGCTGCTCCTCCTAAAGTTTCACGTGCGAAGCCACTGGCCACTGCACCTCCTGAAGATAGTGTGCAGTCTGAAGATCAGTCACGTATCTCCAAGAAGATGGAGAAGAAAAGGAAAATCATCAAGAATACTGATCAGACCTTGACCCCTGCTACCATTCTGCGAGAAGAGCACATTGATCTGTCCAGCGATGAAGACCTTGCAGATGAAGCTCTTGAGCAACTGATCAAGAGCAAGGAAGAAGCAGAAATCTTTAATGATTTGCCTCTCTTTGATGTGGCAATCATCCATAACTTCATTGATGAGTGGTTTGACACTCCCAACCTCAGCTTTGAAGATCTGCAACTTCCCATTGGTCTCAGCGTCTCTTTCAATGGCGCCATTGCTTCTGAGCTAGCTCTTGCTCAGCGCATCGTTGAACTGATGCACAAAATTGACTATGAGAAAGCTCAGTTCAAGAAGCACAAGGCAAAGCTCAGCATGCAAGATGTCAAAAACTTCAAGATCATGCTGCACGAGCTCAAAGAAGCCTTTCTCAAGAAGCATGAAGAAGCTAAAGGTTCTCGTGAGCGCATGAAGAGCCTGGCTGACAAATGTGTACAAGCCTACAATGAGGCTGAGAAGCTCAAGGCTCTTGGTCGTCCTGGCATCGATCCAAGAATGGCTGCAAAGAAGAAGAAGCCATCAACAGACCAATCTGCACCTTCAAGGCAGGAAGAGCCACGTATAGTCTTCCCAAGCAGCATGACCGGCTCGAAGCCAAAGGTCAAGCCAACCGCTTCAGAACTGAAGAAGACGAGGACTGCCGAGGCTGAAGCCAGAAAGAGGAAAAATCATGATGCCTCTGATGTCGCTCCCTCCAAGAAGAAGCACAGAACCAAGCAAGATCGAGCTGCTCCCATAGAGCCCCTTGTTGTAGAACCCATCTACGTGGTTCGCCCTGCATCTAAACACCAATAGCGCCAACTGATAGTTCATGAGCCTGCTTCCCCAGAGGCTCCTGAAGCTGAAGATATTCCAGCAGTTGATCCCACCACTGCTGAAGACATTGGTCACCATGACAATGTTGAAGATGATGTAGTTCTTCCTCAGATCTAACACAACATGGAATCATCGCCTGTTCGCACGAACAGCGAACTCATCAGCATTGGTCGTCCTCTGACGCCAATTGCTCAGGATGCATCATGGGCTGATCACCCACAACAACAAGAAACCCCGAGTACTCCCCAACAACAACAAGTCACACCACCTATGCAAGATGAAGAAGACTTTGAGTCCCAGCCAACTCCATCTCCACAGGCGTTGCCAGCACTACGCAGTCTTCGCAAAGGACCAAGGCCTCAAGTCCCTCTTTCGAGCATTCCAGAAGAAGAAGTGCCTCACCAATTTGTTGCACGTCAAGTGTTTCCATAAGCCACTCCCACTGTGAATCTCTCCGAGTCTGAAGCTAAAGCTGTTGAAGACAATTCGGCTGCATCAGCCGACGACAAACAAGAAGAAGAACGTGTCCCTACTCCCCCATTACTAAAGAAGTTGTTCCTGAAGTGAATGTCTCTATGCCCGACCCTCCAGCTCATCAAGTGGAGGTTGAGAATCTTGAGGCTGCCACCACCAACACAAATTAAGCCAATGACGTTGTCATGGCTGAAGCAAATGTGGAGCCTGCACCAACCAATGTGCCAGAAGCTAATGAAGCCAATAATGCATCTGCACCTGAAGCCTCTGTTGTGCAACCTGATGTCTTTGTTGATGCCAATTGAAAGAACATGTGGTGCCCCCATGTTTGGTTTTGGTAATTGATGACAATCTCTATGGTCTAATGGTTGCCTTGAGTTATATTTGAAGGTTTTGTCCATAGGCTTTTCTTGGAGTACATGTGTTGGTTTCAAGGAGAGTTTGTGTTGACCAAGGTGCTATTAAGGAATTATCCAAAGATTGGTCATGTGAGAGTTGAGCTTATTGCAAGCATGTCTTGAAGAAGAAGATTGTGTGATCATTAATGTTTACCTTCAAGACATCATCCAAATGAAGAGAGTTGGAAAGATTCAAGGTTGATCAAGACTAAGTCAAGAGTGAATCAAGTTGATCAACTCACAAAGCATAGAAGATGTACCGAGAGGGATCAAGTGATCCCATGGTATGGTAAGCATTGTCCATTGTGCTTTGTGTACTAACCCATGGTCTATGTGAGAGTTCTACGTGGGGTTAGCTACGTGTTCATGGGCTTGCGTCAAGAGGAAGATATCACTCAACCCATGGAGAGGATGACATTATGTGGGGATCGTCATCAAGATTGTTGTGTGCAAGTTCAAGTGGAGCATCGCGAAGAGATCAAGTGCTTGAATCTTGCCGTCCATTGTGGTGACAATGGACTTGTGAAGATGTGCTGAAGAGTGGCTCACACATAGTGGAGTATGGGGGAGCAATCATCTAGTCTCCATCGACCCAACGCACTCAAGAAATGTGGTCCATCTTGAGGAGGACAAGATCGTCATCATCTAGCTCAAGTGGATCTTGTGCAAGGCAAAGGTTTGCCCTTGATAGGTTTTCTATTTTACCGGTCTTGTCGTGGGTTTGTCACGGCAGATGTCCTAGTGAGAGGACTTAGTCGTGGAGCCATCGCAACGGGTTAGTTTGAAGGGGTTAAAAGTGGACACAAGGACACGGTTTTTATACTAGTTCGGCCCCTTCGATGAAGGTAAAAGCCTACGTCTAGTTGTGATGGGATTGATGGGTTTCGAGGGCTTAGGGAGCGATAAGCTTCGCCTAAACCTCGAGTTCTTATTCTCTGTCCCAAACCGCCGTCGGGTCATCCCCTTATATACACGGGTGACGCCCGTCGGTCTGCAAAGTCCCGACCTCCGGCTTATAAACGTGCCCGGGTCGGTCTCTCTATTCCTAACTTACAATACAAGTTTACCCCAGGCCTGTTTACACCATAAACCTTTAAACCGATTATAGGCCTTGGGCCCTTCTATTTCTCCTTGGGCTTTAACATCTCGGGTCTATTGACGGAGGTAACCCGGGCCCTGCAGGCCGGTTTACCCCAGATAGCAATATCCCCAACATTAGGCCCCAGATTGATTTGAACAGGTTCATGTCAATCCTTAATAAAAAAATTCTGTCTTTCAAATGTCTTCCAGTAACTGTTGAACCGCCGTTTTCTTCGTCTCCTTTTACTGCGGTGAACCGATATGACGTCAGTGCGAAGTTATCGTCTCCTTTTGCTAATCCGCAAGAATCAGGGCGACAGCTGGGCTCCCGAAATCTCCGGCCCCTGGATTCGCGCGCCTGACACGCGCGCCGCGCCTTATAAATAGGACTTGAAGGCCATCTTCCTTTCCTCCCTTTCGTCTCCTTCTTCGTCTTCCTCGCGACCCAGACCTCGGAGCTCCGCCGCCGCCGTCAGCCACCGCATCAACTCCGGCCGCTGCATCAACCTGATCGGTCCAGAGCACCGCGGCGACCTTCCACATCCGTTTGGATCCCGGTAAGGCCTCTGTTCTTCTGCTTTTAGATCTGTTCTAGGGTTCGTCATCCTGTTACTGTTTCTTGTTCATCCCCATAGCAGCTTTTGCGAACAGATGATGATACCTGTATCGTGATTTGTAGTCCCTCTCAGCAGTCGCCATAAATCTGTACTCATCTCCTTAGATCTCACTCTTTTTCCTGCTTGTCGAACTTACGTTGTTCTGCTGTGAGCCAAACTTCATATTTTTGTTTCTTTTTCGCCCTAGCTGTAGATCCATTGCTTTGAACGAATCCATACGGGATCTGTTTCTGCTTGCATATTCACAACTGTTAGATCTGGTCGGTTTAACTCTTAGCAAAGCGAACAAACTGATCCACACATCCATTAGTCCCCTTGATGAACCGCTGGTTGATATCATTGTAGATAACCTGACTCTATATAAGAGCATCTTCGGTTTACACTCACACTTGTTCTTAAACCGGAACACCTTTGTCTTGTAGATTTTCTCATGGCAAAACAGGTGTACGAATGCAACTGGGTTCCCTCTCGCATCACTGAGACCCAACTGAACAACTTAGTTCTGACTGGCGCTTTGAACAGCAAAAATGCCATTCATTGGAGGGTTCCAGGAAACGAATGTCCTCCTACCCCACAGAATGGAGAAGTGGTGGTGTTTGCGGATCACCTGGCCCGGGGTTTTAATCCACCCGGTTCAAAATTTTATCGGGACGTCCTTGCTAACTTTAAGTTGCGCCCACAAGATGTTGGTCCAAACTCAGTCATGAATATCTGCCATTTTCAAGTGCTTTGCGAGGCGTACTTCCAGGAGGAACCTACTGTAGAGCTGTTCCGGGACTGCTTTCATTTGAACCGACGTACTGAATTCACCGACGGCCCTAATATGGAACTGGGTGGTGTGACGATTCAAAAGAGGAAAGAGGTGACTTATCCTCACGCCAAGTTGCATAGTCATCCGCAAGAATGGAATCACACTTGGTTCTATTGCAAGGATACTTCCCCTGCTGAAGAAAATCCACTGCCCGGCTTCCGTCCAGAGAGACTTAGCAATACATACCCCTTCCCTCAAAGGCTAACCGCCAAAGAGAGGAGTAAATATGCCCCTCAGCTGTCCAAGCTCAGAGCCTTCATGGCTAACGGTTTAACGGGGGTAGATCTTGCCCGTTGCTGGATTTCATGGAGCATCCTGCCTCTTAGCATCCGCTCCGGTTTAATGTGCCAATACACGGGCCGGGTTGATGATCCTTTGAGGCACTGCAACATTCAGCTGACTGAGGACGAAGTCACTGAAGCTGTGAAAAAGATGCTGAATGAACCGGAGTATGCTTGCGCCCGAACCGGCCTGCTTCCATTTTGTGCCACAAACAAACCACCTGCTGTAAGTATCTCCCCTCTGTTTGTTATAGAACTTATGATCTCCTTATACAAATATTGCTAACTCCAGTCCTTTCTGAGACAGGGAGATGATCCATTTTGGAGCAAGAAGTTTCAAGAGCCGACCGAAAAGGTAACCCGACCCAAGACGAGGGTGAAGAAGCCCGCTCAGAGGAAAAGGAACACCGCTTCCTCTACTCCGGATTTAGAGGAGGATGATGTGGGTAATCCGGACCTCGGGGTAGACCTCGATTCAGTTGGCTTGCTTTTTATACGTCTTATTGATGATGATATTTGTCAGGACGACGCTGAAGCGAGCCATGCCGAAGGCCCAGAGGTAACTATTCTTTCTTCTGATGCCGTTCCTTTGCCTTTGAAAAAACCTCGCCAAGCAAACTGGAAAATTAAATTTTCTCACCCTCTTGCTTACTTGGATCCCAAATTTCTTGTGAAGACCCAGCAACATGAAGCTCGACGCACCACCCGGCATAGCGGCCAGGTAGTCACCTCCGCCGGTTTACCGAACAGCCCGGTTCGGAAACGCCGCTCAGAGGTCTCCGATTTACGCGCTAGCTTTCCTCCTAAAGCAGGTTTAACTCATCAGCCTCTAAATCCATCTGACTCCGATTATCAGGTCACTTCCCATTCATCTTCCGGTGAATCTTCAGCCACTCAACTGCCACCGTTGAAGACAGTTGTTGGGTAAGTTGGACCGATCACAACATATCTCTGTATGGGTCTCTTAATCCATCTTATACTGTTTTTTCAATCTTTGGGTTTTTTCCAGGGCTAAACCTAGACCGAGCAAGAAGGCTCGTCTGGATAACCCGGCTGAAGGAACTGCCGCTCCTGAACCGGAGAAAACTCCTGGTGCTGACGCTCTGGGTCGTGAAGATACTCAGAATTATCTATCTCCGCAAGATGACACCTGTGCTGAAGAAAGGCCTACCAAATCTGCCAGCCGTACTGATCCGCCTGCCAGTCCTGTTCGGGTTGAGGAATCCATCCCCCCTTCCGCAACTGTTGATAAACCGACAGGGCCACTGCAGAGCAGCGACTCCAAGGATGACGATGTTGTGATTACCGGCATTGGCCGCTCTGAACCGGGGAACACTGCTACTTTGGCCAAGCATACTGCCAAGGACGAAATCTCGGCCATAAAGGGCAAATGGGACCTTGACTCCTCTACGTACGCCTCTTTAAGCGCCCCGGATCTTTATTCTGGGTACCTGAACCGACTGTACACCAGTCGGGATTATGAAGCTGGCATGATCAAGATGATGAAGGAGAAACTTGAGGTAACTCCCTTGTGCTTCATTCCATTGCAACTTAGCTTATCAATATTTCCAAACCGAGATGGTAAACCGGATCAGGCTGCTTTGACAATTAAGGTCCGGTTTAGAAAACCCAAGGCTTCAACATAGGTCATAACCAGAAAACATCATCAGATAACCATTAGCCCCCAAGTGCCAAGTTTAAATACTTGTATTACTCTTGGGACTTTTTGTAATGGAAAACTTGCGTTAAAATCAAGTATGCATTAGCCCCCAAGTATCGAGCACATAACTTGCTTGTGTGGTTGATACTTCCAAACCGTGCAATATTTTCTGAACACTGTTGACGACCTGCTGCAGGGGGATCTGAAGACCAAAGCGAAACAAGTCTCGGACCTTCAGGAAATCTTAAAAACCCAACAGGCTGAAACTGAAAAAGCGAAGGATGAATTGGCCAATGCCTTAACCGTTATGGAACAGCTGAAAGAAAGCCGCAAAAAAGAACAAGCTGATTGGGCTACTGAGAGAGCTCTTTTGACGAAGAGGGCTGAAAATGCCGAAGCTGCTCTTAAACCGGTGGTCGATGAATTATCCACCGTGAAGCGACAAATACACTCCATGACCTCTGCCGTCTTTGGTAAACTTTTCGATGCCCTTCTTCCAATTTGTACCTTGTCTGCTACATCCTATGTCCGGTTTGTAATCCATCTTGAAACACTGCAGGCTCACGTATTGGACACTTGGGTTCTGATGTGCGGATGAAACTCAAAGCTGCTTATACTCTGATTGAACAGTTGTACACCGGAGCACAAAGAGCTATCACCACTGCATCGCATAACAACCCTGCGCCGTCTCTGATTCAAGACACGTTAAAGAGGCTGTCCATGCTTCCAGCCCGGATTGAAGAGTTGAAAAGATCAGCTGCTCGAACTGGAGCCATCACTGCCTTGATCCGGGCCAAAGCGTGGGTACCAGATTTCGATCCTGTCGAAGCGGCCCAAGGATACCCCAGCTTGAAGGAAGACGGTTCAGACTTTGGTGAAGACGATTTGAGGGCGATAAACCGGGCGGTGCGCCCCCTAGCTTGTCAATTGGCTGAGGAAGCAGATCTGTCACATTACCAAGCCCAGTATGATAACCAGAATAAGCGAGTAGCTGCCCCGGTCCCTGAAGCAGAAAATCTTATTCCTCCAATCCGTAAGCATACCTATGCCCCTGACATTGAACCGTCTTTGCTGATTCACGAAGAAGCTGTCTTTCAAGCGCTAATGGGAATCGACTGGACCACTGCTGATTTCCAGCCAATGGGTAGCCAAGAGGATGCGGCGCAAGATGATCCCCAGCCTTCGAACCGAGGCGGCGAACAGGCGTAATCAACGCTCCGGTTCACCTTAATTGGTGACGTTTAATCCGTCAACGAACAATATACTCAGGCACTACATTGCCTTGTAATAAGATAGTTTAATACCTCTGCATTTGAATGTGCCTTCGCGCACGGGTACTAATGCTCTTTCCAATGACGTTTTCCAACTTTGTTTCCTGTCTTTACTGAGTACACAAGATCTTTCGACCCCATGAACCGTGCTGCGCCTTTGCCAAACCGGGTAACTTGCCTCCGGGTTAAAAAACGGACCAGGCTATGTCAGCTGAATCGGTTTAAAAATACTCGACGTTCCGAAGAACAAAAAACACCACAATAAAGGCAGAAAACAAAAACCAAATATGAAAAGGCAACGCGATAGTAAAACGCATGCAAATAGTGGTTGCTATGAACCGTTCAGAAGGCGTGACCATCGTCAAGACAAAATAAACCAAGCCCCCAAGAGGTGTAGCTACGGTTTAGGTCGACTAGGTTCCTAACTGAATCGTGGCAAATATGCCGGTCAAATGGCATTGCATTGGTTCGGATTCGACCAAGCCCCCAAGTGACTCAGTGGCCAAGGGCCGATCAAGTGGCATTGCGTTGGTTCGGACACGACCAAGCCCCCAAATGATTCATTGGCTAAAAAGCCGACCAGAAGGCATTACCATCATCAAGACATGACCGAGTTCCCATAAGGCGTAATCTACGGTTCAAGTCGATTAGGTCCCCAACTGATTCAGTGGCAAATGTGCCAGCCAGAAGGCATTACCGTCGTCAAGACATGACCAAGCCCCCCGGAGGTGTAGCTACGGTTCAGGCCGACTAGGTCCCCAACTGACTTTATAGGGATAGCTATGTTCTCTTTGGTTCGAATACGACCTATGTTTGAACAGGAAGCCCCGTGTTTGAATAGCTATGTTCTCTTTGGTTCGAATACGACCTATGTTTGAACAGGAAGCCCCATGTTTGAATAGCTATGTTCTCTTTGGTTCGAATACGACCTATGTTTGAACAGGAAGCCTCATGCTTGAATAGCTATGTTCTCTTTGGTTCGAATACGACCTATGTTTGAACAGGAAGCCTCATGCTTGAACAGGGATATTGAACCGGGTATTAAGAGCTTCACAGCCTTGTAGGAGACATCTTCCCTTGAACCGGCTTTTAAACCGGAATCTATAATTTGAACTTCTGTGAAGTGACCTCCAGGGGTAAACACACATGATGTGAAGAACAGCAGAGACCCCGCTTTACTCGAGGCTCCGGTTTATTGTATTAATCATAATATATACATGGTCATGATATGTACATAAACAGAGCCCAAGGCTCATGTATAATAAGGTCGAAGATGAGCTATGTTCCACGGCCTGCTGGTCTCCTCCTCTGATGTGCGTGAATCCTTGCGCTCTCGAATATCAATCAGGTAATATGACCCATTATTCAGATTCTTGCTGACCACAAAAGGTCCCTCCCAAGGCGGGGATAATTTATGCTGATCAGACTGATCCTGGATGAGCCGAAGCACCAAATCCCCCTCCTGAAAGGTTCTGGTCCTAACCCGACGGCTGTGGTAACGGCGAAGATCTTGCTGGTAAATCGCTGAACGGGCAGCTGCCAAGTCACGCTCCTCATCCAACAAGTCAAGAGCGTTCTGCCGAGCCTGCTCATTGTCCGCTTCAACATATGCTGCCACGCGAGGTGAGTCATGTCGTATATCACTTGGGAGAACCGCCTCTGCTCCATAGACCATAAAAAACGGCGTAAACCCCGTGGATCTGTTAGGCGTGGTGTTGATGCTCCATAATACAGACGGTAGCTCCTCCACCCAACAACCCGGCGTCCTTTGCAAAGGGACCAGAAGCCGGGGTTTGATACCTCTCAAGATCTCTTGGTTCGCTCGTTCTGCCTGACCATTAGATTGTGGGTGCGCTACCGAAGAAACATCAAGCCGTATATGCTCCCGCGCACAGAACTCTTTCATGGCCCCCTTGGATAGATTGGTACCATTATCTGTGATGATGCTGTGTGGAAAGCCAAACTGGAAGATCACCTTCTTTATAAACCGAACCGCCGTGGCAGCATCACACTTACTGACAGGTTCTGCCTCCACCCACTTTGTAAATTTGTCAACCGCCACCAGTAGGTGGGTCTTCTTATCTTTGGAACGCTTAAAAGGCCCAACCATATCAAGCCCCCAAGTCGCGAACGGCCAAGTGATTGGAATCATCCTCAATTCTTGAGCCGGTATGTGTGCTCGTCTGGAAAATTTCTGGCAACCATCACATAACCTGACCAGGTCTTCTGCATCAGCATGAGCAGTTAACCAGTAGAAACCGTGGCGGAACGCTTTAGCCACCAATGATTTTGAACCGGCGTGGTGGCCGCAATCCCCTTCATGTATTTCTCGTAATATCTCGCACCCCTCCTTAGGGGATATGCACCGTTGCAGCGCTCCTGACACGCTGCGATGATGTAACTCTCCTTTGAAAATGGTCATAGACTTGGACCGTCGTACTATCTGTCGAGCCAAGCTTTCATCTTCTGGCAACTCACCCCGGTTCATATATGCCAGATAAGGGAGCGTCCAATCCGGGGTGATGTGAAGAGCCGCCACTAATTGAGCCTCCGGATCAGGAACAGCCAACTCCAGCTCACCGAGCAGCTATACCGATGGGTGATACAATACATCCAAGAAAACATTGGGTGGGACCGGTTTACGCTGAGAGCCCAAGCGGCTTAAAGCGTCCGCTGCCTCATTCTTTCTGCGGTCCACATGATCCACTTGATAGCCTTTGAAATGCCCAGCCACCATATCTACTTCACGTCGGTATGCAGCCATGAGCGGATCCTTAGAATCCCAGGTGCCAGATACCTGCTGAGCCACCAGATCCGAATCACCAAAGCACCTAACTCTGCTCAGATTCATCTCTTTAGCCATCCGAAGACCATGAAGCAAAGCTTCATACTCAGCCGCATTATTTGTACAGGGGAACATTAAACGGAGGACATAACAAAACTTATCTCCTCGTGGGGAAGTTAAAACGACTCCAGCCCCCGAGCCTTCCAATTGCCTGGACCCGTCAAAATGAATAGTCCAATAGGTGTTATCTGGCTTCTCCTCAGGCGCTTGTAACTCTGTCCAATCGTTTATGAAGTCGACAAGTGCTTGTGACTTTATAGCCGTCCGGGGCACGTATCTTAAACCGTGCGGCCCAAGCTCGATAGCCCACTTAGCAATCCGACCGGTCGCCTCCCGGTTCTGTATGATGTCACCCAAAGGAGCAGAACTGACCACCGTGATGGGGTGTCCTTGAAAATATTGCCTCAGCTTCTGGCTTGCCATAAAAACACCATATACCAGCTTCTGCCAATGCGGATACCTTTGTTTGGACTCGATAAGTACTTCACTGATATAGTAAACCGGTCGCTGAACCGGATGTTCCTTTCCAGCCTCCTTTCGTTCTACCACCATCGCCACACTAACCGCTCTGGCATTCGCAGCAACATATAACAGGAGTGGCTCTTTATCTACAGGGGCTGCCAAAACTGGCGGATTGACTAGCTGCCGCTTCAAGTCCTCAAACGCTTTATCCGCCTCCGCACTCCAGACAAATTGATCCGTCTTCTTGAGCATTTGATACAAGGGGACCGCCTTTTCACCGAGGCGACTGATGAACCGGCTTAACGCTGCAATCCGTCCGGCCATGCGCTGAACATCATTGACGCATTTCGGTTTGGCCAGGGAGGTGATGGCTGTGATCTTTTCCGGATTAGCCTCAATTCCTCTATGGGATACTAAAAACCCCAACAACTTGCCTGCAGGCACACCAAAAACGCATTTCGCCGGGTTGAGCATCATTTGGTACACTCTCAAGTTATTGAAAGTCTCCTTCAAATCGTCAACCAGGGTCTCCTTCTTTCGTGACTTGACCACAATATCATCCACATAAGCATGCACATTACGACCAATCTGCTTGTGGAGGCAATTTTGCACACACCGTTGATAAGTAGCCTGCGCACTCTTAAGCCCGAAGGGCATAGACACATAGCAGAAGGCTCCAAAGGGAGTAATGAACGCCGTCTTCTCCTGGTCCTTAACTGCCATCTTGATCTGGTGATAACCCGAATAGGCATCCAAAAAACTCAAACGCTCGCAACCTGCTGTTGCATCAATGATTTGATCAATCCGGGGGAGAGCAAAAGGATCCGCTGGACAAGCTTTATTCAAGTCTGTGTAATCCACACACATGCGCCAGGTGCCGTTTTTCTTAAGAACCAGCACCGGATTAGCAAGCCATTCGGGATGAAAAACCTCAATAATAAAACCAGCTGCCAGGAGCCTGGCCACTTCCTCACCAATCGCTTTACGTCTTTCTTCGTTAAACCGCCGTAAGAACTGCTTTACCGGCTTATACTTAGGATCCACATTAAGGGTGTGCTCAGCGAGTTGCCTCGGTACACCAGGCATGTCAGACGGCTTCCATGCAAAGATGTCCCGATTCTCACGGATGAACTCGATGAGCGCGCTTTCCTATTTTGGATCCAAGTTTGCACTGATGCTGAACTGCTTGGATGAATCGCCAGGCACGAAGTCAACAAGCTTAGTTTCGGCCGCTGACTTGAACTTCAAGGCCGGATCGTGGTCCGTAGTTGGCTTTTTTAATGAAGTCATATCCTCCGGATCAACACTGTCTTTGTACTGCTTTAGCTCCTCCGTAGCACAAACCGATTCTGCATAAGTCGCATCTCCTTCCTCGCATTCCAAAGCGATTCGACGGCTGCCATGAACCGTTATAGTGCCCTTGTAACCCGGCATCTTAAGTTGCAGATACACGTAGCAGGGCCGTGCCATAAATTTCGCATAGGCTGGCCGTCCGAACAAAGCGTGGTACGGACTTTGGATTTTAACCACTTCGAACGTCAGCGTCTCTGATCTGGAATCGTGACTATCGCCAAAGACCACTTCAAGGGCTATCTTACCGACCGGATATGCAGACTTGCCAGGCACCACCCCGTGGAACATGGTATGGGTCGGTTTGAGATCCTTATCCACCAGTCCCATGCGACGGAAGGTCTCATAATACAAGATGTTAATGCTGCTCCCTCCATCCATGAGCACCTTGGTGAGCTTATAACCTCCCACCTGAGGCGCTACCACCAGTGCTAACTGACCCGGATTATAAACCCTGGGAGGATGATCTTCTCGGCTCCATATGATAGGCTGTTCCGACCAACGCAGATAGTGAGGCGTGGCCGGTTCGACAGCACTGACTGCCCGCCTCTGAAGCTTTCTATCTCGTTTATCCAAGCTTGTAGTAAAGACATGATACTGTCCACCACTCAACTGTTTCGGGTTGTTCTGATAACCTGATTGCTGCTGTTCGTAACCACTTTGATTACTTTGATTATTTCGGCTGTCCTGTCCGCCCGGATTACCCTGGAATCCTGGACCGGAATTTCCGCCATCGTATCCTGATCCGGAACCTGAACCACCGCCGGAGCTGTGATCATATTGGAAAGTGTTTGAGCTTTTGAATTCCTTCATGATATAACAATCCTTCCAAAGATGGGTTGCTGGTTCCTCTTTTGTTCCGTGCTTCGGACAGGGCTGGTTTAAGAAAAAGTTCAAACGCTCCGGATTATGACCGGGATTTGCGCGGAAACTTGGCTGTTTCCCCTTACGCCGCTGGCCTTTATTCTGTGCACTTGTGCTGGCCACCAAGTCCATGCTCCCGTCCGGTTTACGCTTACCTCCGCCTCCATTACCTGCCGGCCGATGTTGCTGGCCTTTGGTGTTGCTGTTCTTCTTTCCCTTCCCTGCTTTGTCATCACCAGAGTCAGGATCCTTGGTACTGTCAGAATCCGCATACTTCACTAAAGCGGTCATGAGTGTTCCTATATCTGTACAATCACGCTTCATCCGGCCCAGCTTTAGCTTCAAAGGGCCAAACCGACAGTTGCTTTCCAACAGCACCACGGCGGTGTCTGCGTTGATGCGATCTGACGAGTGCAAAACTTCTGATACCCGCCGTACCCAATGGGTAGTTGATTCCCCTTCTTGCTGAACGCAGGCTGCTAGGTCAACTATCGACATTGGCTGTTTGCACGTGTCCTTGAAATTCTTGATAAACCGGGCGCGCAATTGGGCCCATGAACTAATTGAATTAGGCGGTAAGCTCTTTAGCCAAGTCCGGGCCGTTCCTTCTAACATCATAGTAAAATACTTGGCACACGCCGTGTCATCCACATCCAGCATCTCCATAGCCATTTCATAGCTCTCCACCCATGTCTCCGGAGGCTGATCTGCCGTGTAGTTTGGTACCTTGCGGGGGCCTTTGAAGTCTTTGGGCAGGCGTACGTTGCGTAAAGCGGGAACAAGGCACGGTACTCCCAAAGAACTGGAGACCACCCCCGGTTCAACCGTAGCCGCTGGGAAGATAGGTGTAAGCTGACGAGCCTGATGCTGCGCTGCTATTCCGGCCTCCCGCGCACGGGTGCGATCCACACTCTCCTGAGCATTGTCGACACCTGCCGGGTTGTTGCCGCGGAGCGCTTCACGCCTGGCATTGCTTGAAACAGCCGGCTCCTCCATACGCCTACTATGGCTCCTGCTGGGGCGAGGGGTGGAGTGAATCCGATCACGGCTTTGTGAATATGCTTCTTGTTGGGCCAACGCGGTCCTAAGGAGCTCCTTGACCCGGCGTGTCTCTACGTCCTGCGGTGAATCGCCTTCGATCGGAATGGCTTCCAGCCGAGCTGCCGCCGCGACGAGGTTATCCATCGGGTTGGAATAATGACCTGACGGTGTTGGCACGGCCGGTGGTGTACCAGTGTTGTGACGAGGCAGGCTTATTATCCGGTGCTGAACCGGGGCGCCAACTGTCGCCTCCGCACGGTTTACCCCCGGGGTGTTGAAGAGATTTCGGGCGTCGAGGGCTGCAGGCAATCGAGATCGGGATTTCCTCTTCAGGACTTCCTGAGACGCATTCTGGTCCATCATGAGCCTGTAAGCCTGTGCATCCAAAGCGGCGCGCTCCGCCGTCATCCTGATCTCTTCTGCTGCCAGCTCCGCTTTAGCTTGAGTGATCTGCTCTCTCACTTTGGCAATCTCAGCATTATGAACCTCCTGATCCACCGGGTTGGCTTCCGCCATGAGCGCTGCCAGTGCGTCAAACAGGTCTGACAAAACTTGGGCTGGTGAACCCGTAGGGCCTCCCGCCCGCGCAGCCGTTGCTGCTGCCGATCCGGAGATCGCTGCTGCTGCAGTTGATCGTGGCGCCGCCTGTGTTCCAGCCATGAAGATCCCAACCCGATAGGGCAGATCAGAGGGGTCCGGAATACTGTTGCCATCGGAGCCGCCCCCAATCCGATCATCTTGTAGCTGGTAAAGAGATTCGGTCTCTCCGGTCGACGTTTCATCGCCGGAGTAGATGGCGGTTTCGTCACCAGATTCGGATCCTTCCTCGTAGCTTCCTCCGTGGATGACTCCCACGAAGGCGTGCTTCCTGGTCGGTTTAGCCAGGGTCGATCTCGTGCACTGAGCTGTCTCGACGAGGTCGGCGCAGACGCCTAACTCGGGGCCCGGTTCTCCGATCTTGCCGATGAAAACATGGATGCCGCCAAAGGGGACCCGGTACCCGTACTCGATCGAGCCGGCGTCGGGGCCCCAGCCTGTGCTGTCGATGTAGAGTTTTCCGCGGCGGCTCTTGGTCATCCGTCCCACAGCGTAACCCTCGAGTCCTTCAAAGTGGCCCTCCAAAAACCTGAAACCATCTCGCGATAGCCCCACGGTGGGCGCCAACTGTCGTGGGTTTGTCACGGCAGATGTCCTAGTGAGAGGACTTAGTCGTGGAGCCATCGCAACGGGTTAGTTTGAAGGGGTTAAAAGTGGACACAAGGACACGGTTTTTATACTAGTTCGGCCCCTTCGATGAAGGTAAAAGCCTACGTCTAGTTGTGATGGGATTGATGGGTTTCGAGGGCTTAGGGAGCGATAAGCTTCGCCTAAACCTCGAGTTCTTCTTCTCTGTCCCAAACCGCCGTCGGGTCGTCCCCTTATATACACGGGTGACGCCCGTCGGTCTGCAAAGTCCCGACCTCCGGCTTATAAACGTGCCCGGGTCGGTCTCTCTATTCCTAACTTACAATACAAGTTTACCCCAGGCCGGTTTACACCATAAACCTTTAAACCGATTATAGGCCTTGGGCCCTTCTATTTCTCCTTGGGCTTTAACATCTCGGGTCTATTGACGGAGGTAACCCGGGCCCTGCAGGCCGGTTTACCCCAGATAGCAATATCCCCAACAGGTCTCATGGTGGTAGTTGGGAGACCGAGTTATAGGATCGATAGTCGTACTATCAAGGGGGGCTCTCAAGTGAGTAGCTTGATCGTATCGTTTGTCGAGAGCTCAAACCATTGCATCCTTGCATCATGTTTCTTGGTTCTTGTTTGGTTCTCTTTGTGAGTCTTAGAGCTTATGGTCATCTTGATGACAAGCTTGAGTTCATCGAAAACGGAGTTTGCATGCGTCTTCTATGATGTTTTCGGTGTTGGAGGTTTTACCGGTCTTATCCAAGGAAGGGTTCTCACCATTTTCTTGTAGGCCTTTCCTCATTTGCTTCTTATTGGTATTTCTATCAAGATTGTGTTAGCCCTTGTCGCTAGCTTTCCAACAAACTTGGTTTCATCGAATTCGGAGTCCGTTTGCAGAAGTTGTGTCAGTTTTTGTGTCCTTATAAGGGGCTGCTGCGGATGTAATTTTTTAGTACCGCCCTTGGGAGCGGTACTACCGCTTGGAGCTGTACTACCGCGGCTCTTGAGCGGTAGTACCGCTCCAGAGCTGTACTACCGCGGCTCCTGAGCAGTAGTACCGCTCCGGACCAAAATCTCGTGTTTTGCTCAGCGGAAGTAGGCACGGATGTAATTTTTTTGTACCGCTCCCAAGCAGTAGTACCGCTACCCTTAGCAGTAGTACCGCTACCCCTAGCGGTAGTACTGTGAGGTCAAGCGGTACTACCGCTCCGACGGTTCTTCTGGCCCTTTTGCCTCCTCGATGTTGTGTTTCAAAGGGCTACTACCGCCCTAGCGGTAGTACCGCTCCTTGGAGCGGTAGTACAGCTCGGTGCGGGCTGTGAGCATAACGGTTGGATTTTTTTCCCACCTATAAAAGGGGGTCTTCTTCCCCATTGAACCATATCTCTTGAGCTCGTGTTCTTCCCCCATTGTTGACCTTCTTCGAGCTTGCTAACTCTCAATCCCTCCATGGATTCTTGCTAGATTTTGAGGGAAAAGAGAGAGGAGATCTAGATCCACATTTCCACCAATCACTTTCTCATCTAGGTGAGGGGAACCCCTTGGATCTAGATCTTGGAGTTCTTGGTGTTCTTCTTCTTGTTCTTCCTCTCATTTTCCTCCCTAGCATTAGTTGCTTCGGTGGGATTTGAGAGAGAAGGACTTGGGGCACTCCATGTGCCCTTGCCATTGCATTTGGTGCATCGGTTTGAGTTCTCCACGGTGATACGTGCAAGTTACAAGTTGAGACGCTTACTACTCTTGGGTGCTTGGTGCCCTGGAGCTTGTTCCTCTTGGGTGCTTGGGCGCCCTAGACGGTTGGTGGTGTTCGGAGCTCAATCATTGTGGTGTAAAGCTTCGGGCAAGCGTCGGGGTCTCCAATTAGGTTGTGGAGATCGCCCCGAGCAATTTTACGGGTTCCGGTGACCGCCCCCAAGGGTTGCCAAAGTGTACGGGTTCGGTGACCGCCCCCAAGGTTTGCCATTTGTACGGGTTCGGTGACCGCCCTCAAGGGTCCCTTAGTGGAATCACGGCATCTTGCATTGTGCGAGGGCGTGAGGAGATTACGGTGGCCCTAGTGGCTTCTTGGGGAGCATTGTGCCTCCACACCGCTCCAAACGGAGATTAGCATCCGCAAGGGTGTGAACTTCGGGATACATAGTCGTCTCCGCGTGCCTCGGTTATCTCTTACCCGAGCCCTTTACTTATGCACTTTACTTTGTGATAGCCATATTGTTTCTTGTCATATATCTTGCTATCACATAGTTGTTTATCTTGCTTAGCATAAGTTGTTGGTGCACATAGGTGAGCCTAGCCGTTTTAGGTTTTGTGCTTGACAAATTAACCGTTAGGTTTATTCCGCATTTGTTCAAGCCTAAACCGTAATTATTTTAAAACGCCTATTCACCCCCCCCCCCTCTAGGCGACATCCACGATCTTTCAATTGGTATCAGAGCCTCGTCTCTCTTTGTTAGGCTTAACCGCCTAGAGAGTAAATATGTCGACTAGGGGATTAGGTTTCTCTGACACTCTTAGTTTCGATGGCACAAATTTTGATGTTTGGGTAATTCGCATGCTTAATCTCTTTAGGGTCATGGACCCAAATTTAGAGCGAATTGTAGATATGGGTTTTTCTCCTCCAAAGGATCCCCAAAGATTATCTTTAGAGGATGAGAAAAACTCTTATCTCAATGCTCAAGCTTCTAATGTGCTTTTCGATGCTTTGAGCAATGTAGTTATATTTCAACTCATGCCGTTCCGGGATGCTCATGAGTTGTGGACAAAGCTTCAAGATAAATATAGTGTGTCCAAGTTTTGTGGGGATGATTGTTCTCCCTCCACCTCCGGCCGTGTTGTGTTCTCAACTTCTTTTGCATCACCTACGTGTGGTTTGCCACAAGGTAATGACATGGTGAGTAGTGGTGTTCATTGCAATGATGATAGTGGGCTTATTGTTGATAATCCTTCATCACTTTCTTATTGCAATGCTTCATCTTTGGACTTTAGCACTTCGAGCACTCCAAATGTTTCACATGCTTGTGTTGATAGTCCTTGCATATCATGTAGAAATTGCTTGACTAAATCTCATGATGATATGCTTGCTATATCTTGTTGCCATGATAAAAATGCATGTATTTCCTTGAGTTGTTGTGCTAACAATGTAGAGGAAACCCAACACTCCATGGAACAAGATGTGGTCTTGAATGGTGCTTCAAGGGATCCTACACCATCATCTATTGATTTTTTCCTAATGGCTAAGGCTTCAAAGGTACCTTCTACTTTGAACCTCAATATGTCTCTTGATGATGATGTTGATGCTAATGATGATGAGGATAATGATGAAGATAATGATAATGTTGCTTCCTTAAAAATTAAGGGAGAAATGATTTTTAAAGCTCTTCATAAGAATAAAATTGCTCGCTCCAACTTCATGGAAATCATGTCTATTGCTATCGAGGGCAAGAAATTTATTGATGAGTTGGAATCTCGTCTTGAGGAGCATGAGGTCACCATTGAGAAAATGGAAGTTCATGAGTGTGATTACGCTAATGAGATTGCGGACCTCTCTCAAGCTCTTTAACTTGAACATACCACCAAGGAATATCTTGAGGAGACTTTTTCTCTAGAATTATCTAGAGTGAGGGAATCTCGTGACAGAGCTCTTGAGGTGGCCAATAATTTTGAAACTAAAAATGAGGAGCTTGAAGTTGCTCATGCTAAACTCCTTGAGGACTTTGAGCACCTCGAAAATGGCTCAAGGGTCATTAAGAGTGAGCTCATCAAACTCACAGAGTCTCATGCTCAACTTAAAGCTTCATATTCAAAAGAGCTTGCCAAGTTGTCTTCTCCTCTTGTTGCTAATGATGATGCTTGTGCTACTAACTCTATCTCTTGTGAAGCATCCATATTGAAGGAGAATGTTGAGCTAAGGGCTCAACTTGAGTTGCTATCTAGCAAGTATGGGATGTTGGAAGAAAATCATGTAAAGCTCACAAGCTCTCATGATGATCTTCTAGTATCCCATAATGTGCTAAAGTTAGCTCATGAGGCCATGCTTGCTAAGGTAACATCTAGTGAGACTCATGTGGATACTAGCACTACTTTTATTCAAAATGCTATATTGCCTTGTGCTATCCCTCGCGATTCATCCATGCATAACATTGGTACATCTTGTGATGAATTGCTTTCCTTGCCTTGTTGCTCTAACGATGAAGCTTATACTTCCTTTAGTACTTGTATTGAGACTAACCATGTAGAGGAAATCAAAGAGCTCAAGGCCCAAGTCACTTCTTTGAAGAAAGACTTGGAAAAGAGTCATGAAGGGAAATCCACACTCAACAATATCTTGAGTGTGCAAAAATCTCCCAATGACAAAGGTGGACTTGGATTCAACTCCATTAAGAAGAAGAAGTCCAAGATAAACAAGAAGAAGGGACAAGAACAAGTCAAAAATTCGGCCAAGATTGTTTGCTTCAAGTGAAAAATTGAAGGGCATCATGTGAGATCTTGCCCATTGAAGAAGAAGACCATTAGTGACAAGCAACAAGGGAAGCAGCCACAAGTTCAATCTCATGCTCAACCACAATTTGAAGAAATGCCTCTTCCCAAGAAAACTCGAGCTAATGCTTCTCAAGTTGAGAAATCAAGTGAGAAGAAAGTGAAGAGTAGACGTTGCTACCTATGTCGTGAGAAAGGTCACCTCGCTTCTTCATGCACTAGTGGTAACTTATCTAGCCCAATTATTATTGATGATGTCTATTCTCTTGGGAAGGATAAGGTTGGCAATGTGGTTGCCAAGTTTGTTGGTACTCAAAGTGGTTTGAAGCAAAGAACCATTTGGGTAGCCAAGCCTATTGTGACTAACCTCTTAGGACCCAACTTGGTTGGGGACCAACTAGCTCAAACTTGATCAATAGGTGATGTTGGAGGGCATTGGAAACTTGGCTACTTTATGAAGAATTAAGGGGACTTCATCATTCTAATTGCCTCAAGCCAAGTCATTCGTATTATCAAGTTTCTATCTTATATCAAATGTTCCTCCATGCGGTAACTCGTGCTTAAAGTGTTCACATTGATAGTTACTTACCCCTTTGCATGTTTGGTTTTGTTCCTTGCATGTGTTTGTATATGTTGTGCTTCCAACTTGATTATCTTGAGCAATCAAGTATGTGTGTGTTGGTTTGCACATCATGTACGTGTGTGTCATGCATTGAGCCTTTTGCATCTTGTTCTTTCATTAGTTGGCTCTTGTGAGAGATTAATGGAATATCCCATTATGGGGGAGTGATGTGCTTTGTGCACCTCACAATCCTATATATGTGTGTACATGAGTAATACCATCTAGTATTGATATTTCAAGATTATCTAGTTGCTATGTGGTATGTCTTCTCATGAGAAATTCAAATTCTAAATTGTCCACTATTTATCTCTTGTTGGATTGTTATTTTGCCTCTTGTATATCTTTAATTGGTATCACATTATGGGGGAGTAATATGCTGTGTGTATATTACTAGCCTAGAAAATGTATACATTTGAGATATTGTCACCTAGAATTGATATTGTAAATTATCTTGTTCCTAGGTGGCATGTTAGCTCTACAAGTTGCAATTTGCTTTTTGTTTGGTGTGAAGATGATGTCGGATATCCTTGCTATCTACCTGTAACGCCCTCGATGCGGCTATATCTCCCACGTGTCGAGGCACGACTTAGAGGCATAACCGCATTGAAAGCAATGTCGCAAGTGAGGTAATCTTCGCACAATCCATGTAATAAATAAGGGAAAAGATACATAGTTGGCTTACAATCGCCACTTCACACAAGTACATAAATAACATCCATCATACAGATTACACTCAAGGTCCGACTACGGTACCAAAATGAAAGAAGACTACCCCAAATGCTAAACAGATCCCCGGATCACCCAACTGGGCTCCACTACTGATCATTTGGAAAAGAAACATAGTAACGGCCACGTTCCTCATCGAACTCCCAAGTGAGCTCGGTCGCATCATCTGCAATGACATCGTTGGTACCTGCAACTGAGGTGATAATATCTGTGAGTCACGGGAACTCAGCAATCTCACACCCGCGAGATCAAGACTATTTAAGCTTAAAGGTGGGAAAAGGGCAGTGAGGTGGAGCTGCAGCAAGCGACTAGCATATGTTGACTACAGCGCAAAAGAGAGCGAGAAGAGAAGGCAAAGCACGGTCGAGAAGCTAGAAGTGATCAAGAAGTGATCCTGAAACAACCTACGTCAGACATAACTCCAACAACCGTGTTCACTTCCCGGACCCCGCCGAGAAGAGACCATCATGGTTACACACGCGGTTGATGTGTTTTAGTTAAGGTCAACTTCGGGTTGTCTACAACCGGACATCAACAAATTCCCATCTGCCTCATAACCGCGGGCACGGCTTTCGAAAGATAATACCCTGCAGGGGTGTCCCAACTTAGCCCATGATAAGCTCTCACGGTCAACGAAGGATATTCCTTCTACCGGGAAGATCCGATCAATCTCGGAATCCCGGACTACAAGACATTTTGGCAGCAACAAAACAAGTCCAGCAAAGCCGCCCGATTGTGCCGACAAATCCTGATAGGAGCTGCACATATCTC
Organism: Aegilops umbellulata; assembly: GCA_032464435.1. NCBI lineage: Eukaryota > Viridiplantae > Streptophyta > Magnoliopsida > Poales > Poaceae > Aegilops > Aegilops umbellulata. Next base: position 403,994,654 of record CP136054.1, on the reverse strand, counting down.
GGTCTCAGGGCACATCCGGATGAACACTACGTACGGCAACCGAAGATACCCCAAGTTGCCTCAGGGCGGCACCGCAAGTGGCTCTAGTTGGACCAGCAATCGAAGGAGAACTGGCCCGGGGGTTTAAAATAAAGATGACCCTTGAGTCTGCAGAACCCAAGGGAAAAAGGCTAGGTGGCAAATGGTAAAACCAATGTTGGGCCTTGCTGGAAAAGTCTTATTCAAAGCGAACTGTCAAGGGGGTCCCATAAATCACCCAACCGTGTAAGGAACGCAAACTCCGGGAACATAACACCGGTATGACGGAAACTAGGGTGGCAAGAGTGGAACAAAACACCAGGCATAAGGCCGAGCCTTCCACCCTTTACCAAGTATATAGAGGCATTAATTAAATAAGAGGTATTGTGATATCCCAACAAGTAAACATGTTCCAAACAAGGAACAACAAGTCCATGTTCCAACAAGGAACAAACTTCATCTTCACCTGCAACTAACAACGCTATAAGAGGGGCTGGGCAAAGCAGTAACATAGCCAAACAACGGTTTGCTAGGACATGGATGGTTAGGGGCTGACATGGCAATATAGGAGGCATGATATAGCAAGTGGTGGGTATCGCAGCATAGGCATAGCAAAAGAGCGAGCAATCTAGCAAGCAAAGATAGAAGTGATTTCAAGGGTATGGTCATCTTGCCTGCAAGGTTCTCAGAGTTGTAGAAAGCTTGGTCCTCGTAAGCGTTCTCAATGGAATCCTCGGTCACGTACTCGTCTCCCGGCTCTACCCAAGACAAGAGAACAAGCAAAGGAACCAATATCAACCACGATGCAATGCGCAAGCAACATGATGCAAAACATGGCATGATATGCGAGAGGTGATATGCAATGCGAATGCATGCTCCGGAAGGACAAGGATGAACAGGGCATAATCTTGGCAAACCAAGCATGCCACTGGATAGATGAGGTGATTTCGGTTGAAATCGATATAAAGATCACCGGAATCGGATGCACGGTTTGCAAATGGCAAGCAATACAAGAATGACACGAAACTGCCATAAACAGCATGATGCTACTTAGCAAGCAACAATTAATTAGACTACTGCACCCAAACATGGCAACAAAGCATATGAAAGCAAACTACTCAAGATGCTCGACAAAAGATGAACACTGAGCTACGGCTAAATCACAACATAACAGGTCCAAACAAGCATGGCAAAAGAGCAAACGATAACAAGTTCACAGACTTAGTGAAAATATCAACAAGCAGAAACTAACATCAGGATGATATGTTCAGAGCAATGAAACAACATGCTAAATGTTCAGAACATAGCAAAAAAAGACATGGCATGAATCTACACATAGCACTTGACAAAAGTCCCTTACTGACCATAAGCCAAAAAGGACCAGAAAATATGATTACACCCATGACAAATAAGCAAGTTTCGTTACAGGTTTCAGACTTGGTAGAAAACTGGACATGGCAGAAAACTGTTAACGACTAGGCATGTTCGTGAGCTCGATGCACTCACTACAGAGCATTTCATGATTAACTAATCATACATACATCAAGAAGACGTGGCAATATAACAATACATGGCAAGAATAACATCATATCATTCAAGGATCAACTACACCAAGCTTGGCAAAATCGAATAACATGTAAACAATCTGCCAGCAACATTTTGAAGCAAAAGTAGAGCTCGATTGACTCAAGCTATGGCACTCCATAATTGCAAACAAAGGCATGGATGGATGTAGCAAATACTCAAGTTCGAAACTCCCTTACTGATCATGCTCAAATTATGCATAGATCTCTCGGAAACAACATGAACACATGGCATAAAAATAACAGCAGTCAGGGACTTAGTGAAATCACTAAGTCTCTGAAATCAGCAACATCAAGTGACCTAGTTTGCAAGCTTGTGCTAGTCACCACATAGATCACAAAAATACATGGCAAAATCCTCTGGATAGATAACATGGCATATTACAAAACTCATGTAGTACTCAACTTCATAGGAGGTACACATCAATCATGGAAAAAATGACAAAAGTGCATGTTCAGATAAGATCCAGCAACTAACATCAACTAGCCCTCTTCTAACAGCATTTAGGTCAACAAGATGACCTCAAATGACAAAGATGCAATGGAACAAAATGATGTACTCTTCTAGGCGAACAATTTGACATATTGTACGCGTGAAACGGAGCTACGGATGCGAAGTTATGGCATGATGAAGATGCGATGATGATGATAAAAATAAAGGACTTAGAGATTTCGGGGAGAAGTAAAAGTCAACCCAGGCGCGGAATACGATGTTCGCCGGAGGGAGCGGCGGATCTGGCGGCTCGCCGGAGCTCGGAGGCGAGGAGGCGGAGAAGAGGCCGGGGCGGGCCGGATCTGGCCGGATCCGGCGCCGGCGAAGTGCGGGGCGGCGCGGTGGCGCGGTGGAGGAGGCGGCTCGCCGGGCGACCGCGGGCGACGGCGTGGAGGACGGCGCGGCGGCGCTCCGAGACGGCGGCGAAGCGGAGCCGGCGACCTGGCGGCGGGGCGCGCTGGCGGGGAGGCGCGAGCTGCGCGCGGGGCGCGGGGCGGCGGCGACCGGGCCCCGCGGGCCCTGGCGGCGGGGCGCGGCGGAGGCGGCGGCGGGCGCCACGTGGCGCGCGGGGATTGGCCCGGGGCGCGCCGGCAGCGGGAGGAGAGAGAGGGGCGCGGAAAACGAGGAAGAAGCTAGGGTTTCGGGGTCTCTCTCTCAGATTTGGACGGGGAAGGCCTTTTTATAGATAGGAGGAGCTAGGAGGCTCCAAACGGAGTGCGGTTTTCGCCCACGCGATCGTGATCGAACGGCGGAGGACATGGGAGTGACTTAGATGGGTTATGGGGCTGTTTTGAAGGGGTGTTGGGCTGCAACACACACGAGGCCTTCACGGTTACCCGGTTAACCGTTGGGGTACCAAACGAACTCCGATTGACCCGAAACTTGACAGGCGGTCTTCCGGTGCTATACCAAGGCCACATGTCAAACCTCGGTCTATTCCGAGAATGTTTAATACCCGCACACGAAGAAATGTAAAAGGGGACGCCGGGAGACATAGGAGCGCCGGATTGCAAAACGGACAACGGGAAAGATGCTCGGATTTATGAGAAGAACGCGTATGCAAATGCGATGCACACGATGA